>CM028129.1:1681047500-1682297500 GCA_016271365.2 Neoceratodus forsteri | reverse complement strand
GCCATGCAAGTTACAAGGACAAAAGGTTGCCTAATTGGCCAGCCATGCACAGGAAGGCCATAGAACTGCAGACAGGCCAACCTGAGACAGCCCTTGGAGGTGCACAAGGATGTGCTCCCGGCACCCATACACAGCAGTCATGCCAGGATGGAAGTACCCAAAGCCACAGGTTCTGGCACACCAAGGCACCACCCAGAGAGCCACCCCGCACCACATCCAAGATGTACAGACCCAGCTGCCACATGCCAGTGCTGTCGTGTGCCCCGCACACCAGCAGAGCAGATGGCCACACAGCAGCACATGTACCAGGGCCATGGCCTGCACCCATATGGCCTGCAGGTGCCACCTGCTGGTGGCATGCACCCAGTGTGATATCTGGGCAACAGTGCCCAGGTAGCCTGGTACAATGATTGGTAGCCTGGCATGGGCCAGGATGGACCTGTGGCACACACCCATGGTGGTACAGCATACAGGATAGGTGCATACAGGTGGACCCACCCACTGTGTACCTTTGTCACCTCTGTACACTGCCATTCCTTGTAGTTATCATCTGTTCCCTCTCTATGGGGGCGCACTGCAGCTGACTGTACATTGCATATGGAGCTGGTGTATCACATGCATGTGGTATACCAATCAGACTGGTCACTCTGTGCCTCCCTGTTTGTCCAGGTGGGCCCCCTTTACCCCAGGTGACCCTGTACATGGTTATGGGTAATAGCACTGTATCCAGGCCAATGCAGTCCACCCGCCCACCCACACACACACACACATTCCTTCACACCTACCTGCTAGGTTGCAGTACCTCCTGTTCACCTTTGTGGATTGGTGGGACAGCCTTGCAAAGCTGGAACTGCACATGCCTGTCATATGCAAATGGCCTGAACACATTCCGTAATGAGCTGTGCATGTGGGGAATGGGCTCGGAATGTGCAATGAGGCCATTTGCATATCCCAGCTGAATAATGCAATTTTATGCGATCATGCATGCGGCTGCTTATCATGCATTTCCTTATGCTCCTGCAGAGGCTCAGGTCACCTGCACACATCTCCATCATGGATAGTGCATGTTCATGATATTCAGCTGGACATGCGTGATCGCATTTCATGGAGCATCTTCTGAATATACCATTATTTTGTGCTGGTGCATTTCAGTTGCATGGCGTAGGCACTGCAGGATGTAGCCATAGAAACATATCCTTTGATGGCACATAAGGACTACTTGGTCCACCTAGTTTGCCCATTTCTATACCCATTGTATAAGCTGCAGATCCTAGTTAACCAACAGCCTACTTCTTCCTACCCCCACAAGAATTGCCTTATGTCTGCCCCATGCATTCCTGAGCTCCCCACTGTTTTTGACCCCACGACCTCCACAGGAAGGCCTTCCATATGTTCACCACCCTCTCTGTGAAAAAATACTCTCACATTGCCCCTTAGCCATCCCCTCTATCTTCAAATTGTGTCCCCTTGTTCTTGCACATCTCTTTTCTGAAAGATGCTACCCTCTTGACTTTGTTGACTCCTTGAGGTACTTAAAAGTTTCTATCATGTCCCCTCTCCTCTTTTCCTCAACGGTATACATATTAAGATCCTTTAGTCTCTCTTCATACGCCTTCTGGTGCAGACCCTACACCATTTCAGTTGCCCTCCTCTGATTGCCTCCATCCTATGTCCTTGCAGAGATGGGGTCTCCAGAACTGCACGAGTACTCCAGATGGGGTCTCACCAACTTTCTGTATAGAGAGATAACAACTTCCTGTTTTCTACTGGTGATGCATCTCTTTATACATCCCACTATCCCCCAGCCATCCCTACTACCATCTCACGTTGCTTTTAACCTTTAAGTCATCTGATATGACTACCCCAGGTCCCTTTTCATTTTTGTTGTTACTACCTCCCCCATTGTGTACTCTTCCCTGGTTTTTGTTTACCAGGTGAATTATTTTGCACTTCTTTGCATTGAATCTAAGCTGCCATACTTCTGACCATTCCTCCAACCTTTCCAAGTCCTTTCTCATCCTTTCCACCCCACCTTGTGTATCAGCCCTGTTGCAGATCTTTGTGTGGTCTGCAAAGAGGCATACTTTTCCTTCCTATCCTCTGCAATGTCACTTATAAAGACATTAAAAGGACTGAACCCAGTACTGAACCCTGCAGTACCCTATTAGTAACCCCCTTCTTCAGGGTGGACTCGGTTTACTATTACCGTCTGTGCCTGTTGTCCAGCCACTGTTTTACCCAGACTACCACCTTGGGACCCACTCCCAGGCTGGCTAATTTGTTTATTAATCTTTGTGTGGGACTGCCAAATGCCTTGCTAAAGTCTAGGTAGGCCATGTCCATAGCCCCTCCCTGGTCTACTACTTTGGTAACCCTGTCAAAAATTGATTAGATTTGTCTGACATGATCTTCCCACTCTGAATCCATGCTGCCTTGTGTCCTGTGCCCCACTAGCCTCTAGGTACTCAGCAGTTCTTTCCTTCGAAGTGATCCCATCATTTTCCCTACCATTGAGGTCAAACTAACAGGTCTGTAGTTTCCCACCTCTGTCTTGCTCCCACTTTTGTGAAGGGAATCACATCTGCCCTCCTCCAGTCCTCGAGTACCACACCATCCTCCCATGATTTGTTAAAAGGGTAGTCAGTGGTGTCACTAGTTCTCCCTTAGTTCTTTTAGAATTCTGGGGTGAATCCATAAAGGCCCCATTGCTTTGTCCACCTTTTAGTTTTAGGAGTTCTTTCAGAACCTTTGTTCTGTGAAAGGACTGGTATTGACCTCCCATCCAGAGTGCTTCTATTGATTGGATTAGGTAACTCCCTCCTCTTATTTTGTGAATATTAGCAGAAGTATGCATTTAGTATCCTGCTTTTCACTGTCCTCTCTGCCCACCCACCCACCCTTCAGTTTATTAAGCCTTACTATCCCTCCGCTTGTCTTTCTTCACTCCCTATGTATCTTTAAAAGGTTTTATCCCCTTGCTAGCCAGGACTTTTGAATATGGGGCCCAAAAATACGGCACCCAAACCAAGGACATATGCAGTAGTTTATCAAAGTTTATTACAAAAAAACATGCTCAAGTACTCTAGTAAACCATCTGGCTAAAACACACCCATATGGTAGGTGGCATTCAGATGAAACCCTTACATTCTCACGTGCTCCTGCTGTGCTTCATCAGAGAAGCTAATCTCCTGATGATCTCTCATCAGAGAATCTTGATCTCTGATGATGCACTAGCAGGAGCATGTGTGAAACATAAGGGTTTTATCTGAATGCAACCTGCCACCATATAGGTGTGTTTTAGCCAGATGGTTGTTCTTGAGCACTTGAGCATGTTTTCTGTAATAAACTTTGATAAATATATGTCCTTGGTTTGGATGTTGTATTGTTTGTGTGCTTTGCATCCTTGTGGTACATAGCACTAAACCTATAACACAGTGCAGCTGCCTTCCTGTTTTGTACACCCCCCAAAAAATGTAGGACCAGTTGGTCACTGTAGAATGCCTCTGCTTGTTGGCACCTAGCATGCTTGTCTGCCTGCTGTCACATCCACTTGTGTAGTATGCTTTTAAAAAATCAATGTTATTGAAGAAATTGCCAATACAGAGAACAGAAATGTAATCATTCAACTGCTTTGAGATTATACAGAGAATGTACAATTATCTATATATTAAATCTGACTACACAGAGGTTCATGTCATACCAACAACATAGACAACAGTAGTTTTATATATCAGTATCACAATGTATGATCCTGGAATAAAGTCTATGGAATGAGGTCTGGTTGGCCCTGGATTGAAAAAGACCCAATGATGCCAAAATTCTTCCCATTTTTCCTAGGCCCATGCAATGTATAAGTAAATAACTCCTGTCTGTATATAGTATTGGCCATTGTATGCTGGACCCCCTCATTAGGATTTTATCCGTCAGTCAAAGATGGGTGATTGCTTTCTCAGGCTGTTAACATCAGTAATAATTTTAGGGTTGATCCTGCACTTTGTCCTTGAGATACCCAAAAATACTAAATATGTAGTAAATAGATGTTGTGAAAAGATCAGATTTAAATCCTTGTTTACTTGTTTCCTCAAATTTTGTCAGATAAGGGTATGACTAGAATATATGGGTATGTTGTGCCTTACCTTCCCACACTCTCTCCAACAAGCACCCTTCTAAAGGCCCATGAATAATGCCTGAATAGCAGGAGTACAAAAGTAGCACACACTGCACTTCATGTAAAGTCATGCCATTTGGTTGAAGCTGACTCTACAGTTAGGCTAGAAGATTTCAACCAAAGGCATATACTACAAAGTATGTGTCGCAGCTGCACCTAACAGTTTGCTACAACCTGTGCCCAATTTAATACCTCAGGCACAGCTGCTATTGCACACTTTACGTCAGCTTTGCGCGTAAAGCATTGGCACGAGCATCATAAAAATAGTCCTCGATCGGCACAAAGTTAGACCGGGGAGCTGGTCTAACTTTATTGCTTTCAATGCAAGGGACTTGCATCAGGGATTTGCATCTGATGGCTTTGTAAAATTTCAATTTCACCACTATTTGTCACAAGTCGCCACTTTCCTCAAACTCCTGACACAAACCTTGTGGCAATCGAATCCGCTTTGAAAATCAGGCCCATTGTGTCTACTCTAGATAAGAAGGGAAGTAGAGCTGCCACCATTATTGAAGATCCTCACATATTGCTGAGTAGATTGGCTCCTAATTCAGTAGTTACAAATGGGAGATATCTGGGGGATTATTACCCTAAATATTTTAATGACCCTCTATTCCATATGATTGGAAAACACTTCAATTCAAGTGAGGGGTGAAATTAAAATCAATAGCTGTTTTAATCATGTTTAATTTGAAACCTGATAGGGCCCCAAATTCTTCTATAAGTGAACAGGTTTGGGTCAAGGAGGTCTCTGGGGTAGAAAAGGTCAAAATTGCATGATCATAGCCAGCCCAGTGGCGCAGAGGGTTGAGGCGCTGGACACCTTACCTCGTGCTACGATGGCAACCTGGTCTGGAATGACCCCGATCATGGGGTGCCAGTGTGGGATGGAGGGGTGACGCTGGATTAAGCATGTCAGTGGGCGGCTCTCCTCTCCTGAGGGTGTTGAGGGTGGGTTGGCTCACCTCGGTTCTGCTCCCACTGGGTGGAGGTCCAGTGGGTAGCATAGGCGGAGAGGGGTTGGCAAAGTGCATCGGGAGGTGGAAGGGGTTGAGCTGGCATGACAGGGTGTGAAGCGTGCCTCACATGCTCGCACGGCCGTGTACTGGTACCTTGACAGTTAGGGAGAAAATCCATAAATAGATATGTGTCCCCTACTGCCAGTTGACGGAGGAGGAGACGGGGACCAAAAAGTTAAATTAAAATAAATATATATATCTATCACATGATCATCCACAAACAATGGGGTGTTAAAGGAGTGATCCTGTGGGTTCCCCTCCACCCTATCTGCTTGTTGGATAGTTGTTGCTAGTGGTTCAATATAGAAAGCAAATAACAGTGGAGAGAGGGACACCCTGCCCAGTTCCCTTGACAATGAAAATGGGAGAGAGGCCAAGTTAATTCTGACATACACTTGAGGATCAGTATATAAAATCTGTCACATTTGTAATAATTCTTCAGGGAAGGCCATATTTGACAGAGTGACTCCAAAATGCCCAGGACACCCTGTTAATCACCTTTTCAGCATCCAGGCTCACCAAGAAGCACCACTTGAGATTGACAATAAATTTGCTGACCTCCTCCATACATGACGCACAATACCATCACTGGTATTGTGCTGTCCAAAAAGGAAGTGTTTTGTGGGGGCTATGCCAGCCGCTTTCCACATGGGAAACTGCCTCACCCACCCTACCCCAGATTTTTATGTAATCAACTCCTGGCCGTAGTTGTTCGGGAGGGGCAGAACCGAGAAAAAGCATCACCAGAAAACAGACCATTACAGCAACTGTCACTGCAATGGTCTGTTTTCGCTGTTGCAGTATCATGCTGAGGGGTAACCAGGCTCAACACAGCCATGGGAAGGAGCATTGAGTGCATACTATATTAGCAGAAGGGTGCCTGAACATTATCACAGGTCTGCCATCTGCACCCCGCCTAATTTTTGTCTAACAAACTGGGAAACAACATCTAATCTCCTGGCCAAAAGCCCTACAAAAACTTACAATCAGTATTCAATATTAATATGTGGTGGTAGGAGGGAGTAGGCTGGGTCTTTCCCCAGCTTCAACAATGCTGATATACTGTAGATGCATACCTTCACGACTGATGGGTAGGTCTTCTGTCTTTAGCAAACGAACGGTCCGGTGTAGTATAGGAAGAAATGTTTCACAAAATGTTTAATAAAATTCTGCTGGTAGCCATCCGGCTCAAACACTTACCAGTTTTTGATGTTTTAATACTCCATCACTTTGTCTAATGAGAGAGGAGTGAGTAGGTGAGCCTGAAGCTCAGCTGATAACTTAGGGAGGTGGGGCTTATCCAGAAACTGTAGTGTAGCTACTAAATTATTAGAGTATCCTGGGTATACAGCTCACTATAATAAGCTGCTCTGGGGCCGGATTAATTACTAAGTTTAGATCCCTGCCCATGCTTAGCATACCATGGGGCATGTCCAGTAGCTTATTCAAAAAGAGTTTTACCATTGCTTTGTCTGAACCTGGGGCAGGTAGACACTAACAGGTTATTAATTCATCATATAAATTGCCAACTAGTATGACAAATTTACTCTCTTTGTCGATAAATGTACCTTGCAATATAAAGGATGTACCTAGGGAAAAAGGATAGCAGTACCTGTACTGAGCTGTCTGCAACTTTTATGACAGGAGGCCTCTACAGTATCGAATCCAAATTGTAGAAATTCTGGTGTTCTGTAGTAGATAGGTGGGTTTTCTGTAACAGCAGAATTTCTGGACGCTCCTGTTTGAACATTTGTAGCATCCTGTAACATTTAATAGGTTCAGTACACCATTAACATTATATGAAAGAATCTGAGCAGAGACTGCCATTTTGGAAAAGGGAGAAGAAAAGCCAATTATTACTCTTATATAACCCTGTATAGGTACCAGCCACACAGGAATATGCCTCCCAGCTATGTGCAAGGACAGTACTGACAGTTCCAGACCCATTTTGATGAACAGTAGTGGTTACATCTATAGAATCAAAAAGTCATCTGGTAAGAACACGAAGTAAAATGGTAAAGAGGACAGTAGTCAACAGGGCCAGGTACAGGAAATAATTAGAATGGAAGGAAAACCAAGCATTAAGATTGCAACATTGACCTCCAACAGACTAAGTGTGGAATGTACCAACCCTCCTATCCAACAGCTCTGGTGGTAGGAGCATTGGAAGGGTAATTCAGTTGAGAACCAGGCTCCTGCAGGGTAACCTGTGGAATGAAGACGACATCTGTGGAACACATAATGCAGAGTATTAGAGGACTGAGAATCGATAACGTAATGCACATGAAAGGGGAAGGTCAACTTCAGCCCTCTAGGAAGCAGTCCCAGAGCAGTATTCCCTCCATCTGCCATAGTGAAAATCAACAGGGGCTGTCTGACAGATTTTGCAAAAGGCAAAAGCCTAGGCTTCCTTTTACAAACAGGACATACTGAGCAATGTACGTGCATGCTCCTGGTAAGGGAAGAGAGCCCCGAAACAGAGGGTGAGCCCCCAGCTACCCAGTCAATAACGCTTGATCTCAGACTGCCCAAACAGCACCAGACCCTGGTCCTGCCCACACAGGCTTGGCTGTTGCTACACCTACTCATGTTCTACTGTTAGACTTCTCCCCATACAGCTCGTCCCTCTAAGTAGGGAGCCATCTACAGTCTGTGAGGCTGCTCAGATCTACTCCATGCTCCCCAGCTGGGCAGAAGACACCAGGAGAAAGGACTGCTGTGGACTGGACTTCTGCTGGGACTAAAGAAGAAGAACTTTTGTACTTGGACCTTTAATTTAGGGTAAAAAAATAACAAACAAAACAAAAAAGTGTGTGTTTGTCTGGGTTAACTGAACTGAATGAGTATTTGAACAGTTATCTAGGTGTAAATCTCAGGTGATTGAAAGGACTTAATAGCTGTGAGGTTTGAATTACTTGTAGAAAGATCTAGTAAGTAGGGGGAGTGGCTTAGCTAGAAGGAAGCTATATTTAAAGACTGACTTAGAAAGATTCTATAATAGCTTGGCAGAAGACACCAGGAGAAAGGACTGCTGTGTGACTGACTTTCTGCTGGGACTATATTGCCCTCCTTCCTCCCCACCCAAAGCTAGTTCTATTTTATAGGCACAGAATTTGACTGACAACAGGAACTTCCTGTTTGGGAGCAGGAAGTGAGTGATCACAGAACTACCAAAGACACACCATTCTAGAAGGGCAAGAGTAGCTCTCTGGCCCCTCTAGCTGCTGGAGGTCTGCCTCTGAGCAAGTAAGTGGTCTACTGAGAAATATAGGATATTCTTGTCTCAGAACAGGACAATCAGGAGCTTAAAGGGCACTAGCAGAAAGTAAGGAGAGAGAAAAAAACAGAGGAAAGAGTAAGGATTGCAAACAGTTAAGGAGCCAGAAATAAGACATGATTGGAGTGGTGCAGTGCAGTGGCTGTGGAACAGCAGTCTCTCGGGAGAGCGCTCTGGAGGATGCAGTGTTGTCCCATCTGCAGGCACCTCTCTGGGCTGAGGGAGGAGGCTGCTCATCTCCAGGCTGAGTTGGCCAGGATTTGTGGGACCTCCTCTTCCATCCAGGGACCACCAGTGCCACTGCCGTTGCCTCAGAGGTTGCCAAGAAGAGGCGATTGGACCACAGTGGGCTCAGGAGGGTGAGGTGGTGGAACAGAGGTGCATCCCTACAGTTGTACCTCTCCACAATTCCTATGCCATTCTGGCAAAGTGTGGTTCCTCTGTGGAGGCACCTGCAGTGGAGACCAAGGAGGATGCTGGGAACCTCACAAGGAGACCCACAGGAGGGTGGCAAGGACCCTGCAGGGAAGGAAATAACTCTGGTGGAGGACCCATGTTAGGAAGGCAGAATCAGGGGAGGAAGGGGAGAAGGAGGTGGCGGTGCCTGCTCATGCCCATGGCTTGGAGGGACAGGAGCGATCCTCAGGGATTGCTGGAGCAGCAGCACAGGGAGG
Source organism: Neoceratodus forsteri (assembly GCA_016271365.2). Taxonomy (NCBI): domain Eukaryota; kingdom Metazoa; phylum Chordata; order Ceratodontiformes; family Ceratodontidae; genus Neoceratodus; species Neoceratodus forsteri. Next base: position 1,682,288,362 of record CM028129.1, on the reverse strand, counting down.
GAGCTGGATGTCATTGTCCACCTAGGGACAAATGACCTGGCTAAGAAAGGGATTAGAGAAGTGCAGGAAGAGTTTGTGGAATTGGGGAGGGCCTTAGTCAAGTAGCATGCATGGCAACCTTCTTGGAGGTGCTGCCCATCTATGGCATAGGAGAGGTTAGGGGTGTTCCACACCATGGGATCAACAGTGGTTGAAAAACTGGTGTGGATCTCAGGGATTTGGCTTCATTGGGGACTGGGGTCCACCTGGAGTGATGCAAGCCTATACTGGTATGATGAGCTGCATCTGTCTGGGAGGGAACCAGGATCCTAGGGTGATAGGTTTAAATGCTTCATTGGCAAGCTTTTAAACTAGCCAAGGGGAGGCACTGAAAGGAGCAGGGAAATCCTAGCCTCTAAATAATCATGGTAGTAAGTGCGGCAAACACCAACAAAGAGGTGTCGATAGGGAGAAGGCAGGGGTAAATGGAGAAAGTGACAAAGGCAAGAAGGACAGGGATGGGGCAAAGGGAGTAAGGCCATCAGGAAATGGAGGGTAATGAATACCAGTGCTAGTGAGTCTGGGCAACAAGCTCCCTGAGCTGGTGGCCTTAATGGAAAAAGGATGCCTGGATATCGTGCAGTCTCAGAAACATGGTACACAGAGAACCATGACTGGGATGTTAACATACCAGGGTACATAACCTACAGGAGAGACAGGCAGGGAGAAGAGGGGAGGAGTAGCTCTCATGTAAAGGAAGGGATAAAAGCAACTGAACAAAAGAGTAAACAGGGAGGAGAGGAGGCACTGTGGGTCACCTTGGAGACTGGAAGAAGCATCACAATCTGCACAGGGTTGTGTACAGACCCCATGTCAGGGGAGGAATGGACAAGGATATGATAGAAGGCATTCTTAGAATGGCAGAGAAAGGGAGATACTGTTGATGGGAGACCTGAATATGCCAGATGTTAACTGGAGCACATTTGCTGCAGCCACATCCAACAGCAGGGCCATTCTTGATTCCCTACAGGTGGCAGGCCTTAGACAGCTAGTTTCGAACCCACTTGTGAGGGAGCAATCTTAGACCTCTGCTCTCAAATGGGGGCAGTGGAGGATCTCAGATCTAGAAGTGGGTTGCCATCTGGGACAAGTGACCATCAAACAGTGTGGTTCACGTTAAACTCAGCTACAGAGTCAAGCCATACAAAAGTGAGGGTACTAGACTTTAGGAATGCTGACTTTGGCAAGATGGGAGAGTGCCTCAGAAAAGCACTAGCAAACAGGCTAGAAGGAGGTGTGGAGCAACAATGGGAATCATCAAACTTCCATCACAGAGACAACAAGCCCTTGTGTGAAGCAAATAAATAAATCAAAATGAAAGAAAAAGCCACTATGGTTCTCAAAAGAGGTGGCTATGAAAGTCAGGAAGAAAAGATAGCATCTGGAAGTATAAGGAAACACAGAAGGAGCAGGACAGAGAGCTGTACCAGTTAAGGCAGAAGGAAGCAGGGAGGGAAGTCAGAATAGCAAAGGCCCAAACTGAGGAAAAGATAGCCAACTCAGTTAAGAGGGGATAAAACCTTTTATAGGTACATCAGTGAGTCGAAAGACAAAGGAGGGATAGAGAGGCAGAATAGAATGAGCGGTGGGTGGGCAGAGGGGCAGTGAAAAGCAGGGATACTGAATGAATATTTCTGCTCAGTATTCACAAAGAGGAGGGGAAGTGCCTAATCCAATTAACAGAAGCACTTTGATAGGGGTTGATCCCAGTCCTTTCACAGAAGAAAGGGTTCTGCAAGAACTCCTAAAACTGAAGGTGGACAAAGCAATGGGTCCTGATGAAATTCACCCCAGAATTCTAAAAGAATTAAGGAGGAACTAGTGAAACCACTGGCTACTCTTTTAATAAATCATGGGAGGATGGTGTATACCGAGGACTGGAGGAAGGGATGTGATTCCCTTCACAAAAGTGGGACCATGCAGAGGCAGGAAACTACAGACCTGTCAGTCTGACCTCTGTGGTAGGGAAAGTGATGGAGTCACTTCTGAAGGAAAGAATAGTTGAGTACCTAGAGGCCAGTGGAGCACAGGACCCAAGGCAGCATGGGTTCCTGGCGGGAAGGTCATGTCAGGCGAATCTAATAGATTTCTTTGACTGGGTGAACCAGGTAGTAGACCAGGAGGGCAGTGGACATGGCCTACCTAGACTTTAGCAAGGCATTTGACACAGTCCCACACAAAAGATTAATAGTCAAATTAACCAGCCTGGGAGTGGGTCCCAGGGTGGCAGCCTGGGTAAAACATTGGCTGTACAACAGGACACAGAAGGTAATTGTAAATGGAGTCCACCCTAAGAAAGAGGGGTTACTAGTGGGCACCGCAGGGTCTAGCATTGGGTCCAGTCCTTTTAATGTCTCTACCAGTGACATTGCAGAGGACTGGAAGGAAAGTATGCCTTTTGCAGATGACACAAAGATCTGCAACAGGGTTGATACAAAGGAGGCGGGAAAGGATGAGAAGGGACTTGGCAAAGTTGGAGGAATGGTCGGAAGTATGGCAGCTTGATTCAATGCAAAGAAGTGCAAAATAATGCACCTGGGAAACAAGAACCAGGGGAAGAATACACAATGGGTGGGGAGGTAGTAACAACAACAAAAAGGAAAGGGACCTGGAGGTAATCATATCAGATGACCTTAAGGTTAGCAAGCAATGTGAGAAGGCAGGGAGGGCATGCGGTAGACTGGGATGTATAGGGAGAGGCATCAGCAGCAGAAAACAGGAAGTTGTTATCCCTCTGTACAGACAGTTGGTGAGACCCCATCTGGAGTACTGTGTCCAGTTCTGGAGACCCCATCTCCGCAAGGACATAGACAGGATAGAGGTAGTCCAGAGGAGGGCAACTAAAATGGGGCAGGGTCTGCAAGAGAAGCCGTAAGGAGGAGACTAAAGGAGCTTAATATGTATACCCTTGAGGAAAGAAGGGAGAGGGGGACATGATAGAAACTTTTAAGTACCTCAGTGGAATCAACAAAGTCCAAGAGGTAGCATCTTTCAGAAAAAGAGACTTGCAAGAACAAGGGACACAATATAAAGATAGAAGGAGGGCGTGTTAGGGCAATGTGAGGCATTATTTCACAGAGAGGGTAGTGGATGCATGGAACAGCCTTCCTGAGGGAGGTTGTGGGTCTAAAACTGTGGGAGAATTCAATAATACATGGGACAGACATAAGACAATTCTTGTGGGGGGTAGGAAGAAATAGGCTGTTGGTTAACTAGGATCTGCGGCCTATCCTGTAGGTAGGGAAATGGGCAGACTAGATGGGCCAAGCGGTCCTTATCTGCCGCCAAAGTCTATGTTTCAATGTTTCATCAGCAAGAGAACCTGGCCGGCACAGAGGAAGAGTCACCATGCTATTTACTACCCTCCATGGGTCCAGAGGGTTCCGTGTGGGTCTGTGATGGCCAACCCCACAAAAGAGGGATCCCTAACCCAGGGCTGCTCACCCCCACCACCACCACCCAGACATTCCAGAAGTGTTCTCATCTTCCTCTTAGGACTTACGATAGGGTGCAGAGAGGTGAGGGCAGATTTTCACATGTAGCCATTAATGTAGTGAGGGATCTACCACTAACAGTTACACTGGAACCTTGGCCTATGCAGACCCAGAGCCATCCCCACACTTGACCAGCCCAAGAGCACAGCAGTCACATTCGTGCATAAAATTAGAAAACGGGTGTAGAATCAGAGGACCCCCCACCCCAGGCCCCCCAGTGCATACCTGAACTTTCTGTGGAGGCTTCACTGGCAGACCAAAACCAGTCACTTTCAATGTCCTTATAGGGTCCTGTAATGGCAGAGCTGGTCCTAGAGATCTAGACCAGTCAGATAGTGCCCCATATAAAATACCATCCAAAACATGAGAGTCAATTTACGATTGAGAGTCCAAGCATCAGATAACATGAAGTCCATACAGTTCAGAAAACAGTAAACCCAGTAGGGACCCTGCAGTTATACTTAAGACCTTTTGGAAGAGCCTGAGGATATCCTTGTTTGTAGGGTATCTGGGGCTTGTTGCTGGCCCATTTCTCTGAGATGGTAAGTGTCTGTCTGTTCTGCCTTGAGACAGAGACCCATCCAAAGTATCCCTGTGGTTGTGGCCACTCTGTCTGTGAGAGGGCTGCCATTGTTGTTGTGGGAGTTAAAAACCTGGCATTAGATATGTGTTTGTGCTTCCTGCATTATATTGTACAGTATAACCACCCCCAGATAGTTGACCCTTAGTTTGACAGGATATGGTGTCGAATATTTAAGTCTAGCTGCATTTAATGCTTTTAGGCAAGGGGAGTATGCCATACTCTGAGTCCGTAATACTGCGGCACAGTCCTGATCAAAACAGAGTCTATGGTCCCCCCTTTGAAGTACCTTTTTCCAGCAGGCCAGTGATAACACCCATTCTTTGGTCTGAAAGCTGAGAAACCACATGATAATAGAACATGGCCGAGTGCCTGGAGCTGGCTTAGGGCCAAAAGGCTGGTGAATTCTCTTGACAAGGAGGGTCTCCTCAGTGGGAAAGTTCCATGTGTCCTTAATAAGTTTTTGATGAACTCAGAAATGTATTGGCATCCATGTCCTCTGGTAGTCTGTACTGGTGTCGATTTTGCTCCTGATCTGCCCCCCAAGTCACTATATTTTGCTTCAGGCTGTGCCTGCCTGTGTTGCATATGCAGCATCAGATCACAGAGAACATCCTCGTGAACAAGTCAGTGACAGCCCCTCTGAAGCAAGAAAATTCTCAGCTGGTTGTAGTGGGTTCTTGTTTTGGATTTTTTACTTCCCAAGGATTAGAAGGGACTTGGCAAGGTTAGAGGAATGGTCAAATGTACGGCAGCTTAGATTTAATGCTAAGAAGTGCAAGGTAATGCACCTGGGAAACAAAAACCCAGTGGAAGAGTACACAATGGGGGTGAGATACTAACAACAACAAAAATGGAAAGGGACCTGGGGGTAGTCATATCAGATGACTTAAAGGTGGGCAAGCAATGTGAGAGGGCAGTAAGGAGGGCTGGGGATACTGGGATGCATAGGGAGAGGCATCACCAGTAGAAAACAGGAAGTTGTTATCCCTCTGTACAGACAGCTGGTGAGACCCCATCTGGAGTACTGCGCGCAGTTCTGGAGACCCAATCTCTGCAAGGACATAGACAGGATGGAAGCTGTCCAGAGGAGGGCAACTAAAATGATGCAGGGTCTGCACCGGAAGACGTATGAAGAGAGACTAAAGGAGCTTAATATGTATAGCCTTGAGGAAAGGAGGGAATGGGGGACATGATAGAAACTTTCAAGTACCTCAAGGAATCAACAAAGGCCAAGAGGATAGCATCTTTCAAAAAGAGATGTGCAAGAACAAGGGGCACAAATTGAAGATTGGGGGCGCTCAGAGGTAATGTAAGGAGTATTTTTTCACAGAGAGGGTTGTGGATGCATGGAACGGCCTTCCGGAGGAGGTTGTGGAGTCAAAAACAGTGGTTGAATTCAAGCATGCATGGACAGCCATAAGGCAATTCTAGGGGTGGGGTAGAAGAAGTAGGCTGCTGGTTAATAGGATCTGCAGCTTATCCATTAAGTAGGGAAATTGGCAGACTGGGTGGGCCAAGCAGTCCTTATCTGTCGTCAAATTCTTTGTTTCTATGTTTCTATGACTTAACTGACACTTTCTAACAATAGAATCACAATATACTGAGTTTAAACTGCAAAACAGAGGTGCTTAAACAGTAACAATCTCAGATTGCCTAGTTACTCCACTGGACTTGGTGACATTACTGGAAGACTCCACTTGTGTTCTCTATCACAGTTGCACAGTTGTCTGAAGGACTGATTGCATTTTAAGAATTTTTTTTTCCTTTAAAAAAATGTTGTAGGACTAGTATACCTCTGCTTGTTTGCTTGTTGCCACCTAGTGTGCCTGGCTGCCTGTTGCCACTTCTACTTGTGTGCTGCTCTGTCACAATTGCCTAAAGAGCTAGTTGCATTTCAGCACTTGGCTACTTTTCCTTAAGAGCAGCTGACACATTCAGGACTGCTTTAACAAACCATAATATTTAGACACAGTTCAGCTTGTGTTTCAGGTTAGTTCCCTATTCCTCCTTCCCATGATTTATTACTGAGGTCATCTGTATGAAAACAGGATCTTTGCTCCTGAGCAGTTCATCTATTCCTGTAGCTTTCTCCCTATGTAAGGTCATAATGCATTGCATGTGACATCACAAGATACTATCGCAGCAACAGATTATGATGTCACAACAGAGGATTATGATTTGAAGTAGGGCATAAACTACAAAGGTTAATGAACTCTAGGGGAGCTCTAAGGGATAAAGATAATGTAGTCATGCAAATTTACTGAATGATAAATAATGCAGAAGAGAAATATATAAAATATATATGGGATAAAAGCTGAATTGTACCTAATTATTATGTTTTCAAAGTTTTCTTTAGCGTTAGTAGCTCTTTAACAATAAAAAAAAATAGGACCAGTAAGTCACTGCATTTTGCCACCTAGCGTGACTAGCTGCATCCTGTCATGTCCACTTGCATACTACTCTATCACAGTTGCCTGAAAGGCAAGTTACATTTAAGCACTTGACTATTTTTTTTCCTTAAAAAGCAATTGGTAGACCAGCTGGTCTTTGTAGTACATCTCTGCTTGTTTCCCTGGTGTGCCTGGCTGCCTGCTGTCATGTTCACTTCTGTACTTCTCTGTCACAGTTGCTCAAAGGGCTAGTTGCATTTTAAGCACTTGGCTATTGAAAGAAAGTTAACAAATAGACAATACTGCTTGTACAGTATCTATCTTTGCACATCTTCCATTCCTCCCTTACAGGACAAACGTGTTGCACCGACAATGCCAATATTACACCTGTGTGAGACTTACCAGTGGAGTAGCGTGGGTGGGATGTAACAAATGGAGGAAGAAATGGCACCACCAGTTCACACCAGCCTCTTCAGTGCAAATATAACCAGATCTACTGTGTATTATTAGTTTTATGCTGTTCTATTAATTGCACCACTAATTATTACTGCATATTATACTTTTGGTTCTGGTACTGGTTTTGGTTGTGGTTCTGATTTGCCCAACCTGATCCAGCGCAACCTAGTAGAACTGGAAAATGCAACCTGCACACCCTTGTAAAGACTGTAACTCCCTGCCATTACCCCTTACTTCCACACAGGCAGAAGCAAGTAAACAGGTACTATACCTTACCTGACAGAACTGGCAGAGCCCCACTGCATGCCTGTTGCCTGCAGATGTCTACTGACGCCCAGGATGCCAGTCCATTTATCTGTTTCACTCTTGCTGTGTTCTACTTATGCTCTGGGACATGAGCATGATTGGACACATTAGGAGTGGATTCTTATAGTCCCCAAACACTTCCTTCTAGCTGGCGATTGTGCATGGACTCATGTGACCACTGCCTGCTTTCTGCTTTCTTCTTACCCCAACCTGCTCCAGAACATGAGAGACTATAATAAGAATGTGCAGCTTAGTTAAGTTTTTATTTAAAAGCTCCTGATCCCAGCCAAATGTTCCAAGGAGATGGCTTTGTAGCCCTGTCGCCAGAGCTTTCCTTTGACTTGCTCCGTATCTGAGACCTGTAAATCAATGTGCAGGTTAGGTTAGGTTGCTTACAAAAAGCTCCCTCAAAACATTCACAACATAATGCCTTTGCCCCTGTGGCCTGCAGTAGCCCAGTCCTAAAAATGCATGCCAAGCTCAAGGTGCCTCACCTTTTGAAATCCCTCAAGAAAACACTACTTACTGGCTGCCAGTTGGTCTGTGAAATTTGTGACCACCGCCTGCTTCCTGCTTTCCTCTGACCCCGACCTGCTCTGGAACCGAGCGGCAACAATGTGCAAGTTACTTAACTTTGTATTTAAAAATAAAGCTCCTGATCCCAGTCAAAGAATCCTAAAGTGATGTCTTTGTTCCCTTGTGGCTGGCTCTAGTCCAGTCTTGATTTCTACCCTTACAGTAAAGTCAGGGCCCAGCAATCCAATGTGGGTGAACTTCAGCAAATGAAAAAAAAAAAAACTTGAATTCCCTCCCTTCTAGCATGCCCTTATCATACAGTTTGCCAGAGAAGGTAAATGGCACCTTTGTGTATTATTCCACAGACGAATGAAATAATGCAATAATGGGTTGAGTCAGTCAATCAATTAAATTAATGGTCAGCTAAAAGAGGCCATGATGGATTGAGCTTCTATGAGGAGAAAATTGGAAATGAGACCAGCCAGCTAAGGCACTGAGCTGTGGCTGATTGGGTCTCCGCCACTGACAATTTGAAAAATGCCCAGAAAATATGCTTTACTGCCCAGTACAATGAGTCTGACCCTCTGAGCGCTTACCAGGAAAATAACTCAACTGTTAGAAATGTCAGCTATGATAAGTCTGCCGTCCCCACTGCTATTGGGAACTGACTAATAGGTATTGGCAAATGCTGAGACAGGTTTATCTTGCAAGATGTTCTACTACTTTTTGTATTTATTTTTTATTTCTCTGCTCTTTTGACATCAATCATAGATAATGAAGGCACAACATGTTAGCTGAGTTTTCTAAAACTACACCTCTTATCAGAATGTATTTTAGATGTTACTGCAGAAATACGTCTCAGGAATCTAAAGCATGTGTATGTCTTGTGGTGGCAGAGGTGCTCCGGTTCCAATGAAATGATTTTTTTATGTTCACAGAGCAGCATTTTATGAATTGTGGCTTTTCCTCAGTGGGAAGCATTGCTATGTGGATGGACTGTGTGATTCACAGTTACGAAGAAAGGCACAGTAAATCCTTTGAATCTGGAAATAAGAATGTTGGTAACAGGACCGCAGCTTAATATTATTACAGTGAAGAAACACGGTATCTGGTATTATAAAATACAATTCCAATTTCATGGGGACTTGTATTGTACCTTATTTAAAATGATGCTGTTCCTTTTTTTAATACAGTTTTGTTATGGTCGCAAAAGGTAAACAAGTTGGGCTATTCTTTGAAAATGTACTCTGCTGGCTGGTCCTAAAATGTCCACAGTATCAGTGTGCAGTGGCATCACTGGAGCAAATGCACTGCAATTTTATCTCTCGCCACAGTGGTACAATATAAAAATGCATTATACAACCTCTTTTATGCATAAATCAGTTAGAACCTACACTTAGCCTATATGCTGTCCTTTGAATTCTAGGCCACAGTGAAATATGTCTTGTTAACACAGAAACATAGAAACTGATGGATCTATAAGGACTGCTTTGGCCCACCTAGTCTGCCCATTTTCCTACTTACTGCAATATCACAGATCCTATTTGATTTCTGGATTTTTACCCCTATTTCCTATTGCTAGGGTTCGCTTGTGCCTATCTCATTCATTCTTGAATTCCCTACTGTTTTGCCCCCACCATTTCATCTGACAGGCTGTTCTAAGCATCCGCCACCTTTCTGTGAAAATACTTCCTCATGTTACCCTGAGTCTACACCAGCCTCAAATCATGACCCCTTGTTCTTGAACATCTCTTTTCTGAAAGATGCTACCCTCTTGTACCTTATTTATGCCTTTGAGGTATTTGAAGGTCTCTAGCATACCCCCTCTCTTCCAGAGTATACATATTGAGGTCCTCTAGTCTCTCTACATGACCTTTGGTGCAGACCTGCACCATTTTTGTTGTCCTTTCTGAAGTACCTCTACTCTGTCTATGTCCTTCCAGAGATGCAGCTCAAAAACTGGATACAGCACACCAGATAAGGTCTCACCAATGATTTGTACAGTGGTATCACCACTTCCTTTTTCTGCTGGTAATACCCTCCCTATGGCCCCAACATCCCACTAGCCTCCTCACAGACTTTTCACAATGTTTGGTCACCTTTAAATCATCAGACATGATTCCTCCCTGGTCCCTTTCCTGTTTGGTGGTCATCAGTACCCCCCATCATGTACTCTCCTCCCTGGTTTCTGTGCCCCAAATGCATGATTTTACACTTATTTGCATTGAATCTTTGATGCCACACTTGACCACTCCTCAAGCAAACCCTAAGCCCTCCACATTTTTCCAACCCCCGGAGTGTCAGTCCTGTTGCAGATCTTAGTGTCATCCACAAAGAGGCATACCTTCCCTTCCAGCCCCTCTACAATGTTGTGTGTGAAGAGGCCCCAGAACTGATAATTGTGGCATCCCACTGGTCACCCTCCTCTCCTTGGAATGAACTCTGTTTACTACCAACCTCTGTGTTCTGTTCCTTATCCAATTTTTGACTCAGTTTGCCACCTGTGACCCACTCCCAGGCTGCCCATATTGCTTACATGCCTCCTATGTGTAATGGTGTTGAAGGTCTTGCAGAAATCCAGTTAGGCCACATCCACCACTCCTCCCTGATCTAATTCCTTGATCACCCAGTCAAACAAAACTATCAGATTTGTTTGACATGACCTTCCTGCTGTGTATCCATGCTGCTTAGATCCTGTGATCTGCTGGATTCAAGATATACCACAATCTTTTCTTTCAGCAGCGATTCCATTAATTTCCCACCACCGAGGTCAGGCTAACTGGCTTCTAATTGCCAGCCTCTTCCCTGCTCCCACTTTTGTGGCGGGGACTACATCTGCCCTCCTCCAGTCTTCAGGAACCACTGCGGTTTTCAGCAATTTGTTGAACAGGGCTGTCAGTGGTGCTGCAACACCTCTCTAAGCTTCTTTAATAATTCTTTGATGTATACCATCCAACCCCATTGCCTTGTCCACTCTCAGTTTAGCGAGTTCCTTTAGGACTTTCTCCTCCATAAATGGACTGGTGTCTACCTCCCTTTCATCAATGCTCCTGTGGTTTAACTGAGGTTCCACACCTTTCCCTTCCCTTCTTCTGTGAACCCTGAACAAAATATTTGTTTAGGATTGCTGCTTTCTCAGGTCCCCTCTGCAAACTCCTCTCCTTTCCTTTTGCCTAACAATCCCATCCATGGTCTTTCTTCTTTCATTAACATACCTAAAGAATGTCTTGTCCCCTTTCGTTACTGCATGGGCTATTTTAACTCCATTTGCATCTTTGCACTCCTGACTGCTTTCCCTGCCTCCCTCTGTTTTCTAGGACACTTCCTGTCCTCCTTCCTCCATGTTTCCTTGTACCTCCTGGAATGCCAGCTTTTTGAACTTACCTTCCTGGCCACTTCCTTTGAGAACCATAGTGGTTTTGTTTTCCTCTTGCTTTTGCATAATTGCTTCACTTGTAAATGTTTGTTGCCTCCTCTATGGCTCCTTTTAGATTCACCCACTGTTCGTCTACCCCTGTCCCCCCTGCCAGGGCTTTCCGAAACATTTCCCCACCTTTGCAAAATTGGCCCTTCTGAAATCCAGAACCCTTGCTTTTGTGTGGTTTGACTCGCCACTGTTCTCATATTGAACCACACCACATGGTCATCACTGGACCAATCAATCAATCAAAATCTCTTTTATCCAGGCAGGCACCATTGAGCAAGGCCCATTTGCAAGGTGGACCTGGTCATGAATACTTCAAAATACAGTACAGAAGCAAGTATACAAAAGCAATAATATACAAGGAAGAAAAAGTATGTACAGTGTATACAGTACAGTACAAGGTTGAAATAAATAAAAAAACAGCATTATTTTACAATTGAAGAAGTCAGCAGATGTACAATCAACCATAGGCATGCAGGGTTATAACAGAGATCTTTTGAGTGAGGCAGCCTGCAGCTACACATATAGGGGAAAGAGGCCATGTATGGGGTGGCAGGTTAGAGAGGTAAAGAAGAGGAGGGATATATTACCGACGACTGTGGAAGAATTGGGCTAAAACCACAGAAAGTGACAATGGCTGTTGTGTACTTGTTTATTATGATGATGACGGAGGAGGGTAGATAATTGGGACACTACTATGGATGGGATGGGACTTCAGTCAGGCTGGAGCAGACAGGGAAGAGTAGGTGCAGCAGGAAGAGTTAATAGAGAAAGAGTGAGAGCCAGGGGTAGAAACATGGTGGCGTTAGGATGGAAGGGGGGGTTGCTAGTCACCATCACAGCTGTAACTCTGTCTCCATTGGTGAGTACTAGATCAAGTATCTCTCCTCCCTGGTGGGATCTACCACTAGCTGCCTGAGGCATGCCCCCTGCAGGCTATCCAGGATTTTCCTGTTCCTTGCTGAGACTGCAGCTGGGGTGCTCCAATCAATAACCAGCAAACTGAAGTCTCCCACCAGCAGCACCTCCTTTAGTTGCCATCTTATGGATGGCTTCCATTAGAACCCTGTCCAACTCTTTCCCTTGTGTAAGAGGTCTGTAGATCACTCCAGTGTGAATAGCAGTACCATTATCCATTTCTAGGGTGACCCACAGTACCTCTGTCCCTGCCTTCGTTCCCTGTACTTCAGTTGCTTTTATACTCTCCCTGACGTAAAGAGACACTCCTCCACCCTTTTACCCACCTTGTCTTTCCTGAATAGAGTATAACCTGATATGGCTATATCCCATTTGTGATTCCCATTATACCATGCCACAGTAATGGCGACAATGTCCAGGTCAGCCTCTGCCATCAAGGCCACTAGATCCTGGATTTTATTTCCCAGCCAGCGAGCATTTGTGCACATGGCCCTCAAGTTTTTTTTTTTCCCCAATTGTTTAACCAGGAGAGACACACTAGCTGAAAGCTTGTTTACAGGTGTGACCTGGGAGTACAGGGAAGTTAAGTGACTTGCTCAGGGTCACACAGTATGCACTTTGGTGGCTGTGGATTCAAACCCAGGTCTCTAGATTTGCAGCTCTGAGCCTTAAACCACTGTGCTATACTGTCTCCCCATTCAGACAGCTCCCTCTTATCTTCATGCCTTCCTCTTTACCCTTCCTTTCTCTGCCATTCTACCTTTCCAGTGCTAGGTACATTTGGTGACTTCCCATCCTTAGGGTCCTCCCTACTGACTGCTTCCTCCTGTGAGGGGGAATTGATTCTCCCTGCTTTCTTCTGCCTTCCCCTCGCTAGTTTAAATGCTTGCCAATGAAGCATTTAAACTTTTCACCTGAGGATCCTGGTCCCCTCACAATAGATGCAGGCCACTCTCCTGTATAGGCCTCATCCTCCAGGTGTGACCCCAGTGCCCATTAAAGCTAATTCCTCTGCTCTGCACCAGTTCTTCAGCCATACACTGAAACTCCAGGTGCAGAGTACCCTGTCCTCCCTTTGTCATAGACAGGTAACACTTTAGAAAAGGTTACTGAGCATGCCACCTGTTTAAGACCCCTCCCCAACTCCCTGAACTCCTCCTGCACTACCATAACTTCATCACTAGCCAGATCATTTGTCCCTAGGTGGACAATGACATCTAACTCACCATGCTTCCTGCCACCAGCAATCCTTAGGATATGCTTTCCATCCCTCTGAGTCATGCATCAGGTAGGCACTTGATTTCTCACCTCTCTCCCTCTCCTGCCCCAAGTCTACTCCTTTAACGATAGAGTCCCCCACCAGGAGTTGCTTCATCTTCCTATGGGGTCCCTCTGCCCCACCGGGTCTACACTGTGGAGGACCCATACATCCTCCTTGGTCTCCACTGAAGATGCCTCCTTGGGACAGTCCTGCACTGCCAGAGCAGCATAGGGGTTGTGGAGTGGAACCATAGGAGGGATATGCCTCTGTCCCATCACCCTCACCCTTCCCGAGCCCATCATGGTCCAGCTGTCCTCCTTCTTGGCATCCTTGAGGAAGCGGTGGACTTATTTTATTTATCTATTTTTAACCAGGTATAGCACACTAAGCTGAAAGCTTTTTACAGGAGTGACCTGGGAGCACAAGGAGGTTAAGTGACTTGCTCAGGGTCACACAGTATGCAAGTGGAAGCTGTAGGATTCAAACCCAGGTCTGGTCTGCTGGATGTCACCAGATTTGCAGCTCAGAGCCTTAGACCACTGCGCTATACTGCCTCCTTGGTGGTCCCTGGGTGGGGAGGAGGCTCACCGATCCTCAGCCAACTCAGCTTGGAGATGAGCAATCTCTGCCCTCAGCCTAGAGAGGGCATGCAGATGGGGCAACACTGTAGCTTCCAGGAAATCTCCTTGAAGACTGCTGCCCCAGAACCACTGCACTGCACCACTCCCATCATGTCTATTCCCTTGATGAGTTCTGAGACCAGTAGCCCTGCCTGAGTTTGATATTTGGGGGATGCCTGCCCCTACAAGCTGTTGTTATCTTGATGAAGACTTTGGGCAGGACTTTCAAACCAGGTCTGTCCACTCATATTTTCAAACCAGACTACCTCCATAGTCTTTTAAGTGGTCACGCTGTTTGGACACAAATCTTGGAGCATACACCATTATTTTGATACATGCACCATTGGTCTGAACACATAGATCATTTTTTGATGCACTATTTTATCACCTCAAAGTGAAGCTTCACTGGGAGCTCCTGGTGAAGTCTCACTTTGGAGGCAATGCATAGGGTGTTAACCTCTGGTTCATGGCCAGTGTCTCTGTTTGCATTATACAAATAAATTGATTTATTCACTTGCTTTGGTGCGTGTGTATACTTTTTTTGTTTTTGTTCTTTTATTATTTAAAATACTAAAATAATTACTAAAGCAGACTCAAAACAAGGGAACATTATTTTACAAGACAAGAGAACTATAGAGTAAATCATAGATAAACTAAAATTCTTACCGCTATTTGCTCTGCTGCTTTAATTTCCAGCTGAAAGCATTTACCATTTATCCTATGTCAAAATTAGTTTGCTACGTACCTCATTTTTCTTTTTCACTTTAGCCTTACTTGCTCCAGCCTTTTTATTTGATCTGCTCTGCAGAAAATATGAATTCTAAGGTAGTTTGCATTATATTATAAATACCGGCTATTGTTCTTCATCAGTGACATTGCACAGGACCTAGAAGGCAGAATTTCCCTGTTTGCTGATGACACAAAGCTTTGTAACAGAGTGGACACACCAGAGGGTGTAGACAGAATGAGGAGGGACCTGCAGAAGCTTGAAGAATGGACAAGGGTTTGGCAGTTGAAATTCAATGCAAAGAAGCCCAAGATAATGCATATGGGGCACAAAACCCTGGAAGAACATATCAGTTGGGGGTGAGGATATAGCATGCACCAAGACGGAAAGAGACCTTGGGGTTATCATCTATGATTTATTTATTTAACAAATCAGAAAGACCTTTGAGCCAAGGGTTCTTTACAGAAGTTCCACGTCAAGTCACAAGAATAACAAATTACAATGGTTTCAGTAAGTAGTACAACATGAGGAAAGTAATTACATAAACAAAAGAACAATATGGCAAGATAAATATTGTGTCAAGTGCAGCTGCTGGCCTTGTCTGAAGAGGGGTGAAATGGCTTACAAGGAGAGAAAGTACAGGGATGAACTGGGGGTGGAAGGAGCAAAAAAAGAACAAGGAGGGAGATTCCACAATGAAGCTTGAGCAGGAAAGACCCACAGTGCAGAGGATAGAGGGAGAGAACAAAGTGAGGAAACAGAGGAGAGAGGGGGTAAGGGGAGGGAGGGTAAGGGAAGGGGGATGAAGTAGGATGAAAAGAAGGCTGAATGGGAAACAGATATGGGATAAGGGAGGAAGTGCTGTGACTTGATGACCCCAAGGTAGGGCAACAGTGTGACAAGGCAGCAGGTAAAGCAAATAGGATGCCGGGATGCATAGGCAGGGCTATCACCAGCAGGAAAAAGAGGTCATAATTTTACTATACGAGACACTAGTGAGGCCCCATCTGGAGTACAGTGTATAGTTTTTGAGACCTTACTTACATAAGGACATAGACAGAGTAGAGAAGGTTTGGAGGAGGGCAACAAAGATGGTACAGGGATTGCATCACAAGTCCTATGAGGACAGGTTAAAGGTCTTGAATATATACTCCCTGGAGGAGAGAGGGATATGATGGAGACATACAAGTGCCTTACAGGAGGAACAGGGTGCAGGAAAACACTATTTTCCAGTGAAAAAGATGTTCCAGGACGAGAGGGCATGGGATGAAGTTGGAGAGAGGGCAATTCAGAGGAAATGTGAGGAAGAATTTCTTCACAGAATGGGTGGTGGACAAGTGGAACACCTGCCAAGAGAGAGTGGTGGGGATGAAACAATTATGGGATTTAAGAATACATGGATAGACATAATGGAATTCTGGAGGTCAGGGTAAGGGGCAACAGACTTCTAGGAAAACATAAAGTGAACTTACAAGCTCAAATGTGCAGACTGGGTGGCCATAGCCCTCATCTGCCAACAGTGTCTATGTATTCATGTCTGAAGGGTCCTGCCCTTGAGACTGTTTGGTTCTGTGGGCCACTGACGAGATGCCAGTGTAGAAGATTATATTGCTGCCCTGGAAAGCACCTTTGGAAGCACCGAGTCCAGTGAAGACCTGCTGTGGGACTTCAGGGCACCAGGCAACAGTGAGGGAACCCTCTCAGGGTAGATTGAAAGGGGTGGAAAGGGCTTTGCAAAAGGTGTGTCGAAAGGAGGGGTACAGTCTACCAACCTGAACAAAATTTGCTTAGAACAGGTGCTGAAGGGTGCAACACTCTGGAATTGTTGCTACTTGCTATGTCTAAAGGAGAGGTTGGGTTACCCCTGGTTCTCATCAGAGAAGTGTGGATGGAGGAACAAGATGCTTAGTGGGGGCCCTGCCCTGCTGTAGTGGGCCTGCAGGCCAGTGAAAATGCCCCTCCACTGAGGTTTCTGAACTTAAGGCACTTCTCAAAGAGTACAGAGAAGCACTTGACAGGGTTACCTCTGGTGTTAATAGAAACCCGATACCCCTCCAAGTCAGTCTACTCCGATAACCCCAGCCAACCTGTCAGTGATGGGCCTGGGGTGCAGCCCCAGGCACCCCTGTGGCACCCCATATTGAAACATGCCTCAATTAACTGTGTCAGGCTGTCAGTGAACTGAAAGGTCAAGGCTTTTCAATGCAGGGAGAACTAGATGAAGTGGCTATGGCCCAAGCGATTGCCCCGGGTTCCTACAGTGTATCATAGGCAACCCAGTCACCAAGACCCCAGGTTTGATGTTGAAGTTTCCTACCCAGCCAGACAAAGTCAAGGAGACATGTATTGCTGTAGGTGTGGGAGGGATTGACACATCCACAGAGAATGCAGATCACGAAAGACCCAGCCTGAGTGAGGGACTGGCTGTTAGCAGAAAAGCACAAGTGTCAAGGAAACCTCAATGGGGCCTGGTAAGGGGTATACCAGGCCCCTGCCAAGTCCAGCTCCACAGTGTTCACAAGGAGAGCTAAAGTAAAAGCCCCAGAACCCTTCATTTCTGATATAGATAAGTTGGGAGACCACAGACTGAAACTACCATCACCATAAATGGGGTGTCCATGCGGCATACCAGATAGTGACTCCCAGGTGACCATCATCTTTAAAACCTGGTATGACCAGCATCTGTCCCACCTTGAGTTGTAGCCACTGGAAGGATTAACGTGTGGATCTTAGTGACAAATCTTATCCCTACCTCGGCTATGTTAAAGTGTGGAGAGCTTTCCATCCAAGGTAACAGGAGGGAGACACAGTAAAGACTCTGGCTGCAATTTGACCTGAACCTGGATTATACAATGGGTGCCTGTACTGGTGTGAAACCACATGTTTGGATGGTTGGCACTGCTGTGCTGAGTTCTGGAGGCTGAACAGAAGGGGATGGTCATGCTCATTCACCCAGTAGTAAGGGAAGGGTACAGAAAGCAAGTACAAGTTTCAGCTGAAGAGCAGGACTATCTGGTGGTATAGTCTGGAGACATGATGTGGAGGAATAGTACTGCCCTAATGCTGTGTCCAATATTAGCGGTGTAGTGCATTTAAGGAAGGAGAGAGAAGAACAAGATCTTAATGTTGGACGCCCCCAAGGATCATGGGTTACTGGCTGGTTTGGTTTTGTCAAGCCCAGTGTACTGCCAACCCTGGCCCATGCTTTTGTCAGAAGGGTCATGGTGCAGTTGAAGAATGTGACAGACTGGAAAGTAGTTGTTCGGAAGGGATGCACCTTAGCCCAGATATATTGCATGGACACAGTGGAGCAACCAGCTTTGACTCTAACTTATTTGACCTTAGTAAATCCCACATCCTAGAGGAGTGGAAGGCTTGGATTTGACAAAAACTGTTGAGAAGGACTAATGTGTTTTCCTGCATGAAAGGAATGTGAGCTGTGTGACAGGAAGCAGTACCATATACGGATCACTGACAAGCGCCCATTTAGGGAGCAATCTTGATGCTTAGCCCCAGTAGATATTGGTGATGTAAATTGGTATCTTCAGGAATTAGGAAGTATTGGCTGCAGACATCATTCAGGAGTCCAAGAGTCCATACGCCTCCCATAGTGGTGGTGAGAAAGAAAAGTGATGTTGTGTGGATGTGTGTGGACTATTGTACACTAAACAAGTGAACCATACCTGACCAGTACACAATGCCCTGGATTCAGGATGCACTGGATTGCTTGTAAGGCAGCAAATGGCTCTCTGCATTGTACCTGAGAAGCTGGTACTATCAGATCCCTATGGCCCCACAGAATTGGAGAAAAGATTGCTTTTATATGTCCCTCAGTTTCTACGAAGTTCCGCGGATGCCCCAGGGCATTTCTGGTGCCCCTGCTGCATTCCAGCTCCTTATAGAGAGGGCCATCAGGGATATGAATCTGCCGAGTGCTTAGTGTATCAAGATGATATAATAGTCTTTGGAAAACCCTGAAGTGCATGACGGAGGTTACTGAATGTACTGGATTGCATGGAAGAATTTGGGCTCCGAACTCATTAGCTGCTTTCCTGCTTAGCTCCACCCCATCCTCGATAAATAAGTTAAATGTACCTGTTTTTGCCACTATTTGTAATCAGCTGCATAGCTACTTATTGGTGAGCCTTCTCCAGTTGTGGAATTGCTTGTTTCAGTGTGAACGATGGACTCTGAAATGCACGCTGCCCTCCAAGGCATACCCTGTCAACCATGCTGGACAAGAGCTCCAGGAAAGTTAAGGCCCAGCCAGTGGGCTCTGGGTCTTTTGCTACAGCGATCTTGGGCACGGCTCTCTTAACCGAGAGAGATTTCCAAGAAATGGCTCAGTTGAAAGATACACTACAGGAGATTACTTTGGAGCCGAAATCTCCGAGCAGACTTAAATAATGTAGGCCATATAATGGGGTTGTAGAGGTTCATCTGTTCTCATTGGAAGACTGGAAGAGAAGGAGTCTCAAACTTTCCAAAGTTAAACAAAACTCGTCAGTATAGAAAGCAAGTTGGAGGACTTATGCTGGTCTGGGGCACTGAGGGCTGAGGTGCTGGATGCCACACTGCGCCATGCCGGTGACCCAGATTTGGGAATGGACTCAGGTCACTGGGGGTCGACAGGGCAGGAAGGATCGAGCATCTGGAGGACTGCCTCTTCTCTGGGAGGGAGGGAGGGAGGAGTGGGAGACAACTCAGCCATCTGGCAACCTCCAGTAGAGACTGGGAGTCACTTCCAGCAGTCGGGGTCCACCAATGGGGATTGACTGTGGCAGCTCAGCTGTAGCCATGCACTGGAGGGCCGATAGGGAGGAAGTAAGATGAAAAATCCCCAGAACTGCGGATAGGCAAAGATTCTGCCTGTGATCTGGCCACACTCCGTGATAGGACTCACTGGGTCAGGGTGGCCCCTACTCCAGCTTGGCGCTTTGGATTATAGATAGAGTGCCAGGGCAGGCTGCCTACCTCAGAGAACTCAGAGCTGTGAGATCGCTGGGCTGGAGTGGCTGGCCTGAGTGAGTTTCAGACTGGGAGATAGAGCCAGTCATGGGCGGCAGCTGGAGAGAGTTCCAAGAGGGCAATTGGGGTGCATAAATAGAGTATACAAAATAAAAAAAAGTTGAAAGACTTAAGAGGGTCAGAGCACAGGAATAATGTTGTTGTTATTGGGCTCCGGAAAAGGTTGAAGGCTCTGACCATCTGCTGTTTGCCCAGAAGTTCTGCTCTAAATTGGCCTGGCCCTCACCAAATGGGCCCTCTTATGTTGAACAGAATGCCCATAGATCCCTGAGGGCAATGCCACCACCTAGAGTCCATCCTCGGCCACTCATGTTTAAGGTGCTAAAGCAACACTTACTGACAAAAGTCCAAGAAGCAAAATAGATCACCTGGGAGGGCCAAGCTCAGAGTGGAGCATGATTTGCCGACATCAGTACAACAAATGTCAATCAATCATATTTTATTTATAAAAGCGCCTTTCTCAAAACCAAAGCGGTTGAATATACATTAAAAACAAACACATACAATAATAAACAATCAAAACAAAGCAAATTTAAAATTCATAAAATCCAGAATACTGTAACTCTATAAATATTATTCGCACTCTAAAAGAATTGGGATATGTCAGGCTAAATAAATACGCTTTATGTGCAGTTTTAAACTCTGAATAGTCAGACAATCTCACCCAGCGAGGTAGAGAGTTCCACAAGATTAGACCACAAAAGCAAATGATTGTGCCCCCAATGTCTTTAAATGAACCCTGGGAATCTCCAGCAATCCCTCAATCGGTGGGCGGAGAGGACGGAGGCAGTAAGGGTGAAGGAGGCTCTTGATCGTGTAGGCTTTATAGGTTAGCAACCCAACCTTGAAGGTGATCTGCCACTGTACTGGCAGCCAGTGCAGTCAGAGGAGCACAGGCATTATATGACTGGTCCTGGAAGTACCAGTCAACAGCCTAGCTGCGTATTCCGCACTAGAAGCAAGTGCCAGATATCAACCCTGGTAGCCCCAGGTAAAGGGCATTGCAGTAGTCAAGGCGAGGGGTTATGAAGGTGTGGGCCAGCATTGGCAGATCATCAGGAGGAACAAGATGCTTTTACCTGGGCGATAGTTCTCAGATGGTAAAAAGAGGTTTTAACAACTGCCGACACCCAAGATTTAAGGGTCAGACCGTCCTCAAAATAACATCCAGGTTCCGCAGCTCAGTCTGAGGTAGTCAGCTGAACACCTTGATCCAAAGCCCAGAGGCTTCACCTGCCAACAAACCCACCTCCCGATGATCTAGGTCCACAACCAAAACCTCAGTTTTAGTCGGGTTCAACCACAGCCAGTCCGCACTCATCCAATCCTGGATCTCGGACAGACAGTTGTTAAATACCTAGAAGAACACATCCTGTCTGGGCACAAAGGACATGTACAGCTGAGTGTCATCTGCATAGTAGTGAAAACTCAAATCGACTGCCTAATAATCTCTCCTAATGGCAGCATATACACTGTGAATAACATGGGTGACAAATGGAACCCATGGTACCCCACAGGATAGGGAGAGAGGGCTGATGAATAAATCTCAGAAACCATTCTCTGAGTCCTACCTTGAGGAAAGATCAAAACCATCCAAGGACCATACCAGACAGTCCACAGATGCACTGCAGGCACTCCAACAACACACCGTGGTCCTGTGTCAAATGCTGCAGAGAGATCAAGGAGGACCAAGATATAATGGATCCTCCGATCTCCCGCTATTAGGAGGCCATTTAGTACCTGGAACAAGGACCATCTTGGTATTGTGCCTCTTCCTAAATCCTGACTGGAGAGAATCATAGACATTGTGGCTGAACAAATGATCATCCAGCTGCAACGCAACCACCTTCTCAATAACCTTATCCACAAATGGTAGTTTAGAGACAGGTCTGTAATTTGGCAGACAGTCGGGAGAAGAGAGGGCTTTTTAAGGAGGGAAACAACAGCCTCCTTAAAGTGTCCGGAAAGACCTCCCTCTCCAATGACCTCCAGACTATCTTGGCATGGACTGGGCCAATCTCATCCACACACCCTACAAGAAAGCGCTTTGGTCCGGATCCAGACTACAGCTAGTTGGTCACAAAGTCTGGATGATCATCACAATATCAGTGATTTCAGGCTGGATAAAGTCAGACCAGGTAAACTGGGCACACCATCTCTCGCCAACCTCCGCATTCCCATTAGAGGTAGCTAGACAGATGTTGGACCTCATTGTGGCAACCTTATTCACAAGAACTGAGCAAACTCATCACATTGCTCGTGTGAAAAGTCTCCACCAGGCTGAAGACAGATTAGATTGCACAATCTGTCCACAGTCCAGAAGAGCTGAGCTGGTCGGTTCTGTGCAGCAGCAATCTCCCTGGACAGGAACTCTTCCTTCTTACGGGTGATTGCTGATTGATAGACTGCATAATGGTCCATCAACCTAAGTCTGTCACACTCCAGGCCCAATTTCCGCCAGTTCCTCTCTAACCTTCATCCCACCTCTCCTCAACTCCTTCAAGGTCCCATCAAACCATGGGGACCATGGTCGAAGAGTGAGGGGACGAACACAAACAGGAGCTATGGAATCCAGGGCCTCTGTCACTGCCTTATTATAGGCAAGTACTAGATTCCCTGGATCCATGTATTCACTCAGTATACCTAATAGGTCCAGTACCACCATTAGGCCATCTGGGGTCACACCTCAAAAGCCAGTACCGGGCCATCTCCGTAGGGGCAGGTCTACTCGGGAGAGCACGAAACTGAACCCTATGGTGTGATAGTCAGACCATCCAGCTGGCTCCACCACTAAATTGGATATCTCCATCCCCAGGAGGAACACCAAATCCAATGAATGACCACAAATGTGGGTTGTTTAGGTAACAACCTGTGGAAGGCCCAATGAACCCATTAGTTGGAGGAAGTCTTGACCAAATTGCGAGAGTTCCTCATCAGTCCAGGCACTGAAACTCTCGAATCAATCATCTGGTGGATCCCAATACCATGTCGACATTGACAATGAAGTTTGTGACTTCTTGCAGGAAAACGTCTCCATCACCTGGTGGATGGTAGATGAGAAGGGTCCTGTACTCTACACCCCTCGCCCATGACACATTCAAAGAGTTTGTGATCCCCACTGGAACATCCACAAAGGTGGTGCTGCAGTCACCAAAATAATTGCCACAGAGATTCGTTTCAAAATGTTGTATCTGGTGAAGCTCCAAGTGCTGGTTCGTGATTCCTGGTGGTCCATTGAGGTTGCTGAGGCTGCTTCTACTGATGTGAAAGTGCTGCTGCCCGACCTTTTCCAGAATAGGTGAGGAGATTTCAGGATTTGTGCTGCACAGGAAATGCAGCAATATGAGAGGATTTTTTTTGTGTTTTACTCTTGCCTGCAGCCTCCCTGAATGCTTAACATACCGAAGTGGCAGGAAGATATATCTGCTGTTTATTTCTTCTAAGAGAAGCACATTGTAGTCAGTGGTCAGTTTTCCATTCAATTTCTGGCATTCCCTGGATCAAAGTTACCCAGACGGCCTGTGTCCAGTTGCTTATGTTACTCGCAGCATGAACCTGGCTGAGAGGAAGTACCCAGTGCACATACTGGAGTTCCTTGCACTCCAGTGGGTCATTGTCAACCAATTCCATGACTACCTATATGGGCCAAGATTACTGTGAGAACTGATAATAATCTGCTGATTTACGTTAAAAAAAACAGCCAAGCTCGGTGGGTAACCCATGACATGGGCAAGAGCAATTGAGCACTGCAGTAACAGTGACTCAATCCTGGTGCATGTCCACTGGGCTACTGCTGAGGAAGGACAGCTGGATGGGGAAGGTGGGTGCATATAGCGACAGGACGTCACTGTATGTATACGCGCATGGGGAGGAAGCGAGTGTGATGGAAGTGAGGGAGGTTAGCCTGGCATGGTTGGCATGGGGCTGCCAAGCTGGCCCCATAGTGTGGTGGGTGGATGGCAGCCTAAAGGTACAAGGGTTCTGGGTTGGTCTGGGGCGTGCCTACATTTTTATCGCTTGGCACGAAATTATTTTTTCGGATTTTGCACCCCAACATGCACCACTCTGGAGTTAAGAACCTTTAGTAGGGGGAGTGAGGGGGCACAGTCCCCCACATGAACAATTAAATCTAAGTCTCCGGTGATGTTTTCAGCCAGGGCACATCAAATTGATTTTCAATGATGTCACGCGCCCTGCTGCTGATCGCGATTGGGCTTTCCTCTTATCACATAAATCCTCTTGATGTGGCTGGCCATAGGTGGCTGTCAGTCTTGTCCACCTATGATTACTGCGTCAAGTACCACCCTGGTCTAAATCATGTTGATGCTGATGCTTTGTCCCAATGCCCCATGGCCCTTCCTGGTGACAATTGTTCCTGGGTAACAATATCCGAACAGACTGTGAGGCCCTGTGCAAGAAATTCGATACTGATGAACCCTTCATATCAGAGACTGTACCCCATTTAGTGGACAGTCTCGGTGCCCCAAGAAATTGCCTTGCTGTAGCTTACTGCCATCTAACCACTTTGGACTTGAAATCACTGCCTCAACTGATAAGACAGGATCTAATAAGAGAGCAAAGGTCTGACACAGCCATTGGTGAAGTACTTAGGGTTCTGCAGAGAGGGACAACGCTACCCAAGTGACAACTAGAGACCCCATTGCCAGGCTGATGTTACGAGAATGGTCAAGGTTAAAGATAAAGAACAAGTTACTGTATCTACAGGTGCAGGACCAGCAAGGGCTATCTGAGTGCAGTTAGCGTAACCAGCAAGGTTCAGAGGACAGTTTTGAAAGCTCCACGATGACACATGGGCTACCTGGGCAATGAACGCACTCTACACCTGGCCACTGCAGGTTTTATTGGCCCAAATGGGGCAAGACGAGAACAGTATTGCAGGACTTGCTTTCAGTGTATTCAGAAGAAAGCTTCCCACAAAAGGCTGCCCCCGGTAAACATCATCACGAGTGAAATCACAGAGTTTGGAACTGTCTGATTTTGAAAGCAGCACAAGGAAATCACAGAGTTTGGAACTGTCTGATTTTGAAAGCAGCACAAGGGAAATCACAGAGTTTGGAACTGTCTGATTGCACAAAGGAAATCACAGAGTTTGGAACTGTCTGACTTTGGAAGCAGCACATGGGAAGTCAAAGAGTTTGGAACTCAGTGCTTTGGCTTCTCAGAAGGAACTAGAAGGGGACAAGATCAGATCTACAGTACAGTAGCTTCTTGTTGTTTTACATTGTTTCTTATGATTCTACTTGGTAGAAGGTTTTTATTTTCTTTCTTACTACTAAAGGCAGTAGGGTATTGTTTGGGGCTGTTGGAATTTTGAAACCTGTTTTGGTAGCTATAAGTGGGCTCATTTGTTTGATTCACTGTGGCAGGCTGCATTTGTAGAGACCTATTTCTTCTGTTTTAAAACATAATTGGTGTGATTTAACTGGGTCTGTTTCTTTGAATTGGAGACATATATCTTCTAATTTCAAGCCTATGTTGATGTGTTTGGTGAAGCTGTTTGAATTGGAGTCCTGTTTCTTTGGGTAGCAAACTTATTTTGGGGGCTTTAGTAGAATTGTGATTCATTTTGTTGGCTCAACTAGCTGCAACGTTTGAGTGCAGAGTGGGAAGGGTGCTAATGGTCTGACCAGAGGCCTCAGCTACCTGATTGTTTCTGGAAGACTGGGGCTGGTCCCACCTTGGTCCATTATTTCCTTTATACCAGGGGTTCTGACATCACTTCCTCAAACAGGCAAAGGATATGCACCTGTCATAGCAAAGCAGACATCCAGGAAGGAACAGCAGCAAGTGAAGAGGTGACTGCTCTCTCAGTGGAAGGAAGTAAATGCAAATCTAGGAGCTTTCATTGTTACTTCTTCGCATTGATATTGCATTGGGGAAAGGAGGAGTAGGAGTTTGAAGAAGGTTGTGCAATGGCTACTTAAAGTCTGTTTTGAGTGTGGATAGGAAGGATAGGAATATAAAAGCAGTTGCTCAATATATCTAAATGTGTGCAACAAAGGAGGTAAGGAAATAAAGAAAATGTTTTGCACTGATAGAGGAGGGAGAGGGAGACTTGGGGGAGTGTTTGGTATCCTGCATCTGGAAGGGTGGGGGTCACTGGTGGGCAACGACAGCAATGGGTAGGGTGGTAGGCTGCAACAACTGTGGTGCACCAATCTTTCTAAAAATTGCCTGGAGTGTGGGAGGATGTTTAGTGTGCAACCACATAGAAAAACTTAGAAAGGAAATTGAGGGTCTGCAGGAGGAACTAAGACAAGCAAGGCAGATTGGGGGTGGGTTAGCCCAATACTGGAGGGAGAAGAAGAGGTGATGAGGAGGTGATTTAAGCCAACAGTGGTGAGGAGAGGGTCAGAAGAAGGAAGCAGAGACAAAGGGCCCAGGCCAGGAAGAACAATTGCTGGGGAAACCAGGTCAGGAGACAAAGACAAATGGAAGGAGGAGATAGGGACTTGTGAGGGAGGTGAAGAAGTGGCGAAAGTCATGGAGTGGAAAGGAGAGAACAAGTTACTATGAAGAGAGGGAGCGGGCGTGTGTGAAGGGCCTTCAGAAAATAGTTGTGCACTGCTAGAGAGGAAGAAGGTGGAGGAGGGAAATGATGAAATTAGAGGAGTAATTGATAAATGCCTGGACCAAACTGGAGCGGGGAAGTTCTGTTGGGAGAATTGCAACAGGGTAAAAGGGGAAATAATGTGCAGGAGGAAGAAGAGGAGCTGGAAATGAGAGAGGAGGGAGATGAATGGAAGCAAGCAGGGAGTAAGGGGTGGAATCTTAGTGCTGGGGACTCAATACTAAGAGGAGTTAGGTGGGGTAGCAAGGGGAGGCATAGTCGCATTTGGTGGAGGCCATGCCAGGAATGACAGCGAAAGGGTGGGACAGTCTGTTCTGAAATATGCTAGAGGGGTAGGGACAAGCCTCATTTAATTATACATCTTGGGACAAATGACCTGGCTGACAAGACAGTAGATACAGTCCAGAGGAGGTTTGAGGAACTAGCACAATTATGTGAGGGGTAGGAAGATCAGTAACTTTTCAGAGATACTTCCTGTGCCAAAGGCAAGCACAACAAGAAAGCTGAGAATAGAGGAATTTAATGGATGGCTAAGAACCTGGTGTTGTGCTAAAGGGTATGGGCTGTTGGAGGGGTGGGGAGGGACCCGGGAGGACAGTAGTCTCTATGCCAGGACAGACTACACTTGAGTGAGGAGGGAAAGAAAGTGTTGAAACAGAGGATGGAGGAGTACATAGAGTGTAGTTGGGAATTTAAACTAGGAGTGGGGTGGCAGTTGGGGAAGAGATATGCAGAGACCACAGGTTGGGAAACCATATGAGCTTACCCCCATAACAGTGACAAAGGACAAATGGCAAGTACTGTTGGTGATGCTAGGAAAGGAGGGCAGGATGAGAGGGTGGAAGGTGGTTACCCTTAATGCTAGGAGCCTTGGGAGGAAAACTGCAGAGTTACAGGTTCTCATGGCAGAGGGAGAGGTGGACATTGCAGTCATCACGGAAACATGGGCCACCCAATACAATGACTGGGACCTGTCTGTACCAGGGTACAGATTATTTCGTAGGGACAGAGTGATTGGGAAAGGAGGTGGGGTGGCACTATATGTGAAGGAAGGACTGAAGTGTGTAAGGGAGGAAGGGGAGGAGGGTAGTATGGAGTCACTTTGGATGCAAATCCAGGATTCCAAGAATAGGATTCTTAGAATGGGAGTGGTGTACAGGCCACCATCTCAGACGGAGAAGTTAGACAGGGAACTAGTGGGACAGATCAGGAGGACCTGCGAGAAGGGTAGTGTGGTGATTGTGGGGACTTCAACATGCCAGGAGTGGACTGGAGCACCCCAGCAACCCGGAACAGAAGGGAGCAGGTACCGCTGGATGCCTTCCAGGACAGCTTCCTGCTGCAAATGGTCAGTGAACCAACCAGGTTAGGAAATACCCTTGACCTTGTGCTGGCAAATGGGGACTTTGTGAGAGAACTTACAGTGGAGGAATCGCTGTCAGGAGTGACCACCGCTCAGTATGGCTCACATTGGATATGGGCAAGGAAGGAGTGGAATCTGGCACAATAGTACTGGACTTCAGGAGGGCCAACTTTGGGAGGATTGGGGAAGTGGTAAAGGGTACCTGGCCAGAATTCAATCTAGTATGGACACTAACCAGAGGTGGGAGCTCATAAAGCTGGGGATAGTGGAGGCAACCAAAACCTGCTGCAAAGCCCAGAGCAAGAAGGCTAGGGCTAAGAAACCAATCTGGTTGAGCAAGGAGGTCATGGAAAGGTAAGGAGGAAAACAGCTGCCTTTAGGAGTACAAGAAAACAGGGAGGGGAGGACAGGGAGGAGTACTTGACAGAATCGAAGGAGGTGACAAGGGCAGTAAGGGGAGCCAAAGCATCTACGAACTCTGGCTGGCACAAGGCATTAAGAAGGGGAGAAGGACTTTTAAGTACATCAGGAAGAAAAGGAGCTGTAAGGACCACATAGTAAGGATTAGGAAGGAGGGATTGGGTGGGCAGGGTGCGATAAGGCGGAAGTACTAAATGAGTACTTCTGCTCAGTATTTACTAAAGAGAAGAGGGGTGACACCTAAGGTGGGAGAAATGGCAGAGCGGGGGAAGTGGTGACAGATGGGAAATCATGGAGGCAGAGTTCGAGAGGGTTTGAAGGCACTGAGGGTGGACAAGGTGCCAGGCCCAGATGGCATCCACCCCAGGGTACTGAAGGAGCTGACAGAGGTCCTGCAGGACCTTTGGGAGACCTATTTAATGCCTCACTACATCTGGGGTGTCTACCTTCAGGACTGGAGGATGGCTCATGTGGTGCCCTCTAGAAGAGTGGCCCCAAGGATGAACCGAAACTACAGACCAGTGAGCCTCACATCCATCGTGGGTAAGCTGATGGAGACTATCTTGAAGGAGAGCTGGTGGCCTCCCAGAGGCCAAAGGACTACAGGACAGCAGACAGCATGGCTTCATACGTGGCAGATCCTGCCAAACTGACCTGGTTGAGTTCTATGACTTGGTAACTAGGGCAACTGGACAGGGGCCATGCAGTGGATGTCCTGTATCTGGACTTCAGTAAGGCATTCGACTCAGTGCCACATGGAAGGCTGGGAAGAAAGTTAGTAGGCACAGGGGCAGGTGCAAATCTGGTGAGATGGGTAGGAAACTGGCTGCAGGGAAGGCAACAGAGGGTGGTGGTGGGTGGGGAGCTCTCACACCCCAGGGCAGTGACGAGCGGTGTTCCACAGGGCTCAGTGTTGGGACCAGTGTTGTTTGGGATATTCATTGCAGACATATCATGGGACATCAAGAGCAAGGTCAGTCTGTTTGCTGATGATACCAAGGTAGGCATGGTGGTGGATGTCCTGGGGATGGCAGGGTTGCAGGATGATATGGTAAAGCTTGAAACCTGGTCAGACACCTGGCAACTGAGCTTTAATGCCAAAAAGTGCAAGGTGCTGTATTTTGGGATGAAGAACCCAAGGAGGAGTTACCAGCTAGGGGAGTGCAGCTAGCCCAGACAGAGGAGGAGAAGGATCTGGGTGTGCTCATTACAGGGTCAATGAACAACTCAGCACAATGTAGGAAGGCAGCTGCAAAGGCCAACAAAATGCTGGGTTGTATTGCAAGAGGGTATATCCTCAAGGAGGAGGAGGTGATTCTGCCACTGTATAGGTCATTAGTTAGACCACACCTGGAGTACTGTGTGCAGTACTGGCATCCGTATCTGAAGAGGGACATTAAGTTACTGGAGGGGTGCAGCGTAGAGTGACAAAGATGATCAAGGGGCTGGGGACTTATCATACGAGAGGAGGTTGAAGGAGTTGAACATGTACTCACTGGAGGATAGGAGAGACAGGGTGACATAGTTGAAACCTTTAAATACATGAAAGGAATAAACAAGACAGGTACAGAGGGCTGTTCCAAAGTAAGGGAGGGAGGGCCACCAGGGGCCATGATATGAGACTGGACGGGAAGGTTCAGGAGGGAGATGAGGAGACACTTTTTACAGAGAGGGTGATGGCTGGGTGGAATCGTTACCTGCTGAAGTGGTATGCAGTAGAACAGTGGACTGCTTCAAACGAGGATGGGACAGGACAAGGGAGGGTTAATGAAGGGAAGGGTGGAAGGGAGGGCAGCTGCAGGAATAAGGGTGCTAGCTGCACATTCGAGCAGACTTGATAGACTTCTAGGCCTTTATCTGCTGGCAAATTTCGTATGTTCGAGTGCCCCTATGGAGCTGGTTTGTACTGACTTTCTCAGCTTGGAACCAGACTCCAAAAACATCTCAGATATTCTGGTGGTCATGGACCATTTCTACAAGGTACACACAGGCATACCTATGAAGGACCAGAAGGCTTCCACCATGGCCAAGGGGCTAGTTGAAAAGTTTTTCACCCATTATGGGATGCCACAGTGGATCCACTCAGACCAGGTTCATGACTTTGAAAGCAGGCTGATCAAACAGATGCTATCTTTATGGGAGTCCAAAATCAAGAACAACACCTTAACATCCCAAGGTGACCCCAACCAAAAGGTTTAGCAGAACCTTGCTGGACATGTTGGGAACCCTAGACCCCAAGACAAGAGCAAATGGAGGCAGAGGATCAGCACATTGATCCATGCCTACAACTGCACCCCAAACAATGCAACCAGGTTCTCCTCTACAGCCTCATGTTTGGGAGAGAGGCCCAGCTCCAGTTGACCTGTGCTTTGGGGTATCCGCTGATGGCACTAAGAGGCACCTACATAGTGGTATGTACAGAAGCTCAAACAGCAGTTTAATGATGCCTACCATTTAGCTGCTGAAGTGGCAGCAGGAAAAATCAAGCTAATAAAGAGAGGTACAAAAAGGTCCTGGTGCAGGAAATGCTGCCAGGGGACAGAGTGCTGCTGAGGAATCTGGGCATCCCAAGGATGCACAAGATTACAGACAGGTGGGGTAGTACACCTACGAGGTGCTGCAGAAATTGAATGGGCTGCTAATTTACAAGATGAGGCCTGAAGGGACTCCACTGGACACAGGTTATTCACCAAAATCATCTCCTGCCCAATGGTGATAAGGTGATTGGCCAAGCGCAAGACACAGACCCTCCCACACTTCCAGTTACTCGAAGCTGCTGCAACCAAAGAGAAAACAGAATGGTGATCAACCAGCAGCTGGTCCTGTTCAGACAGAAGAGGCCACCAAAGGAGAAAATTCAGATGGTGAATCAGAGGAAGAGCTCTGCTTCTATCCCACACCTGAGCTGGCCAGGTTTTTCCAAGGAACACCACAGACAACAGAAACAGTGGCCGACATGCCCCTGCAGAACTATCTGGCTCTCATCAACATGCAAATATAACGATAGACTCTGCACCAGAAATAGAGACTGTGTCAGTGGAGGAGGGGCCTTCCCAGGAGAGAATGAGGCTCAAGGCAATGATGAGTCTGTGGAAGTGGACCCGACTGTGCCTGTTGAACAGCACACTGAAAGGGAAGCTTTTTATTAGCCCCTTGAAAGGACCAACCCGAACTTGAACACTTGTCTGACTGAGCCTTTTGAGTGGTCCCAGAACAGTTCCCTTAAAACAATGCCTTTTGAAAAGACCACTTTGAACTTGAATACTAGTCCGAATGAGCTTTTTGAGTGGCCACAAGACAGATCCCTCGCCAGAGAGAGATGGAGCTCTGGTAACAGAGCACTCTACAGCAGAGGAATTGGAGGCAGGCAAAGAACCAGGGGCAATAGACACTGATCAAACTTCTGCAGGGTGGCTAAGTCTGATACCAGGGCAGAAGAGCAAGCACCCCTGAGAGGTTTGGGGAGAACTGTTAAGCCTTTGCTCAAACTAACATATGACTATCCTGGGGCGCCCACTGACCTGCCCTTGTTTGTAGTCCATAAAGGTATCTATGTTACTCCCAGGTCACTGCCTAAAATCTTTATGTGCCCGGTTAATGCTAAGCACCCCAGGCCCGGAGGAAGCTGGTAAGATGCAAAGGGGGAGGTGAAAATGGTATCCAAGGAAACAGGGATAAAAGTGTGTGCTTACAGTACAAGTGTTTTTAAACACTGATAGAGGGTAAAATGGAAAAGGTATATACAGTAAATGGTAAACCAAATAAAGTGACCACTGTTTGTAGATATGTAAGTTTGCTGTTTATTGCAAAGGTACCTGACTGTTTGAGGTAGAAAGGAATCAGGTGTTTAGATAGCAATGCATAAAGTCTACTAAATGCTAAGGTTTAATGTTTAATGTTTACAGGTCCCTGCTAGTGGATTGCACGGACGGAAGCATTTAAGACACGAAGTGTAAACCCCCTGCGGTTGAGACTTACTCGGTGCCCTGGGGAGCCCGTTCTTGCTCCCATCTCTCTCCGTTGCCTCCGCTGCCAGTCTGGGTCCTGTCACCCTTTTCTATCTCTCCATCCAGCCCCTGTTAGTGTTTTTAGTCCATTTGAGGGCCGGAGGAGTCAGTCAGGGCCGCCGCTGCAGTTGGTGCTTTGAGAGTGCCTGCCTGCATGTGCACTAATGCACTTGGTGTCTTATTGCTGCAGTAGTGGCTGAACCAATGCTCCTGGTGCTCTTGACCCCCGGATAAGTTAATTGGGTGTCGGACACCTGGAGGAGGCTGAGAAGAGGCTACTAATGTTATATTAAAAGTGCCAATCGGTGCTATGGAACTGAGTCTATGAAAATGAATGAGGCAAAATACATATTAATAAGCTGCCGATTTGCTGCCTGGGGGACAGTAAAATGGGAGTAGCGACCGCAAACTAAAATGTTTTATATTATGAATCTGCAGCCGATGGACAGTTATCGGGGCTGCCACAAGACTGTGGGGCAAATAAATGGAAAAGATGTTTACTGGATGCAATGATAGTTTAAATTGGGAACTGTTATAAAACTGTATGGGACTGTATACAATGACAGCCAGCTTTATTACTCTGACCCCTGTGGAAAGCCAATCATTGTGTCAGGAGCTCAAAAGCTTGTTGAAATGTCCTGTGGGAGGGATGTGAACTACATTTAGGTGCCAAAGACCCCTTAGCAGTCAATAATCAAAGGAGGCTAATGATTGTTATTATTTTTGAGGGACAACAACAATCGACCAATCAGAAGCAAGGATTTTGTGTGAAACCCCAGGGACTTTGGACAGTTTGGGCAGTCTAATCTGGGCTCTGTTCGAGTCAAGAATGGCTCAGGCTGTGGTTTTGGAAAGACAGGAGGCCTTCTACAGGACTTCTTTGGTCAATCGATAAATTGTCTGAGTGTCAGGAAGATGGATTTTCTCTGGTTGAAGGAACTGTGGTGTTGCAGTTGAACATTCAAGGCATTTGGTGAAAGCCTCTGGTGGTTTGGAGATCCAGAGTTTGCAGTGAGCCTGCATCAGTATGGAAAACTCTGAGCCTGTGAAAGGGTTAATAGGAACTGCGTGAGTGGGCCAAAGTCGAAAGTGGGCACTTTGTCTAGAACGGAGGAAAATTGCTGAGAAGGTCTACATCTATTGAGCTTGGGAACCTGTTGCTTTGGCTGAATCCAGCTTTGGAAAGGTGGAGGTCCACCCCAGAGACTGTGCATTACTGGCTGAAAGCCACTGGCAAAGTGGAAGTTGTAGAAATTGTTGCTGCACTCGAGCTGCTTGTTCCTGTTCAGAAAAGGTGAATCTGCAATCCTAATAGCTGCAACCCGGAGCCAGGTAGGGAACCTGCAAAACCCTGCCAAGTGAGGCAGACTGGGCTGCTAGGGGCTTGAGTGCTAGGGCACTCTAGGCCCGATTAGGGAACCGGACCGTGGGTGTCACTTCTGGGTCTGGGTTCCTTATGGCCTGGTGAGGCTTTGCGCATTTGCTCTGTAATTTAGCCCACTGGTGGGCTGAAGGTGACAAGCTGCAAGAATCTTTAAGCAAGTCAGAAGGTAACAAGCTGCAAGAGTCTTCCAGCAAGTCCAAGGTCGACCAGTGTCCAGCCACTGCTTCACCTCCCAGACCAGTATTTTCTGCTCATTTATTTGCCCTAGGAGCAGTTGATCCTGATTTGCCTGAACCTACTGTGCCCATAGTTGAGATTTAGTCTGTAGGACCATGAGTAACCCAGGGCTTGCCCTGCTAAAAGGGAGTAGAAAGTTAATTTGCTAGCATTCTAGAAAGAGCTACTTCATGGTCCCAACGCAGGCCAATCTGCAGCATCTGGCAGGCCTGCATTAAGTCTGGTTACCCAGCTAGGACTGACAGGGCATAGCGGTTTGCACTGGTACCAGTGGGGTGGGCATTGTGTATGTTCTGGCCTACTAGCCCTGTTAATTCTATTAACCTATTTTCTCTTTAACAGCAATTCTGTGTCCTTGTACCCCCTT
Source organism: Neoceratodus forsteri (assembly GCA_016271365.2). NCBI lineage: Eukaryota > Metazoa > Chordata > Ceratodontiformes > Ceratodontidae > Neoceratodus > Neoceratodus forsteri. The sequence goes on along the minus strand of CM028129.1, from coordinate 1,682,254,230 downwards.
CCCAGCCCGCCCCCTAAAATAAAGCTGTGTTTTGTTTGTTGCAATTCCTGTGTTGTGGGCATTTGATTGTTGTTAGCTGCTAAGTATATGTGTTTTACAGTGTTATTGAACAATGTGGTATCCGGTGTATGGGGTGACTGGAAGGGGAGTTGGGTAGGTACAGCATCCCAGGAGGCTGCACCAATCAAACACCTGTCCCACTGTTACTTTACTCTGGGTGGAGCACCGCACTACTTTCTTTCCATTCTGGGACAAAACCCCAAACACCATTGCAACAGAACCCAGGCCCCTTAACCTGTGGGGCAGTCAGCAGGCAGGGGTAGTAGCCCACTGGCTCACGGTGCCTGGGTACATAATGCACTTTTGAATCTAGTGGAACAGCAGCCTTGATAAAGTGGGAGTACATAATTACTGTTGAATACCTCCACTAAATTGTTCACAGGGTATCCTGAAAGAAGCTAAATGAAGCAAAAATATTCTTTCTAATTTATGGGTGAGTGTATGTGTTTCTCTAGCAAGTTCTCCTAAACAGAATAAGCAATTCTGTTGGCAACACTGCTGCATCTTTGCATATGAACATATGAAGATGCCAGCAGATTAGGCATAACGGTCTATCACATTTGCTCGACATGCAGTTCACAGTACAGTCTGTGCTGCTGCCCTCTCCCTTTTTTCCCTGCTCCCATGTACCTTCCCCAGAGTTCCCCTACTGTTCACTTCTCTCCTTACATGTACCTTGCCCATGTACCTGTCCCAACCCCTCTTGAATCCTAGCACTGATTCCATTGAAATCAGTTCTTCTGGTAACGCATTCCAAGGTGACACCACCCTCTCCATGAACTAGTGCTTCCTCAATTCTCTTCTTTACTCTTCCCCTACCAGTTTTAGGCTATGATCCTCGTGGTCCTTCCCCCTTCAATCTGAACAAACCCTCTGTGTTTACACGTTGATCCCTTCAAATATTTAAAGGTCTCATGTCTATCAAGTCCCTCTGTCCCTCCTGTCTTCCTGGGAGTACATGTTTAGCTCCTAATTCTCTCTTTGTAGGATTTTCCCCCATACCGTGGATCATCTTAGATGCTCTCCTCTGGTCTCTCTCCAGGATAATGATGTCCCTTTTAAGCAAGGATGCCAGAACTACACACAGCACTCAAGTGTGGCCTCACCAAGGAACTGTACAGTGGCGGATAACTCTCTCTCTTCCTTGATGTAATCCTGGCAATACACCCTAACATTTTGTTTGCCTTTGCACTCGCTGTCCTGCGCTGTCCTGAGTGATTCATTTTGGCATCTATTACCACTCCCAGTTCCTTTTCCTCCTTTGAGACGTAAGCTGTCCCCTCCAAATGGCTGCCTTATCCAGGGTTCCTAGCCCCTAGATGCAGTACACTACACTTCTAAGCATTGAACCCCAGCTGCCAAGTGTGTGACCACTGTTCAAGCCTCTCCAGGTCTTCCTGAGTACCCTCCTCCCACCTCACTGTCCACCACGGCACCTAGTTTGAGTCATCGGTGAACAGGCTCATATTGCTCCTGACTCCCTCAGCAATGTCTGCTATGTATGCCTTAAACAATAGTGGTCCCAGCACTGATCCTGAGGGACCCCACTGATGACCCTTCTGGGTGATGAGACCTCCCATCTACCACCACCCACTGCTGTTGATTACTCAGCCAGTTCCTAATCCATTCTACCATTTTTACCCCCCCCTAAGTTCTTCAGCTTACTTATCAGTCTCCCATGCAGCACAGAGTCAAATGCCTTGCTGAAGTCCAGAGACAGGACATCAACCCGCCGTCCACCATCAAAGGATCTTGTCACCCAGTCAAAATTCAACCAGGTTGGTTCAACAGGATCTCCCTGAATGAACCCATGTTGCGGACATCATGAAGACTATCAGCCTCCAGGAACTTCACCAGCCTTTCCTTCAAGATGGTCTCCAAAAGCTTCCCACAATGGATATCAGGCTGACCTGTGCTAATTTACTGGCTCATCCAGTGGTCCGTTCTTGTGGAGAGTGCAACGTGTGCTGTCCTCCAATCCAGAGGTACATATCCCAATTTGAGGGAGGAATTGAATAATTTTGTCAGTGGTGCAGCCAGGACATCCACCAGTTTCCTCAGGACCCTGGGGAGGATTCCGTTCGGGCCTGGGGCCTTGTCAGTCCTCAGAGACTTAAGGGACTCCCACACTGTCCTCACCTGGATCTCATCATCTGTTGGTGTCCCCCATCCCCAGCCTCTGCCTTACCCCCTGCAGAATTGGCCCACCTTTTCCTTTGTAAAGGCTGAAAAAGTACTCGTTTAGTACCTCAGCCTGATCAAGTACCTCCTCTGCCCACCCACCTTCCTTTTTATCCTGTTGTTCACCCCCACACTTCCTTCTCTTCCTGATGTATCTAAAAATTCCTTCTCCCCTCCCTGATCCCTGCTCCAACCATAGCTCTTGGATGCTTTGACTTCTCTTACCACCCTGCTCACCTCCTTTGACATCCTATGGTACTCCTCCCTGTCTTTCTTCTCATAGGATCTCTTGCACCCTACGGAAGGCCAGCATTTTTCCTTCTCTCTCCTGCACCTCCTTGGTCCACCAACAGGGTTTCCTAGATCTTGCCTTCTTGTAGTGGACCTTTGTGCAGGTTTTGTGTCTCTAGTAGGCCGACTTCATCATCTCCCACCTACGTTCCGTGTTTATGTCTGGACTGATTTTCTCTAAATGCCCCTCCAGGAAGGCAGCCATCCTCATGAAATCCACACCCTAAAGTCCACTACCTTTGTATTTGTCTGATATCTCTCCTCCCAAAGTCCTTGGAGAACCATGCTATGGAGTGGTCACTACCTGCTAGCGGGTCCTCCATTACCAAGTCCTTTACCTGGTCCCCATCTGCCTTTATCAGGTCTAGATACTTCTTCTGTGGTCCGCTCTACCCCCAGTTGAGACAGAAATTCATCTTGGAATGTGTCCAGTAACCATTGCTCTTTAGCAGACATTGACGCCATAGTACACCAGTCCACCGGCATCTTGAAATCCCCAACAACCACTGTCCTGCTCCTGCCCCTGCTACAATGAGCTTTGAGGCTATCCACTAGCTCCCTGTTGTGATCCTCTGATTGCGCTGACGGTCTATACACTACCCCTAGATTGACCCTCCTGCCCTCAACATCATGTAAGGTGACCCATAACACCTCCCACATTCCCATCCACCACTTCCTCTCTGCTGCATTCTATCCCTCCTAACAAATAGTGCCACCCTTCTTGCCAATTTTCCTGTCCTTCTATAAGTTCTGTAGCCTGGTAGATTTAAATCCTAATTATGGTACTGTGTGGTCCATGTCTCAGTGACTGCAGCCACATCTGCCCCCTCCTCAGTCAACATTGCCTGGAACTCAGGCAAGCTTGATTCCCAGGCATCTACATTTGTTGAGATCACCTTCAACCCATCACCTCTCATTCCCTGCCTTCTCTTTGCCCAGCTTTCCTGTTGGGGGAGTGGCACTGGCCCTCCCATGCTATGCATACTGCTCACCCCGCAAGTCTGAGCCCCCCACTGCTAGTTTAAATCCCACTTACTGAAAATAAACTCCCCAGCTTATTTTTCAGAACATCTTTCCATCCTCAATCAGATGTAGTCTGTCCTTGGCGAATAGGTCTTTGCTGTCCCATGTAGTGCCCGAGCTTCCCACCAGCTGAGCCATAGCTAGACACCAATCCCCAACCATTTGTTAAAATCACTTATTCTCTGCTTTCTGTCTGTGCTTGCCCTTGGCACCGACAGGACTTCAGAAAATGAAACAGTATTCCCTCAGCAGCATATTCTGGCCAGTTCCTAAAGCTAGCTTGCACCTTCTGTACACTGTTCCCATCTAGATCATTTGTTCTGAGGTGCACCACAATGAGATTCCCCCATGCTTCCTTACTGTAGCGTGCACTAGGTACTTGGCTTTATATGCCATCATGCCCCACATGCACTTAACCCTAACAGAGCTCCTCCTCCTACCCTTTCCCCATTTGATACCCTTAATTATGGAGTTCCGAATATGAGAACCCTGTTGTCCTATGATTGCCTGCATTCTATGGTTTCCCCACCACTCGCTCTCTGCTGTGTTTCATTGTCCCCCTCACCCTGGTAATCCCCCTTCTGCTACCTCTTGCCCTTCTCTCCTCTAGAGCCTCCGTTCATCCTCTTGGAGGGATGCCTAGTAAATCACCTTTACTATCAACTCTACACCCCTCAAGTGACCCCCATTTCCCTTCCCATTTCTCTCCTTCAACCCCTAATGTCAAGCCCAAATGTTCCCCATGTTTTTCCCCATCCTCTCCACCCCTTCTTCCCTCCCCTCCCTTTCCCTCCCTCCCTCCTCTCTTTATTTCTTCTCTCTGACAACCATCTTTAGATTCCCTTCTGAGGCCTCATATTTACCTACTGTATGCTAACCCCTCCTTTGTCCTTCTCCCCACACCTTTCCCTCAGTTCTTCCCACCCCTTCCCAATCCTCTCTACCACTCCCTCTAGTACCTGTAATCAGTGCCCCCCCTGGCCCTTAAGATTTCTCGACTCTTTTAAATTTAGCAAGGTTGTATACCTATTCACCAGGTTTACCCGCCTCCATTCACAGACTTGTTTCCTACACCAACCCTGCCATTACTGTTACTTGGTGTTTCCTGTGCAGAACCACCCAGCTCCCCACTTCCTACCCACACCAGCCCTGCCATCCTCTATTCCTCCAGCAGCCTGCCCCAACCTCCCTGCCCTATACTCTCCTCTGCATACTGCTCGTCCAATCATCCCTGCTCCATCTATTAATTACACTTATGCCATATCCTCCTCCTCCCTTGCCCCTCCCATGCCCTGCTTCTCACCTCCCTCCTCAGCCTATAAATCACATTTTCCAGGTGCATCAGCCTCATACATATTGGACCCCCCTCCCATTTTCCACTCGTGTTCATATGAACTGCGCCCGCATCCATTACACCCACTATCCTCCTTGGTCCTTCTCTTCCCAAGAGTACTCTTCCCTGCCCTGTCCCCACCCCCTTCTGCCCTGAAACCCATTTCAGACTGCATAGTTTCCTGTGCCGTCTCCCTTTCTGCTAGCCACCACTCTATTCACCCTCTTCTACTAGCCACAACTAAATCCTCCCTCGCCTACTCCTTGAAAATGATATCCTTATACCTGTTCAGCATCTCAACTGGATAGAGGTTTTGTGTCAGTGACCATGAGGTGCCTGTCTCATGAGATACCATCCTTTGTAGTCATCCCTGGAACCCTGATCCTGGACTAGTCATTGTGGGGATGATCTCTGGGGCAGTCCTCAGTCATTACATCAAATGTGCATCTGAAGAGATTGCAGCACATCATATCAGCTCCTGAGTGCAACAGCATTTGTGGCAGTGTGCCACTATATACTCAAAATATCTAAGGTAAGAGGAACTGATGGCTTGTATATTTATATTTGTAAGAATCTGTCCCCTACACTCTATTATCTTTCTCTTTATTGAACTAGAACTAGCAACATGTCGGTGAAACATTTGTGAGTTACAGACTTTTCTCTGGTACATAGCCCTTGATCCCAGAGTTTGACCTAGCTCTCAGAATGCCTAAACCATTACTAATTAACAAACATAAATGCAGACTCTCCCTCCATGGCTACTTTGATAGTGCTCAGATAACTCCAGAATCATGCCAGAAAGCCTCCCTAATAGCAGGCTCCAATTTGGCTAAATATCAACTCTCCGATGTCCTGGGACTCTGCTAGCAGTCCCAGGATTAGCCTAAAACAAATCACAAGGTACTACAATGATTTGGCTTGAGACTGTAAGCAGGGGCCTCCTGCACACCAATGACCCGTGTTCATGGTGCAAGCAGGTCTTCGAGGGGTCAGCTGGGGAGGAGAGGATCGAGCATCGAAGGACAGTTCTCCTCTCCCGGGGAGGGTGGCTTCAGAAACCGGTGCATGCCTGGCCCTAGTGGCAGCTGGAGGCTGGCACTCCAGCTCTAAAAAGAGAGGTGTGGAGATGGAGTACACACCCAGCATGCCATGTCTTGAGTGCAGCAGCTCGGCAATTGGCATCATTACACACACAGCTCCACACTCAGGGGATGGGAACTGGAGGCTGAAAATTCTCCAACCAAGCGGGATGATACAGCCATTCGCAGGTGTTGCACCTGGCCAGCTGGCACCTCATAACATCCAGGAGGTAAGTACCAGTGGACGCTGGGTGACAGGACTGGGGGACCAGTGGAAGGGGCCAGTCAGAGGTCATGGAGAAAGAAAATAGTAAAAAGACTGTATGTAGGAGGGCTTCCCACTAGTGGTGTCCCCAATGAGTCAGACAAAGGAGGAGGCATCCAGGGACCTCTTCTAGTGGTTCCAGGATTAGCCCCAAACAAATACATATATATATATATATATATATATGTATGTATGTGTAAAGATCCTAGAAGCACTTGCCTACACAAATCAAGAATGGCCAGCTGCATTTGGAGAGAGCAACTGACATCAAGAGGGAGAGTCAGTGAAAATGGTGTTTACATATTGGCCCACACCCCAAATCCTTTTTCTCCATTTTTAAAATCACCGCCATGACTGACTCAGTCCCTCCCACACATGCACATGGCTCACCGAGTCCCCACATACGCGTTGTAGCCCAGTGACCATATTGTGCACATACAAATGGCTCCACTGTGCTAATGCACAGATGCAGACTCCTAACACTTGTGCATGCTTGAGTAGACCATTGGCCATCTCAGCATGGCAGACAGTCATCCCGAAATCTGGGCTCACAAAGAAGTAGTAGACAACTAAATAAAACAAAAAATAGAATTACTGAAACCAGGGATGATTAGAGAGACTATTAGAAAACTCTTATTTCTCCTCTTAGATCCAATATACAATGAGATTACCAGAAATTCTGCCCCCCACACCTTCTGTAGCCATATTGGTAAAGGCAGTTCCTCAATACCTAGACTTTGGCCAGTTGGCACTCCTCTTAAAGGGCCACACTCACCACACACAGGGCCTGCTATTTATTTTAATACTGCTCTGTCATTACTGAATGAATGTCAAACGTATAAATAACAAGACACAAACCTAATTACACTTCTCTTTATCTATCTCCTTTTCTACAGGGGAAACAATTTCCAAAGGATAACATGGTCAAAACAAACAGCTGCAGACACTGCAATGTCCCCATTCCTCCAGGCCAGCTAGGCCAACTATTCCCCTCCTGTGCCAAAGATCTTCAGTCTAATGAGGATGATAATGCTGGAGATGGCACCGGCAGAACACCTAATTGACCACTCCAGCCCTTGGTCCTATCAACACTACTCAGGAACTGGGTCCTAACATGGATACAGCTGCCATTCTATTCCAAAACCAACAGTTTATGCAGGCCCAGCAACAACTAATGGCAGTTATGCTAGAAAACTAGCTGAGCTGACAGGCTCATGCCTACCCAGTCCAGTCGACCTGATGCCCAGCTCAACTGTGCCCACTCTGACAAATCCAATACCGGGGGATCCCGACCTCAGATTCCACAACCAGATTTGGGAAATAATTCTGAGTATGAGGGCAGACACAGAAATAGACCATCAGTTACTAACATCAATGTGGTGTTTCCCAGACCAAATACCAGCACTGTTCAGTAACATCATGTCCATGGTGGGGTTTGACAATCCAACCCCACTACCACCACCACAATCCAAATTGATCCCATCTCTACTACCCTCAGCCAAAAACACAAAATCTTTCCAGTTTGTGAGTCCATTGATGAAGTAGTGGCCAAAGAATGGGAGTCCATGGACCCAGCTCACATTCCAGAATATCAGCCATGGGACAAAACTTTCTGAAGGTAATGGCAATGCCAAAGCTACCTGGAATATTTTAAATGATATTATGGGCAAAACTAAAGGTTTAGATAGTTATACCATTGAGGCTGATGATTTAATTGTCTCTGACCCTACAGAGATAGCTTAAATGTTTAACTCTCACTTTTCCAACCTGGACAGATATAGACCTAGTAATGATGTACAGATTGGAGCCCCTCTTTAGTTAAAAGTGATGTAGTAGTTAGTGACATAGCTACTACTGTTTCCAAAATTTTATTTTTGTTTTCTTTCTTCTGCTGATGTTCTTCAGTATATTCAAACCATGAATCCTAAGCCTAATGCTGGCTCAGATAACCTAGATTATGGGATCCTAAAGAGAGTTGGATATTGTATTGCTCCTTTATTAACTACACTTTTAATTTTTCTCTGTGTCAGGGTGTCTATCCTAGTAAGTAGAAGTGTGCACTGGTTAAGCCCATCTATAAATCTGGAAATAGGACTAATTTAAACAACTATCGACCTATTTCATTTTTGGCCGTGTTGTCAAAAGTGCTGGAGAGGATAGTCTCTGACCAGGTGACCGAGCATCTTGAGAAATATGGGCAGTGGATGGAATCACAACATGGATTTTGTCCTAAACACAACACAGGGACTGCCTTGGTGAGGTTCACAAGCCAAATTACTAAGGCTATAGATGAAAGTCAGCTGGTTGCTTTGGTTTTTGTGGCCCTCACTAAGGCATTCACTTGTTGACCATGCTGAGTTACTTAAACTACTCCCACAGTTCATTTCTCAGATGATGTGGTCGCCTGGTTCAGAGACTACCTCTCCGGCAGGAACCAGAGAACTTCCATATGGGCATAACATCTGGTGAAGCCACTATAAATTGTGGAGTCCCACAGGGCTCGATATTAGGACCCTTACTTTTTCTCTTTTATTAATTCACTTTCTAATTTATTAAATACACTGAACGTATTTTTATATTCAGATGATGCGGTTTTATTTTGTGCTGGTTATAATTTATCTACCTTACAAACTACTGTACAATCTGAATTCAGTTTAATATACTCTTGGTTTGCAGCCCACAAACTTGTATTAAATTCTGGTAAAACAAAACAATGGTTTTCTCTAGCTCTAGGAAATATCCTCATCTGATTTATTTTCACTTGATAACCTTGGAAATCAAATTGAACAGGTGAAGGTGTTCAAGTATCTTAGCTTACTATTAGACTCTCATCTTACTTTTGAAGCTTACATATCACTGACTTAATAAGTAAACTTCATAAAAGGTTAGGTTTTCTTTATAGAATACGTAAAAATCTTACCACAGAAGTAAGATGAATATTGACCCACAATCTTTTATTGTCAGTTCTTAAGTATGGTTCCGTGATTTATTCTTACAAAACTGAAACATTGTTTGCTAAATTAATTTTCACTTACAATAGTATAATACGATTTGCTACTGGCTGTCCTAAATTTACACATCACTGTACTTTACATAATTTTTAATTGTTTACCTTTGGATCAGTGTTTTAATTTTCATTCATTACTTTTTCACAAAATTCAACTTGACTTCTCCTCATAGTATAACTGCCATATTTGCTAGAAATGATCACTCTGTAAATACTAGAATGCAGTATACTCATTTGTCTATTGTATTTGTTTAATGTTTGTGTTTGTAACACTGGACATCTGTGAAAATGGATGAACAACCCACAGATTTTTCAGTATAAAAATAAAATGTACCCTCTACAGGCAGATAATCTGTTGATATGGTGCACACTCAACAATAGAACCACAGATTCCATCCTAAACAAAATACCGTACTCCCAATGGAAGTAGCCTCAGGGCTGAAAGACCCAGTGGACAGAAAACTGGAGGACATATTAAAGAAAAGTTTGAGCTGGCCAGCCTTGGAGCTAGGGCAACATAGCAACAATTTATGCCACCAGTGCCCAGCTGTCCTGGCTGCAGGATGTCATGAAAATTATAACCCCAAAATCTACAGTCACAACTACTAGAAAATGCCATATTATCCACCATATATCCAGCAGACATGGCAGTGGACTTACTTAAAATTAGTGCCAGAGTGGCAGTGCTAGTCAACAGGGCCAGAAGGTCATTGTGGATTAAACTCTGTGATGCAGACAATGAATCAAAGTCATGCTGCACAAACTCCTTCAAAGTTCTTACTTACACTAAAACAAACAAAAAGTGGGTGTTGTATGTGTTATGTGTATATTTGTATTGCCCTACCTGTCTTATGTAAGGTGCCCAGAGCCTCAGGAACTGGGTGCCATATAAATAGACTTTTCTTGCCTTTTTGGGAAGGTCTAGAAAAATACATCAATGGCAAGGAAGAAGGCAAGCACTGGGGAAAGAACAAGCTAACTAATCCACATATCTCCCCATAAGGCAGAGATCCAGCCAAAACTCCTTTAAAGACAAGAGAAGGTGTCACAGTGGATACAGGAAACAATTTCAACCTTCCTACCCTCCTCCCAACAATTACAACAGATTCAGAGGTGAGGGCAGCAGGGGTAGGGGTGCAAATAACTTCACCCACAAAACGTATTCCAAACAATGACTACTTTCTTCAAAAATTGCCAAAATGTACCAGTAGGTGCATGTCTAATGTAATTCAATGAAACATGGAAAAATCAACAGAGGACAGGTGGATCCTAGAGATAATAAAAGGGGTATGCTATAGAACTAACTGAAATCCCCAGACAACATAGACAGAGCATATCACCAGTGTCAAACACAAGATAAAACTGTTACAAATACACAGGTACTAGCATATTAATCCACAACAAAGCAATAACAGAGGTCCCACCAATAGAGAAATGCTGAGGAACAGATTACATCTTCTTTACAGTGCCCAAGAAGATTGAAAGCCTACAGCCAGTACTAGACTTAAAATTATTAAATCACTCTGTACAATACAAGCCATTCAAGATGGAAATAATCAGATCTACACTGAAAGTCATATGCCCTAGGGACTTCCTGACATCTATAGACCTGAAGAATGCATGCCTACACATCCCCATAAGACCCTCACATTACAAGCTCCTCAGGCTTCACATACTGGGAAACACTTTCAATACCAGGTTCCCCTTCAGACTGGTCTCAGCTACCAAAGTCTTCACAAAGGTTCAATGATCCTAGTGACCAAACTGAGGGAGCAGGGCATCCAAGTCCTCCATCCTCAGATAATTTGCTCATCAGAACCAGGTCTGCCCAGCAATCGTCCTAGAGACAGAAGTAGTGGCACAGTGCCTAGAGAGCCACAGTTGGGTGATTGACCATACCAAGAGTAGCCTCAGTCTCAGCCAATCCATAGAACTCTTGGGCACCATAATCAATACAGTAGTGGGGCTAGTGTACTGTACCCATCAGAAAACAGTATAAACAATCTGATAGCTCAAGTTACAAGATTATGAAGACTCAAATGCCTATCACTGGAGCTAGTCTCCCAAGTCCTGGGACTAATGTCCTTATGCTGGCTCCCACCCACCCTATCTGGACAGCTAGTAATATAGCCAAGATTGGTCACATCGCTGTGAGTGGCTAAAATAAAACTAAGTCTCAACTTTCCCATTGGCTCCTTATATCTTTTATCCATTGGGGCATCTTAGCTTGTGAGTACTGTTCCAACTTAGACATCGTCCCTTAAATCAGTAGTTCAGTAAACTTTAAACTAAAATAAGTTAACACACTACAACTATTCTCTTCTTCTCCCTCCCAAACCACCATCAGAACTCAATATATTTTGAAGATTGCACCTATATAAAATCTGTCTCACCATGTTAACAATCACACCATGACTGCTCCTCATACTCCTCACCATCCTCTTCTTCTCCAGTTTCACCTACACCCCATCCCCACCCTATTAGATCAACCCTTTGTTGTACACCCATCCTACAGCTTCAATGTTCATCTTCCCTGTAACCCCATCCCCTTCTATCATACATGGTCCAATTTTCCACTCCTGTCTAGTGCATCTCTCATGTCAATGCCTAACTCCTATGCTCTGTTACGGCTACTAAAACTAGTCATCACCCTCCTATCACCCTCCCTCAATTCCAAGCTCTTGTGTCCCAGCCATGGTATAAGAGTTCTAAACTTCACTATATCATCATAACACTCCTTCTCCTATCTGCTGGTGATATTAATCCCAACCCTGGTCCCAACCCCCAAGTGCCACTAGGCTTACTAATACTTGCCTAATCTTCTTTTTCCTCAGTGATTGGACCATTTCTTCTGGGGTGAGGATCTCAAGGCAGCTAGCTTGTGAATTTCATTGTTGGATTGCCCCAGGAACGTGGTGAATATCTCCACACTTAGCAAAGCCTTTATAAGGTTTCTAGTTGCAGCTCTATATCTCTGCCTGCTGGATAGTTTCATCCTTGGACTTAGTTACTGTCTCACTCCTGCAGTCTACTGCACATTTGCTTCAGTCCTGTCTCAGTCCTGAATTGCTGCTTTCTCTCTTTTCCCTAGTTCTCGTTCCTTCTTTTCCTTACCAATGTACACTATGGGGTGATCTCACTTCACTGCAGCTTTGTAGGAGTATTTTCCCTTCTGCTAGCCCTCCAACTCTCAATAGATCTTCTCTGCCAGCCATCTACTGACTCTGGCTACTCAAATAAAGTCGAGGACTGGAGCTATTTTTCTCAAACCTAATTATCAGGGGTAATACCTCTATCCCTGAAACCTGGCTCCTAAAGCTTATCCCATTTGCTAGTAAAGCTGACTACCTAAGCCATTCCCCTTTTACATGCCACTTTGGGCAAGCTCAAACCTCTCTCTTTGAGACCTGGGTACCCTATGTCATCTCTCTCTCTCCGTGATATTGAACCTAACCTGGGCCCTCCTGATGGCATCACTCCCAAGAACCCATCTAATTGGTTCACAGAAAAGGGCATAGCCTTGCACATATGAACATTAGAAGTCTGTCAGCTAATTTTGCACAACTTGAAGCCTGGATTGCTCACAACTCCCTGATGTCTTGGATCTAACTGATAATTGGTCAAAACCCCATATACCAGATTCATTATGTAGGATCAATGGATATAAACTTCACAGATGTGATTGTCCAAATGCTAAAAAGGGTGGTGGTGTTTTGTTTTATTCCAGACAGGGCATTGACATTACGGTCCTCCCGGTCAACACTACCTGTCTATGTGAAACTATTCATATAATTATTACCTTGGTCTCACTAAGAAGCTAAATGTAGTGCATCTATAACCCTCCTAAAATGGACTAACAGGCCTGACTAAGGTAACTGACCATCTTTCCTCGCTAAGGGTAGACAAGAGCTCATTGTTATGGGATCTCAACCTGGATTGGCTAGGAGAAAACTCTAATCTCTATGCTGCTGAACTCAGCAGTTACACCTGTCTCAACTAGTCACTCTCCCGACCAGACAGGCTAGTAACAGCAGTCTCCAGACTCTACTAGACTGGGTGCGTCTCCACCAGCCCTGAGAGGATCAGTGCTGTTGAGTTTTACCAGACTCAATCAGTGACCACTCCCCAGTTTACTGTGTTTGGAAGGCTAGGGCCCTAAACCACCCCCAGAGAAATTATTTTCTGGGATTTTCAAAAATGGATAAGAGAGGCCAATCTTGGAGCTACAGAACATGGACTGGGCACCTCTATATAATACTTGTAATACAGAACGTACTGCTCAACACCTCCTTACCATGCTTTTGAACCTTCAAGACAAATATATTCCAGTAAAAAGTGCCATATCCGGGGATCTGCTACCCTCTGGTTAAATTCTTCACTCCTGTCCTCTCTCAAAACAGGGATAAAGCCTGGAACAATGCTAAGCTAACCCAGTCTTCATCAGACTAAGTGGAGTACAGAAGACTCTGAAACCTATGTAAGGTTTCCATCAGATCTGCTAAGGGCAATTACTACCGTCAGCTCCTTAGTACCTCTGTCAGTGACTCTCATGGTTTTGGAGTCATGTTAACACCATCATAGGGAAAAACAAGTGCAATATCATCTCTGATATGGTTGTGGATGGTTGTAATTGCAATAACCTGCTCACTATCACTGAGGCTCTTAACTCTAGATTCACTGACCTCTCCTCCATACTGCACCTCCTGGGCCTTTACCTGTCACTCTGCAGAATAACCTTAGACCTTCCAACCCATCTTTCACCCTTTGCCCAGTCTCTGAGAGTGAAATCTTATGCTTACTTAAGTCCATCTCTCCTGCTGGATCGGCAGGGGCAGATGGACTCTTACCAAAATTCCTAAGAACCATTGCACCATCTATAGTCTCTCCAGTGACTAGACTTTTCAACCTGTCTCTTCTTACAGGACATGTTCCTTCCTCTGGAAGATTGCTCGAGTTGTACCAGTCTACAAAAGGGGACACCACTAACCTGGATAACTACACCCTATTGAAATCCTCTCCACCCTCTCTAAAATACTGGAAAATTGTTGTTACCCAGGTCTCGGATTCGTATACTCCTTCAAACTCCTCACCCCTGACCAACATGGTTTCTGACATGGGCACAGTACATCCACTGCTCTCATACAGTTTACAAATTATGTCAGACTCACTATGGACAAAGGCTCTCTCACTGGGGCTACTTTTGTTGATCTTACAAAAGCATTTGATTTAGTTGACCACCGCTGTTCCTATCAAAGTTGTCCTCCATAGGCTTCTCACCTTCTGTCACCACCTGGATCCAAAATTATCTTTCAAAGTGGCAATAATTTGTCCAGATCAGAGATGCTAATACCCTCTTGCTCCTACTTGGATCAGCGTGCCCCAGGTTTGATTCTTGGTCCTCTCCTATTTACAGTCTTCATAAGCGATGTCCCACCGCTCACTGGTGCTTGCTCAGGTCTGCTATGTGCAGATGATCTTGTTCTTTACTCATCCTCCTCAAACCTCTCAGATATCAACCTGAATCTCAATAGTAACTTCAATACCTTTCAGAGCTGCTATTTCAAAACAAGCTTGTCTTAAATAAAAATAAAATGGTGACTATGCTCTTCAGTACAGGTTCAAAACTTTGGTCCTGCACCCAACCATTAAGTATCAGAACACTTGATGGCTCTCCCTTAACACAGTTACCTCTTTTAAATACCTAGGATTAACCCTTGATCCCACCTTGGATTTTGACCTGCACCTAGCCTCAGTCATTCAATCTGTCAATATTCAACTTGGACTGGCATATAAGGTGAGACATAGCCTAACATCCACGAGCGGATGGCCATTGCACAGGGGATCCTGAGACCCAAATTGGTGTATGGGTTAATAGCCTTTCCAGTAACTAATGGAGGGCTCCTCCAAAAAGTTGGGTGTCTGCTACAACAGCATTTGCTGTTTTGCTTTGTCTTTGCCCAAACTTACTCACCGATGACACTATACTCAAGTCTGGGATGGTTTACCCACTCAGCCTTTCGACAGTTTACTTCCTACTGTTTTATAAAGAATATAATCTCCTCCCAGATACCTGACAAACTGGCTCCACTGCTCAAACCTTTGACCTCTGCCTACCCACTGAGATTAGCTGACAAATCCCTTCTTGTCCAACCGAGATGTAAAACCAAAATGGGGAGAATGCTTTCTTTAGCTGGCCCCTAAACTATGGCACTCACTTCCGCTGAATCTCCCTTCTCCACACAGCTTCAAACAGGAACTTCATATGGCTTTTCTAAGCTCTGAACCTTGCTACTATCCTCTATCCACCCCTTCCTGTACTGGTTCCTCCTAGTTACCTACTGGCTCCAACCTCTATTACTCTCAAATCTGCCTGGAAATCTTGTTATTTCTCTCTTCTTACGCCTTAACCACTAGTTATATGACTTATGATTGTTAGTTATTTGCTCTTATATTTCTGTTTTGTTACTACATATAGATTCCTGCAAATGTACTGTCATTGCTTAAAATTTTGTATAAGTGTACTATGTCTGACTTCTACTTGTTTCCATGATGTTTGCTTGTATCCACTATTGTCTACATCCCTTTGTTGCAATCTCCCGGTCGTACCTGAAAATAGACAGCTATGCTGTCTAGTGTACCTACCCGTTAACAAAAAACAAATAAAATAAATAAATAAAATAATCCTTCCCCATTAAATTCCTTGTCCTCCCCTGAGGCCTCAGATTTCTTCATCTCAATATACGCAGCCTCCTACCGAAAATCGACCTACTACAGCCGCTGTATCGCTTTGCCCCTGACATTCTCACCCTCTCAGAAACATGGCTCAACAACAAAATACTCAACCCTTTAATTTCTATCCCTGGCTGTGCTATCTCCCGACAAGACCACGTAGGTAGGAGGAGGAGTGGCAATATTCATCTCCTCCTCAATCCAGTTTACTACTATCCTATCCACATCTCTCTCTACAGCCTATGGTTCACTCATCATAAGGCTATCCCTGTCTTTCTCTGTCCCCATCTTCTTTGCTGGTGTCTACTGTCATCCTGGCCTCCCTTCCACAGATGTCACCTCCACCATCCTTTTGCACACATTCTCAGGAACTGTATATTACTGGGGATTTCAACCAAAATTGGCTAGCCTCCTCCCTAAGTAAGGCATGAAATGACTTAGCTGCTCAAAGTCTAACACAACTAATCCATGAACCAACCTGGATGAATCCTAAAACCCCAAACCACTGTCTGATAGACTGGGTCCTTACTACCCATCCGCACAGGGTCATCCAATCTGGCTTACTTCCTGATGCCTAAGTGATCACAATATGATTTATGTGATTTGTAAAGTTCACATGCCCAAGGCACCTCACAAAGTACTGTTAATTTGTTCAAACAAATCCCTGGACCTGCCCCACTGCACCAAGACCTAGCTCATGAATTGGTCCCATATAGCACTAGCAAACATAGTTAATAAAGCTCTGAATTATTTCAAAGTTAAATTCTCAACACCTGGAACCAACATGCCCCAGTTAAGTGCTCCAGAGTTCATGGAAATCATCTCTCATGGTTATCCCAGAACTGCTGACCTTCCAACGGGCATGTAACCAAGCATGGAAGACTCATAAAGCTTCCAAGTTGATTATGGACTTTGAAATATACCATTAACTTTGGAACTCATGTACAAAAGCTATCTGGTTGGCAAAGGTCGAATACTTCAGATCCACCTTCCAAACAAATATAAATAATCCTTCTAAATTTTGGAAGGTAGTCCAAGCACTATTCTCCCCCTTTCAAAATCACCAACTCCATTAATCAAAGTAAACAATTCACTAATATCTGACCATCTTATTTTTGCTGCCGAATTTAACTTCTACTTTATGTCCTGTGCCTCTGCCCTCCTGTCTTCCCTCCCCTTGCCTCTATGCGATCCCCCACTACCAATACCACAAGTGGACATCCCCTACTTGAGCATTTTTGTTCTCCAAAGTCTCCCCGCTGACACCATGGATGCACTCTTTGCACTCAACTCATCAAAGGCAGTTTGCCTGATGGACTTGATCTAAAGCTCCTATACCTGTCTGCTCCTTCAGTCTCTTCTCTGCTATTTGATTTACAAATCTCTTCTCCTCATCTGCATCTGTCCCAGTTGCCTGGAAGCACCCATTATCCTGCCTTCACCAAAGGGTAGAGATCCATTCTCACCTGGGAACTACCATCCTAGATCTCTTCTACCTATATCTGCCAAGCTATGGGAGCACTTGGTTCTATCTCAACTCTCTTCCTATGACTCTGACACCTCTTCACACCTTTCCAATCTGGGTTTCAGAAAAATTACTCAATCACAACCTCCCTACTTATACTCACAGACTTATCCTCTCAGGGATGGACAGTGGCCTAATCACATCAGTTATTTTTGTCGACCTCACCAAGGCTTTCAACACAGTCTCCACACCTCCTTCTAAATAACCTCACTTCAGCTGGAATATCTGACTCTGCCACAAACTGGTTCAGAGCCTGCATTGTAGGCTGGATACAAGGAGGCAGTATAGCACAGTGGTTTAAGGCTCTGAACTGCAAATCTGGAGACCTGGATTGGAATCCCACAGCCTCCACTTGCATACTGTGTGACCTTAAGCAAGTCACTTAACTTTCCTGTGCACCAGTTGCACATGTAAACAAGATTTCAACTTAGTGTGTCTCTCCTGGTTAAACAATTGGAAAACAAAACAAAAACAAAACAAAACACAATCAGTTAGAATTGTTGATTCGATATCCCCTCAACTCCATAATAACACTGGTGTGCCACAGGGCTCAGTGCTTGGCCCATACTATTCTCCATTTTCTAAATGACCTCCCATCAGTCTGCACCTCATCCTTCTTCCATATATATGCTGACGACACTGTCCTGTTCACCTCTGGCCAGTTTCCTTCTGATGTAGCAGCCAGACTACAGCATGACTTTGACAAGGTTCAGCATTGGCTATGCTCTCATCAACTCTTTCTCAGTGCCAAGAAGACAGTCTCCATGACCTTTGACACTAGGTAGAGACTCTCTAGGCTACCTTCCATGCCTTCTTTCCACACCCTTGATGGGACTACCCTTGAGGATACCTCCTCTTTTAGATACCTTGGGCCTGGCTCAATCAACACCTCAACTTTTCTGGACATGTGGGTGCCATCCTGAAAAGCTGCACTCCAAGCTTGGTGCCCTATACAGGAACCGTAGTTGTTTCCCTCTATTGGCAAGGCATGAACTCATACAGAAGATGATACTTCCTATTTTTTGACTACTGTGATGTAGTCTATAGTGCTGTTCCCAAGTGTTCCTTAACCAGGTTGGACACCCTCTTCAACTCCTTCTGTCGCTTCACTGTGGATGCCTCTTCGCACCTCATCACTGTGACCTCTGTGATGCTTGGACAGCTGGTTCTGATCACTGTATGATTTTTGTAATATAAAAATGTTTATTGAGTGTCTCTCATGAGACATGCTGAAACAATTTGTGGAATGACCCCCCCACAAGGTTTTAGATACAAGGTGTTACCTGAAAAGCCAAGAGATAATTACTGGCTAGAAGATACGTAAATTAAGGATCTCCTGTTTATCCAACAATTATAACTGCTTGAGACAGGATAGAAAATATCCATTTATGATGTTTGAGGAGGAAAACCAGGTTATGTCACACTGATGCAAAGTTATAAATGTTCCTCTGATGTCTGTAAAAGCAGAATGTTGCTCATGATTGAAGGAAGGACTTAGAAATTAACCTTATTTAATTTAACTTCTAGTGATGACATCCTGGTTGTATAATTTTATATTCTGACGAGGGAGGAGCTAGGTGACCTCATGCAAAGGGTTGGCAAATCAGTTTAAAACTGTAGTCTGTATTCCCTTTAGACACTCATGTTTTGGACTCTGAAAAAGCAACACCAGGCACTGTTAGAAGAATACATTCGATTAGACAAATGTAAAAAGGGTACTGTGGTAGGAGATTTTGTTGTATTTAAAACCTTATTATTTTAAGTGATTGTATGTTTTTGTGATATATGGTTCTGTATTAACATTTTACATTTTCATCTATTTTTAAGTAAACCTCTACTTTAGAGACTACTTGGTATGCCTTTGAAATTCTTTTCTTGACAAGTGAAGCATATATGATTAAATCTGACACTGTACAACGCTTACTGGTTTTACCACACTGGGAAAAGGTACATTTTCTACAGTCTTTCATAGAGTTTTTAAGGGTTTATTTTATACACTTGGTTAGGTGCCCATTAGGCAAAAGATATCTAGCATCCCGGAAGAACAGAATTATCTGAGCATGTCGTTGAGTGCGCTAGCAAGAGGTTCACAGTTTGAATCCCTCAGAACTTGAGACCAAGGTTGATTCGAACCTATAAAACAGACAGGAGGGTTACCCTGTTCTGTTAACTGTTCACAATACTACACTCAGAGGTTGGCACTGTGGGAGGAGAGGGCTGACCTGCTTTGTGGGGTTGTGACAGACTAGTTGACAATGAGTACGATAATTTTGGTATTACAAGCTTTTATTGTTCAGTGAGTCAGCTCACTTGCAAAGAAAAAAAAAGACAGTGATTTATTTTTTAAAAGGAGACAGAACTATATCACTTGGCATACAGTCAAGTTCCTACACATTTATTTTTTACTAAAGTGCATGTCAGAGTAGCCATAGTTAGGGAAGAAGATGGCTACCAACTACAGCAGGCACACTGTAGACTACTTAAATCAGTTGTGCGGGGACAGATGAGTCCCTTCGAGATGAAAGCCACCAAACAGAACCTCATGGATGCCCTGATGGTAGCAGATACCCAGAGTATCGAGTCACAGATAGTGACTGAAAAGGACCAAATCTTGAGTGTGGCAGGGCTAGTGGCCAGTGCAGTGTCCAGATCTGATGAGGAGGGCAATAGGCCCAGTATCAGTGAAGGGCTACAGCAGCAGGGAAGGTCCCCAGTATCCCGCATCCAGAAATACTCAGGCTGCAAATTGAGTTGCACAGAATGGAGCTGGAGTTCCAGAGGGAGGGACCGAGAATGCCATGAGGCAGAGCGTGAACAGCGAGATGCAGAGGAGAAGAGGGAGCAAGAGCGCCCGACAGGCAGAGTGAGAGCAGTGAGAGGAAGACCATGAACAGCGGGAGGCAGACCGTGAGGAGCGTGAGCACCAGAGGCAACATGAACTGGGAAGCTCGACTCAACCACGGCACCAGAGCAGATAAGTGGCTTGGGTTTAACTGGGACTGCAGGACTGGGTTACAAATTGAATTCCAAATTGATAGCTGAATTTAAAGAAGGGAGGATATGGATGCCTTTTAAATTCTTTTGAAAAAGTTTGTATTTGGTTAAAATTTCTAGAGAGTCCTGGAGCTTCCAGCTATCCCCACTACTTACCAGGAAAGCTCAGGATGCATTGGGTCAAATGGACAATGAGGACAGTGATGATTACAGCAAACTAAAAGCTGCACTATTAAAGAAATTTGAATCATACAGAGCTAAATTATGTAAGCTCAGGAGAAGCCCTGACATGAGCTATGAGGGCTAGCCACAAAACAACGTCAGTTTTAAAATGTTGGTGGGAAGGAATTGAAGTAAACTCTGTTGATAAAATTGAAAATGTGATTTTGTTAGAACAGTTTTCTGGGCATGCCCACCAGAGCTGAAAACTTGGCTGGAGGACCGAGCTCTCAAAACAGTGCAAGAGGCTTCTGAACTCTAGGACCGCTATGCCAAGAGCAGACCTGCTCTGAGAGCAAATGAGGTGGGCGTGGCAGTGCAGAATGGGAAGCGTGCACCTTCAGAGCAGCTAAAACCCTCACTGCCTCCCTGAAACCAGTTAGCCCCAGGTTTCAGAGAAAAGATTTCTCTGAGAAAGAAATGAATGTTAGTTGTGTAAAGAAACTGGGCATATTGCCAGACAATGTCCCACAAGGCGAGCAATACACAACAGGGGCTAGGAAAGAAGTGGGTTGTTTGTGTGTCCCTGGAAGCATGCCTGTGAACATGAGGGAACACATGCACCAGTCATGGTGAATGGTGTACAGATGCAAGGGTTAAGGGGCACAAGGGCATCACTGGCGTTGATAAAGGGATCTAGTAGAGCCTGGTCAGCTTATATCCAATAAATACATCACTGTACAGGACTTTACTGGTGAGGAGAAAACATTGCCCTTGCTAGTGTTCTCCTAGACTGGGGTGAAACAGGGGAACTGTGCAACAGGTGGCTGTAGCCAAAACCTTAGCAGTGGATATGATCCTGGGCAATAATCTCAAACAGGGGATGGTACGTGCAGTTACCCATAGCCCAGCGGCAAGGAAAATTGTAGTTCCTGAACCCCAGAAGGCCATTATGGAAACCACTGGGAGGCTGGTTCCCAGCCTGTGTCTCCTGATATGGAGATTAATGAAAGGGGTAGAAATTTCTCCAGTAGCAGTTAACCACATAGCTATGGAGGGTTAATCTGAAGAAGGAGGGTGACTCCTTGTCAGAGGTTGGGATTGACAGTGATCCTGAGTGCTCTGATGCTAGTGCTAGGGATCCTAGTTTAGTAACTGAGGGACCTGTCCCATGCCTTAGAAATGTGTGAGGTTTGCAGCTGCTCAGAGAAGTGACAGTAGTCTAGAGAAAGTGAGGGCTTGGGCAGACTCTGACGAGGCACAGGGAGGTGATGGTAGACATAAGGTTTATTGGGAAAATGGACTTATGTACACTCAAGCTGTGTAGACAGAGGAGGGATGCTAAGGCGGGCAGCATGTTGTTCCCCAGGAGTATCGTTAACAGTTGCTCAAGACTGCACATGATATTCCCTTGTCTGGTCATCTGGGAATTGCATGCACTACACAGTGGTTGGCCCAGAATTTCTACTGGCCCAACTTCACCCAGCGGGTGAAAGAGTATTACAGGTCTTGTCACTGGTGCCAAGAAATAGGGAAGGTGGGCAAGAAAACCAAGCTGCCCTGATTCCATTGCCTATAGTGGAGGAACCATTCAGAGGGTAGGAATGGATAGTGTGGGTCCTTTAAATCCCCAGCTCCTCAGAGAGAGATTCATCCTGACTGTGGTGGATTATGCCACCGGTACCCAGAGCAGTTGCCCTATCCTCACTGAGGACATACAAAGTACAGATGCCTTACTTGGGATTTTCTCCCATGCTGGGTTTCCATAGGAGGTTATCACCGAACGATGGGGTTCCTTCATGTCAGACCTGATGAAATGTTTATGGGAGAAGTGTGAGGTGGTTCAGAGATGCATGACACTGTATCACCCACAAGCCAATGGGCTTGTGGAAAAACTCAATGGTACCCTGAAGTCAATGTTCCGGGCGTTTGCTGAACAGCATGGGAGGGACTGGAGAAATACCTTTCTCACCAGTTGTTTGCATATGGGAAGGTGCCCCAAGAGTCAACTGGATTTTCCCCTTCAAACTCTTACATAGATGCGGGTATGTGGGTCCCTAGACTTGATCCGGGAGGACTTGGAAGGCAAGCCGCCACACCCAGGGAACTCCATTGTGGATTACATCCTTAGGTTTAGGGAGAGGCTGAAGGAGCTTATGGGGACAGCCCAGAGCAACCTGGCAGCTGCCCAACAGAAACAAAAGGTGTGTACGACTGCAGAGCTAGAGCTCATTCATACATGGTGGGTCAGGAAGTCATGGTCCTTATTCCAGTCTGGAAAGATAAGCTGCAGGCTGAGTGGGCAGGACCGTACAAAGTGGTTAGGAAGGTAAATGTTGTGAACTACATTATAGAGTCACCTGACAGAAGACAGACAGACAGAAAGGATGTACCATGTCAACATGATGAAGCCATATACAAATAGGGCTGACATGGTGTTTGCATTGAAGTAGTCCTGGAGGGGCACGGATGAAGGAGGCCCCTTCTGGACTTGCTGGAAGAAAGCAAGTGGGATTCCTCTGTGGAGGCAGTAAAATTGTCTCCCGGCTGACCCTGGACCAGATCCAGGAAGTAAGGAGGTTTTATCAGACTTTGCTCTATTGTTTAGCACCAAATCTGGAATACCCTTAGCGACTCATGATGTGGAGACAGGGACACAGACCTATACAGCAGACAGCATATTGGGTGTCAGAGGCTGTCCAAAAGGACATTAGGAGGGAAGTGGAGGAGATGCTGGATTTAGGGGTAATCCAGAGATCCCACACCACCTGGGCCTCACCGTAGTCCTTGTGCCCAAGCCAGATGACTCTACTCATTTCTGTGTGGACTATCATGGACTGAATGCAGTCACAAAGTCAGATGCCCACCTGATGCCCAGACAGACAAACTCCTGGACAAGTTGGGAGGGCGACCTACCTTATGACCATTGACCTGACCAAGGGTATTGGCAGGTACAGTTGATGGACAGAGCTAAGGAGATGTCAGCTTTCATCACTCTGGTAGGCTTATTTGAATTTAAAGTAATGCCTATCAGAATGAAGAATGCCCTGGCCCCTTTCAAAGGTTGGTGAACCAGGTGTTAAATGGTGCTGAGGTATGCAGTGGCATACCTGGATGACACTGCCATCTTTAGTGCCAACTGGGAGGAACACCTGTCCCACCTTAGGGAAGTGCTGGGCAGGATACAGAGGGCCAGGCTTACTGTCAAAGCTGAGAAGTGCCAGGTGGCCATGGGGAAGTGGCATACCTCGGGCATGTGGTAGGCTGGGGACAGCCTGTCCTAACCAAATAAAAATAGATGTAATCAAGGAATGGCCCAGATCAGAAATGCAGAAGCAGGTCAGGAGTTTTCTTGGGGCAGCAGGGTACTATAGAAAATGTGTATCCAATTACAGTACCTGGCTGCTCTCCTATCTGATCTGATAAAGAAAAGGATGCCAAAGAAAATTACCTGGTGACCAGCCTGTACAGGAACCTTTACCAGACTGAAGGAGGCACTGTGCAGTGCTCCTGTTTTAACAAGTCCTGACTATAGCAGACCCTTTATAGTTCAGACTGATGCCTCAGGACGTGGGTATTGGGGCAGTACTGAGTCAGACATCCAGCCAAGGGAAAGATCACCCTGTAGCTTATCTGAGTATCCTTGGGAGGCAGTATAGCTGCAGTGCTTTAGCTCTGAGCTGCAAATCTGGAGACCTGGTTTGAATCCCACAGCTGCCACTTGCATACTGTGTGATCCTGAGCAAGTCACTTAACTTCCTGTGCTCACAGGTTGTACCTGTAAACAAGTTTTCAGCTTAGGTGTGTCTACCTGGTTAAACAATTGGGAAGAGTAAAGTTACTTCCCAGGAGCAGACATACTCTACTGTGGAAAAGAGTGTTTTGCTATAGTGTGGGCCCTAAAGATTAGAACCATACTTATATGGGCAGCATTTTGTGGTAAAGACTGACCACAACCTCCTGGTTTGGCTGACACAGATGGGAAAAACAATGGTAGGTTGCTAAGATGGAGTCTTGATTTACAAGGGCATGACATGACAATTCTACATAGGGCTGGAGTGAAAAATCAGAACTCGGATGGGTTGTCTCACGTCTGTGAGGTGAACTGATTTGGGAAGCTTATCCCATGCAGGGATAGAGCCCCCAAATTCAGTCTAGGTGGGGAGGATCATGACGCTTGGACAGCTGATTCTGATCACTGTATGATTTTGTAATATAAAAATGTGTTATTGAGTGTCTCTCATGAGACATGCTGAAATAGACTGTGGAATGACACCTCCCCAGGTTTAGATACAAGGTGTTACCTAGAAGGCCAAGAGATAATTACAGGCTAGAAGATACCTAAATTAAGGATATCCTGTTAATCTAGCAGTTCTAACTTAATTATAGCTTGCCAGCTGACAGGATAGAAAATATCCATTTTATGACGTTTAGAGGAGAAACCAGGCTATGTCACACTGGTGCAAAGTCATAAATGTTCCTCTGATGTCTGTAAAAGCAGGACGTTGCCCATGGATGAAAGAAGGACTTAGAAATTAACCTTATTTAATTTAACTACGAGTGATGACATCCTGGTTGTATAATTTTATATTCTGACAGGGAGGAGCTAGGTGACCTCATGCAAAGAGGTTGGCAAATCCAGTTTTAAAACTGTAGTCTGTATTCCTTTAGACACTCATGTTTGGACTCTGAAAAAGCAACATCAGGCACTGTTAGAAGAATACATTAGATTAGACAAGTATAAGAGTACTGTGGTAGGAGATTTTGTTGTATTTAAAACCTTATTATTTTAAGTGATCGTATGTTTTTGTGAGTGTGGTTCTGTATTTACATTTACATTTGTATCTATTTTTAAGTAAACCTCTACTTTAGAGACTACTTGGTGTGCCTTTAAAATTATTTTTCTTGACAAGTGAAGCATATATGGTTAAAACTGACACTGTACAAAGTTTACTGGTTTTACCAAACTGGGAAAAGGTAAGAATTTTTCCTACGGTCTTTCATAGAATTTTTAAGAGTTCATTTTGTACACTGGTTAGGTGCCCATAGGCAAAAGATATCTGGCATCCCCGAAAAGCAGAATTTTTTTAATTTTTTATTTTATTTAAACAGCAGTTTGAAAACCTTTGAGCCATAGGCTCATTTACAAAATACCTTGTCACACAAGAATTATCTGAGCCTGTATGTTGGGTACGCTAGCAAGGGTTCACAGTTTGAATCCCTCGGAACTTGAGGCCAAGGTTGATTCGAACCCACAAAACAGACAGGAGGGTTACCTTTTCTGTTAACTGCTCACAATACTATGTTCAGAGGTTGGCACTGTGGGAGCAGAGGGCCTGACCTGCTGAGTGGGGTCGTGACAACCTATACCACTCTCTTGCATTTCCCTTACTTTGATAACAGACATCTCTCCCATTGTGCTAAATTCATCTCTACATTTTGATTCAGATCTCTCCCATCCTACCTTTCCTCCTCTCTATCCATCCCTCCTCCCCTTACTCCCTTAGATCCAACAACTCTCTTGCTGTGGCAGTCCCTTGCTGATCTACCTCAGTAGGACAGGCAGCATTATGGCACTGCTTCCCTAAACTCACAATCTCATCAAATAAGATACTCTTCTTCCCTCCCTCCATCTCCTTATCCCGCACAACTTCTTCTTTCCAAATTGTACCTGATCTTAAATTCTCCTAACTCCCCTCACTATTGTAACCAAGACACTAAATTTCCCAACTATGATAGCACTGCCTGTCTGTCCTCTCCTCTTGTACTTGTCTTCCCTTCCCTGGTTGAATCAGTTGTTACCTTTGCACTTCAAGGTGTTTACATAACATTAATTGTATGTATGGTACCCACATCATTTCAACAGGGTATATGTTTATGTTTCTCCTTCCCCATCTTATTTTAAGCCACTGAAGCAACACAATTATGTACTCCCAATTAGTTGCCTGTATGTCACATGTTTAAAAGCACTTCTTATGGTTTTCATGTTGTATAATTCCATTCTTATGTATTGATGTACCTTTGTCCTTGGCAAATGTGCATGTATGATCGATATTCAATACCCTCTCCCCAGGATGCGCTGGGAGATGAGCAACTTGATTGTTCAGTGTGCCTTTCCTGGTGAAATGTTTCAATAAATAAAATATAAATAAATAATGCATAGACATGGTTCCATGGGCCAGATGGAACTTGAGATAGCTACTTTTGTTTATGATCAAACAGAGACCAACACATGACCTTGACTTCACTAGCCCAGTCACGATCCCACCACAAATGGCATGCTGTGTATTATGGTGGACAAACAAGAGCAACCTCTCCAATGGGATGGCATTATACACCCAACACAAAGTAATAATAGACACAGATGCCAGCCTATCAGGCTTGGGGGCAGTCACAGGACACCAGTCAGCACAGGGAAGATGGTCACTAGCTGAGGCAAAACATCCCATAAATGTCCTAGAGATAAAGGCAGTATTTCTAGTACTACTACATTTCAGCCAACAGATTGAGAGCAAACACATCCTGATCAGATCGGACAGCCAGGTAACAGTGTCATACATCTTCAAGCAAGGCAGAATGAAAAGCAAGGTGATGCAAAAAAAAACGTTGAAACTCATACCATGGCCTCAAAATCACCTTGCCAGCATCTCAATGATACATCTAGCAGGCAAGCTGAATACGATAGCAAATTGGCTGACCTGACCCAGGTCCACCTGGGCGAATAGAAACTCCATCCATGAGTATTTGAATCCATCAACAGGTAATGGGGCCCAGTACAAATGTATCTGATGGCCACAAGCAAAACACTCAATGCCTAAAATTCTACCCCTTGATAGAAGGACAGACAGGCAATGGAGGTGGATACCCTGTCATCGACGTGGGTCTTCAATGTGGCATACATTTTCCACCACCACTGCTAATCCCTCAAGTTTTGAGGAAGATCTGACAAGCCAGTGTGACAGTGATTCTGATCACTCCTACCTGCACAAGAGATCCTGGTTTGCCACAGTAGTAGCAATGGCCCTGGATCACCATTGGAAACTATCCCTCAGACCGCACATTCTCAGGCAGGGGCCAGTGTACCATCCTAACCCCATGATCTCAAACTAACAGCTTGGCTACTGAGAGGAGAGACTGCTGAAAGCAGGCTATCACCCTTGTAATAAATACCATGACCATGTCAAGGTGGGATCCCACCACTACAACTTATAAGAGATACTGGAACACATTCTCAAGCTGGTACCCAAAGAGATATGATGCCTCAAAACTCATCTGTAGATGATATCCTACTATTCCTACAAGAGGGTCTGGACAAGGGCGGTTGGCTTCACCCTTCAGAGTACTTGTAGCATGAATAGGAGCAGCTAGAGATCAGATACATGGGATAACACTAGGAGCACACCCAGCGTCATCCACTTCTTGAAAGCGACCACCAACCTTTGACCAAAAGGCAAGCCAATAATAGAACCTTGGCATTGGAAACTGGTACTCAGGGCCATGACAGACACACACTTGAATCCCTGGCACAGTGGAATTCAGATGGTTAAACCTAAAGACAATTTTTTAGCAGCAATGTGTTTCACTAAATGCATAGGAGAACTGCAGGCCCTATCATGTAGGGCACCATACCTGACCTTCCGAGAAGATCGGATGACCTTAAGAACAATACCATCATTAGTACCAAAGGTGGTGTCTCTGTTCCATACTAATCAGTATAACTCTCAACCCCTGCCTCAAAATCAGGACACATGACCAAAATCAGGGATACATCTTAAAAATGAAATATCATTACGAAGCTGCTATAGTAAGTGGTGTAGTGATACAAGCATTTTGATGGAGAACTAAACCAAAAAACTATTTTCTGACATAATTTTATGATTTAGATTTCTCCTCTACAGTGGCAAAATGCCAATTTTAGGAGGGACAGAAGAAATCTGTAATGCAAAATCGGGGTGTTCCTGAAAATCAGGGACATTTGAGAGATATGCAAATCAGTCTATCAATCTTCCAGCCCAGTTGCCAGCTTCAGAAGTGGAACGTGAACCACATCTTGAATACTGGGAATGAAAAGAGTTGTAACCACCTATGTCAGAAAGACAAACAATTTATGCAAGACCGACTGATTATTCATTATGTTGCAGGGACACAGAAAAGGTAACCCAGTTTCACATTTTATGATAGTGTCATAGCTCAAGGCAGCTATCTTAGAAGCACATATGGCAAACAACTCAGTGCTCCCAACTGACTTTAAAGTGCTTCTTGGGTGGAAACAAAAATTTGGCCACCGAAGAAATGTGCAGCTGCAACATGGGCATCCATACATACATTTACCAGATACTACAGATTCGATGTGTCACATGACACAAAACACATTTCTGCAGCTCTGTTCTGCTAGTGGCCAAGTTTAATATGTCATAACGTGACATGCCTACCCCACCACTGATAAGGGTACTACTTTTTAAAACCCATGATGTAATGACTGTTGAGTGTCTCAGAGATTATCACCCACAATGGTAGTTTACTCACCTGGTGAAGGTGATTGTGAAGTATACATCTCTGAGGCACACCACATCCCACCAGGTAGACTCCTACATTCAGATAACATAAGTCAATAACCAGCAAGTTGTACGGGCCAAGATTTCTATTAGAGTATATCAATAGGAGATAAAATAAAAGAGCTCTAGATATTGTTGCAACATCCCTGAATAACCTATCACTAGAAGTTAATTGTAACAAATCTAAAATTATGATTTTAGGATGCCCGACCAGAAACAAATCTACATTTAAAAATAAATAGAAAACCACTTCAAGTGTGTAACAGGGTGTTACCTGTTATGTAAAGGTCCCCAAAAGGTACAAATAAAGATGTGCAGTCCACCATTTTCTCTCACTCTTTTCAGTCTTCTTCCTTTTCCTCTTCTTTCCTTTCTTTTCATGTCAGGGTGACCAACCTGACATTCTTACTCCTTTGCAGTGCCCTGTATTTCTTAGAACCCCTTCTTTGCATTAAGCACTTCTCTTTGATTTTCTGAGCTGGAGATATTTATTAGCACAAGTTGCCTATAAATGTAAAATATCTGAGTGACTGAGTATCCAGGGGTTTATTTGTGGCAAGGTACCACTTGAAGAAAATACATGGTGCCCGAGGAAGAACTCTGTATGTGGCGCCTGTTCCTGTGCCGCACTCAAACCACAGTTGCTAGATGTGGCTCTGGTCACAATTGTGCAATCTTGGATAAGCTCCTTCTTCAGAGCAGGATGATTTGTGGCCACTCAACTGCAAGATGTGGCTTGGAAATGCTCCTGGTTCAGAGCAAAAGCTTGAGCTGATGCTTTGGAACAGTAGGTTGCTTTGAAGCATTCAGAGTGCTGCACAGTATGGCAAGATGAAAAAGAAATTGCTGGTATTTGGGACACTACAGGAAAATAATCAGATAAACCCTGTAGTGTCCCAAAAAAGTAAGCCCTGGAAAGACGTTGCAGCCCCAGGAATGCTGTAACTGGGACTGTTTAAGGAATAAATGAAGGTCAAAGGTAAAATAGGCCAGAAGGGCAATATAAGGCAAAATGAAATGTGTACATGATGGCTGACATTTCAGCTATCGGGTCAATGAAATTAATGCTGGTTTGTGGCAGGGGCTCATAAAGTATAGCACATAGCCCTGCATGTTAAATAAAAGCTGCAGCTAAGTGCTGCAAATTAAAGAAACCCATTCAAAGGGATTATGTTTAAATAAAGAAAAGACTGCTACTGAAAATAAAATGAATCCAAAACAAAATAATATTTCCAAGTCTCCTGAACTGGCAGGAGAACGGAGACAAGGAAGCTGTTAGTGGTCCTACAGACCAGATACATTGTATATTGTAAGATATTGATGTAAAGCCTTTTAGCCTGCATTAGTTTACATAATGTTTGAGGAGCCTTAGTGGGGTGGGAGTAAGATATCAAATCAAATCAAATTTATTTAAAAGACACCCAATCTCGAAGGCTCTGGCGCCCCACAGAAACTGTACAGTATGTCATACCATATACATTACATTAAAATATAATACGCATAAAAACTTAATCACCAAAAGCCTGCATGAATAAAAAGGTCTTCAGATGACTCTTAAAGGCCTCTATAGTGGGGCCTCTCTCACTTCAACCGCAACGAGTTCCAGAAAGCTGGAGCAGCAGCTCCAAATGATCGATCCCTGCTGATTTCAACCTTGCTCTCGGAACTTTAAGGAGGCCACCACTAGAAGAGCGGAGATCTGGACAGAGGTGGACGGTACCAGGAGATCAGATAGGTAACCAGGGCCCTGTCCATGTAGGGTCTTATAGGTGAGAAAACCCACCCTGAACAATACTCTCCACCTGACAGGCAGCCAGTACAATTCACGCAATACTGGAGTAATATGACAAAACTTACTTTGTCGGTCAAAAGCCGGGCAGCAGCATTTTGCACTAGCTGCAGTCTGCGAAGAGAAGTTCAGAGACCTCGAGATAGAGGGCATGACAGTAGTCAAGCCTAGAAGTGACTAAGGCATGTATCAAAGTAGGAGGTCCAGAGCCGGAACAAGGGCTTAATCCTGGCAATATTTCTAAGATGGAAAAACAGGAATGAACCACAGAGGATATCTGAGCCTCCATGGACAGGTTCCTGTCAAAGATCACACCAAGATTTCGCACCCATGGGAGGCCATCAATGATACAACTCCTAGCACAATGCCAGTCGCAGAATCAGAGGCCATCCCATCACGAGCTCTGTTCAACTCCACTACCAGTAACTCAGTCTTGTTGGGGTTCAGTCGCAGCCAGCTGGAAGACATCCAGTCATTTTCTCAGCCAGACAGATATTCAGCACATCCACTGCATTTGATGTTCCTGGGGCAAAGGATAGGTATAGTTGAGTATCATCAGCATAGCAATGAAAACTCAAACCATACCTCCTAATGATCCCCAGGGCAGCATGTATACTACGAACAACATTGGGGCCAATACCGAACCCTGAGGGACTCCACATGAAAGGAGGCAGGGTACAGATGAGAAATCACCCAGCACAACCCGCTGCCTCCTGTTAGTAAGAAATGACTCAAACCATTTGAAGACAATACCAGTGAGTCCGCATAACTCCCTCAGGGTGAAAAGCAACACACAATGGTCCACAGTATCAAATGCTGAGGAGAGAACAAGGAGAACAAAATTGTCTTGTACCCCGATCTCTAGCCCTGAGGAGGTCATTTTGCACCGAACTAATGCAGTTTCAGTGCTATGTCTGGCCCAAAAGCTGACTGGAAGGGATCCTACAACTCGTGGGTCATGAGATATTCCACCAACTGAAGTGATACCACCTTCTCAACAACCTTTCCCAAAAATGGAAGATTGGAGACAGGGCGATAATTTGCCCTAATCTCTGGGTCCAGAGAAGCTTTCTTTAAAGGGGTCTCACCAGAAGCCTCCTTCAAGGCATCTGGAAAGACACCCTGACTCAAGGAGCACCGGACAATCAGGGCAAACACCGGGCCAACAGTGTCAATGCACCTCATCAAGAAGCGTTGGCACGGGATCCAGTTCACAAAAGGTATACTTCAAGTTGGCCGCTATCTCAATGACCTCATGATCCTCCACTGGCCTAAACTCCCCCAACCAGAAAGAGTGCTCTCAGAACACAACTGACGACTAATGACAGCAATGATATTACTGGCTGAGAAACCTCCGCCGGATCACAGACACCCTGTCTGAGAAAACCGAGCAAAAAGATAGACAGTTATTCCATTCAACGAGGGCTCACCTGACTGTGATGCCACCCTAGCTATAATATATAAACCTGCCACCAGGGGCTAAGTTAGATAAAGAGGTAGTTCAATAGTTGGCTGACCACAGTAAGAGAAGGAGTTGAGTGAAAGCTTACACACTGTTCAACATTTTGGATTGCAAGGAATGTTTCAGAGTACCTGAAGAAGAAAGTATTTCCTGTTTGTTGAGGTGTGAAGGACTAACACCCTTTTCCTTTTGTAAATATTTTTATTTGTCTTTATTTTGAAGTGTCAAAATAAATTGACAAACGCAAGCTCTGCATTTTCTATGCACTTTACATACTGCCTACTATGTCTGTTATTATACCGCTTCTACAAAGTGGTTAAGAAATTCAGCTACCTTGGAGCTATGGTTTCGCACAATAAGAACTGGACTCACTATATAAAAATTAAAAGGCAGGCAATTAGCACTCAGAACAAATAGGTGTAGCAAGATGTTCGCTGATAATTCCTTTCACGCCATGTTAATGTATACCAAGCTAAAGTAATATCTATAATGCTCTGTTCAGCAGAAATCTGAGGACTTTAACATACCAGTGTAATACTGGAGCCTATCAACATCTTTTTTAAGAAGCACATTAAGGCTCCCAGGGTGGTATCAGCGTCCACTTAAGAAGGAAAATAATCTCTCAACACTAGAACCAACAGCCAACATAAAGCATTAAATGATAGAGAGAATAGTTAAAACTCCCAATATCAAACTAAGATATGCCTGCTGGGAATAAGCTATGTAGCATTAAAGGAAGAATACTCCATCAATCTTTGGTAAATGCAATGTTAAAATTCAAAAGGCAGGAATATGCACGCTTTATATTAGCTGGGCAATAGCTAATATTTCAGAACATACAGAGAACCTAAGAATCAGATGGTCAGATATTAAGGCTGGCAGTATAGCCTAGAGGTTAAAGTAATGAGCTTGCTACATCCAGCAGACCTGGGTTTGATTCTCACAGCCTCACTTGCATACTGTGTGACTCTGAACAAGTCCTTAACCACCCCAGTGTTCCCTGGTTGCCCCTGAAAACAGACACTTGTGCCTAGTGTTCCTTACCTGGTTACCAAAAAGAATAAAATAGACATTATGAAAATTAGTTCTTCATCACTGTTTATGCACTATAACATTTTACAAGTACAAAATGAACCTCAGGACTATCTTGACTGGTGTCAGAACTCTTTACATAGGAACATTTTCATCAGCTTATGTTTCAATATTCATCATCACTACAAATCCCAGACTGTAGCTTG
This sequence comes from Neoceratodus forsteri, assembly GCA_016271365.2. Lineage (NCBI taxonomy): Eukaryota > Metazoa > Chordata > Ceratodontiformes > Ceratodontidae > Neoceratodus > Neoceratodus forsteri. Next base: position 1,682,220,540 of record CM028129.1, on the reverse strand, counting down.
GGAGGAATTGATTGAACCTTGAATATGTAAGTGTGAACAAACAAAATATTTAACTACTTCACACTTACTATTCAATTGTCCCCTTTAAAGGAAATAAGGAAAACATGATTGGATTGTTTTTTGAACAAAATGAATGGTCTGAAAATGATGAACTCCTTAAAAGATTTCTAAAGGGTCGAATATAGCCATCTCTTATGCTGTGATCAGATTTTATTTGGGAATCGTGTAAAATGTTGCACTTCTGAATAAGGTCTGGAAAGAGTGTTTATATTATTGTGATTTAAATTTTTTTGTTTTGTATCTGTCATAGGACTATACACTTTTAACAATAAACTTTGACTTTGACTTGCAGTAATCTTTTGTTTGAATGTAACTTGGTCAACAGTGTGTAGTATACAATGACAAGCCAACAAGTACCCAGTTCCATTTTAGGTATAGCTTTGGAAGGCAACACACTGATCCAGGCCGGCAGGTTCCTAGAGAAAAGGGGTTCATTCCTGCCTACCAAACAGCAGCAAGAGTGCTGTTTCATTCAAAATGTACCTTTCAATATGTCAACAGCTGTTCAGTTTACAGGAGAAGTTGTGAGAAGAAGACATCTAGTTTGATAAAAATACTGATTTACTTCTAGGTGTGTGTGTATGACTTGGAGAGTCAGGTTGGAGTGGGGAATGTGATGCTGTTTCTGACCTTGATATCCACATGCTAACATTTGTGTAGATTTTGTTAATGCATAAGGCTTCAAAATTGCTGATGAAATACCGAAGGGTGGTGAGTCTCACAAGTGATTGTGTGTTTTTATGTGAATAACTGTCTGGGGTAGTAGCTAAATTGAATGTTTGATTTGGGTATGAAGTTTGTAGGGTATTAAATTATGCTTTTCATGATTCTGATTTGCTCAGATAGATGCCTGTCATATAATATACAATAAAAGACTTTAACAAAGCAATATTCTGGAAAATGTTTTACAGTCATGAAAAACTTTCTTCACCTGTATTAAGTTATTCTTTGCAAAAAAAGTGTTAATGCACCAGTTAGGGTAACTTAAAGGTGACCTGCAAAATAATGATACAGCCCCGTCCGTCCTCACATACCTTCCAATACTGTTGTGAGGAGTCAGGGCTGCAATCAACATGTTACATTAACAGGTTAAATTTAAATAAAGCGCCAAAACTTTTATCTGAATGCAGAAGTGCAGAGGGACAATCACCCGACTGAGTGGGCGCAAGTGTTCATGGATATTACACCAATTTAGTGACATGGCTCCCACCACTATTGTTATAAGTGCAGCATTGATGGTGGTTTATTATGGTGATTTTATTGTTTCCTCTAGAGATCTTGACACCCAAAATTACTTACTGCAGCACCTGGACAAGCTGTTGCAGTGAGTAAATTTGGGGTGTCAAGAACTAGGAAGCAATAAAATTACCATAATAAACCACCATCAATGCGTAATTTATAATAGTAATGGTGAGAACGACATCACTAAAATGGGTGTAATACTATGAACACTTGTGTCACCGGTTGGGTCCTCTACATTTCTGGGTCTGGACAAAAGTTTCTGCGCTTTATTTAAATTTAACCTGTTGATGAAAAATAATGCTGACTGCGGCCCTGGACTCCGCATGTGTATTAGCAGGTACATGGAGGACAGAAAGAGGCTGCATCGCTATTTTGTAGGTTACCTTTAAAGGATTAAAAGTAGGAAAATGTGGCATTAGGGTTTCTGACCTAATGCCCTAATCCCCAAGTAGCAAAAGGAAAATCATTATGGTTTTGGGTCTCTGGAGAATTAGTGAATCAGTGGTGATGTCTTCCTTAGGAGTTGTCAACCCTAAGGTCCACCCCATTCCATGAGCAAACAACATCACAAATGATCTGCTTTCATCACTAGAACCCATGGGGGCAGGGTTGAGCATTAGGTTGACAATCCCCAAAGAAGACTCCACCACTGATTTTCCAAGACTCCAGAGACCTAAAATCCTAATGTTTTTCATTTTACTATGGGGAGGGGGCATTAGGGTAGAAACCTAACACCACATTTCCCTACATTTGTGGTGTTATATCACCCTAACTAGTGCATCAGCACGGTTTTTTCAAAGAATTTCCTTACTTTTGAAATATTATAATTGTATCCTTATTTCCCAGCGGGCCCTGCATTCCCATCCCTCCATAGATGCATATATGTCTCTGGGCCCTGTGCCTGCATTTCAGCCAAACAGCAACCAAACTGTCAGCATAGCCTTGTTATTACCCCACCTAATGAACGCCATGTTGAGAACGTTCAAATCCCTACCAAAATGTCATTCCGCACCACTGGAATGTCATCCCATGCCACAGGTGTGAAAACACATTTTGGCCAGGATTTGAATAATGGCAGCTGTCATATTCATAAGCTGATGTAAAAATGGTTATGTTAAAAATTTGGGGTCAAAATATTTAAAATGATCAAAGTTACGAGCAAGTGTAGTAAAATGTCAATGCATGTGCATAACTTTGTAATTTTACATATTTAACCCCAAATTTTCAACGAGCTCTTCTTATGACTCTACCTCATGAACAAGGTCAGTAGAAATGTTTAAAGCCAGCCTGAAAAGTGATTTCGCTAAGCAACCACAAAATGACCTTTCAGGCCAAATTTATGGAATTCCATCACCATTGTTCATGAGGTGGGGTCCCTAAAAAGTCATTTTGAAAATTTGGTCTCAAAATATGCAAAAATGGCTAAGTTATGCCTCAAGTTGAAAACCCCATTGAAATACACTGAACGCATTTACCTGCTTTCTCATATTGCAGTCACCAGTTCTAGCAGCAAGACGTGTTTTCAATCAGAGTGGAGCTTTGCCCTGTGACCTGTTCAGGTGGAGTGATGGTGTATGTGGGTATACTGGGGTGTGTGGGTGGTGGATGCTATGTGTGAGGTGGAGGTGGGAGGCTCAGATCAGTGAGGGGCCTTTTTCCAGGTTAAAAAAAACATCAAGGACAGTTTTCTATTTCAGATTGGAACAGTGATCTGAGGGTGGGGTGTGAGCGGCAGAAAAAGTGGCAGTTATTATGGGGATGGCAAAAGGAGGTTTGGGGGTGCCACTAGACACCAGCAAAGTGACAGTTATTACAAGGGACAGTGATTAGTGGGTGGGGTGTCTAGACACCAGGAAACTTAATTATTATGTGGATGGTGAATGGAGGGTGGGGTGCCACTAGACACAGGGAAAGAGGAATTATTATGAGGATGGTGATCAGATGATGGAGGGTGCCACTAGTCACCAAGGAAGAGGAAAGCATTATGGGGACGGTGATCAGAGGGTGGGGTAGTACTAGGTGCCATAGAAACTGTAAATTATTACAGGGATTTTGATCGGATGGTGGAGGTGCCGCTAGATTCCAGGGAAAGAGAACATTATCACGGGACAGCAATATGATGGCAGGAGTGCCACTAGACACCAGGGAAAGATTTATCATTGATGAGGAAAGCGATCAGAGGGCAGGAGTGCCACTAGACATCAGGATTTATTTATTATTTATGAGGATGGTGATCGGAGGGTGAGGGCACCACTAGACATCTGGAAAAGGTGGTCACTGCTCTCACTGCAGCCCACAGCCATGAGTTCCAGCTGTGGCTGCAGAAGTCAAGAAAGTCCTGCTGTTCTCACACAGACAACGTGGATGAGTAGCTAAATGGGGACCGCTTAGCTAAGTTCTGGTGTTTGTTTTTAAAATGCATGCATTTTTATGTATTTCTATGCTTATTGGTTCGTGGAGAAAAGCAACAAGATGGCAGTTCTCATGGCACAAAAAAATGTTTGGTGCTATGCAAGCAAGTGGTGAGAAACCCCAAATTGTTCATTTCACACCAGAACGTTAACTGAAAACCCTACTGCACATGCTCAGAATGGGACAAACAAAACTTTAAACCTTATAATTCTTTATCTATTTAATATTTTTACCAGACCTTTTAAAGGCACTACCTTAGGACATCCCACATGTGCCTGCAAGTTTGGGAAAATTCATTCCATATAGGCTGTAGATGAGGAGCAAAAAAAAAAAACATGTTAAGTATAGGAAAAAAGGCATTTCATAAAATGACACATGTGGATCTCAGAAACGGCATGCACAGCAGTCACAGAACTTTCCACAGGTCAAGACCTTGCCTACTAGACAAAACATACACAATTTCAGCTGATTTAGTCAAATGGTACCAAAGGAATTAATGTGCAAAGTTAGGGAGTTAACACTGAACAGGCTACTCAACCCTAACTATAGGCGTGACAAGCCTCTATAATTTAAAATGTTTCACTAACGTCTTGCTGGGCTTAGAAATAGCTCATTTCAGATGCATAGAGTTGGAAAAGGGATGGGGAGGAAAAGAATAAATGAGTACCGTGCCTGATAAGCAAACTGGACAGAAGCCTGTATCGATGTTTAAAATAAAACTCGGTGAATAAAATAAAGTGCATAGCAACACCCGATGGCCCCATGGAGAGTGTTGTGGACCTATGTCAGTGACCCAGGTTTGGAAGGTGACTTAGGAGCTGGAATTGGGTGAGACCAGGGCTGTTGAATGCTGACACTGGCAACCCAAGCCAGCATGAGGAAGGTGACAGCAGGAACAGCAGATGCGGTGACCCCTAGCAGCAGCCCAGGTCAGCCTGTTCATTGTGAGGGTTATGCATGTTGCATTGCATGTGGCAAGACTAGTGATAGGCTAGAATTCCACAGAATTTTTAATCACAAATTGTAGTGAGAAAGAAGTAATGTGATCCACCGGGATCTGAATCCAGGCCCTGGAATATTGTCCCAGTGCTCTTAACCACTAAGTTATAGGCTCACATGTCTGGGCCTGCTGTTTTCCCATGGACACATTTCTGGCTTCCCTGGTGTTGCAATCCTGCAGCTAGAAACAAAGATGACAACCATACATTTTTAGTGCAGTATTAGCCACTGCTAAGCAATTTAAATCACAGAGTGTAGTGAGAAAGAAATAAAGTGACCCACTGGGATATGAATCCAGTCTCCTGAATACCATCATAGTGCTCTTAACCACTAAGCTATTGGCTCATGGCTGGTTCTGCTGTTTTCCCTGGACACATTGGGTGGGATATTCAAAGGGGTTGCACATGGTGCAACAATGTTGAGCCATCCTAACCCACTGATGTGTCTGGCAGGATTCAAAAGGTGTAGGTTGTGCATCGCAACCGATGCACCGGAGTGCACTAGTAATGTATGCTGTACAAGTGCTAGGAACAAGCCCATGCATATGCGTACAACTGGGGATGCAAAGATGTACCCATAAAAACAGGAACATGTTGGGGACACGCCACAGGTGGGCTGCTGTATTACTGGGTGCAACATGGCAGCCGCCTGCTGTGGGTGGCCACACGACCTCAGGAACATGGTTCGGCATCATGCCCCCCATCCAATTGTGGGCATATAAATATAATAGCCCTGGTGGTCCAGGGGACCCATTCACCTGCCAATTGCAGGCATGGCTATATTATCCTGTTGATCCAGTGGACCCTACCCCATCGCCCAGTGCGGAGCATGGTAAAATAAATATCCTGGTGGTCCGGTGGACCTGATCTCTCCCAATCATGGGCAAATGTAAATAAAACCCTGGTGGTCCAGCGGTACCCCCCTCCCCATCCACCCACTGTGCCCCTGCCCCTGCACCCCCGGCCAGTGGTGGGTGGCAGCTCCCACCAGGAAGCCACCCAGCCACCCGCCAACTGACAGCGTGCGGTGCAGCTGTACACCTATTGGTTCACTGTGTGGGCCAATGGGCATGCAGACCATACTGTACTGCACAGTCCCAAAATGTGAATGAACCATTCACAAATCGGAGTGTGTAGTACAGTATATTCTGCACGCCATTGGCCCACATGGTGACCAACAGGCATACAGCCGCATTCTGTACACTGTCAGTCAGCAGGTGGGCAGGCGAGCCTATGGAGCTGCCACCTCCACTGACTGGGGGTGCAGGGTGGGGGAGGGGGTACCCTGGACCACCAGGGTTCTTATTTTTATTTGCCCATGATTGGGCAGGAGATCAGGTCCACTGGACCACCAGGGTAATTTATTTACAATGTTTGTGATTGGGTGATGGGGTAGGGTCCACTGGACCACCAGGGATATTATTCTTCACCTATGCCAGTGATCAGGCAGGGATCAGGTCCACTGGACCACTAGGGATGTATTAAACATATGCCTGTGATCAGGCAATGGGGGCGGTTGCCTGTGGGGAGCAGGGGCATCGGTCCTCGAGGCTGCAGCCTGGCAGGGCACCAGGCACAAGCTGCTGGGGATCAGTGTACCGCATACAAAGCAGGGCCGCCAATGACAGCAAATGGCCCCATTTGGGCCGCACACAATGGCCTTGTTGCATGTTCACGTCTGAATATCACTCTTGCTGTGCCTAGCGCAATCAAGTACTTGCACTGGTGCAGTCCCCTGCTCCCTGCTGCCATTTGCTCTGGTGCAGTGCCACTGTGCCATGTGCAGTGCATGTCCTCAGTACCATAATCAATGGGGCACAGCATCTTTGAATATTGCTCTGACCACATCCTGGCTCATCCCAGTTGTGCTGCGCCTGGCTTGCACCCCTGCCTGGTGCAGTCTGAATATCCTACCCATTTACTTTCTCTGGTGTTGCGAATCCTGCAACTAGAAACAAAGATGACAACCAGTTGTTTTTAGTGCAATATTAGCCACTGGTATGCAACTTAAATCACAAATTTTAGTGAGAAAGAAACAATGTGATCTGCTGATTTGAACTCAGGCCCTGAATACTGTCCCAATGTTCTTAACCACTAAGCTCATAGGCTCACAGTGCTGGTCCTGCTGTTTTCCTTGGACATATTTTCTTTCTATCTGTGATAACACAGATATTTTTAAACCTTCCAAAATGCATTTTGAAGTAGAATTGCTATTCCGCCTGTATTCTGCTGGCAGTTCTTCCACATTGTGCACAGCTCTAGCTGAAGCAGATAACATTAAACACACAGAGGCATCAGAGTTTGTTTTATACAGTGACAAACTAGGTTGCCAGTTCATTATTTGCACCAGTGGTTTGTGTAAATTAAAATATCTTAGCAATGTTTACTTACACTACACTACACCCATCCCTCAGAGCTCAGTACATGGACAGAATAGATGGATGCATCTGTGATTTACAAGGCTATAAGTCCATCAAAGGGCTCTGGGGATATCATAAATCAAGCTAGCCAAGATTGAGTAGTTAATGAAATCATCTGAGCCCTAAGAAGGAATTACCCACCTGGTGGCTGCTGTCCTCTTTCTTATTGGTTATGATATGTGGTTCGTGGCGACAACAAGTGAAATAAATTTTCATTAGAAGGTAAATAATTTCAAACTGTCATAACTTGACAAATTTTTGAACTTTTACAAAACTGTGAAAATTATTAGAGTTCTTCTGACTTTGTGTTATATGTGTATTCTATATTGCTGAGAAGTCATAATTTGCAATGCCTATGACAGGGACGTGACTGATGTTTGCCCATGTCAGAACTGGAATTGCAACTTTTACATTGCAATGCTTTTTGTAAATTATAAAGACAGCTTATGTGGCAATAAAATAATACAACACTGTGACCTTAAAATAAAAAACAGAATTTGTATAGACCAGAAGCAAATTATTGAAAATAAATATGATTACAGAATTGCCAAAGAATTGTTTGGATTCTCTATACACATTCCAAATTGAAATGTGTTCTAAATCTACTGGTGGTTTAAGATTTCAGGAGGAAGAGCCTCCCAGTTCTGTTTAAAACCTTTGTAAGGTTTAAAGGATTCTTGTTTTTTCATCTCTTTCAAATTTAGAAATTTGCAGAAATATGATTATTAACTGGGTTATAAACTTTACTTAATTTGTTTTAATATATTTCAACATTTAGGCATATGTGTGACTTCCTTAGTACCCCAGCTGTGCTTTTTCTTTTATTTACTTTGAAATAATCTACAATAGTTTCCCCATTTTCAGAATCCCTTGTTAATGCTGCCTTCTTCCCACAGATATTCTTTTTACGGCTGCAGTGGGAGGAGCCTGCAGCCATCCTGCAGTAGCTCTGAAAGCGAGCCACCAGATTGACACGAAGAACAGTTCCATTTTGGAGTTGCAATGTAGTCATTCTACAACTCAAAACCAGTCCACTCTCCTCCCCGCGCTTCCCCATGACCACACTATTTTTGTTGCCAGTCGCCCCTACCATGCTCAAGATGGCCACCGATGTGTAATGCGATGCGCAAGTAGTTGAGCATGTGCAGCTGCACCAAGACCATCTTGGGCATGGAAGACAGTTACCCTCTGCTGTCTCCACCCACAGCCAGCTTCCCACCCATCTAACCAGATCCTTTGTTGTCCTCTGATCCTCTAACTTTTCAGTAACCTTCTATGTGGCACAGAGTTGAATACCTTGCTGAACATATAAACATACAAAAGCACTGGAAGAAAAAGGCCCCTAGGTCTATCAAGTCTGCCAGTGTGCAGTTTGCAGTTTACTTCTCCTGCAGCTGCCCCCACCACTTCCTTTCCATCATTCCCTCCCCATTCTATCCCCTTTTCTCTTATCTGTATTTGCACTCCTTGACTCTGTCCCATCCCTTTAAAACTGTCCACTGTCTTCAGCGTGATCAACTCCTCTAACATTGCATTCCACCTAGTCACAACCCTCTCTGTGAAGTAGTGCCTCCTCATCTCCCTCCTAAATCTACTCCTCCAACTTCAGACTGTGCCCCTCATGACCCTGCCTCCCTTAAGCAGAATAGTCCTCCCGCTTTGACCCTGTTTATGCCTTTTAAGTATTTAAAGGTCTCTATCATGTCCCCCTCTCCCTTCTGTCCTCCAGGGAATACATGTTGAGCTCCTTCAAGCTTTCCTCATAGGGTTTATCCCTAGACCTAGAATACTCTTTGTCACCCTATGCTGTACCACCTCCAGTAATCTTGCATCCTTTTTAGGTAATGGCACCAGTCACGGCACACAGTACTCTAAGTGCAGCCTCACCAGTGATCTGTATAAAGGCAGTGTAACCTCCTCCCTTCTTGAGGTGATACCCTGGCAATGCACCCCAGCATCTGTGTGGCCCTTGTTGCCACCCTCCAGCACTGTGCTGATACCCTCATGTCCCCTGTGACTAGTACCCCTAGGTCCTTCTCTTCCTCTGAAATTGGTACTTGCACTCCCCCAGCTAATAGCCAGTCTTGGGGTTTCTGACTCTGAGGTGCATGCCTTACACTTCTTAGTGTTAAACCCCAACTGCCACACACCTGACCAGTGTTCAAATTTTGCTAAATCCTCCTGAGCTTCTGCCTCCTTCCTCACTGTCCACAGCTGGACATAGCTTTGTGTCATCTGTGAACAGGCTGATCTTACTTTTGATCTCTTCTGCAATGTTCCTGGTAAAGATGCTGAATAAAATGTGGTCTAGCACCAAACCCTGTGGTACACCACTAATCAGAGGTCTTGGCTTGAGGTACCCCTTACAACTACCGTCTGCTGTCTATTCTGCAGCCAGCTCGTAACACACCCCACTAGTTCTCCCTGCCCCTAGGTTCATCAAGCTTGCCTAATAGCCTTCCATGTGGCACTGAATTGAAGGCCTTGCTAAAGTCCAGAAACAGGATATCCATGGCATGTCCCCATCAACTGCCCTTGTAACCCAATCAAAGTCAAAGTAGAGCAAAGCCACTGCTTGTCCCTTATTCACTGCCCTAATAACGTAGTCAAAGAACACCATCAGGTTGGTCTGATAAGATTTCCTGCCACAGACCCATGCTGCTTACTATCCTGGAGCCGCTCTCTCCAGGTAGTCCACTAGGTCCTTATTGACAAGTGTTTTATTAGTTTACCTGCTACGGAAGAAAGACTAATGGGTCTATGGTTCCCTGGTTGCTCCTTGTCTCCTGCCTTATGGGGCAGAACTACATCCACTACCCTCCAAACTTTCAGAATAACCCACCCTTGTAGGGAGCTATTGAACAGCTCTGCCAGGGGTTCAGCCAGTTCCATGTGAGTTTTAGCACCCTTGGTGCACCCGATCTGGACGGGAGACTATCTATTTTAAGGGCTACTAACCTTTCCTGATCCTTTTCTCCCATAATTACCACATTCCCCATTTCTGGGATCCTACTGGCAGCAGCCTTTATGCCACTTTCAGGCGAGGCCTGTTGTCCACCACTGTGAATACAGAGCAAGCGTGGTAATTAAGAATGGCTGCTTTCTGCTTATCCTCTTTTACCCTGCCTTCCTCCATCTACTAATTCCCCTCTCATCTTTCTTCCCCAATGTAACTAAAGAACTGTTCCCCTTGACCCCACTGCAATGCACAGTTTTGTGTCTGCCTTTGCACCCTTACTGCCATCTTTGACTTCTCTTGTCCATAACCAATAATCACTCTATTCCTTGTCTCCTATTTTTCTTTTGTATCTAATGAAGGCCTTTTTAGCCCTCACTACCTCCTTGACTTTCTTCGAGAATCAGATTGGTCTCTTGTGCCTGTTGCTCTTGGTAACAATTCTCAGACATGACCTAGTTGTCTCTAAAATTGCCCCTTTAATTACTCTCAACCTCTCCTCAACTCCCATGATTAAATCCACCCTCTTACCTTATCCTTGTCTAGTTTCATCATCTGGTCAAAGTCTGCATTTCTAAAATCCAGAGCCACAGCCTTTGAAGAGTATACTGGCACCAGAGCCAGTGTGAACGTGTGGTGTTATGGTGGACCAGACCTAAGTGGCTCCACAGTCTACACCCCGCCTATCATCTCTGAGTTGTTGAACACCACGTCGAGAATGACAGTTTGCCTTGTGTGTTCTCTGAACAGCTGCACTAGCAGGTAGTCCTGCTACATATTTAGTAGGGCATGACCCTGATAAATATCAGGCAGTATCAACAAGGGCCCCACAGATGATGTCACTGTGTTTTGTTTTATTGTAGTCTTCAGCTCAGCTGATGTCACGGGGTCCAGAACTGCTAAGTAATTAAACAAGCATTCATCAATGCTGAATGTTTGCATGCATGGTGTGTGTGGCAGGCATGTGTAGTGAGATGAGAAATCCTAACTTCCTACTAACTGTAGGTCTGTGCCTGAGCTGTAATTTAAAACTGTCAGGTTAACCTATTTGTCAGATGCAGTGCATGTGCCCATCAGGCCTCAACACGCACATCAACCCCTTGTGAGGGAAGGCCCCTTAACGTTCAAAAGGTATTGTGTGCACAAGAACACAGCTCTTTCCTCCCAGGATAGGGCCACTGATGCACACCACAGTGCCTTAACCACAGCCTTGGCCTGTTCAGCAAGCTTCACAGAGTTAGTAGTCACTGGCATGAGAAGGCAAAGGGGTTACCACTGGGCCAATGAACACCTCTGGAAACAAAGTTACTTTATAATTTTTTGTAACAGTTTTGACCCCAAAATTCCAACATAATCTTTTTTATGCCCCGCCCATTCTGAACATGACAGGTGATATTTATAAAATACTGGACAAAATGTCACTTTCTGCTGCAAGTGTGAAATTATATTTTGGCTAGGATTCGAAAAATGACACCTGTTGGGTTAATGAGGTGGTGTGAAAAACAGCTATGTTGAAAATTTGGGATCAAAACATTGAAAATTACCAAAGTTATGAGCGAGCACTGAAAAATGTCAACATACCTTCATAACTGTTGTTTTAACAGTGTGATCCAAAATTTTCAACAAGTCTTCTTATGACCCATTTCACAAGACAGGTGCAAAACACATTTTGGTCAGGATTAGAGAAATGGCAGCTGTCAGGTTCATGAGGTGATGTGAAAAATGGCTATGTTAAAAATCTGGGGTCTAAATACTGAAAACTGCCAAACTTATGGTGAGCATAGACAAATTCTAACATATCGTTCATGACTTAATTGTTTTTAAATATTTATATCTCACATTTTCATCATAGCTTTCATGGCCCCCACCCCATGAACTCGGTAGGTGAAAATGTCAAATCCCGCCAAAGAGTGACTGTGAAATCACCTTTTGGCCCAGATTTGAAGGATTTTACCTACTTGTTCATGAGGTGGGATCCAAAAGAACCTTAGTAACATTTTGGGAAAAATTATTAAAAATAACCAAGTTATAACTACAGTTCAAAATGCATTGAAATACATTGACCACATGCTTGATTTACCGGTTCTCAGTCTGGCGTTGAATAGTGAAAAGGTGTCTTTGGTCCACGGAGGATTACAGCATTGCACCCCTGGTCCATAAGTAAGGGGCGGGTGAGGCAGTGGTGCTAAGTGGGAGGATTGGGTGAGGAGAGGGTAACAGTGGTGGCAACAGACATTAATGGGACATTTTCCTTTTACTGGGATTTTAAAAAGTAAGACTATGAGGGATGGCTTTAATTATTTAAGGTACAGACACTGGGGACTAGGCACCCCAGTGTCAGTGTCATCTTTAATGGCTTGCAGGGGTGGACTCCCAGTGTCTCACAGTGGATACGGGCTAGCTGAGGAAGTACTAGCTGGCACTGGGGATTGGGCATCCAGGTGTCAGAACATGAATTTAAAAAATTAAAAATATGAGGGACAAAAATGGCAATGGCAGTGATGCATCAATAATGGAGCACAGTGGAAGAGAAAGAGTGTGCCCCCCGCACTGCTCAGCTGGTTGGTGGGCGGTGTTATGTAGATGAAACAAACCAGCTGCTGTCTGTTAGGAGTGGCTCGCTCCTTTCAACTATGCAAAGTTTCTGCCCAGCAATTAGTGAGTAGCATCATGACCAGAGTGCCTGGTCATTGGTCTATCACTAGCAAGCTAAGCTGCAACGAGGCTTGACAGTGACACACCTCTGATATGCTGTTCTTCATAAAAACGGTTTGTGCACACATGCCCATGCAAACATGACAAGTGCTGGTCAGAGCCATTACAGCTGCTAATACAAGAACTTGATAAGGGTGTTTCATGGCCTTAAAGGTAAAGATGAATTTCCATAGTCAGCTCCATGTGTAAATTTCATTTTGGTAACGGTAGATCATTTATCTGGTTGATCCTATGTTTCCCAAGAGTTTAAAATGCAAGTGATGAGAGTGTCTTGTACTATATGTGGAGGGTGAGGAGCTCTGCACCATCACCTTCAAGTAATGGTAGAAGGAATGGTGCAGGGAGAGAGGTATGTCTACACTGGGGACTGGGCCAAACTGGGAGGATAAGAACCTATACCTAGGTGATGGCCTGCTTTCATACAGGAGGCAACCACAGTCCTCAGTGGATGATTCAAATGTTACTTCAATGGACGTTTAAAGTAGCTGAAGGAGGGTGATGGAAGAAATAGGGAGGCAGAAAGTGGGCCACCACAAGCTGAGATAGAGAGTAGGGCAATCCCAAGGAGTCTCACCAGGATGCAAGTTATTCAGGAAGTCAGGGGTTAGCAAAGGAAGAAGGACAAAAGGAGCACAAAAGAAGAAAGGCGGAAGGGGAAACAATTAAAAAGAGAAAGTGGCAAGAAGAGAGGTGAAGGCTGTCAGAATGGTGCAAGGTCTACATTGGAAGCCCTATGAGGAGAAACTGAAAGAGTTCAATACGTAAACCCTGGAGGACATGAGGGAGAGTGGGGATATTATGGTGACCTGTAAATATCTCTTGTGAGTTAATAAGGTACAGGAAGGAGATATGTTTCAGAGAAAGGGTGCTGTATAACATGGGGTCATGATATGAAGCTGAATGGAGGTAGATTCAAAGAGAGATGTGAGGAAGTGTTTCTTTACAGAAAGGGTGGTGAATTCCTGGAATAGCCTTCCATGGTAGGCAGTGGGAGTGAAACTAGTGGTGACTTTCAAAAACGCCTGGGATGGCCGGTGGCACAGAGTGCTGAAGTGCTGCAGCGCCCTCGAACCACACATGCGTAGTTCGGAAATGGACTCAGGACGCCTGGGCTGGCAGGGAAGGAGAGATTGGGCATCTGTAGGACTGCTGTCCTCTCCTGGGGTGGGAGTGATGTGATGTTGCTCTGCAGAGGCCTTTGGTGGAGACCAGGAGCACTGCAGAAGCAACGCACGGAGGAACAACACCAGAAAAGCAGAAATGCGCCACGTTCCAGCCGGATGATGGCTGCCTGGCTCTCCAATGCCATCAATGTTCCTACTGAGCCATATCCACCTCAGCAGCACCCCGGGGCCAAGTGTTGCACTGGTCTGTCTCCCCTTGACTGGCGCCTTCCCCTCAGAGGAGAGGGACCCATCCGGTGAAGGTTATGCCTGGTTATCCTGGGGATGCCTGCCATATGAGGATGGAGGCTCAGGGGACAGATGGGTTGGAGGGGCCTCTGGCAAACTTGTAGGAGCATCTGATGTGGCAGCATGCAGGATGGGAAAAAACAAAAAAAACCCGCCTGGGACAGGCACAAATGAATCCTAGGAGGAAGGAAGGAGTGTAAGAGACAGTGCTGTAGGGCAAGTTGAGACTGCAGAAAAAGTGATCATAATTAAAATGGGCAGACTAGATGGGCCCAGCAATCATTACTCGAAATCAGTTTTTATGTTTATGCAACCCTCCCTTTGGGAGATTACTGGTCTATTGCCCCTCCTGGGTTTTGTGGCCTAATTTGGCACAGTGGAGAAAAGGTTAATTCTTCTCAGCACTCAGGTGGAGCTCCTAAGGGTCGGGAGGTCACCACGGGGTGTGTGTGTGTGTGGGGGTGATAAAGCCCAGCAGTTTAAGTGGGAGGGAGTTCTGGTCGGAGGAATGAGCGGCAAGGAGGAGAGTGAGTTGGGCTGGGCGAGGGCGATTCTCGATCCAGCCTCCAACTGATGGCACTTGGGGGACACAGGGGAAGAAGTGGAGCCACTATATGTAGTTGCACAGTATATAGGACAGCAGCTAAAGTCAAGAGGGGAGCCAGCAGCCGCAAGTCACAGAGTGCTGTGTGCTGATTTGTGCATCTATCCAGCAGGCAAGAATGCGGCAGGGAGTATAGTGTCCAGAGGTGAGTTGCCTTGGAGTTCCACAGAACATGTCCCCTACTCAATTCAGTGACAGTTGCTGCTAGTTCTGAGGAAGGATGCAGGGGTCATGAGGTAACCTGCAAATCCCAAGCAAGTTATCACATTTTGTCAGCTTCACTCTTCCGCATTTCTCTGTATAAGTCTGGTTCCTAGAGATAGAGAGACAGAGGGAGGAGGAATGGTGCAGTTTTGTCATTCAGTCTTAGATCGGTCTTGAAAGGATTAACAAACCCTACAGACAGCAGTAATTCATTGTACCCTGACACATACACACACACACACACACACACACACACACACACACATGGTAGACAGAGAGAGAGAGAGAGAGAGGATGTCCCCAACCTACTTACAGGCTGGAGCTCTAGCGGCCCCTAGGCCCCCAGAAGCTATCAGGTTTTGGATGTATTCTGGTGCATTTGAAGGTTATTTTGACACTATTTGGATGTTTTTTTGTTAGTACTTTTTACCTGTGTGGCCTTATCGGTCTGCATTTCACGCCCTGGCATCTGGCTGTCTCGCCACCGGCCGGCTGTCCTACCCAATCCCCAGTGAAGCACCCACTGCCATCTACCCCCGTGGCTTGCCCCCCATGGTGGGGGTGGCAGGAGTCCCCTTACTCCCACTGACACAGGATCCAGTATTGTGCGGTGGTGCCCCAGGTTCAGGCAGTCCTCCTCAGACGGTCATCAAGCCATGACCGAAGTGCCATGCTTTTCCCTGTTCAGCTTGACATGAGCTGGGACATGCAATGATGCCAATGAAGGGAGCACCACGTGTCTGCATGCCTCCCCAGCCGTGCCCCAAACTCACCCCTACCATGCAGTGCCAGCGCACCACCCCCAGCCTCCGTAGAGGTCACTAGTATGCCGACAACTCGAAGCCCCCCACCCCCGGAGAGGGAGCAGTCCATGGATGCTCAATCCTCTCCACCCCTGGAGACCCGAGTCCGTTCCTGAACACAGGTCACCAGCGTGGAGCGAGTGGGCGCCCAGCACCTCAACCTCAACGCCACCGGCCAGCTGTATTTGGATGCTTTAAAGACTTCTTGACCTGTTACAAACAACCAGTATCACTATCAAAATAACTACTTTTGTTTTCTTTTAAAACAAATTTTCAAAACTAAAGCAAAAATCTCACTCCAGCCACCCTTCAAACTCCTGACTACCACTTCTCTTGAGTACAATTACTATGGCAGGCATAAAAGTGTTACCTTGCAAACTGAACTGAAGACTCTGCCCCCAAACAATGCACCACACAGTCAGATATACAAGGCTTCAAGAAGGGCACACAAAACACCATCCAGGAGGTGCATGCGTCTGTCACACAGCAGACACTTACACAGATCATCCATGCCAGAGAATGGAACTGATATACAGGACCCACTGGAGGTTCCTCAAGGCCCAGCATTGGCACAGGATTTAAACCAGGTCATGAATGCTTTATCTGCATGTACCTGAACTGAGACAGTTGGAGCAGGGAGGGTAAGGCTCAGCAGGGACAGCAGCTTGAAAGGGCATATACAGTGTCATCAGTCCACAGACTTGACATGCAGCAAGTGTTCGAAACTGTGTGAGACCTTGGACACTGGCATAACTGTCACTGTTTCAGCAGGATGATGGTTCTCATTCATATCCAGCACATGGCAGCCAACCCCTGAAATCCCCATGTCATACACCGGAACCACAGCACCATCAAGCACCCAGCACAACCCACACATGACAGCCAACCAGCAGAGGAGCACAGCCAACTGTAACAGATGATGACCTAATGTCAAGACATCCTGTGGCATGTACACAGCTCAGTCACATGGCAAGGGCAGGGGCAATGCCAGTGGTATGCTCATCCCACCCTAAACACCCACTCAGAAGTCATGCCAGACACTGGAGCTAAAAACACACATGACCTAAATATCTCATCTGAATAAAACATACAAATTTGTCCAGCAGGAAAAGGCCATAATGGTCTATCAAGTCTGCTTGAGTGTGCAGCTCAAATTAGTTCCCTGGAGCTGCCCCCCACCCAGACTCCCCTGCAATCAACTATCCTCCCCTAGTACCCTCCCCTTCCCCATCCATGGAACACCACCCTAATCTTCTTCTTCATCCTATCCCACCCCCTTGAAACTAGCCACTGTATTTATCGAACCACCTCCTCTGGCAACTTGTTCCACCCCGACACCACCCTTTCAGTGAAAAGTTCCTCCTCATTTCCTTCTTAAATCTATCTTCTCTCCACTAGCTTCAGGCTGTGTCCCTTGTTGTACCCCTTCCTTAAGAAAAGATGCCTCCAATCTTACCCTGTTTATCCCCTTAAGGTACTTGAAGGTCTCTATCATGTTCCCCTCTCTCTTCTGTCCTCCAGGGAGTACATGTTTAGATCACTCAGCCTCTTCTCATATAGTTTGTCCCCACCCCTGGATAATCCTGACCACCTCCTCTGGACCCTCTCCAGTAGCTTGATATCCTTCTTCAGATACAGGCACCAGAACTGCACACAGTATTCCAGCTCTGGCCTCACCAATGACCTGTACAGTGGCAAGATGACTTCCTCTCCTCCTAGAGGTTACTCCCAGGCAATGCAGCCTAGCATTTTATTTGCTTTGGCTGCTGCCTTGTGGCACTGTGCTGAGTGTTTCATGCCTCCTCTGACCATCACTCCAAGGTCCTTTTCCTCCTCTGAGACTGCCACCTGTACTCCCCTGAGCAGCAGCTGGCCCTGGGTTCCTTGCACCCAGGTGCATGACCTTGCATTTCTTGGCATTGAAACCCAGCTGCCAGATGCCAAACCAATTCTCCAGCCTAGTCAGATCATTCCTTAATTCCTGTCTCCCTCCACTGTGTCCACCTCCCACAGAACTTGGTATCATCCGCAAAGAGGCAGATCTTACTTTTGACCCCTCTGCTATGTTACCAATGAAGATGTTGAACAGCACAGGTCCATGTACTGACCCTGTGGGACCCAGCTGGTTACAGACCAAGGTTTGGATAGTTCCCACCACCACCACCACTCTCTGATTTCTATTCTGCTTCCAGATCTTGACATACCTCAGCAGTTTGTCCCCTATTCCCTGGTCCCTCAGCTTGCTGACCAGCCTGCCATGTGGCACTGAATCGAATGCTTTGTTGAAGTCCAGGTAAGGACATCCCCACCTGTCCCCTGTTCAACAACTTTGTTAACCTGTCAAGGAAGTCAATCATGTTGGTTTGTCAAGATCTCCCCTTGACAAACCCATGCTGCTGTGACCTTGGAGACTATTATCCTCAAGGAAAGACACCAGTCTTTCCTTTAGAATGATCTCCATTATCTTCCCCACTGTGGAGGTCAGGTTAACTGGCCTGTAGTTACCTGGTTCATCTCTGGGATTGCTTTTGTGGAGTGGAACCATATGAGCTATTATCCAGTCCTGTGGAAAACACACCCTCCTCCAGTGAGGTGTTAAACAGGTCCATCAGTGGGCTGCGCAGGCTTTAATGCTGAAAATTGCCATCCACCATCAGGTGAATGTGGACTTCACTTCATGGGTTCCATGCTCGCTTACAGTGGGCGGATGGGAGGCTGGAAGCATGGGGCAAGCTGGGAGAGAGAGATCACTCAAGTCACTGGACACAGCCTAGCCCAGGCCCCTCACCATCAGATATGGCCATTCAATACAAAACAAAACTATTAATACAAAATAGGACACTTACCTTACTGCTCCTTTTGTGATACAGCCAGGCTGGTTATTAATTCATATTGTTTTATTAGCACCGACCATCTAACTTACTCGTCCCAGCCAAGTCCTGACTCCTGACTTGTGAGAATTAATCCTCACAGGCTCACACAGCACAACTAGTTGTCTGCTCCTGCTCGACTACTGAATAGTACCAGCAGCACTTCCGGTCACACAGGTGCAGCTAGTCCTCCTGGGTTAGAGGATTTCTGCAGGACATTCCCCAGACTACAGATCTATCTTCACATGAACATAAAGTATGAACTTCAAGACAAGAACAAAGTTACCACTGCCAGGTTATTAAGTTACTAATCCTTCAGAGAAGACATTTAAACATGCACTACTACTTTGCCACATTACCATACATAGTAAAGCTGGACCTCACTGAAAATGATAAATTGCCTCTTACTTGGACTATCCTGGGCAAATGCATTATAAAATGGGTAGTAGTATGACCCCAATGGAAAAAGATCTTGCATCTCTGCTGTGCTATACTGGAAATACAGTGAAAAACTGGGTCAAACAGAACCCCACTGCAAACATGATACCACGACTCAGCTGGGCTATCATATGTAAATATATTGCAAAACTGTAAAAGCAGGACCCTATAGCAGAGCCCCACTGGAAAGCAGATGCTGCATGTAAGCTGATCTATCCTGGGAAAATACATTGTAAAAGCACACAGATTACCCCTCTTGTAGCTGTCTGGTATATTACTGGTGGTCTAGTGGTCCCCCATAAGGGCATCTGACCACCTCCCAGCTCACCTTCTCAGGCACCCCACAGCCCTGGTCACATAATGCAAACCACAGCAATAGTGATGACTGGCACAGTCCCCTGCTCACCACCTCATCTGGTTCCCATCTGATGGTCTTTGAGCAATCACAAGCATTGTACAAACACCTGTGTCTACTGTACTCATCATTGTTCACTGGCAATCAGATGGTGGCTGGCCAAGGTGGTGAGCAGAGGGCTGTGCATGTCACTGTCACTACTGCTGCACTTCAGTTTTGGTGACCCGAGCTGGGGGATTGGGGAGGGTCCTGATCAGGTCGGTTGACAGAGGATCAGATGCCCTTATGGGGAGACCACTAGACTACCAGAAATAGTCAAGCCAGCTACAGGAGAGTCAATTGGGGTGGGAGCACTGTACTGACATGGCCCATATTTAGACAGTTTGCATGCTCCAGTTGCAGTGAGCTAATTGTCTGAATATTGCCCCCAGATGGGCTGTCGCCATTTGCCACAGACAGCAAAGGGACAGCTCTGAATGAGGGGCTATCCTTAGTCCAGTGGAACCAAAGTCCATAAAACAATAGCTCATGGGGGTAAGAAGGCCTGCCTATAGCTTCAAGATACTGTTGTTCTAACATAACAGCATCAAAGCAAACATGTTTGGCACTGACTTATGCTTGTTTGTTTGGGTAGCAAAATATACATGGCATTACCATGTCAGCAAAATGCTTCATTTAATACAAACAGAAAAATATCATGCAAGTAGATATGTAGAAGACAATATGAAAAATCAAAGCAGAGCACTGCATTCAACTCCAGGGTCCATGCTATCACAAGTGCATAATTAGGCATCACCATAGGGCAGGTGTCAGCTAAGTGTAATTCCATTTAATGTCACAGTTACTCTAGCTTACTGTTTACATGTTTGATTATAGTACTAAATAAAGTAGACTCTGGCTAAAAGGAGAGAACTGAACTGAAGCTGGACCCTTCTCCCTAACGCTCCACCTACCAGTGCCATTGGAGTTTACAGTACCTTGCAAGTCCCAGAGGAAGTTAGCCATTAGACACAGGCACCAATACAACTCTCACTTTATTACCAATCATGCAGCGTTTCCAAATAAATTCCTTACAAATGCAAATAAAGTGTAACCACCTAATCTTTCCACAAGATTGTCAATATAAAAAGCTTGACGGAGGTTACTTGATCTTTACTTACCTTAGTAGGGAAAGTAACTTTTATTTATTTAAGAGTTTTACCAGGAAAGGCATACTGAGTGTATTACCACTCAATTCCAGATGCATCCTGGGGACAATACAAAATACATTGTAGGCGTACAATACAACAAGGTGAGATAATAGGTATAGGCAAATTAACAGCAGGTTACAATGCAATACATGAAATAACATGGTGGAGGAATACATAATAACATTGTGAAGCAAACAATATAACAAGGTGAGATAATAAGTGAGGCAAATTAACAGCAGATTACAACTTATTAACATGGTATACCATGGTGCAGGAATACAAGTGCCTTTAACATGTGAGTAAGACAGTTGAAGGGCAGAGACAGGTAAAATGATGAAGCGGGCCTTGGTAGTGCAATCATCCAGCCATGTCTGTGGCTCCAGACAGGAAAAGGGGCCTTGGGATTACAAAACTGAGTAAGGAAGGTTCTGCAAGTGTTAGAGAAGACTTGAGGGTAGTTGTGTGTTAGGTGCATGAGCAGGTGGAAGTGAAATGTGCAGATAAGAGACCATTTAGGTGCTGGGAGGGAGAGGAGTGTTGAATGTGCAGAGGAAGTGAATTCCATATCTTTGGCATGTGGCAACTAAATGCTGCCCGGCCCAATGAGGAGGACCTATGAGGACTATAAAGGAGTTTGGTGTCATTGGTCCTGAGCTCATGAACTGGGGATGGATGAGTGGACAGGGCTGAGAAAAGGTAGGAGGGAAAAGCATGGGCCCAGTACTTGGCAGTGAAATATGCACAGTGTGAGGATCTATGGTCCTGAAGGAAGGGTTGGCCTAGAAGTGGTAGAGGCACAGTGATAGGTGAGTAGGGACAAACAAGAGCAAGTGACAAAAGGAGTGAAAAAGGGGTCCAGTCTGGTCAGGGAGGACTTGGAGCAGACTTTTACTGACAGACAAACAGATTTACTAAATGTAACCCGGGAGCCATGTGCCAACAGGCTACTACCTCTGCCTGATGGCACCATTACAGTTAAGGGGCCTGGGTACTGTTCCGATAACCAAAGGGATTCTTTCCCAAAGGTATAAATAAATATCATAGCGTCTCCACCCAGAATAAAATTATAGTGGACCAGATGTTTGTGCAGTAAGAATCCCTGTGATGCCATACCTACCCACCTCCCCTTCCAGTCACCCCTCATGCAGAACACTACTTTAAACTGTAATATTGTGCAACACATGCAAGTAATGACTGTAGAAAATAATATGCTCACAGACAGTTTTAACAATAAGAACAATAGCACTTTTATTATAGGAAGGGAATGGGAAGCAAAGAAAAAGGCAATTATAATGCTGGATAAGCTGGCAAACCAACAACAGCAACCATAACAGTGCCCGCCCACAACCACAGCAACACATTCACCTTGCCCCTTCCCCACTGGTACCAGTGCCCTCTACCAGTCTAACTGAGTAACCAGATTAAGGTACAGGCCTGATCGCTGCTGTGGGTTGGACTGGCATTGGGGCCCTTGAACAAACTTCTGAATAAACTGTAACCTGTTGCAAACTTTAAACTAACTCCCCAGGTCAGGGCAGGCCCCATATTACCTACGGTTCTGGAGTCCCAGTCCACAGGGTCTGAAGCAGCATCTGAGGGTAGGTCAGAGGGCTGAGGGCCTTGAGCAGCAAAATGGATTTGCAGCAGCCTTGTTGGATGAGGTAGGATGGTCTGGCAGCTTGACACTGTCTGGCTAGCTGGCAAGATCTGGCAACTTGTCACCTTCTGCCTTGCTTGCAGTGTCTAGCAGCTTGTCACCTTCTTCCTTGCTTGAAGTACAGGAGCACTGCACAAGGTTTCCTGGTCCACAAAGGGCTCAGACCCGAGGAGCGACTCCAAGTCCGACTCCCAGAAGGGTCAAGGATTGCCCTAGCACTCAGGCATGCATTAATGGCTCCCTGCATCCCATTCCACCCCACATCATAAGAGCTGGCTGGTTTCCTATGTCGGCTCCAGAGTGGCCTGAGCACAAACACTTCTGCAAACAACTAGAGGTGGCTCCAGGCTGAAAAGCACACAGTCTCTTAATGGAGAGCCCCAGGCTTCAATGGCAGGAAGTCACAATATTCTTTGGCTCCCTGGCATAGGAGCATCCATAGCCTTCTTTTCACCACTGGCTTCCACTTCAGGCCAAACTAGGCAAACTTCAGTCTCCTGCACACAGTTCAAACCCCTTTCCACAGGCCGAAGGCTTTCTTGGGATGCTGCAGAATTCAACTGTGAAACACTGGCTTTCCAGGCAATAGAAACCCTCTTGGCAAGTTCTCTAGCAAATAGCTCGGAAGCCTTTGGCCGACTTCCAAACTTTCTCCCAACAGTCTGAGCCATCCTGTCTGGCTGAGAGCCCAAGCCAGACTGCCCAAGCTGTAACTGTCCCTGGGGTTTCACTGCAGAAATGGCAGCCTCTGATTGGCTGAAATGTTCTGTCCATCAGTAAAGTTAATAAACACCAAATCCCTTCGTTATAGATTGGCAATTAGTTGTGTGCCAAGAACATTGTCTACACATCCTCCAAGCAGCCATTTCTTTTAAATTTGGGGTGCCTAAGGTTTTAATTGGCTGTCTAGAAGTCAGAGGTAACAAGTATGGCTGCTCAGGAAAACATTTTATGTGCAGTCTATATGCTGTCCTGACTAAAGTACTGCTGCAACTAAAGCAGTACATTTTAATTAACAAGTGCCCCACAGTCTTTAGTACCCTCTGCCTTACTGTCCGGTGGCAGAATTTAACATTAAGGCTCTTTCCCTGCCTGTTGTGCCTTCTGTTTTGCAGTGTCCCCAGGCAGCAGGTATGGAGCTCATTAATATTTATAAGGCACCTTATTAATATTCATTGCTGCCTTCAATAGTGTTTACTGGCACTCTTAAATAAACACCCTTGTGGCTTCTCTTGTGCCTCCTTATGTCTCTGGACCCTGATTAGCAGATTCTGGGGTCTGGGAGCACTGAGGGAACTTTGATCAACTGCTAAAGTGGCCCAAAACTGGAAATGGGCTATTGCACATGTACAGACCGCTGCTCGTGCATTCATGGTGTGAGCAGCGTGGCAGTTCATGCGTTTACTCCTCTGACCCCTTTTTTCCAGGGAAACATTACAGGATCTGAACAGAGATTCAGGAGGCATACAGGACCTGGACTTGTGGTGGTGCACAGGAGAACGGGCAGGCAGCACCCAAGAGGCAAAATAAGGTAAGCCCCACCGGAGGGGGGTTACATAAAAATGAGACTGCCTGTTTTACTCAATTTGAGGATCATCACAATGTCTGTCTGCCTGTCCCAACCCAGTGACCCCACTGCCACAAGCCAAAACCTGATCGCAAGTCACCTTGTGTTCCAATAAAGTCTGCGAAGGAATTCAGCAGAGAAGCAAAAACAAAATTCCTATACTGCTGTGCTTCAAAGACTGTGCAGTTGCTGATTTAAGATTGCTACGAGAACTACATAAAAAACAACATCATTGAAGACTTTAAGAATATGGGAGCCCTACCAACAGGGCATTATTTAGATAAAATGTTTAAAAAGAGGGTTTAGGTGTCTTTTAAGACCACAACAAGCTGCCTGTGTTGTATAAACTGAGCATATCCTGTTTGTAATTTGAGCTGGCATGAGAATGTTACATGTAGGAAAGGAACTCTTCCCCTCCCAGCGTTGTGATTTCATGTAGTGTTAGGATCAAGGGTGAGGTAGTACTGGTTGGAGACTTCAATATTCCAGACGTGGACTGGAGCATCCCAGCAGCAGCATCAACTAGGAGCAGATTTATCCTGGACTCCTTCAGGGTGCCTTCCTCAAGCAACTGGTCATGGAACCAACTCGCAGAAGGCAATACTGGATCTTGTGCTCACAAACAGGGACAGTGTGATGGGGTAACAGTGGGGAGCACCTGGGTAACAGTGACCACCAGTCATTGTGGTTTGAAATCACAGAAAGAGCAGAACCAAACCACACAAAAACACGTATCTTGGATTTTAGGGGGCAGACTTTGGGAAAATGGGAGATACTTGAAAGAGGCATTAAGGGAATGGGACAGGAATCAGGGGTTGAGGAACAGTGGGCAGTATTTAAAATGGGGATTACAAGAACAACAGAATTATGCATTAAGCAGGTTAGCAAGAGGAAAAGGAAGAGGAGACCATTATGGTTTTCCAAAGAGGTAGCAAAGAAAGTGAAAGCCAAAAGATTGCATTCAGGCAATACAAAAAGACATAGGCAGAAGGGATAGGAGAAATACCAGGAGAAGCAAAGGGAGGTCAGTAAGGAAGCCAAAGCTCAGACAGAAGAACACATTGCAAAATCAGTGGGCAAAGGGACAAAACCTTTACAGGTACATAAGTGAAAAAGAAAGACAAAGGAGGGATAGTGAGACTGAAGGGAGGATGGGAGCCGTGGAGGATGACAACAGTAAAGCTGACATATTGAACAGGTATTTCTGCTCAGTCTTTACTGAGGAAGAGGGGTAATGGGTCTGAAGGGTACAAAGGGTGAGAATGGTGCAGAAATGGACACAAGTCCCTTTACACAAGAAAGGGTCCTGAAGGAACTGGAAGTAATAAGAGTTGATAAAGCAATGGGGCCAGATGGGTGCACCCCAGGGTCCTTATAGAACTAAGAGAGGTGGTGGCTGAACCTCTGGCTATCCTGTTTAGCCGATCACTGGAAACAGGGAGGTACCCAAAGACTGAGGACAGCAGATGTAGTCCCTTTATACAAAAGTGGGAACAAAGAGGAAGCAGAGAACTACAGACCAGTCAGCCTCACCTCGGTAGTGGGGAAGATCATGGAAGCACTACTGAAGGAGAGATTGGTGGAACATCTGGTTGTCAATGGACTACAGGACCCAAGGCAGCATGGTTTCACCAGGGGAGGTCATGTCAGACCAACCTCATTGAATTTTTGACTGGGTGACTAGGAGGTGGAGCAGGAGGGCAGTGGACATGGCCTATCTGGACTTCAGCAAGGCCTTGACACTGTGCCACATAGAAGACTATTACACAAATTGGGGAATATGGGTGTGGGCAGGACAGTAGTGTGGTGGGTAGGTAACTGGCTGGGTGGCAGGACACAGAGGGTGGTGGTAAATGGCTGTCACTCCACAGAGGGAAGAGTGACCAGTGGGGTACCACAGGGATCAGTGCTGGGACCGGTCCTATTCAACATCTTCATCAGTGACATTGCGCAGGATCTAGAAGGCAGAATTTCACTGTTCGCTGATGACACAAAGCTCTGTAACAGAGTAGACACACCAGAAGGTGTAGACAGAATGAGAAGCGACCTGCAGAAACTTGAAGAATGGTCAGGGGTTTGGCAGTTGAAATTCAATGCAAAGAAGTGCAAGATAATGCATATAGGGCACAAAAACCCTGGCACAATATATCAGTTGGGGTGAGGATACAGCATACCAAGCAGGAAAGGATCTTGGGGTTGTCATCTCTGATGACCTCAAGGTAGGGAAACAGTGTGACAAGGCAGCAGGTAAAGCAAATAGGATGCTGGGATGTATAGGCAGGGGCATCACCAGCAGGAAAAAGGGAGGTCATAATTCCGCCATACAAGACACTAGTGAGGCCCCACCTGGAGTACAGTGTACAGTTCTGGAGACCATACCTACGTAAGGACATAGACAGGGTAGAGAAGGTTCAGAGGAGGGCAACAAAGATGGTGTATGGATTGCATCACAAGTCCTATGAAGACAGGTTGGAAGGAACTGAACATGTACCCTGGAGGAGAGGAGAGAGAGAGGGATATGATAGAGACATACAAGTATCTTACAGGAGGAACAGGGTGTGGGAAAACACTATTTTAAGCGAAAAAGATGTTCCAGGACTAGAAGGCATGGGATGAAGTTGGAAGGAGGACGATTCAGAGGAAACATGAGAAGAATTTCTTCACAGAACGGTGGTGGACAAGTGGAACACCCAGCCAGAGGAAGTGGTGGGGCTGAAACAATCACGGAATTTAAGAATGCATGGGATAGACATAAAGGAATTCTAGAGGTCAGGGGCAAGGGAAACAGACTTCTAGGAAAACAAACTGAACTTATCAAGCTCAAATGGGTAGACTAGGTGGGCCATAGGCCTTATCTGCCGACACTGTCTATGTATCTATGTATCTATGGTTGAACTCCAGAACTGTGCTTTGGTGGGAGTCTGAAGTGCCCTTTTTCCCTGAGTGATAGAAGACATCTGCAGGGCCTCCCCTGCAACTGTAAAAAGGAAAACAAAAGTTAATGCTCCTTTTAATGCTATGACAACCACATTCTAATTATTAGTTTTATTTATTTATTTATTTTATTTCACACAAAATTCTTTAGGCAGGCCTATTTACAGACATTGAATACATTCATACACTGCTCATGACAGAGACACAAAATACAGCTAACAGGCTAGCATACATATTATAGTCAAACTGGTGCAGTATATATACAGTAGGCATACTATGTAAGAATTATGAAACTGGCTATTGATAGCATTTACATGTACAGGATCTATTAGATGTAGTCAGCAGCTGAGGCTTAAATACTGTAATAGAGTCACACTTTCTTTTTTTAAGTGTATTTTATTGAGCAAGACAAAACATAAATAAACAGTTTGTACAATGTTGAGCAAAAGTCAGTACAGAGACAAAACATACATAACTTGTAGATGGTACATTCATATTTAAAATTAGGCAAAGGTATGAGATAGTCTGGATCATTATGGGTTTAAGGATTAATGTAATGCTTATTTAGTACTTTATAAATAAATTAACATAGAAATTAAGGCTAGAACAGCAAAGGCCTAAGCATATTAGCATTGCCATACACCAGATTCAATGGCCCTCAGCATGGGGGTTCCATACATTTTGAACAGTTCTGCATGGCCATTAGCATTCAGTTGAGCCCCTCAATCTGTAGGCATGAACCAAGGTTGCAAGACCACCGTGTGACTGAAGGTGATGTTTCGCTTGTCACTGTTGAGCAATGGCCTTCCGTGCATTGTTCAATGCTATAGCCCATAGCACAGCTGAAGGGCCTTGGGAATATGTGACATCTTTGCCCCAGTAGCAATTCCAGAGGAGATTGGGAAGACTGATTTCCAAGATTTGTTCCATAGTTTTGTGTGTTGCACACCATAAGGGCACAATTTTGGGACAAGTTAGCATCATGTGTATAAAGGGGTGTAACAAGGTGAGCCCTGTTAAAAGATATGCAGCCAGTTTGGAATATGAACCCCTTTTCACTCTGTCCTATCCCTTTGTTTTTCGTTCTTTTTCATTTCCTTTTTTTCACTGTCAGGGTGGCCAACCTGACACTACGCTCTAAAACACTTTGCTGTCCCTTTATCTATTTTACTCCTGTTGCTGAATAAATTCCACGGCAATCTCCAGAAATACCGTACTCTGCCAGTGTGAGTTGTGCCTTTATTGAAACTCCCAAACGGAGGTATTGATTGTAAGCTCAAGTCACGCTTTACTTAAATAAATATACTGGGCTGGATTCACAAAGCTTTCAGAAGGTGCAAACCTTCCCTAAGTCCCTAAACTGCCGTAGATATGGAAAAAAGGGAGACTGCTCTAAGTGCTATGCAAAACCTCCACAGCTGTGGATAAAACCACTACAGACTGTGGAAAAAGTGCAGCTGCGAGGCCCTTGTGAAAAAAAAGGTGTGAGATAAGTAAGGCACGCTCCTGAAGTGTTATTCTCAGCCAGGTTTTTCCGCAGTTGAGGAAAAAATGTTACACAGTGGAATGAGGTATAACTCTCCCTCAGCAAACTCAGTAGTGCCCCAACAATTAGAATCAATTAAGGTGGAGGTGAGGTACAGGTAATAGAATCCCAGAAAGTATAGCATTGGCTGATACAGCAACAAAAGCACTGGGCACAACACTGACACACCTCTGAAATGCCATTCATTGTCAGAAAATGTTTCTTGTGGCGTAAGCAAACCTAGTAGTATGCATACTCCATCCTGTCAAAAGGCTTTGTTCACATCAAGTAGCACAGCCACCACCTGTTCATTCAGTTCCCTCACACTGAGTTCAGATTTATAAATCTGCAAATATTATCAGCAAGGAGTCTACCATTTACAAAGCTAGTTTAGTCATCATGTTTCAGACCTGGAAGATAAGATTCCAATTTTCTGCTGAAGAATTTAGTGACAATGTTGATGTCCCTGTTGATTAGAGAAGCGGCTAGTGGAAAGCACAAAGAGTGAGGTCCTTACCTTTTTGGGAAGGAGAGTGATGAGGCCAAGTTCAGTTCCCAGAGAACCAGAGCCCTGAAAAAAGTTCCAGAGAATGTCTGAAATATTACAGATATGGGCCCAGATATTCAAACTGCACCAGGCTGTGGCGCAAGCTTAGGCGCAGCTCAACTTGGCTGCGCGGGGTGTGGCCTGGGTGATATTCAATGGAGCTGCGCCATGGCTCAGCAGCTTTGAATATCGCACCTGGCCACCTGTGTGCATGGCAGTGGCACTGCACCAGCGCCAAGTGGCCAGAGTGGAGCATGGAGATACGCTAGTGCAAGTTCCATTGCGCCATGCACAGCAACCGCGATATTCAAACTTGACATGCAAATGGGGCCATAATGTATGCAAGGTGCAATTTGGCAATTAGCATGTCATTATGGCTCCATTTGTATGCAGGCACCGATCCCCGACGACTCTGCCTGGTGCACTGCCAGGCAGCAGCTCGGGGACCGATGCCCCTGTTGCCCGATCGCAGGCATTTGTAGTACAAAATAGAACTAATATGTCCAATATCCCTGGTGGTCCAGTGGGCCGCTATCTGCCTGATCGTGGGCATCTGTATAAAGAGAAAATCGTCCTATATCCCTGATGGTCCAGTGGATCGCTTTCTGCCCAATCGTGGGCATCTGTATAAAGAGAGAAAATCAGTCCTATATCCCTGGTGGTCCAGTGGACTGCTTTCTGCCTGATCAGCGGGCATCTGTATAAAGAGAGAAAAAGGCTTTAATATCCCTGGTGGTCCAGTGGATCACTATTTGTCAATAAGTGGGCATCTGTAAAAAAAAATAAGTCCCAATATCCCTGGTGGTCTGAGTGGTAACCCCCCTCCACCCACCCACTGGGCCCACTGCCCGCTCCCAGTCAGCCGCGGTGGCAGCACCTCAGCTGCCTGCCTCACAGCCACTGACTGACACTAGCTGCACGCCCATTGGTTAACAGTGTGAGCCAATGGGCATGCAGCCCTACCGAGGTGCCAGCTGGCGGCATGGGTGGCAGGTGGTGGTGCTGCCGCCCGCCGCTGACCATGGGGAACAGAGCAGTGGGGCCCAGGGCGGTGAGGAAGGGGTACCACTAGACCACCCCGGATATTGGACCTATTTTTTACAGATGCCCGATCGGGCGAATCGTGTCACTGGACCACCAGGATATAGAACATTATTTTTTACAATGCCTATGATCGGGCATGGGGGGCACCACCAGGTGCAGCCAGAACTTGGGTGGCCACCACAGGTGGCAGCTGCCGTGCTGCACCCTGCAATGTGGCAGCTCACCTGTAGGTAGTCATCAGTTGTTCCTTTTTTGGCGTAACTTTGTGCTGGTGCAGGTAGGGGTTGCATGCATGCTCTGCACGTCCCAGGCTAAATATCGGGCTGTTCAGGTTATGCATGGTTACCCCCACCACCTGTGCCTGCATACATTACTGATGCGCTCCGCGCATCGGGTTTGTGCCACGCACTTTTCCCTTTTGAATATCGTGCAGCACATCAGTGAGTTGCGATGAGTCAACACTGTTGCACCATGTGCAACCCTTTGAATATCTGGGCCATGAAGTACATATAAAGTATAGAGCTGCCATTTAAGGATACTTTGATCTGAAGGGCAGCTTCTTTGTTACTAACAGTGTCAGTAGTCAGGTTGCCGTACAGTGGTGACTAATATTAGATTCCCCATGTCTGGTCATGTCAATCAGTATCTTGAGTGAAACACTGTTGGGAATAGTCAAGGCCATCACTTTACACTTGCCTGTCTGCTTGCAGTTTGCTAGCTTATCACAAGAGCCTGCAGGCTAAAGGGCTTGTGTATGAACACACATACTGTATGCAGATCTGGATCTGTACAACAGCAAACCAAAAACTCACAATTACTATGCCCTATGCAACAGATATGGACCAACAACAATTATTGCTACTAAAAAAGTTTTTATTATACTCAAAATACACCAAATGCAGGGTGCTGATCTTATAGTCAAAAGGTGCAAATTCACAACGTCCCAAAGTAAACCCAATAGTGTTTCATGACCTCACAGCACTTTATCAAGGGTTAACAGATAATGTATCCTGTGCTCTTTTATATCTCAGAGAAGAGTGAAGTCATCACATACTTCCATCATTAGTAAAATGACTCCTTATTTAGCTTAAAAATATATATTATGCAATCTACTAACAATAAATATGCTAATACATAAAGCACATTTTTGATTAAAAGACTAAGTCCATGGTTTAGATTTGTTTGTTAAAAGTCCAATCGATTGCTAATATTCTTGACTTCATGGTGGGACTCAACCATACATATCAGTTTTTCATTTGTGAGTTTTATTTATTTATTTAGTTTTTTGACTGGGTAAGTGCACAAGACACATCCTGCCTATTTTCAGGCACGACCGGGGGGGGAATACAGATGAATGCCAACTGACATTGAACCAGATTAAGCTGTTGGTGGAATTTTTAGTGAATGAGGGAATTTGGACACCGGGAAATTCCCCTACTCTTTTCGATAAGTTCCATGGGATCTTTAACATCCACCTGAACTACCACCAATTCAGGCAGATGGGACCTTGATTTAACGTCTCATCTGAAAGACGGCACCTCAGAAGTGCAGCACCCTCTCATGCTGCACTACAGTGTCAGTACTGGATATTAACCCAAGTGCCAGATGTGGGAACTGTACCCACAACCCTCTGATCTCCGGCCTCAGAGGTGAGTGTGCTACCACTGAGCCTCTGACACTGGCAGCATCCAGTTTTCCAGTCTTTATTGCTGGACTTCATTTTCACATTGTTCCATGAACAAGAAAAGCACATATAGATGGAGACCTATTATAAACCAGATAACGAAAACAATAATTAAGCCACAAGGCATGACAGAGTGTGGGTTATTGAGGGATTATACAATGGGGTATGAAAATCCTGTAACCTCATTGGTCAAAACACATCACATGACCATGGTATATCCTTAATAACCTTGGCTGAGAAATGGCATTTATAAAAACATCGTAAACACATTTAAAATTTATTTTACACATTGGGTCCATTGTATAATCGCAATAAGGCACTCCAGGGTGTGGGTTGTTGGGGAATTTACCACTTCTTGTGTGGTTATGTCACTCAGCTGCGCCTCATGACACACCACACCACACAAGGCATGGGTAAATCCTGAATAACCCACACCCTGTCATGCCTTATTGCTTAATCTACCCACGCCTTGTATGGGTGTCTTGAGTCACAGTTGAGTGACTTAACCACTCAAAAGTGGGTAAATCCACCTTTAACCCACACTCTGAGTGCGTTATTGCAATCATACAATGGTCCCATGCATAAAATACATTTAAAATGTGTTTAAGTATGTCTTTATAAATGCCATTTCTGAGGGGACCACATGATGCAGGGTACCGGTAGAAGCTCCTCTGCATAGCTCCAGCCTCCGACTCAGTGAAAGTGTTTTTGGAGTGTTTAACTAGCCTAAAACCCTACAATTTTATGGTTCACTGCCTTCCTAGCATTGGCGTGCTTGTGCGGTGAAATTGAGAGAGATAATGAAGTGTACAGTATATGAAACAGGCGCTGCAAAGCATACCCCGCCAGTTTCCCCAGAGAAGGCCCTCAAGAAATCATGGGCTTGTGGAATTGAGAAGCCAGAGGTTGCAATTCAGGGCATGGAGCAGAAACCGCTACGATAAGCAGATTCCTAGAGAAATTTAAGCCCTTTCGGGAAGAAATAAAAGATGGCATCAGAGATGACATCTTTAACCAGAAAACTCAAGAGATCTCAGTCTTAACTATGGATAACACACCAGAATTTTCTCCTTGGAGAAACAAGCAGAAAGGTTCGAGCCTGGGATGGCGGCTATGTGGCAGAAACTTGCTCATTTTGAAGCTAAACTTGAAGACCTTGAAGGTCGTAGTCGTAGAAATAATATTATGATCCTTGGGCTGCAGGAGGAGAAGAGGGCCAGAACACCATAGCATTTGCCCAGAAGTTGGTGGAGAAGACCACTGGCACCTTGCCCTTTGGGGCTAAATATATAATTGAGAGAGCCCACAGATCCCTGAGGCCAAATGCTCTCTGGAGCAACGCCGGCCTATAATATGCCAATTTTCTAAATTATTTGGAGTGCAGCACTTGTTGTACAAAGTTAGAGAAATCCAGGAAGTGAGATGGGAGCAAGTCAAACTCGGGCTTGTGCAGGACTTGCGGGTTCTGTCCATTTGAAACGCAAAGCATTTCACCCAGTTGTTTCTAAGATTATTGCAGCTGGTCTGAAGTTTCGTATGGCGGCACTGGCCAGGTTACAGGTGCAAGTGGCCAGTACCTGGGTTTCGTATGAGGATCCTGAGGCTGCGATTGCGGGCCTAAAGCTGTCCCTACCCGATCTCTTCAGGGATACATGACAGGCCCTTTGTCATTTAAACGGAAGAGTTCTGGATCAAGAGAAGTGGCTGTCACTTGAAGGACTCTTCGGGACGAATATAAATAATTGCTGGATTCCTATCCAAGCCTGTTTAGTGGGCTTATGGGACACAATTTCTTAATATTATCCGGACTTTCTATGGTTGTTTATGCTTTAGCTTTATCTGGAACTGTGATTTCTTCTAAAATGACTGTTTAATTTTATCGCTCACAGATGTTGGGGAGAGTAATTTTGCAATGTTTTGGTTTAGTATCTCCCCTGCAAGTATGCGAGGGGAATGGCTCTGTTAAGGCCTATGGTTTACACCTTGCAGGGTAGCAATACCATCGTATGCTGGACTGCTTGGTGAGGGTCCCGGGTATTTTCTACAGTGCCCTATTAGCGCGCTTTTGATTTTGCACCACCAGAGGGAGCTTATGTCTCAATGTAATAGGGACCAGTGATCTTAATGGCCCGGTATGGGTTTTTCCTGGCATAAGGGTGTTACAATTGATGGGAGTGGTGGGACCCATTTTCTTGGGTCAAGTGAGTCCCGTTGTGGGCGTGTGCCGCGTGGGGACCGGAAACATTGTCTTTGGTCTGGCCTAACAGCACCTACTGAGGTGCACTCCTTTAGTAGGCAAGGCGTGAGGTTGGTAACTCCGCTATTCCTAGTGCCTATGTTCTATCAACACAGTATTACTCCCACGGGTTATCAGGAGTAGATCAACTGAGGATCTTACAAATTGTTACTGTAACTCAGGTCATTTACCTCCTGTTGTTTTCATATGGGGGCTCAGCGCTCGCTTTTCTTTTTTTTCCTTTGGGTTTAGGGAGTAATGTCGGAGGCTGGGGGAGAAGGAAACGGTATGTTGTTGAACATTGTTGGTGACAGTTGGAGGTAGGGAGGGCGGGGAAGAAGGTAACATTTTGAGTTTAATAATGTTATGTTGTGATTGGGTGCTGCTTGGGGGATGGATGGGGTTGTTTGGGCAGGGCTGGGAGTTTGGGGTGGGAGGATGGCACAGCAGTCTTAGTGGAACAAGGTACATGGATCACAGTAGTAGTAACTGCCAAAGGTTAACCTTGGGCTTGTTTTGCCAATATAGATGGCTAGCAATATTAACCTAGCTACGTGGAATGTGAAAGGGGTTAGGAAAAACCTAAGCAATATCAGGTGCTTAAATACCTGAGCTTGGTGCATGCCCAGATAACGTTCTTGCAAGAATCC
This sequence comes from Neoceratodus forsteri, assembly GCA_016271365.2. Lineage (NCBI taxonomy): Eukaryota > Metazoa > Chordata > Ceratodontiformes > Ceratodontidae > Neoceratodus > Neoceratodus forsteri. The sequence goes on along the minus strand of CM028129.1, from coordinate 1,682,186,017 downwards.
CATCTGCTAGATACTGAGACATTGCAACTCAGGAGACAACAGGTGGGGCACGTCTTTAATGCCTCTGGTTCTACTGGCAGCAGTGGGGTCATGATGCTGGTAAAAGAGAGCCCATTTATTCCACTCAGGTATTTAGGGATTCAGAGGAAGGTCGTCCTTTTCAGGGTACCCTTTGGGCCATGCCACTATTGCTTGGCAGCATCTACGGACCAAACGTGGATGATCCCACTTTTTGTGAAGTTGACCACATTCTCCCCTTACTCCCTATTCCCATTATTATGGGGAGATTCTAATCTGGTTTTGGACCCTAATATAGACAGGTCCGAAATGTGTCAAAAAGACTGTCCCCGGGCTAAGGTCCTTCAGGGAATTGTTGGATCAATGCGGACTGTGTGATGTATGTGCGAGTCTTGCATCCCAACTCCAAGGAATTTACTTTTAGTTCGCCAGTACACTGCTCGCAGTCTCGCATTGATTACCTTTGTCTCATGAGCTCTTGCCAGGTGTGCTATCCGCCTCGATTCAACCCGGTCCTGTATCTGATCATTCTCTGGTGTTATGTAATCTGGCTCTTTAATATTCCCAAGAAAGAGACCGATGGAAATTAAATGAGCAGCTATTGAAGGAGGAGAAATACTGTCGACTAGTGAAGGATCAGATTGATTTTTTTCTACCAACCCAATAGAAAGTGTTACACGGACATTTTATGGGGAGCTTTTAAGGCTTACATTAGGAGTAGTCTCATTAGTTTAGCTACAAAGAGGAAAAGGGCTCAGGAAGCAGAGTTATTATCATTACTGTCTCAAATACGGAATTAGAATCTAGACAACCAAATAACACTTCCAAGGAGGAGAGGCAGAGATTATTAGTAGTTAAGGACATATATTTAGAATTATTAAGAGAGAAAGCAGAATTGGCTATCATTCATACAAAGCAAGTTTCACGGATCAAGGAGAAAAGCGGGCATCTTTTGGCCTTTATGCTTAAAACAGCAGGAGTCTGCAAGATTTATATCTTCCATTAGGCACAAGCAGACGGATCCCTGAGAGTATCCCCTCAGAAATAGTGCAGGAATTTGCTACATATTATGAGCAGCTATATAGGAGATGGATAGCCCTCCTTCCACAGAAGAGTTGGAAGTGTACCTTAGGGATTCCCGACTGCCTTCTTTGGCAAATTCCCCAAATTCTTATCTTCTCCCTTATCGCAGGAGGAAATTTGGCCGTTATAAAGGCTCTGCCCTCTGATAAAGCCCCGGGACCAGATGGGTTTTCCGCTTTATTTTATAAAGTTTTCGAGGAACAATTACTGCCTGTGCTCCACTGGCTCTACCTTCATATTCTCTCCGGGGCTGCAGTAGACACTCACTTGTTTGAAGCCCTAATAGTCCTATTACCCAAACTGGATAAAGACCCCAAATCAGTTCAGAGTTACAGGCCAGTATCCCTATTGAGTCAGGATGTCAAAATTTTTTCAAGATATTGGCGGATAGGCTAACGTTGGTTCTGCCGGACCTGATTGGCATGTCCCAAGTTGGGTTTATGAGGGACGCTCATCCTCAGACCATTTGGCGTATTCCTCTCACATCGTTTTTCGGAGTCCAGGGATGCCACCTTCTCCGTGGGTTGGTCTCCTGGACGCCGTGAAGGCATTTGACTGGGAAAACTGGAATTTTTATTTCAAGTTCTTATAGCATTTGGGTTTCCTGCCATGTTCATAGGCTGGATCAGGTCGCTATATCGGTCTCTTTCTGTGAGGGTTTCAGGTAACGGGCTTTTTCTAAATTTTTCCTGCTACATTCAGGTATGAGACAGGGATGTCCCCTTCCTCCTTATTATTTAATCTTTATTTAGAACCTCTTATTCAAAATATTCTAACAACACGAGAATACAAGGTATCCTGATCCGAACAATGTGGTGAACTTAACAGCATATGCTGACGATCTCCTCCTCCATTTGGCCCACCGGTAACATCCATCCCGATATGTTATGTGAGATTACCAAATTTAGTCTTTTCTCGAATTAATTGAATGCAAATAAGACATCCTTTTTCCCTTAATCACAACGCTTTTAAGACAGACATTATCCCTTTGGGTTTGTGCTGGTCTCCCGTGTTATCAAATACCTGGGTAACAAGTTAACACGTAATACTTCCCTATGGTTTAAAGAAAACTTAGAACCTCTTTCTCAGATGATTGTGCAGGATCTAGAGAGATGGGATAAGCTGCCGATTTCATTATGGGGCTGCATTAACATGATTAAGATAAATGTATTTCCCGCCTCTTTTACTCCCTGTCGATCTCAACTCATTTTCCCTGTATCCTGGTTTCAGAAAATGCATAAGCTTTTCACTGATTTTATCTGGTCTAATAAACATTCCAGGCTGGCTTATCACAACTAGCCACCCCTAAAAATGAGGGGGGTTACAGATTCCTCATCTGGCAATTTATTACTGGCCTAGTCATCTTGCTAAGTACCTGAAATGGGTAAGGCGGGTCCGGAAAATCTGAGACCAGCCTGGCTCAACATTGAATTAGACTATATCCAGGCTATGAACATGGACCCCTCGACCATGCTCTTTGTCAAAGTCTCCTTCTTACAGAATGCTAGTAAATGCCCCACTCTCATGACCTCATTAAAGGTTCACTCAGTAGCTGTGTTCGCTTTCTAAGATATAATCTGAGTACAGACCTGTCTCAGTCTATCTGAATTCTTCGCTTTCACCATAAATAAGCAGACGATCTCTCGTACATGGTTACCTTAGTTAGGTGAGGGGATAGCTTCTTCATTTTTGAAGACCTGGGCTTAGTCTCGCAACTGAGATTCGTAGAAGGTACAATATCCCTGACTCTCAGTCATTCAGGGTTTGTCAATTGAAGCATTTGTTCATCACAGTTTTGGTAAAATCCCTCCCTGCCCAACAGATTTTGCTTTGGTACCTGAACTTTCTTTTCTTCTCAAATCCCCAGGGTTATCTCCAAGATATATCAGGTATTGTATCAATGGCGGTTTGGGAGTGGTAATGGTCCCATTAGTTTTGGAACCCATTTTCCCTCAGTCCACTTTCAATTGGTCGGCTCTTTGGATGTTCTGTCATAAATATGTGTCCCAAGATAGACTACGACTCTATGCAATTTCACATTTTGTATAATATGTACTACACACCAGTCAAACTGGCAAAATGGGGCCTTCTCGATACTGATAGGTGCACTAGATGCTCCCAGGAGGCTGGGACGCTTTTCATATATTCTGGTCATGCCCCAAGATAGCTTCACTGTGAGATTTAATTAAAACCCACCTGAATCCCTTATTGGGACTACAGGACTGCTTTACTCTGGATATTTGCCTTTTGGGAGATTTGTATTCTATTAAGGTTAAAATTCGGAGATTTCATATATCTATGATCGTACTCTCGGTTAAAAATTATTCTCAGGCATTGGAAAGATGGGATTTGTCCAACATATCAGGAATGGACACATGATATCCTTGCTAATCTCCCACACAAAAGGCCATAGCAAGCCTCCAAAATAGGCTACAAAAGTAAAAAGTATATATGGGATCCCCTTCACACTTTAATCATCACCACTAGGACTTAGTGTGTTACTGGTTTGCCTGCTAGCTTATTAAGTATTTGATTATTCGGATAGCTAGATTACTACAACACTTGAAGACACTGCTGTGCGGGGAGTAGGGGTTAGGGCAGTGTGGATTGTACTACTATTTGTATGTTCACATTTGTATCACTGCCTCCTGTATTGTGGAAATTTTGTGAGTAAAGTGTGAATTGAAAAAAATAAATGCCATTTCTCAGCCATGGGTTATTGCAAGATATACCACTGTCATGTGATGTGTTTGACCAATGAGGTTACAGAATTTTCATACCCCATTGTATAATTAAATATATTTCATACAAATCACCCACATACATAAATTACAGCTGACCACTAACCTAGAGGCAAGATAGGATAAGACAAACCAAATGCATTCAAGACTTAATAGATTCACACATTTAGAAACACCACAGCAACAGCATCCTATAAGAAAGCTGAGATTTCAAACTTAGTTTAACCCTGGGGCTACCATATCCCCAGGGTGTACATTCATGATGCTTCCTTTTCAATAAAGCAGCATCCAGTTTCCTTCATGTGGTTCCAATGTAACTCCTTCAATGCCTATAAACATTCATTTATGAAAGCCTATTCCTTTAGTAAATTCAGTATGTGAGGCCAGAATATTTATAGTATTATTAGCCTCAATATCCCTAATGTGTTCACTCTAACCTTTGCTTAAACAGACATATTGTTTTACCTATAGGCTGTTGGTTAACTAGGATCTACGGCCTATCCTGTAGGTAGAAATGGGCAGACTAGATGGGCCTATGCGGTCCTTATCTTGCCGTCAAAGTCTATGTTTCTATGTTTCTATATAATGTGCTCTTTAGGCACATTCTGCAGTATAGATGATTCCTGCAGTGTCACAAGTTATCAATTCTTTTATGTCAAATTCCTTCCCAGTTATTTTACTTGTAAACACCTTCGTTATTTGACAAATTTGCAATACCCACAATATCGACATGGAGCACATCCTGCTGTTGGACTTCCTAGCTAAGTACATAGTTGGCTGAAGGGAGTGAACTAGTAAGTCCCCTGGTTTAATGCTCATTTGTAAACCACCAAAGCTGGGTCTTGAATGTCCTACCTAAAACAGGGTCAGCCTGTGTAATGTGCCAGTTTCTTCACAGGATATCATTAACATCCATTTTTTAATGTTTGTTGTAAATTGTGATAACTTTGACCCTATTTTCAGTCAACCTGTTACTATCTCAATTTATTGCTGTTAATAGATCTTCTCTGTTCTGTTGCTTTGCCCCGTCCCTTGCTGTATCAATATCAGTGTGTTTTTAACCCTTTGTTTAAAATGTGTAGTCATCGCTTTCTTCTTTTATCAAAAGTAATGTCTTTATTGCAGTTCCGCCATATATGGAAGAACGGCCCTCTCAGGATGTGCTTAACTAAATGCATTGGGTGACAAAATGATGCTAAAAGTAAGTTTTTTCTAAATAGGTCACTGTCTACATCCCATTAGATCCACTACCTATAGTTTGATCAAGGAAATCAATACATTCCTATTGCAGTGGTTGTCAACCTTTTTGGTCCGGAGACCCCTGGACACCTGTCATCTATATTGGGGACCCCTACCAAAACTACATATAGATTGTTCGCTTAGTGTTTGTACAGCATTTATACTGCTACCCTTAATACAGCACAAAACAACAGCAAGAGAATGTTATAAAACCTTCTATTTTTAATAATATCTTTGAGAATGTACAAAAATGTACAAAATATATAAAAGTAAAGAAGCATAAAGTTTAAAGTGCAAAATTGTAGTTAGAGGTAGCAGTGTTATACTTGGGCTTGATGCAACGAGCACAGCCTCTCAATCCTTGGTGTTATTTTTGAGACATATTCTCAGATCATTCTTGAGCTGTAGTTTTGGACGCTATTTGGTTTTAAGAGCAGTCAAGGCAGAGAATCCACTTTCACACAAGTAAATGGTTGTAATGGAAAACCACTTTCAGTGCCTTATTTGCTAGCTCTGGGAATTCATTCTTGCTACCAATTCAGAATGTGGTGAGACATGGTACTGATTCAAATCTGTTTCTGTGTATTCGGTCTGTGGTAAGTTTTATCAGCTAGTCCTCTTCCTTAGCTGTCAAGCTGGATGGAACACTGTCTGAGTTTGAAGAAAAGGAAACTGAATCCAATTATTGTCACACCGCCAGGTCTCAGACTCTAAAAGTACTCTTCAAATTGTTGCTCCAGTGCTGCCAAGTGTGAGCAAATATTTCCAGCAATTTTTGAAATAATGTTAGGATCTGAGTTGTCAATCAGTTCTTGTAAGGATGGAGACATGGATACATTTCCTGTTGCACTCTCTCCATTTTTTTGCTCTCTTAATGAAAGATTCAGCTTTGCTGTACAGTTGTACAATATTTACATTTCTGCTTTGCATTGACATATTCAGCCTGCTCAAATCACAAAACAAATCAGCAAGGTATGCAAATTTAGCTACCACTCCATAACTGTAAACTTAGCAGCAAGGTCTGTCTATGAGTTCTGTGACAAGAATTCATAAACTTCACCACATAACTCAAAACCCTGTTTAGAACTGCTCCTTAAGACAACCATCGACATAAAGTGATAAAGCAGGGCTCTGTGTTCAGCACTCATTTCATCACAGAGTGCAGCAAAAGCCTCTGTTCAAAGCTCTGTTTTTGATGACGTTTACCACCTTTACATCTTTGAGCAGAATTACATTGAAGTCAGGGGCATTCTTTTGGATGCTAGAGACTCCTATGTAGCACACAATGTATCCAAATAACTTTTGATGCAACTTTTTAACAAGTCCAAGTAGTCCGCTCCTTGAACCTGTCATAGCTGTGGCTCCATCGGTACACAAGCCCATACATTGTTCCTAAGAAATTGCATTTTCCTTAATAAAACCATCAAGCACTTTAAACATTTCCGCACCTGTTTGCTGTGGCAAAATTTACAAAACAAAACTCCTCCACCACATTTTTGTCTTCAATAAATTGAACAAAAGCAAGTAGCTGTACATCATTAGAAATATCTGTTGACTCATCAAGTTGTAACGCAAATGCACATGTAGTGCGTAGTTTATGTATTAACTGGTCTCTATGTCTGTTGCCATGTCATCAATTCTTCTGGCTAATGTGTTATTGGACAAAGGGATGGGTTTGAGTTTCTCATTAAATCCAGTCCAAACATGATATTACAGGTATCAATTGCTGCTGGCAATACCAGACTTTGCGGTATGTTGCTTTTTGCACCGTGAAATTGAAAAGCTATATGATATGAAGCTATTAATGCACTCAAACTGACATTTGAAGCTTTTTGATAGATGTCCGCTGCCTCAGTAAATCTTTGCAACAATTTTGAAAACACTCAATTGGTTTGTCTTTTACTGCAAAATGTTTAGTTTCCAAATGTCTGAGCATTTTGAAGGCTTCATTGTTTCATTTGAAAGCACCAATGAGCAAACAACTCATAGATACATAGATACATAGACAGTGTCGGCAGATAAGGGCCTATGGCCCACCCAGTCTGCCCATTTAAGTTTGTAAGTTCAGTTTATGTTTTCCAGGAAGTCTGTTGCCCTTACCCCTGACCTCCAGAATTCCTTTATGTCTATCCCATGCATTCTTAAATCCGTGATTGTTTCAGCCCCACCACTTCCTCTGGCAGGGTGTTCCACTTGTCCACCACCCGCTCTGTGAAGAAATTCTTCCTCACGCTTCCTCTGAATCGTCCTCCCTCCAACTTCATCCCATGCCCTCTAGTCCTGGAACATCTTTTTGCTTAAAAATAGTGCATTCCTGCACCCTGTTCCTCCCTGTAAGATACTTGTATGTCTCTATCATATCCCTCTCCTCCTCTCCTCCAGGGAGTACATGTTCAGTGCCTTCAACCTTCAACGCATTGTGGCAACTCCTCTCCTTCGTCCAACAACTTTTGCTGTTATGAACCCATATTTCAAATAGCGATCCTCATATTTCCTAAATGTTTTTGAGCATTTATATTCTGAAGGGAAGAAGGTTCAGGCTGCACATGATCAATTTTTCTTTCTTGATAAATCTGTCCATCAAAAATATGTCTCCTTCTTTTTCTGCAATTACCAAAAGAAAAAAAAGGACTTAATAGTAGTAGACACTACCAATGATTTAACTAGCTTAACACTAGCATAACACTAGTATATGTCTGTGCCACTGCTTTATTGAGCTGCTTGGCACTTGGGGGTTACAATAGCTAAGAACCTGTCCGAGTAACTAGCATAACACTGGGGTAGCTAGCATACCACTAGCATATTTCTGTGCCACTACTTTATTGAGCTGCTTGGTGCTGGAGGGCTACAATACCACTGAAATTATCATAACAAAAATATAAAAACAACATCTCAGAAGCAAATTCACTCAGAACCTACCTACTATAGGGCCTATTGTATTTCAGGGTGAATCTGAGGTGAGGGTTTGAGTTTCAAATATGACACAACTTCTTTTAGCTGCATTTCCATACCTTTCCGTATTAAAACGGATTGTCTATAAATCTTTGTAGAGACTTAAGAAAGGATTATGATCTGGGTCCTGTACATGGCTCTTTCCCAAAGCCCTAAATAGAGATTAGCATAACTGGGGTTTAATGATGCTCCCATAGCTGTTTCCTGAAGCTGTAGGAAATGTTTTCCTAGAAAGATAACATTATTTCATTTTAGAACATGCCCACAGCACTTCACCAGAAAACTAATAAACCCATTATCCTAGCGGTTTAAGGTAGAAATGTATCACCTCCAGGCCACACTCATGTGCTGATTTTCTGGTCATCATTTTGGTGATAATCTTGATGTCCTTATTAATTAGAGAAAGGGCCAGTGGATAACAAAAGAATGGGGTGCTTACCCTTCCTCGTGTCTAGTGATGTCAGTCAGTATCTTGAGTGAAACACTGTCGGAATAGTCACGCCATCACTTTGCTCTTGCCTGTCTGCTTGCAGTTTGCTAGCTTATCACTAGAGCCTGCAGGCTAAAGGGTTTGTGTACTGAACACACATACTGCATGCAGATCTGGTTCTGTACAACATCACCTGCTGACTCTTAAAACTCTGCAGATGAAGATTCATATTTATAGTATTCAGAAACAGTAACACCAAGCATGACAGCTTGTTGTGGCTGAAGATATTATGACATTAGTATCAAGATATCTTTATTGATGGTGCTGGGAACCACTATATTTGGGTGCATTTGTGTGTGTGTGTGTGTGTGTGTGTGTTTGTGTGTACTGATGCTGCTTTTGTTACAAAATACAAATAAATGTCAGCATGCATAGAGAACTAGTATGGCCTGCTGTAAATGTTTATACCTGAAACACTGATTCTGGAAACACTGCTTTCCCTTTGTTGCCACTTTTCAAACTAAGCATTCCTTGCCTTGTCAGTTTTGGGCAAGTCATTACATTATCTGCCATTAGATCAATTATCTGCTGAGCTTTTCTGCACACAGTCCATGTGTTTTTCCCCATATATAGCAATTCCCTTTCTAATTTCCTTTATCTTATCTCAGGTAAACTCATTACATATCTTGGACAGTAAAGAGTGAAGCACAAACTATGGCGCCTTCACCACTTTGACCTCAATGCCACTTTTAGTACAGTTGCTTAAAATCCAACAGCTGCTATCTAGTGCTATTGATCCCCTTCCCACACACACTGTGAATCCATCCATGGAGAGTAACAAAGTGCAGATCCCTTTGCTGTTGCAGACGCAATTGGCAGTTTTAATATTTCAAATCTGAAATGGTTGCAGTCTAGAATGTGAACTTTAAGCCTTTTGCTGCACATTTATTTTCCAAATATAATCTCTGTATTATGCATGTGGATGGATGCTTGGTAAGTATGAAAGAGAAAATGAAGATTGCTGACCCATCTATGCAGAAGGAGGAAAATGCACTGTTCTGGTCACAATGGGATGCTCCAAAGGATTCACCTTTTTCTTTGCAGGAATAACATTTAGTGCTTTTTAAATGTGTCTGACTGACAGCACCAGAGTCTGAGTTGCTCCATACATCCACATGACAGACATAGCATTGTAAGCTAGAACACAAGCTTTTCCACACTGCCCAGTAAATGTGCCTCAGTCCTGCTATCATGATGATCTGCATATATTCCCATGATGCTTTGCATTATTGTTGTATGTGTGAGTTTGTATTTCTTTGAAACATGACTTTGTTGCCAATGCCCATTCCAGGTAAGCTTCACCTTAGTCCTTTCATGCTGAGGTTCTTTGTCTTTACATTGCTTTCTTATTTTGGGCTCACCATGACCCAAACCCATTATGCTATCATAGGACTGGTTGTTTTTCCTGGGTTGAGATACAGTGAAGGCTCATAAAAGGTGAATTTGGTTATAGATTTTATTTTCTGAATAGAACTAACCTAATTATGGGCCCCATATTCTGACATTTGCACTAGCACTATGCTTCTATTCACACCAGTACCCAACTTGAGGGTACATTCAAAGCACTGCGCCTAGCACTAATGCCTTTGAATATAGGGCTGCACACGCATACATGCTGTACAAATGCATTGTACTGGCATAGTGTGACTAGTGCAGCGCAGCACCCTCATCTGTGCAGCACTCAGGATAGCACTGAACATAGGGCAGCAGTGGCTGTGAGTGAGGCACCAATAGCGGAGACACAACACAGCAGCATAGGTATTAAAAAAACTACCGTGGAAAAATGGCAACAGGCCATACAAAAAAAACAACAAAAAAGAACAACAAGAACAACAGAAGGGTGGATAAACAAATGAAAAAGGGCAACATCCCATTGGGTGGGGAGGAACAAAAAATGAGGGTAACCACATGGAAAATGGTGGGTATGGGGAAAACAAAATGAAAAGGGCAATCACCCATAAAATGTGTGTGTGTGTGTGGGGCAACAGAAGTAAAAGGGCAACCACCCATATAAAGGGGACAGCAAAACAAAAGGGCAAACCGCCTGTATAAGGGGGACAGCAAAACAAAAGGGCAACTGCCCATAAAATGGGATTGGACAACAAAGACAAAATGGGCAACCTCCCTAAAATGGGGACAAAACCAAAAAGGCCAACTGCCCATACAAATGGAGGAGGGCCACAAAATAAAAGGGCAACTGCCTGTACAGGGGGATAACAAAATAAAAAGGCAACTGCCAGTAAAAATACAGATGGGGGCAACAAAAAGAAAAAGGGCAGCTGCTGTTAAAAGAATCCCCAAATAAGGGCACCTGCCCATTAAAATCCAAACAAGAAAAGGGCACCCACATTACAAATAAAATTTAAAAGGCTACCGCCCATTAAATACAATTTAAAGAAAAAGGACCTCCATCCATCAACAGCATGAATGTCTGTAATTTAAGGGACTGCAGGTGGTGGTTGTTGCTGCAGCTGGTGCTGAATTGCAGCTGAGAGGTCCCTGATGGCCTGGGTATTTTCCCCCACCCTCCTCACTAGTGTTTGGAGGAGACTGACATGAGTGCCGGAGCAGCTCGTCCCTGCCCTCATAGTCCAAGATGTCCTGCTGCCATCCGCAGCTCTCCGGCACTGATGCAAAGAAATACACTGAATGCAGCCAGCTGTGCACACAGGACGAGGACATAGGAGCAGCATAATGTGCATAACAGATGCACAACTGGTCGACGATGAACCACCATGCCTCACATAGGTGGAGGGAGGCAAATATATGCAATGGAATGTCATAACATACCAGAGACAGCAATGTGACCCCACCAGTAGAGTGCTGCACATACAATGAGTGTGCCATGCTGCAACAGAGCCTGATTGAGACATGCAACAGACACACAACAATGGCAGCCATACCAGATGTGGAAACACAGCACAAGTAGCACAGCTGCATGACACAGCCTGATAGGCAGTATGCTAGCCTAAGTGGCTTGGACATGCACACTTGCACCAGTGCCCTGCAGGCAGCCATCCAGCACACAGGAAAATACAGGTGTGAAGGACCACAGATATCTATGAGTCACCCTCTTGGCTGCAGGGGCAGGTCCAGACACAAATGTTGCTCATAGAACACAGCTGTATATGGATGGTACTGTCATGCAGTACTGTGTGCAGAAGCCAGGGTAACATGTGTGTGCAGTGGTGTTGTACATGGGTAGGTGCTTTACACACTGTACCATGGTCAGCAAACAATGCTGGTGTGGGATGTAGAGCTGCTGGGAGACACCACCCATCCCAGCAGCTGCTCACCTCAACCTAGGTACAGGGTTCCCACCTATACAGAGCCAGTGTAGAACAGCGGCTCTGCAAAGACACAGTTGTGTCCAAATGTATGCATGGTCCTGCACTTGTACCATGGAATAATCATACTCTGGTCATCACTGTGTTACACTACTGACTATGCATCACAATGTTGGTCACATATTGTAAAGTACATGCAATGCCCACCAATGCCCATGCTGCTGCTGACCCCACACCACACAAGCCTGTCTCTGTTGCAATGCAGTGGTGACACCCAGTGCATAAGGCACTGGAGAAGGAACTGCTGCAGGCAGACTGCCATGGGTGCTGTATGACACACACAGCATGACAAAGTAGTGTGGTGGTATGACATTGGCCTGTGCCTGCCTCCACCAGACAGCTATGCATACATATTTCTGAGCATGTGGCATAGCAGACCTGGCCGACAATTACAGGTGTAGCAACCAGGACTGTGGGCATTACTGCCAACTCCCAGGAGCACCAGGTCAGAGTCACAGGGGCATTCCATTACATGGTGTAAGCAATGCCATGGCACAGACACACACACACACACACACACACACACACACACACACACACCACAAGGCAGCATACCTGCCACAAGGATGTGCACAACAGTAGACTGCACAGACCCTGACATGCCACAGTGCCAGCAGTGGGACAATGCCCCAAGTGCAGGGTGATTGTCCCCAGCCACAGCTGCATAGGTGCTGCCCTAACAGGCATGCATGCAGCATGGCAAGGCACACCACGGACATCTATCTCCAAACACAGAAGCATGTAGCATAGCGTAGACCTGCAACCCAGAGTGTGAAACACACAATTCAGGGTACTTACGTTGATGCGGTCTGCTGACTCCTTTCAGTTGGGCCCCTCCCATGACTTGGTGTGTCCTGTGGCTGATCCTGGTGGTGCGCTGCTGTTCCTGGGTCCTGGTTCTATTCCTGCTGGCTGCTGAGATTTCTGGAAGAGGACAAAGGAGACATGATCAACAGCATGCAGTGGAACGCATCACACAGTAAACCCTATACAGTACACACTGCCATATGCCAGCACTGTGCACCAGCTGCCACATGTGCATTGTGTGGATGGACAGGACAGTGCAGGTAACGCCTTGTCCTTATGAACAGCTATGGCAACACACACATACAGGTGTGCCCTGGCCCAGTTGAAGCCAGAATGCCACATCCCACTGGTGTAGATATGGCCTAGCACAGCATACGCCAGCCTGATACTGCCACATTCAGCCATCATCCCCACCCCTGCCCATCGTAATCATATCTGTCGGCTACAGGCCATATACACCTCATAGTACACAGTAGGATGCATGGAGCACCAAGTCTCATACGACAGGGGCACAAGAAGCACAACTGTGCAATAATAGGGAGGATATGGTACTGTAGGAGTAGCCAATACAGTGGCTGGTACAAAACTGGCACACCCTGTGCAGTATAATAGTACCCCATACATTACCTCGCATATGCATACTGGTACCCATACTGCATAACATGGACAGTGTGCACAAAACAGATGGTGACCACATTTAAGTGCTGTTGGGTACACCTACCAGCACAGCTACATGTAGAACACAAGTCACATCCTGTCGGGTCTTATCTGAAAATAGGCATTTACTTGTCTAGTGTACTTTACCTGGTAAACAAAACCTAAATAAATTAAAATGAATAAATACATTGCCTAGTCATGTAGCCTGACACTACAGCCATGTCACTGTGGTAGAACACAACAGTGCTGTCATGGAAGGTGCATGCCTCGGGATCCACAGTGTTTCCTGTAATGTACAAGGCATAGGTGGTCATCCACTGGGGCAGGGATTTTCATACAGCAGCATTGGTAGGATCAGGCTATACAGCTGAGAGGGTTTCATAGACAGAGGGGACACAATAGAGAGACACCTGACCTGTGCAGTCCTTCATGCACACAACCCAGGAGACATATTATCATGGAAACAGCGTTGCACACAGATCACACCCAAAATATGGCTAGAGGTCTCACGGACTCACCTGGCCTGGGAACTGTGCCACTCTCCACCATTGCCCTGAGCTGCTGCAGGCAACGATGTTCCCTACTGGACAGGTCATTTTACCTGTGATGGCACCGTTACCTGTGCATGTGAGACACTGGTTGTAGAGTTGAGAGCCAGTATCCATGAATATCCATGAATCCTGGTGTTTGGGGCCATCGGGGTATTCTACTCTGTCACATGCTGCTGCCTGTGTATATACTGGTAATTTGGGTGGGGTGTATACTGCCCTGGGGATGTATTGGCACTGCACTGCAAAGGCAAAACAGCATGGGTGTCAAGACACAGTATGCTGGGCGGGCATGCTGCCTTGATCAGCACACAGGTATGTACATTACATTGCTATGTACCTTTCTTCTCCTGTCTCAACAGCTCAATCCAGCACAGTGGACATGATCCACAATGTCCTGGGTCCACCATGGTGGCAGCTGCTCCTGCTGGGCACCCATGCTGCAGAGGACAGTGACTCTAGTGAGGCAGGGGAATGTAAGATTATAAAGATGAGGAAAAGAAGACATATATGGAGGAGTGGAGAAGAGAGTGATCTACCCTGGACTGGGGCTGCCTGTTCCTGTCAGTCCCTCCACTAATGGGGCTCACTCATCACCCCTTCCTGGCACTGCTATCACACTGGAGCACCTGCCCACTGCCCTCAGCACAGCCACTGCTGTGCCACCCCTGACTCTACCATTGCTATGGCCATTGCTCTGCCACCTTGCCAATCCTATAGGGTCAGCCACTGCTGTGCCACCCCTGACTCCACCATTGTCATGGCCATTGCTGTGCCACCCCATGCCAATCCCACAGGGTCAGCTACTGATGTGCTACTCCATGACCCCTACCAGCAGGGGCACCACTCTGCCCCTCCATATCAATCCAACCAACCCGCCACTGCCATGCCAACTGATCACAACAAAACACAGCACCAACTGTGTAGGAAACACAGGCCACACACAAGCCATGAGTGTCAGCCTGACCCTGTCCTAATGAACAGTCGGTGGTGACAGTCAGCTGTGGGGGCACAGGAGAGCACACAGGAGGAACTGGCATGCATGTGCCACATTCTGCATGACAACATGCAGCATAGACATACAGTAGAAACATAGACTTTGATGGCAGATAAGGACCGCTTGGCCCACCTAGTCTGCCCATTTCCCTACCTACCTACTGGACAAGCTGAAGATCCTAGTTAACCAACAGCCTTTTTCTTCCTACCCCCAAAAAATTGCCTTATGTCTGTCCCATGCATTCTTGAATTCTCCCACAGTTTTAGACCCCACAACCTTCTCAGGAAGGCAGTTCCATGCATCCACCACTCTCTCTGAAAAAAATACTTCCTCACATTGCCCCTGAGCTGTTCCCTCTGTCTTCAAATTGTATCTCCTTGTTCTTGCACATCTCTTTTTCTGAAAGACATAGAAACAAAGAAACATAGAATTTGATGGCAGATAAGGACCACTTGGCCCACCTAGTCTGTCCATTTCCTACCTAATGGATATGCTGCAGATCCCAGTTAACCAGCAGTCGACTTCTTTTACCCCCCACAAGAATTGCCTTATGACTGTCCCATGCATGCTTGAATTCCACCGCTTTTAACTCCACAACCTCCTTCAGAAGGCGTCCCATGCATCCACAACCTCTTTGTGAAAAATACTCTTAAATTACCTCTGACGCCTCCCCCATCTTCAAATTGTGCCCTTGTTCTTGCACAGCTCTTTTTTGAAAGATGCTACCTTCTTGGACTTTGTTGATTCCCTTGAGGTGCTTGAAATTTTCTATCATGTCCCCCCTCTCTCTCCTTTCCTTGAGGCTATACATAATAAGCTCCTTAAGTCTCTTTTCATATGGCTTCTGTTGCAGACCCTGCACCATTTCAGTTGCCCTCCTTTGGAGTGCCTCCATCCTGTCTCTCTCCTTGTGGAGATGGGGTCTCCAGAACTGGACACAGTACTCCAGATGGGGTCTCACCAACTGTCTGTACAGAGGGATAACATTCTGCTGGTGATGCCTCTCCCTATACATCCCAGTATTACCCTAGCCCTCCCTACTGCCTTCTCACATTGTTTGCCAACCATAAGGTCATCTGATATGATTACACCCAGGTTCCTTTCCATTTTTGTTGTTGTTACTACCCCCCATTGTGTACTCTTCTCCTGGGTTTTTGTTTCCAGGTGCATTATTTTGCACTTCTTTGTTTTATTTTTTTTATTTATTGGAGACAATCAGTTTTACAACCTTTGAGTCATGGACTCGTTTACAAAGGTACCTCGTAGCAAGGGAGGAGACAACAGTTAAGTGAATAGAGACAGGGATGAACACACGGGTGAAAATACATAGACACACTTTAAAATAAAGATTACAGGCAGCAGCTATACTGGTACAAACATTTGTAGGTTACGCATTGTAACAAAGCAAATAGATACATCACACAACTAGTGGTTAGACTTAAAAATGGTGGGCGGGACCGGATTAGCTACAGGCATCTACAGCATCGGCTGTCAATGATATGCTTACGGAGGGTGGTTTTGAACGGCCAATCCCGGGATCTTGGAGATAGATTCAGGGAGGAGTTGAACAAACGGGGCCAAGTGGTGAAAGGACCTTTGGCAGCGAGGTCTTGGCCCTCGGAACAACGAAGGTGGCAGTGGAGGACTTGCGGGTGGGCATGGACCTAGTAGCCAGCTGCAAGGGTCCAGAGACCCCAGGAGGGCAAAGGCCTGACAAAGACTTTTTAGCCAGCAGGCAGGTTTGATATTTCAGTCTTTCCTCAAGAGTGAGTATATTTGAGCTGGAGTATAGCAGACAGGTGTGGGTTCTGCTGTGGGCACTGATAAGGAGCCTACAGGCTTTGTTAATAGCAGTCTGGACCTTGGATGGGGCAGTGGTGCTCAGCAGCTGCATAGATTGGGAGCCCGTAGTGGCCAGCACAATACCGATGAGGCGAATGGCTAATTTTAAGGCGGGTTCAGGGAGGCAGTCTTTGTGGCGGTAGAGAAGCCCGATCCTGAGTTCATGGCAGATGACAAGGCTTTGAGGTGGACAAGGAAGGTAAGGCCGAGTCAAAGGTGATGCCCAGGTACTTATAGGATGATACTTGTTCAATTGGGAGGAGTATGCTGGTGGTGATGTGGATGGGAAAGTCCTTGCGCTGTTTTGCCTATGTGAGAATAGCATGGACTTTGTTTTCTTTAGATTAAGGACTAGACGATGGTTGTTGAACCATTTTTCAGTTTGAAGGAACGCGTTTTGTAATATGCCTTGGAGAGAGAGAGGATCCGAGTGAGTAGCTAGGACTACCACGTTGTCTGGCGAGTAGCATTTTGCTGGAACAGGAACTAGGGAGGGTGTTCTAGGAATAGGTTGAAAAGAGTCGGTCCAAGAATGGAGCCTTGAGGGACCCCAGAGAGTACAGGTAGGTTGGAGGAGAGGGTTCCATTTAGCTTTACTCTTTGGGTCCTGTCATGAAGGTAGCTTGTGAACCACTTAAGGAGGTGGGAGAGAGGCCCAGTTTGCTCAGGGAGAGTAAGAGCAGGGGTGTGCGCCGTGTCAAAGCCTTGGGAAGGTCTGTAACCGCCCTGCGAGCAGGCCATTGTCAAGGCGGAGGTATGTGGTGGGAGAAATCCAGGAGGCAGTAGATGTGCTGTGGCCAGGACGAAACCCATGTTGCTCCGGACATAAGAGGTTGTGTTTGGATAGGTATTCCGTGAGCTGCGTGTTTACGATTTTTTTAACGCTTTGCATGGGGGGATGGAGATGGGCCTGTAGTTGTTTGGCAGAGTACGGTCCCCAGACTTGTGGATGGGAATTATTTCAGCATGCTTCCAGGCCTCCGGGAATTGGCCTAGGCATAAGGATTTATTTATGATAAGCGTGAGGGGATAAGCATGACATCAAGCGTGGCGGTATTTTGGAGTCGGGAGGGTCACTACTTGGGTTCTGAGAGCAAGGGATCTTAGTAGAAGATTTGGCATCATGTATTGAATCCAAGCTGCCATACTTCTGACCATTCCTCCAACCTTGCCAAATCTCTTCTCATCCTTTCCACACCCCTTTATATCAATCCTGTTGCAGATCTTTGTGTCATCTGCAAAGAGCATACTTTCCTTCCAGCCCCCTGCAATGTCTCTTACAAAGACATTAAAAGGACTGGACCCAGTACTGAACCCTGCAGTACCCCACTGGTAACCCCTTTCTTTGGAATGGACTCGCTTACTACTACTTCTGTGTCCTGTTGTCCAGCCAGTATTTAACCCAGGCTACCACCCTGGGATCAACTCCCAGGCTAGCTTAATTTGTTTATTCATCTTTGTGTGGTACTGTCAAATGCCTTGTTAAAGTCTAGGTAGGCCGTGTCCACAGCCCCTCCCTGATCTACTACTTTGGTCACCCAATCAAAGAGATCAATTAGATTCATCTGACATGACCTTTCTGCTGTGAATCCATGCTGCCTTGGGTCCTGTCCCCACTGGCCTCTAGGTACTCAGCAATTCTTTCCTTCAGAAGTGATTCCATCATTTTCCTACCACAGAAGTCAAGCTGACAGGTTTATAGTTTCCTGCCTCTGTCTTGCTTCCACTTTTGTGAAGGGAATCATATCCACCCTCCTCCAGCCCTCAGGTATCACACCATCCTCCATGATTTGTTAAAAAGGGTAGTCAGTGGTGTCACTAGTGCTCCCTTAATTATTTTAGAATTCTGAGTGAATCCCGTCTGGCCTCATTGTTTTGTCCACTTTCAGTTTTAGGAGTTCTTTCAGAACCCTTTCCTGTGAAAGATTGGGATTGACCCCCTATCCAGAGTGCTTCTGTTAATTGGATTAGGTCCCTCCCTCCTCTCTTTTGTGAATACTGAGCAGAAGTATTCATTCAGTATCCCTGCTTTTTCACTGTCCCTCTCTGTCCACCCACTATCCATTCTATTCAGCCTCACTATCCTCTCTTTGTCTTTCTACGCTCCCTAATGTGCCTATAAAAGGTTTTATCCCCTTCTTAACCTAGTTGGCTATTTTTTCCTCAGTTTGTGCCTCTACTATTCTGATTGCCTTCCTTGCTTCCTTCTGCCTTAACTGAAACAGTTCTTTGTCCTGCTCCTTCTGTGTTTCCTTATACTTCCTAAATGCTATCTTTCTCCCTAACCTTCCCTGCCAGCTGTTTTGAGACCCATAGTGGCTTTTTCTTTTGATTTGTTTATTTGCTTCACACAGAGGCTTGTTGCATCTGTGATGGCAGTTTTGATGTTTCCTATTGTTGCTCTACCCGTCCTTCTTGCCTGTTTGCTAGCTGTTTTCTAAGGCACTCTCCCATTTTGAAACTGGGCATCCTGGAGGCCACCAAAACCTCGGAAGATCCTACAAAAGATGGCTAGGGCTCAGAAATCTTGTTGGTGGACAAGGGAGGTGCAGGAGGGTGCAAAAAAGAAAGGCCTTTTGAAAGGTATAAGTGCTCTCATAGTGAGGCAGACAGAGGAATATCACAGGATCTCCAGGAAGTCAGTAGGAGGTAAGAACTGTTAAGGCTGATAAGGAACTTAAGTTAGCACAAGGTATTCGGAGGAAAAGAATTTTTAGATATATTGGGGAGAGAAGGAAAGGAGGGGTGCAGATAAGCAGGCTAAGGAAGGATGGGGATGGGTTGAGGGAAAAGTGGAACAAGTGGAAGTGCTCATCGATTATTTCAGATCGGTCTTTACTAGGGAAAGAGATGGACCATTTCCACAGGGGTGCATGTTGGAGATAGGGAGGGGAGCACTCACTGATGGTGAGATCTTGGTAGGGAGGGTGAGAGAGCTCCCAAGTCCTTGAGGACTGATAAAGCCCTAGGTCCAGATGGCATCCCCTGGGGTTCTAAAGGAACTGGTGGGTGAGTTAGCTGCTCCACTGATGGATCTATGTAATTCCTTCCTCCAATCAGGATGTGTCTTTCTGTACTGGAGGATGGAACATGTAGTGCCACTCCATAAGAGTGGCTCTCGGGAAGAACGGGAACTACAGACCGGTCAGCCTGACATCCATAGTGAGGAAAATGATGGAGGCCATCTTAAAAGAAAGGATGGTGGAGTTCCTGGAGGCATATCATTTTCAAGATGAAAATCAACATGGGTTTGTCTGGGGAGATCGTGTCACACCAACATAGCCCTATTCTTTTTAATGCATTCATTGCAGACATCAGGGAGGAATTAGGAGTAAAATGAGCCTGTTCTCAGATTATTCCAAACTGGGAGCAGAGGTGGACAATGAAAAGGGTAGGAGGACACTCCAAGATGACTTAGGAGGCTTGAAAGTGGGCACTCATGTGACAGCCAGGGTTTAATGCTCGTAAGTGTATCATGCTGCATCTAGATTGTAGGAACCCTGGGTATAGCTACCATTTAGGGAGAACGGCTGGCAGTCTCCATGATGGAAAAGGACCTGAGGGTGATAACTGATGCCAAATTGAACAACTCTGAGCAGTTCAGAACAGTGGCTTCTAAAGCAAATAAAATGCTTGTGTGTATTGCTAGGGGAGAACGTCCAAGAGTAGGGAGGTTATGCCCCCTGTACAGTCGCTGGTGAGGCCGCACCTGGAATATTGTGTACAGTTCTGGTGCCCTCACTTAAAAGGGACATCATTCTGTTAGAGAGAGTCAGAGAAGGACAACAAAGATAATCTGGGGTCTGGGAAAATGGCTTATGAGGGCAGACTTGGTATGCTGAACGTGAACTCCTGGAGGACAGAAGGGATGGGGGATATGATAGAGGTCTTCAAATATCTGAAGGGGATCAATGGGGTAAAATGGAGGGTATGCTCAAATTAAAGGGAGGGACTACAGGAGGTCATAGTCTAAAGCTAGCAGGGGAAGATTCAGTAGGGAAGTGAGGGGACACTACTTCACAGAGGAGGGTGGTGGCACCCTGGAATGTGCTTCCAGAGGAATTACTGTAATAGAGATGGAAACTCGGGGGGCTTTCAGGAAGGGTTGTGACCAGTACAGGGCAGGGTACAGATTGGTGGATGCAAAAGGAGGCATAGCAGCAGGAGTAACTTAACAATGAGCTGCAGCGGGGCAGACAAGACAGACTGTTAGGCCTAATCTGCTGGCAAATTTATGCGTGTAACCACTACCACCTCTATTTCACTTAGAATTGTCTCTGGGCTGTATACAGTCTACATAATAGATGAGAAGCCAGTCTGTGTGACCATAGGTTTGTTTTAAAACTGAAGCCATTTTCTGCATAGACCTGACTGGAATAACAAACAGACCCTCACCTCCACCCCTCGTGTCTAGGGTTTTGGTGGAATTCAGTCTCAGAGAGGGAAGGGATCCGACCCTGAGGGTCCTTTATAACTGTAAACAGTACATTTAGGTGGTTACTGACCTTTGCGAATGACTTGGGTTGAATATTTGGCAGCTGGAGACCACTGACATGGAACAAACTCCACACAGTACCTCAGAATTCACTGTGCATTTGATGTTCCTTAATCCTGAAAAAGGGATTAGGAGACCACAGGCATGCAGTTCTTTTAAAAGATTCAAATTCCACACAGTTGTTGGATGCAAACTGGCAAATCATTTATTTTTTGTTTGATAAAAGGCTCAAGCCATCTTTTCCTCATGGTAACATATTGACATAGTGTACTTTTATGAACTCAGTCGGTCAGACTAGAACAGTAGTTTGGCACATCTTCTTATTGAGGAAGGGGATTTGAACCTCCAACCATATCATGTTACTGGTGGCTAACAACTCATACTTGACAAGCCTTCAGCCCATAGCAGGGGTCAGTGCTTTGCTGATTCCCAACTTTATTTCCATCCCACACTCTTCGTGACTGTAATACGAGTTTCCTGTTTTTAGCTGCACTGAGGAAACTTACTCCCACTTTCCTGAGATTCTACGAGAGACTGAAGATTTCCCCACTGGTGGGGCAGGTAGTAAACTTTCCAACACTGTAGCATATCACTATGTCAGGGGAAGCTGGACCCAATTCTTAAAACTACCCCAGATACATGTACAGTCTCTTTGGTTCCCCTGCACCCGGACCAAACAAGAGGACACCGGGAGGAGGCCTTCCTTTCAAATAGCATTACTGCAGGAGAACCAAACAACTTGGACAGCCTTTACCTGGTGGACATAAAGAAGCAAAAGGACATGAGCTGCCACCTTGTACTCCTCCATAGATCCTGCTGCCACCTTGAATGTCTGGGCCCTTCTGGCAAACACCATTACTTGTCGTGAAATTGAGAGCGTCTCTCTCTTCTCCCAACCCTCTTCAGAATTGCTGCCCTTCCTTTTTTTCATCCTGCCCCATGGTGGTTGGTGGCAAAATGCTCCATCTTCCATACTTTGGGCAGAGGGCTAACATTTCCCTCATACCACAGGCCTTACCGGCCTCAACATGCTGGGCTACCCGATGCCACACTAAACTGCCGAACTGTTCCTTCTTGCACACTCTCCTCATCACTCTTCTCTGACTGACTCCCAACTACCAGTCTCCTCCATACCTGATAGGTGCAAAACTCCTATGTACTGTGCGCACACACCCAGCAGATGTGCACACGCTCGGTGTCTTAAAAGACACCTTTGGTAACTCCTGCAATGGCAGGGGTTACACTGTATATATGTATGTTACTTCTTTTCATTCTCCTTGATACTCCCCCACCGGGATGGCATATTATTTCTTTTAATCCTCCTTTGAACACCCCTCTGGGGATGGCATGTTATTTCTTTTCACCCCCTTTGAATCCCCTGCTGGAATGGCATGTTATTTCTTTTCTGCCCCTTACACACATGCATGCACGCACCAACTGTATGTCCTTACATTTCTATTTCATGCACATTATTCAATGAATACATTTTCAAACAACATTACAGTCTCCTGTGTGGTCTGTACTCACCTTCTGGGTTCAAAGAGATCTGTGATGAGGTGGGCTGTGTTCTCCTGTGACATCCTGGACATCTTGAGATCACACTTGTTGAGCTGCTTCTGCTCCCCTTGGTCCTCTTTTGGCTCAGCATCCATTGCAGGGTGTTCCTCTGGGGCGGTAGCCTACCCTATGGTTAACTGCCATGTTGTATAGTATGTAACAAGCAAAGAATATGACACAGGCCTTATAAGCAGTGTATTGTAGGGCACCACTGGAATGAGAAGGCACCAGAACTGCATACTGGGCATTCCAAAGATACACTCGATGATGCTCGCATGGTGATGTGTGCCTCACTCTACCTGTCCTCTGCAATAAATACTAGTCATGGGACAGGTGTGAGGACCCCAGGCCCCTGGGTGATAGCTGTCCCTGGCCAACATGTGAGGACATGGATTAGTGACATTGTGGGCAACATGGAGGGGAGTGAGAAGAGGCCTCTGGAGTATACCACCAGTGTCCCCACCACAATCTCTGGCACAGGATGGAACTGTGCTAGATGCAGGCATCATGACCACTACCAAGTAACAATGCCTGCACACTGATGATGTGCCCTGCTTTATCACACACCACCTGACAGTTGGTAGAGTGGTATCCTTTCCTATTTGCATGGGCCTCGGATCCATCACAGGTGGATGGCATGGATGGAAACATGGTGCAGTCCATGCCATCAAATACAGATAGTAGGTGCACAACTTGGTAAAACTGATGCATGGCTGCTGCTCACTTTGCTGGTGTGCTGGGGAATGCAATGAACTCCCAGTGTAGCTCAGCAAGGCATCTGGAACTGGCCCAACAGCCATGAGGTGGCAGAGTGAACAATGCCTGCGGTGTCCCCACTGTGGTCTGGAAGGTTCCAGTGGCCAGGAAGCACTATGCAGCTGTTACCTTGAGTGCTAAAGACATTGCATGGCTATGCTGGGTGTCTGTTTGGAGCTGGTCATGCAGCAGCTCATACAGCTGTGTAATCATGGGCCTATTGAGCCTGCACTGTCCCACGATTTGTCCATCACTGAGGACTTTGAATGTGATTTATAGATGGTAGTGTCTGCCTACAACAATGCACCTCTGGGGCCTATGTCTGGGCTTGGGGAAAGGGGCACTGGCCCTTTCACCATCTTGCATGGCCAGCTGCATCAGGTAGACAGTGTGAGCAATTCTGAGTTCATCTGGATGTACATGTGTTCTCCTATGTTTCTCCCTGCCTCTGGGGTTTGCCCAGGTTGAGACCTGATTTACATAGGCGATAATTGTAGCAGCACTATTGTGTTATGGTATTCAGTGAGCCCAGCACTATATCTTGCATATCACACTTCACGCACTGTACTATGCAGGTCCCCAACCCAAGTTTTGCATTACATACATTAACTCTGCAATAGAGTACAAGTGCAAAACATGCGCAGGACAATCCTTTCATATGAGGAACAGGTGCAAATACTTGCACAGCATGTGACCTCTGCCACCGGCTTATTATATTTATAAATTGTGATATAAATATATGGTATGTGAATGTCTGCTTAGAACCGAAAACAGCCCAGCAGTGATAATAGTGACCTTTGGATCCAAAGGTGACAGTGTACTGAGTCAGCAGACTGTCATAAAACTGGCCAGTAGAAACACTAATTAAAGACTTCCTACCAAAATGCCAGGTGATAAGATATCAGAAAATATTCCTTTTGAAACTGGGTCCAATGTATGCATTTTATGACCCTTGAAGGGCTGATCTCTCTTGGCTTTCACCTAGGGGAACTGGTGACAGGATATGGGTTTATGAAACATCAAAGGAAGTGCTTGATCAGAGAGACTGTCATATTTTACAAATTGCAAACTGCTGATTTTCAGCCAGCAGTAAATAAATATAATCCTTGGATATTCATACTCAGATTACAGAGTGGTCCTGGGCCTGACAGTGACCTCATGGGTGCTGTGACCTCAAGAGAGGTGGAGAGACTAACTTTAATTATTGTCAGATCCGAGAGGATAGTGCAGAAGCCCTCTCTGAAATTCAATGACACACTTCCTTTGGTGGACTGAAAACAAAGCACTTTTGTAAAATATAGGTATACAGCTAGAACTTTATGTAAACAGGTGTTTTGTTCTGTAACTGTAAATTTTTAGGACTGTAAGTACAGAATATCTGTTCTATGTATGTTTTGTATTTTATCTATTGTTTAATCTTAGTTAACCTTTATTTTGGTTCTCTCAAATCATGTTGAGTCTTTCTTTGCATGTGCAGGCTGTAACTGTATGGAACATTCTAAAACTGTTTAATGCTCAAAAGGGTGTGTCACTATCTTGCTAAAGGTAAGAATATACCTAGATCTCATATTGAGTCATAAGTGACATTTGGAACCTGGCTGGGTGCCACTGGCTGAAGGATTGTATTGCAACCCCAAAGAGAATAGATATCTGAACCTGTTGTCAGGAGGTCTAAACATTACTCTCAGGTTCTTAGCAATATTGGGAATGCAAGGAATCACAGGAATGTTGCATAAGAGTAATAAACTTGTTTATTACTACCAAAAGAATAATTACAGTTGCCCTAAGCAGTTCTTACCAATCTGAACTGGGAGCCAAATGCTAAGCATTCCCTATACCTCTAGGAGTTTCTGTGTCTCTTGGGGTCTCCGAGGTAGAATAAGTAAAGTCTCACATTATATACCTATGATAATTACTATGGTTACTGTAAGATAGAAACATTTCTAGTTACAAAGATGAGCCCTATTGGCTAAATTAGAGGTGGCTCCATGGTCCAAGATAACATTATACAATTTTGTATAGTCATCACTTTGTGAAACAAAAAGTACAGTTCTTACATAAATCAGTGTAGTAGTACAAATCACCAAAAGGTGGCAGTGCCGACTTATATATCATAATCATTACTAGGACACAGGCATCCTAACATCTTGTAAGCAAGAAGTACATAGGAAATATATATATATATATATATATATATATATATATATATATATATATATGTGTGTGTTAGAAAGCAAAGTGTATAACAATGATATGCATACATATCTTGACATCTACTCTTGTACGATAGATGCCTTTAGCCCTATATGTTAGTATAACATTTGCCTAAGTACTAGCTGTCTATGGTATACCTCTGGGGGTACCAATAAGTGTGCCGGGACCTCGTGTAACAATTCCCCCTTGTTGCCTCTCCAGACAACACAGCAAAATAGGGAAATGGACAGAGAGCAGGGACATTTACAGACCTGACGGCAAGCCTTGTAAAGGAACTCCAGCTTCTCACGGTGTTGACACAGTGTGCACCACAGGCAGCATAGCATAATAATCAAGAAAAATATAAAAATGCCTGTATAATAACAAAACCTTTAAATGTAATTTCTAACCAAGTGTTAGTTAATGCATTATTCATATCACCATCATTAATCAATGCAAGAACAGCTTCATTAGCATTGGTTATATTATTGCTGATGTAGATAAGGTGGGAATCTTTGCTGTCTAAAAGTGATTTTACTGTGAGTGTGAGTAGATCTATGTACATTAAAATATGGTAAATACTCAGAAAGTGTGAGCAGATAATCAGGGTTACCAACAATGATATCAGCATCCATAAGGGGATGGGGTAATAACGGTATGTTCAATGACAGACTTCTGATGGGGACAAAGCAAAATTAGGAGCATCAATGACATGTCTGGGTTCCATATACATAAGACTTCACATTAGTAACAACACAAAACTCTCCATCAGAATTATATTGCATTTTAACAGTTGGTAATCTCCATTCTTGTAACTGTTCCGGGTAGGTGTAGCTGGTCTTGGAAATCTGTGTTGACAGGCGATGAATCTCCTCTCAATATGACTGGTAAAGTTTGTCTGGAGCCAAAGTTGAGTCCAAAAGCCTGTGCCATTCATGCTGATGTCATCATCCATGGAAAATGACCAATCAATACTGTCGGAGAATAGCCACATACAGGTTTAATAACATCAAATACATCACATCGACACAGGTAAATGTAGCCCTTCTCAAAGCAGCAATCTGTGTGTGGGGTGACCCAGGTGTCCAGGATAGGATGGAAGACCAATAGAGGAGGCAAGTCAAGGCATTCTCTGTAGATGTCATCATCAAGGTGCCCAGTGGAGTGGATGGAGGCAAGCTTGTCGAACAAAGCTGTAGTGGGATTGAAATGTGGTAAAGAGACAGTAAAAGAAACAAACATTGTATCTTTAATAGAACATTTCTTAGAAGTAAAACATGGACCAGTATTAGGGTGTCTGGTCATGAAACCCAGGTTCCTAGCTATAGAAAGAGGAATAGTTAAAGATTGTTGCATGCACATAGCAATACAGCCAGGGTTTTACACTGTGGACAATACCATTTAAAAATACGTCTGTCATGAATAATATCAGGGATCCTTCCAGATTCTAGATCATGGAAGAGATTGTTGATGGTAGTGATAATATATGAACCATAGGCTGAGCATAAGATCTCACCGGCAATGTATTGTTTATCTGCTTCTTTATTGTTCTGTGCAATGAGTGCGTTACTTTATCTTTAGAATCTGTAAATGCCTTAGCGATGTCATGCATATTATATACAGCATATCTTTCTTTCTGACTAAGGCCATCCACACCATGCAGTATTGGGGTAAAATATTGTTAACAAACCAGTTTGGAATTTAGCTGAATGAGATTTGATAGCAGCAATGTCTGCTTTGTTCCAGATAGACATAGCTGTACCAAAGAGACCTGTGACAGTGCCTGTTACACCAGTGACATCAGAACTGTCAACCTCACGTGTATTACGTTTATGACTTTGATCATCAGGATTGGGTTTTCTCCTGAAGATGCCTCTATGCTCAGTGGTGTGTACCCCAGCAATAGAGTCTTGAGTATGAATCTGAAAAGCTGCTAAACTATCAAGCAATAAAGTACTGTAAAATGCTGAAGCATTAGTAAGATGACACATACCAAATTCTTTCATATTCTAGTAAGTCAAATTAAGCAAAACAGGTATATGCATACATTTTATGTTGTTAATAAGTGTATCAGGTAAGGCAGTGGCTGTGAGACCACTATGAGGACCAGGGTATGCTTTGGACATTCCAAAAGCTGTTTCTCAGTAGGGGTAACACAGAAAGATACATGGCAGCAGAGGCCATGTTATGTACAGCACAAAATTTCTGGCAGAGTCCTTAGACAAAGAATTACAATATGAGGGATCAGTTAAGGTAATAATATTGTATAAACCAGAATGTCTAAGAGCAGTTTATAGCAAGGACAGAGAACCACTAGGGGATAATTTAGCATTAATAACCACGGAAAGTTCCTTGGAGAGCTTGGCCACAGGGAGAACTTGTCCTTGAGATGTGGTTTTCCACTCAGTTTGTAGGGTAGATTTATCAGGAGCAACAACTGAGGCAGTGAGGTAGGCATCAGAACCTTCCTGGACAGTAATCAAATTGTCAGGTATGTTGATATAAACTCCTCTGGGGCAGATGTTGGAGGATCGAGGTGAGGAAGGAGGTGCTTACCGTGCCTTGGATGCAGGGGATAACTCCTGAGATGAGGAGAAAGTGGAACAAGATAGCCATCTTGTCAGTGTATCTGAAAAGGATAATAAAACATTAGTAGGTTAGTGCTATTCTGCCCAATGAGGTGAGGAAAAGTAATTATACTCCTTTATACAGTTTCAGTTGGTTTGCATATAACCACTTGTCAGTCAGTTTATGGTTGTGCAAGAGTCTAACCTGATAGACTGCTGGACTAAGCTTGTTGACAATGGGGTAGGAGCCTTCCCACTTATTGGAGAGGAGTGTGGCATGTGCAAATCTGACAACCATTACCTGATCTCCAACTTGCCAATCCACCTCTTGTGCGTGTTTGTCAAACTGTATTTTCAACAGTTGCTGGGCCTTGCCCATGCAATTGGCAACATACAGTGTGTGTATATGAGGTCATGTCTGCGTTTTTCCACATATTGGTGTACAGACACTCAGTCTGCAGTGGGGTGTGCAGGTCAAACAACAGGTGTTCAGGTAATCTCATTTGTCTTCCAGTCATCACCTCAAAGGGTGTCAACTGGGTGGCGACTGAGGTGAGCCCGTAATTGCCATAAGGAGCAACGGCAATAAGAATCCCAGGTCTTGAGATTGTCCTCAATGAATTTGGAGAACATTTGCTTAATCCATCTGTTGGCTCTTTCTACTTGACCTGAAGATTGTGAATGATAGGGTATGTGGAACTTCTTGTGAACGCAAGGAGTTCAAATGCTTCTTTCATCAACTCACCTGTAAAACTGGTTCCTTTGTCAGAGTCTACCTTGAGAGGTAGGCCCCACCTGGAGGAAATCTGTTCTACCAGGATTTGGGCAGTGGTCTTAGCAGTACATGTCTTAGTGGGGAAGGCTTCAACCCTCTTAGAGAAAAGGTTAGTTACCACAAGAGCATATTTGTTGTTTCTGCTGGTGTTGGTCATTGAACCAATAAAATCAATCTGAAGGGCATGCCAGGGGCCAGAATGTCTTTGTGGTAAGAGTTTGGCATTTAATTTGGTGGGATGGGATTATTTTGCACACAAATAAGGCAGTTGTGTATGTACTGTTTAACATCTTTGGTGACACCAGGCCACCAGGTGGTGGTCTTGAGCCTCTGGAGGGTATTTTCCACTCCATGGTGTCCACCAGTGGGGGTATCATGCACTTGGTGCAAGAATTTGGACCTAAGGTGTCTGGGAACCACATTCACCTTGGTTGTGGCATCATCTGGTTGGTACCAGATGAGCTCGTCATCTGGGGACAAGCGTAACTTACCTTCATGCCTCCAGTAGGGGTTATGAGTAGGTAGATTTTCTTTGGTGCTCTTGTCAAAGAATCTGAACACTTCTTTGAGTTCAGAGTTAGCATGTTGGTCTGCTGAAAGGTCCAAGGGGAAAAGGGTTCAGGTTTCTTTCTGACTGCTGCAATGTGTACAGCTGCTCTGGCCTCTGGATGGTCCATCATCCAGGTGTCCCCTCAGGCCCCTTCCTTGGCAAAGGTGTCTGCTGTGTCATTGAAAGCATGATAGTGGTCGTGTATGTAATGAGCTTTGACCTTGTGTACATAGAGTTTGTCTGCAAACCTTTGTGCCAGTGAGTGTATGTATATTACCAGTTCTTTGTGTTTCACTGGACTGCCATTGGAAGAGAGGAAGGAGTTCTTCTGCCAGAAAGGAAGGAATTCTGTAAGAAAACAACAAACCCAGTTAGAGTCTGTAAAGATGATGGTATCCTCGGTCCCATGCTGGATGAACCCGAGGGCACAGACCACTGCTGCCTTCTCAGCGTATTATGATGATGCTGCTCTGCAATGCTTAGAAATCTTAACAGTGTTACCATAAGGGTAAATCACCAAGATACCCATCCCTGCGATCTGTTCTGCTTGATAATAGGAAGCTGAACCATCTGTAAAATACAACACAATGAGGAGTTCTCAAGTACTTGTGGTGTGGCAGGGAGGAAGGGACCTGGATCTGGAAGATCAGGTGGTGCTAGTATACAGTCATGGGGTTCTCCTTGGAAGAGGAGTCCATGTGACAGCATGGATGGCATTTGGTTGGGTGAACCTGTATGTCTCTATCCTGGAGAAGAAGTGACCTGTGTGTCCAGCATGTTGTTAGAGACTGACCCATCCTTCACTCTATCCGATAGCAGAAAAGTAGTTGGGGTGTGGTTTGGGTTGATGATCAGAGGAGAATACCCAATGATATACAGAAAGTGCTTGACAGCCCAGTAGGTGGCCAGAAGGTTCCTTTCACAAAGGCTGTACTTCTGTTCCACTGGGGTCAAGACTGTGATGTGTATGCAATGGGTTTCAGGGTGCCATGAACCTTCTGGGCCAGCACTGCTGACATAGCTATGTCAGAGGTGGCACACTCCAGATGGAATGGCAATGCTGGATTGGGGTTGACCAGAGATGGAGCCGAGGCTAAGGCCTGCTTCAGTGACATCACAGCCTAGGTGTGAATGGGACCCCAATTCCAGGTAATGTCCTTTTTCAGTAGCTCATACAGAAGAGCTGCCATCTGAGCAAAATCACAAATAAAATCTCTAGAATAGTTCACCATACCTAAAATCTCCTAAGAGTTGCCACACTGGTGGGTAATGGCAAGTCTTGCAATCCTTTTCATCTTCTTCCGGTAGGGCTTCAGCCTTGATCAGTTATTTCAGACCCAGAAAGAGTACCTCTTTCTGACATAGTAGTGCTTTTGCTGGGTTGCATTTGAGGCCTGCTCTCTGGATGAGAGTCAGTAGTTCATCAAAGATATCCAAGTGTTTTTCCTGTGTGGCTGTTGCCAGCAGCAGGTTGTCCACATACTGCAAGAGACACTGGGGATAGAGAAACCTCAAGGGTGTCCATCATGTGCAGATGACACAGGGAAGGACTGTTATGGAATCCCTGTGTAAGCAGGTCCATGTGTACTGTCTACCTTCAAAGTAAAGGCAAACTTATATTGACTCTTAATAGCCAATGGCAATGACCAGAAACCATTGGAGATTTTCAGGGCACTGAACCATTTTTGGTCAGGGGTCAAAAGTCGCCGCACGTCAGGTGCTGATGTCACAGTTGGAACATAACTAGGAGTGACCTGGTTCAGTCTCCTGTAGTCAATATTAAGTCTCCAGGCACCTGTGGGTTTCTTCATAGGCCACACTGGGGAGTTGGCAGTAGAGAGAGACACATGTTCTGATTACACCTTGTTTGAGGAGTGATTTTATTGTTTCCTAACAGAAGGCAAGGCCTCTGGTGGAAAAGAATATTGCCTTTGCCTCTCATGTGCTGGGCCTAGCACTTGATGATAGTGTGCATTCTGCCACAGTCATGCTTGTTGGTAGTAAATGTCTCCAAATGTCTTTGAAGAATGGGGAGGAGCTTTGGAAAAGCTCATAGTTCTTGAACTAATCTATGATGTCATACTCTTTGTTGTTGACAGATATTGTTGCCACCACATGTGAGTCAGGTATCATGATGGTATGATATTGGCCCTAAATCTGTATCAATAGCATATTAGCTAGGTTTACCACACAGCCGTGTGGTGCAAAGAAGTCAATTCAATGATACTAGGATGATCATGCAATACCATCAACTGAAAGTTGTGAGAGGCCTTCAAATGTCCCAACTCTACAGGTAATGGTAGAGAATGGTATGCAGGTAACCTAGTACTATCTATGCCTGACATGTTGGTCCTCCATCCGGTGGACCATGGAGATGTATCTGGGTGGTCATCATGTAATGCAGACACAGCCGTGCCTGTATCCTATAACACTGTAAGTTGGCAGCCACTGACCTCGGCCTCAGTGCAGGGCCTTCTGTTTGTATCCAAGACCAGCTTGCTTACCATATAGACTGGGGCCTGTAATTGTCAATCTGCACTGGAGGAAGCATGGAGAGGTTGGGCCTGGTTCCTGTGAACCACTTTACCATGCTGCACTGATGCTATATAGGAGGTGCTTCTGGGTTCAGGCCTGTATGCGCCTGAGGACCAGTACTTCTGGTATCTCCATGGCCTGTTGAGGCCTGTGTTCCCAGTTGTATGGCTGCAAGGGCCTGATTGGGAACAGCATCCATTACAGAGCGCACTTGTCCCAGGAGCTCTTTGAACTTCCAATTTTCCTTGGCTATCTCCCTATACAAAGGGCCTGGTCTATGTTGCTGTTTGCCCTTGTTATTGTTATGATGTTTCTTATTCTTATGATAATTCCAGTTCCCACCCATTGTTGCTGCTGCTGTTGTGGCTGTTGGGCCTGCTGGAGTGCTGGTTGTCTGTGGGAGGGGCTGTTTGTGTTGGGTCTGCCCTTCCACCATGTAGTGCATTGCAGCCTCTGGGGTAGGCTCCACGGCAGCTACTTTCTTGGAACCAGGGCCCAGATCATGAGTGTAGAGTTGCTAAACTCTCTTGGTTTTCGAAGAATGTCGGAAAACCTCTCATAGTGGGATAGGTGGTTGGCTCTACCTACTCTCTCACTGCAGGGATCATGTTCCTAAGGAACAAGGTGTTATACTCAATAAGATCTACATTCGCAGCTTCTTGTGTGAGGAGTTTTCCTGCTCGGTAAGCCATCCAGAGTCTCTGGTGGTAAGTCACTGGACTTTCTATTGCATTCTGTTTTACAGGGTAAGCGAGCATCACTCTTACTACACCTGGCCTGTGTGCAAAATGAGTTCAGCTGTGACCTCGTCAAGGTGGCGTAGCCATCTTGGCAGATGGCATCGGGAGTTTAGCCCATTGTCCAGGATCAATGGTCTGGCATCGGATCTGGACCTGGTAGTCTGCAGTGAGACTAAGCATTTCACATTTAGCACACACCTTTTCCAAGTGACAGCTGAGATTGTTAGACGGGCTCATCCAACCGATACTGTCAGCTATTTGTTGAACAGAGTAGGCCATTTGTAGGGGATTATTGGGCCGATCAGGCTGGGGTAGGTTGCCTCAGGTGCCATCCAGGGCTGCCAGGTGCAGTCTCTGCTGTGATACAAACCATACCTTCCTGAGTGCCAGCCTTATGCAGAAGCTGCCTAATTTGGGTTTTAAGGACACGCTTATGTCTCTCAGAGATAGGCACTGTGCCTATCACATGTTCAGTCATCGTTTCTATCTCCTCCCTGTCTTCCACATTAATAACAGCCACCCAAGGTGCTGTCAGGACTAGGACTTGCCCTCCCCCCCCATGGGGGTTGCCATGTTGGCATCACCATGATATGTGTCATGATGTCATGGGTGTATGGACGTGGTGAGGTGTAAGGGTTCCACCATGTTATGGATGGTGGGACGGGATCTCTGGCCATAGTAGAGGTGTGACTGGGCATTGTACTGAGAGATGTCATCATCTGAGATCTCCTTCAGATGACGTGGCTAAGGCAGGGCTACACCTCCCAGCGCCTTAACATGTCCAGCCAGAACCTCCCGCTGATGATGCAGTTTCACCATCTTGGATTCACATTCAGCATAACTCACATTTGCAACATTCACAGCAACCTCATCTTGCATTTGTTTCTGCAACACTCTATATTTGCAAATAAACTTAAAATAAACTTAAAGTATAAACTTGTTTATTACTACCAAAAGAATTATTACAGTTGCCCTAAGCAGTTCTTAGCAATACTAACCGGGAGCCAAATGCTAGCGTTCCCTGTTCCTTGAAGAGTTTCTGTGTCTCTTGGAGTCTCCAAGGTAGAAGACGTAATGTCTCACATTATATACCTATGATAATTACTATGGTTACTGTAAGATAGGAACATTTCTAGTTACAGAGATGAGCCCTACTGGCTAAATTAGAGGTGGCTCCAAGAGTCCAAGTTAACATTATACAATTTTGTCGTAATCACTTTGTGAAACAAAAGAGTACAGTTCTTACATAAATCAGTGTAGTATTACAAATCACCAAAAGGTGGCAATGCTGACTTATATATCATAATCATTACAAGGACACAGGTGTCCTAACATCTTGTAAGCAAGAAGTACACAGGAAATATATACATGTATTAGAAAACAAAGTGTATAACAATAATATGCATACATATTCTGACATCCACTTGTATGGTAGATGCCTTAGCCCTATTTGTTAGTATAACATATGCCTAAGTACTAGGTGTCTACTGATGTACCTCTAGGGGTACCAATAAGGGTGCAGAAACCTCATGTAACACTATTAACTGGGTGTGCTAGCAAAAGGTTCACATTTGACCCCCAGGACCCAAGGCTAGTAGATGATTGGACCCAAAACAGACAGGAGGGCTACCCTGTTTGTCTTCTGTTCACACTACTGCACTCAGAGGTTTGGCACTGTGGGAACATAGAGCCTGACCTGTGGAGTGTGTTGTGACACAGCGCAAGTGCAATCTATTTATACCAGGTGCAAAACTTTGAATATCTGGGCCAATATGTTTTTAAAAGTTTTAAAATATGATGAACTGTACCAAAACTGTGCTTTGTAACTCACATCAAAGTTTTTTTCTGTTTATAAACTGACTAATATTATACAATGGCAAGAAAAATCTTGGACTGTGATTGGTCAGTTTGGGGCTGGACCCATGGTGTTATCCCAGCACGTCACCACAGGTCTAGTCTCAGCCTCACTGTGAACCTGTAGATGAGCATATAATTGATTGTTTCATCTTCTCTTAAAAACAAAAATATTTTCCACACAAAATATCTTTAAAATTATTTTTATTTTGTATAACAATGAGCCATTGTATAATAGAAATAATGTACTCCAGGGTGTGTGTGTATGGGATGCCATGCCTGGGATTGAATGCACTGCCTGCAGCCTCATGCCAACCCCCGGCATGATGTTATGCCAGCATGACACACACCCTGTCATGCATTATTCCTTTAATATTTATGCACATTTGATTAAAATTAATATATTCTGTTTTAGAAAGTGAAAATTTAGCCTGAAGGAGCAGCATGTAATTTGCTGTGAAACACTGACAAATTACTTTGCTTATATGAGTACCA
The DNA here is from genome assembly GCA_016271365.2 of Neoceratodus forsteri. Lineage (NCBI taxonomy): Eukaryota > Metazoa > Chordata > Ceratodontiformes > Ceratodontidae > Neoceratodus > Neoceratodus forsteri. The sequence goes on along the minus strand of CM028129.1, from coordinate 1,682,150,779 downwards.
GAAGAAATGAAATGAGAATATATTTCTTGGTGGCAGCGGCATTTACTAAGACCTATAGTATGGGTGGGTCTACTACAAAATCCTGAAACTCATTTGCCCAACTTACAATAGACTGACACCGACTGCCTGCCACTCACTTGCCTGATGCTAGAAATTTGCCCACAGTGGAGGTGATTATATCAAGTGTGGAGGTGCAGGGGCAATTGTAAGTTGGAAAAGTGAGTTTTGGGATTTTGTAGGACTCCGTATGGAGTAATTGTAATTGCCTTAGTGCAGATGCCTCACTTAGTGCTTTTTGTATTATTAGGGTTGATTCAGCTGTCCTTTGTACAAGTATTGAAATACAGATAAGGCACACTGATGAGTCATGAAAAGGCTGAAACACGAGCCCATCTTTTGTTTTCATTCTTTCTAGTGTGTACAATAGGCCATTTGGTACCATACAATCCTGTTGAAAGCAGAACCTGTCCAAATTTGTTCATGGTAATTTACATATGCTTCCCATTCGCTCATGGTGAGTTACATATGTTTCCCATGATGCTTTGCAGTATTAGGGTATTTGTGAATTTGGTTTACTTGAAACATAGCTTTGTTGCCTGTGCCCTTTCCAAGTAACATTTTTCCTCAGTACTGTTGTGTTGAAGTTTTTGTCTTTTAGACTGCAGTCCTACTATGATGTAGCTACCTCAAGGGTAAGAAAGAATGACTCCAGCTCCTGACATCAGGTGAACTGATGTCACTGGGTTCTGGAACTGTCAATGAAAAAAGAATGAATATTGAGTGAGAAAATGGCTGCATTAAAAAGGAACCCCAAATTATGAAAAAATGGGACTATGTTCACACACACACACACACACACACACACACACACACACACACACACAACAAAAGGATAAAACATGTGCCTGTCTTTTGTTTTTAGTCATTGCAGTGTGTATAGGAGAGGTTATTTGGCATTATAACAATGGTCTGTGAAATGAAGCTTTCTGATTGGCTGTAAACATTCTAACAGCCTTATGTTAATCTTTAATTAATGTACTTGTACAGCTTACTCATATATTGAACAAGGTTTAACACTGTTTAAAAACATTTTATTATAATAGTAATAAGGCACTCCCAGGTGTTATGTTAATGGTCAGTTAATCACCCTCCTGGGGGGGCATGTGGCACTTTCGGCATGCCTCGTGCCACATTATGCCCTAGAGAATGATTAATAGACCATTAACATAACCCTTGGTCATGCCTTATTGCTTAATTATAAAAAGGGTCTGAGAAATAGAGCTTCTGATTGGCTGCAAACATTCTAACAGCCTTATGTTAATCATTTATTAACATACATGTAGAGCTTAGCAGATGCTGAACATGGTTTAACACAGTTTAAAACATGTTTTATTATAATAGCAATAAGGCACTCCCAGGGATTATGTTAATGATCAGTTAATCACCCTCTAGGGCATGTGGCACTCGGCTGCACCTTGTGCCACAGTACACACTAGAAGGTGATTAACAGACCATTAACATAACTCTTGGTCAAGCCTTATTGCTTAATCAAAACTACTGCTTTGAACCTATAATCCATTTCCCTAGTGGCAGATGTTGAAGTACTGGTTCCAATTCTATTATTGTCCCTCTATACAAGCCTTTCTGTCAACACAGTGAATGTTTTTGATTTACACTCTGATGTTAAGTACCATTTTGGAACTGTACAATGTACGCTATGTTCCGCTGAGCCCCAGAGTTCTATAATAAACATGGATGCATTGTACCAACAATGGAGAGCTGAGCAAGGGACATAAACTACATCACACAGTTCTAAAATAGTACTTTACCACTTGTGTGTGAATCAAAACATCAACTAGTATAGCTAAAAAACTGCAGAGATTTAACAGTAACTAAAATTTAAACCAGTATTTAATACTGGCCTTTACAAGGAAAATGACATACAGGTTCAGTGCAGTTCTCCTAGAAAAGCAGCATTCTAAATTCTTTTCATGGTGATTTGCATAACATTTCCATAATGCTTTGTATTACTGGGGTACTTGTGATTTTGTATTTCTTGAAACCTGGCTTTTTGTCTATGCCCTCCAGCTCACCCTTATCTCAATACTTTTGCGCTGAGGTTATCTTTCAGACTGCAATCCTACTATGATGTAACTGCCTCTCGGTGTGAAAGATTCAAAGACTGATCCCTGCTCTTGACATCAGTTGAGTTGAAGCCTAAATGAAACTCTCCATGCAGGGCTTCCTTTACTGATGTCACTGGTTCTGGAACTGATAATTAATAAAAGAATGAATTTTGAGTGGGAGAAAGTCTGATTTAAAAAGAATCCTTAGATTAGGAGAACTAGAAATATTTTAAAGGAACTGTTAGCTTTTGTGGGCATTTTTCTACTTAATTAGATTGGCACCTTTTGCCATTTACATTAGGAGTGATGGCATCTGGTGCATGATTAGAAACACTACTGTTATAACCCCCTTTTTGGTTAGTGAAATATTCTCTCTGTTCAGTCTCACCATATTCTCACAGCCAGCTGCTCCTGGCTCCTGCACGCTCAAGTACTATAGGTGCTGACATTCCACCACACTTGTGCATGATAGGGCATTTAATTTTTAAGTATTGTTAGATAATACACCATTCAAATCTGCACTGCCCACTGATCTCTCCTTGTAGTAAGCCTTTAGTAAACCGAGGGTATTCCTTGTTGGAACAGCTTTTGATGCAGTTGCAATAGGGAATGATTTTAAATTAGTGGGAGGTAAATTCAAGAAGGATGTGAAGAGGTTTTACTTCACAGAAAGAAGGGTGGGTGGAGCCTTGGAACAGATTGCTGGCAGAGGTTATTTGGGCAAGGACCATTAATGGATTCAAACATGGGTGGACATGGCCAGGGACTCATAATCCCACGTGGGGAAACCGGGATGGAGGACAAAGCAGAAGTGAGAGAGAACATGAATAAACCACTGTGGCTCTAGGCCGGGTAAGGTAGTACAAACTCTAGGCAGACTTGATGGGCCATCGTGTCCGCCTGTCATCAGATTCTAATTTTCTATGTTTCTGTGTTTCTATGTTACTGTAAAATTCACAGTACCTAATGGAACCTAATAGAATCCTCACCATTCTAACAAAAATGTTCCTGTTGATGAGAACACACACATGTTTGCACCACTTCCCATACATAGATACACACAGTACACTGCAACCCTCCACTCCACAGAGTCCATCTGTTTCACAGTGTTTAGGGCTAGTAAGGACGCTGGCAGACTCCTTTGCATTTCAGAATCTACATGCCAGGACTAAGCTCCCAATCTACATAAAATGAGTGACAACGTACACCTTTAGACCCATTACCACCTGCTAGCTCATGGAACCATGCATCTGCTTTGCAATCTTTTTATTTATTTATTTATTTCAGTACTCTGAAAACCATTTGAGCTCAGAGCTCTTTACATAGGTTCCACGTCAGGACATTTCAGTACAACAGATAGGTGAAATTATACAAAGGATTGCAGAAATACAAAGGTAAACAAACAGGATTATATATCAAACACAGTACAGGTCACAGGAAAACAGACAATTTACAGTGCCCAACGGTGAAACCAGTCAGTTGTCAGCAAACAAGAGGTTGTTTGGAGCGTTGCTAAGTGCTAAAAAAAAAAGAAAACAAAGGGGTAAAGGGAGGTGCCAAGTGCAATGTGCAAAAGGAGCGTTATATTAGTATAGCAGTAGGGATTGGAGGGAGGTGACTAGACTGGATGCAGGGGAGAGGGTGCTACGTGTGTGAGGGAAGCAGGAGGGCCTACTCAGGGAGAGAGGGAAGGGTTGAGGGGCAGGGGATGGAAGCAGTGATGGGGAGGAAAGGTGGTGCTAGCGATGGCAGGCACATTGAGATTCACATATCATAAGGAGCTTCAAGTTCGGGTTTGAAAGTACCCAGTGTGGGCAGGTGCGCAATGTTCTCCTGGAGGAGTTGAACCATAGCGGTGCACGGTAAGCAAACGACCTTTGTTCTTGAGATGTTCGACATTTTGGAGTTAGGAAGGGCTGGTGTTTGGAGTTACGGGTGTGCCGTGGATTATTGCTAGTAACCAGAGTTGTTGGACCCTGGTGGTAGCTGACTAAGGCAGATCTTTCTGGCCAGAAGGCAGGATTGCTATTTTAGCCGACCATTGAGCATGAGCCAGTGTGCCCTGGCATAGGGATTACAGGTGTAGTCAGTCGGTGCCCACCCAAGGTGAGCCGGCAGACTTGGTTGAGTGCTGTTTTTATGCACTGGAGAGCAGTATCTGTGGCAGAACCATATACAGGCAGCCCGTAGTCCACCAGGAAATCCACAGAACTGTGAACAGCTATGCTGAGGGCTTCAGGGAGAGGCTATGCTTGTGAAAATAAAGTCGCCTATGCGCTTGTTGATAGCTTTGGCCGTGTTGTCAATGTGAGAGTGTAGGACAGCGAGTTGTCAATAGTGATACAAGGCATTTAAAGTGTTGAACAAGTTCAAGGGAAACCCCGCCACTATTGCATATTGATAGTGGGTAGTTTTAGTGTTTGTTTAGAGAGCTGGAAAACAGCATGGTTTTTTTTCTTGTAGTTCATTATCAATTTATGATCTTTGAACCACGTCTCTACACTGGTGAAGTCGCTCTGTTTTTGCTGCTCAAGGGCACTGGGGTCTGAGCCATTTGAGAAGACTACTGCATCATCTACATAAAGAAGGATACTGCCTTGACTGGCTTGGGGGAGGCAATTCAAGAATAAGCTGAATAGGAGGTCACCCAGTATTGACCTTCGGAACACCTGGGCAGACAGATTTGCTGTCTGAGAGGACAGTACCTATCCTGACTTGCTGAATTCCAGGAGGGCTATAGTGGTGCTGTGCCCTGCCCTAAAGCCATGCTGCTTAGGGGCGAGGGAGCTTATGTTTGTCCAGGTATCCGACAAGTTGGTCCGTGATGATTCATTCCAGGGCCTTCGAGAGTGGTGGAAGTATAGAGATGGGTCTACAGTTCTCGGCATGGCCCGATCCCCACTGTTGTACACAGGGGTAACTACTGCAGCTTTCCATTTTGAGGGAATACTGTGAACCGGAGTGATAGGTTGAAGATATGGGTAAGGGAAGACAGGATTTCTTCCAGAGAGTGAGATTAGTTTTAGATCGAGGTTATCTCCACTGTATCTCCCTTACCGAGCACCTACGCAGGTATTTCCTGGCATTCCCCGATAGTAATAGGTCGTGAAGTGAAAAGGGGATGCACTGGGGTCTGTGAAGGAGCAGCAGGGTTGGTGAGGGAGAAAAGTCAGTAGGGAGGACATTACGGGTCAGTGAAAGCAAGGTTGAAGGTGTTGGCTATAGAGTTAGGATCAAGGATGGGGATCCATCAACGCTGAGCATGGTGGGGGCCATTTTGGGCTCACATCCGGTGACCTCTTTTAGGTTTGCCCAGAATTACGACCACCATTCCGGTTCTTGGCTAGGCCTCCTGTAGTATACGTGCTTGGCTATTTGGATGGTCCTGGTACAGTTATTCCTGGCCCGTTTGTAATTCAGGATGTCGGACTCCTTCCTGTGGCCCTGGCTACATGCCAGAGATGGTCTCTTATTTTTCATAAGTTCAAGGGTGTCTGGGCTAATCAAGGGGTTGAATGGCCTTTGATTTTACACTTTTGAAGGGTGCATCAGTGTCGCAGATCGTATTGAATAGAGAGGATGAAATGATCAAGTGCACTATCAGTGTCAGAAGCCCTCAAACACTGCTGACCAGTCAGCGCTTGAGAGATTGGCTTAAAGCGGCCCGTGTGACCAGGCTTGAGGACCCTGTTGGTGACTATTCTGGAGGGTTTGGTGAAATTAGCCCAACTGAACATGACAGGGAGTGATCACTAATGTCGTCCGGGAGGACAGGGGCATTGGAAATATGTTCAGGTCAGTTTGTGAGGACTTAGTCGAGCAGAGTACTAGTGCCGTTCTGTAATTGGTCCTAGTCGGGCTTCAATGAGCTGTATAAAGTTGACTGCCTGAATTGCATCTTTGAAGTGGTTAGCTTCAGGGCAAGCCAATTAATATTGAAATCACCAAGAAATATTACCTTGGAGCTTCTCGGTCAGTCTTCCAAGGCACTCTATGATGGCTTGGAGACCTTGGGTCGAGTTCTTTGGTGGGGTGTAGACTGATAACAGTGTAATTGTTTTGTTATGGGCCCCAGAAGGACCCGTAATGACAAGGGCCTGGGAGAACGGTCCTTGGTTGGTAAATTTAGGACTATGCCCTGTAAGCTATCCTTAAGGTAGAGTGCACAGCCACCATCTCTTTTAGATACTCGATCTTGCCTAAAATTGTGTAACCTGGTAGACTGATGGCACCATCATTGGATCCTGGGAGACAGCCATGTCTCGACAACTGACAGCACATCAGGATTATGGAGGCTACCAGGCTTGATGATTGTCAAACTCTGTTGCCAGGCTGCGGATGTTTAGGGATGCAAAGGTTAATGGGCCTGGTTTCTGGGCAATCGTACCTGATTTTAAGTGGGGCCCGGATTGGGGTGGATGTTGCCTGGAGAGAAGTAGCAACAGGAGAGCTAGTCTAACCAAGTAACTTCTGAAGTATTTGGTGTTAGCTTTGTGCTGCCTTTTGAGTTTATTCTGATGGCGTCTTGTCGGAGAGCGGCGGCAGTCTGAGCAGGAGTGTGGGAGGAGGAGGAAGCCATGGCTGGGCATGCTGAGTTCTGGATCAGGCATGCAGGCTGTGTTGTCAGGCCTGCAAGTGGCAGGTAGAATGGAGTCAAGCAACAACATTATGGTACAGTAAGTATAGCCATAGATATGCTCAGTGATAAGTAGGGTAGGCTTTTAGGGTCATTGTGTGGCTACCCTGAGAACATACAGAGAGTGGTCAGAAGAATATAAAAAGGCAATAACCTGGTTACCGAATGCATGATTGGTAGGGGAGGGAATCTAAGATTAATACTACTGTAGAAAATGCATGGACTACAGACTGATAAAGATAAGGCAGCAGCAATGTTTGTTAAATTTGAGCACGAGAGGATCACCTCTTTAAGAAGTTGCAGGAAAAGAGAGCCCTTTAAGAAGTTGCTGTAATTGACTAGTATGCAGTAATTGACTAGTATGCAGTGCATGTGACTACTACTGTACCTGATGGTAATTACCATAGTCTCTGTACTTGTGGCATTGTGCCTATAAAGGACATTGGAATCCTCATTTTGCCCATTAGTCATTGACTAAATGCTAATAGTATAACTCTGTGTATTGTCTCAGACTGCTGCTGTACTGGGAATCCCTACAAAATGAGTTGCTACATCTTGTGGGGCTATCAAGCTGATACAATTTCATATTAAAATAATATATAGTTTCAGATTGTAGCATTATACTGTGATGATGTAAGAGACTTAGTGTTTATCTTGTCCACCCTCATGCCACATGGCAGTGATTATACTCCATTTGAATACTGACACACTGCCAAGCTCATTGTTACCCCTTCTCATACTGTTTAACCCTCAGTGCCATTCCCCACATGAATCTGTCTAAATCTGCTTTTTAAGCCTGAACATAACCTTACTAGGTAAGGTATTCCACATATTAACCACCCACTGTGTGATCAAATGCTTCCTGATGTTCCCCATATCTAGCCACTACCTCAGTCTGAATGTATCCTCTAGTTTTGTTTGTACTACCACTTCTAATGGCTGTGCATACTTCACCTTATTTGTCTATTTTAGTACTTGGAACACCGTGATCATGTCGGAACATCATAGATAGATAAAAACTTTATTTTTATACAGGAATTCTAGTCATTAGGATTATACAATCCTGTTCTCAAGATAGTCCTGTTGTATTGCACTAAGTTACACTTAAATATATAACATAAGACACATCAAAAACAATACAAAATTTACACTAAATGCAGTTTTCAGTTAACTTATAAAAAAATACCCCATTTATCTAAGTACTCTACTATATACATATCAAAGTACATTTAATCTTTCAATAAGTACAATCTTAATACTGAACAAAAATAAGAAGTGCAAAATAGTTTACAAAACACCCTTACCAAACAAAGTCATGTACAGCTACATCTTATCTGATAAAGATTCAAGATTTTAGTACTTGGAACACCGTGATCATGTCGGAACATCAGAGATAGATACAATGCACAATGCCATAAGTACAGAGAATATGGTAACCATGTCCCCTTAGCCTTTTTATCTGTGTATACTCTAGCTTGTCGGTGCCCTTTAATATTGAGGCTACTGCAATCATGTCACCTTTTTTCTTTTGTATCTGTGTGTACTCACCCTGTCTAGTCCCTTTAGTATTCAGAACAATGTGATCATGTCCCCTCTCAGCCCTCATAATCTCTGTATGCTTCCATCTGTCCCCATTAGTAATGGGAGTACACCGATCATGTCCCATTTCAGCCTTCTGTATCTCCTTATGGTGGTCTGCATACTCTCGCGACTGATTTCTGTCCTTGAGGGTTGATAGGACCATTCAGTCTGGGACCCTTCATGATGCTATCAATGACCGCGACTCTTACTTATCGTGATATGGAAAATCAAGCTGGCCAAAGTCACACCTAAGAGTGTAACCGGGTCACCATGCAGATGTTTGGTGTTACCTATGAGCTACTACAGCCTTGCACCTGTGGGGAATATGAACAGGGTTTAGGGGCCTAGGCTTGTTAGACTCCTCAGTTGGGGGTTCATTCTAGAACAGAAAAGTAGTGTGGTGCCTGCACCCTGAGAACTATAAGTGGGCCAGTTCAAATGTGCAATACTACCTCCTGGGATGCAGTATCAACCCACTTCCCCACAGGTTACAAACACCAACCTGAGAACAACCAGCTGCAATACTTAGTTTAACAAAAGCTCAGTCTGGTACACTACAAATAATATGATCGCTAATAATATGCTTACACATGGGATTCCTTGGCCAACTGTACCGTTAGCCACCACTGTTTTCATACCCACAATAGCAGCAGCCCCACAGCAATGATTGTCTTAGCAAAGGACTATACATTCAAGAATATACACGTTACTGCAATTCTAGAACAGTTACTGCTACTCAGGCCAAAATAACAGTTGCAGGCCTGATGTCATGGTGCCCAGGATCTTGTGATAGTGCAGTTTTTGGTTTATTGTAGGCTTGCAAACCATTAACCACATGTCACTGACTTTTGCTAGCAAATTACGAAACAAGGCAATTGTAATCCATATGGGAAGATTGTAATTCAAAAGCAACCATTTTAATACAATAGGGAGAACTTTAACCTTTTTAACCATATGGCTGGCTAGGTCAGTACTCACTCATCTGATGACCAAGGTCTCTCAGGCTGGCACAGGAACACAAGAGTGAAACTCTGATTGATGCTTCAGGTGCAGGCTAGCACCAACGGGCAAAATAGGCAAGTCCCTGGCTCAGGACAAAGTCACTGTCACTCTCTGGCAGTTCCTCTGGCTCAGCAGTTACAGCAGCTTGGCAGCATGTCAAGGTTAACGTGAGGCCCAGACCGGGTGCTCCCTTGCCTCCCAAGGGTGCATTCATGATCAGGGTACTAGATACCCAGAGCCTGAGGTCCTGACCTCATCCTTCCTTTAGTCACACCAAACAGAGAAAGTAGGGCTGATCTCCTACCTCTGAGTCCAGCAGCAGTTCCTGGAAGCTCACTGCAATAGCACTGTCCACAGCAAACAGCAGCAGTTCTGTCCAGTCTGCACTTCAGCTGATTTTATCAACACAACAACCACCTTTAGCTCTGAGACTGGCTAGTACTTCAGTTTTTCCTCTCATCACATCTTGCCTTCAGGTGCCAGAGCAGGACTACCTGAAATCCCTCCTAGCTTGTGGGAAGGTTCCAGTATAGGTCCCAGCCAGTTTCTCTTCGCATTGGCTGTCTCAGCTGTTAGTCACCACTCACAGCAGCAGTTCTTGACTTACGACTGGTGCAAAAGGGTGCAAAGCGCACTGTCCCTTGGTGCCTAGAGTGCTTCAGGTATTTCCTCTATGACCCTCAGGCTCCGTTAGCTCGTCTTGGGGTCAAAGGACAAAATGACAACAACCATGCTGTTGCAGGCACAAAATTAAAGAGTTACTTATTCCCAAAAGTTTCCTGCACAAAATGCTGCCAATCTGTGTACTGAAGTTAGCTTTGTTAAAACTGATATCTGGGTATCTATCAGTAATGGTCACAGTGGTCCAGTTGGGTATCAAGGAATATTTCCCTTCAAACACAGAGGTGCTCCTTTCATTAGTGGCATGGAGCACTGGGAATGATCTGCTCAGCTGTCTCACTTCACCACCTGGTCTCCTTCAACTGTTACAGTCGGCCACAGCAGGCAATGTTGGAACCACACTTCGCCTCCTGTGACCCAAAGGCAAGCCCCACCATGGGGTGGGGATTACACTTATCCTCCTTAATGATTTCTCTAAGGTAGGTGCTGACTTCTTTCTTGCTGAACTAGCTGGCACTGACTGGTACCCAGTTCTTTCCACCTCCTGTGTTTCTGATGACCTCTCAGTTTTCCTTAAGATAGTTTCCTCCTCCAAGATGCCAATGCCATCCCTTATAAGCAGTACAGTTAGGGCACTGTCACAAAATGCCTCCATAGTGACCTATTATCTCTAATGAAGGCTAGAGACAAGTGCTGGACTGTCTTGTAAGTTCTCTCAATCTGTGGCAGACCTCCTTGAGTATAGACTGCCTAGAAAGGCCTGCAAGAACGCCATTGGCTCTGCCAAAAGTGAGTTTTGCAGACCCACCCTGCTTGCTTCCATCAACGGCCCACAGAACATTTGGAAAAGCAATAAGAATTCAGCTGGGAGTTCTGTAAAACAGCAAAAGTAGTGACATCCTGTTAGGTGGGGTCAACTGCAATAACCTGCAAACTATTGCAAATGCATTTAGTGCAGTTTTCAGACTATTCTCCCTTCACCTCCCTGTTCTCATGCCCTCCTGTCAACCCCCAAGTCTCCTGCCCCTGCCCTCCCTCAACCCTCCTCCTTTTACCTTAAAGTTGTGACCTTATGAGGAATTATTGGGCTGTTAGGGAAATCTGTCCCCTTATAACAGTACTGGACATGACAACATAAAGCCCAGATTTATCCATCTGTGTGCCTCCTTTCTTGCCCTTCCTATTATTCACATTTTCAACTTGTCCTTGCTCTCTGATTTTGTCCCCAATACCTGGAAATTGCCAGAGTTGTCCTGGTCTTTAAGTATTGGGATCATAAATACATAGAAAACTACTGCTTCATTGCAGTCTACTCCACTCTTAGCAAACTTCTTGAGAAAATTGTATCATCCCAAATGACTGACAAGCTCTATGCATACAGTTATCTTGCCCAAGAGCATAATGGCTTCTGTAAAGGACCCATTACAACCACAACTCTTATTAAAGTGTTCTCAGAGATTAAAATTGCTGTGGTCCAAGGTAATTTGAAAGGGAGAGTCTTTGTAGATCTATCCTAGAGCTGGCTGACCACAATCTGCTGTGCTCTAGGATCCTGCTGCTCCAAGCTCCTTGCTCTGAGTCTGTTATCTCATGCAGTAGTCTAGATTGCTAATTACCTTGAAATTACACAACAAACAGTCAAAGTAATGTCACCCTGTTTGGTCTGGCTTCTGTTAGGCTTGGTGGTCCTCAAGGGTCCATTCTTGGACCCACCCTGGTCTCCCCTTTGTCAGTGATCTCTCTTGGGTGTCCTCCCACCGTTGTACTAGTCTGTATGTGGATAACCTTGTAGTCTTGACCAGTTCAAGCAACAAATCTCATCAATACCCAGTTAATGTTTACTTCAGAACATTCAGTTCTGGCTTACAGAAAATAGACTTGCCTCTCAATACAAACAAGACCCAGGCCATGTTATTTTGATCCCCAGCTAAAATTAAATCTTACCCTAAACCCCTAGTCATAATTTGCACAGATGGCTGCCACCTCATCAACATCGCTCTTTAAATACCTTGGGGTCAGTCTGGATCCTCAACTGGATTTCTCCCATTATATACATAAAGTGTATAGGACTGTGAACTCAAAGCTTGGCATGGCATAAAGAGTCAAGCACATCCTTACCTCAGTGGCTCATTTCACCTTGACAGAGGTGTACTCCTCCCAGTCAAAACTATGGTTGCATCCTTTTAGCTTTGCTGCTAAGTCCCTTATGGTCAAATGGAATGTAGCCTACAATATTATATGTAGGTCTGCCCTGTAGGCAGTCCATTTCAGCATCACTGTGAGGTCTATAATAAACTAGGTTGGTTGTCCCTACAAAGTTACCTGTTCTAATTAGGCTGTTTCACTGATAAGTTAATCACATCTGTCATCCCCGCCACTCTAGCTGGGTTGCTAAAGAGCTGTAACAAGCTTACCTTAGGTCTAATAAGAGATCACTATTGGTTGTCCCCAAAGGTCGTACCAACATGGCCAATCAGGCCCTCATCTATGTATGTGCCCAGACACTGGTTTCTTTACCATTATCATTCCATATCCTCCTCCACCCCCAGTCAGAAAATCTCTCTAGGACTGGCGGAAGGTTGATTCTGGCTGTAACTGCACTTAACTATACTGCTTGTTTTTTATACCCCAAACTACTGTCCCGTATGTTTGATTAATTCATCTTACTGTTTAACAGGACTATTATGCACATTTAATTACTGTGCACTATAAATTGTCTTCATACAAAATCCCTTATTCTGGACTATACTTTAATATGTACTCTGTAGCTGACTCTCTTTTTCACTTATATTCTGTTATTACTTGCTTGTTGTTCACACAATCTCATGGGTGCTGAAACATGGGAAAAGTGGAGGTTCTGAAGTTTAAAAGGGCATAGCATAAAAAAAGGCAGATTTTGTAAAGCAAAGGGTCACTTTGAATGTTCATTGGCAAAAGTGTGTGTGTGTGGGGGGTGCAGCACTGCTGTGCCCATAGGTTCTGGCACCTTGCACAATCTTCAGTTCCAATGTTTTCTACTTTGTTTTACTGTATTTTTGTGTAATAAAACTACATGGCAATGCCTCTCCTCTCCTATTTATCTCCGGGTCATTCCTGAAAATAGGTATATATTTGTCTAGTGTGCTTACATGATCAGTAAAACCAAATAATTAAATGTATGTTTCACCATGTCTATCCCCTTAGAACACCATGATCATGCCCCTCAGCCTTCTGTATCGGTGTGTACTCCATCCTGTTTATTTCCTGTAGTAATCAGAACACAGTGATCATGTCCCCTCTCAGCCTTCTGTATCTGTGTATACTACACTCAGTCTGTCCCCTTCAGTATTTGGAATACCACGATCATGTCCCTTCATCCTTTTCCATCTCTGAATACTCTGAAGTAAAGGAATTGCTGACACAGAGGCGATTAAGCACCCAGCTTTAACTTAAAGGTGTTTATGTATATCTATATCTATTCTATATCTATATCTATATCTATATCTATATCTATATCTATATCTATATCTATATCTATATCTATATCTATATACATTCTTTGCAAAAAACTTAATGCACCAGTTAGGGTAACTTAATGACACAAAAGTAGGGAAATGTGGCATTAGGGGTTCCCAGCAAACTTCCCACCCTCAAGCAGCAAAGGAAAAATGGGGTTTTGGGTCTCTGGAGTCTTGCCGGAAGCAGTGGTGGGGTCTTTCGGTGAGGTTGTCAACCCTAATGCTCACTTCTCCCCCGGCCTGTAGCCTCCAGCCCAAAGCACAAGGTATAGCTCCAAGCCAGTACCTCAAAGTGATACACTCTTCAAAGGTAGAGAAATATGTCTCCCCACATGTTGCCAGCACAATTTGTTGAGCTTCCTTCATGCAGGGCCCTGCATATCCTGCATGAAGAAATGAGATCATGTGTGATGTTGGTTTCTCAGGGAATGGAGTGAACATTAGGATTGACAGTCCCAAAGAAGACCCCACAACTGATTTGCCAAGACTCCAAAACCCTAATATTTTTTCATTTTGCTGTTGGGGTGGGGCATTAGGTTGGAAACATTGCCACATTTCCTACATTTGTGGCAATAAGTTACCCTAAATTGTGCATTAGTAAAAAAATTTTGCAAAGAATTTCCTTTCTTTTGAAATAGTGGAATCATATCCTCTGTGAACAGGTGCAGGCGTGCAGGGCCCTTTGGGCCATGTGCTGCAGGAAGGCTCCATCCAGCTACAGAAGTGCAGAGCCTGGCACATTCACTTTTACACATTCAGTCTTTACATATTCACTCTTCACACATTCAGTACACATGCCATCTTTAGACATTCACTCTTTACACATTCACTCTTCATACATACAAGCACAGAAACTAATGGACACATTAGGCCTATTGCCTATGCATCACAAATGCCTTCTCCAGTGGAGAGAAAGTATAACCTCTGTGAAAGGACCTCCTTGCTACATTCTGGGCTGTGAAACACTTTTCATACATCATTGGTTATGCTCCCATTGTTCTGCATACCAATCATATGCCACTAATTTTCTGTTGTCAGACAGAGTCAAAGATAGCTCTGTCTCAACACCAGACTTACACACTGGTCTCTTTCTTTTACAGGATCGTAACATTACTGTACACTCTACAAAATTACAATCCCTGTTGGCCCATGGCCTATTATATACAGGTGATGCACATGAGTGCTCCTCCAACTGCCTGATCTGCCTGACCCTGGACCTGTTCTTCCTGCAACACCACAAGTACTAAATGACACCAATCTGTGTCATGTTTTCACTGATGGCTCAGCCTTATACAACAATGAGGATCAGGTAGTGGGATCTGGGGTGCTCATTGTACACCCTGAACAAAACACAGTTCGCATTGCCGAACTGTACTGCCATTTCTCACAGTATGCCAAATTGGCAGCTGTGGCCTGTGCTCTGAGTTGCTAAAAGGCACTACAGACACAGTCATCTTACAGAATCTAACTGGGTCTGTTCCTCCCTGTCTGAATTCCTACCATTTTGGGAGAAACAAACTTTGCATCCTCTGACAGTACACCTATAAAATACAGAGACTTGTTGGTGTACATCGCAACACTAGCACAATAGTTTAAGCATAAACTGTACATCCATAAACTTTATGTCCACTCTAAGAGTGAGCCCCACCATTCTTTCAATGACCATGCTGACTGTCTTGTGAAAGCTGGTACTTGAGGAGGGACAAATGGGAACAGACACCCCTCTCCACTGTAGGTACTGTATGTGTTGCTGCTGTGAAACATCGAACAACACCTTGTGCCACCAGATCTAGCATCCACACAAAAACAGGACCCTTATCTGAGGGCAGTATTCAAATTCCTTGACAAAGGTACTGAGGAAGACCTTACACCACACAGTCCCTACAAGTGGGTAAGGAATCACCTGTATTTCTCCAGTGATAACCTACTCATATGGTATCATAACCCCAACAATTCTGAGAAATTGTGGGTAATTACAGGACAACTGAGAATGGATTTTATCCATCAAGTGCATGACACTCCTACTGGAGGACATCAAAGAGTGAGAAAACCCTGGAAAGACTAACTACTTTTGGATAGTGGCCACACAAGAAACACACAATATGGAACACTACATCAATAATTGTTTGATCTCATGCACAGAATAACCCAACTTTGGCCAAGAAAATGCCAATTGTTACTCCAGAGGCACTTGGGCCCTGAATTCTATCCAAATCGATTACATTAGGCCACTCCCAATAACCAAAAACAACAACAAGTTTGCATTGGTGGGCACTGATATGTTCTCTAAATGGGTAGAGGCATTCTCAACAAAAACAGCACTACAAAAATAACTGCCAGGGTTCTGGTAGAACAACTTTTCACCAGATGGGATCTCCTTGAAGGCAGACTGTGATTAAGGTTTGAGTTTCAAATGTGAACTTATGCAGGAAACTCTGAAACCCTAGGAGTCAGCCGAGGTTTCACATCCTTACCACCCACAACCATTAAGGCAGGTGGAAAGGGCAAACAGGTAGATCAAGCTTATGTTATCCAAATTTTCTAAGGAAAACCCCAAGAACTGGGATTCTTTATTGCCTTTACTCCTTATGGCAATAAGGTTTACACCTCAATGAGTACAAAATGTACCCTGTTTGAGGTCATGACCGAAGATCAATGAGATTACCAGAACATCTACTTTAGATTTGTGCGCCTCTACTACTGACAGTATTAGTGGATGAATAAGTCCAGAAACTGAAACAAGACATCCAACTGATGCACTTGTTTGCTGCAAATGCTTGGGCAAGGCCCAACAACAGTCAAAAATACCATCAGACAAGACAGTCCATGATGTGGACTGGCAGGTTGGAGATCAAGTGATGGTTCTCAGATTTGCTGCTCCTACTCATGCTTTTGAAACAAATCAGAAAGTCCCTATCCTATTGTAAATAAGCTCAGTCCTTGAGTCTATCAAGTTAGACTGCCACATAATTAGAAGTTCACTGACAAAGGGCTACATGCCAATCAAATGAAGTAATAAAAGGGATTACACTACTTTTCCTCACCCCACAGGACAGAATAGTACTGAACTAATCATGTTTTTCTTTTCTTTTCTTCAAGGTACCTAACTGAGATTGTGACCCAACACCTACCCTTTGATGAGTTTCGTTCATGACCTCACATTGTGTGGTCTATCATAAATCTCCCATGACCCTGATTCTAGGGTGTTCAACATCAACATCAAAACCAATGAGGTGATGCCTCGTGGTACCTAAATTGATGTCAGAAGTCCAAAGATCATCATTCAGGAGGGCAAGGAAGCATTACTGAATGTTATGGTTACTACCTCAGATCCAACCTGCCTTAATAGCGTATGGCATATAGATCACAATGGGAAAAAAGTACAAGTAGCCCGCCAGGTTAATAGCACATTTGAAGAAGGCCTAATACCAAATTGGCACCTAACAGTACCCTTTTCATCCATCATGCAAACCCCACACATTCTGGTCTGTATAACATTACAGCTTGGATCAATCCTAGCTCATGCATTAATTTTAAAACTGTGATGATCAGAAATTCTGTATCTTACATTTCCTGGCACATTCTAGTATTCAACTAGAAGTTATACCTAAAATTGAATCTCTTAGAGATCAGGATTGGTTTATCAAGGCAACTGAATGTCCCAAACACCGGGTTCACCCAATGGCTTAATTGCCAATTCCTTAGTGGGTGCCTTGATTAATAATGGGCAGTTCATGTACATTCATTTTCTTTGAACCTCTCATTGTGGGACATGAAATTGTTTGGTTTATGTTCTGAAAGAAATGTTTCAGGGTTTTTTCACATTTTCCTTACTGATATTATTGCTGCATATCAAACACGATTAGTGACCCCTTAACAGGGATCCTTAGCACTGAAGTTAGAGAATTCCTTAGCCCCCACCTAAATCTTCTGTAGAAAAGGTAAACCAAAACGCTATAAACATTTTGATATGACATCTGCTGGTGCAGCTACTGGCACTGTCATGGGCCTCTTTGGTTCTGGTATGTCTATTTGGAATAGGGCTGATATTGCCAGTTTAAAATCCGAATGTCTAAAACTGATGAAGCATTTGAATATAATATTTTCCACCACTGTTACGTGGTATAGATGGTCTAAGCCAGGAAGAACGTTTCACAGTTTATAATATAAAAGAAATATCTGAAGGGTTTGAGGACATGAGATTCAAAATTAATCAACTAATTTCTGCTCACAATAAGGAAGCAGAAAAGCATTTGATTGAAGGGAAATTTTATGCACTGCATATGGTTCCTACATTGAAACTACAATTATGGATTGTTACTTGATCTGGAATCTGACACATTCCAGATCTCATCCATAAGAAACATCTTGGATGATGGTATTGCCCTCAATGTTCCTCTACATCATGTTTGGCAATATGTTTGAAACAAACTTTATCTATGCAGTTATCAACAGCACAAAATTTGGGATATATAACACCACACACAGACATTTCTCCATGCTTTGCATCTCACTCATGCTCAATCCAGGATGCACTTTATGTGACATGTATCATCTCCTTACTGCAATCTGATTCTTTATCAGTGATTTTCGACCATCTGGCAACTGTCCGTTCCATTGATCATCTTGATGGTAACATTTATCATGAATGTCTGGATCTTCCTCCATTGTTGGTGTTCCACCCTATACTCAGTGTTTGGGCTGCTCCCACACTGATTGCTGTGCTGGAAAGAGTATCATCTTCTCTGTAGATGTGATTTCTTTGATGTCATCCATCCTGTTTATGGATATTCACCAATAAACTTGGATTGGTTGTATGCCTCTAATTTGGGTCTTCCGAACAATGGAACTTGAACATCTCTTTATGGAGCTTTTGGAGTTAATACTGATGGTTTGACACCTGTTGATTCTTCTTTGACACTGAAAAACCGTATGCTATCCCAGGAACTAATTTTGGTGCATGGATTGTGGACAATAACATTGACCTTGTTTGCCCTGTTCACCTTTGCAAATGGATTGTATCATCTGCTAAAGTGACATCTTCATCCAATGGAGAATTTTGTGTTGTATCCAACCTGAAAACATTCAACTATGGTGATAAACAATGCGACATTCTTCAACCAAATTTTTGTCTCACACCCCATCTATGAATTATTATTGGTCACACAGTGATCACACCTGTCCATTCTATGGAAATGGACATAATTGAATCTGATCCAGACTGCTTGGATGCTGTGTATCAATATTTGCCTATCTTCAATGTCCATATAGGACCTCTGAATCTGTCTCTTCAATCCTTCTCAATTGTACTGATACTCAAATGAGTTACATTAGTAATGATATTGCTGAAAGCTACTGAATCTTTGAATGATTTAATTAACGATGATATTGGTTTCTTTTTAGATAATCCTATAGTTGAATTTACATTTAAAATGTTTGTTATAATTTAATCCTGTTTGACCCTCTTTGAAATACTAACTCTTTGCTGTCTTTGGCAAACCCTATGACAACACAGACAGCAACTAGATTCCTTTACAAGTCACTTGGACTTGTTAATGAAATAAGACATACCATTACTACACTTAACCTTCTTTTTTTGTTGCATTGCCTTTTGAGCACAGCAACAAGGAGGAGCTGTTATGCCTGGGTTATATACCACCAGATGACCCACATGTAACCTTAACTTATACATCTACATGTATTAGTGCCTTACCACAGTCTTATAATGTTTTATCTTGTTTTATTACTTATATTAGTGTTCTTTATTATATTTGCTATGCTCATATTTGTCTGTAATGCATTTACCAATATGATATGTTTCTGCCATATATTCTGCTATATTCATAATCACTCATATTCTGTAGTGTTCCACTATTGTGACACGTGGTGCTTTGTGATTACGTTGCAAGTATTTCCAGACTCACTGTCTGGAAAGAAGAACAGATAACACTTATTCTACGACTCTCTAAGATATATGCCAACCATGCACTCTTGCTTCCTAGGGTCCATCCAGATATTACACTCTGCATATTACATACGAACATACGAAGAAGCCAACAGAAGAAAGCCATTTGGTCTAGCAAGTCTGCTCATATTGCAGGGTCCACAGCTTGTGCTAATGTCCCTGCCTCCCTTCCTCCCCACTCCACATCCTCCCTACCCATGATTCTTATCTTCCCATACCAATCCCAGCCTCTCTCAAAGCTGCTCACTGTCTTTAACGAGATGACCTCTTCCAGTCATTATAATCCAACTGTATTTGTCTGCCTTTTCCAAATGTTGCATTCTTATCAGAAGTGTATACATGTAACTGCCAGCCAGCCTGCCCCAGTCTCTGAGACTTTGGTGTTCTTTCTGTACATTTGTTTGTTCTGTGTTTAGATTTATTTAGTACGTTTAACCCTGGGGCTGACTGGTGGAAATCCTCTCTTTGTAACTTCTCATTACATGCTTTGGCATGAGTATTTTGGTAATAACTATTTGTTATTATGTACTTGTCCTTTGTTTTTTACTCAATCACACATATGCAAGAACCTGAATTATGAGCAGGACTCATAAGTAACAGGTGTGTGTTATTTCTAATAACATCACTCCTGGGTGGTGGAAGCACATAACTATGCCTTGTGCTTCAACCCACCTGGAAGTGATGTTATTAGACAATAACACACCCTATCATGCTTTATTGCTTAATTTTAGCCCTCATTTAAAAAACTAACTAGGTTTCTGAGTTCAGCTTTCTTTTAGTAGCTAAAACTTATTTTGCCAAACTCGAGTACAGTGATCTGCAGATTGTAGTGACAGCCTGTTGTGTTGAAGTCGATCCACTGCTTGTTGACTAGCCAGCTTCATACAAATCAAAGGACTGAAGCCCTCTGATTGGAATGGCTCAGTCCATTGAAATACATGAAGTTTTAGCCCATCAAGCAGTGAGTGATGTAAAGACCACGGTACATGGTCATTGGTCAAGACTGCTGAGCCCTGCTATTTGCAACTGCAATGGGCTCGAAGTGACACCCCCACCATAATCCCCTTCACTGTAGCAAAATGTTTGGTGAGCAGGCATGCATCAAATTTAAAATAAATAATAAAAAAGGGTAAAACTAAAGTGGCTACAACAAAAACACAAAAACAAATACAGAAAAAGAACAAGCATATGCTAAATATAAGAAGAACCATTCTGAATTAACCAAATTCAAATACAAGGTAGAGTTAAAGGAGACAAAATAGTTAGTAAAGAAAGAATGACATTACCTGGAATTTAAGATTGCACATATAAAAGACAATCAGATATCATTCTTCTCATATATCAATAACAGTAAGAGTGGCAATATGTCAGTAGGCCCATTAATCAAAAATGGTGATAAACTATTTGACCCTACTATGATGGCTGATGCTTTAAACAATTGCTTTTGCACATTCTTTAGTGCCAAAATTACTGTAAGGTTATAGATGACCTCCTACATATAAAGGCACAAGGCTTACCAAAGAGGATGTAATGTTGGTATTAGAAGCTATTAAATCCAACTCATCTCAAGGCCCAAATGGTTTCCACTCAAATTTATGAAGGAGCTGGCAACATCATTGTGGATCCCATTCTCATTATTGTTTAGTAAGTCATACAAAAAAGGTGAAGTACCGTCAGACTGGAAAAAGGCCATAATAATGCCTATACATAATTAGGGGAATAACGCATTAGTAGGGAATTATAGGCCCATTAGCCTTACATCAGTTCCTTGTAAGGTAATGGAAAAATTATTAAAATTTATAATTGACAAGAAAACTAGTGTCAGGCATACAGAACCCTAACCAGCATGCATTTACCCCAGGAAGGTCATGAACCACAAATTTAATATCATTCTATGACAAGGTTAGTGCAAGTCTGGATAACAATGAACCAGTTGACGTGATCTTAGATTTCAGAAAGGCTTTCAACACTGTTTCTCACATTGAGCTCATTAACAAATTAAAATCAATTTGATATAGTTTACATTTGGTCAAATGGGTTGAATCATGGCTGTTCAGTAATGTTGCCCCTCAGGGCTCTGTCTTGGGACTGACTTTGTTTGAAATCTTTATAGGAGACATGTACATTGGTCTGGAAACAATATTCTAAAATTTGCTGATGATACCAAACTAAGTGGTGATGTGGACTAGGTAAAAACATCACTCCCTAATGAATGATGTTAAGATTACTGAAATATTGGCCATTACAAACAAAATGGAGTTCAGATTAGAAAATGCACTGTACTCCAGCTAGGAAGACAAAACCCTAGGAAAATTTACACTTTAAATGGTGACACTCTGAAATCTGTACAAATATAACAAGATTTAGGAGTCATAATAAACAATATCTTAACTCCAATTGATTACTGCAGAAAGGTCACCCAGATAGTTAACAGAATAATAAATTCCATCAAAAGATTGTTTATATCTAGAAATAAACATTGTCTAGTCCCACTGTATAAATCCTATGTGAGACCATATCTGGATTATGGGTCTCCTTTTGGTCACCATATCTAAGGAGTGATATCATCCTGTTGGAGAGTTTTCAAAGAAGGTTAACTAGGCAGATACCAAGATTGAAGGACAAATCCTATGCAGAAAGATTTTTGAATTAAACTTATTTAGTCTGGAGGATGAAGGAAGAGATGTAACATCTCATTGCTGTTGTTTAAAATACTGAATAATCAGGATAATACTAGCCAATGTAATATAAGTATTAAAGACAGACTAGCTAATTTGGGACTCACAGCAAGCAATTAAAATTTACAGGGCAAATACAAACAAAAGATATAACTACTTCACAACTCAGGCCCAGATTGTGGAACAGTCTACTGCAACATCTGGTGGATATCACAGTATTTGATAAGTTCAAGACAGAACTTGATAAAATCATTAAAATTCTCATGGTGTGGGAAACACTCTAAATGGGCAAAAAGCCTTCTTCTGTCTATTTCACTGAGCAGTACTGAGTAATGTCCCTCTCAGCCTCCTGTATCTGTTTATACTCCCTGTCTATCCCCATTAGTACTAAGAACACCATGATCAAATCCTCTGCCAGACTTCTGTATCAGATGATACTCCCCATCTATCCCCTTTATAAAATGGGTTGGGATTTTCCTGTGTGCTGATTGGCCAAGAAGATTCAGAAGTCATGAGATTCAGAAAAGAAACCCATGGCTTTGCACTTCTTCCAGCAGACAGGACACAGTACATTCAAGTATCAACGCTTCCACAAACATATTTTAAATCAACTCCTGGCAGCCATCTTAGTATGGTAAACCAACATTCACCACTCAATTTCAAATTACTTTAAAAAGTAATAAAGAAGTGTAGCCTCAATTTGGGGGCTTATCTAAAGTGTCTTCCTGGGCTCTGGTGATGCCCACTGCCAGGCAGCCATCCAGCATAGATAGCAACTCCATGGTCATTTGTTTGATTCTGTTGATTTGAGTGAGAGTGCCATGATGTGCCTCCACACCTGTCCCTTTAAGATATTATCCAGTGTGTGTGTATAGTGAATGGTCTGGGCTGGGTTAGAGTGTTTCAAAGCTCACAACTGGCCAGACACTACTTTATTTTGCTCCACTCTGCTGTCAATAGTAGAGAAGAGGGAGCTTTAACCAGTACTGTAAATGTTTACTTCTAACTTGCTGCTATATTTGAATTGGAGAGTTTGTTCTAACCTGCCTTCTTGTAGCTGTATTTATCCGAATGGGAGGTCTGGGACTTCCAGCATTTGGACCAATGGAACACAGGGGCCTTTAAAGGTCCTTAGTGCAAATGTCCCGTGGGAAGGAAAATCTGTAGTTTTGTAGTTTTTAGGTTGGTGCCTAAACTGAACTGAAGGGGGCATCCAAACTATGACTGACAGCTCCCCAGCCAACCAGAACTCTAAAAACCAAGGGAAATTTCCAGAACTGTTAGATACAGTAGATCAGTTGGAGTTAGAGCTTGAAGAGTAAGCAGCTCAATCTATCGAAGCTGCTCCAGGAAGGAGCCTAGGAGAATCGTCAGGAAGGGCCTGACTTGCCTCTCTGCTACTGTTTTCCTGCTTTGGACAGCCAGATTGCAGAAATCAGAATAATCTGAATTATGACTTTGAACTGCATAAGAAAGCTTCAAGATATTAGAAGGTAAAGCCTGAGATTTGGACAGAAGAAGCTCCTGTGAAGCGATTGGCCCAGAGCTTGTGAGAGACTGATTTAATGATCGAGAGGTATGCTCAGTGAATCTACTGCAATAGTAACTGGCCTGAATACCAAATTGAGATTTAGAGAAGTTAATGCTGTTCTTGTTAAATGTGCTGAATGTTTATCATGGACTGTGTCCTGTTTTGTCAGTGACTGAACTGTGTTGACAGCTGGAGACCTTTACCAGCAAATAAACTGAACTTTTCCAAAACTGCCTATTCAAGCCTTCGGCCTATGCCAGTCTTGGCCCAAGCCATTTATTCCTGCACCAGAGACTATTGTTTGGCAAGAGACTGGCTTTGGGGATACAGCCCCTGCATAGAGACAACTCACAGGTTGTGGTCACCTGGAGGGAAAGACCATGAAGAGGAGATGTGTTGTGTCAGCCCTGCTTCCCCATGCTCATCAGTGAACTTCATGAGGTCTCCATATCATCAGATGCATCATAGCCAACTGGTAGCATGAGTAAATCCAGGTAGCTCCCTCAACAAATCATTTAATTATCTGTGGTACCATCTAATTACTTCAGTGATTTTCTGGGTTACAAGAGATTGGGCCAACCAGCCAGGATTGCAAATAATCAAAACTCTGTTGTGCATGCTAACTGCCTTTTATTTCCATCAAGGGCTCCAACAACAACTGCAATGCCGGCCACCCCTGGCAACACCTCTGGCTAGCCAGTATAATATCCTGGGTACCCAGTGTTGTATAACTGATTATTTGGGACTAAACGTGCATGCCAAATAACCTGAATTCAATCAATATAGTAATCATTCAACTAAATTCTTCCCTTCCTTGTTCATGCCCCTTAATAAATTGGATTGTTGTTTCACGTTTAACTTGGCTTATGAGCATAGTATTAGTTGGGATACAGTACTGAAAGTGTGTACTTGCTTTGCTAACCTTGTTTTTACAGGGGTTCCAGAGCAATTGCTGATGGCCAAACCCTGGTGGTAAGTGTAAAGGGTGTGTGCATATTGTTAATGTTACTTGCTGACTGTGCGTTAACTGCT
Organism: Neoceratodus forsteri; assembly: GCA_016271365.2. Taxonomy (NCBI): domain Eukaryota; kingdom Metazoa; phylum Chordata; order Ceratodontiformes; family Ceratodontidae; genus Neoceratodus; species Neoceratodus forsteri. The sequence continues at coordinate 1,682,126,110 of CM028129.1, read as the reverse complement.
GTTAAAGGTACAATGCCACTAGGAAGGTTGATGGGTGGTTATAGCTTCCCAAAGAGCTATAACAGGTTAGACAGATATCCCCACTATTGTTACTCTGGGTGGAGGCACCTTAATACTGAATCCAGGCCCCTCAACCTGAGGTCAGAAATACAGGTAGGGTAGTTACCTTAGGGATAGCATTGCCTAGGGTTTACAGAAGCATAACTGCTAAACCCTAATCCTCATCAAACCTCAGATATGCCAACTATAAAAAGCTAAAATTGAAACTCTTTCCACCACGTTTGTTATGTTTGCTTGTGCACATGCACAAAGCAAACATATTGAGGCTGTTCCGGCAGTGTAGGAACCAAGGAGGTGTGTGCTGTAGTGCTTACAATGCTGCTGCTGACATTGCCTTGCTGGCTGATGGTTAGAAACTTCTCACATATAAAGGATGCAGTCACACTTATGACAGTGAAAGTGCATGCTTTCACATGTACTAATCAAGTCAGTGTCACCCTTCCCACCTGTAGCACTGGCAGGAGGATACTCAATCTCACCACCAGTATCACTTCTTCCATTGATCCAACTGTTCAGCAGTACCAGTGGCAAGTGCTCGATCCCAACCAGAATCCTCTTCCTTCCCAACCCAGCTTTCAACAAGTCTGGCAGTCAGGTGCACATTCCTGCTGCCAGAAACACAACAACCCTCCAAAATCTAGTGGTCTGGGGCTCAGCCTTGCCTGTTGAAAATGCTAACGCCCCCAAAGTCCAGTGCTTTGTTGCCCAACCCACTGCTGGAAAAAAGAACAAATGCCCCCCTCTAAGCCTGATATTTGGGTGCCAAACCACACTGCCAGAAAACAACCCTCAAAGTGCAGCGATTGGTGTCCTAACCCACTGTCAGAAAAAGCTAGCTCTCTCCAACAGCATGTGACACCAGTGTGCCCACCCCATTGCCACTAGACCAAACACTGATACTGTGTTGCGAATCCCCTGTGTTAGTCCTTGAATTTGAGAAAACATTCCTCCTCATCTCTTTTCTTTTTAATACCATTCACCAGAAAAAAGAAAACTGTTCATTAGTATCTAGCACTCCAAGTCTCCTCACACCAACCCCACTTAGCACCCACCACACCACACCACACCCTTTACAGACCTATCTATGGTCCAGTACTGCAGTCTACTCAAGAGCCAAACATTCTGCTCCTACCAATTGCAGACTGGGAACTAGCTGAAAACAAGGAAAGTCTGATTAATGGCTTTTAATGTGCTTTGAACTTTCAGTCATGACTCTGTCATTTTTAACATTTTGCCCTAAATTTTAAAAATTGTCTTTTTAACCCAACCTCATGAACAAGTCAGGTGCAATCAGTGTCAGTGGCTCAGCAAGTATCAGTGTCAGTGGCCTAGCAGGTTGCACACCGCTTCGAGGCTAGAAGACTGAAAGATCAAAAGGCTGTGGGTTCCATCCCCACAACTGGAACTTGGATTAAATCTATATACTGACACTGTAGCACAGTGTAAGAAGGGTGCTGCACTCTGGAGGTGCCATCTTCAGATGAAACATTAAACTAAAGTTCTGTCTGTCTATTCTGGTGGTTGCTGAGGTGGACATCACAGATCCCATGGTGTGGCAGCCTCCTGCTCCTCACTGCTATGTCATTTGCCACTTCCATCTATTTCTTTTGCATTTTTGGTCCGGAAAGCTGCTGTTGCTCTGCTGCATGGTAGGTTCTCTGTGTGGGTGTGAGAACATGTTCCCAATTGTGGTGCTTTTGCAATTTGTTGTCTTACTGAGTGACAGAGCTGTTTTAGGGACCACTAAAAGTTTGTACTTATGGAAAGTGCAAGATATTCAGTTTGGGAAAGCAAGTGAACTTTCTGCTGGTATCTGGTCAAAATCACGCAACCACAATAGCGCGATCAAAACAGCACACACATCTTAGCGCAGAATACAATTGCGCAGAATCAAAGAGGTGTGGGAACATAATAGCGCATTGACATGCATGTTGACAAGTACTAAATTAGCTGTTTGGTTGCTTATGGCTATGCTTGATAATGGCCATCAGGTTTGTTAGGAGCCAGAAGGAGGAGAACTCGCTTGCATTGATAGATTTCTTTTCAAGGGAATGCATGACTGCCTCTAAATCATACTACAAATGTCTAGAGTATGGTAAAGGACATTGTTCTGCTAGACTGCATCTGAATGGGGAGACTGTGCTAAAGAAAATAAGGGAGCACAACCATGTCCCTGATCCATCTGTGATTGCAGTTAAGGAGGCAGTAGTAGGTATGAATGAACGGGCAACCATTAGTTCTGAAACCCCTCACCAGATAGTAGCTGGTGATGTCTCTGAACTGTGCCCCTCAGTTGCAATGCAACTCCCTCACATATCATTGCTAAGCAAACTGTGCAGCATAACCACAGGGCTGCTGCTTGCCTCCCACCTGAGCCCACAGATGCTGTCTCATTAGTACTGCCGGAGGGTCCATGCCTTACTTTAAAAATGAGAAAGTTCTCCTTTGATTCTGGACCCTGTCAAGACCGTGTCTTGATTGTTTTGACTTCACAGGACTTACAGCAATTAAACAGCAGTCCTCACTGGTTCACTGATGGAACTCTCAAAGTTATCTCAGCATATTTCAGCAGCTGTATTCCATTCATGGCGATACTCAACCACACTGTTGTTTCTCTGTGTATGTTCTGATGGTGAACAGAACAGCAGCCACATATGCCAAGTTAGCATTCCCACTGCTGTAATCCATGGATGCTTTTTCCACATGTGTCAATCTCTATGGTGAAAGATACAGAAGCTGCCAGATGTGTGTGCACAGCATATTTCAGACCCTAACTTTGTTCTACATCTGAGACTTTACCAGCCCTTGCTTATATACCAGTCAACTATGTTATCCCTGCCTCTGAGGAGCTAATGGGCACCGGATTCGCTCAAGAAAATGATGACTTGCTGTCCAACTTGGTGGACTATTTTGAAGACATCTTGTTGGGTCGTCCCTTGGGAAAAGGAGGCCGATGACCATGTTAGCAGTCCCATTATGGAACTGTTTTGATGCTGTGAGTCAAGATTTACCAAGACATTAATTCCGTGGGAGGCATGGCACCACAAATTCAATCATTTTATTGGTGTGCACCATCCATCAATATGGAATTTTCTACAGGTCCTGAAAGAACAACAGCACTGCAGCACTGTGACGTTGGAGCAGCTTATAGCTGGTGCTGCTGTCAGTGTGACCTGGAAAAATACAAAGTTACAGTGAAGCGGATAGCAGCTATAGTTGGGAAGTACAAAGTGCATAAAGGCAGAATACCTCCATGGTATTGCCAACAATTTTCAGCTGCAAACATAATGCCAGAAAGAAAATAAAAACCTGCTTTTTGTTCAGTACCACAGACAAACCCACCAACAATTATAACTGTTCAGCAATAAAGATTTGAGTTTAATACTGCCCCATTATATGTGTTACTGAAAGCCTGATGCACAAGGACAAGCACTTCCCCAACAATCAACAAGTGTGTAAGCACCAGCAAACAACGCCAGTCACAAATGAGTACACAATAATAAGCACAAGCACTTACAGCGACTTGCACCTCAGCACAAATGATATAGTAGTACACTCACAGTGTCTGACTAGTACATTTGGCAACATCAACATCAAGGTTTGCTGCAGGATGTTTTCATAGGAACTAAAGAACACATCACTGTGGGGAATACTATAGTGTGGGACACCAGTGTGCAATGGCCTATGTAGTCACTGCATAATGAATCTACAACAGGGAATGCCACTTGGAAGTAATGGCAAATAACTGTGAGTAATCACATGATTTTAAGCAGCACTAAATGCTTATGTGCTAAAGCAGATATGTCGATAGTGTATATGCTTATAGGGTTGCGCTATATCAGTTGCACTATGTGAACATTGATCCCTTTGCTGCTCTCTCCAGTGGCTATTAGGGTGCTGCACCAGACATACAGCCTCTTCTTTTCAGGCCTTCTCTCAGTTTCACAGGCTCTGACTCCTGCACTGTTAGGTTATTTTCAGCTCAGTGCATCAGTAGCTGCCCTAACCCTATGTGATTTTATGCTTCACCAACTCCCCTTATGCAAGTGGTTGGCGTGTGTTCTCCTAATATTACTAACATATCTGGCCCTTCTAGTCACACTCAGTTGACATATCATGCCTTCAGTCAGTCATTCAATTTTACAGTACCTTGTTCAGTCCTACCTAATATTTTCAAGTCAAACTACAGCTTGCTGGGAGCTGCAATACTGAACATAGGATTTGCAAGAAAGCGAGTAGTGCTCACAACAGAGGAAGGTGAACCTTACAATTGTCTTTGGTTTGTAGCAGATATTCTGCAGGTGGAGGCTACTTCTAACAGAAAGGTGAAATAAGGAACTTAGAATTATCAGGAAAAGACAGTCTTGTTACAATTCGTAAGATTTTCAGTGCAGGAAGAGTTTTAAACCCTGGGCTAAACATTTGTCACAAATCCTGAAATAAGTGCAGGTACAGGTTGTGTATTTGACCCAGACAGTAAACTGTTTTATGTGTTTATCTTTGTGTGCCTTAAAAGGAAATTCCAGACTTTCTCAGGAAGTGATTACATCACAGCTACTTATCAGCCAATAGCTTTGGTAACAGACCTGAGAATAATAGCATTATAAGCAAGTGTTTTATAGCAAACTCATCAGAACAGCTAATATTTTTCAAGTCAAACTATAGCTTGCTGGGAGCTGCAATACTGAACATAGGATTTGCAAGAAAGCGAGTTGTGCTCACAACAGAGGGAGGTGAACCTTACAGTTGTCTTTGGTTTGTAGCAGATATTCTGCAGGTGGAGGCTATTTCTAACTGAAAGGTGAAATAAGGAACTTAGAATTATCAGGAAAAGACAGTCTTGTTACAATTCATAAGATTTTCAGTGCAGGACGAGTTTTAAACCCAGGCAACATTTGTCACAAATCCTGAAATAAGTGCAGGTACAGGTTGTATTTGACCCAGACAGTAAACTGTTTTATGTGTTTATCTTTGTGTGCCTTAAAAGGAAATTCCAGACTTTCTCAGGAAGTGATTACATCACAGCTACTTATCAGCCAATAGCTTTGGTAACAGACCTGAGAACAATAGTATTATAAATAAGTGTTTTATAGCAAACTCATCAGAACAGCTAATATTTTTCAAGTCAAACTACAGCTTGCTGGGAGCTGCAATACTGAACATAGGATTTGCAAGAAAGCAAGTTGTGCTCACAACAGAGGGAGTGAACCTTACAATTGTTTTTGGTTTGTAGCAGATATTCTGCAGGTGGAGGCTACTTCTAACTGAAAGGTGAAATAAGGAACTTAGAATTATCAGAAAAAGACAGTCTTGTTACAATTCATAAGATTTTCAGTGCAGTAAGAGTTTAAAGCACAGCTGACTTATTTGGGGCTGACTGCTTTCAGAGCACAAACCACCAGGCTGTTTTGGGGCTGGGAGGTTTACCTGTGTCTGACTTGTATGTCTGGATTTTTCTCTGTTTGATTAGCAGGGATTTTCTCTGTCAAATTGTTGTGTATGGTATCTTGCTGACAGGAAGGCACCTCATCGCAGCTGTGGGTCAGAGCTCTTAGCTGATTGTTTCGTGAGGGCACAGTTTAGGCCCAACCCTTCCCACCCTCACCCCACCCACCCCTGGAAATACTTCCCTTATACCTGGGGTTCTGACATCATTTTCAGGAGTGCAAGGTATATCAATGTCATATCCTCTCTAGCACACAGCACTGAAAATATAAGCATACACATTGTATAATATATATATTTCTATATAACAAACCAATCACAGACACAAACACACACACACAAAAAAAGTACATAATCATGTGGAGGTAGTGCAATGTAATGGCTGTGGAGCAGCAGTCTTCCGGGAGTCTTTCTGGAGGCTGAGATGCTACTATTTGCAGACAACTCTGCCCTGAGGGAGGAATTTTCCTGTCTTCAGGCCACACTAGACAGCAGTAAGGAACCTTCCCCAGGCCAGACTGGATAGTAGGAAGGACCTCCCCATCCAGGGAGCACCAGAGCCACCACCACTACCTCAGAGGTTGCAAAGAAAGCACAGCAGTTGGACCACAGTGGGCTCAGGAGGGTGAGGATAGTGGAACAGAGGCACACCCAGTAAGTTGTTCCACTCCACAATCCATACACCATTCTGGGAGCACAGCCCTATGGATGCACCCACAGAGGAGATTAAGGGGCTGAGGACACCTGTCACAAGGGAGACCCACAGGAAGGAGGCAGAGGACACCACAAGGAAAGGAAGCAGCTCCTGGTGGGGACTCCAATTATTAGGGGATAGAACTGGGGGAGCAGGGAAACTGAAGTAAGGTGCCTGCCTGGTGCCATGGCTTGGAGGGACAGGAAGCGATCTTCAGGATCACGAGAACAGCTGTACGGGAGTCTGAGCTGGATGTCATTGTCCACCTAGGGACAAATGACTTGGATCAACATGAGATTAGAGCAGTGCAGAAGGACTTTGTAGAACTGGGGAGGGGCCTAAGACAAGTAGCACACACAGTATCCTTCTCAGAGGTGCTGCCTGTCAATGGCATGAGTGAGGCAAGGGTACTTTGCACCATGCAGTTTAATGAATGGTTGAAAAATGGTGTGGAGCACAGGGTTTGGCTTCATTGGGAACTGGGGTTCCACCTGGAGGGACACCAGCCTATACTGGCAGGATGGTCTGCATCTGTCCAGGAAGGGAACAAGTCTTTGAGCAATCAGTTTAAATGCTTAATTGGCAAGCTTAACTAGTCAAGGGGAGGCACTGATAAGCAGCAGGAAAATCCCAGCCTCCCTACAAAACAGGGTACTAAATGAGAAAAAGACCGAGGTAGAAAGGTCAGTGGGGATGCTGCAACAGAAGGTAAAGCCATCAAGAAATGGAAAGCAATGAGTACCAATGCCTGTAGTCTGAGTAACAAGCTTCCTGAATTAGTGGCCTTGATGGAGGAGGAACATCTGATATCATGGCAGTCACAGAAACATGGTTCACACAAAACCATGACTGGGACATAAACATACCAGGATACACTATCTACAGGAGGGACAGAGAGGGTAAAAGAGGAGGAGGAGGAGTAGCTATTTACATAAGGGAAGGAATCAAAGCAACAGAACAAAAGGAAAACAGGGAGGAGAAGAAGCACTGTGGGTAAATTTGGAGACCGGCAATGGCACCACAATCTGCACAGGGGTTGTATACAGACCCCTTCTCAGGGGAGGAAATGGACAAGGAAATGATAGAAAGCATACTTAGTATGGCAGAAAAAGGAGATATTGCTGATGGGCGATCTGAATATGCCAGATGTTAACTGGAGTGCAGTTGCAGCAGCCACTTGAAGAGGGTGGTTATTCTAGATGCCCTACAGGGCATGCCTTAGACAACTAGTATTGGAGCCCACTCGAGAGGGAGCAATCTTAGACCTGGTTCTCTCAAATGGAGATGAAGAGAGGATCACAGATGGAGAAGTGGTAGCCATCTGGGAACTAGCGACCATCGGACAGTATGGTTCACAATAAACACAGCAATAGAGTCAAGCCATACAAAGGCAAAGGTACTGGACTTTAGGAGGGCTGACTTGCTAAATGGGTGAGTGCCTAAGGAATGCACTAGCAAATGGGCAGGAAGGAGGGTGGAAGAACAATGGGAATAATAAAAACTGTCATCACAGAGGTAACAAGCCTCTGTGTGAAGCAAATAAACAAAACTAAATGATGTAAGAAACCACTATGGTTCTCAAAGGAAGTGGCAGTGAAGGTTCAAGAGAAAAGAAAGCTTTCAGGAAGTACAAGGAATCACAGAAGGAGCAGGACAGAGAACTGTATCAATTAAAGCAAAAGGAAGCTGGGAAGGCAGGCAGAACAGCAAAGGCCCAAACCGAGGAAAAGATAGCCAACTCAGTTAAGAAGAGGATAAAACCTTTATAGGTACATCAGGGAGCGAAGGAAGACCAAGGGAGGGATAGTGAGGCTTAATAAAAGGGGGAGGGTGGGCAGAGGTGACTGTGAAAGGCAGAGATACTAAACAAATATTTTGCTCAGTATTTACAAAGGAAGAGGGGAGACACCTAAAACAAACAGTAGAAACACTCTGGATACAGAAGTTGATACCAGCCCATTTACAGAAGAAAGGGTTCTAAAGAACTCTTAAAACTGAAGGTGGACAAAGCAATGGGGCCTGATGGGATTCATCCCAGAATTCTAAAAGAACTAAGGGTAGAATTAGTGACACCACTGACTACCCTGTTTAACAAATCATGGGAGGATGGGGTGGTACCGAGGACTGGAGGAGGGCAGATGTGATTCCCCTTCACAAAAGTGGGAGCAAGGCAGAAGCAGGAAACTACAGACCTGTTAGTTTAACCTCAGTGGTAGGAAAATGATGGAATCACTTGAAGGAAAGAATTGTCGAGTATCTAGAGGCCAGAGGTGCACAGGACCCAAGGCAGCATGGATTCACAGCAGGAAGGTCATGCCAGACAAATCTGATAGATTTCTTTGACTGGGTGACCAAGGTAGTAGATCAGGGAGGGCTGTGGACATGGCCTACCTAGACTTTAGCAAGGCATTTGATACAGTCCCACACAAAAGGTTAATATACAAGTTAGCTAGCCTGGGAGTGGGTCCCAAGATGACAGCCTGGGTAAAAAATTGGCTGGAGAATAGGACACAGAGAGTAATAGTAAATGGAGTCCACTCTGAAGAAAGGGGTTACTAGTGGGTACACGAGGGTTCAGTATTAGGATCGGTCCTCTTCAATGTCTTTATAGCGACATTGCAGAGGGACCGAAGGAAAAGTATGTCTCTTTGCAGATGACACAAAGATCTGCAACAGAGTTGATGCACAAGGTGGGGTGGAAAGGATGAAAAGGACTTGGCAAGGTTAGAAGAATGGTCAAATGTATGGCAGCTTAGATTCAATGCTAAGAAGTGCACAGCAATGCACCTGGGAAACAAAACCCAGGGAAAGAGTACACAATGGGGGTGAGATACTAACAACAACAAAAATAGAAAGGGACCTGGGGGTAGTCATATCAGATGACCTAAAGGTGGGCAAGCAATGAGAGGGCAGCAAGGAAGGTTGGGGATACTGGGATGCATAGGAGAGGCATCACCAGTAGAAAACAGGAAGTTATTATCCCTCTGTACAGACAGCTGGTCAGACCCCATCTGAGTACTCGTGCAGTTCTGAGACCCAGTCTTCTCAAAGACATAGACAGGATGGAAGCTGTCCAGAGGAGGGCAATAAAATGGTGCAGGGTCTGCACCAGAAGACATATGAAGAAAGACTTAAGGAACTTAATATGTATAGCCTCGAGAAAAGGAGGGAGAGGGGGACATGATAGAAACTTTCAAGTACCTCAAGGGAATCAACAAAGTCCAAGAGGGTTGCATCTTTCAAAAAGAGGTGTGCAAGAACAAGGGGCACAATTTGAAGATAGAGGAGGGCAGCTCAGAGGTAATTTAAGGAAGTATTTCTTCACATAGAGGGTTGTGGATGCATGGAACGGCCTTCCGAGGAGGTTGTGAGTCAAAAACAGTGGTGGAATTCAAGCATGCATGGGACAGTCATAAGGCAATTCTAGGGGTGGGGGTAGGAAGAAGTAGGCTGCTGGTTAACTAGGATCTGCAGCTTATCCAGTAGGCAGGGAAATGGGCAGACTGGGTGGGCCAAGCGGTCCTTATCTGTCAAATTCTATGTTTCTATGTTACCCAGGTTGTACTCCTATGGCTGTCAGGCTGTGTCTCTGGCCTCCTACTACAGTTCTGCACTATACATTCTCTTCATCAGCAGGCTCCATTATCAGCCTCCTGCTATGCTCTGTATCATTTCCAGCCTGGATGCATACCAACCAAGACATACCAGGGCTTCCAAGAAGCTCTCCTGCCTTACAAGCCAATGATCTCACTGTGTCCATGGAAGGCCGATCTTGAGGCTGGTCCCTCATTCTCGGTTGGGGTCCTTTCTTTCTGCTCTTTGGGTGAGATTGTCCTATGCTCTGGGGAAAACTTTAGCTATGCAGATTGACTCAGCAACACCTCGTGATGTAACATTTAAGACTTCGGCTATTGGAGAGTGGAACCTCTAAGTCCTCGGGGCTCCTTTAGCTGTTCAGACCATATTGGCAGCACTTTCTGAGCTATTCTCCCATGTCCACCTAAGGTTCACCTGGCCTCCTTGAATCACCTTTTCTCTGCCCCTAAAGGATGAAGATACCATTGTACAGATTATTGGTGAGGTCACACTTGAAATACTGTGTGCAGTTCTGGTGTCCATACTTAAAGAGGTATGTCAGGCTACTGGAGTAGCCCAGAGGACGGTGTCAAAGATGATCCAGGGAATGGGGAGAAATCGTAAGGGAAAGACTAAGAGAGCTCAACATGTACTCCATGGAGGATAGACGGGACTGTGGAGATATGATCGAGACCTTTAAGTACTTGAAGGACATAAACAAAGTTATTGCTGAGGGTACGTTTAGATTGAAGGGGAATGGACCACAAGGAGACATAGACTAAAACTGGTTGGGGGGTTCAGAAGGGAGCAAAGAAGTATTTCATGGAAAGGGTGGTGGCAGCTTGAACGCGCTGCCTGAGGAGGTGATCTCGCTGGATTCAGTGGGGAGTTTTAAGAAGGGATGGGATAGGTTCATGGGAAGGTACAAGTAGGAGATAATTGACCAGGGTGGTGAACTCAGGAGGAAAATTTGGCGAGAGGGATAGAAAGGGGAGGAGGCAGCAGCAGCAGTTGTCTGAACCATGAATTGTGTTTTGAGCAGATGAGATAGACGTTGAAGTCTAATTCTGCTGGCATTGTCATATGTTCATATCTATGTAAGATCTAAACAACAACTCTTGCGGCTCTGACCCTCAAAGCACTCAGCTTCCTGTCTTCCCATTGAGGGCTTGGCCTTTAGGCTTCCGCTTGGTTGGAGGCCAGATTAATGCCCTTCAGTGGCCATTGCTCTCCTCCTTCTAACCTTGGGTGTGAGGCTTCCTTTGGGAAATCTCCTTTAGATGCAGAGCTTGGTTTGTGGCACCTCACATCATTTTGGTTAGAGAGATAGAATAAGAGCCCATCCTCCAAAACATTACCCTGAACCTGGACTTCAGTAGAAGAGCCATCACTAATCTTTTCCATAGCCCAGAGGGATGTTGACGTGTCTTGGATCCCAAGAGGTTTCCTCCAGAGATTCATGTAATAAGCATATCACATGGGTAAGTAAAAGCTCCTAAATTCAGTTAAATTATTAAAAGATTTAACATATTATATGGAGGTAAAACTGTAGTCCCAACGATTAAAGCCATCAATGCAAAAATTACAATTTGCAAGCAGCATATGCAGTAAAGTTTGGGAACAGATAAACTGAACAAAATAGACTCAGTGCTTAATAAAACTTACAAACAGTTAATAAAACTCCTTGTAGTACACCCAATGCATTGGTTAGATTTCAGTTAGGTCACATTAGATTCAGACATCTAGCTCAGGAATGTATGATTTCTTATTGGATTAAACTACAGTATAAAGACAAAGATACCCATTTGGCAGGTGCCTTGATGAAAAATTACTCAAATATACACACGCAAGACTCCTGGCTCAACATTGTGTACAACTTACTAAAGCTTTACGATTTACACTATTTAAAGCTTTGATGTGACCAAAAGGTTATTCTTTCTATGTCATACATTACATTTGTTAAAAAATATCCAGAACAGAGTTAAGATAGCTGACTTGGATAATATTAAACAGTTGAAAGTGTCAAGATGGTTGGTTAAAAATACAGATATATAATCGTTCAATATAGATTCAAAGTTTCTCGAGTAATGTCCTTATGGCCAGATATAATAAAACTTGTCTCAAGCTGACATTATGTTTCTGCTCCTTGAAGAGAAATAGAGGACCTAGATCATGTTATTTTAAGATGACCATGGTACAATAAATCTAGAGTTAAATATTTAAATGAGATAATTGAATCTCTTTTTATTACACCCAGATTTCTTCTGGATTGGATTTGATCTTCAACTCAGAAAATGTTAATATTCTAAATACACTCACACTCTATTTGTTAGAAATAACCAAGATTTGAACCAGATGCATCACCAACTTTAATGTAATTTGTGCTTGTACATTAAGTATGCACTGTCTATAGATATGGTCCAGATATTCAAAGGGGTTGCACCATGTGCAACCCCCAATGCACAATGACATGATATTCAAAGGGAAGGTTCAGCATAACTCCCAATGTTCTGGGGTGCATTGGTAATGTATACAGTGCAGATGGAGGGTGTGCTCATGCATATGTGGCACATACCGATATTCAGCCTGGGATGTGGATGAACCCTACATGCACTGCACACTGGTGCTCAAAGTTGAGCCAAAAATAAAAGGCTCAAATGCTGGCTACCCATGGGTGGGAGACTGTATTGCAAGGTGCAACACATCAGTCGTCAGCTGTGAGTGGCCACCCGCCCAGCAGGAACACCGTCCACAAGCACCCGATCCTTCCTGGTAGTCTAGAAGACCCTCCTCCTCCTCCCTCCCTGTATGCCCGATAATGGGCTGTTGTAATATCAGATATTCACTTGGTGGTCTAGTGGTTCCCTCCCCATATGCTCGATCGTGGGTTGTTGTATTAAATAATAATCTGGTGGTCAGTGGTACCCCCAAAGAAAACACACAAATGGGCTTCCTTTCTGCTTGAAAACAGTCCTGGAATGAATTTATCCCAGCTTGGAAGTGAGTGGGGTCCACAGAAGGCAAATACAGGCCTCTCACTGTGGACTGCAGCTACACTGCATCCGCTCTCCTTAGTGGTTTGAGCAGACTCCAACTAAACTTTTCAGCACAGTCCTGACTGAAGATTAGAGTCCTGGATTCTGGCTGGCTACCCTGGCTATCAATCACAGTTTGAGGATCCTCATTGGTTAGTTTAGGTGCCAACAAGAAAGTTTATAGCTTTTCCCCAAGTCACTGTAATTAGGACCCTTGAGGACCCCTTGGTTTCGATTGGTCCAAAGCAGGAGTCCAGAAATAAAGATGGTGGTTCAAATCAGAAAATATAATACTGGCAACACAAACAACTCATTTATTCAACAACAGAAAGGATTTAGAAATAAATATTTACAGCACCTTGAAGGCACTACTGAGCTACTAAATGGAGTGAATCAGGACTATGCCTGGCTGGTAATGCGCTCCATTGTACTCGGACCCAGCCCAGGCTATGTACACCATACACAAGCTGGATATCTTAAAGGAGGTAGCGTGGTGGCCTGGATTTGCACATTGATGCAGGACAACACCAGAACCTTGCTGTACATGGATTTATCCTCTCATGCTGGACGTATGTCAGGCAGTGGACATCAAAGGAGCCCATGGAAATGCATATGGGGAGCTACATGGTGGCGCAGAAACAATTAGACAACATATGGGACAGAGCTAGCAGCAGATTAGACCATATGTTCCAACTTCAATCTCTCCTGTCTCTTTGTGACAGATTAAAACAAAACTCTGGATGGAGGCCAGCACTAGTAGTGTACTGCAGTGCTTAAGAAAAAGTATTGTTTTATTTTGAGGAAGTGGAAAACTGAAAAAAAATTATAAAGGCAGGGAGATATCTGGCGGCACAGATAGTCAGACAGTAACATGAGTGAGGTGGGTGGAGGACTCACAGCTACCAGCTAGTGTTTTGCCTAAGAATTTTTTTTTTGTAAATTGAAACAAAACCTAGGTAGGGTTTTGATTTGGGAACACACTGGTGGGACAAGCAGCATAAATCAAGATAGAGTGGGGACTGGCTGGGAAGGTCACTTTCCTGTTTCCTCTCCAGAAATATTATGTGTGACTGATGTTGGGGAGGGAGGGCAGAAAAATCTTTAAATACTTATTTAAAAATATCTGTAACTCCTACATGGTATACTACTGGCCATCATCCTGCTGTGTTCCCTTCGAGAAATGCACTATACCCACCCAGTGTGTGTGACCATGTGCCACCAAGCACTTATTTGTGTGGTATCTTGAAATAAACCCCAGCCATATTTTGGGTGATGGGAGCAGGGAGGAGAGAAAACCTCTTATTCATTAAAAAATAGCTGTGACTTCTACATGTTGTACTGTCCATTGTACTACTGTATTCCCTTTGCACTGTACACAGTGTGTGACCATGTGACACCCTAGCACTCTTTGGTATGGTATCTTTAAATTAATCCTATAAATATTTTGGATGATAGGACTGGGGAGGAGAGAAAATCCTAACTCATTTGAAAATATCAGTGACTCAATTTCATGACGTGTATTTTACTATTATCTTCACTTTTGGCAACACAATTAAAGAAATAGGGTTCGAGTTCTAAAATGTTCTAAAAAATTAGAATTCTAGAACTTTTCAAAAGTTCTAGACTAGAACAAACCAGAACTTCAACGGGTTCTGACAACCCTACTTGGAAGACTACCATGATATTTTCAACCGGTGTATTCTGTCTGTTATATGTTTGGGGAAGACAATGCAGACAGTCAAAGATCCATTGGTTGGATCATGACAGATATAGTGTGGGACTCAATTTTACCCTTAGCAGGTTGTGAACTTGAAAATCTTGCCAAAGGAAGAAGTATACTACCTCCTATTTTAGGTAGTTCAGAATATGCCATGAATGCTTTTGTGGTTGGGTGGTCTAAATCTTCCACTGTCTCTATGCCTGCCTATTTCCATTTCCGCCACAGGACTGGGTGCTCCACCTATCAAGAATGCAGAGTTCTGCCAGAGGGGCAAAATTTGGAGATGGCTGGAACTCAGACAAGCACCACATATTTCTGACCATACCGTTCTGGTATGAATTGTACAGGAAGAATATGATCTGGGAAGAGGCCAGTCATGAGAGAGTAATGTAAGTATATCTGGGACCTTACTCAGGTTGATTTCAAGTATCATACAACAACAGTGGAGGGAGAGGAAGTCTGCTCTACAGCATAAAATGGCTTAGAGCATGATCACACACTGGTATAGGAATTTTGGATCAAGTAGGCCAAAATCACACTCCAACCAATGTTGCTGGAGCATCTGCTAACAAATCTTGGGGCTTCCCAAAATAAAATCTGTCAACTTAGTTTTGATGTGTGGAAAAAGGAGGATAGCAGCTGAACTGGCAGATTGGAAAGAATGTACTGTAAACTGGGCAGAGAAATTAATTTTGTCATGTTGATCTTAACCCATATGGAAACATAACCCCTTCCACCTGTTAAGGTCAGCATCAAGTTTGTCTAGCAAAGGAGTGTCTAACCTTTTCAGAGTCGTGAGCCACATTTAAATTTCTGAGTAGGACATTAGCCACAACAACGTGTGGCCTGTACCTACTAAATGAGCAGCCCTTTCCATAACCATATTTAGCCATATTTAGGAATTAAAATAACATAGTCATAGTCAATTGTCAATAATCATATTTTATTAAGTCTCATTAAGTTACAATATTTAAAAAATAGTTGTAATTTTAAAATAATTATTCATAGCAGCTCTGGAGCTTTAGATTTGCTTGCAGGCTTAGTAAAAGTAGCTTGTTGATCACTCAGGCACTTTTCAGCTCCCGTGCTTTGACTTTTCTCAAATTTACAAAGTGTTATCTGAAGCCTTTAATGAAGACAAACCCCTCACAAAACCACATCAAACTGCTTCACCTGCAACATGTGGCTCATGAGCTGCAGTGCCTGGCTTACTCCTGGTCTAGCATAGCCTGTACTTTGACTCTGATAGTTTCTTTAATTGTACTTTTAAGTCATATTCCAGATATGTCACCCACTCCGGGGCCCACTGGTAAGTATAAGCTTGGAACATGGTAGACAGACACTGGGAATTCAGAGGAGAACTTGGACTTGGTTCCATTTAATTTACATTTTGAAATTTTGGAATATTCCTGTATTATGGAATGCAGGGTCACCAGACAGGAGGGCAAGTCTGTTAGGAACGAGGTAATACATCTGCATGCCCCTCCACCACTGTCACCCCTGGGAAGGAGATTGGTGCCTTAATTTTCTGTGCTGGGTCTCCATCCAGGAAGAACAGAGAGGGAGAGGGGAGAGGGGCAGCATTGACACATCCATGCCCCAAACTGAAACTAGAGAGATAGTGCAGTTAGTCAGAATTGTTGCTGTGGGAGAAGTATAGAGGAGACATGCCCTGTTTATGAACTTGTGGGGTGAAACTGAAACATGACATGGCGTCAAGAGGTAGATCCACTCCACCCTGTCAAATGCTTTTCTGCATCAAGTGACAGGGTGGCAGTGGCTTCTGGCTGCATGGACTTCTCACAGTACGCATAAAAGATGACAGATATTGTCAGACCCCATACAGCCTGGAACCAAACCTACTTGGTCTGGCTGTACAAGGGTGCCATAATCTCAGTTAACCTCCTTGCATGTGTCTTGGCATAGATCCTTGCATTGACATTAATCAAGGATATTGGGTGGAACTGGGAACAGAGGACAGTATTTTGCCTTTTTGGGGATAGGAGTGATGAGGACTTCACTAAATGTAGGAGGAGCTACCCTTTGGACTGAGTTTCATTGAGCACCCTTATCAGTAATGGGGCTAGCAGAACGGTAAAGGTCTGATAAAAGTCAGAGGAAAACCCTATAATTCTGCTGGGATTTCCGGAGGTCGAGACCTAATGGCAGTTGTTACCTCTTCAGTGGAAAAGAGGGTTGATAGCCAGCATTGCTGGTACAGTCCACCTTAGGCAGAGTCACTTCTTGCAAAACAAGTCCAATTAGATTTTGTCTGGTTTCACCTCTGTGGCATAAAGCAACTTATAGTAAGTCAATAAGGCATTACTGATATCCGATGGGGTATTAAAAATGTGATGTGGGGAATGTGGATGAGAGGAATATATTTTTATGACTCCTTTGCTCTCAGTTTTGGGCCAGTAATCTGCCTGGTTGTTCTCCCACCTCCCAGTATGCTTGGTTGAGCCTGAAGATGCTGTATCCCATCCAATATTGGAGATGGGCCTCTATGGCAGTCCTAACCATATCTAGCTGGGATCTAATAAAGGCTGCTTACTCAAATTTCTGTTCTAGTTGTCTGAGAGTTCCTCTTGCTGCCTGAGGGATCTGTCTCTAGCCTTCCTGATTTTGGAGGTGTGAGCAATACTTTTACCCTTGAAAATTGCCTAAGTGCCTCTATTTGGGAGACCACCGAGACATCTGGATTGTCATTCTCTGTCAGACATAGTTGTATTTCATTCTGGAGCTTGTCCCAAAATTCTGAATGTGACTATAAGTGCCATGCACAGAGGAATAATATGTACAGAAACGGAAACATTGACAGTGGTGGAAGAAAAGAGTGAAAGTCCATCAAGTCTGCCCATTGGGCCCAATATAACCCCACAACCTAGTATTGATACAGGGCTCTAACTCTCCCATCAGTCTCCCTATTCCTTCCATGGTCTAATCTCTACAAGTGCGCTATTCCTTTTGATCTGTCCCAAGCCCATATGAAGCCCTCATGGTTTTAATTTCCATCACCTCAGCTGGCAAGTTATTTTACGTTCCATCACCCTTTCAGTAAAATAATACTTTCTCACATCCCTCTCAGCCTTCCTGCCATCAGCTTCCAGTCATACCCTCGTGTTGTTGAACTGGTGTTCCTACTAAATAGTTCCTCAGAGTTCATTTTGTTTATTCTTTTCAGGAATTTGAAGGCTTCTGTCATACCCCATCTCCCTTCTGGTTTCCAGAAAGTACATATTCATTGCCATAAGGTGTTCCTCATAGGACTTCCCCTGCTGGCCCTGTATCATCTTCATCACCTACACTGTACCATCTCTCACCTATCCTTGTCCTTTCTAAGGTGAGGGCTCCAGAACTGGGCACAGTTCAACAGGAGTGGCCTCAGAAAGGATCTATAGAAGGATTAACACTTCTTTCTTTCTACTATCAATACCCTTGCCGATACAACCCAGCATCTTGTTTGCCTTACGGCAAGCCTTGTTGCATTGGCTAGCCTGTTTAATGGTGTCACTGATGATGACTTCTAAGTCCTATTCCTCAGCTGTGGTGCTAAGTTTAACCTCCCATCCAGTATTCTGTCCTTGGGTACTTTTTCCTAGGTGCATCACCTTGCACTTTTGACATTGAATTTCAGCTGCCAGACATTTGACCACCTCCCTAGTCTTTGCAGGTCACCCTGTAATGCTATAATTCCCTCAGCACTATCCACCCTTCCATAGAGTTTAGTGTCACCTGCAAAGAGGCTTATCATACCTTTCATCTGTTCTCTGATGTCGCTGATGAACATGTTAAGAAGGACCAAGATAGACCCCTGTGATATCCCACTCATGACCTCTCTTTCTCCCTCTGATTTAACTCTGTTTACCCCAACCCCTGCTGCCTCTCTTTAGCCAATTTTCTACCCATGTAACATATCCGTAGCCAACCACAGGTCATACAACTTCCTCAGCCAGCTTGAGACAAGAGGGAGGGTGCAAAAGTAGCAGTGGCAGACAGCCTCACCCTGGATGTGATTACAGGGAATACTCTACAGAAGGGAGTAGTGTGTGAGGTTACCCACAGTCAGACAGCTGAGGCTGCTTGTAGTTCCTTGAACTCAACAGAAGCCCAGTGGAAAAGAATAGGAGGATTGTTCCATAGCCTGTGTCTTCTGACATGGAGAGAAGTGAATGGGAGGTAGGACTTCCCATGTAGTTGTTCACCAGACAGCTACAGAAGGTTACTCTGAGGAGGGAGGGTAACAAATGGTCAGAAGGTTAGGGATGGTAGTAACTCTGAATGCTCTGACACTAGAGCTATGGACCCCAGTTTAGAACTGAGGGAGACATGACCTATGCCTTGGGAAAATGTGAAGATTTTGCCACTGCTCAGAGGACTGACCCTAGTTTGGAGAGGCTAAGGGCTTGTGCAGATAGGACACAGGTAGGTGACATGAGACATAGGGTATTTTGGGACAATGGACTGTTGTATACACAGGATGTGATGACAGAGGGAGGGGTGAGGGGCAGGCAGCTTGCGTCCCAGGGTATTGTGAGCAGTTGCTCAAGGTTGCTCATGATATCCCCATGTCCAGACATCTGGGCATTACTCACACCATGCAGAAATTGGCCCAAAATTTCTATTGGTCTAACTTCAACCAGCAGGTAAAGAAATATTTCAGATCTTGTCACCGGTTCTAACAGATAGGAAGGCAGGTAGTAAAACAAAATCTGCCCTAATTCCCTTACCCATTGTGGAGGAGCCAGTACAGAGGGTAGGAATGGATACTGTGGGACACTTGACTACCCCAAGCTCCTCCGTAAAGGTTTATCCTGACAGTGGTTGATTACACCACCTGATACCCAGAGGCAGTCACTCTCTCTCCTCCATTAAGGTCACCAAAGTGGCAGATGACTTGCTATGGATTTTCTTCCATATCAGGTTCTGCAGGAAATTATCTCTGATCAAGGGGTAACTTCATATCTGTCCTGATGAAATGTTGTGGGAGAATGTGGGATGGTGCAGAGATGCATGACACCTTATCACCCACAAGTGAATGGGCTCATGGAAAGATTCAATGGTACTCTAAAATGATGTACCAAGCATTAACTGAATGACATTAGTGAGACTGGGAAATCCTTCCCTCCTGTTGTTCACATACAGGAGGTGCCCAAGAGTCAACAAGGTTCTCCCCTTCAAACTCTTGTATGAATGTAGAGTGTGTGGTCCCTAGACTTGATCTGGGAAGACTAGGAAGCACACCACCCAGAAAACTCCCATAGTGGAGTTACTAGAGTATGTCCTTAAGTTTAGGAGAAGCTGAAGGAGCTTAAGGGGTGGTCCAAAGCAACCTAACGAATGCCCAGCAGATGTAAAAGTCTGGTATGATAGCGGAGCCAGAGTTCACTCACACAGTGCAGGCCAGGAAGTAATGGTTCTAATTCCAGTCCGAAGGACAAACTGCAGGCCAAGTGAGTGGGGCCATACAAGATAGTCTGACAGGTCAATGACATGAACTATATTATGGGAACTGCCTGACAGGAGACATACCCATAGGATGTACCAAGTCAATATGATGAAGCCATATATAAATAGGGCCAACATGGTGTTTGCAGTGTGTAGTCCAGGAGAGGGACGGATGAGGAAGACTGCATCCTGGACTTATTAGAGGAAAGCAAGTGGGAGTCATCTGTGGAGGCAATCAAGCTGTCACTCCAGTTGACTCTAGAACAGACCCAGGAAGTGAAGGAGGTTTTAGAAGACTTTGCCCCTTTATTTACGGCCTGGATAAACCCCTTAGTGACCCATGATGTGGATACAGGGATGCAAACACTCACATGATGAACAGTCTATCATGTTTCTGAGACCATCCAAAAGGATATTTGGAGGTAGGTGGAGAAATGCTGGAGTTAGGGGTAATTCAGAAATTCCACAGTCCCTAGGCTCACCTGTAGTCCTTGTCCCCAAGCTGGATGGGTCTACCTGCCTTTGTGTGGACTATCATGAACTCAAAGCAGTCAGAAAGTCTGACGCTCACCCAATGCCATGGATAGATGAGCTATTGACAAGTTGGGGATGACCTACTTAATAGCAATAGACCTGACAAAGGGGTACTGGCAGGTGGAATTGACTGCCAGAGCTAGGGAATGATCAGCCTTCGTCACCCCAATAGGCCTCTTTGAATTTAAGGTGATGCCTTCTGGGATGAAAAATGCCCCTGCCACCTTCTAATGGATAGTAAATCAGGTTCTACATGATGCTGAAGAGTATGCAGTGTCTTATCTGGGTGATACTGCCATCTTCAGTACCAGCTGGAAGGAACACCTGTCCCATTGGAAGGAAGTGTTGTGCAGGATACAGAAGGCAGGACTCACTGTCAAAGCCAAAGTGCCAGGTGGCTATGGCTGAGGTGTCATATTTGGAACATGTAGTGAGAGGGGACAACTACATCCAAACCAGGCCAAGATAGAGACCATTGACGGATACCCCAGACCGAGACCCAGAAGTAGGTCAGAGCTTCCTTTGAACTGCACGGTACTACAGAACATTTGTACCAAATTACAGCACCCTGACAGCTCCTCTATCTAGCTTGTTAAAGAAAAAGCAACCAAGAAAGTAAAATGGGACTCGACAGGTAACAGGGCCTTCACCCAGCTAAAAGCTGTGCTGTGCAGTGCCCTGTGCTGCCCAGCCTAGACTACACTAGACCATTTGTGGTGCAGATAGATGCCTTGTATGGGGACTGGTGCTGTCCCTCAGCCAGACATCCCAACAGGGAAGGATCACCCCATTGTGTACCTTAGTTGGAAGCTGCTTCCTGGGAGCAGGCTTACTCCACTGTTGAAAAAGAATGCCTTGCCATGGTGTGGTCACTTAAGAACTTAGAGCCATACTCCTATCAGAGGCATTTTGAGATAGACCACAGCCCTCTTGTTTGGCTAAACCAAGTGGAAAACACAAATGGGAGACTCCTTAGATGGAGCATTGTACTACAGGTCTACAACATGAGCATTAAATGTAGGTCAGGGTCTGCTAATGCCAATGCAGATGGCCTATCCCGCTAATCAGAGTAAGGTACAGAACTGGTGGAAACACTTACTAAAGGGATGTGTTCCTCCAGGTTCTGTTAAAGAGGAGGAGTATGGTGAGATAAGGCCATACCTTATTGTTCTAATTTGCAGTGCCCGACCCCCATGCCCACCCTCCCACCCAACCATGACCCAACTGAACCAACCTCCCTACCCTGGTTTCCTCTTTCCTACTTTCATGCTACAGAAAGTCTTCAATGCACTCACTGCCTTAAACCAATTGAAATCCAGCCCTGACTGGTTGCACCTCAGACTGCTACATGATATCTGCCACTGCCATAGTTGCCCCTTGACACACATAATAAATCTCTCCCTCTCCACAGCCACAGTTCCTGCAGCCTGGAAACTGGCAAAGGTCATCCCTCTGCACAAAGGTGGAGATCCTCTTACCTGGGAACTACAGGCCCATCTCGCTCCTCCCTCCCTTGTAAAGGTCCTGGAATCCCTCATTTTGTCTAAACTGTCATACTTCCTCTTCAAATAACTCCCTGTCACCTGTGCAGTCAGATTTCAGAAAGCACCACTCCACCATCATCTCTCTGCTACAAGTAACCTACTCCTTACTCTTGGCCATGGATCAAAGCCAAACCTCTGTCGCTATCTTTATTGACTTAGCAAAAGCCTTTGACTCCATCTCCCACCCACTGCTACTCCACAAACTCCGCTCCATTGGCATAGCCCAGCCTGCTGTTGATTGATTCTGCTCATACCTCCTAAATAGATTACAGTCAGTTCAAATAGGTGCCACCCTCCTCCCTCCTCTCCCTATCCTATATGGTGTCCCACAAGGCTCTATCCTTGGCCCCATCCTCTTCTCTTTTCATTAATGACCTTTCTTCTGCCTCTCCTCAAATGTGCATCTTTATGCAGACGACACTATCATCTTTGCCTTTGGCCACTCCTATGACAGCCGTCTTTCCCAATCTCCAGGCCAACTTCAACTAAGTCCAGTCCTGGTTCCTGGAAAACCAGCTAAAATGAAATACCAATAAAACTGTCATTATGGTTTTTGGATCAAGACAGAAATTAACTTCCCTATCCGCCACTCTCCACCACTCCTGTGATCACCACCCTGGACAGCTCTTCCTGGAATTGGTCCCAGCTTTCAAATACCTGGGTGACTGGCTGGACAGCCACCTCAGTTTCACCACTCACATTGAGTCTATCTGTGCCAAACTTTGGCCAAAATTTGCCATCCTATATCGGCACAAAGCCAGCCTACCCTTCCCACCTGGTGCGAGCTTGTACATAAACAATCTTGCCAGTGTTGGATTATACCGATATTGTTTATGGAATGGCCTCAACCTCATCTCTCTCCAAACTGGACATTCTACTCAACTCTTTCTGCCACTTTGCCACTGCCCCCATGCACTCACCACTGCACCCTCTACGATCCACTCTCCCTTGCCCCACTCTCACAGAAGAACCACCACGCAGCATCTCCCTCATAGCAAAATTCTGGTTCGCTCCCTCCCCCACCTCACTTCCCACCTGACTCCTGCAATCTCCCTTGATTATCCTCTCTGACACAGGACTGGTACTTTCTCACATCCCTCACCCACAAAATGTATCTGGCAAAGTTGCCTTTTCGCACTGGCTCCTCTTCTGTGGAACAGCCTTCCTCTGACCTGCACCAGATCTACTCTCTTTCAACCATAAAAAACACCTTAGGCTCCTCCCACCCCACCTTGCTTCAATTGCCCAAATATTTCTCAGAACGCCCCTAAGCCCCACCATCTTAAGATAAATTTTTCACGGAAGTCCTGAACACTATTTCCATATACTGGCTGACTCCATTCTGAATGTAAATATTTCATGTACTGTATGAAATATGGTTGTGTATACTGTGTCTTTTGAAATTACCTTGTGAAACTCTTTCTCACGCCTCTGTATGCTCTGTGGCTGGGTCACACCTGAAACGAGCTTTGGCTCAGTGCCTTCCCAGTTATCCATTTTTAATAAATAAATAAAATAAAAAAATATTTCATGTTATTTTATATGAGAAATGCATCAGAGATGCCCATGGTGGCCCAGTGTAACTTGGTAAGGGATCATGGGTACAAAGAAAGCCATGGACCCAAAAATGATGTGATTTTCTTGTTACTGGGCAGAAAATCTGTAAGCTGCTAATCAGGGACTAGAGTTTAATTAAACTGTTTAAAAAGAAACAAAGGGCTAATTCAGCATAGCTGAGAGACCAGTTAGCCCAATTTACTTGTGAAAGGCCAGGACCTCTAGAGGAACTGTGACATCTGGGTTCCTTTTGTCTCCAGCAAACCTACCTGAGCTAATCTAGTTACAGCTAAATGGGCTAGATTTTAAGTAAATGACTGTACTGAGTGTAGCTTAATTACAGCCATTTAGGGGTTGGGTCTGTCCCTGGAATTCAGGCTGAAACTGGTTTGCCTTTAAGACCTGTGCTCCCTGCCAGAAATAAACATTTGTTATTTTTGTCATAAAATATTAAAAGCTGATTGGTTATGAGCCATGGAAATGGAATGCTAACCATCCACAGGGACAAGGCAGTATCCACTGGACTTGCCCTTTGGAAGCCATAAAACAAGAGTGCAAGACTGTATCAAAGCCTTTGCCCTTCTGCTTTTGCTTGTGGACTTTTGCCATTTTACCCTTTGACTTTGGTGAAAGAACATTGCATTTGGGACCCTATCTGCTGAGGGAGCAGAGACATTTCTTTTCAAGAACTCTCCTGGACCAAAATAATTAAGATTTTCAGCTACCATTTCTAAGGACACTTTGCACTTCAAATTCAGCAACTAAGGACTTGAGATAGCAATTTTCAAACTAGAATTTTCAAAGTTTATTTTTATTTTTATACTTCCATTTTATTTTTCATATCCTGTAACCAATGTCTAAAATTATCCATCTTTAAGTTATTTACTGCATTTATTAATTAATATAACGCCTTTGGCTTATTTTAGGATAATTCTGCCAGTGTCTTTTGTGTGTGTGTGTGTGTGTGTGTGTGTGTGTGTGTTAGGAAGAGTTTATTCAAACTATACTATGCCTATTTGATTGCTAAGGACCATACACTACCAAAGTAAGGTACCACTAGAGACCCTGTGGAGGAAAGGAGGGAGTAAATATGAAAGGTCTCGAGAAGGAGTCTGTGGAGGTTTGAACCAGTCTCTGCATTTCTGGGGAAAGACACAAAATAGGGTGTATGGGGCATCCCCGAAGGACTATACATGCCTGTGTTTTTCTGGTTTGTTGTGCAGTGGCCAGAGGGTGAGAGAGGGTTCTCTCTCAGAAACACAGACTTGAGACTGTATTTTGCACCCCTCACATGGAGAGAGGGAGCCTTGGATCCTCTGGTGTATGTTCAGTTGTGAAACAGCAAACATACTAAAATGATAGAGGACAGGTATCCTAACCTGATCACAAGGGGGATTCACTGTAGCCCAGGAATTCCAGCCCCACAGGAGTGTACATGTGACAAGCATAACTGCAGTGCTTCAAGGATGGCCCTTTTATTATCCCATCTGTGTTCCACACCTTCTATACTGTTTACCCCATCTAACATTTCTGGAATCACTACTTTGTTTGGGTGAAGGCATCTCCAGATATCCCTGAGGCTGTGTGTATGGCAGACCTACACAAACTGGGCTGCTATAGGGCCTCCATTTTGGGCCTGCCTGCTCTTTCTATAGCAGAAGAAAGGGTCAGACTGAAATCTCCACCCAGGATGATAGCAGCATGGGCTACTGGGAGATAATGGAAGACTTCTTGGTAAAACTCCAGTCCAGGGTATTGGGTACATAGAAGGAGCCTAGGATAAGAGGGTGGCCCTGCTACATTCCTTCTATGACAAAGACGTATCTCTAAGTCAGTGATGACTTTATGAGTGGCAAAGTAGAGGACCTTACAAATCAATATTGCTATGCCTCTCTGCCTAGGTGATAGGGAACTATGGAATACATTTTTCATCCACATGCACTTAAGCACTCGGTTCAGAGACTAAAAGTGCATTTCTTGAACCAATGCTACATCACAGGCTATATCATTTACTCTATATAGGACTTTATGCTTTTAAGTTGGATTATTTAGTCCATTCAAAATCAAAGCGATCATTTTTAAATTATAAAAGAAAGTCGGATAAGACCACAAAGTGCACAGGTACCTGTAAATCGTGAAAAGGGTTACAATAAGAATAAAAGCTGTACACTGTGATCTCCCCATCCCCACACCTCAAAAATGCAACCCGAGATGCAAGAGCAACCAGTAGTCCCACTGTGCAGTCCCCATATGAAAAATAAGTATCTAAAGGTGCTGTCTTACAATATGATAACAAACTGTAGAAACTAAAACTGGAAGCTTAATCAGAATGATCACAGCTGGATGAGGCTAACCAGTCAATTTCCCTTGTGGAATGTAAGAGTGCCAGTAGGCAGTGTGCTCACATGGATCCTGGGTAGACGAGGTCAGAGAGTGATCATTGGTCTCCCATTCCACCCATCTCCAGCAAATACTACAGCAGAGAGTAATTAAGAGACCTAGTAGTGATACCAGGAGAAAGAAAATGTATCACCCATGGAAAGAGAGTTCTGTAAATAAACCTTTACTACAGTACTGAAAGGATATAGAGTCAAAGTGTATCATACAGCCTGAGGACTGGGCCCATTTCTGTGTGCCACATCAAGATCAGGAGCTCAGGGCAAAGAAACAGTTCTAAGCTTAACATAGTGTCCAAAAGTTCACCATATAATTTGCAG
This sequence comes from Neoceratodus forsteri, assembly GCA_016271365.2. Classification (NCBI taxonomy): domain Eukaryota; kingdom Metazoa; phylum Chordata; order Ceratodontiformes; family Ceratodontidae; genus Neoceratodus; species Neoceratodus forsteri. The sequence continues at coordinate 1,682,099,780 of CM028129.1, read as the reverse complement.
GTACTCCCAAAAGTCCTCAATAAGTTGCCTAGAGTCTTTACATGGTGAATAGCAAAGGGTGGTATACTGCTGTTATCAACTTTAAATGAACAACTGACCGGTGCTTCAACTTGCTGGCATGGAGAACAGTTAAAGCAGTGCATTCAAACAGTTTATCAACTCAGCCGGAGCTAGCCTGTAGTTGTAGCCTTCCCTGAGAGTTGGTGGCCAGTAGTACACACAAGAAGGTACTCCAAAGCCACATACTGATGTCATCTGTGCCCATCTCCGTGGGCTGAGTGTTTATGTCAGGCTGGGAGGTATGAGAAGGGTCCAAGGCATGCTGGGAATAGTGGTCAGCTTCCTCTGGGGAAAATAAGAGCTTCTGGCTGTTGTAAGCAATGGAAAATGTGGCTGGATACAGGAGGGAGTAAGAGATGCCACAGTTTCAGAGCCCAGCCATAACCCTATCAAAAGTTTGGTGGTATTCTAGCACACTGCAGGACAATCAGGGTAAAGGAAATCCATGCCTCCTTCACCTTATTCTCACCCAGCTCTCTGGCTCTATAGAGGATGAGCACCTTATCCTGGAAATGAAGCAGCTTAAAAATAAGAGGTCTCTGGAGAGTGGGGACTGTGGCTGAACATTCCTCTAGATGTGGTGTGCCCAGTCATGCTCAAAATCAAACTCAGATGGTTCTAAATGAAGCCACACAGGAAAGCTAGTAGATCCCTACCCTCCATACCTTCTGGAAGCCCCAGCAAGTACACATTTTCCAGCACCCAAGACCTTCTAGATCTACCATCTTATGGGTGAGTCAGTCAACCTACTCTTCAGCCATGTGGAGTGAAGTCACCAAGTTGCCCTTAAAAGTCTGCAGCTTGTCAATCCTGTGTTTTGCTGTGGTAACTGGCCATCAAAGAGGTGAGAGACGCTTGAGTATCAGTCACTGTAGTGTTGATAAACTTGACAGATTGCACTATGTGTTCTATTAGGACCCCATATTTATCTCGGGTCTGCTGGCAGCAGAGCGTGTGAAGTCACAGTCACGGCCATCTTAGGAGGTGGCAAAGCAGGACCAGGTGGGATTTAACATTGTCCTTTTCCCATTTAGTTGGGATAGTGTCTCAAAGCAGATGAGGCTGTGGACATACTCTAGCAGAAGGCAGTCCGAGTGCCCTGAAGTCTCTTTCAATGCTTTAATTAATAGATGAAGGTTGATGTTTGTGGAAATTGCTCAGAGGAAGAGCTAGTGGCCATCTTCCTCAGGCACTCATGTGACTTCCCTTGGGTTCCTGTGTCCTTATGGCACCTCGACTGGGTGGTAGCCCTCATAGCAAAAACAGAGTGGCGTGAAAGCAAAATACAGTTAACTAAGCATTACATAGTCCATCAATAAAATCTGAACCATACTCATAAGAGCCTGATGACCTTTTGGATTTAAAGGTTTAGCCTACAGTTCAGAGAGGCAGCATGCAACTCATACCATGCCCCACCCAGTGATATATAACCATGCTCAAATTTTTCTTGCCACCTTCCTCCCCTCTTCCTGTGGCACCTCTATCTCCTTGGGTTTGGGCCTTCTTCATTAAGGTGCCTTTGGTCTAGGGCACCTCATCTCGTGACACCTCAAGGGATTAGAACCTTTCATGTGGGATCCTCAGTCCTTATGGCACCCCGATAAGGTGGTATCCCCACTGCAGGGACAGAGAGCGCAAGCCAAAATACAGTTGCACAAGCATTACAAACTCAGTCTGCCAATCAAACCTTCCTAAACCATACTCATAATAGTCAGTTGACCCTTTGAATCATAACTTTGCTGTTTTGAAAGGTTCTGATCCTGACTTTTCAGCAAAGTCATTTTCTACCCCACCACATGATCATGACAGTGTCATTTTTCAGATCCTACCCAAAACATCTTTTCATGCTTTTGCTGCAAAATGACATTTTGTCCAGGATTTCAAACGATATTTACAACATTCATAAGTATGCCATCAAAAGACTATGTTGAACATTTGGGGTCAAAACCTCAAAAACAACAATGTTATGAACAACAGTTGACATTTATGAACGTTGCAAATTATTTTACTTTCAGAACCCACATTTTCAACGTAGTAACGTTTTACTGCATCAAATGAACATGGCAGGTATCATTTTCAAATCACTCTCCAAAGCATGTCTTTGTAGTCATTCCTCAAAATAAAGTTTTGGGTCACATTTAATAAAAGACACCTGTCATATACATAAACATATGCTGTGGTAATAAAACTACTATCCTGAAAATTCAAGGTCACAGTCTAAGAAAACCACAGAGTTACATGTGAGCCTCTTCATTTCCCAAGCATGAGAACGTCACTATTATAACTTGTTTTATTAATGTGTTAACTTTAACCACTGCACTACCTATGCCCAACAACTGACAGCAAGTACAAGCAAACAAATATCTGGCATTGATCAAAGTTTGTTCCTTCTTGTTCTCACATGGTAAAGTAGGCCTCTCCATCTCGGTGCCAATGTTATGTCTCCCTGCTCAACACCACAAAGTCAGAAGTGCCACGGATGACTGACCTGCACTCTTCAAAGAAATCTGGTGGTAGTGGAGACAGAGGCCCATTCCTTCATTTTTAATAATCTAACTCCATCTCCTGTCCAACATGTTGAGCAAGAAACAGACCCAACTGCTATTAATAATGTACTGTAAATCCCTTGGACAGGACTGAGAAACCCCACTTGAGTGGCAGTTGCAAACATCATCATCATTTCTCTCTGTAGGTGACAGCTGGTAAGCTGCCAGGTTGGCAGTTTCTCAGTTACAGAGCTGCTGCCTTGGACTGGTGTGAGTAGCATTGTTGGGACAGTAGTTTTGAAAGTAATGAAGAAAACATTCACAATGTAATTGAAATGCATATTAAAAACAACACAAGGAGATTTACATGGAGGCTTCCAGTAAACATAGCACAGCTGCATGCACACAGCACCAAGTGGGACACAAAAGAATCAACACCTTTTGTGAACACAAAACAAACTATTTTCTTTAATTAATTAACAAAATGTAAAAGTGATGTATTTTAGATTTTATAAACATTATTTTTCTTTATAAAACTTACTTTTTATGTAACCATCCAGTCCCTGGGGTTACTAGAATCTCATCGGTATTAGACCAGGTAGGTCTCTGGGCAGCCAGTAGGAGGTTTTTAGAAGCTCTCTAAACATACCTCATTGTTTACTTAGGCTACACAGAAAATGAGTGATGCCATTTAAAACTGTTGCAGCAGCATAAGCCTTTTAGCTCAACAGCAGGGAAAGCAGTTTAGAATCTTGGGACTTCAGTATGGAGTTCCAGTTTGGAGAGTGAAGAGGAAGGAGCTCCTGTCCAGCAGATGGCAAGAGGTGCCCACCAGCCTCCCTGGGTGGGTGAAGGACCTCTGGCTATCATTTTCGCCCTAGTGAGTGGAACACAGTGTGCCTAAAAGATGCTGGTGGAGACCTATGCCAGTGAGACCACAGTGGGTTTATTTCTTTGAATGTGAGAAGGGCAACTGCCTGTTGGACTGAAGATTATCATGGCTGCCCAGAGAAACAGACTAAAAGAGTTTAGGTAAAAGCTATGGATTTCAAGGAAGAAATGTTTCTTCACATAGTGTCAGATGCCTGTAACAAAGGGAATACCAAACCATGAGTACAACAGCATTTGTTAAAGACTTTTGGGTTGTCTGATGGTATATGTGCCCTACACTGGCAAGATTACACTTCACTCAGGACCCAGTTCATCACAAATATGTGCTGAAGTAAGTGTTAAAGTAAGGATGTCTCTAGCAATCCAGGAGGGGTTGGGCAATCCAGAGTAAAGGATGCCTTTAGCAATCCAGGAGGGGTTGAATGATCCAGTTTTGTGTGTCCTAAAAGTAATGGCAGAGGCTGGCTGGAAGGAAGAGGATGTGGTGGGTGCCTTTTGTATAAAGTAGTCCAAATGTTCCTATTGGTGGCTGGTTGAATGGTTGACCTCAATGTAGAAGAGAAAAGTATCTGGAGACCAGCCACTCTGTTCATCATAAGAATTTCCTTTCAAAATATTATTTACATAAATTCACACTCTTATCATCACATATAAATTGATTCTTTTACCTTGCGTTCTTTCATTATTGGCATTGTGATAAATGAGTGTAAATTTGTGTAAATAATATTTTGAAAGTTTAATTTGGTCTTAATGATAAAAGAAGACTACAGGTGCTCTTCTCACAATACAGTATGCAATTTCCACATTTTTAATGGTATTAATCTTGGGCACTTAAAATGTATAGTGGTCAGGTTTTGCACTGTCCCAATCATAAAAATGTTTTTCATAAAAACCTTTGTCAAAATTATTTTAGTATGACAGTAATACTCATATTTGTATATCCTAATAGATCCTAAGCCCTGAGGAAGCTCAGTGTTGGGTGAAACATTGGGCATTCCTAGGGAAACATGGTGTTCTAAGAAAATATTACAATAAAACTACATTTTATGATGAACTGAGCGGCTGGTCTCAGATACTTTTCTTTTCTACATAGAGGCTGGCTGGGGCCAGGGTAGGCAGAAACTCACTTGGAATCTCAGTCAGGGCTAATTGGTTACTGATGGCCCGTTTACCCTGCAGGTGTTAACATAGTCCATCTTGTCAGGATGTTTTAAAGTAAAGTGTGGCAACCCCACCATATAGACACTTGGTCAGAAATCCAGAGATCCCAAAACAAAGTGGTGGATTGTTCATTTGCAAAAAGTTTGTGTTGGAATGTACAGTACTGTTCTGTTCTGTGAGAAAACAAAATGTTCTTCTGCTGCAAGTGTTGCCATCTGTTTGGACAGTGCAAACTTGAGAACCACCCTAATTTCTGCTTTAACATCTTGTCAGAAAATAAAGCCATACAATACAATCCCAATTTTATGGTTGTGGGCAGTCCATCTGTGAGTCTGAGCGAAATGTTATGGCCCCCTACCAGATAGAGACACAGCATAGCCTGGCACCTCTCTCCCAGACTTGGAATAAATATGAACGTTATTTTGTGCCCTACCTCCCGACCTCTTCGATGCCCCAGCCAAGTATTTATTTTATTTTAGTTTTGTTGACCAGGTAAGTGCACTAGATAAATTCTTCTTATTTTCAGGCACGACCTGGGGAGGGGATACAGATGAATGCCAACTGACTTTGAACCAGATTAAGCTGTTGGTGTTATTTTTGACCCTAATACCAGGGGTGATACTTATTTTCCGCCAACTTGTGGTTTGCTGCCTTGTCTGTGTAACAAGTAGAGGGTCTTCATTGCAAGATACCGCTCTTGACTGGGGTAAGGATTACAAAATTGAGCACTGTCCAAAGATCTTGGGGAGTGAAAAGGCTGCCATGCCAGTGCAAGTGCAGGGGTATGTCTGTGGTCTTTTCTGTCTGGCGGCTGTGCACCATACCAGGAATTGTTGTGAGGAAAAGTTAAATTGTGCCAAGGAAAATGCCATCCAAAGACTTGTTGCATTGTGATTTTCTGTGGAAAAATTTGCTGTATCTACTGTTTTGCTGAGACTTTGATGCCAAAGACTTTAATGCCAAAGACTGTTTCAATGAGAGTGAGAACCCTGTAGAAAAGTGCTTAAAAGACTGTTAAATTGTCAAAATTGCAAAGTTCAATATGATTCTGGTAAAGAACATTTCTTTCTGTGGATTACAAATGTTTGCAAGTGCTTGTGGATTACAGTGTTGGAGTCGTTAAAGTGTACAAACATGTACTTAGATTGCCAAGAAAGTGCTGATGGACTGTGAAAATCCAAGCCCCAAAAATAAAGTTAATTTTGCAGTTTAAAATTGTTCCCCAGCTCGAGGATCGCAGTGTGATACAGAAAGAGCTTCCAGCTCATTTGCATGGTGTCAAGTGATTGGCCCTGGTGCACAAGCCCACCCCTAGCTAGTGCTCTGTTCCACAGTTCAGTGTCGAGGAGCAGGAGAGAGATTGTGTAAGGCGTCATGCTGAGCAGTAGTGGCGTGGCTGAATTTGGACTTCTTTGATAAAACTAACTGTAAACAAAGTATAAAACTTTCCATTCTGGCTTCTCCCATACCAATTGCTCCAGTAGCTACTGCTGGTGTGTGCATTGTGACATCATAATGGACTGCCCAGAAGCAGAGAATGTGCCATCGGTCGGGGAACCAGCTACTTTGTAAGTACTCCAGCAAGTGTTTGAGAGAAAAGCAAAAAGAGTTCTGGGCAGCTAGTGTTGAGCAAACTAAACAAAGTTTTAAAGTAATCAAGTAAGCAAGTGTCTAAGCAAAGTAGTCAAAGTTGTAAATGGAGAGCAAGGTCACTAAGTGTGTGTGTGTATAGATTTGGGAAGACTGAGCAGGATAATCCAGATTTCTGAGTCAAATAACAAATGTCGAGCAAAGTTGGGAGCAAAGTGCTATGCAACAAGAGAACTGAAAGCCACAGTGAGTGTATTGTGACACAGATAAAATTGAACTCACCAGCCAGGCTGGGGAGGGGTCCTAGTCGAAAAGCAACATAAACAAACTGAGAAGTGCCATGTTGAGGCCAGGCCCTGATAGCAAAACAAACAGAGTGTTTGCAAAGTTTGGAAACAAGAGCAAAAGCAGAGCAGCAGGTTTCAGCACCCTAAAGAGAGAAACATTTTCTTTTAAAATCAAATCAAGTGCGTCAGTATGCAATAAAGCAGATCAGTAACCTTAGACTCATGTGTTCTTTACAGAGCAAAATGGCTATCAAAAGAAAAGGGTATCCACTCCATACCAGAACCTGGACAGCCAAGATGAGAGAGAGAGAGAGAGAGAGAGAGAGAGAGAGATTTGCAACAGTTTGAATAGCTTTATGGATATGAAGGAGCACCAGCTAATGTTGCCCTGCTGAATTTTCCTGTGAATGTGTGTAGTCTGAATGAAAACAGGGAGATGTTCTGATGATTCCTCATTGCAAGGACTGTAGAAAACAGTATGTCATGAGACTGAACATTGGTAATGGCCAAACTGGAAGATTTAGCAGGCCGTGGCAGGTGGAAAAATCTCTGGATCATCAGCCTCCTGAGGGTTTGGAGGGCAAAGACCCTGTTCAGTACCTTTGCTTAAATCTACCTCTTTGGCTGGGGCTGAATCCTACTGAATATGACCTGAAACAGAAAGGGTGCATAGGATCAGACGCTGGCCCTTCCTCCCAAGCTGGTGCCAAACTGAGACCATTTATATTTAAACTTTTGAGGTACATGGAGAAACCTCATCTTGACAACTGCTTGTAACCTCAAGGATGTTTTTGTCTCGGTCAAGAGATATCCTTCTATCCAGATTACACTCAGAGCATTCTGAATTGCCGCCAAGCCTTTGCGAGGTAAAGCTGGGATTCCGAAATTGTGGCATTACCTATGCCCTATTGTACCCTGCCACTCTTGTAATCACCTTAAATGGCCATACAGTCAAGTTTAACTCCCCTGATGAATCTGAAAAATCTGCAGCAACACTTGGGGCCATCTAGATCTATAATGCCTGCTCCACTCTCTCCAGCCCCTTTAACTCAGAGCAGGTGGATGTTTTGGTGACTCAGGACCCCACGCCTCAGGTCTCTTCACCTTTCTGAGGTCTACACCACCCATGGTAGTCGTGACGCTATGCAACAGTCTGTGAGTATTGCTTGGGGTTCCTCAGATTGTTTTGTTTTCCTGGGTCCTGCCAGTTCTTTTCTGATTGTGGTAGGGCTGCTTTGCTTCTTTGATGGTGAATTGGCCTGTTCTCTCCATTAATGGACAGTGATGCTCCTTGGTTTTGTGCTTCCTGAGAGACTGTAAACTGCTTGGGATACCTGTGCCTTCACAGCCCTGACTCTTCTCATGCAGCTATCTTTGGGACATGGTTCTTTAGAACTCTATCTCAGATAAACATTACAACACCTCTCAAAGATTTTAGACCAGCGTGGGACACAAAACCGGGCATGGTAATTTCTCCCTGTCCCAGGCTGAGAGACAGTAGCCTTTTAAAGTTTATCCTGAGGGTTACCCACTAGTTTCTTTTACACCATTTATTAAAAACACTATGCTTGACCACATTCTAAGCAACATGATCCTTATTACCTTGGGTCCAGCAACGTTTACATTTTGGGCAGTTTTTCTTATTGACTTTTCTAACTGGGATGCCTGCTTCAATGCTTTCATGTTAGTTTTCTTTAGATGCTGTTGTTTACTGCATTTACTACTTTTTGTTTATTAGCTGGGCTCCTCTGTGTTTGTCTAGCTGCCAAAACCCTTATAATGTATGGTAGAGCGTTGTTCACTAAAAATCCATACCAGCTGAAAAGTTGTTATGCTGCACACATACATGTAACTGCAGCATAACAGCTTAGAACCCTCTACGAATGAAAATGCTGTAGCTGTACACTTTAAACTGTACACAGTTAATCGAAGTACATTTCGAAAACGCAGGCACTAGAGCAAAGCAATGATGGCTGCTATTTTCTCCCAGGACAGAGCTATACGATCATGATAAATAAGAAATTACCTCGCAGGCGGACAGCAGAGAAACTGCAATGTGGACTCCAATGAACAGTGAGGTGAGTAAACAACTCCATGACCCCTGATATCGCAAACATACTTCATGTGAAGCATGACTCAAAATCCCTCTTATTTGTTTCTTCATGAGTCACGCCTTCTGTGCTGGAGGTCATATGTCAACACGACTACATGAGGCCTCCATAGCAATAGACTCAAGTTACATGTGGGGTACAGTAACAGGATGAGCAGTTTGAATTTGCCATCACAGATAGGTGACTATACATATAAAGATATTATAGTCCTCTATTCGTGACAGTTTGAAAACCTTCCTGAGGTTGTCATGACGACTGAACCTCCCGAGCTTCGCCTCGCTGCCTCATGTCGCCATGACTAATTTCTCAAAGAGTTTACAAACTTGTTACAGATAGAGAACTATACATTATCCTCTATGTTATTAACTGTTTCTGCACTGTATCTTTAATAAATCTGAGATATTATACGAAGGTCTATTTAATTTGTACTTACTGTGTGTCTGTAGCACACCTTGTTAATGCTGTTTATGGGCTCTTATATATGCCTGAAATGTTTGAGAGATATTTGATGCTGTTGCATTCTTCTGATTATGGTTAATGCTCAGTAGCTCTATCCTTTTATATATATGGGTGGCTCGTCGTTATTATTTACTGGTATTTCTAGAGACATGTTTCCAGTTTTTATTGTGCCTTTCTTATTTGACCCCACTATCTGCTATAGGAAGCATTGTGCTGTTATCCCTGGTTTTGCTTCCTGTCCCATAGAGCTTATTATGAGATGGAACTGGGGGAGGGGGTAGGAGGTCTTTAGCCTTCCATCCTTTTCCTTCCATGTGAGCATTGGCTTAATAGCCCCCAGTTCCTTCTTTAGAAATCAAGACCAGTATGCCTCCACTGGGTGTGGGACCGCCGTAGTATAAAGTTTTTGTTTTCCTTCCCTCGTGGAGGCTTTTGGGTTAGGTATTTAATTAATCTCACCTCCTATTGCAATAGAAGTCAGAGGTTATTTAGTTGAATTCCTTTGCTTACTTTGACTCGCACATGTACTATGCAATGCTGTGGTGTTTGGGATTTATTTGTTCTTTTGGGGTTAGGGGGGAGGGGATTGGGTGGGTCCTGAGGTTGGACTGGGGGTGTTGAGAGGGAGCCATTACCTGTTCCTCTTACCATTTTCTTGCTATAATGGGTTCCATCAACCACCTTACTGTAATCTCCTGGAATGTCAGGGGTCTCAATTGTCCTAAGAATTGTAGAAAATTGTTACAATATCTAAATGATGTACACTGTGATATTGCACTGCACCAAGGGACCCATTTATTGGATTCAGACTCTCCTACTTGGGCAGAATGTGGGTCAGGCAATATTACCATAGTGCCTTTACTTCAAGGCAACGGGAGTAGCAGTTCTCTGTCGAAAGGGCCTACCCTTGGGTATCTCGTAGGTGATTGGTGATGAGGAGGCAGGAACATTATCTTAACTGGCATGTATGAAGGCTCTCCCACTGTCCTGGGGAGTTTTATGCCCCAAATTCTCCTGATTTAAACTTCTACCAGGCACTCATCTCTGGTCTCCTGCAGATGTCCCTCTGTCTTTATAGGTGGAGACCTAAACTTAGCATTGACTCCAAAGAGACAGAACTGGCGCAGGGCCCCAGTTACGAACCAGCCCTCTCACTGCAGGTCTCTGCTCTTCTATGAGTTGCAGGCCTTTTGATGTATGGAGGGCTTCGTGATCCGGATGAATCAGACTTACCTGTTACCGCCCTCTGTCGTGGGAGGTGTGATATAAATAACAAGGGAAGCGATAATTTAGTACAACACACCTGCCAGGTGTGATTTTTATTTCAAAACAAAATAAAATAAACAACTCAAAAAGTAATTCACTTTATACAAAATCAAATAAACATGAAAATTAGCACAGCTTAGCACAACATAATCAATCAGCTAACATAGTTCTGTGCCTGTTCTCAACCAGAGACTGGGTTTTTCTAGGGGAGAAACCACAGGTACTTTCTCAACCACTATCTAACTTATCCTTTGACAGGTTAGTCCTCTTATACAACCAAGACTCCTCCTATAAACATAGGCTGCACCCTCAAATATGTTCTTTTTAAATAATACAGTCTATTTATTACCCTTTAAACATCTGAATACATTTTACCAACATTCTCGTTTAATAATCAGTGACAGATATTTCTCACCGAGTGAATCTGTTGTCTGACACATTTGATTCTTTTAATTAAAGGGATCCCAGAAGGAAGCTTCACTGCTCGACCTGCACTTATCCCGGCTTAACAGTTAAAGGAGGCAAACCTGTGGTTTAAAAGAAATTAAAGTCGCAGTTTGCCAAGCAACCTGAAGCATGAGAAATCCTCCTTGACCTGGAGAAACCCAGTGCCTTGGCATGGGAATAGCTTTGCTTGACTAGTGTAAGCACAAAGTCAAGCTTAAAGGTTAGTGCTTCTGTTCAAGAGTGCTGTTACCAGAGCAGCGCTTTACTCCTAAAAGTCTATGCAGCACCTGTCTCTCTTTAAATGGGCTTTTGTGAATGCTGGGGAAAAGAAAATAAATAGAAAATTACTTCTCAATGCGAAAGTGGCACAGAGAAGAAATCAAAGGGTTTCTAGATTTTTAAGCTCCCAGAGATATTCAGGTGTTAGAAAATACTAAAGCAGTTTCCCAATTTCGAGTGGCCAACACGTAATAATGGGACTTATAGAATGTAAAAGATTAAGGACAGTTTTCAAGAGTGCTGTTGCACAATAGAATGGAGAGCTAGAGTAAAGAGAAAAAGAGAAATAGAAAGCCAGATATCTCGGGATCTGTTTCACTGAAACTTAAGAAGAGAAAAAAGGGGTCTCAACTATCACCCCCCCATGATTCATATAGTCACATTGATGTGTTCCTAGCCTCTCCTGACCTTCTCCCAGGGTCTGGGGCATACATCATGGCAAGATCCTTATCTCAGACCATGCTCCTGTCAGCCCTCCCTGGCTCTGGGATCCCACCTACCTTCTGCAAAAGTGGAGTTTCAATACCTCTTTGCTTCAGCAAGAGCAGGTGGGCTTGATGATTCAGCAGGCCATCTTGGAATATATTTCTTTTAATGATATTTGGAAACCTCTATGGTGACCTAATGGGAGGCGCTTAAGGCAGTTCTCCATGGATGTCTGATTGCACATCATTCTTTGATTAAGAAGCAGAAAAATTCCACTTTGCAGAGGCTGGAGTGAGACCTCAAAGCTCTTGAACTACAGGCTGCACAGGCCAGATCTGGGGACTCAGAGCTCAGGGAGAGGATAGGGGTGCTTAAGATTGAAATTGGTGATATTCTACAGCATCAAAATGACTATGTCCTATACCAGTTTAACCAGTGACACTGGGAGGTGGGTGAGCAACTGAAAAACCTTTAGCAGTTTGATTGTGAGCCCAGGCTATGGACTGTTATATCCCATTTATCTATGACCCTGATGGTTCCAAGCTTACCCTTCCCAGTGAAATTAACAAGGCCTTTCTGTCCTTTTATTCTTCCTGTACTCATCTGAGACACAACCCACTCTGACAATACTCCAACTTTTCTCCAACCTATAGCCTGTCACAAGTTGCCCCTCATACCTTTCCTCACTTACCTCACCCATTCAGATATCTGAGTGATACAAGTGATACAGAGTCCATCAAAGAAATCCCGGATGGTTTCTGACAGATTATTTCCATGCGTTTAGTGACCTACTGGCCGTTTCTTCAATGAGGCCTGGGAGAGGGATCCCTCTTTCCAACTTTTCTGCAAGCCATCATCACTCTCATTCCTAAGAAGAGTAAGAATAGCACACTTTGTTCACAATATCCTTGCTTAATTCTGATATGAAAATATTTGCTAGAATTCTTGCCAAATGCATGGAGCCCTTATTCCCATCCTTATCTATGCAGATCAGGTAGGATTCGTACCCTGGAGATTAGGGTCTGATAACATTCGTGCACCTTAGACCTCATGTTGGAGGCTAATTCCTCTCCCACCCCATTGCCATCCTCTTGTTAAGAGTCAAAAAGCATTTGACAGGCTGGAGTGGCAATATTTACTTGAGGTACTAGGTAGATTTGACTCACAATGTTCTATTTCTACTTCCCTTTTGTAGAGGAACTCATCAGGCTGCCACACTTCCCTTTCCTTTTCCTTTTCACAATAGAGCCCTTGGCATGCAAGATTCGGATGGCCCTTTCCCAGGCTTCTGGTGGGAAACAACCCACACAAAATATTGTTATTTAGTTTAGTTTAGTTTATTGTTCTAGAAATTATTACCTTTGAGCCAAAGGCTCTTTACAAAGGTTCCACGTCACAATTGAGTACAGACAAATCAAGTTACATAGAATGGCAAACAAGTTGTGTTGTGTCAATAGCCAGTAAAACACAGTCCCTTAATACCAATCATTTTGCAAGACAGGAAAACAATAAATACTTATCATACAAAAAATCAAGCCAGTTGAGGGAAAAGCATTAGAGAAATGTACAAATAGAGGGTAAGAGGAGGTGAGGGGAGCAGACAAAAGGAAAAAGATTCTGACAATATAACTTTATTTGTGACTAATCCCACCCTCCCAGCGAGCACTTCACGATATCTTAATGGCTTACTCTTTACTATCTGGATATAAGTTGAACAGCATGAAATCTCAACCCTCCTCTCAATGAATCTTGTTCTCCTCTTTATTCTCAGACTCTCCCTACCAGTGGACGCCTAGGGAATAACTTTTCTTGGAATGGCTATCGGGTCCACATTAGCAGATACCATTTTGCTAATACCCAAAATATGCTTGCTACATTAGACTCTGACTTGCAGAGATGGAAGTCCTTATTCTCTCCCTTTGGGGCAGAGTTAATGCCCGAACCTTGTGGCTGTCCCCTAATTATAATATACTTTGGCTAACCTGCCCATTCTCTTCCTGGTGACTTTTTCCAATGGATTTCAACTAAAGTAACAGCTTTATTTGGGTGGGCAAACTTCCAAGATCAGTCTCTCCACTATGCAAAAGCATTGAAGCCCAGGGTGTTTCAGACTAGCAAACAAAGTTCTTTCATGATCTTACTTTCCTGTGACAAGTGCTTTTATGCTATGCCCCACAATTTAGAGTCTTGTGCCCACCTAGGTGCACGTAGAGCTTGCTCAGGGAAATCTTCCTCTGCCCCAGCACTTCTCTTCCCAGACTGGTCACTGCATACCTCTATTTCCCGCTGCTCGCTTATACCAGGCATGTTTGGAATAAGTACACCAAGAAGCTGCACTGGATGCCCCAGTCTTCTCCCGTAAAGCCCTCTGGCATAACCCATCCTTGACTATTGATGGGGATCCTGTCTCCTGGGCAGCCTGGGAGACTGTGGGATTACCAAAGTTCAGGACCTTTATGCTCCTGCTACTGGACATTTCTACTCATTTGATTGCTTCCAATGAATCTATTTGCTTTCCGAGCTCATTATTGGAAATTTCTCCAGATTAGAGACCTCCTCAAATGTAAGTTTCTCAGGACATGGTTCTTCCTTCACTTTTCAAGTTTGATCAGTGGGTTGCATTTCTCCTGAGCCCTTACCACCTAGCATCCAAAATTAAGTTCTTTCTCTGAAAAATGCTTCCTGCAGGACTTGTCTGGCCTGAGAGAGAAATGGGAACTAGAACTGGCATTATTATTTCTCCTGCAGATTGGGGAGTCTGGCCTAATGCCTACTTGTCCTCCCGTGAACTGCAGGCAGAATTCCTACAGTACAAAATCTTGCATAGAGCTTATTGGACTTCTGTTTGGCTCTACTGTGCTGGATTCCTTAGTCATAGTGACTGCTGGTGATGTTCTTTGCCTCAAGCTACCCTTACACATAGTGGGTGGGTAGAGAGGGACAGTGAAAAGTAGGGATACAGAACAAATATTTCTGCTCAGTATTCACAAAAGAGGAGGAGGGGAGGTGCCTAATCCAATTAACAGAATCACTCTTGATAGGGGGTCAATCCCAGTCCTTTCAGAGAAGAAAGGATTCTGAAAGTACTCCTAAAACTGAAGGTGTACAAATAAATGGCACCTGATGGAATTCACCCAGAATTCTAAAATAATTAAGGGAGAACTAGTGAAACCACTGACTACCCTTTTAGCAAATAATGGGAGGATGGTGTGGTACTTGAGGACTGGAGGAAGGTGGATGATTCCCTTCACAAAAGTGGGACCAAGACAGAGGCAGGAAACTACAGACCTGTCAGTTTGACCTCTGTGGTAGGGGAAAATGATGGAATCACTCTGAAGGAAAGAATTGTTGAGTACCTAGAGGCCAGTGGGGCACATGACCCAAGACAGCATGGGTTCACAGCAGGAAGGTCATGTCAGACGAATCTAATTGATTTCTTTGACTGGGTAACCAAAGTAGTAGACCAGGGAGGGGCTGTGGACATGGCCTACCTAGACTTTAGTGAGGCATTTGACACAGTTCCACTCAAAAGATTAAATGTCAAATTAACCAGCCTGGGAGTGGCTCCCAGGGTGGTAGCCTGAGTAAAATATTGGCTGGACAACAGGACACAGAAGGTAATTTTAAATGGAGTCCACTCTGAAGAAAAGAGGGGTTACTAGTGTAAGTACCATGGGGTTCAGTACTGGGTCCAGTCCTTTTCAATGTCTTTATAAGTGACATTGAAGAGGGACTGGAGGAAGAGTATGCCTCTTTGCAGATGACACAAAGATCTGCAACAGGGTTGATACACAAGGAGGTGTGGAAAGGATGAGAAGGGACTTGGCAAGGTTGGAGAAATGGTCAGAAGTATGGCAGCTAGGATTCAATGCAAAGAAGTGCAAAATAATGCACCTGGGAAACAAAAATCCAGGGAAGATTACACAATGTGGGGGGATAGTAACCACAACAAAAATGGAAAGGGACCTGGGGTAATCATATCAGATGACCTTAAGGTTAGCAATTGAGAAGGCAATAGGAAGGGCTGGGGTATACTGGGATGTATAGGGAGAGGCATCACCAGCAGAAAACAGGAAGTTGTTATCCCTCTGTACAGACAGTTGGTGAGACCTCATCTGTAGTACTGCATCCAGTTCTAAAGACCCCATCTCCGCAAGGACATAGACAGGATAGAGGCAGTCCAGAGGAGGGCAACTAAAATGATGCAGGGTCTGCAAGAGAAGTCACGAGAGAGACTAAAGGAGCTTAATATGTATACTCTTGAGGAAAGGAGGAGAGGGGGACATGATAGAAACGTTTAAGTACCTCAGTGAATCAACAAAGTCCAAGAGGGTAGCATCTTTCAGAAAAAGAGATTTACAAGAACAAGGGAACACAATTTAAGGATGGGGGAGGGCGGTTCAGGGGCAATGTGAGGAAGTATTTTTCACAGAGAGGGTGGTGGACGCATGGAACAGCCTTCCTAAGGAGGTTGTGGGGTCTAAAACTGTGAGAGAATTCAAAATGCATGGGACAGACATAAGGCAATTCTTAAAGGGTAAGAAGAAATAGGCTGTTGGTTAACTAAGATCTGCAGCTTATCCTGTAGGTAGGAAATGGGCAGACTAGGTAGGCCAAGCAGTTCTTATCTGCCATCAAAGTCTATGTTTCTATGTTTCTGTTCTTTGACCTGCCCAGCCATTGACCATCATTGGTCTGGCGTGGCTGACATGAAAACAGTTATTCCCAGTTTAGAGCACGTGGGACCCCAACTACTCTCCTAGGCCTTCCTCAACCAACCACAAACCTGTCTGACACACATCTTCTTTGGCTCAGTTGTGCCTCAGGTGCTGCCAAGCATGTGTTGCTTAGATACAGGAGAGACTCTGACCTGCCTTCCTCCCAGGAATGGTTTAACCTAGTGTGTCTGACTGCTAGATACGAAAGAATGACCCATTTTCTGGCTGCTAAACTCTCTGATTATGAAGCAATCCGGCACCTTTCCACAAGGCCTTCCCATTTGCCCTCATCCTGAATTCCTGACAGGTGACATTCATACCTATGGAGCTTCCAAATTTGTTTCTGCTTGTGTACATATCCCTATTCTAGGTTCAATCTGTATCCTGACCCAGTTGAGTGAAGTATGTTCTGAGTTCTTATGCCAATTGGGCTCCTCTCCTTCCCACCCCTTTACCCTTTTTCTCCTGCTACTCCCTCTTTCTCTCTTTCCACTCCCTCCCTCACCCCTTTTCATCACCCTCCTCTGATGGATACTTTGTACTCCCCTTTAATTAGTACTTTAGCATTATGGTTTACATACCCAACCTTAACCTCCTGAGGACACTTTTTGAAGTTTATATACTTAGTGACACCTATTTCTTTATTTATTTGTGAGACCCTTCGCCTATTATTTTGACTGACTACTTTTGGGAACTTAAGTATGTTATATTTTGTTTACACAATATTTGGCTCTTGTTCCCTAGTTCATGATATCCATTCCTGCCCTTCCATGGTACTAATGGATCCTTGGTTACTTTACAGTATTGTTGCCCTCCCTTTCCTTGCTGACTTTCACAGTGGGCATTTACTTACTGGTCAGTACTTACCCTGTGACTGTCCTTCCAGAGGGCCTCCCATTTCACTCTCCTTTCCTTTACCAACACCAGGGTGTATGCCCTAACCACTTGCTGGGGCAAGTTGTCATTTAAGTGATTTATTAAGTTTATTATTGGTTGTGACAATTCTATGCAATGTTTTTTTCTGTGTATTTCTAACTATGATATGGGTTCCCTTTTATTCTTGTACTGTACGTAAGTGTTTGTTAAAATCCAATAAAGAGCTTTATGGAAAAAAAACAGAAGGCAGGAAATAAAATAAACTCATCATGCAAAGATAATAAATATAATAAACCAATTTAAGACAATAAATACAATAAAACACATCTATCAGCCGTCAAAACACATTGTCTGGGAAGGCTGATACAAATAAGTGGGCCTTGAGACTGCTTAAAACACTCGACTGTGGGCTCCCTAATATGGAGAGGGAGAGTGTTCCAAAGGACCAGGCCAGCAACACTAAAGGTACGATCACCAGCAGTTTTGAGACGGGTCCTAGGAACCTCAAGGAGGCCCCTGGTCGAGGAGTGGAGGGATCTGACCAAGGCAACCGGAATCAGAAGATCAGTCAGATAGCCAGGGCTAAGTCCATGTAGGGCCTTTATAGGTGAGCAAACTCACCTTGAAGATAACCTTCCACCTGACCGCAGCCAGTGCAGAGCCTCAAATCTGGAGTCAGGCCCTAGTCAAGCTTGATTGGTGAGGAAGGGATTGAAGAAGCCTTACAATGGGAGGTGACTGCCTCAGAAATTAGTGAGGAATGGACTGTGTCAAGGGCTGAACCAGCTATCAGCTCCTGGTCAGAGCAAGTAGAAAAGAAGAATCAAACTGGTAAGGTGACTGGTAGTGAGACTGGGCTACCAGTGGCCCTACAGCAAGTGATCCATCAGAGACTGTGCAGGGCTCATCAGAAATGGTAATGAGTGCAGGGATGGACTGCCGTTTCCCTGTCTGGAACAATCAAGACTGGCTTGACCAGGTCTGGCCTCTTCAAGTCAGGCCTCTGTCTAAGAGTAGTAAAGAAACACCTGATCAGATGCAGAGCTGAGAAAGAATTTAGACAAAAGGATCTGTTTTTTAAAAGATGGATGTGGGAAGAAATTGAGGACCATAGAGAAGAATGGCTGCTGGAAGAAGCCAGAGCTACCATTAAATCTAGTTTGTGCATGTTTTTGGGCATCAGAATTTGCCAAGACAGGTTAAAGTTGTGGAGATTGGGTCGCACCTTCCATCTTGATTCCATCAGAGTGACTGACAGAAATGGAAATGAGACAGTCCACACTACCAGAATTGTACGCCCTGGTCCTCATCCCAAGTGTACTACCCTTGAGTACCAACATCAGAAGATGCCAGCTTGAAAGAAAGCAACACCAGAAGATGTCCAATATGGTGGGTCCACCACCCAACTCTGCAGACAATCGGCCAAAGAAAGAAGATCTGGAGGCCAGAGTATAGCATCTCCTGTGAGCAAAGAGACAGTGTCCCCTTGTAGCAATGAGACAACATCCACCCTGGGAGCAACGAGGGATGTTGTGCCTGCAGGCTTCTTCCTTGATCAGCAGCAACCAGGTCCAGAGGTGGCATAGAAGAGCTTGTTCTGAAGATTTGTCTTCAGCTGAAGAAGAGATCCAGTCCAGATCCAGAGAGGTGATGCAGAACTGTCAGCCTGCACGTCTGAACTGGTAGGATCATCTTTTCCTCTTACTTTTCATGTTATGTACTTTTCCACTGAAGAGGACATGTCCTTAATCTGTTTGGTCCAGTAGATATCTGGATCAAAGTTTCCAGTAGGCCTACAGCCTATGGGCAACAACAGTTCTGATTTGGTTTTGGCCTGCAGTGACTTTTCTTGAATGTGAGTGCCTTGTGTACTCAGGACACTTCCTTCTTAGTTTGGACAATGTAGGGAACCCCTCCCCAAAATGTTTGTATGTGTTATTTTGGTACTTTTACACTGCCATTTGTAGAAAACCCTTTAAGAACCTTTTGGGATTGTATGGTATGGGGGTGGAGGTTTGGTCACTGTTTTTTCTTGCAGGTTGTTTTTGTTTGCAGGTTGTTTCTTTACAGGTGCACCTGAGAGAAGAAAAGGAGACAAGAAAAGGATGTTTTAGGCTCAATGGAATCCTCCTCTTTTGGGCGTTTTGAAGTTTTAATTAAGAAATGTTGAACATTTTTGCTTTTCAGGTTTAAAGTGTGCAGTACTGAAGTTTGTAAAATGCATAGCAATGCCATATGTATGTTTCTAAAGCAGTATACAGTGTAAATTGTGAAATGTGTGTGGGTATGGGTTACCCCTTGAGTAGCGTGAGTTAGATAACTTCTCCTCGTGGGCTAGGGAATAGATAAGCTGGAGGTCCTAACCTGAGTATGGGCCAGCAGTGCTGTTCTGTCAGGACATGCTTAGGCAGTTCCTTGGAGCCACTGGAAAGAGTCCCAATCTAGTTTGTCAGGTAAAGCTGAAGTTGCTTCAGCAGGCCTCTATTCTCTAGTGCAACCTGCCTATGCCTTGGCATGGGTGGGGGGCCTGGTCACCTCTTCCTATAGGGTGCCCAGAGGTTGGATGGTCTGTGTTACAGTCCAAAGCCCTTGCTGTGGACAGCAAGGTTCATCTGTTAGAGCCTTGCTCAGTCTCTGTTGGCTCACTCACTCTCAGGGCCACTGGTAGCCCAGTCTCACTACCAGTTAGCTTACTAAGTATTTCAAGTTCTTCTGTTTCCACTTGTTCTGACCAGGAGCTGATAGCTGGGTCAGCACTTGACACAGTTCACTTCTCACTAGTTTCTGGGCTGAAGGATCAACTCTGCCTGCCACTATGAGTCTCTTTCGGTCACACCTCAAAGAATTCTCTTACAAACTCTTCTGTTTCTCCCTGCCTACATGCAGCTGTCTTCTGTGGTTCACCAGAGAGCCTTGTGCATAGCACAGCACCTCCATGTATAACAGTGTCTCATAAACTCTGCCTCCCTGCCCCTTTTCCCAGGCGAGCACATAAGACCTGCGACTAGGAGAGAAACACTTACTACATGACAAAGTAGAGTTAGATATGTGTCACAGTCCTTGCAACAACTTTACAACTGTCAGTACCAACTGAGTTTAAGGCCCCAGATAGTCTAAGTGTTGCAACTAGGATTTGATCAGTGCCAGTTTTATTATAAAGATGATGTAGGAGGTTTGGTTGTCCAGTTGTCAGCAGTCTCCTTTTTATGGGACTTGTTTTTTTAGTACCCAAAGATAATACAGTTGCCACTATATCAATCACATAGAACTCTTCTAGTTTGAATATTATGTGCACCACTGTGGGTATTAAATCAAATAGTGAAGGCTGAAAATGAATATGGATTAAGTCCTTCATGGTAATTGCATATATTACCTATGAAGAATTGCAGTGTGTTGATGAGTGTACGCTTGTGCTTTTTAAATCTTGACTTTAGGGTCACTTGACTACATGCCTGCCATTTGGCACTGCACTTTTATGTTGAGTTTTTCTTTTGATGCGATTTAAAGCTTAACACAAACTAGGACTCAAAAAGTTGTCACCTTTGCTAGACTGACATCCTTTTCAGTGCTGGAACAACAACTATACCACAGAGGAACCCCGAGGTGGGGAAAGTTACTGAATGTGTTTGTGATTTGCACTTTCAACGTTGGGAAATTGATAATGGTAGATTGATTATAAAAGTCTTTGACACCTTTCAGCCCCACGCAATTTCTAGGCAGAATAAATGCCATGCTTATTTGCATACGCTACTTATGATGTATTGCATTATGTTGACGTGTTAAGGAGGATATTGATTATGATGTACAGGCAAAATCTGCAGTTTGTTAGCAATTTTTTTCACACCAATCCTAATTTTAATCTGAGATGCAATGTGGCCCATTGGTTAGAGCAAACTGCCAGTCACATGAGATCACAGCCAACATCAAACCACAACATAGGCATATGTTCTACATCTCTGACCCTGATCAAGTAATTTGACCTCCTAATCTTCAGACCCTCCATCTATACAGATCCCTGTACTGTGAGGGTAGAGTACTGAGCTGGAGCTGGAGTATTCTCATTCCAATGACATCAGCACACACTGACATCACAGTTATCATGTGGTCACTTAGGAGTGCTAAATTAAACAAACCTGCCCTGTATTTTGAATTCCTCTTTGTCTTTGTGTAGATGTGTCCCTCTATGTTGTTCAAATTGAGAAATTTCAATAAACTTTGATTGCAAAGAACCCAAAAACAATAATATTACAATATTGCTCACACGAGGATGGAAACCATTAGCCAAATCTAAAACCAGGGAGCACCAGAACTACAACAAGCTCCTTCACACTAGCTGCTGAACAAGCATGACACAAGAAATGTCCACCTGGGAACAGAAGTAGAGGTTGTTCAGGAAAGAGGTTTGGTTTATCGTCTGTTTTAACTGAAATATTTGAATAATTTTGTGCTTGAAATTAGTTCTGTGTGTTAAAAATTACTACTTTGAGTTAGAACTGTTACTTGGCTGTGATATTGTAATCTATTGGGGCTTGTGTGCTGGTTGTGGGAACACTTGTTTGGCAGTGATAATTAGAGTGAAATTTAAATGTGATGTTTGCCTGGTGGTGGTAGAGCCCTGCCACCCTGTTTTGGTCATTCTCAAATACTGAAAAGCCACTGGGGTTGGAATTGAAGGGCTGTGCATTTCTGTTTGTGACTGAAATTTGAAGCAACAGGAACTGGTGGGCCTGTGACATCATACAGTATGATGTCTGCATACATACACTGTTAGCAGGACTGGACACACTGGACTGTATGTGTTTGTGAGACTTGGGAACATTATTGGTGGGGTTGAAGTGGGTTTGTAAACAACTGAAGTCAGTATATAGAAAGAGATTGTATTTCGGGGAAAGAACTGAGAAAAGGGTGTGTACCATTATGAACAGGGAGGGACAAACACGGTGGCCACATTCCACCATGGAGGCACCTTCAGAAGGGTTGTAGGCTGCACAGGCTGTGGGGTGGCAATAATTCTCAATTGGGCCTGGAGAGGAGGGAGGCTGCCCACTCTGTAGACAGCTATCTTGTATCAGGAGTGAAGTATATTGGTTAAGGAGTAAGCTGGGGGAGTTGGGAGGTTGTCCAAAGATAAGGGGTGTTGATATGGATGGCAGAAGGGGGTGGAGGGGAGGCTGAAGCAACATCTAGAAATTACAGGACATTATGTTACAGAAAGCAGAAGGGGGATATTAGGGATAGAGGACCCTAGATAGGGATGTTGACACTAAGGGAAAACTTACGGGTAAACATTCTGAATATAAAGAGAGTGGAGGGGAGACAGGAGGGCTGTTGTGGGGAAGCCTAGAAGAGTAGACAGTGAGAAGGAGAGGCTATTGTGGGGAAGCCTAAAAGAACAGACTGTGGGAAGGGAGCCCTAGGGAGAACAGGGCAAGAGGGGAGGAAGAGGGCAGTTTAGAGGGGCAGTCGGGGAAACTCAGGTTACCTGATGGAGGCTGGCATAGAGTGTTACAATAAATTTGAGCTACTAACAACCTGGGGGGAGGGTTGGTGGAAATGAGGAAACTGACACAGAGGCTGGGGAGGGAGTCGGATACCCATAGGGCATCACAGACCAGCAATGGAAAGGATAGAAATAGTCCCAGAGGAGAAGGGAAATGTAAATGTTAAGCAGATGGAGGAGATGCAACATATTGCAGACATGAGGGAGGAAAGCATGACTGAGAGAAACTGGGAGACAAGGAGGCTGGGAGGGGCCCCACTTCAGGAAGGTCTGTACCAAGGATGGTGCCCTAGGTAAAGGGGACCCACAGAGGGCCTCTGGAGGTAGGGGTACTATTACAAGGGGAGGATGGCAGTGTGGGAAGGGGACACCATCAGGGCCAGGATAAATGGTTTTGATTAGAGCAGGTTAAAGGGACACCTATTTGGGGGTCTGAGTTAAGTGGGCAAAATAACAAGGAGGCAGAAAGGGGAGGGGAGGGTGACAAGGGGTCTCTAATAGGCGGAAGACTCCATGGAATTGAGATCATGAATAAGGGGATGGGGTTGAGAGCACATAGTGGAGGTAACCATATGGATGATGGCGGTGTTAAGGTTCTGTTATTGGGAGACTCAATGATTAGGGGTATCCATTTGGAGGACCAGGGGTGGATGCTATAGCTAGGTGAAGGTAGTGCATATCTCTGGGCTGACAGTGCACAGAGCAAAGTTCATGGTGTACAAACTAGTTAGGAGGTTGTGGGAAACTGATTTCCTGGTGCATTTAGGAACTAATGATCTAGAGGAAATAGCGTTTTAGAAATCCAAGCAAGGTTCCGAGAACTTGCCAGAGTCTGTCGGATAATGGATGTAGCATTTTCTTTGGAGATATTGCCGGTACCAAAGGCTTCAGTGGAGAAAAATGAAGATCACAGAGGTTAATGACTGGCTCAGAAGTGGGGTGAAGAAAGTGGGTTGGAGGTGTTAGGAACTGGAAAGGTGTTTGGAAGGATAAGGGACTGTATGCCAAGGACAGGCTCCATCTTGCCCATTAGGAAGGAAGTCCTTAAACAGCGGGTGGCTGACTACATTCAAGAAAGGTGGGGTTTAAACTTGTGGGGGGATAGGGAGGGCTAACCAGAAGCTCTCTCCTCCAGATGAGGGAGTAGCCTTTCAACCCAAGGGGAGGGGAAACAGACTGGGGAGGAGGTTTCAGGAGGAGCAGAGGAGGATGGAAGATAGGAACCTGGGTGGGGTTCGATAAAGGGATCAGGATGGGTTAGTAAATGCCAGGAGCTTGGGAAACAAGTTGCCAGAGTTCCAGGCCATGCTGTTTGATGGGGTGGATGGTGGTGGTCACAGAAACATGGGCCAACAAAACCATGACTGGGACCTAAACGCATGGGGTACACTATGCTTAGGAAGGATAGAAAGGAGGGCAGAGGGGTGGAGTGGCTATGTTCATTAGAGATGACATAGAAATTGCTAGGGTAGAAGAGGCAGAGGGAAACATGGAGGCCTTATGGGTCACCTTACTAACCCCAGCAGGAGGTAAGGTCAAGCTGGGTGTAGTATATAGGCCCCCGGCATGGGTGATGTTCTGTAAGATGGTTTGCTGGACAACATCATTGCCCAGTGTGGACCAAAAGGGAGGGAGTGGTGTTGATGGGGGACCTTAATAACAGGTACAAACTGGGGAACCATGTCCTCAAGGTGGTCAAGGAGCAGAGGCTGCTGAACAGCTTCCAGGATGTGTTCTAAAACAGCACGGATGGAGCCCACAAGGGAGGGCATGTCCTGGACGTGGTTCTGGCAGAAGGGATCTGGTAAGGGACCTGGTTGTAGAGGATCCTGACTGGGAGTGACCACAGTACTGTCTGGTTTCAAATAAGCTTGGGGAGGGGGAGAGATCTAGGACACTGGCAGTGGACTTCAGGGGCAGACTTTGTGGGCATGGGAAATATTGTCAAGGATCACTTGAAGGGATTACAACAATGACAAATGTGGAAAAGAGATGGTGGTCATAAATGGGGACTTCATGAGGCAGTCAGGATCTGCACTGAGGTGAAGCGTAGGAAGCAAGGTCACATAAAGCATGCTGGTGGTCCAGTGAGGTTCAGGTAGCGGTCAGAGAAAAGAAGGCTGCCTACAAAAATATAAACAATGAGAGGATAGGGAAAAGGAAACGTACCATCTTGCATCTAGAAAAGCCACCTGGATGGTGCGGGGGCAAAGTCCAGTAAAGAGCAACGGCTGGCACAGGGGGTAAGGGAGGGAAATGGGTTCTTCCAGTACATTGGGGAGCTGAGAAAACTAAGGGCCATCTCAGCAGATTGAGATTAGAAGGAGGGTGGGGGAAGAGGCAAGGGACCAAGAAGAGGATTAAATGAGTGCTTCGCTCTGTGTTCATTAGGGAGGGGATGGGATATCTACAAAGCAAGGCATGACAAGGATAGAAGCAGTAGTGGGATCAAGGAGCAACAGAAATGGAGCAAGAGGAGGAGAGGTACCCCAGGGTGTCACATCAGGATAAGGATAAAAGGCCAGTAAGGTTGAGGGACGGATGATGCTATCTCCAACAAAAGGTGTGGTTAGCCTTAAGGTCCTAAAGAAAGATAAATCTCCTGGGCCGGATGGCATTCATCCAAGAGTACTATGGAAATTGGCGGACATACTGGCTGCATCCCGGTGGAGCTCTTCAACAGGTCGCTTGAGACAGGGAGGGTACCTAGGGATTGGCGAGGCTCATGAGTTGCCAGTCCATAAGGGGTCAAGGAAGTACCAGGTAACTATAGACCCATCAGTTTGACCTCGATGGTGGAAAAATTAATGGAGAGTATACTAAAGAAACAATTGGGGTGTACTTGGAGGAGGTGCTGAGGTCTGGATAGTCGGCAACATGGGTTTGTACCAAGTAGATCATGTCAAATCAATCTTGTGGAGTTCTAAGAATGGGTAACATCAGAACTGAACAGGGAAAGCCTGTGGATGTATTATTCTTGGACTTCAGCAAGGCTTGACTCTGTCCCTACAATGGTCTGGTGGAGAAACTAACGGGTTGGGAGTAGGCCTTGATGGCCAGATGGATTGAAAACTGTCTAGCTGGATGCACTCAGAGAGCAGTGGTCAGTGGGGAGCTCTCGAACCTAGAGAGGTCAGTAGTGGGTACTACAGGGCTCAGTCCTGGGTCCGATCCTATTTAATGCATACATATTGGACATCTGGGAGGGTATAGGGTGTGAAATGAGTCTCTTCACTGATGGCTCCAAGATGGGCACAGTAGTTGAGGGGAAGAGGGAGGTTGGCCCTGCAAGGGATCTGGACACCAGGAAAGGTGGTCTCACACATGGAAATTAATTTCAATATCACCAAGTGCAAGGTGTTACATCTTGGGTGAGGAAACCCTAAACACAGGTACACTCTGGGAGGGGAGGGAGGTGCTGGAGGCCTCAACAGGAGAAAAGACCTAGGGGTCATGGTGGATGCATGTATGAATAACTCTGAGCAGTGCAGGAGAGTGCTAGCAAAGCAAACAGGATGTTGGGATGCATCATAAGGGGATCACCTCTAGGAGCAGGAAGTGATTCTGCAGCTGTACAATGGATTGGTTAGACCACACCTTGAGTACTGTGTACAGTACTGGAGACCACACTTGAAGATGGACATACAGCTCCTGGAGAGGGTGCAGAGGAGGGCAGCTAAGATGATATGAGGACTAGGAGATTTAGCGTAGGAGGACAGACTTGAGGAGCTGTGCCTGTTTTCATTGGAGGAGAGGAGAGAAGAGATGGGGGACATGATTGAGGTCTTCAGGTACCTCAGGGAATAAATAGGGTACACATGGAGGGAATCTTTAGACTAAAGCAGGGAGGTATCACCAGAGGGCATGGTTTGAAGTTGGAAGGTGGAAGGGTGAGGGGAAAAGAGGAGGAGGTTTTTCACTGAGAGGGTGGTGGATCCTTGGAACGCTGCCTGGAGCTGGTTCAGAGATCCACAGTGGAGGGCTTCAAAGAGAGGTGGGACAGACACAGAAAGCAGATGTATCAGATGATGGCCTGGCCCCGGGGGTGGATGATAGGGGTTTCTGGAACTCAAGGAGGGCCTCGGTACCCAACTGGGGATCTGAGGTTCGAGCAGACTTGATAGACCGTAAGGCCTAATCTGCTGGCAATTAGTACGTTAGTATAATATAAGGAAAAGAATGAGTCTGCATCTATACAAATATGTACTTTGCTGAACTGATAGGGAGAGGACAGAGGGACAGTTTTGTTAGTGATGGTGAGACATTTGGCCTGCAGTTCACACCTTATAGCAGGAAGTGATATTCTGACAGAAGGTAGTACTTGAAAGGCATTTACAAATAAAATTATTATTATTAGTAGTAGTAGCAGTAGTACAATAAGCACAGAGAATAAAAGAAAAAAAAGGACATTAAAAAGAAGAAAAGAGTCACTGCTTGTGAAGGAATTAACTGTTAAGGTTTCCTAACTACAGTCCTACTAGCTCAAATGTTCCTGGTGTGTGTAACCTCAGTTACTTACTTGAATGCCCTGCTGCCCAGGCAATCCCTCTTTTCCCCAGGGATCTTCATGTGGACTAGGCATATTATAAACTGCATAGCTGAATTATATGTGTGCCTCCTACTGGTCGGGGAGGGAGGTGTCATCTATGGATGCAAATTGGTCAGGCAATGACCATCCAGTGTGTTTCTAACTAATGCGTGAAAGGTAGCCTCTTCACTGTGTTCTTGTCCTGCATAACATGAAAGTGTGCTGTAATGGTTTCTATAACCTTTTCCTGGTTTGCAAACCCCTAACCATGAGTTTAGGCTAGGGCTGATGTCTTGTAGCCATTTTAATGTTACCACTTTAGCAACACAGCTTATTAAAATTTGAACTAGGTATTTCAGATTTCCCCTCTCATACCCTGAGGGTAACTCCCAAGATTAGGTGTTTGTCTTTGGATGGGTCTCTCGAAGATCCTGCCTAGCAGTTATACTTCTGCTGTCCAGAAGTCCTGTGAGGCTTGGGCATTCCCAGAAAATATGAGTATGGTGGGCACAGTACATGATCACACCCTCTCCATCACTTATCTGAATGTGTTGAACCAAAATGTTTAGCAATTACTGGGGACCTAAGGAAGCAAGTTACCATCTTCCACCTGTGTTCTCTCCATACGCAAGAGGCAGAGACCCTAGCTGTGCCTTCCACACTGCTTTCTATTTTCTCTCTGCCAGTTGCTCACCAGTTCCCCTCCTACTTACTCTGGATTGCCCTCCTGCTCACCTACAGTTTATACAAATGTGAAATCCAGTGTCCCAGGTTTGGACTTGTCTAGTGGATGTCTAGCATCTGCTGCAGGCCATCCAGTGGCGGCTGCCAGTGTGCCTTCCTGGCAGTGGTGGAGGAGGCTATGAAGCTGTAAATATAGAAACATAGAAACATAGAAGTTGACGGCAGATAAGGACCATAAGGCCCATCCAGTCTGCCATTTCTTTTCTACCTTATAAATGTGCCATCTGTCTTTGCTCTGTCAGTGACCTATCTATTCATAGTCATTTGTATTGCTCCTTATGCCTATCCATGCCTGTTTGAAGCCCTGCACTGTATTCATATAGCCACTCACTTTGTGGTAAGCCATTCCATGCATCTACCACTTCTTCTGTGAAAAAAGAATTTCTCACATTCCCCTTAATCGCCTCCTTCTAATCTCATGCTGTGTCCTCTTGTCCCTGCTATTTTTCTTATATTTAAACATGTTAGACTCTTTTCACCTTGTTTATGCCCTTAAGGTGTTTGAATGTCTCGATCATATCACCTCTCTCCTCTCCTTTGCTCAGGTATACATATTGAGCTCCATTAATCTGTCCTCATATGTCTTCGATGCAGTCCTGCACCATTTTGTTGCCCTTCTCTGGACTGCCTCAATTTGGTTAATGTCCTTGTGAAGGTGTGGCCTCAATACTGCCGCGCAGTACTCAGATGGGGCTAACCCAGTGTCTTGTACAGAGGGATTATTACCTCCCTCTTACGACTTGTGATACCCCTACTAATACACCCTAACACCCTAGCCTTACCTACTGCTTTAGAGGTCTGCTTGGATGATTTTAGGTCATCAGTGATGATGATGCCCAAGTCTCTTTCTTCCTTTGTGACTGCTAGCAACTCCTCCCAGCCTATAAGTGGCTTCAGGGTTTCTCTTCCCTATGTGCATGATTTTGCACTTTGCATTAAACTCAGTAGCCACTCTTCTGACCATTCTGCTAGTTTATCCAGATCTCTTCTCATTCTGCCCACCCCATCTGGATCATCTACTCTGTTGCAGATCTTGGTGTCATCTGCAAACAGACAAGCCTTACCCTCTAGTCCATCCTGCGGAGGTCACTAATGAAGATGTTGAATAGGACTGGCCCCAGGACTGATCCTAGGTACCCCACTTGTGACTTGCATCTCTTCTGACTGTATACCATTTACCACCACTCTCTGTTTCTGCCAGTCAACCAGTTTGCCACCCAGTTGACCAACTTCTGACCCACCCCGAGCCTACCTAGCTTATTTATCAATCTTCTATGTGGAACAGTGTCAAAAGCTTTGCTGAAGTCAAGGTAGGCGACATCAACTGCTCCCCTTGGTCCACCACTCTGGTTACCCAGTCAAAGAAATCTATGAGATTAGTTTGACAGGACCTTCCTTTGTAAACCCATGCTGTCTTGGATCCTGTGCCCCTATGGATTCCAGGTGTTGCACTATCCTTTCCTTAAGGGTGCCTCCATAATCTTGCCCACTACTGAGGTAAGACTGACCGGTCTGTAGTTCCCCGCCTCCTCCTGCTACCACCTTGTGGAGGGATCATGAGCCCTTCTCCAGTCTTCTGGGACCTCTTCTGTGCTCAGAGACTCACTAAACAATTCTGCTAATGGCTCTGCTAGTTCCTTCTTTAGCTCCTTAAGTACCCTGGGATGTATGCCATCAGGTCCCATTGCCTTATCCACCCTGAGCTTAGCAAGCTCTTGTAGGACCCTTTCTTTTGTGAAGGAGTAGTGCTCACCTCCCTCCCCTGTGTCCATGATGCTGAGCTGTGGGCCCTGCCCTACCTTCTCTTCAGTAAATACTGAGCAAAGTATCTATTTAGGATGGATGCCTTTACAGGGTCCTCCTCCTCACATGCTCCCTTTCTCCCATTAAGCTTAGCAATACCCCCTCTGGACTTTCTCCTTTCACTAATGTATCTATAGAAAGTCTTGTCACCTTCTTTTACTGTTCGTGCAGTGTTTCCTCAGTTTGGGACTTTGCCTGCCTACTGCCTACCTGCTTCCTTAGGCAGTTTGGTATGCCTCCTATCTTCATCCCACTGTGTTCCCTTATATTTTCTGAAGGCCAGCCTTTGGCTCTGACCTTTCTGCTACTGTATTTGAGAACCAAAGTGGTTTCCTTCTTCTTTGCACTTCCTTTTCTGTCTAACACAATGGGATGTTGCTTCAAGTATTGTATCCTTAATGCTTGCCCACTTTGCCTGTACCTCCTCACCTGTGTTTCTTTTTGCCAGGGCTAGCTTAACTCTGTTGGCCATCTTATCAAAGTCAGCTCCTCTGAAGTCCCATATTTTGCCTTGGAATGGGATGATTTAGATGTATCAATGGAAGTTCTTCTGTGGGAGGTGGAACTCCTGCTGGATTTGTGAGAATGTTTTCATAGCCCTTGTACCATGGTTTGTTCCAGCTGACATAAGCCTCTTGATTCCCACATTTGAAAAGTTGGGCTAATCCTTCCTGGGATGAAGTTTCTGCAAGCTCTGATAGGGGTCAAGGGACTTATACCTATGTTGTCCTTCATCAGGCTCACCTCCTGAGCTCATGTTACCATTGTTGCCTGGCTCCATTGGTTCGCTGTTTAGCATATTATGTTCTTAGTCATATGTGAGTAAGAAAAATCTCCACTTACATAATTTATGTTCTCCTCTTTCTAGTGCCACTCATTTGGGTTGGTCTTCTATCTGCATATGTGATAACATATCATATGCCTGGCATTTGAAGTCTCAGGCCTTAACGCCTCTCTTCCCTTTTCCAATTTCAACAGGTTCCATCTCAACCTGGGCTTCTGTTGTCCCAGATAAATTTAGAGGTGCTGTTAAATAATTTTGCCCATAATGAGGTGGGTAATTCTAGCAGTAGGGTGGAGAACTGAAACAACATCCTTGGCAGAATGTTCGTTCTCACTGCTCCCACCCTTCCCACTAGTATGAGGGGAAATCAGCCCATCTTTCCAGATCTGCCTGGATTGCCTGGACTAGGGGCCCACAGTTGAAGCTGTACAATGCTGTCTTTAGTAATCTGCAACCCCAAATATCTAAAACGGCTACCCATCCATTTGAAAAGACACACTCATTGGAAGATCTATGACACAGTGTCATTAAGCAGCACAGCATCAGTTTTGTCTGAGTTCAATTAAAAGTCAGATGCTTGCTGACTCCATGGCACTGGGCAATATCAGGTTTGCCTTGCATGCTGGTGACCTGGGTTCATGCCCAAGTCTAGGATGACATGGTGAAGACCGGCAGGGAAGGTTAGGAGTGTCCATGGAATGCCTCCTCCTTGGGGATGGGGAGGGATGCAGGCTATCATCACTCTCGAGTGACTCTTAGTGGCAGGCCAGTGGCAGCACACATTGTGGCATGGGTGACCACATGTGTGTGTGCATTCAGCCAGGATGCCGTGGGCATGAGGAGGCTCGTTGGGGCAGGGGTGGGCAGGGAGAAAACAGAAAATGACTGCCAGACTGACCAGATGATGGTTGACAGGTCCCCTTTGTCAGCGAAGCCCCAGCAGAATGCCCTCTAAAGGCTGTGCCCGTAGCCCATGCCCTGGACCCAGACTGGAATCCTCGTCTCAACTCCCTGTCCTCGTGGGGAGGCAAAAGGATACAACAAGACTATCCAGGGGCATGGAATCAGGTTAGCAGTGGATGACAGGGGGGACTGACCTGGCTGCAGGTGGGGCTCTTAGCGGCCTGCAGGAATGTTCAGTCTGGTGGTGGGGAAGGAGCAAAAAAAA
Source organism: Neoceratodus forsteri (assembly GCA_016271365.2). Classification (NCBI taxonomy): domain Eukaryota; kingdom Metazoa; phylum Chordata; order Ceratodontiformes; family Ceratodontidae; genus Neoceratodus; species Neoceratodus forsteri. The sequence goes on along the minus strand of CM028129.1, from coordinate 1,682,068,196 downwards.
GTCAGATACTCACCCAAAAGACTGCAAAAGGGCCATCAGTTTTGGTAAATTCTCCTCTGACTTGTGCACATATAACAACGTGTCATCTGCATAAGTGAGACCTACACTTTTTCCCTTCCACGGAAAGAACTACTGAGCTTTAAAAAAAAATAACTTAAAAACTTAATAATTAGGTACAATTCTGCTTACATTCCATTTATATTTTATATATTTCTCCTCCCATAATTTATTACTAAAGAAATGTGCATGAATATATCATTGTTGTCCCTTAGAGTTCATTTTGAGTTGATCTGCCTCTATAGCTTTCTCCTACTTTCTCCTACTTCAAGTCATGACACTCTGTTGAGACATCACAATCTGTTGCTATGGAGTAACTGTGAGATCACAAACAGTGCTCTATGACTTCAAGTAGGGAGAAAGCAGCAGGAACAGATGAACTCTCCAGGAGCAAAGATCTTGTTTTCATGCAAATTACATCACTACTAAATAATGGGGAGAAGGATACAGAACTAATGGGAAATACAAGCTGCACAGTGCCTAAATATTATGTTTTGGTAAAAGTTCTCCTGAATGTATCCCAGCTCTTTAATTTCCTGTATATCTTGCCAGGATCATTGGCCTTTGGCCAGCAGTTCAATGCTCAAGGCAAACAACAGGGGTGATAAGGGACACCTGCCTGGTACCTCAGAGAATTTGAAATTCTAGGGATAGCAACCCTTCTCACTCAATTTTAGCTCTAGGGTTACTGTAAAAGTGCCTTTATCCAATTGTTAAATTTTCCTCAGCCCTGTTTTGTGCAGTACAGTGTACAGGAACCCTCAGTCCCGGTGATTGAACACGTTCTTGGCATCTACTTGTATTTATTTATTGAAAATGTTTCACCAGGAGAGGCACGCTGAGCAAAAGGATGCTCGTCTCACGGTGCGACCTGGGGTACAGTGGTAAACACACAACAATCAATAGGTAGAACTTGGAATCGAGCAATACAAACAATTGTTACATAGTTACATGTGGTTAATTACAAACTTGTTACATGAGGAGACAGTACATACATGTGCCAAAGGAGGGTGGCATAGCATTTTGAATACACATCTAGAACTATACGTGATTACAAAAGTGCCTATATCAGAGATTGAATTAGTATGATGGACCAAGTTGGCCAAGAGAAATGAAAGTCTGAGCTTGGGACCAGAGAGAGGTGACAGGACTGGGTAGTAAACGTAGGGAAAGATGAGGGGTTGACTTAGGGAAGACATTGGCAGGAATAAGAAGGGAGATAGCAGAAGTGTCATGAGAGGAGAAGTACATGGGTTGTTGGGGGCCAGTATGTTGATCCCATTTGGGGCGAAGGCCAAGCGGTGGTCAGGCGTGTAAGGAGGAGGGGGTCGGGGGGTAGAGGGAGTCAGTTGGGGGAGGTCGGTCAGGGTCAGGTACAATTGAGTGCAAGGAAGTTAGTTAGGGCAGAGGATAGTGAGTGTTTGGAGGAAGAATGGCAGATTTGGGCAGGCAGGCCATTCCAGAGTTTAGGGAGGAGGTAGGAGAGAGGCTGATTGGCCTGCAGAAGTCCTGCGGTGAGGATTACTAATAGTCTGGAGTCAGTAGACCTGAGGCGTGCAGGGGAAGGCGGGAAGATAGGAGGAGATGAGGTAGGACAGAAGGGAACCGAGCAGAAGTTAGAAACAAATTTAACATGAAACATTTAACTACTGTGACTACTAGATTAGATTTTGCCCTTCTTTTCGTACTAGAGATCACATTAAGTAGACTCCATGTGCTATCTCAAATATGTCCATCAGGGATCAACCCTGTCTGGTCTCATTGTGCCAACTCCCCACCACCTTCTGAAACCTATTGGCAATCACCTTAGTGAAAATGTTCGTTTTCTGGTTCAAGAGAGAGGGGCAAAATGCCCAGCGGAGAGCTATTGTTCCCTTCCTAGGAAGGATAGTTATCATAGCTGGTTGCTACGGGCTGGCATTTCACTGTCTTGTGGATTTTATTGAAGTGACATGTAATTGGGGGCACCTCTTCCTGCATACCTTGAAAGACTCTGCAATGAACCCATTTGGGCCAGGAAATTAGTCGTTATTCAAAGTTTTGATTACCCTTCCACTTCCTCTTTCATGAAGTGTCTTTCCAAATGAGAGAGTTGGTCTTCTGTCAGCCTGGGGAGAAACTACATCTAGAAATCCTTGCATATTGGTTGTGACTCCTATGCCTGATTTCTTACCATATAATTTTGCAAAAAATGTTCCAAATTCCTCTGCCACACCTCTTGGGAGATGGCCCACACATTCTGATTCATGTTAGTCATAATTTTTCAGACAAATCTGTCTGCAGCCAATTTTTTCAACCTCTATGCAGCAATCTGCTGACTTTTGCTGCCATTCAGTACAGTACATTCAGCTCTTGAAGCAGAGCTGGCTCTTCACCACCTTAACTGTTAGTTTTCTAGTTCCTGATGGAGTTCCTTTATTTTATCCAGAGCATTTCTATCCCTATTTCTTTATGTTCAGCCTCCAACAACTGAGCTCCCAATAACCTGTTCTGGGTACAGACACAGTTTCTTTGACTGAAAGCATATGAAATCATGTGGCCCCTGAGGACCACTTTTAAGCCATCCCATATACTGCATATTTTAACTTTGTGTCATCTTCTGTGTTGACCTCAGATAATATCTTCTCGAAATTTGGCCACCAAGTTTTTATCCACTAGCTAACCGGCATTAAGATGCCAGACTGGTCTTGCATTTTGTATCCCCTGTAATTTTAGAGAAATTGGCACATGGTCTGAAATTGTTCTGGAGAAAATATTCATGTCTGAGATTAAGTACAGGTGTTGTCTGAAGACATAGAACCTGTCAATTCTGGAACAGCTGTTAGAAGGCACTGAATAAAAGTGAACACTTACGTGTGTGGGTTTGTCTTCCTCCAGGGATCCACCAGACACCTTTCTTGGCTCAGCTGTATCATCCTGTGCACTGCTCTGGTAAAGGGAGCCAGATATCTCATTGATCTAGCTATACTAGGACCCTCAAGAATATTCTAGTCTCCCCACCAGGGTGATACCCGGATGGCAGCACAGCCAACTTGTTATGCATTTTATGTTTTTATCTGGACACTATTTTACTCCACTACAGAGCGTATGACAGTTGTTCAGCCACTGGCAGCTGCACTCAGGACCTGGGTCTGGTCAACCACTTGCTCTCCACACAGACCAGCATGCGTAGTGTCCCCATGGGGACCTGGATCCATTAACTGGGAGTCATACCTCTCTAGGTCCAGGGGTGTAGTGCATGGCCATCAGCTGCCATGATCGCCCTGCAACTTTCTGCCTTTTCACCCCTTGGAACCGGTCATGCAGTGATGTCAGCACACTAACGTGCAGATGTCCACTGAGCTCCAACCCTCATCTATGTGCTGCTCGGCAGTGCTCTCAACTGTCGCTAGGGACCACTGCAGAGTGATGCAAACCACCTTACCCACCCCAAAGAGAGAAGAGCTGTCATGGGATGCTCCATTCTCCTCCCTTCTGACTCCCCGATGGCCCAAGTCCATTCCTGAACCTGGTCGCAGTGTGGCGTGGAGGTGGCGCCTAGTGCCTCAACCTCAACACCATTGGGCCAACTTTGTTATGCACTTTAGAAAATAAATATAAGGTTGGCAGGGTGGGCTGTACACATTACCCACATGAAATACTTCTCTTTGTCAGTCAAAGGAAATATGGACCATCCGGCCATCTTCCGTGAGTAAAAATCCAGGATCCTTAGTTGCAGCCCTCAAAATATCAAAATTGCAGCCTCTTTTTATGGGAAGGGTGAGATGAAGAGAACACTTGACCCACCCACCCCTTCCTTAATTTTTGTGCTCTGAGTTTGAAAGGTGAAACTTTACACAAGATCATAATTTCTGTGGACAAGTTCTCAGAGGATCTTGGGACTGTCAACTACAAAGGAGATGCCCTTAACATTGTTTAATATTATATTGAGGTTACCCATGATCAGGATATAACAACCTTAACTGAATTCTTCCATAAGGGGACATACTACACATGCATATCGTTCCCCTTGTGATACCTTGGGAACACTGCTTCCACCCTACACACCAGGATTTGGCATGCTATCTGCCCCCTGAAGCCTTTGCTTGTAATGGTTGCAAGCTTGGGCTCAAATGAAAAATGAAAAGAAAAGGAAGCAAAGATAACACATAAATGTGAGGCAAAACATTAACAACAAGCCAAGCATTTCTCCTAGGAGGTGTACCATCGCATAACAGTACTCCCTATAGGAGCGATGGAGAAAGATGTACACCCCCCATGGTGGTGTACATCTTTCCCATTGGAAGTAAGATCCAGTTCTAACACCTCTTCTGTTATGGAACTGATTAGGAACAACAAACTCTCCAGGAATATTGAACTTGAATACTTCCAAAAGCAGCCCTCACTGCTGCTATTTCCTGCTGATATCAAAGGTCTCCTGACGAGGGCACTCCGAACCAGTCCCAATCGGTTCCAAAACAGAGGAGGTGTTAGAACTGGATAAGCCTGGGCACCTCTTCAGTTTCAATTGGCAATTCTGGCTACTGAATCAAAGCTGATAACTGTTCTACATAAAACATTTGGCAAGAGGCGGTGAGAGAGCCTCTTGATTTATTTTAAACCTCTCTGTGTATTAGACTTTAGTGTCTGTGTCAGTGACAGTGAAAGGATCACTGTTTTGACAAATGTACGTTATGTGGTGGTAGGGTGGTGTGAGTCCCGTCCTCTATGTTGGACTCAGTATTCTGGACATTAGTATAATGAAGTGATTTATTGGACTTGATCTGTTTACACTACTGTCTAGTGTTGGGGGTTTGTTTGAGGATTCTTTTAATTTGTTTGGCAGTGTGGGTGTTAAAGTTATATATTTAAATTTGTTGATATGCGATTGTCTGAGTGTCTCTGCTTCACGACCTCCTCCCTTCACCGACCTCCCAGTTTCACCTACTGCTGCTAGACGCTATAGGAAGGTCGGAATTATGAGGAGGCAGGTGGGTTGTTGTTGGCAGGGGGCAGCTGAGGAGTGGTAAGGGGCATCGAGGTTATAAGGTCCAGGAGACACCCTGGGTTTAAACTGGGTCGAGGGTGATGCCAGACGTATTTGGTTCCTGTACCCAGGGGTCCCACTGGACCAGTGGGCAGGTAGCCAGAAGTCCGGCTGCCTTTAATCCTCTTCGGTGGTGCTGTGCAATGCCAGATTGATAAGGAACAAGACTGCTACTTTTGTGGACTTGATTTCCTCTGTCGACCTGGCTTGCATTAGAGAGACCTGGTTGAGTGACGATGCTGGTCCTGTTTTAGAGGCTGCCATTCCCGCTGGGTACCCATGGAGCATTGCCCAAGGAAGGATTGCAGGGGAGGCCATCATTTTTAGAGCCAACCTGGGCTTCTCGGCACATCCAATTGGTAATATCAGGTCTTTGAGTGCAGCCCGCATGCGCGGGGTCCAGGTGAAGTTGCAGGATTCTCCTCATTTACTGCCCTCTGGGGTCAGGAGGAGAATTTCTGTAGGAGGAAGTGGACTCATCGTTGACCAGGTGTTAGGTTCCCCAGGTGTTTAATCCTTGGGGACTTCAACACCTAAGTTAATGATGAAAACTCACAATTGGTTATGACCTCCTTCAGTTGATGTCTTCACTGGCCTGGCACAAGTAGCTACTTCTGTGACCCATCGTCATGGCCACACACTCGATCTGGTTTTCCATGAGTCTTGGGGTGATAATCTCATGATTGAGCAGGTCTCTTGGTTTGATCATTACACCATGGGGCTCTGAGAGTCTTGTGGACTCGCCGAGTTTGTCATCAGATGGTTTGAGTCCTATCTCTCTTATAGGGTGCAGCTGGTGGTGATGTGGACCTTCTCCTCCCAATGCCCCTGTTGTGTGGAGTTCCACAGGGCTCAATCTTATTGCTGATGGTATTCATGGTGTACATGCTACAACTGGGTGAGATCATTCGACAATACAGTGCGGCGTTTCACTGCTATGCAGATGACACCCAGCTGTATTTGTCATTTGCACCGAACATCTGATGCTGTCAACATGCTTAACATCTGTATGGCTAAAATCCAGTGACTGGATGGCTTCTAGCTGGCTGAGACTAAGCCCAGATAAGACAGAGTTGCTAGTGATCAAGCTAGGTCATAGTGATGGGTTGCAACATGAAGCGGACACAGGTCTTTTCCTGGGGTCTTCTCCATTGGTTGCTTCCATGAGGGTGCAAAATCTAGGTGTGATCCTGGATAGCAGGCTAACCTTGAAGATCAGGGTGTCATCTGTGGTTAAGAGTGGCTTTACCACTTGTGGAACATCACCAAGATCAGGCCCCTCATTCCGCCTGAGGATCTGCTGACTCTGATACATGCCTTTGTTACCTCTAGGCTAGACTACTGTAACATTCTTTACTTTGGGGTCATGGGAAGGACCCTCCACAGGCTGCAGCTGGTGCAGAATGCAGCGGCCCAGTTGCTGATGGGTCTGTCTAGGTCCTGTCATGTGATCTTGGTCCTGCATGTTTTGCACTGGCTGCCAGCCAGGTGGAGGGTCTTTACAAGGTGAGCTTGCTCACCTATAAGGCCTTATATGGACTGGGTCCTGACTACCTGTTGGAGCTCCTGACACCTGCAACCTCTGCTCACCCTCCGCTCCTCTTCAAGGGGTCTCCTGGATATTCCCAGGGTTTGGCTCAAGACATCTGGTGATCGAGCTCAGTATCTCTGGGCTGACCCTGTGGAATACGCTTCCAGCTGTAGTCCAGGAGGCCCCTTCGATTGGTGTTTTCAGCAGAAGTTAAAGGCTCACCCTTCAGTTTGGCCTTCACAGAGTAATCATTACTATTAGAGAATTTTATTATTTGAACTCTGATTTTATTTATCTGCTATTTATGGATTTTAATTAGTTGTTTTATCTGTAATACTTTGTTAGGCATCAAGAGCCTCTGGGATTGGGTGCCATAAAATAAAATTTGTCTTGTCTTGTCTTCTGACTGCCACTGGAGTAGCACTACATTATAACTTGAGTTCAACCATAGTTGCTCCTGTAAGCTCCCTTTCACAGACTATGGCTCACTCAACGTGCTGAAAGCCTATGTCTGTGCCTCCTTGGGCTTTAGCATCATGCCACGGGGTTGTTACTGTAATTTATTTAATGAGAAGATTCAAACACAAATGTTCTATTCATAAAAACAACTGTTTTTGCTTAGGTTCTCAGAGTTGTATCCCAAATATCGCTGTCTTTTGTTGTCATTTGCCATCCTGTGATGTTGATGGCATTTTGCACAGCTTGCCCAAGCTGTGGCTGGTGAAGGTATGGCACTGACATGTGGCTATTTCCTGCCCTCCTGATAAACAAGGCCCTGCATCAGTTTGACCAATCTCAGCTTCTTCAAGTGAGTATCTTTAATTAGATACAAGAAAAGGAACATGGTAAAACATACAAAGTTCAACATCAACCTGCAGAGGGGATGGCAGCAGCTTTAGAAGCAACTCTTAGAGAAATGACATGGTCTTTAAGAGAATACCCTCGCAAGACAACCCTGAAATATCTCACCACCATGGCTATTTAGTAGATTGAAGACCCATTCTTCTTGGTATCCTCTGTTCAGTCTTCTTTGTCTATTGGTATTCTGTCAAATACTTTTTAAGATCTTCCAAAAGCTGTTAGTTTTATCGTGGTTTTGAGCTTGTAGCTTCCCTTCTAGCCTCCTGCAGTTTGCCACACCATGTGCTGAGGGTCTCTCTATACTCCTCCATCAGCAGCTCTGGTAGTAACACTGCCAGCTTTAACAGAGGCTTTTGTACTTGCAGCAAATTATTATGGACTTTATGCTGGTCTCCAGGTGTAAACTAGATTAGCAGGATGTTATTCACCAACATGCTCACAGAGGAGGAGTTCACCTGTGCAAACTGTGTGCACATTGCAGACCTCCAGTCAGAAATTGTTACTTTTAGATCCAAACTTAAAATCATAGAGAAAGGCCAACATGAGATGGCAGAAAGAATTATAGCTGTATACAAAACATGGTACACATTACAGTTGAATGATGGAGCCAATACAAAACCCATAGAAAGAAATCACAGTGCGTGCCCATGCTGTTTAACAAATTACCACCAAATGCAAATGCTCTATTAAAACCCCTAACGTGGACCAAAATAAAAAGAGATAGGGATGAGGACTTTAATTCAAGCATTTTAGGGGAAGAAGGGTGGTCAATAGTCAACAATAGACATAAGACCAAAAAGGACGATGAGCCATGGGATTTAAGATACCTTTGAGAAACCAATTTACACCCTGGTCAGATAATGATCCCAGTAATGAAGGATCCCGTCCATCCTGGTCCATCCGATTCCACTCCAAAAAAAATCTACCTAAAAACTAGATCTCACCCTAGTAGGTCCTATCCATTCCAATAACCAGCAAGTGTTACCCCCACCCCAGTGGTAACCAATCCAAAGACCAGTTCTACACATGTCAATAAACCTACTTTACTGCACAGACAGCGATCAAACTCCAGTTATAACACCAAGCGATCAAACTCCAGTTATAACACCAAGTGATCACAATTTAACTGTATGGTCCAGTACAGTAATGGACACTACACCATGTACATTTTCTCCTAGACAGATATTTGTCTTAGGAGATTCAATAACTATATTTTATTAATAAAACTGTGTAGCAAAGATACCAACTGCATTCTACAATACTTCTCCGGGCAATGATTAAAGACATCACAAGAATGGTTGATAACATTTATATAATGCAGGATCAAACCCCCAGTAATTACTCATGTGGTACCAAAAGTATAAACAGGATGGATGTGGAAGAGATAAAGAAGGAATACATCAATCTGAGTGAAAACTAGAAGAAAATGGGAGCGAAATTTGCTTTTCAGAAATGTTGCCAGTTCCCAGTGCAGGAAATCAGAAGACTAACACAATCAAAAGGGTAAATGAGTGGCTAAGGAAATGAACACTACAAAAGGGGTACAATTGTCTACCGCACTGGGAAACCTTTAACAATTATTATAGCCTGTATTCATGGGATGGAATGCCCTCAGCAAAAGAGGGAATGTGCAACTGGGGAAACAAATTGTGTCACTCATCAATAAATATTTAAACTAAGAAAGAAAAGGGACATGGGATCGGCCAGTCACCCAGAAGCAAACTATGAAAAGATAAATAAAACTTATGACCATTGCCATATAGTGGTAGCAAATGCTAGGAGTCTGAATTCAATAAAGAAAGCTAAATTGAAGCCATCATGTTAAAATATAGACTACATATAGTGGCAAAGTCTGAATCATGGTTTGACGACTGCAGCAATTGGAATAGGGAGCTAAAAGGCTATAGACTTTTTATAATAATAGGAATGACAGATGGGGGCTGCACATATATAATGAAAATATTAGCTGCCATTAACTTTTCCATCAAGTTGTGAAGATAACGCCATGGAGAGTGTTTGGACACAAATAACTTTCAAATATAGATCTAAACTTTTGGGAATCTATTACAGGCCTTCAAATTCAGGGCATATCTACAATAATAAACTAATTAATGAAATTACATCAGTATCCACTGAGGGTGATACAATTATAGTCAGGATTTTAATTTCCTGGGATCAATTGGAAAGATCAAGCAGGAACAACAAACTTAGAGTGCAATTTCTGAATTTAATAGTTAGTGTAGGTCTCTAACAACTGGTGACTTCCCCAAGAAGAGGAAACAATATCCTTGAATTAGTTCTAACTAATCTGGGAGACCGTGTTATTAACACAAAAGTAAACCATCCCTTAGGAGGCAGCAATCGTAGTTCAATTCATTTTATTTAACATCTTGTAGGTCTATAAGAACGTGCACATCAAATCAATGTTTATAATAAGGCTGATTTTGAAAGTATTAAGAAATCAATAATGAGAATTGACTGGGAAAACAGGCACGGGCCATAATGTAGCAAGACATTATGTCGCATGCATATAGCACGCTGCCAATACTGCACAATTTCTTGCATGTTGCATAAGTCTTTTCTTTTGTAGTGGGCTCCACCCCCGCACACCCGCTATGGGGGCTGTGCTCACCTGAACCCCCCAACTAAAATAACTAACTCTGGGGATTTAAAGTAAATATCGCACAAAGTGTCAAAAAAACACATTTCGCCGTCTGACTGGGAACTGAACCCGTCCCAAACGCTTTGCCTGCATCCCTTGCTGCCAGTGATTCATCTCGGTGAGCCATGGCAGCTGCTCAGTGGAAACCCATCCCAACAGAGGTCTTATCCTCTGCCTGGGACAGTGAGAGGTGCGTACTGCACACATGACCATTCACGGTATTGCACCCTCTCGCTGCCACCTACTGAGCTGTTTCTTTTTAGCACTTCTGTCATATGCTATTAACATACCGACATATTGACCCGCAGGGGAAACACTATGTCTGGGTTATCAGTTGAAGACTCCTGGATGTTCATAAAGAACTCATTATTAACCCTGGAAAACAAGATATACCCAAGAGAAATAAATATACTCTAAAGGGCAAGGTTCCAAGTTGGTTAACAAATGCTATTAAGATGCAGATTAATAAAGAGAAACAGCATAAAAAAATTAAAAGTAGCAGACAAAAGACAAGTAGTCTGAGGAAGAGGAGAAGCCACGCTGTGGAATCCATGATGGATGTCTGAGGGTGGAGGCTGAACTAAGCACAGGCACACTTTCCCCCACAGATAACCAAGGAGCCTAACGGGTTATGAAGAGTAACATTTGCTGAAAGCAGAAAATTTCTAAATGGGCATGTAAATGTTCCCATCATTGCACTAACTTACTGGATCTGATAAGATAGAAGCTACAGCGGGCCCATGCACTATATCCAAATTGGTCTGACAAGCCTCTGAACTACCCGAACATTCAGATGTTGACAGCATTTCAAAAGAAAAGAAAGATTGGGGGCATGATTCCAGAATGCATGGCACAACTCATGGAGTGTATATAAGTTGCGCCATGCGGTGCTATGCCAGGGACCCTGCACCCTAGTCCATGACAGGCAGGGTCCCTGGCACTTTGCCCATGACCTGCAGCAGTCACAGGCTAGTGGCAAGAGAATGGCGCACTGGACCTGGGTGACACAAGTTGTGACATGTAATCTATGGCCCCTGAACCCCCCCCTGAAACACACCCGCATGCACCCAGGGACATGGGGGGCTGGCTGGATGGTACTGGCATCAGGAGGGCACAACACATTTGGACCTGGAGGTCTCTGAATTTCAGGGGTTTGGGGGCATGACAGTACAGGGAGGGGGCATGGGGGACACACACTTGGTTTTGTGGCACTGTGGGGGCATCCATCACTATGCCATGATGGATGCCCCTTAGACCACCTCCTAGCTGGTCTAACCCCACTACACCATTGCATCTTCTGGAATGGCATAAGGGGGTTATGGCAGGCACCCTTCTGGAATAGGTTGCATTTGCTGCCGCCAACACCCTTGCACCATGCTGCTGCTAGTTGCAGGCATGGTGGTGGCATAGCCACCTTTGGTGCAACCCACATATGATGTAGCACAAGCCACAACTTGGAATCATGACTTGTGTAATGCCTGGTGCAGTGGAGATTTGCGCCATCGGGTTCGGCGAAATCATCTTATGCCAGGCATACGCCTTGGAATCAGGCCCCGGGAGCTCAAAATAACAAAAGAGCCTGAAACAAAATCAGTCCTAGATGACTCAATACAGCTGCTTGCACTAAACTTCAGCAGCAGCAAAAGCTAAATTTGAACACTGCATATTCCTCCACTACTATCCCCAGTGTAGGAATCCTCAACGGTTACTAAGTCAGCCTCAGCTTTAGCATTGTCCATTGAAATTAACCAACTATCTGAAACAGAGGAAATGGAGCTGGTGGAATCTATTACAACACAAACTGCCAACACAGAAATTGAGTTAGAGGAACAATCCACACTACTGCAGATGAATAAGAGGACATGTCATCAGAATCAGAGGGTTACTCTAAAAATGAACAAAACGGGATCAGAGGAATGAACATTTGATATAACAGAGGAAAGGAAAGAAATCAAATTTATCATGTAACAGAGGGGAGACTAGAGCAAGCAGTGAAGTGCTTATGCAGAGCTAGGTAAGAGACTCAGGATCGGGACAAGAGTCACACAGCTCTATAATTACAGAGTCTAGTAATTTAATTAATAATCCAGAAAGAATAAATAAAATATTTAAAACATTTTATCAAAATCTGTATAGCTTGGACTTCCGGTGGCGTCTCTGACCACACAGCAGCCTAAGGAAAAGCTCCCTTGAAAGGAATTAAAAATACCTAAAAGCAGCAGAAAACTCATCAAAGACTGGCTGAAATGGCCTCAAAGACAGAGGCGACAGCAGAACATGCTAGATCGCGGGCCGAACAAAAAAAAAAAAAAAAACGGATGATGGCTCCAGATATAGGAGCTTAAGTTCTGATTGGTAGCTGCACTCCTCCATGAGTGGCACAAGTTGGGACTATGACACTGATCATGAGGAAGAGACACTACAAGAAGCAGATTTGAAACTCTGCTTAAGGAGATAAAGGCTTCCAGATGGGAGAACAGAACTGAGTTAAAAAAATGCAGGACAGATTTAGTCAAGTTGAGCAGAGAATGGGGACATTGAACAAAAGGTTGATGCAGAAGAAAACAAAGCGCCTACTGAGCAAAGCAGTTGGCCTCCTGATGTAACAAGCAGAAAACATACACAATAAATGTCTGGATCTCTAAGCTTGGATCACGCATGATAACCTGAGACTCTTCGGTATGCCAGAAGGTACAGAAATGGTGGATAGAGGTATTTCTCCAGGAGTTTCTACACCAGATACTGGATCTACCAGAAGACCTAGAGATTAGGACTGAGAGGGCTGCAGATGCTATATCAGAAGCTGAACACCCTGATGCTAGATCCAGGTAGCTCTTTATGAAATTCACCAGCTACCAAGTCAAAGTGACAGTATTAAGAACAGCATGGCAAAAAGGAACTATCACACATAAGGGACAGAGACTGTTCTTTGAGTAAGATTACCCCCAGAGATCCACAAAAGCCTTGAAGGACAAAAAGTTAAATTCCAGATGCCCATCCTGCGCTACTCTGTGTGTTTTGGGAGGAGAGCACCAGGACATACCCATGCCACAAAAGCTGAAACTGCACTCATGGAACATGGAGTGGCATACTCCTGTGAGGTACGGCCACAAGAGTGATGCAGCAGCAACAGCACCAACAGCCGTGAAGACCCATGAACAGACAGCAACATACGAGAGGGACTGTGCACAAGGAAGTCAGGGACACCTGAGAACAGACGTTAATGGACATCAAGGGACTCTTGAAGAAACTATCCCAACATAGGTAGCTACAACCTCTGACTGGGAGAAGCACTGAGAATGAGTGAGATAGATTGGACCAAGGGAAAACGTGATCTGAAAATGGACTGCATGAAAAGACCACAAAGGACATCAATCAAAAAGGACAAATAAAGGGACTGAGGTAAAACCAATAGCCTTAAGCTAAGTACCGAGGGAGGTGGGGCGGATCCTTGTTCAGTGATCATTCCAAAAAGGAAAGGATCCTCAGAGGGATAAAGCTAAGGGGGTGTATCTGCATGAAAGGATGTTTCTAACAATACCTGAGAAATCTCTTCTGAAAGAAAAGGGGGGAAACAAACCTAAAGGGAAAATACTAAGGTTACTGTAAGGTAAACACAGGGAAATTAAGCAGATGGACAAGGCGCAAACCTCTAAGATCTCTCAGAGAAAGTGATTAACAACTTCAGAAAAGAACCGGAGGAAAGATATGCAATTTGGGGGTGGGGTGGGGTGAGAAATCATGACAGTACTACAAACGAACAGGTAAGCAATATTAAATGGGGAGGTATATAATGGAGGGGTAAAGGATAAGTGCGGATAACCCCAGATGAAGCCAAGACATAAACGGGCACTGAACAAGAAGTTCATTAAGATCCAGATCAGGTGTCTAAAACATCTAGCCAGAAACTAAGAAAGACAGAGGAGACATAAGCAGTAAGCTGGTAAAAATTAAAAATAAAATAAGGAGGCCAACAGGGTTAAGACATAATAAATGGAGTAGATGAGGAAAGGAAAACTTCCTGGTGGGGGAAGAGGAGGGGAAGTTTACCAGGAAATGCGGAAGGGAGGAAATGCAGTCTGTGTTACATGATACTGTGGATTTTAGACTCTTACTGTGCCAGGGCTGAAAGATCTGAGCTCATACACAAGGGAACCAGGTAGTGACCCCTGGGAGCAGGGAAGAAACAACCACTACCACTTTGGGACCAAACGGAGAGGGGGAGCAGAGCCCTGGAACCAGAGAAAGGAGGGAAGAAAATCTCTCCCAACCTTGGAAGAAGAGCTATAAAACCTCAGAACGGTGCCCAAAGGAGAGTCAGATGCAGAAGAAGGCAAAATGTAAAAAAAGACCTTAGAGATATAAGATGATGGCTCAACCAATCAGAATAATGACCTTTAATGTAAATGGCATGACCAACCCTATAAAGAGGAAAAAGTGATGGTACACGTTAAACAAGCAAAGCCAGATATAGTGTTCCTTCAAGAAACACACATGGCTTAAGGAGCATGAAAGCTTACAATTTGGGTACTCAGAAGTATATGCTTTCAGCCTATGACATGGGCGGAGAAGGGGTACAACTATAATGATCCCAAGGGTACTTCATTAGAAAATATAGCAAGTACAATCGACAGTGAGAGAAGGTATGTCATAGTCAAAGGCAGACTCAATGGACACTTGGTAACACTACTGTCAGTATATGTTCTCCGGAATCTCCATACACATTCTATAGAGCACTCTTAATGAACATAATTCAAATAACAGAAGGTACTTAATATGTTGGGGGACTGGAACTCACCCTAGACCCGAGGCTAGACACCACCTCACGGATTCCAAGAATGGGACTCAAAATAGCCAAACAGGGAAGGCTCTGTTTCAGAAACTGGGACTGATAGATACATGGCAGCACATGGAGGGGCAAACTCAGGGACACACATTCTCTCCACAGCCCATCAAATGGATTCATGACTGGACATTTTCCTAGTGGCCAGAGATCATATAGAAAAATTAACTAAATGCAGGATGAGAACAATCTGGGTATCTGACCATGCTCCAGTGATAATAGAGATGCAGTTACAGTCACTTCCTAAACATTCATTCTGGAGACTTAATTTAGCCCTGTTAAAGGATAAAGAAGTGACGGAGCAAATCCTCTAATAATAGAACAAACGTTACAAGATCACATTAACACTGAAGTAACACAAGTCATTTTATAGAATACAATAAAAGCAATTCTGAGGGGAAGAAAAGCCATTGCTGCAGCCAGAAGGAAACAGAGAGAAAAAGACAAAAATATGGAAAATAAATACAAGCGCTGGAGGCACAACAACAACAGCTTAGAGTCAGAGAGAGGAAAATAATTTATACAATTGAAAAGGATCTCAACACTCTGTTAGAACACAAAATAGAAAAGAACCTCCAACTTACAAAGCAAAAATACGATGAGGGAGGGCCTAGAGCCATAAAACTGCTAGCCTGCAGACTCAAAGCTAAGAAAGCGAAGATATAGCCAAGATAAGAGACTCAGGCTTGGGACAATACACAATTACTTTCTGGATTTCCACAGTAGGGACAGCAAAGAGAAACTCTTCAGAAATGTGAAATATCTGGAAATAGCTAGCAATGCCTTTGGCTACTACTGTAGCTCCCTGATTTACCAATTCCTCAACACACCAAAGGAAGACACACTTAAACACATTAAGGATAGATGGGAACAAGAAGCGGCATCCATCTGACAAAAAGAGTGGGATAAAATATGGGGACAACACATACAACAACCTCAGCACCTAGATGGAAGGAGTTTGCATGGAAGGTGAGAATCGGATACTTATCACCTCATGAAGGCCCACTGGGTGGCTTAGGATAGCAACTGCTGGTGAAATGCAGGAAAGTAAAGTTGACACACACACATGTATTTCTAAAAGCCCAGTATTAAATGAACTACTGCGCCTAATTTCAAGAAAACATGCATACACTATTCCAAATCACCACTCCCTGAAAGCACCCTGGGATTACCACCCAAAGAAGTGAAGGGAGCTAATGCCCCTATTTGTGGGCAATAGTGTTACTGCACTGGAAAAGCAATAACCTGTAAATGGCTCTCCCAGGATCCTCCACCATACAAGAATGGGAAAAGTTAATAAATGAAATTCAGGATATGGAAAGACTCACTTGTATGATAGGAAATAGGACTGAGAAATATTAAGAGAGATGGACGAAACAGGTTATACTAACAGAAGGGAAGAAGAAGGGAAACCAAAACAAGTATAGAAATAGAGGAAGGGTAAACGGAGAAAACATAACCTATGTCACCACCAGGATAACACAAGGAAATATGCCACTACACCTGAGACATGAAGTGAAAATGAAAGGCAGACAGAATACCAACATACGCACTAGAAAAACAGAGGAAAAGACAAACTGCATCTAACACCTGGAGGGACCAAAAATAAGACAACATAGAGAGGAGCCTAACAGGCCATTACTAAAATAAATGAAAATAGATCTAAGAGAGAGGTTGGACATCCCTGGGACACTGTTGTACTGTAGCTAAACGTGACCAGTTGGGTTACACAGGTTGGTTAAAGTATAAACTATAGTAAAAAACAATGTTATCAAAGATCTGAAGAGGATAATCACTAACAAACTGATAAAAGAGAAAAGTGTATATATATATATATATATATAATTAATGGGTTGCGTTTTCCCATTGAAAAAGGAGATATTAAATGCCATAATACATGTATGTGTTATGGCATTTTTTAACACACCTGCCTTGTGGCCGGACTGTCGGTGGTATCTGAGAAGAGCGAGTGGTCTGATCCTGCTGTGTGCTAAGGTTCCCCATTTGTTTTATTATTTTAAAATAGCTTTGGTCCCTCTTCGTCAATCTCACACAGTCCGCCGGGCTGGAAGAGACAGAAACATCTAGAGCAGCAAGGCCTCCAAGTCATCCCTCCTACTGCCTGTGTCTCAGCACCCCTCACCAGCCAGCATCTCTTGCCTTCTTGTCCCTACATTCACCCCAGGCCGGGGGTAGCACTACTGGCCAGGTGCTCACCGCCTGGATCAAAATAATTAACTTTTTATTTCCGCATTGCCACAGTGAGGGCAGACAGAAGTTAGCGAAAAAACTCAACCCCTTAAATTATATAAAACAAAATATAGGGTTCAGTGTATACATTGAATTTAATACACTATCTCGTTGTTGGATGGCTATGCTAAACCCTTTATGTGCCATCCAACAACTTGGGTGTGTATTAAATTCTCTGAACACACTGCACCCATACTTTATCCATATGTAATTCACAAACCTATCATTGTATGTATTTATATCCTAACATATACAATAAAGTAAATATATATAAAAGAAGATCTGTATAGCTCAGAACATCAAAGCATGAACCAGGAGATCAATCACTTTGGATAAAATTAAAATCCCAGCAATTACCCCCAGTCAAAATGTCCTTCTAGAGAGAGATATTTCTGCACAAGAAATACAATTAGCAATAAAATCTCTAGCCTCAGCGAAGCCCCTGGCTTGGATGGGATACCCATTGAATACTATAAACAATTTTCAGTAACTTTAGGCTTATAAAATCACTGTTTGATGCAGCTTTAGAGACTAGCATGCTACCACATCATTTAAAGAGGCAAAGATATTACTTTTAAGAAAAAGAAAAGATCCACTAAATCCTGGTTCTTATTGGCCTATGTCTGTGATCAATTCAGATGCTAAGATTTTGACAAAGGTCCTCGCCACCAGTTTAGAAGGGATCCTCCTGATCTGATACATGGTGATCAGACAGGTTTTATTAAGGGTCACATGCTCAAAACAAACATCAGAAGTACACTTAATATCACTGATAAATTTAAAACACAGACTGCTCCTACTTTCTCTTGACACTGAAAAAGCCTTTGATAGGCTGGAATGTGATTACTTAAAATCAGAACAGGATAAATATGGGTTTGGACCAAAGTACAGGGCATGAATGGACATCTTATACTCAGACCTGGTGGCGAATCAGAACCAATAAATAAGAATCTGTAGCTATCTCTCTCCAGAGGGCACTAGACAGGGGTGTCCCTATCACCCTTAATATTTGCTCTTGCAATCCGAGCCTTTAGCCATTGCTGTTCGAAATAATGAAAACAGATTGGGTATCAATACTGGAGATCTAGAGCATAGGATTAGTTTGTTTGTAGATGATGCCCTGATGTACATAACAGATATGAATACCAGCTATCCATATCTGTTAAGTATAATAACAACGCTTGGAAGGGTATCTGGATATGCGTAAACTGGGGTAAAAGAAATTATTGGAATCGCCACACCTCTCCAACCCTTGTATACTCTCCTTAGATGGTAAAATCAGGAAAGTAAACAAATCAAGTATATGGGGGTAATGTTAGATTATGATCTATCAAATGTGGTGAATATTAACTTCATACAAGTACTGGACAATGCTAAAAAGACCTCAAGCACTGGGAAATGTTGCTCTGACTTTCATTGGAAGGGTCGACGTTATTCAAATGAATATCCTCCTCAGGTTTCTGTTCTTGTGACAAATCCTTCTGGTGGAGATGTCCAAGCCCTTTTCAAACAATTGGATGTCAGCTTTAAATATTTTGTGGAAGAGAAATGACCCAGATTATAATGAGAGAAAATTTATTTATCCAAAGAATTAGGAGGCCTTTCACTACCCAACTGGAAATGGTACTATCTTGCAGCTAATCTTACCTTTATGAAAACATTTTTCAAACTGATAAAAAGATGTATATGTAGAAATGGAAACTTCATACCAACATACGAACATATGAAGAAGCCAGCAGAAGAAGGCCATTTGGTCTACCATGTCTGTTCATGTTTCAGGGTCCACAGCTTGAGCTAATGTCCCTGCCCCTCTCTCCACTCCTCCCATCCTCCCTACCCATCACGCTACCCTCCCTCTATACCTGTCCCAGCCTCTCTTAAAGCTGCTCACTTTCTTCAATGAGATTACCTCTTCTGGCAGCATTCCACGTGTCCACCACCTCTCTGTGAAGAAGTGCTTCCTGACCTCCCTCCTAAACCTCCCACCCTCCAGCTTAAGACTGTGCCCCTCGTGTTATGATTGCCACTCAGTTTAAAGAGACTCTCCTTATCAACCTTATTTATCCCTTTCAAGTACTTGAAGGTCCCAATCATGTCCTCTCTCTCTCTCTCTCTCCTGTATTCCAGGAGTACATGTTCAGTGCCCTCAACCTCTCCTCATATGCCTTACCCTGCTGACCAGCTATCATCTTTTAGCCCTCCTCTGGACCTTCTCCAGCAGGTTAATGTCCTTTTGAGGTATGGGCACCAGTACTAAACTCCAAACTCTAGATGCGGCCTTACACAGTAACCTGCACAAGGGCAGTATAACCTCTCTCTCCTACTATTGATCCCTGTAGATATGCATCCCAGCATCTTGTTTGCCTTTGCTGCTGCTTTTTGCACTGCGTGAGTGCTTCAGGTCACTAGTGATCATCACTCCCAGGTCCTTCTCCTCCTCTGATGCAGATACTGGACTCCACCCAGGTAGTTCTCTGTCCTAGGATTCTTGACTCAATATGCATAACTTTGTATTTCTTGGCATTGAAGCCAAGCTGCCAGATCCTGGACCACCTTCCTAGCTTTTCCAGATCTTCCTGTAGGTCCTGTATCCCTTCAGCTGTGTCCACTCTCCCACAGAGCTTGGTGTCATCTGTAAATAGGCACATTTGCCCTTAATGCCATCTCCAATGTCATTGATGAACACATTGAATAACATCGGCCACAGCACCGTGCCTTGTGGGACCCCACTGTTTACCTGTCTTGTGCCACATAACTCTCCCCCTCATTCACACTCTGGGTCCTGTCCTTCAGCCAGTTTTCCACCCATCTGGCCATCTTTTCCCCAACCCCAAGATCCACCAGCTTCCTGATCAACCTTTTGTGGGGTACAGAGTCAAAAGCCTTGCTGAAATCAAGACAGAGGATGTCTACCACTTGGCCCCTGTCTACTATCTTAGTGAAATAGTCAAAGAAGGCAATCAGATTTGTTTAACATGATCTCCACCCTGTGAATCCCTGGTGCCTTGCATCCTGTAGACCATGCTTCTCTAGAAATTCCACCAACCTTTCCTTTAGTATGGTCTCCATGAACTTGTCCACAATGGAGGTCAGACTGACTGGTCTGCATTCCCTGGGTCATCCGTGGGACTGCTTTTGTGGTGCAGCACTACATGTGCTGTTCTCCAGTCCTGTGGCACTATGCCTGTCTCTAGTGAACTATTAAATAGGTCTGCCAGTGGCCCTGCCAGCTCCTGAGCCAGTTCCTTTAATACCCTTGGATGTACTCCATCTGGGCCTGGTGATTTTTCCACCTTCAGTGCCAGCAGCCTCTCCCTCACTCTATCCTCCTCTATCACTAAATCTGTGTTCCCTCCCCTGCTCCTTTTTTCCCTCCTGAAGGCACTGGTCCATCCATCTCCTGGTGAAGAAAGAACAGAAGTATTCATTTAGTATCTCTGCTTTTCCCCATTATCCTCCACCCACTCCACCCCTTTCTCAAGCTTAACAATTCCTTCCTTCTTGTCCCTTTCCTCACTTACAGTATATAGCGAAAAGCCTTCTTCCTTCTCAATTCCTTCAGCTATCTGCAGGTCCTTCTGTGCCTTTGCTCATCTGACTTTCTTACTTGCCTCACTAGCCAACCTTAGGTAATTTCCTAGCCACCTCTCTTTGATCTTCCTGAGTTTCTACAGGCCAACCTCTTTTCCCTTACTACCTGGGCAACCCAGAACTGAACCAGCTGGGTGTTGGCTCTTTGTTCTTCCCTGAGCCTAACACACTCATCTGTGGCAACCAGTATTCCTTCCTTAATGATGAACCACCTTGGTCCACCCCATATCTGCTCTGATGCCCACCATATGGCTCCTTAGCACTTCACCTATTTTCCTGAAGTCTGCCCTCCTGAAATGCAAGATTTTGGTCTTATTCAGAATGCTTTCCTGCCCATATCCAACTGGAACCACACTTTACAATGGTCACTTTCTCCCAGTGGCCCTGACCATTATTTCTGTACATGCTCCCCATTTGTGAGCACCAGATCAAGAATTGCCTCAGCTCTTGTTGGTTCAGTGACGCCTGAGTCAAGAACCCACTCTTCAGTCCTTCCAGGATCACCTGACTCCTAGCACATATCATGGAGGGTATGCTCAAGTCCACCTTGGGCAGTAGGAGATCCCCACGATTGTCACCTCTCATTTCCCGCAGCTTCTGATATTTGTGAGCTCAGTTCCCTGTCCCTCCTCGTCCTGACTGGGTGGTCTATAAACCACCCCAATCTCACACCTTTCACCGTCTATTGAACCTTAACTGAATCCATAGTGCCTCCACCTCCACTTCCTCCAACTCCTCCCTTGTGCAGTTATTCTCTCCCTGATATAAACAGCCACCCCTTCCCACTACCCTGTCCCTCCAGTATAGTTTATATCCAGGGATCGCAAGGTCCCAGTTATGGTGTGATGTTGCCCAAGTCTCAATTAGTGCAGCTATGTCCGCCCTCCTGTCCACTAATTGTGCCTGCAGGTCTTCCATCTTGTTTCCAAGACTCCATGCATTCAGAGACACCACCCTTCACTTAGAATCTGACCTTCCTTCTCTTCCCTCTATTCTTCTATTCACATTTATCCTCTCTGTGTGCACCCCTCCACGTGCCTTGTTATGTGTTCCTCAGTCCCTCCACCCTTCACTGACTGTGTTCTGCCCTTCCACTTCCTCCCTCCAGACCTCTTTCATTACTGGGGGTGTTCACTGACCTCCTCATCTTGGAGTCTGTGAGACTGCATGCCCACTGTCCCCCTCAGTAGTTTAAGTTAGGTGGTGGTTATGTATTCCCCAGTTTGTCCTCGAGTACCCTCTAAACCCTCCCTACTGAGGTGTAGCCTCTGATGAAAAGAGTGCTTTGTTTGACCAGATCTAATCCAAGTTCCCAATACAGATGAACATGTCCTCTCTGCACCATTTCCTCAACCAGTCATTGAAATCCTCTATTCTTTTTTTCCTGGCTGTGCTGGCTCCTTGGTACTGGTATAACCTCTGAGAGAGGCCAGTGAACTTCCTTTCTCCCTGCAGATCTTCCCTAACTCCCTGAACCTACTGTGCACTACCTCTACCTCCTCCTTCATGGACCCCCTATAAGAATTTAAAACATTGGGTACTTAGTGGACATAATGGCCTCACCTGTCATCTATCTCCAGTACCAAGGGGCATTATGCAGAATATAGGACCAAATGATGAAAATATCAACAATGGAATGTACGTGTACTAAACATTCATCTATATATCTGAATGCATTCTTTATCCTTTCATTACATGAAAATATTTTAAAAATTTGGTATCAGAAGAGTCTAAGAGAAATTGACCGGCTTTTTGGACCAAGGTGATTTAATGGAATATAGTCAAATTAAACAAAGATTAGATTTATCCTACCACCATTGTTTGGGTATCTGCAGTTATGTAACTACATAAATAAAAATATGGCATCTTTAAAAATAAAAAAATTGACAATTTGGTTAACATATTAGCTAATGGCAGCAATAAAAGAATAATTTAAAATGTTTATAAATTCATTTCTAATAATGTAGGAATTAGCCTTATGCAATTTAAACATAAGTGGAAACAAAACTGCAAATTCCATAACTGATAAATGATGGGTATGGATTGTGAACATATGCAAAACTGGTAGAATCAGCTAAAATTCAACTAATTTATTTTAATATCTTACATAGGGTATATTATACACCCCACAGATGAAATTTATTTAATCTCAACTATCCAAGTATATGCCTCAGATGCCCTAATCAAAGGGCTACACTAGAATATATGATGGTCACATGCTCTGCTTTTAATGATTGGTGGTGGAAAATCTTATTAACTTTATCAAAGATAGTGGATGATGTTGTGTAGACTAAATGGAAAGATTCAATTCGACCAGATTATAATCTGTGGATTAATAGTATGATTTCTATTCACTGTCTGGAAAAGTCCACTATAGTTTAAATAATAAAAGTAAACAATAGCAAATATTGTGGCCCTTTTACACAATTCATAACATCTAATTAACTTCCGACATTTATTGCTATATAAAACATATAGAATGTATTACTTAATAACATCACTCTTGGCGCCCAATACAGATAGTAATGTAACCCAGGACTACATTTATAACAGTGAATGATATAGTACCTTAAGGAGAAAAACTTGTTGAAGGACATATAAGCACTTTTGTACATTTTATTGGGGAGAATATGAAATATTGCATTGCACTGAATCTTGTATGTTTTCAGAATAAAAAAAAAAAAGAAAAAGTAACAACTCCCCAATTTCTCTGAGCAAATATAGGACAGAACAAAACAACTTAAACAAATGATAAAACAAGAAAATAACAAATTAAAATTCCAAATTACACAACAAAAGGAAACAATAAACTATTGTATTCATATGCTAGTAATTATAAAATGGGCACAACCAAATTGGTCCTATCACCAAGAATGGTCTCATATCTGAAAACAACACAACAATGGCAAATACCTTAAATAAATTATTTTGCTCTTATATAATGAAAAAGTGCACATTAAAAATCAATCATTTAATCAAGGCAGTAATAACATCCACTTTTCAAGGGAGAAATTGAGAATGCAATTAATAAATTGAAGCCTGATACATCATCAGGCTCTGATAACATCACCACCAGATTTCTTCAAGAATGTCCCAGTCCTGTCAGTACCCCATCTATCCTTTTGATAAATCCATGCCAAATGATGAGGTGCCTAAGGACTGGAAATGGCCATAGTTATTCTGATTTACAAAAAGAATATAAGAGGCTGGTTAATGATTATAGACCTATTAAATTGATCTCCTTATGCTGCAAAGTCAGGAGAGAGAATAATAAAAGACAGAGTTGGTTCTGAAATCCTTTCTAAACAATTAACTGACAACAAGCAACAAGGGTTCAGGGTTTATCACTCATGCACCCCAAATCTGGTTTCTTTCTATAATAGAGTAAGTGCAAGTTTAGATAACAGCATCCCAGTAGATGTCATCATGTTAGATTTTGCAAAAGCTTTTGATAAGATTCCTCATTATGAGCTGGTATCCAAATGAATTTTTTTTTTCAATTATTTAACCAGGAGTGGACAGGTGTGGACATACTGGACTTAACTATAATATAATTACTGGTGGAGCTTTTCCCATGGAAACCCAGTTATAATTTTCTATTATAACCAGCTGGGCTGGTTATAATGGCAAACCTGCCGTAAGGTTTCCTCTGATCATACATCCAGTCACAGTGTTCCTTTAGTATGCGACGCTCATCGCTCCCAAGAGTAACGCCTCGCCTCGCATTTTTTTTATTGTTTGAAAAATAAAGACGTATTCTGTAAAGGAAAACCAACAGAAAATGAACACACCATCCGGTTTCCTCTCCACACACAAGAGCTGGCAGGTCTCCTCTTCATGCTGAAGAACACTGCAGCTCCACAACTGCTGTTTGCCGGTAAGTTTAGGCATACTGGAAACAAACAGAACAAATACAGACACAGCTACCTTTACTTTCTCCACCACTTTTTACCTCACATAAGCAGAGCACTATAACTTGGCAAACCATGGACCACTAAGACTTTTGACTGGTCCACGGTTGCCTGAAAACTGATCAGTTTATTTTCTATGATTGCCGAGGAGAAAAGCGCATCTCAGCAACTATAAAAATAAAATATAGGGTGGTATATGTAAAACTTGATTTTATACACACCCATTGTGGGATGCATTTTATAAACCACTCGACTCGCCTCAGGGTTTATGTAGCATCCCACAATGAGGTGTGTGTAAACTCATTACGCACGCTACCCCATATTATTCTCTATATAATCAGATGGATAAATAACTGGTTGACAGATCATACCTAGTCAGTCTGTATCAATGGGATGTTATCAGAGCCAGGTGCAGTTACCAGTGGAATGCCACATGAATCGGTCCTTGGACCAAACCTTTTAATATGTTTATATCCAACATCAATTTAAACATTAGTAATACCTCACCAAATTTGCAGATGCCACCTAATGGGAGGGGAGGTAAACACATTTAGTGATTATATAACCATGGTTGAGGACTTGAAGCTCATTGAATCATTGGCAAAAACTAACAAAATGACATTCAACCAAGATAAGTGAGTGGTATTGCATTTCAGGAGGAATAACCCATTATATCAATACACAATAAATAACAAAGCTCTTAACCCAGTTGAGAAAGAATGTGACCTTGGAATCCTTTGTAAATAACAAATTAACATCCACAGATCACTGTAAAAAGTTGCCCACACTGCAAATAAAATCTTAAACTGTGTTAAGCACTCATTTACAAACAGGAACAAGCATTGTATCTACCACTATATAGGTCTTACATTTGCCCACCTTGATACATGCTCACAAATTCTGGAGTTCATATCTAAGACAAGGCATAGAATTATTGCAAAGGGTGCAGCGAAGGACCACTAAAATAATTCCTAGGCTAACAAATTTGAGCTACAAAGAATGATTAACTGAAAACGGACTGGTTATCCTTGAAGAGAGGTGGAAAAGGAGAGACTTACTAGAATTATACAAATTCCTAAAATTCCAGAGCTAGAAACAGAATGTAGTTTCAAACATAATAATTGTTTATCAAATATAGAAGCCATAACCAACAATTACTGGTCCCAAGGTTAACATGACTAAAAGAGACAAGTTTTATACTGTTAGAACGGTTAAAGCTTGGAATAGCTTACCTCAGCATGTTGTCAATGCAACAATTTTTGAAATATTTAAATCCAGATTAGATTAATTTCTTGGATAGACCTAAAAGATATTTGATATACCCACAATGTCGTGGGAGACATTTTAGATGGGTGCAAGCTACTTATGTCTTACCAAACCTGAGTAAACCAAGTAAACCGAGTATATTGCATCTGGGCATTTAATTTGCTTTTCTTGTAGTTGTTCGGTGACATTATGGACTGCTTTGTGCTGGCTGAGCATCACCATTGGATAGTCTTGGTCCACAAACACCATTTTTCCATCAAAGTTCAGATCTTTCTTGAATTAGGCAGTTTTAGAATTAATGCTTTGACTTGGTATTTGTGCAGATTTAACCCAATGGATCTGGGGAGTTTGTACACTGGGGCTTCGGACCTAACGCTCTGTGGGCTCTTTCGATTTTGATGGGTTTGTTTCCCAGCCCCAACTCAGACTCGAACCAGGAGGTCAGAAAAGAATCCAGTTCTGGCCCTTCTGCATTTTCAGAATTCTTGAAAATTTGGATATTTTTATCCATGCTTAGGCTTATGCATCTTCTGCCCAGTGCATGCGCTCGTTCCTCTGACACACACAAACAGCAGCATGTGGCCTGTGCTTGATGCCTCCTTTCACAGGTCGTTGACTGCCTCCATGACCTGGGTGGCCCGGTGCTTCAACTGTTTAAAGTCTCTTTGGATTTCTGCCACATTGTTATCGAAATACTGGAGCATCTTTATTATTCTCTCAGCGTTCGGTCTTCCTGATGCCCTCGAGCTGGCACAGCTGTCCTCATCCTCAGCTCCAGATCGAAGAGTGCCATCTGATTATTGCGAGGGGAAGGCTTGGGCTGTGGTGTTTTGTGCTTGATTTTGACTTCGCAGATGGCTGATCAAGTTTTCTTGGCAGGTTCCAGTCTCTCCTTGCCATAAGTGTGCAGTTTGCTCACTTTCTATTGTTATGTTGGCTTGCACATGCACGCCAGTCAACATATTGCATTAGTAGCAGATTTGGAGGTGAGTCACTGTGGGCGAATGTGAGGCACGATCAGTAGGTGCGCCCTCATTCCCAATAAGCAAGCATGCAGGCGCCTTTACACAAACAATACATAAACTGGCCATCACATCAAACAAAAGTGCTGCTGCAATGAGAGGCAAGCTTGCCATGCAGCAGCACAGTAACACGCCTCCCAACGTCGCCCTTCCTGGTGAAGCAGCAGAATAAACATGGTGGAAGTGACTGCCATAGCTGCTCGCCACAATACCGACTTCAGGGTGCACAATCTCCTGTTGGCATGCCCCAACCCAGATCATGTGCTGACGGAAACCCACCCCATCGGCATAATGTCCTCCCATTTCAATTTCAGTCAAGGGGTGCCTAATCCCCTTGGTATCATGCACCCCAACAGTCTTTTGTTGCTGATGGGGCCCAATTCCTATTGACTTCAGTGCCCAGTTCAATCTGCCAATGGGAGAGCCCACTCCCGCCGGCATAACGCCCCTCCATCACATTTGTTGTGTGTCAAGGGTGCCCAATCCCTCATCTTTGCCCCCACCATGTGGTATGTGCCAATGGGGTGCCCATCTCCTGTTGGCTACAGCCCCCACCAAAATAGTCAGGTGGCACACTGGGAGCCCACCCAGCATGCCAAATTTCCTGTAAACAAAAAAAGTCCCGCAATGTTTTTCTTTTTGGTTTAAATCTGTAAACCAGAAAACAGTCCTCATAGAGTGCGGTGTCCCTCCTCCAACCCACGCCCACCCTCTGAACACCCTGCCTCCCCACACCCCCTCACTCCATACTTACCAGTGGAGCATGGTGCGATGATCTTCGGTGGACGGGAACACGCCTGCACTCTTCAAAGCCGATCAGAACTGGAGTAAATGCCGTAAGTTGTATAATGGCAACTAATGTTTTTTTTCAACTTTTGGTATATCTCTAACATTTTGGGAATTCTGATACCAAATTTTCAACATGAGGTTAATAGGACCCTTCCTCATGAATTCAGTCACTGTCATGGCGTTATTCTGTCCAGAAAGGTGATTTCACGGTCACTGCACAGAATCACCTTTTGGGACAGATTAATGAAACAACAATGCCACTGCTCATGAGGTGGGCTCTTAAAAACCTATGTTGCAAATTTGGTGAAAAATCCAAAATGACTGCTTTACGAGCATGTGTTGTGCAGTTCCCAAACACGCTATAACTTCGTGAATTTGTAATATTTTCACTCCAGATTTTCAACATTGGCATTTTTCCACACCTCTTTATGAACAGTACAGCTGTCATTTACCATATCCTGGCCAAATGTGTTTCTGCACCTCCGGCGGAGAAACAGCACGGTCGCTGTGGGAAATCAGTTTTAGGCACAGATTAAGAAATGACAGTGACACTGCTCATGAACAGAGATCCTAAAATGTCAACATTGAAAATTTGGTGATGAAAGTCCATAAATTGACTGTATTACAAGTATGTGTTGCACAGTTTCCAAGCACCCTTGTAACTTCACAAATTTGCAATATTTTCATGCCAGATTTTCAACACTGGTATTTTAACACACCTCCTTATGCACAGTACAGCTGTCATTTTTCACATCCTGCCCAAAATGTGTTTTCATACCTGTGGTGCACAATGGCGTGGTCGCTATGGGAAATCAACTTTGGGACAGATTAACAAAATCACATTGCCACTGTTCATGAGGAGGCCCAAAATGCATATGTTGAAAATGTGGTTAAAAAATCCCCCAAATAATTGTTACGGATGTGCATTGCGCAGTTTCTATGCATGCTCATGACTTCAATTTTTCATATTTTCACCCAGATTTACAACATTGCCATTTTTTACACCTCCTCATGAACAATACAGTTGTAATTTTTCACATCCTGCCCAAAATGTGTTTTTGTACCTTTACGCCAAATGGCGTAGTCGCCTGCAAAATCACCTCTCGGCTAACAAACTGATAGTGCCGCCTTCATGAAGTGGGGTCACAAAAGCCAATTTGGAGAAAATACTAACAAATGCCTATGGCATTAGGTTTCCAATTGAACATTCTTTAATTTTGCAGAGAATGATAGACATCAGGGGTGTGACTTGGGATAATCAGCTGTAATGCTCACGCCTATCTCCCCCATCCCCCAACCTGCAGCCAGTGACAGGTATTGAGGGTGCCTTGGAGTTTTCAGCCCCAGAGTTCACCCCATTCTCATATACTGCACCCATCTCAGTGGATTTCTTATGGAATGGGGTAAGTATAAGGCCCAAAGACCCCAAAGCACACCACACTTCTCAGTGTCTACAGGGTAGGTGAGGTGTAATGGCATGAACATTATAGCTAATGACCCAAAGGCACACCCCAACACCCGTCACCTCTACAGGAGGGGTGAGGTTGGCGTCAGTTCAATACTTCACTGCCATTCCTATTGTGCATCATTAACTCCTGCACTACCAATGCCAGCTAGACAACATTCGCATTGACAAATGCTTGTTTTTAACTACCAGTTAGAATGGATTTTATGAGGGTTACTAGAACTTCAGTTCTACCATCTGGGCCATTAAAGACATGACCAGATGTCCAACATTGTAGGGCACAATCCATTTCTGCCACTTGTAGTGCTAGTGACCCTGGTTCACATACTGAGAATGAAGTACCAGAGGGTTGGAGGGGATGATGATCCTGCATCCCACAGAATCCTCCTGTTCTGGGGAGAAGTGGGTTACTGGGCCCACTGCAATACTACCACCTGCATGCACACCCAGAAAACAGAAATGTGTTGGCAGAAAAGGGTTCATAGTCCATCTTGCTCGCCCATTTTCCTACCTGAGCTGTATCAACCTACTCTTGGTTGTACCAGGGATGAATGCCCATTAGTAGCATTTCCCTCACCCTTACTCATCACTTATATGTGTGCCCAGTAGTGGCAGATCCCATATTGTTCTTAAACTGAGCATGACACTCTACCCTGTTTATCCTTTTCAGATACCTCCTTGTGACTGAGCTTGCTCAATGGAGTCTTTCCTGCAATAAACTTGAACTTGAACTTGAATACTTACTAGTTTCTATCATGTTTCTCTCTCACTGTCTCTCTCTCTCTCTCTCTCTCTCTCTCTCCTGGCCTCCAGCAAGCAGAAGTTCAGACTGGCTAAACACTCCCATATGATTCCCTTGCTGACTTTTTTTCATCTTTGTAGCCCATCTCTGGACAAACTCTGTGCAGTCTTTATTCTTTCTCTGGTGTGAATGCAGAGCCGACACACATTCAGGTGTGGCCTCACCAGTGATCCACAGAAGGGCAACAGTACCCCTTTTCTCCTACTGGTGAACCATCTCCCTTACATATCAGCATCTTGTTTTTCTTCCTGAATGCTCTGATGCACTGGTCATTGGTTTGTGGCTATCATTAATGATAATCCCCAAACTAAATGTAGTGGTGCAGTAAGCAGCTCCATCAGCAAGGGCACTGAATGACTGATGCTGAATCTCATGCCTAGTTTCAGTGCCCTCTGGAGGGAGGGACATAAAGCCAGGAAATGCCACCAATTCCATCAGGAAAACTTTGGGGCCCTGGGACTGATGTCATGCTAAAAAATATCTGTCCCACCAAGGTTATTCTGAAAGGGCCATTACCTGTTGGCCCTGTTATGGGGCAAGCTGTGAGACATTAGGTATAAGAAAAGGTGGTTTACAGCACTGGGGCAGCTCACAAAGAGGACCAACAAAAACAGATGGGACAGCAGTTACTGAATGCAGGGATATGTAGACAGTAAATTATTTTATTTATTTATTTTACTTTATTAAACTTAGGATTACAATACCTTTGAGCAGAAACTGCTCATTTACAAAGATTCCATGTCAAAGGATGTAGGGTAACATACATACAAAGGTCAACAACGGCTACAGTCTTAAAACACAAAGATGTCTAAGTATTTATTATACAGCCAAAATGGAGAGAGACAATAAGCCAGCTTCAGACAAGTTTCAGGGTGAACAGTATATAGTTAGTATAGGGTAGGAGGTAGTCAGGAAAAGTAGGCAGGCTAAAGGGCCATTGTCGCGGTAGAGGTCGGTGGCAAAACAGCAAGGTGGATGTGGCTGAGGGCCCCATATCTAAAAGTGCCATTAGAGAGGGGAGGGTGGGTGAGGCAGTGTGGTGTAGGAGGGGGCAAGAGAGTGGCGAAACTGGTGCCAAAAAGTGGCGATCTAAGGGAGGTTACAGGTCACCTTCGACTAGGGTAGAATGAGGAGGCAGTTACTTAGAGAGGCAATCACATTGAGTGGTAGAGGTGAGGAATAGTCAGAGTTGCCTTTAAAGCGACCAAGCATCGCAGTTGTAAGTGTTTCTTTGTTAAGGGTGTTGTACCACTGAGGAGCCCTGTGCGTGAATGACTTCTGACTCATTGTGGTCCGCATCTGGGGACCTGAAGGTTTGATTTAGAGCACTGCATGTAAGCTGGGTACTGCTATTGGCAGTAAGGAGCTTTGCCACTTCTGATGGCATGAGCCCAAGGAGAACCTTTTGGTTAACAAGCAGATCTGGTATTGTATTCTACTAAGGAGTGGTAGCCATCCGGCCTGGGCGACAGGTCACAGGTGTGTGTTAGCGGGTCGCACCTCAAGAAGCCTACAGGCCTTGTTGAGTGTCACTGATATCCTCTGAGGGCAGTAGGGAAGCAGAGCCAGAGATGACTAGACCATAGTCGATGATGGAGGTGACGGAGCTGTAGATGGCCAGTTTAAAGGCATCAGTGGTCATGCAGCGTTTGTGCTTGTGGAGCAAGCTGATATATGTTGGCAGCCTTAGCTGCATTGCCAATGTGCCACATGTAAGAAAGGTAACTGTCCAAGGTGATGCAGAGATATTTAAACTCAGGAACATGTTCAAGTGAAGTCCCCACGTGGTTCTTGATGGTGAAGAACAGAGGTTTATACTTGGTCCTGCATTGCAGAATGTCATGACCTTAGTTTTGCTGTAGTTCAGGATGAGTTTATGTGAGCTAAACCACTCTTCAACATGCCTGAAATCACACTGCAACTGACTCTTAAGTTGTTTAGAATCTCAGTTGCTAGTAAACTACTGCATCATCTGCATAGAGTTATATTCTCTTTGGCAGTTGCTAGGTGACTGTTCAGGAAGAGAAAAGAGTAATGGCCCCAGTATAGACCCTGTGGGACACCTGAGAGGACTGGTTTTCATCAGAGATGTTGCTAGCAATCCTAACCCACTGGACCCTTCCCAAGGTAGCTAGCAAACCAGGGCAGTGCATTCTGGAGAGCCTGAGAGTGGTCAGTTGCCTGAGTAGGAGTGGGAGATTAACAGTATCAAAGGCCTTTGTCAAGTCAATGAATACTGCCCCTAACAGATTCTTGGTTGAGGGTGTCATGAATGAATCCAGTAAATTCAAACAGTGCCATGGCGGTACTATGACCTTTTGGAAGCCATGCTGTTCTGGGCACTCCCAAAACAATCAAAGCTCAGTAACAAAGAGGGTGCATGTTTAAAACGACAAGTATGGGACTACAAAAAACACTCTGCTCAGCCAGAGAATGTGCATTATACAATTATTTATTTGGTGTAAAATGCCATGGTGGAAGCAACAAAAAGCTGACAAATGTCGACTGGTTTCGTACACCTTAGCACGCCATCAGGAGGATGCATTACAGGTCAAGCAATGGGCCTGAAAAGACATTATTTAAAGTGACAGTACAGACTTATAATTTACCATAAATAACAACTGCACACATATATCTGTATTACCAGTTTAAAAAGAGGTATGTAAGTAAATCAAACACCTCATTTACTATAGCCTAAAAACTTATACCATATGAATAATGACTGTACATACTAATAATGTCCTATAAAATATATGAGTTCCAATATTTCATCTAAGTGCCTACTCAGGTATCCATCATGCTGACGCACCCATAGAGATGGCCACTTGGACACTTAAATATATAGGCCCAAAGAGAAAGACATAAAAATACAGAGTAATTAATACACAATCACCAGATTGAAAAATTAGGAAAACATATCAAATCTGTGCACAAATTAATTCTTGCACCAAATAAATAACTAATTGTATCATTCTCTGGCTGAGGAGTGCGTTTTTTGTAGTTCTGTTCTGGGCACTGGATTTCATATTTGTCCAGGAACTCACAAGCTGGTCCAAGACTATTCATTCCAGAGCTTTAGATAAGGGGAGGATGGAGATGGGTCTGTAGTTGGTGTGCAGTGACTTGTCTCCACTTTTGTGTACGGGTGTGATAGTCACCTGTTTCAAGAGTGAAGGAATTGACCTAATCTTAGGGAAAGGTTGAAGATCTTTGTTAGGGGTTCAAAGATTTCATCTAGGACTAGTACAAGCAACTTCCGGTCAAGTGAGTCACCATTGTAACCAGTTTTGCAAATGGTCTTGCATATATAGGTTCTGGCTAAGTGCATTGGGATCTCTTTGAAAAAGAATGCGGAGCTGTGTGTACTTGGGACACAGTGCCAAAATTAGAATGGGAAGTGGTAGCTTCTTTGCTGTCAGCATCCCCAGCCCCTCACCCAACTTCTGTATCAACAAGAATGTCGATCACATCATCTGCTTTGATTTTGTTACCACAGACTATCTCTACCTACTACTTTCCAGCTGCGGGTCCCTTTCCTGCCATTGCTTTGCCACTACAAGCCTTGTCCTTACCACTGCTGCACATTTTACTGTATAAACAATGCTAAGCTATTTCCTATTTCTGAAAGCACTAAACCTCAGTTGTATTACATTTTATTTTGGGGGCTGAAAAGTACACTGAGCCAAAGCTCCTTTCAAGGTGCACACAGAGTGAAGGGTATGTAATTGACTTGTTCAGGTTCACACAGTATTAAAATGGTGGCAGTGGGATATAAATGCAAGGCTCCAGATTGGCACAGTGTACTAGTCTGAGCCACACCAAATAACAAGTACAGCTTCTACTGCTGTTGATTTTAAAATGCACAAAATGAGAGAAGATTTGAAGGTATAGTCGATTCACAAAAAGAATGAACAAAAAATATTGATTGTCCCCTCTCCCCCCGATGCAGATTCTGCTGCTGGGTGAGGCTAGCCTCATAGCAGCACAGACATAGCACACACTGAAAGTTGACCACAAATACTAAGAAACTCAGATAGACGAAATATATCTGGTTTTGAAATAAAGGTTTGTTTTGAGGACTTTTTACAAAAATGTTAGGTCTCTCTCAGACAACTCCCAGAGAGATCCTGTGCCCTCACACACATTGCTAGGACTTCACAGAGTGCTGTGCTCACATTCTGTTTCTTGTTGCAGAGACACTGTGTGACCTTATCACATGGTAATGCAATGTAATCTGAGAACTTCGCCAGGAGTAAACTTTGCAAAGCCTTTAAACTTTGTAACTTCTCATAGGACTGTATTGGATGGAAGTTCGACTTCACATCTTTGAAAGACTTCACCTAGTTTCTAAACTTTGCAAAGATCTGTTGAACTGAAGTTTTCCAACTTGCACACTCCTAGAGTAGGGCAACTTACTCAGATCTGCCTCACTGTGTCCCTTTTCCACTTTCAGCCTTTTTTTTGATTAGTAAATTTGCGTTTTTTCCCATTTTCTCCCCAGACCTAGGACACCAGCAGACATCGTGTGCATGTAGGCACATACGCATGCTGGGTACAGGCTCAGTCCCTTCCACCCCACCCCTGGCAATCACCGCTGCCCCTCCCGCTCACGCTCCCATCGGACCTCAACCCATTGGAAGCTGAACTACAGCCTGGGAGCAGACAGCCACCCTGAGGGGGAGAACTGCCTTCGCTGCTCAATCCCACTTCCTCCCCATGCTGGCTCCCGGATGACCCAATATTGTTCCCAAACCCAGAACACCAGTGTGGCACAAGGTAAGGCATCCAGCACATCAGCCCTCTGCACCACTGGGCCAGCTCACTTCTAGTCTATTATGTGGGTCTTTCACCACCACCAGCATGCTTTCTAGGTAAACGCCCACTGGGGAGAACATTCGGCTCCAAAATTAATGTTCTGTTTTTTAACAATTCCACGTTTATGAATTTTTTTAAGTTAAGCCATGAGTGCATTGATTACATAGGCATTCCCAGCCACGACATTGCTGTTTAGAAGTACAATTCTAACCTACACAAAAGTATGGAAACACAATAAACTGCATACAGGCTTGTTTTTATTAGAACCTGAAAACATGTTTTGATAAGCTTTTTACAGAAAATGGCATGGATTTTGTTCTGAATTTACCCAATCCAGTTCTCCCATCCCTAGTTTTAAATGAGGGTCTTCTAGCATTGGGGCTTCATCCCTAGTTGAACTGCACAGACTGCAGAACTCCACCAGCAGAATTTGTGTGGAATGGCCAGTCCACTTCAAAATGCTTTTGAATTTCTTTTGAAATTCTCGGAGTTCAGAAAAGCATTTTGGTTTGCCCTTTTGCTCAGAACCATCAGCCTCATCACCCTGATGTCCACTATAACTCACTGCCAGCTAGTACCCCAGGGCTTGCAGGGTTTGGTGGGTTCTCCCAAAACTTCTGCCATGAATCAGATCCAGTAGTTGGACTGGTGAGCCCAGCCAACTGGGTATAGGGTCTGTGCAGGCTTGAGTGCCATCTTGTCTTAATGAGTGTTTTCTGCTTCCTCCCTCTGAGGGGCGTGGCATGCAGTGACACTATGATGTGTGGCACATGCTTCCATGAGCCATATGTCAGCACCTGCCTGTTCCTCCTGTATGTTCCAGGTAGTCCCAGTGCCTTTATCCTAGCATACCACTAGAGCCAGGCAGATACTGAGCACTGCAGTCCCTCCTCTCCCGAAGGAAGAAAGCAATCCTCCGGGTGCTCAGTTCTCCTTCCCCAGCCAGTCCTCCAACACTCCAACCTCACTACTTAACTTGAGTCACCAGCATCGTGAGCAATAGCTATGCCACTATGCCAATCAGCTGGTTTCAGAAAAGCATTTTTATATAAACTGAAGAATAACATTGTATGAATGACATAACCTAGGAATATTTTTCCACAGACTGCGGAAAAGGAATCCACAGTTTTATGTAAACTTCAGATTACTAATCTACAAGAAACATTGTGCCTCCAACATTTTGGAATTCCCTTACTAACAAAAACTCTATGGAACTAGGCAGACTTTTTGAAAGTCTATGGAATTCTGTTCCACCGGAACTTCAAAATTTCAGCTCAGTACTAATCCATAGCCACAGATTGGCAGACCCCTCTCAAAGCAGCTCTAGCCTCCATTTCTTTCCAACAGGTCTGAAACACACTGTGTACACTATCCCTATGCAATGCACCAGACTACTAGCAGCCACTAGATCTTTCCTCACTGGCAAAGAGATCAGTTGCTTCTGGATCTGCTTGATGTATCTCAGTCGTTTCATCATTTATTTTACTACTACAGTACCATTTAGTTATCATTTGAATTCCAGCATTGCACTTTGCTAAAATCTGGCCATCTTTGTTAAATGTGTTGTCTTTCCCCAGCTGCCATAGGTCCCCAAGGCTAACTCATTAGGCAGGTGTACATCCCGCCAGTGGTGTAAAAAGACCAAGCAGACTGACTGTTGGCCATAGCAGTGCCTGGACTACTTGGGTCTGGAGCACTTATCCTAAAGATCTAACCTTACACTATGTGTGCAAGCATATCAAGCAAGTTCCTGGAAAGCAGGAAGTCTCAGATCCTGGCCTGACTCTCCACCAAATAGTTTTGATGATGAAGTCAATCCAAGGTAGTTGCATCTCAAGGGCACAGATATAAATCCCAAATGATTCACATCTCCTTAGTGCTGCTGCAACGCATCTTCTGTTCGGTTGTGGGTGGGCAAGGGACCAGGCCTTTGTAAGAGCATCCTTTTATTTACTTAAAAGTTCAAATCTCCTCCCACCAGCTTACGGTGGCAGCCAGGTCAAGTCCATCATGACTAAATATATCTGGATACAGCTGTCACAATGTCCACAGTCACAGGATTCACAACTAGTTGTAAAGCTTGGTGTCACTTAGTGCTACTGTTTTCAGTGCTAAAATGTACATCTTCAGCTGTAGGTTGCTAAAACATCAGCTGGTGGCACTGTATAGAAACAGTGCTGCTCATGTGTGTGCCACCCCAAACCCTTAAGCCTGTGGGTTCTAGTACTAGCTGGCCAATTGCAAGAAAGCCGGCAGGCAAGTGCAAAGTGATGGCCTTGACTATTCTGCAGAGCACCAATGTGGTGCCGATATGTTTTTGTTTAAATCGCTTTAATACCATTTTGAGGTTGCCTTATTTATTCACCTGCACCTGCACTTTTATGACTATGGCTTCATGCACCACTTGCACTAATAAAAGAAGCTACCAGCGAATGGTAAGCTGTCTCTTGTTTTTCCTGCATTGAAGCATAGTGCCTTGAGTCTGAGTTGTAGCATTGTTTGGGATTACTAAGGCTCCCCCACCCCCTCCTTGATACTGTTTTTTAGTAGCTACGTCCACCACATTGGACACCACAAGTGTTGTGAGCCCTACAATTTGGTGTGTTTTTTGTGTTTGACT
This sequence comes from Neoceratodus forsteri, assembly GCA_016271365.2. Classification (NCBI taxonomy): domain Eukaryota; kingdom Metazoa; phylum Chordata; order Ceratodontiformes; family Ceratodontidae; genus Neoceratodus; species Neoceratodus forsteri. The sequence goes on along the minus strand of CM028129.1, from coordinate 1,682,030,685 downwards.
ATTCTCGACAGTTCTTCACTCAAGATACTGACTGACATGAGGGAACCTATGGGGGAGAAGGGTTCAGACATCCATTTCTTCATAATTTGAGGCGACCAAACATCTGACCCTATCATCTAGAGAAAAAGTATTTTTCTTTGCCCAGTTGAATGAATGACCAGGGATATCAGTAAAAGTAAGGAGCAAAAAGGAGAGTAAAGGAAGAGTGAAAACATGAAAGAGATGTGGACAGAGAAAATAGTTGTACACTGAGCAAGTCTAAGATGGCTGCCACATAGCTTCAAATGCCTTGGTGTTATTTGATGTGGAATGCTGGGCCCACTCCAACTTAGCTGAATGTATCATTAAATTTAACAGAGCTTCATCTCTTGGTGGTTGCATTTCATTCCAGTGCTATAATTTTAATTCCCTATCATTTAGTAAAATACATTTATAAGATCCTTTGTGATGTCAACTACTGTATATCCAGTGCTTGTATCACACTCAATATCAAAATTCCTGGATAAAATGGGAATGTAAGACAATTATTTCTAAAAGTTAAGCTTAGTCTTCTGCCAGTATGACTGTAATAGAGGACATAACACCAACATGTGAGTACCTTACAGATACACAAGTGTGTTGTTTACATGCACAGTGCATGCCACTTGCTTAATTGTGCAGTGTTAGCATGTAGTTAGCATACACAAAGTGAACCTAAGCAAATCAGGTCTAAAAGGCACATCAGATTTCCATGCTGCAAGCTTGGTATCGTGCAGCATCCAAACTGGTGTGAACATCATTTAAGAATCACATCAGGTTTTCATGCTGCAAGCTTGGCATGCGCAGCATCTAAACTGGTGTGAACATCATTTAAGAATCACATCAGGTTTCCATGCTGCATGCTTGACATGCGGCAGCATCTAAACTGGTGTGAACATCATTTAAGAATCACATCAGGTTCAATGCTGCATGCTTGACATGCATGCAGCAGTTGTTGGTGCAAATTTCATCTAAAATACACATCCATTTCTATTTTTCATGCTACGACTAGCAATTAGAGCCATTAAAAATACCAATTCCATTGATTTCCATTACAATTAGGCAAACATTAATTCTCACAATTAAATCCTTTTCAGATTGTTTAATGGCTTTTGATTTTATCATTAAATTGCAATTAATGTGTAAAGTATTGTTTGCTTACAGCATTAAATGCCTAAGATTTGACCACATTAATCTTTGCCTCAGTAGTCAGTCAAACCCCAGCCCCATTCCAGACGGCAAAAGGGCCTCTGTGGAGTGAAGCCTGACCTTTTGTTTTGGGTTATGCAAACCTCTTATGCAGTTTTAGTGTTCTATATGTGTTTCTCCATGGCTGTTACTGCTCACTTACTTTCGTTTTGTCATTCTGTATGTAGCTATACATTATGAAGATAAAAACCTCAGTGTGAAACCACTGAGGCAAAGGTTACCCCAAAGGGCATTTGTCCGGGAAGCCAAGCTTCAAAGAAATATAAAATCACACATGCCCCTCATGGGCTGCATATGAAATCACCACAGAATATTATGCTGGTTCAACTTTACAGAATTGCATGGTGCTGAAAGGCCTCTCACACAGTTTGTAAAGGGTGCCAACAGAAGACATAGACACTTGTTTCGGCCCTACCAGGATTCATCAGTATGCCTCGCCTGTTTGACACCCCAGTGGAATGAACCAGCTACCCTAAGATGGTCTATCTGAGTTATGTTGTGATGAACTGAATTAAAAACAAAAATCATTCAAAGACAAAAGAACCTCTGTGTGCAAGCACTGAGGCAATGGTTACCCAAAGGGCATTTGGCCAGGAAGCCAAGTTTCAAAGAAATACAAAATCACACATGCCCACAATGCAAAGCATCATGGGCTGCATATGCAAATTACCACAGAATATTATGCTGGTTCAACTTTAAGCAGAAATGCATAGTGCCGAAAGGCCTCTCTCACAGTTTGCAAAGGGTGCCAACAGAACATTATGGCCATGCTTAGCACTACTCTTTGAGCTGAATAGGCCCTGAAGCATGTACCATACCTCACTTTTGCCAATGAAATGAGGGACATGGACCCTCAGATTGAGGGACAATGAGGACACTAACCCTCATAAAGAGGGACACATCCTTATACATGGAGATACCAAAGAACACAGTGAAAACAATTGTATTTACTTATATAAATATTGGCACCTGAGAATGAATTTCTAACATAAAGCAGGGGTGTCTTAAGGTAGAATTAGAGGCAGTAACTCCCTCTGCATTTGTGTCTAGGGTGTTCTTATGTTCAGGCTGCTGCCTGCTTCTCGACGTGCGCGCGCACACAGTGCCTGTGTAAATGCGTGAGGTTCTTGACGGGTGGTTACAGTTACAGTGTCAGATTGTGTCCTCAGTAGATGGATGAATCTTATACATTTGAATTTTTTTCTGTTTTATGACATATGCTAGGAGTCAGGTGATCCTGGAAGGACTGCAGAGTGGGTTCCTGACTCAGGGCATCACTGAACCAACATGAGCTGAGGCAATTCTTGATCTGGTGCTCACAAATGGGAGCATGTACAGGAAATAATGGTCAAGGAGTCACTAGGTGGAAGTGACCATTGCACAGTGTGGTTGCAGTTGGATACGGGCAGGAAAACATCCCAACTAAGACCAAAATCTTGGATTTTAGGAGGCGGACTTCAGAAAATGGGTGAAGTGCTAAGGAGCTATCTGGTGGGCATCAGAGCAGATATGGAGGTGGACAAAGGTGGTCCATCATTAAGGAAGGAATACTGGTTGCCACAGATGAGTGTGTTAGGCTCAGGGTAAGAACACAAGGGCCAAAGCGCCCAGCTGGTTCAGTTCTGGTGTTGCCCAGGCAGTAAGGGAAAAAGGCTGGCCTATAGAAAATTAAGAAGACCAAGAGAGAGGTGGATAAGGAAAATTACTTAAGTTGGCTAGTGAGGCAAGTAAGAAAGCCCGCAAGCAAAGGCAAGAAGGAACTGCAGATAGTTGAAGGAATTATAAGCAGAAGGCTTTCTTCACTATATAAGTGAGAAAAGAAAGATGAAGGAAGGATTGTTAGGCTTAAGAAAGGGGTAGAGGGTGGAGAATAATGGGGAAAAGCAGAGCTACTAAATGAATACTCTGTTCTGTCTTCACCAAGGAAAAGATGGACAAGTACCTTCAGGAGGGAAAGAGGAGCAGGGGAGGGGACACAGTTGCAGTGATAGAAGAGGATAGAGTGAGGGAGGGAGGAAGGAAGGAGGGCTGTTGGCATTGAAAGTGGACAAATCACCAGGCCGGATAGAATACATCCAAGAGTACTAAAGGAACTGGCTGAGGAGCTGGCAGGGCCACTGGCAAACCTATTTAATCATTTAGTAGAGACAGGCATAGTAACAGGACTGGAGAACAGCACATATGAAAGTTGCTCCACAAAAGCGGGTCACAGGGATGACCTAGGAATTATAGACCAGTCAGTCTGACTCCATTGTGGGCAAGCTCATGGAGACCATACTAAAGGAAAGGTTGGTGGAATATCAAGAGGAGCATGGTCTCCAGGATATGAGGCAGCATGGGCTCATGGAGAGGGAGACCGTGTCAAACAAATCTGACTTCTTTGACTGTGTCACAAAGACAGTAGACAGGGGCCAAGCGGTAGCATACCACTTTTCAATCACAACAAATAAGTTTTACCTTCTGAAGAGTTCTAGACATTTCAGAGCTTGCTTTGTACAGACTAACTGGCACCTGGCCTCCACTGGTTACTATAGGGTCAAGGCACACCACACACTTGCTTGCAGCCTTTATTTCAGCTATAAATATCACCATTTAATATTGCATTTTCTATGCCTAAGTCCCAGTATCAAGATACAGGGCATGATATGAATGTGCAATAGGGCCCAAAATACAATCCCCGATCTACCCCAAATGTTTTGTTTGGGTGTAACGATGGTTGATGCATGAATAAATATGACATCCCACTGCATAATGCGGTAACGCCTACGGGGTAGAGAGTACACTAAATGTCCACCAATCCAGCAAATTTAAGTTTGCTTAAGCTGCTGGTTGGGGTGGGAACAGATTTGTGGAGCTGATACTTCTATCCAGAGCAGTATTAAAATCTCTGGCAAGAATGAGTATGTCTTTAGTTGTAGTGAGGATTCGCTCAAGGAAATGTATTGTTGGGGTGTTAACTCCAGGAGGAGATAAATATTGGCTATGGTGACCTAATTATCATAAAGAATCTTGGTCACTATTACCAAATGGCTTCTGGGTCTGACCCAGTGTCTTGCAGCTGGAACAGGGTGCAGCAGGAAAGAGGATGACAACCCTGGTGCCAGCCCCTGCATAGGAGGAGGCAGCCACTGGGAAGCCAACCTAGTAAGTTTGTCATGCTCCTGGGAAGTGAGGTGAGTCTCTTGAAGGAAAAATGAAGTCTAGTTTCGCTTTTAATCTGGGTGAGCATTCTGGCCCTTTTAAGGGTAGGTTAGGTCATTCAAGGAGTACTATGCAATTGTGGCCTAGATTTTTAAAAGTTATTAAGAAATAGGCATTGGTGTTGGGACTCTCTTCCCCAACCACATCGATGCTCTTATAAGCCACCCCATGAGCACATAGAAAATTAGGGGAACTATGTACAGAGCAAGTGACTTGGGGTGCAGAACATGCATCACCAGGCTCTCAGGAAAATAATGGGCTTTCATAAGGCCAGGTTAAAGGTGTTGGTAGGATACTGCTGTCAGAAGGTAGTTTCAAGGGCCTCCAGTTGGTACGACCATCTAGGAAAACTGAAATGGGATAGACACCATGCCACCATTGAGTCGCAAAGCTGATCCACTGGTTGTGGTGGTTCAGGACACAGATGGTGGTAGGACTAGTTGTGGAGGAAGATTTTCCTGTGATGTCAAAGGGTAGAAATGTATTTTCCTCTCAATCCCTCTGCTCAGACCACTTGAGCATGCAAATCAACTTGGTCTTGTATACACAATTCTCTGGTTTGTGCTGCAAACATCGCACAGTGACAGTTTTGCATGCTGTGGTAGCAGAAGCTGGTGGGCTGAATGTTAGCTGTGGGAGAGGGCTGACAGAGAAATACAAATATCTTGCAGGTAGTAAGCATTGTTAACATTAATTAATACCCTCCCAAAATGATGGTGTAATGCATGTCTCTTCTGATGAAACAGGTTAGTTAGTATCACTGTAGTGGTGGGGGATGTCTGGCTGATTTGGGGCCTCATACATGGAAGTCCAGGATAGCGAGGCAACAAAATGGAACTCAAAACTCTGTCCTGCCTCCTCCCTGTGTTTCCAGCTTTACTTTGTAATCTATGCCCCACTTCTTCTAATTGATAAAAGAGGGTGGAGTAAGGAGGGCAGGGTTTCTATTCTGAGTAAGAGGCATGGGACAGAACCCAGCCCAAGTATATAAATTATCGAGGGAATGGGGCTTATGAGAACAAAATCAAACGCAGACATTTCTTAGGGGTCCCTCCAGCACCTCATTCAACATGAAATTTATTTATTTATTTTTATTTTATTTATTAGAATCTTGGATTACAACCTTTGAGCTGGAAGCTCATTTACAAAGGTTCCACGTCAATTTAGGCATACAAAGACAAGTAGAACAAGCATATTGCAAGAGATTACATCAAATCAGGTAGCTGATAATTAAATACTTTAAGAACATTGTTTGACATTTGATAAATGAATATATTAAGGAAGGAAGGGAGAGGGAGGTAGGTGCCTGCCTGGCGCCATGGCTTGGAGGGACAGGGAGCGAATCCTCAGGATTGCGGAGCAGCTGCACAGGGAGGGAGCTGGATGTCATTGTCCACCTAGGGACAAATGACCTGGCTAAGAAAGGGATTAGAGAAGTGCAGGAAGAGTTTGTGGAATTGGAGGGCCTTAGTCAAGTAGCACGACGTAACCTTCTCAGAGGTGCTACTCATCTATGGCATAGGAGAGGCTAGGTGTTCCATACCATAGGATTCAATCAGTGGTTGAAAACGGTGTGGAGCTCAGGGTTTGGCTTCATTGGGGACTGGGGTCCACCTGGAGTGATGCAAGCCTATACTGGCATGATGGGCTGCATCTGTCCAGGAGGACCAGCCAGGATCCTAGGTGATAGGTTTAAATGCTTCATTGTAGCTTTTAAACTAGCCAAGGGGAGGCACTGGAAGGAGCAGTAAAATCCTAGCCCCCAAACAATCACGGTAGTAGTGTGGCAAACACCAACATGGAGGTGTCGATAGGGAGAAGGTCAGGGTAAATGGAGAAAGTGACAAAGGCAAGAAGGACAGGGATGGGGCAAAAGGGTAAGGCCATCAGGAAATGGAGGGTAATGAGTACCAATGCCTGTAGTCTGGGCAACAAGCTCCTGAGCTGGTGGCCTTAATGGAAGAAGGATGCCTGGATATCGAGCAGTCACAGAAACATGGTACACAGAGAACCATGACTGGGATGTTAACATACCAGGGTACATAACCCACAGGAGAGACAGGCAGGGGAGAAGAGGGGAGGAGTAGCTCTCATGTAAAGGAAGGGATAAAAGCAACTGAACAAAAGAGTAAACAGGGAGGAGAGGAGGTACTATGGGTCACCTTGGAGACTGGAAAGGGCACCACAATCCGCACAGGGGTTGTGTACAGACCCCATGTCAGGAGAAGGAATGGACAATGATATGATGGAAGGCATTCTTAGAATGGCAGAGAAAGGGAGATACTGTTGATGGGAGACCTGAATATGCCAGATGTTAACTGGAGCACATTTGCTGCAGCCACATCCAAGAGCAGGGCCATTCTTGATGCCCTACAGGTGGCAGGCATTAGACAGCTAGTTTCGAACCCACTGTGAGGGAGCAATCTTAGACCTCGTGCTTCAAACGGGGCAGTGAGAGGATCTCAGATCTAGAAGTAGGTTGCCATCTGGGGACAAGTGACCATCAAACAGTGTGGTTCACGTTAAACTAGCTACAGAGTCAAGCCAACAAAAGTGAGGGTACTGGACTTTAGGAGGGCTGACTTGGCAAGATGGGAGTGCCTCAGAAAAGCACTAGCAAACAGGCTAGAAAGAGGTGTGGAGCAACAATGGGAATTATCAAACTGCCATCACAGACGCAATGCCTTTGTGTGAAGCAAATAAACAAATCAAAATGAAGGAAAAGCTCAAGAGAGGTGGCTGTGAAAGTCAGGAAGAAAAGATAGCATTCTGGAAGTATAAGGAAACACAGAAGGAGCAGGACAGAGCTGTACCAGTTAAGGCAGAAAGAAGCAGGGAGGGAAGTCAGAATAGCAAAGGCCCAAACTGAGGAAAGATAGCCAACTCAGTTAAGAAGGGGGATAAACCTTTATAGGTACATCAGCGAGCGAGAAAGACAAAGGAGGGATAGTGAGGCTGAATAGAATGAACGGTGGTGGGCAGAGGGGACAGTGAAAGCAGGAATACTGAACGAATATTTCTGCTCAGCATTCACAAAAGAGGAGGGGAAGTGCCTAATCCAATTAACAGAAGCACTCTTGATAGGGGGTCGATCCAGTCCTTTCACAGAAGAAAGGGGTCTGCAAGAACTCCTAAAACTGAAGGTGGACAAAGCAATGGGTCCTGATGGAATTCACCCCAGAATTCTAAAAGAATTAAGGAAGGAACTAGTGAAACCACTGGCTACTCTTTTAATAAATCATGGGAGGATGGTGTGGTACCCGAGGACTGGAGGAAGGCGGTTGTGATTCCCTTCACAAAAGTGGGACCAAGACAGAAGCAGGAAACTACAGAACTGTCAGTCTGACCTCTGTGGTAGGGAAAGTGATGGAGTCACTTCTGAAGGAAAGAATAGTTGAGTACCTAGAGGTCAGTGGAGCACAGGATCCAAGGCAGCATGGGTTCACAGTGGGAAGGTCATGTCAGACGAATCTAATAGATTTCTTGACTGGGTGACCAAAAGTAGACCAGGAGGGGCTGTGGACATGGCCTACCTAGACTTTAGCAAGGCATTTGACACAGTCCCACACAAAGATTGATAGTCAAATTAACCAGCCTGGAGTGGGTCCCAGGGTGGTAGCCTGTAAAACATTGGCTGGACAACAGGACACAGAAGGTAATTGTAAATGGAGTCCACTCTGAAGAAAGGGCGGTTACTAGTGGGCACCGTGAGGGTTCAGTATTGGGTCCAGTCCTTTTAATGTCTTCATCAGTGACATTGCAGAGGGACTGGAAGGAAAAGTATGCCTTTGCAGATGACACAAGATCTGCAACAGGGTTGATACACAAGGAGGCGTGGAAAGGATGAAAAGGGACTTGGCAAGGTTGGAGGAATGGTCAGACGTATGGCAGCTAGGATTCAATGCAAAAAGTGCAAATAATGCACCTGGGAAACAAGAACCCAGGGAAGAATACACAATGGGTGGGGAGGTAGTAACAACAACAAAACAGGAAAGGGACCTGGGGTAATCATATCAGATGACCTTAAGGTTAGCAAGCAATGGAGAAGGCAGTAGGAGGGCCGGGGGTATACTGGGATGTATAGGAGAGGCATCAGCAGCAGAAAACAAGAAGTTGTTATCCTCTGTACAGACAGTTGGTGAGACCCCATCTGGAATACTGTGTCCAGTTCTGGAGACCACATCTCCGCAAGGACATAGACAGGATAGAGGCAGTCCAGAGGAGGGCAACTAAATGGTGCAGGGTCTGCAAGAGAAGCCGATGAGGAGAGACTAAAGGAGCTTAATATGTATACCCTTGAGGAAAGAAAGGAGAGGGGGACATGATAGAAACTTTCAAGTACCTCAAGGGAATCAACAAAAGTCCAAGAGGGTAGCATCTTCAGAAAAGAGACTTGCAAGAACAAGGGGACACAATTTAAAGTTAGAAGGAGGTGGCTCAGGGCAATGTGAGGAAGTATTATTTCACAGAGAGGGTAGTGGATGATGGAACAGCCTTCCTGAGGAAGTTGTGGGGTCTAAAACTGTGGGAGAATTCAAGAATGCATGGGACAGACATAAGGCAATTCTTGTGGGGGCAGGAAGATAAAGGCTGTTGGTTAACTAGGATCTGCGGCCTATCCTGTAGGAATGGGCAGACTAGATGGGCCTAGCGGTCCTTATCTGCCACAAAGTCTATGTTTCTATGTTTCTATGTTTCTTAAGAACATTTTTGACATTTGGTGGTAGGATCAATTACAATGGTTCTGTTTCACTAGCAACAACAACACAACAAGCAGGTAAGACAATTCATAGTGGAAACAGCATTCTGATTATTGATTCTGAAAATAGGATACCCAAGGGAAATAATTAAGGTGTAGGAACATGGAGGGTTAGATAGGGAGGGGTGCTAACTATACTTTAGTTGGAGTGAGGTCAAGAGGGAAAAAGAAGCTTAAAATTAATAGCCAGGAACTGTGGCTCCACAAGTTCTCTTAGTCTGGGGGTGAAAAAATGGGGAGTAGGAAGGGTTCAGAGAATTTGTAGTTGGGAGAAAGGAGGCTAAAGAAGGAGGAGGGGGAGGGTGAGGTGAGGAGATGCAGTGGGGGAAGGGGATGTTGGGGATGGGAGGTGGGTGAGGTAGGGAGAGTGGAGAAATGGGAAAATAAAGGATGGAAGGGGAGAAAGGTTGTAATTGAGGAGAAGCAGAGGGGAGTCAGGGAAGAGGTGGGGAGTCTGAGGCAGCAGATTCATTAGGTCAGTGGTGTGGAAACAATGACATTCCATTTGGCTAACCAGGTATGAGTGAAGTTTAGGTTTGAAAAGGGCTAGTTTGGTCTTAGCTAACAAGTCAGGTGGGAGCGTCTCTTCTGACTGTATGCCATTTACTACCACTCTCTGTTTTCTGCCCATCAACCAGTTTGCCACCCAGTTGACCAACTTCTGACCCACCCCAGCCTACCCAGCTTATTTATCAATCTACTATGTGGAACAGTGTCAAAAGCTTTGCTGAAGTCAAGGTAGGTGACATCAACTGCTCCCCTTGGTCCACCACTCTGGTTACCCAGTCAAAGAAATCTATGAGATTAGTTTGACAGGACCTTCCTTTGTAAACCCATGCTGTCTTGGATCCTGTGCCTCTATGGATTCCAGGTTTGCACTATCCTTTTCTTAAAGAGTGCCTCCATAATCTTGCCCACTACTGAGGTAAGACTGACTGGTCTGTAGTTTCCCGCCTCCTCCCTGCTACCACTCTTGTGGAGCGGGATCACATAAGCCCTTCTCCAGTCTTCTGGGACCTCTCCTGTGCTCAGAGACTCACTAAACAGTTCTGCTAATGGCTCTGCTAGTTCCACCTTTAGCTCCTTAAGTACCCTGGGATGTATGCCATCAGGTCCCATTGCCTTATCCACCTGAGTTTAGCAAGCTCTTGTAGGACCCTTTCTTTTGTGAAGGAGTAGCTCACCTCCTCCCCCTGTGTCCATGATGTTGAGCTGTGGGCCCTGCCCTACCTTTCTGTAAATTCTGAGCAAAAATATCTATTTAGGATAGATGCCTTTACAGGGTCCTCCTCCTCACATGCTCCCTTTTCTCCATTAAGCTTAGCAATACCCCTCTGGACTTTTTCCTTCCACTAATGTATCTATAGAAAGTCTTGTCACCTTCTTTTACTGTTCGTGCTAGTGTTTCCTCAGTTTGGGACTTTGCCTACATATACTACCTTCCCTGCTTCCCTTAGGGCAGTTTGGTATGCCTCCCTATCTTCATCCCGCTGTGTTTCCTTATATTTCCTGAAGGACAGCCTTTGGCTCTGACCTTTCTGCTACTGTATTTGAGAACCAAAGTGGTTTTCTTCTTCTTTGCACTTCCTTTTCAGTCTAACACAATGGGATGTTGCTTCAAGTATTGCATCCTTATGCTTGTCCACTTTGCCTGTACCCTCACCTGTGCTTCTTTTTGTCAGGGCTAGCTTAACTCTGTAGGCCATCTTATCAAAGTCAGTTCCTCTGAAGTCCAATATTTTGCCTTGGAATGGGATGATTTAGATGTAGTAGCCAAATTGAACCATACCATGTGATGGTCACTGGCCCCAGGTGACCTTCTACCTGGAGATCTGTGATCCCTTCCTTGTTAGTCAGTACTAGATCTAGGGTAGCCCTGTCTCTTGTGGGTTGCTGTACCAGTTGTTTGAGGCCCCTCCTGCAGGGAATCCACTATGTGTCTAGTTCTGGCAGATGTTCCTGCTGGTATTGACCAATCTGTATCGGGCATGTTGAAGTCTCCCATTATCAGAACCTCCCTTTAGCTGTCAAGTTTTGTACATATTCTAACAGTAACGTGTCTATGTCCTTCCCTGGTCTGGGGCCTGTAGACAACCCCAGTTCTTATGGCTGTCCCATTTCCTGTTTCCAGGGTGACCCACAGTTCTTCGGGCTCTTTATGTGTATTCTGAATTTCTGTAGCTTTGATATTTTCATTGACATACAGGGCCACTTCTCCCTCCCTTTTGCACCTCGGTCTCTTCTGAACAATACATAGCCAGGTACTGAAGTCTCCCAAGTGTGGTTACTGGTAAACCATGCCCCACTAATTGCTACTATGTCCAGTTTAGTCTCTGACATTATTGCCTGCAGGTCTGGGATCTTATTTCTCCAGGCTGTGAGCATTTGTGTACATGATTTTCCATTGGCCAGATTTTGGTATGTTAGTTGTTGGGTGAGGTTTGGCAATACCCCTGTGCGTCGTGATGGGGAGACAAACCTTTTTCTTACCTGGTAATACAAATGAACTGCAAACATGCTGAATCCCTGTTTGACCACTAGCTGAGGGGTGAGGGTGTTCTTCCCATTGACGTGTAAGAGTGCTACACCCCTCTCCCCTTGCTAATTTAAATATTCTGCAAAGACGTCAAACTTCTGCCCCAATGCACTGACTCCTCCTTAGTCAGATGCAGTCCATCAGATTTAAGAACTTTCGCCCCAGAACTGTTGCCAGTTCCCTACAAATCTGTGTCCTTTTTCCTGGCACCAGCCCTTGAGCCACATGTTTAGCTCCTATCTCCCTTCTCGACCTTCTGTCCATCTGCTCCTCTCCCAGACTGGCAGGATCTCAGAGAAGGAGATGGATGAAATAGATGATAGTTTGTCACCCAGCCTGGTCAAGTGTTCCTTGGTCTCCACAACTGACCGGCTGGTGAGATCATTAGTCCCTATGTGTACTAGGACATCAATGTTTTCTCCTGCTTTGTGAACAATTTTAGCAATGCGGTCAGTGTCTCTCTATGCTGATGTACCTGGGAGACATCTGACCATTACCCTGGCTGGAGATGGGTATCAACTCCAAATCATGGAGACTCCTATGATCAGACGTTTTTGGATTTCTTTGCTTTCTTTGTTTTGGTTCCTGATTTGGGTGAGTTTTGTTGTGCTAGCTCCTGTGCTGCAGTGTCCTGCTCTGCAGTGTCTTCTGCCTCTTTGTTTAATTTCAGAGATAGAGGCAGATACCTGTTTGTAGTGTTTATATGGTTTTGGAGGTAAAATGTTGGAGAGCAGAGATGATGCACCGATTTGCCTCCTAACCACCTGCCAACCTCCTGGACCAACTACCCTCTGTGGTCGAGGTTTTTCTGTTGGATGCTGGGGAAATGGCGGGTGGTTCTTATAATGTATTTCCTCTCGAATATGAAATTTGAGGCATGCAATCTCTGCTCATGCTGCCGGAGCTGAGCCCTAAGATCTCAAAGGCCCAGCATGTAGGATAGTGTCCTAAATCCTGTAAGACTGTCATTCTGAAAATTGTTCCACAGTACCTGCAGTTAATGATATCCATTCCAGATAAGTTGCTGGTTTGTAACCTAGTCAGAGTAATTAGAAGGAAAAAATACAAGTAATGGTTTGATTGTGTTTTGTTTAACTTGTTATAACAAGTTAAATTACTAGTGTCCCTGTAAATGAGCTCACCTTGTGGAGGCCCCACTGATCCACACCCTCCTGCTCTGTCACAGGAAATGTCACAACTGTGGTACCCTATAAAAGGAGTGTAGTGTGGGGTGGTTGGGGATGGGGTGGGTGGCTGAGCCCTTCCCTGCTGAAAAAGAAGAACCACGGACGAAAGAACAAGGAGGTAAGAGCAGAAACAATCAGTCAACAACAAATGCAGTAACCTGAAAGCTTATCCTAATGTTAGATAAAACTGTACAACCTGTAAAGCACCACCTGTAATAATTTCAGAGAAGATATACGCTGTAAGAAACACTTTGCTACAGAGAAAATAAAGCAATGAAATGTTAGCAACAAACAGTAGCAATCCCTGTGAGTAAAAATAAAAACAACACCACACAGTAAATCTGCTTAGCCAAAATAAGTCTTAATCCTTTTCCCTTGCTCTGGTAAGTTTCTCTACTCTGCCTTTCAAGCAGTCTTAGAAGGAAAGAGCTCAGGTGAAGCTAGGTGCCTTGGCCAGCAAACCAAGTATTCTTCTAATGACAGTTTAATATCTGTAAAATGTGATTGTTAAAGATAAGGGATAGAATAAAGAAGTGAAAATGGGTATAAATGTAAAACAAAAAAGGAGATTTTGAAATATTATAGAAAACATGAATAAATGTACATAATAAAAAAATCACATATCTAGATGCATTCAGTCATAAATAGACCAGTTTAAAGTTTCATTCAGTTCGTAGGAAGGAACTTGTGTTCTGAAACATTACAAAAAATATTTTGGAGCTCATTTATATGGAATTTTGAAGTCTGAAAAACATTACCTATTAATAAATATAAAGCAATACTGTATATATGGAATTGTTGTATGCACTTGCTTCTATTATATAGTGTATTTAGGGTTGAGATAGGTTTATTTTGTTGATTACTCTGATTCTCCTAATTACCTATCTCCCCATTGTTTGTACAAAACATGTTTCTTTCAATTATATAAGGAACCTTGGGAAACTTTTCTGGTGGAGTGGGACATATATTTTTGAGTTTCATCTTCAGACAGTAGTGGCTGTCTGAAGATGAAACTCTGAAAATATATTTCCCACTCCACCAGTCTTCCTTCGCCAACCACCAAACCTGAAGCAGAAACTGGTGCAAGCAAACTTCCTTCTGAGCTCCAGCTAAGTGACAAAGGTACAAAACCATGCAAAGCACCTCTGCAGACTATGTATACATATCTCTCCTGAGGCATGTGTCAGTCACAATGGAAAAACATTTACAATCCAAAACTCGTATACCTGTTCTTCTATCAATGTAGTATACACATACGATGCAGAAAATGTGAGGAAGGCTGCTATATTGGTGAAACCGATAGGAACTAAAAACAAGAATGAATCACCACAGATTCACAGTTACCCATAAAATGAAAATATGCCAGTAGGGGAACATTTTTCTAGACCAGATTACTCCACCAGTGATTTTACTGCCAGAGTGTTAAAGGAACTTCAAAAACAGCCAGGATCGGCAAATATTTGAAATAAAATGATACAATATTTTGACACTAAAGAAAAAGGACTTAATAAAGATGTTGGTTTTAATACACTACCAGTAATTATGCTAAAGCAGTGCTTCTGAGTTTCTTTTAAACCCTCACATCAGCACCCTCTGGCTGTTTTAACAGGGACCTTCTTAAGACAACGGTATGTATTTTCTTTATGTCTTGACTTTTTGAAATGTTAATTAATGGTCCAGAGTCAGAGTAAAATTAGGCAGCCTTTGATCTTACAAGTTGATCTCTTCAACAAACACACTCCAGTGAAAAATAGTCTTCCTGTTTGTGAGAGGTGCAAATTGACTGCAATGCTTTGATCTGTAACCTGCTAGTCTAGGTTTCAAATCCACATCCAACCTCTATATCTGTCATACTGCTCAGCTGTTTCACTTTTGACCTGAAGAGAGAGTTTGACCTCTCGAAAGAGACTGGAGCATCCCAGCAGCAGCATCAACTAGGAGCAGATTTATCCTGGACTCCCTCAGGGTGCCTTCCTCAAGCAACTGGTCATGGAACCAACTCAGAAGGCAATACTGGACCTTGTGCTCACAAACAGGGACAGTGTGATGGGGGTAACAGTGGGGGAGTACCTGGGAACAGTGACCACCAGTCATTGTGGTTTGAAATCACAGAAGAGCAGAACAAAACCACACAAAAACACGTATCCTGGATTTTAGGGGCAGACTTGTGAAAATGGGAGATACTTGAAAGAGGCATTAAGAGGAATGGGACAGGAATCAGGGGTTGAGGAACAGTGGGCAGTATTTAAAACGGGATTACAAGAACAAAAGAATTATGCATTAAGCAGGTTAGAAAAAGGAAAGAAGAGAGACTATTATGGTTTTCCAAAGAGGTAGCAAAGAAAGTGAAAGCTAAAAAGATTGCATTCAGGCAATACAAAAGACACAGGCAGAAGGGGATAGAGAAGTACCTGGAGAAGCAAAGGAGGCAGGAGGTCAGTAAGGAAGCCAAAGCTCAGACAGAAGAACACATTGCAAAATCAGTGGGTAGAGGGACAAAACCTTTTACAGGTACATAAGTGAAAAAGAAAGACAAAGGGAGGATAGTGAGACTGAAGGGGAGGATGAGGGCCACGTGGAGGATGACAACAGTAAAGCTGACATATTGAACAGGTATTTCTGCTTGGTCTTTACTGAAGAAGAGGAGGTAATGGGTCTGAAGGGAGTACAAGGGGTGAGAATGGTGCAGAAATGGACACAAGTCCCTTTACACGAGAAAGGATCCTGAAGGAACTGGAAGTAATAAGAGTTGATAAAGCAATGGGACCAGATGAGGTGCACCCCAAGGTCCTTAAGAACTAAGAGAGTGGTGGCTGAACCTCTGGCTATCCTGTTTAGCTGATCACTGGAAACAGGGAGGTACCCAAAGACTGGAGGACAGCAGCTGTAGTCCCTTATACAAAGTGGGAACAAAGAAGAAGCAGGGAACTACAGACCAGTCAGCCTTACCTTGGTAGTGGGGAAGATCATGGAAGCACTACTGAAGAAGAGATTGGTGGAACATCTGGTTGTCAATGGACTACAGGACCCAAGGTAGCATGGTTTCACCAGGGGAGGTCATGTCAGACCAACCTCATTTAATTTTTGCTGGGTGACTAGGAGGTGGATCAGGGAGGGCAGTGGACATGGCCTATCTGGACTTCAGCAAGGCCTTTGACACTGTGCCACATAGAAGACTATTCACAAACTGGGGAATATGGGTGTGGGCAGGACAGAAGTGTGGTAGGTAGGTAGGTAACTGGCTGGATGACAGGACACAGAGGGTGGTGGTAAATGGCTGTCACTCCACAGAGGAAGAGTGACCAGTGGGGTACCACAGGGATCAGTACTGGGACCGGTCCTGTTCAACATCTTCATCAGTGACATTGCAGAGGACCTAGAAGGCAGAATTTCACTGTTCGCTGATGACACAAAGCTCTGTAACACAGTAGACACACCAGAGGTGTAGACAGAATGAGAAGGGACCTGCAGAAACTTGAAGAATGGTCAGGGGTTTGGCAGTTGAAATTCAATGCAAAGAAGTGCAAGATAATGCATATGGGGCACAAAACCCTGGCACAACATATCAGTTGGGGAGTGAGGATATAGCATGCACCAAGCAGGAATGAGATCTTGGGGTTATCATCTCTGATGACCTCAAGGTAGGAAACAGTGCGACAAAGCAGGAGGTAAAGCAAATAGGATGCTGGGATGTATAGGCAGGGGCATCACCAGCAGGAAAAGGAGGTCATAATTCCGCTATACAAGACATTGTGAGGCCCCACCTGGAGTACAGTGTACAGTTCTGAGACCATACCTACGTAGGACATAGACAGGGTAGAGAAGGTTCAGAAGAGGGCAACAAAGATGGTGCATGGATTGCATCACAAGTCCCTATGAAGACAGGTTGAAGGAACTGAACATGTACTCCCTGGAGGAGAGGAGGAGAGAGGGATATGATAGAGACATACAAGTATCTCACAGGGAGGAACAGGGTGCAGGAATACACTATTTTAAGCGAAAAAGATGTTCCAGGACTGGAGGCATGGGATGAAGCTGGGGAATTCAGAGGAAACATGAGGAAGAATTTCTTCACAGAGCAGGTGGTGGACAAGTGGAACACCCTGCCAGAGGAAGTGATGGGGGCTGAAACAATCAGGATTTAAGAATGCATGGGATAGACATAAGGAATTCTGAGGTCAGGGTAGGGGCAACAGACTTCTAGGAAAACATAAACTGAACTTACAAGCTCAAATGGGCAGACTGGGTGGGCCATAGGTTCTTATCTGCCGACACTGTCTATGTATCTATGAAAGCTAGTCTTAAAAATAATTTTGCTAGTCCAATAAAAGGTATCACCTGCAAGATATTTGTTGTATTTTTCCCTCGTTGTTGACTGGACTAACGGCTACCACATTCTCTTCCTTCCTTTATTAAATCTTTGATTTGCTGAATGATCAGATTTTGATTCTGTATTTGCACCAATAGGTCTACTTGTTCTGCTAAGCTGTTGGCAAGTTCTGGTTCAGATTTAGAAAGGGTCTCTGGATGGACTTGACAAGAAGCATGCACCTCCTCAGTGGAACCTGGAGAATGGATGGCATTTCTACATTCTCCATGGACATATCATCAATCTCTGCTTCGGTTTAGTTAGGTATTCTGGACAGAGTATCAGAATCAGCATTGGTTTTCCCAGATTGTTATTTGATACTAAAATTGATATTTGCTAGTCTTGATGCCCATCTATGTTCTAAAGCTTCAGTCTTGTCATGTTTAGATGTGTCAAAGGACTATTATCGGTGAAGACCATGAAGGAGGTAGCAACCAAGTAGTGATGAAACTTCTCATTGATGCCCTGTACCAATTCCAAAGACTCTAATTTGAAGGAGCTATAATGTTCATCATTACATTCAAAGCCTCTCAGGCCATGACTTCCATAGGGTATGACCTGTTCAACTCCATCTTTTCTTGAGCCAGCACTGCTCCCAGTCCTCGATTACTGGCATCTGTATACATTTGGAAGGGTTTCATATAATCTGGGTAAGCTAGTACTGGTGATTCTGTTAATATCAGCTTCAACTTATCAAAGGTGTCTTGTTGGATCACAGACCACTTCATGGGGCAGTTCTTTGGCATATGTCCCTTGGTTGAACCTCTATGGAGCTCATGCAGTGGGGAAGCAAACTTGGCAAGTCTTTTATAAATCTCAGTAGTATAGTATTCCACAAAACTTTGAACATCCCATATGGTTACTGGGACAGGCCACTGTTGCACAACTCTAATTTTCTCTGGACTCAGGAACACTCCTTTGGCAGACAAGATATGTCCCAGATAATTCATCTGTGAGTTCAATAGGTGTGATTTGGAAGGCTTGATCTTGAGGCCATATTTAGCCAGTCGATCGAAACTTTGCCCAAGTACTGCAGGTGCTCCTAATGAGTTTTGACTAGATAATGATATTGTCCAGGTATAGTAGCAGAATGTCAACATTTTGTCTCCTGTGTGACTAATCTCTGAAATGTCCTAGGGCATTACAAAGTTCAAAAGTCATCCTAGTAAATTCAAACAGGCCCATAGGCATAATAAATTCATTTTCCTCTTGGTCTTCCAGGGTGATTGGGATTTGCCAGTACCCACTGGGTGTATTGAGAGTTGAGAAGATGGAAGTGGATTTGAGTGCATTTAAAGAGTTTTCTATCGTGGGACAGGATAAGCATTCTTGTGGGTGATGTTTAGTTTTGATAATCAATGCAGAACCTGATTTTGCTGTCTTTCTTCCTTTACAAGCATTATAGGTAAAGCCCATGGGCTGTGGCTTTCCTGAATCACCAGTGCCTCCTTCATTTCATGAACACATCCTCGATGGGTACATGGCTGGTGAGATGGGGCAGAATCATTCTCTTATAGGTAGGTGCTGTCCAGTAGGGATATGGTGCATGGAATGGGCCTGTCTGAGCTTTAGTGGGCGTTTGCTGAATGCATCTTGGTGTTTTTCTACCACTTGCAGAACATCTGTCTTTTGTTGCTCTGTGGTTTCAGGTGTGCTCAGGTTGATTTCATCCATCCAGCACTGTTCGTCAGTTTTATTTATTTATTTATTTATTTATTTAATTTATTGAAAAGTTTAATCAGGAAAGGCACTCTGAACAATCTAAATGCTCATCTGCCAGTGCGTCCTGGAGAGAGGGTAAGTGAGTATAATCATACAAGCACATTAGCCAAGTACAAGGATACAATACATAATACATATTAATGGTAATTAAACACTAGGTATACATCATAGGGCATAAAACATAATGGGCGGATATTCAAACTGTGCCTAAAAGTGCGCCAACAGCAGGAGCAAAGCGCCGTCACTTGCGCACATGCGCCAATCGTCATAATATTCAAACATGGAGCAAGGCCAATTGCGCAAGCAGCCAATGTCTGAATATCACACAAACTGTGCCATAAGCAACCAGGAGGGAAGCTGAGCAGTTATGATGCACCATAGTGCAACAAGGCCAGCCAAGCTGAGCAGTCCAGAGGCCCATAGGGCAAGCAATGACACCCCTAGCAGCATAGCAATGGAACAGCACAACCGGGAGGTAGGTAGAGGCCACCACCTATGCCACAGATGGGCACAGGGACACACTGCAGAACTAACAATGCACCCCACACCCCAAGAACAGCATAACTGGGGAGGGACGAATATCAACCGCCCATGGGGACAAGCAAAGAAAGCACATCCGGCCGTGTTACTGCAGCACACCCACTGGCAAGCTGAGACTGCCACACAAAGGGGCGGATCACCCAAGTGTCCAGCAGCCCCCTGGCACAGCACACCCTGCACTGTGACCCCAAGACACCACCCATGAGCAGTGACCAGCACTGCAGGAATCCCCAGCCCCCCATCACACTGCAACCTCGTTTACCACAGAACCATACAAGCCAGAGCCACCATGAGCACCCAGCAGTGGGTGGCAGCATGGCAATACTGACTGAAAGCCACTCCCACACCAGAGACACCTCCCTATGCACACACACACACCCATGACTATACCACCCCATGCATGCACACCACTGCAACTGAGCACCTTAGCCAGCTGCAAATCAGAGACCACCACAGTATTCATATCAAAATATGTATTACAAATATAACAAGAATAAAAAGAACAACAACTATAACTATGTACAAATATACAAAACAGGGGTGGGGCATGGGTACAAGGTAGGGGTAGGTAAGGGCAGGGTGAACAACCGGGAGAGGGAAGGTGGGGTGAGGTGATGGGCAGCTTACGC
The DNA here is from genome assembly GCA_016271365.2 of Neoceratodus forsteri. Classification (NCBI taxonomy): domain Eukaryota; kingdom Metazoa; phylum Chordata; order Ceratodontiformes; family Ceratodontidae; genus Neoceratodus; species Neoceratodus forsteri. Next base: position 1,682,010,515 of record CM028129.1, on the reverse strand, counting down.
CTGCCAGCCTGCTCTCCTGCCACCTGGTGCTGGGCCCAGGGCCTCCTCCTGCGCCTCAGACCATGTTGCTGTAGGTCCAGCAGGATGGCGTGCGAATCCATCGCCACCTGTATCATCCGCCCGCAGCGACCTCTCAATGCGGTGCAGGATCCGACACCTAGGACAAGGAATCAGAGTCAACGGCTGTGACTGTCCATAGCCCTGAAGCCCACCCATCATGCATGGCATACAGCCAGTGCCCTGCTCCTGTGATGGACTGCACCCACCCACAGTGACCGTGCACAAGACATGCCCAACCAGGCAGCAACAGCCATATGTACCACTGCACACACCGCCCATGACCAGCACAGCACATCCAAGGCTGTCCAGTGATGTGGCACGTGGTGGAAGTCAGTGCCACAGCCATGTGCCCAGTGCATGCATGGACCACCAGTGACACACTCACAGACAAGCAGTGTCACTGGACAGTGCTGACTGTCACACGTCGTGTACATGGCAGTGTTGTCCATGGATGGTGGCTGTGCCCCCCACAGCATGCAATAGCATCCATGATGTAATGACACTCCCTCATCAGCCCGCTGCATCAAGTGCTGCTGCGGCTGCGGCTGCTGCTGTTGCTGCTGCTGTGGCTGTTGCACCTCCTCTCATCCACCCTGGCACTGCCATCCCATGCCTCAGCCCGTGCCTGCCTCCACTCCTCCATGCCTGTGGGAGACAAAGGAAGAGAAAATCATCAGTGAGATCCCAAAGCAGACAGCCCTTGCCCCATTGAGTGTGCCTGCCCACACATCCAGACCCAAACAGCACACACCTGCAAACACACTCACAGCAAACCACAGCCCAACCCACCCCATGCGCAGATTACATGACACATTCACCCATGCAGACAATACTGGTGCATACACAGCACACCCACCTGGCCTGGGCACAATGCCCCTCCGGCATGCAGACCTGAGGCACACAAGCAGAACATGCTCCCTCCTCTGCAGGTCGCCGTGGCGGTGCCTGCACTGTTCAGGGGTCCTCCTCCGCCCAGTGGCCTGCTCCAGGGCAGCGGCGACCTTCTGCCACACATGAGTGCGTGATACCTGCAGGGGCACACCCTCGAACAGTGAGCCATGGTGGGCTCCACCACAGCCACCAGGTTGGCTAACTCCAAAGCCCCCATTGTGGTGCTCTCCTGCGTGCCATTGTCAAATTGTACAGTGGCAATATGGCGCCTCAGCAGTCGGCAACCCCATCGCGGAAATGTTATGCACATAACTCCATCACTCGCCTATCGCCTGTTCGGACAGTGCCGTTGGTCCACATTGCGCTGTCACCGAACAGCGCCATAGAGCCGCATACTAGGCAGACGACAGCGCCAGGGGAAAAGGTCGGCACAAGGTCATGGGTCAGTGGCGTGAGGCCACGCACAGCACCATCAGACGTCCACACGTCCTGTTCAATCGGTCACCTCTGTGCCAGTGCCACAGTGGACTATTGTGCAGTACTGCCACTGCGCCATGTGGTGACCAGCGCTGTAGCGCCATTGGCACAATGGTGGCCATGGCCTGAATTGCCGATCGCCACAGCACGTCATCAGCACGGCAGATGCCTGTGTAAGCTACCTGGGCATGTGCAATGCAGTGTACCACACAGTCACAGATATCGCCATTGGCTCAGCCAGCTCAACCGTATTGCAAAGCGCGCGTGGATATTCAGCCGACACATGCAAATCATCTGATCAGCCATTCAAAGGCGCAGTGGCGTGATTTGCATCTCATTACAGTTGCTCCACTCTAATTTGCATGCATTGTGCTATAAATGTATGCGACATTGGGCTCGCTGGCCAGATTCAGTTACTGCAGGTGAGAGGTGGGTTGCATGCTGTGTGATGTTCTGGACAATGGTCATGGGATAACGCTGTAGACTGCACAGTGACAGGTGTCCACTTCCACCCATACAGATCGACATGACTGAGCAGAGCCTAGGTGAGGTGAGGATGGTGGGCGGAGGAGGAGGCTCAACTTCACCACGGCGGAGACAGAGGCCTCTTCCAGGCTCACCTGGAGGAGGAGCCACTACTGAGTGGACGGGCGACCACCCTCAGGCCCGTGTGGCTGCATGGGAGGGGTAGCTGGCAGTGAACCTGCATGGAAGCCACCCGCTCCATGCAGGAATGCAAAAAGATGGGGACAGACCGCAGGAGGGTGATGGAGAAGGTGGCAGCCCTCAGGGCGGCACATGCTGGAGACAGGCGGGGCCAGCCAGCGGTGGCGGAGCTGACCCCGGTTGAGGACTGACTGGCTGCATCAATGCAGCGGAGTGCTATTGAGGCGACCAGGAGGTGGATTCCAGACAGGTGGAAGCCCATCACCACGGTATGACATGGTCGTGGTGTTGGGGGAGGTTGTTCACATGCACTCACATGTCCTCACTTTCTGTTACAGATCCTGTTTGTCTTCAGGGACGGTGGTGGTGGGTCCAGGCAGTGAGGAAGACCTGCTGGACTTGGAGGAGGGTCCATCCACCTCTGTCACCAGCCAGCATGCACTGCACCAGCATGGATGCCGGGCTGCCAACTCTGTTGTCGGTGAGTTGGGTGGGGGTGCACAGCCTGTGTCTCAGCAGTCTGGCATGCAAGCATGCCAGCACGCTGTGACTGTGGCTGTAGCACGCACCCGCACCATTGATGATGCAAGGACTGCAATGGGCAGTGACATGTGTGTGTCCCATGATGGACACACAGCAGGCCAACACGTGCCCCTGGGCCTAGCTGGTTCCAACGTGTGTGCTAGCATGTCGGCACAGTCCCAGGCTGTGCCTGTCAGCACCTGTGGGGCAGCACCAGTGGCTGTGCAGGTGTCTGGCACTGTTGCAGCCACAGCAGTGGAACGAGTGGTCCCTGGGCACAGCGGTTGGAGGGGCAGCAGCAGCAGTCACCCACCAGGTCTGGGGGTACAGTGTCCAGCGGTGGCACATGCCTACCGCCCTTTGATTTGCCCATTCCTGGTCCTGGTGAACAGCGCCCACCCTCAAGGGGTGTTGAGTATCAGGACCTTCCATACCCTGGGGGACAGGATGCCATTGTGGCAGAGTACCCATTTGAAGAGCACACCGCCTGCTGCAGGGAATCAGTACAGCAGCAAAGGTGGGTTGCAATGTCTGTGGAGGCACTGTGCATGGCTGTGGGTGGCACAGCAGGGACTGTGCTCTGATCCCTGCAGAGATGGTCCATATGCAGATGGATGTGGCCGCCACCATTGACAGGCAGACCCAGGCATTGGTCGCTGTCGTGGCTGCATTGGGCACACAAGCAGGTGCCCTGTACTGCGCACCCTCACAGTATGCTCTCCACTCCTGTTCCCAGCATCATGCAACACCCAGCCCATCGATGCCGAGTTCTGCTGTGGCATCCCGAGCACCCCTGGTGCAGGTATGTTTGGCATACTACAGACCCCAAGCGGACAAGGTCACGATCGCACAGTGGGACCCCTGATGGTCCATCGGTGCCACCCCATGTGGCCCCTGCTCAGCCTGCCAGTGCTGTTGGATCCATGGTGGGGCCACCAGCGCATCCACGGTGGCCGTGGAACAGTGCAACATGACTGACCTGTCTCCCAGTGGGCCCTGTCTGGTGCTGCCCTGTGTGCAATGTGCATCATGGTGGGCAGTGCACTGGTGGGTGCCCTGCACATCCCTGACATACGGACCACCTGCACACCATCCCAACTGCTGTCCAGGTGCGTGTGCATGATGATGCCTGCATTGTACTGTACACCAAGGTGCAAGGGTGCCCAGCATCTGACACACGACTTGGACAGTACAGGTGGTGGTGTGGTCTGTGGATCTGTGTGTTTGCCATGTCTGTTCCTGCGCTGGTGTGCACCTGCCCATGCACGCTTTGTGCCTGGTGTGTGTGTGTGTCCATATGACTGTTCACCCTCCTGATGGTGTGTTTGTGTGCATGGTCCCTTCCACCCCTTGCCGCCATGCAACCCTGGTGTGTTACTCTGTGTGCCTGTGGGTTGCGTCAGGACAGTGTTGGTTGCATATGGCCCTTGACTTACCTGTGTCATGCATAATGCTCCTCCATGATGGTGTCCCGGTGCAGCTGGGCCTGCTGGATCAGTCGGGGTCCCGCCGTCAGGGGCTGCTCATCACCATCATCACCGGGCCGCTGGCTGCCCCATCGCTGTCCCCTCCTTGACCTGAATGGCTATCCCACAGTCTTTGGCCATGTTGCAGGATACAATGGGCCAGGAATATCCCACAGGCCTTTGAGAGGCTGTACTGTAGGGCACACCGCCGAGGTGTCTAGGGCATCGGGCGTGTCTCGAGCATCCCAAACATCCGCCGATGATGTTGCGTGTGGCGGCATGCGCTCATTATAGCATTGCTGCGGTGGGATCATGGGGCGCCGGTATGGTGTGAGCAGCCAGGGACAGAGTGGGTATCCACTGTCACCTGTGGAGATGGTGAGATGGTATCATGTTCAGGTCCATATTGCCAATATCCTGTGTGCCACTACCATAGCACCTGTGGCATTCCCACCCTTGCCCCGTTTGCAATTCCCATGCGTACTCACCCACTAGATGGCCTGTGAGGATGTCTCCACTCGAATCGATGGCACAGTGTGGATTGATACCATATATAGGCATCATGTGCTCCGCCAAGTGTGTGGCACAGACATTGATTATGCGCCCAGTGGCATCACACACCTCCCTGGCGGTTGACACTGAGAATAGCCCTTCCTGTTCCTATATGCAGCCTTGAGGCCAGGTGGCTCACGGTAGCCACATGGGTGCAGTCTTGGCCCCTAGCATGCCAGGCATACGTGCTACCCTGTGGAACTCCTGCATGTTTGCTGTACATTCTGCCGCGGTGCTGGGGAACTGGATGTGCTCCAGCATGTGGCAGCAGTGCGCTGAGGAATTGGGTGAGGATGCGTGACATGGCCGACTATGTGATGCCTGTGGTGTCCCTGTTGGCCTCTGGAAGGTGCCCGTGGTGAGCAGGCACATGCAGGCTGTCACCTTGGTCTCCACCAACAGAGTGTGACTCCATCGTGAGGGTGCCTGCATCACATCACTGCACAGCTCACAGAACCATCTCAGTATTGTCCTGTTCAGGCAGTACCGGCCCACGATCTCTACATCTGTGTACAGCTCAAGCTGATGCAGGCATGGTACTGCCTGTTGGGGCTTACTGCCCACGGGCCTTCCATGGCCACGCCCCCTGCAGCATGCATTCTCACCCTCATTACAGCTTCCACGTGAAGCTGGCACTGTCCATCTCCTGGCTTGTGATCCCCCTGGCTGATGTTGCTCTGTTACCCCACTGTCCTGACTGCTACCTCCACTGCACGGTACCCTGTGGCCTCTGCAGCCTATGGCCCACGCAACTTCCTTGCCTGCCCTGTTCTGGACTGCCACTGCCTGTCTCTCTCTGTCTGTCTCGCTTGGCATCCCTGCGCATTCTTGCGCCTCTTCCTTGAGCCTTTTGTTTTGGCTCATTTCCGTACATGGCGCAACTTCGCTGATGTTCGGCTGTTGCGCGTTGCGCCAGCAGCTCGAATATTGCATTACTCTCCTTATGCAGGGATCCACCTTCAGTTGCACATGCCGGCATTTGCATTGCGCTGTTGCTCAGCCTGTTTTCAGTGGTGCAACTGCCTCCTGCTGAATATTGCAGAATGGAGCACTTTCAGACTTGCGCATGCGCAACCCTGTTGTGCATGGCGCAGCCCTTTGAATATCCGGCCCAATAAGTACTCATAACATGTGTCACACATCCATTAACTGGAAGAGACATATAAGTGCATGGTGCATTCGGTAGAATAAACAAGCATACTTGCAGTTGATGTCAGACCTGGTTGGCACTAGCCTTGCTGTCTCTGGCCAGCGTAGCACTTCTCAGTGGGCTGATCCCCTATCTGTCCAATAAATATCTTGACTTTCTGGTGCTCCAGAATATGAAATAACTGGATCATTGCTTACATTTTCACTTGGAATTCCTCCTAGCTGCTGGTTCTGCCACTATTGGGTTCTCCTGTTGTACTGTGGGAGCCATGGCTCTCAAAGTAATAGAGCACCATCCAGGATGAAGAATTGCATCCAAGATCCCTTTCTCCCTCTCCTCTGGATGAACTGCTGCCATTTTCCAGTCCAAATGACATCTTACCCATGTCTTCTCTGGCTATGAACTCATTGTTAAGTGAACACCCTTCTTTTTGTGCCAGTTTGTCTTTGCTCCCCTGTGGTGGTGCTGAGGAGATGTGGACCAGTGAGTCGGGTAGTGAAGAGGGAACCATGTCTTCCTTCTTGCCATGAGTGCCACCTCAAGCAGGTGTTATGGTAAGAGACACTGTGGATTCCTGGTGGGTGGATGGAAGCACCCAAAAGGAGAGGCAGAAGTTGTACTCAGAGGTTCGATGAGGTAAGAACTTCATTCAACAGCGAAGATGACACGGTCACAGGGCAAGAACTAGCACTAACAACAAAACAAGATATATGCAAAAGAGTGGCTAGCTATGCAAATAATAAATGAGTGATCACTCAGTCTATAACTCTAAAGGTGCATCTTGGCCTATGCACATATGTCTCTTACTGTATCTGAGTACTCTATAATAAAATAGCTGCCTGGTCATAGAAACAGAAATATACCAAGTTGTTGGCAGATAAGGACCACTTGGCCCACCTAGTCTGCCCTAAATTCCTACCTATAGTGCCACTGGAGACCCTTACTTGGACTCCAGCTTACACCCCTGTTCCTAAGATTCCCTTGTGTCTACCCCATGCATTCTTAAGACCTGTGACAGCTCTAGCCCCACCATTTCCACTGGGAGGCTGTTCCAAGTGTCCACCACCCTCTCCATGAAGAAGTACTTCCTCACATTTCCTCTGAGCCTCCCCCAGCTTCATATTGTGACCCCTTTCCTTGAGCATCTTTTTCTGTGAAAAATGCTCTCATCTTGTACCTTGTTTATTCATGTGTGGTATTTGAATATCTCTGTCATACCCACTTTTCCTCCTGTTTTCTAGGCAGTACATATTTAAATCCTTAAACCTTCCTCTGTAGGGCTTCTGATGCAGGCCCTGCACCATTTTTGTTGTCCTCCTTTACACTGCCTCCACCCTATCTATGTCCTTTCAGAGATGGGACCTCCAGAACTGTACATGGTACTCGAGGTGTGGTCTCACTAGCAGTCTTTACAAGGGTATTATTAGTTCCGCTTTCTGCTGGTGATACCCCTTCATATGCATCCAAGCATTTTGCTAGCCTTTCCCATTGCCTTGTCACACTGTTTAACTATCTTCAGGTTAAATAAGCTCCAGGTCTCTTTCCTGTTTTGTGACTTCTAATACTCCCCAAGTTGGTACATTGCCCCCCCCTGGTTTTGTGCCCTAGATGCATGATTACCTTCCCCTCCAGTCCTTCTGCAATGTCGTTAATATAGACATTGAAGAGCACCTGGCCTACTACTGACCCCTTTGACACTGGCTAGTCACCTTGCCTTCCCAAGAGGTACCCCATTTACCACCTCTCTTTGGCTCCTACCACTAAGCCATCTCTCCACCCATTTTACTATTTTAGGACCTGTTTGTAGGCTACTCAGTTTGTTTACCAGCCTTGTATGTGGAACAGTGTTAAAGGCCTTGCTAAAATCCAGATAGGCCATGTCAACCACCTCCCTGGTTCACTTCCTTTGTTACCCAGCCAAAGAACTCAATTGGGTTTGTCTGTCAGGACCTCCCCTGTGGATCCATGTTGCCTCAGATCCTGTAGACTGGTGGTAACAAGGAATTCTCAATCCTTTCCTTCAGTAGTCATTCCATTACTTTGCCCACTGCCTAAGTCAGGCTGAATGGCCTGTAATTTCCACTTCCTCCCTATTTCCACTTTTGTGGAGTGGGACTACATCTACCCTCCTCCAGTACCCTGGTACATCCCTGTTTCTAGTGACAGGTTGAACAGGGCTGTCAGAGGTGCAGTCAGCTTCTCCTGGGCTCCCTCAGCAACCTGGGGTGCACTGCCTCTGGACTCATTGCCTTGTCAGCTTTCAATTTTGACAACCCCTTAGGACTCTTTCCACTGTGAAAGGAATAGTATCAGTCTCAACCCTTTATGCCCTTGTCTTGTAACAAGGGCCTGTTTCTTATCCTCTCCTCCATGAATACTGAACAGAAATTTTTGTTTTAAAGTGTCCATTTTTGGTGGTCTGCTTCTACAGAACCACCTTCCCCTTTCATTCTTACTATCTTTCTCTTGGACTTTCTCTTTTCACTAATATATCTAGAAATGTTTTATGCCTCTTTTACTGATCTGGCTATATTTTCCTCTGTTTTTGCTTTTGCGCTCCTAACTGCTTTTCCTTACCTCACTTTGTTTCTCCTGGCCTCTCCCTCTCCTTCTGTGTTCTTTTGTATTTTCTAAAGGCTACTTTTTTTGCTCTTACTTTTCTGTTACCTCTCTAGAGAACCATAGTTGTCTCTTTTTCTCTTGCCCTTGCTCACCTGCTTGGCACATTCCCTCTCGTATTGTAGCCCACTGTTCTTCTGCTCCTCCTAGTTTCCCTATCCCTGCCAAGGTGTCCCTGAGACATTCTCCCGATTATTTAAAAGCGGCCCTCTTGAAGTCCAGGACCCTCATCTTTGTGTGGTTCAATTTCGGCCCTGTTCTTACATTAAATCACACCATCTATTGATCACTAGTCCCAAGGTGGTCCCCACTGTGATGTCAGCAATGCTGTCCCTGTTTGTCAGTACTAGGTCCAGCAATGCCCTTCACAAATGAGTTCCTTAACCAGTTGCCTGAGGAACACCCCCTGTAGGGAGTCCAGGATGCCCTACTCCTGGTCATTGCTGCAGCAGGAGGCTTCAATCCATGTCCGACAGATTGAAGTCTCCCTCCTCTTTACCTCTCCTTGTGAGCCATTTTGGATTGCTTCCAACACTTCCTTATCCCTTCCCCGTGATGGAGACCTGTAGATCACCACAGTGAAAAGAACTGCCCTTTCCTCTCTTCCAAGGTTACCCACAGCACTTCTTCACCTCCATCTCCACCTGTATTTCTGTAGACTTTATATTTGTTTTTTACATAAAGTGCCACTCCTCCCTTTTCTTTCTACCTATATTTTCTAAACAGATTATATCCTGGTGCAGCCACAGCCCAGTTCTGGTTTTCATTGAACCAGGTTTCCATAATGGCTACTAAGTTCAGGTCAGCTTTTGCAATGGTGGCCTCTATATCTACAGTTTTGCTGCCCAGACAGCGAGCATTTGTATGCATGGCTCTCCAGATGGTGTTATAATTTTCTCTTCTTTATGTCCTTTGCCCTCCTTTATCATGCCCCCTTTTCTCAGCTTCAAACTTTTTATCTATTTCTCAGATTACATTTTCTTTGATTCTTTCTGGTGTTTTACTCCCTCTGGATTCTGTAGTTAGTCTTGGCAACTTATGGGGAGGTAGTTTCTGTCTCCCAGTCTTATTCCACCTCCTCCCTTGCTAGTTTAAATGCTTGCCAATGTAATATTTAAACCTTGACTGAGGTCTGAAGTCCCTCTCCTGGATGGATGCAGACTGTCTCCCTGTACAGGCTCCCATCCCTCCAGGCAGGAGCCCTTTCCCCAGTAAACCCCAAACCCCCTCCTCTCTTCACCACTTCCTCAACCAGGTGTTAAAGATCCTGGTGTGGAGAATTCTGCCATCCCCTTGTCATAGACAGGTAGCACTTCTGAGAAGGTCACTGATCATGCCACCTGCCTAACACCCCTGCCCAACTCTTTAAACTCTTCCTGCACTATGGCTGGCTCATCCCTAGCCAGGTCATTTGTCCCCAGATAAACAATGAAATCTAGCTCTAATATGAACCACTAATATCATACATTTTTGTATAGTATTTGACAAGGCAGTGCATAAAATGTATACAAGAGATATAGTCACTTTGGAGTCCAAATGCCGACATACATAGGGCAATACAAAGGCCTGAAATGGGTAGGGGCACCTGGACAAACAAGAGACTTCTGGCTGCACAACTAGAATGATAGAAAAAAGCAAATGGAGAACCGGCATCTGCTTTAAAACACATAAAGCTCTATTAGCTCTGTTATAGCTCTGCTTTGAAGGACTGCAAGCCGAGAGTGCTGATATAGTGCAAATGATTTTAATATATGAAAAACTCACTTAAAAGATGGCACAAAGGAAACAATAGGAATTCATCTATGGTTAAAGTCCATAAGTCCATAAAGTTCCTTAAGTCCTGAAAACGCCATATAATCCAACACACAAATGGCTGTATGTCCCAAACAGGTTTGAGCAAAGGCTGAGGGTCGCTTCAGCTGGCGTCACGGGACGCGTTCGCTTGTAGCTTTTTCAAAGGCTGACATCCAGAGGTATACACCTGTATTTAAACACCACCCTTAAAGGTAAATCACCCATATTTAACTCAATACAAATAACTATATGAAAAACATATAATCAAATATAGCAAACAAGTAAAAAGGAAATAATCAGAGCTGTGCAAAGTATTCATTATACAGCACCAGTAAACAGATGCACAAATTATTGCTGGAAATATTCCGCATAACAAATGATACCTTTATCCAGCACTGGGAAGAAATATCTTTGAAAGCTTACTTAGAAGTTAATCAATTCCCAGAGGCTTAAGGATTTTAAAGAATCCAACTTGTGGTCAGAAGAGAGTGTTTTTAGAAGTGGCGCCAAATAAGTGAAAAGGCTAGTCGTGAATATATTGAATTAATTTTAACAGAGAATGCTTTGATCCAGTCTGAAATTGAAGCTGATTTGAAAAACAAGAAGAGTTATACTCTTTTAATGGTGCACCATTGTTCTCTCAACAATTGGATAATTTTACTGAAAACATATATAAATATGATGAAAAATCAAAATATTAAAAGTCTAAGTTTGAGAGAGATGAAAAGAATTATTTGAATGACAAGGTGTTCAATTGGTCTGCACAAACCACTACCATTAATACAAATATACATAATTCACCACAAGCTGAAGAACACCGGCTATATAACCGCAACTGCAGATGAACAAGATCAGGATCGTTTTGAGGAAAGAAGAGGAGCCATGTGCTATTCCAGGGGTCCCACCACCTTCTGTCCCATTAATGAAGTCAACGAATAAGGAGACAAGATGTGGAGCCAAGCATTACCAGGAGAGGCGGTGAAAGAGGAGGCGAAGAGGAACACCGTGGAGAGTTGGAGAGGGAGCGAAGGCAGGGAGATTTCAGTAATTAACGTCTCGAGTTACCAACTGAGTGTAACCGAAATTACCATTTTAAACAGGGTCTCTCCTTTACTCCAACACAGAGGTTTAATTATTTCGAGACGTGTTGGACCTCCATAGACTGGTAATGCAATTTGGGACTGAAAGCCTTTTTCGGGTCAGGATCCTGTGAATAAGGGAACTGGTAATTCTGATATGCATATGCCCTCTGATAATGTAAAACTGTTTAAACCGCCTCTGATTTTTGTCCCCACTGTCTTCTGCACTTCAAATATTTTTAAAATGTTGTGAGGATGATTTGAGGCTTCTGAATAAGGATATCGATTACATTATTATCATAATTTAAGCCAAATTGAACAAGAAACCTTGATAAATCTGGGGAGGAATACAGATATTACAATAAAAGCAGCAGAAAAGGGGTGCTGTTGTGATTATGGATACCACTAAATATGATTCTGAAGTTTTGAGACAACTTTCAGATAGAACCTATTATGACAAATTAAAGTCTGATAATACATTGTTTTTTAAAAGAACATAGATGCTTATTTAAAGCAAATAAAAGATGTAGGACTAATTTCTGATAAGGTCTATAAGTTTCTAACTGTGGAGTGTCCAACTAGGTCTACATTTTATGTATTGCCTAAGATTCACAAGGACTTGATGAATCCACCTGGGAGGCCGATTGTGTCAGGGGACAATAGTTTGACTGAACCACTAGCAAAGTTTGTGGATTCTTTTTAGTCAATATTGTTCAGGAACAGGTACCAGCCTATATAAAGACACTAGTGACATTTTGTCAGTATTAGAAGACTTGGCCATAGAGGAAAAGAGTATTCTGGTAACACTTGATGTTACATCCTTATATTCGAATATTCCGCTGGGAAGGCCTGGAAGCCTTAGAATTTTACTTAGATGTCACGGTCAGTGAAAGAACCACCAACAGAAGTGCTAATTCAATTGACTAAGTTTATACTAGAATACAATACTTTTTCTACAAGAGTGATTTTTATTTACAGAAAATGGATGCGAGCATGTGGTGCAAGTATGGCACCTAATTACTAAATCTATACATGGCAAAATGGGAATTGGACACAATTAGAAATTCTAACAATCCTTTCCTACACAAAAATTGATCTATGGAGATGTTTTATGATTATGTTATTATGATGTGGAAAGGAGTCAGGAAGAATTGTTTGAATTTGTAAAATATCTGGAAAATAGTAATGAGCATCTACAGTTTACTATTAATTCTAGTTATACTGAAACACATTTTTTGGACTTAAGAATTTATAAAGATGGAACAGGTGGTGTTAAGACGGACCTTTACACTAAACAATCAGATCGTAACACTATTTTATTGGCAAGCAATTGTCACCCCAGGCATGTTATTAATGCCATACCCAAAGGTCAGTATATTACGACAAAAAGAAACTGTAGTGATATACGGAATATGAAAAGAGGGTGAAAGAACTGACTGTCAAACTACAAGATAGAGGTATAGCAGCAATGTACTGGAAAAAGCTAAATATGCAGTTGATGGATTAGCAAGGAAGATTTGTTGATTGGGAAACATCGGGTTAATGATGGTGACCCTCAGACCACTCTAGTCACTACCTATAGCCCCAATCAGCATAAATAGCCAAAATAATCAGAAACATTGGCATTTAGTTCGTTTGGACACTAATTTACTCCAAACTAGTGTTGGGGATCCATGAGTAGTGTTTAGAAGGGGTAAAAACATCAAAGATTTAGTGGTGCACTCTGTACAACCAATTGTGGAAAAATCAAATAATTGGTTAGTTAAACCAGTGGAGGGGTGCAATAGATGTGGTCACTGTAAATATATTGTTCATGGGTAAATACAACTAAAACCTTTAAAAATCATGCAACAAGGAACTGATATTAAGATAAAGGGATTTGTACATGCTGTACTTCAGGAGTGATATACATTGCAGAATATTCCTGTAACAGTTTCTACATTGGTAAAACAAAGACCCTTTAAAATACGTATAGGTGAACATGCTAGAATCTATTTTAAATGGTGATGAAAAGAATGCCTTAGCTCTTCACACATTAAGAGCAAGTGACAAGTGCACATAAGTTTATGTTTACAGCAATTGAAAAACCTATGTTGACAAAAGAGGGAGATTTTGATAACCTCCTTCTCGTAGGGAACAATACTGGATATTTGCCATGAGAGCAATGTACACACCAGGTCTAAATGAGAGGATTGAGATTAGGCCTTTTGAAGTATAGAAAATAAGTTGTTTTTAATTTTAGGTGTTTTTTATCTAACATCTATGTCTTTTTCTTCTATCTTTCAGCAGTGCACTATGATCTACTGGATAAAGTATCATTTGTTATGTGGAATATTTCCAGCAATAATTTGTGCATCTGTTTACTGGTGCTGTATAATGAATACTTTGCACAGCTCTGATTATTTCCTTTTACTTGTTTGTTATATTTGATTATATGTTTTGTATATAGTTATTTGTATTGAGTTAAATATGGGTGATTTACCTTTAAGGGTGGAGTTTAAATACAGGTGTATACCTTTGGATGTCAGCCTTTGAAAAAGCTACAACAAAGCAGCGTCAGGTGGCGTCAACTGAGGCGACCCTCAGCCTTTGCTCAAACCTGTTTGGGGCATACAGCCATTTATTGTGTTGGATTATATGGCGTTCTTCAGGACTTAAGGAACTTTATGGACTTATGGACTTTAACCATAGATAATTCCCTATTGTTTCCTTGTGCCATCTTTTAAGTGAGTTTTTCATATATTAAAATAATTTGCACTATATCAGCACTCTCGGCTTGCAGTCCTTCAAAGAGAGGCTATAACAGAGCTAATAGAGCTTTATGTGTTTTAAAGCAGGTGCGGTTCTCCATTTGCTTTTTCTGACTTTCTTCTGAATCGAGCACTGCTTGCTTCCTTGTGCAGTCCTCCTCTCTTGTTTTACAACTAGAATGATGCCTCAGTGATTAGCTAATGGAAGGCCACCGGGACTTAAGAAGGGATTTGTAAACAGGCAATAGATTCTTTGGCAGAGCCCCTTCTCTTGGGATGCTGAAACAAAGAACACTGAATTGGAACCACAGAGATTATCCATCAGTAAGAGCCCATCCATGGGCTACTGAGACAACATACACTGAAGATGTAGGATGAAGTAGATAATCCTTTCGGAAGAGCCCTTTTGGGTTAATGGGACAAGGTACACTGAAGATGCATGACAAAGTGGCATAAGCCCTCCCTTGGGCTGCCAGAATGCACAGAACAAAAGAAAATTGCTTGGCACAAGCCCTCCAGTGAGCTACCAGAACAGGAAGACTGACAACAAGACTATGGCAGGAACCTCCAGTGGGTTGCCAGGAAGAGAAGACTAAAGATGCAACAAGAAGAGCTAAAGATGCTACAGGAAAATGCTGGTCTCCAGATGATGATCAATTGAATGTCTTTGTATACTGATCAAATATGCAGATCTTCGGGGCTGGTGCTCAGGGTACCTGGGAGAAAAGTAAAATAACAAATGGGGACAAGTTCTTGTGTGACTGTACAAGGGAGTCCTTTTCTAATGAGACAGGGTGGCCCCTAAGCACACAAGACTCCTTAACAGGGTAAGGACAAAGCTGAACAAGGAACGTGTGGGCCTTTCCTAGTTATTCACTTACACTAGCAGAGTGAGATGCCTACATCATTACTCAGGGATGCTGGCATAGTCAGCAGGATGGAATGCCAGTGGTGAGATGATTCAGTGCCAGGCAATCAAAGCAACTTGGTGGTTCTCTGGATCAGGAACCGTAGGATGTGAGCAGTGAAGTCAATTAACTCAGTTCTAAAACAGGAGCTCATTCAAGATACAGTTAGCACATCTTGGGGTAAGTACCTGGTTACCTAGTTTGGGAGGAAGTTAGCACAGTTCTGGGGTAAGTACCAGTTGCTGGATGCAATTAGCACATTTCAGAGGTAAATGTCAGTGTTGGATGTAATTAGTGCAATTTGGGGCAAATATCAGTTCAGGTGACAGCTGGTGTTGTTCATGAAGTAAATACCAGTTACTGGGAAATACCAGTTTTCATAGACAATTAGCACAGTTCAGAGGCAAATATCAGTTTCTGAAGGTTATGGAGTGCAGTTTGGGTATATTTCAATCTCTGGTTGCAATTAACACACTTCAGTGGCAAATGCCCCATTCAGGGGTAGTTCACACAGTTCTGGGGCTAATAACACAATTAAAACTGCCCTCTAGCTTCACCCATACCCCACTTCAATGGACCTGCTGACCCCATTCTTCTTGGATACCTCTGTTGACTGTCTGGATGTGGGAGGTATACCAAATTTCCACCCAAAAATGCCACCTTGGCTACTAGAAAGAGCACTTTTAAGCACAAAGGAAGGATAACTTTATGTGTGTTTATCTAAATTGGGCCAGAAGTCTTAGCTCCACCCTGTGGGTGATCCCTTAACTGGTTGCTATGTTTATTATTTCAGTTGGGCTGTAGCCTTTGCTCCACCATCAGAGTAGTCACTTGCCCCAGTGAATACTTAATTATCTAAATTGGGCCTTCAGCCCTTGATTTTCCCTGTGGACAGTCCCTTCATTGGCTGCCCTTCCCTTAGGTTGCCCCGACTGATGCCCCTGCTGTCCGGCTCTCTAACTAAATAATTACATTTATTTTTTGGAAAGGCTCCTGGTGGTCAGCACCTGGCTAGATGTGCTGCCAGCTGAATCACTGCCCCAGCCTGGGGTGAAGACAGGTGCTATGGGAAGCTCAGAGGTGTCGTGGGAGGAAGGACTGAAGGTGAGTTCTCAGACTCCACCTGATGCTGCCATACAACCTTGGCCCAGACTCCTTCTTTCTTCATATCTCTCTCTCTCTCTCTCTCTCTGTCTCTCACTGGCCTCCATGAAGATATGCCACAGGCAGGATGCTGCTGACAAGGAACAAGTTTACTGTTACTAAAAAGCAAATGGATTGCACTGCACCGCACCAACTGCCAGCTTCTTACCTTAGACCTGACCACAAACCAGAGGAGAGCACTATGGATAAGCCAATGGAACCAGCTTCAACAACCATGGTAAGGTCTTGGTTCCCATCACTCCTTCATGGTCACCAGTTCCTTCCCAGCTCACTTACTCACTGACCAGTGGTCAGACTGGAATTTTCTTTCAAATGATTGGGGTTCGGTGCTATAACCCAGAACCTGAGCCTAACTATATTTAAAATAAAAAAGAATTCCCACATGCTAGGCAAAAGCAGTGGTCCCAGTGCATGCCCATCACACACTCGTGCTGCCTGTTAGGAGATTTCTAGGTGAAAGCTGGCAGACAAAGGTGAAAAGGAAAAAATATTTCTCTTTTTTGTAATTGTATGCATTGCTGCTTTGCAAGGGGTGGGGAATTCAGCATAAAGCAGGTGACCCAGGACACTAGCTCTGCCATCCTATACCCCTTTGCACAACACCCCTAGGGAAACACATTAACAGAAGGGCCCTATCCCTCTATACTTCACCCATGGGGCTCCACAGAAGAGCACCCTTTATTTGTTTCAGCAGGGCACCTGTATTCTGTGGCACCGCACTTGGCATTACAAAGAAATGACCAAAGGGAAGGGGCAGCTGATCCACATGCTGCCTGGCTGTTACTTGCATAGCTTTTGGGGTTGGAACCGTGCAGAATGATTTGGAATTTGATGACTAGGCTCACCTGCAGTACCATGAAGACCAGAAAACACATTACGAGCAATCACTTCATTTTCCTCATTAACTTAGGAACTTGAACAACTGCCCTGATTTGTTCTCCCTGGCACAGGCAGCATGCCCTCCCCCTCCAGGCACTGTTAAGGACCTCTGAATGATTTGTTTAGGAACTATCTTTGATGTTTAAAGAAACTGTGTTTGCAAAATGGTTACATCTTACATCGTACAACATAAGAAAGGGTTTTAGTGTTATTATTGTCCCATTCAAACTTTGCTCTCATGGTACTGTGCTGCTACAAGAAGCCCTGTTTCAAAAATACCCTGTTCTTCACAGTCAGAGGTTAATTATTTTATATGTGTTTATAACTTCTCCTGAGGCAATGGTACTCTGTCTCTTTAAAGAAGAACTGCACACAGACGGTCTGACACTAAGAAATTATATGGGAAGGATATGCTAGCCTTGTTAATCTGCTTTCTGTCAAATCATCAGACCTGAGCTCTGCTGGATGTGTATTACCATAACAAGAGCAGGTCACATCCTCCCACAGACGCTGCCAGAGACAGATAGCTACCATCAGACCAGAGCCCACTGTTAGTAAACATTAAGTAGATAATGGAGCAATTAGAGTATGAGCCTTGCCACTGGGCTCTGCATTCAGGGCACAAAATCTAATTATTCATTCAGCCATTAGCAGTAATTATTAAAGGCATAGTAGCAGTATTTATTTGAATGGGACATGCATCTGTTGGGTCACCATAGCAGCTGGCATGAAATTAGGAATCAATATGCTTTTACAAAGAGGTAAATTATTAACTCTTCCTCTCTCTGTTAGCCTTTACATATCACAGATGTCTTCCTCTCTTAAATACAGCCCTCCTCAACTTCTATCTGCATCGCTCCGAGGCTGGCCATTGAGTGGATGTCCTGTTGATTGTTTTTATCCAATTATAATGTCAGATTTTGTGCAAATTACTGTAACTCTTCAGTCTCCCATGTCTAGAAATGGAACTGCTAAGAAGGCATGGAAGAGTGCACTGAACATTACCTCTTAAAAAAAAAAAAAACATCTCTCAGGGCTTCATCTCCTGCTCTGGAAGTTGTAATTCATAGCATAATTTCAGTATGCTCAGTTTCCAAGTATTCAAATAGACTGGCAATTAAACCTACTCCTACACTACATTGGGCATAACCATAGATTGATTAACATCCTAAGAATATGGAAATAAGGTACTTGATTTATTGTACTTGGTGTACATGATAGAACATTTTTACTTTGGGAGGGGCTTAGCAGAAACCAATCCTCCTTACCACAAGTAAACTGTAAGCCCTTTTCTCAAACTGACTTTCAGAAAACAAAATCCTTTATATTTGCTATAAAGGAGATGCTCAATCAGTACCGAGAAGCTGCACTAATGTCCTCCTCATTAGTTCTATCTTCACAGCTGGAAATGACAGTGTTCCGTTTATGTGGGCCACTTGTTCAGGGAAGCATCATCACAGTGCACTGCCATGCAGGTGACCTTAGCTCAGGTGGTTACTCAAGGTGATCAGCGCAGGTGTTCTGGAAGGGGGAGCAGCAAATCGCAGTGCCTCCCAGTACCTGGTGGGGTGGCACCAGGGCTGCTTGTCTGCCACTGCAGTACACTGCAGTCCTCTGTGGAGGGCATGGGAGCTTGCTCCCTCACAGAAAGCTGCCGGATGTGAGTCCACCTGTGAAGCTGTGTAGAGCAATTATACAGGTGGAGGGAAGGGAGGGAGCCACAAAGGAAACGTAGGCAGAAATGCACTATCTGGGTATATCCCAGTATACTCAGATCCCAAACCATGGAGCCTGCTGCCAATCCAGATGCCCCACCCAGAGGCATGCCACAGAGATGGAATCATAGGGGAGGGGCAGCATTGGCAAATTAATGGGGATGGGATTTGGTGTTTACATGAATTGGGAGAGAGGCTGATGTGTGGTTGATGGAAGAAAACATATTGTTTATGGAAAAGATATTCAATTTTGATTTCTTCCTGTCTCTTTAAGATGCTATTGTACCTTTTGTTTCATTCTTTGTGGATGAATTCTTACCAGTGATTTCCAGTTGAGATGTTTGTTTCACTTAGCTTGCAAGGGTTATAAAGATCACTCTCTTGGGAATTCAGGGTGGGATTTCCCAATCCAGATGCAAGCTGCCAGGACTGGAGTCCAGACTGGGACTGAATTTTTTAGTGCATCCGTTTATGCAAGACCAGTTTTCTTATACGCTCAAAATGACAGGCCCATATCTAAATTGACTGGTGAGCCATTATTTTGGATTCAGATGTGTCTGACACAGGAGGCCCATGTAAAAATAAATGATCCCCTCTCATGTCTCTCCTTAGAGCTATACCCACCATTACCCTGATGAAATCGTAATATTCCCCACCCTGCTTCTAACTTTCCCAATAGGTGTGTGCAGTGCAGTGGACTGAGTTAAAGAGTCTTACCTGCCATATTGTCCAGTCTTGTCCTGGATTTCAGAACTGGACCACAGCTGGCTTGACCTGATTTTGGCCTGATTTCTCTGGATGTGTTAAAATAAATACTCCCTCCTTCACCCTCAATATTTCATCCCCTATCTTTTGCCTTGACTCCACCTTGCAGTTTACCCCCATATGAAATTTACTTATTTGTCATTTTGACCTGGAAAGGCACACTAAACTATGATAACTTGTTTCCAGGTGTGTGTGAGGGGAAGGAAGTTCGTTGCAATGACTTGTTTTATTGACAGGAAACTGTTGGCCACAATACTGGATAAACTCCCTACTTTTCATTAAAAAGTGCTATGGGATCTTTTACTTCCCCTGTACAGTGACTAGAGATGGGTAGAAGGGACTTTGTTTAATGTCTTATCTGGTGGATGGCATCTCAATAGAGCAGTACCCCAGCTTACTGTACTACAGTGTCAGTTATGGATATTACACTAATTACTTGGTGTGGGGCTAGAACCCACAACCTTCCTATCTTCCAGACCCACAGGTGAACATGATACCTACTGAGTAACTGACACTGATAATAATAAGAAAATTATGCAACAGTGTCCTGGTTGCACAGTTTCATATACAAAATAATGTCCCAATCATCAAAGCTGTGTTTACTCCATCCTCTTGTGTGGTTACTACCTTGCTAGCAATATGATGTTTACTAATTAATAAAACAGATGAAGAGTTTGGCACCTTTTATGAACTAATAGAAAACTTAATTTTGTTACAGTCAAAAAATAACTTCAATAGGTGACTCTCCGCTTAATTAATAACATTTATTTAGTGATGGTCCTATTCTAAAAAGCCAACGATGCCTTGAGAAGAACTTTTAAAAACATAATATTTGGACAAAAAGCAGCCTATAGTTTTCATTTGCTCTGTATTTCTTATCCCCATTATTTATTACTGAGGTCATATGGGATGTCCACTTGGCGGTGACAACATTGTTGTCGACATCCAGGACAGCGACAGGCACAATGTCAACAGTCGGCATTGTGCCATCCAAAAGAAAATGTTCTAGAAGCCCCCACACTCCCATTATTAAAATAACCAACTCCCATTCAGAGTTGTCTCAGGGTGGGGTGTAACACCTTGAGAATCAGTGCCAGTATACAGCGGGACCATTACAGTGACCTGCCGATATTTGTCGCTGTAATGGTATTCGATAATGAAAGTTTCATTGTTGTGACAGCATACATGTTATATGCGTGAACACAGGATAGCTGTTCCTTGAGAGTTCACCAGCTTCCTGCTTCTTCCAGCCTGATGTCATGATACTCTGCTTGTGACATCACAGTTATTCCCATAACAACAAACTGTGATGTCACAACAGAGCATTATGATTTCAAGTAGAGGGAATAAGCTATAAAGGCAGAAGGACTCTAAGGGCTAAAGATCCTGGGGCCAATTCTAGAAGAATGGCAAGTTGCCACCAAAGCGACTTGCACCAAATCCAGTTGTGACATGGACCTGTGCTCAATTCTAAAAGGGCAGGGTCCTCAGATCTAAGTCCATGGACTTCATGACATCCATCCAGGTACGCCCAACAGAGGGCATACTGGTGAGATGCCACAGGCAAGTGCCCTCCATGCCTGATCCCTGGCAGAGCCCTGCAGGGCTAGAGGCCCCTACCCACTGTTGTGCCATCACAGTTCCCCAACCCCATCTGGCTCCCCATGACAACCATGTACTGTACAGTATGTACAGTACTCACAAAATCCAGGCAGTCTAGTGTCCCCCACCCCCCACCCAGCAGTGCCAGTCCACTGTGCACCCCCTGACCATCCCCAGCCAGCGGACTGGCACAGCCCCTCTCAGCTCCGCGGCCAGCTGCCTGCAGAGCTCTGTATGAGCACTTACTGTCAATATGTGCTCAATGAATGAATGTAACCATTCATTCATTGAGCACATATTGACTGTAGAGCCTCATCTGAACTCAAGTGATCCGTGGAGGTGAGAGGTGGGCTGTGCCACTCACTCCATCTGGGGATGGGTCAGAGGAGTGCAGAGGTGGACTGGCACTAGCATGTGGGGGTGAGAGGACACTAGACTGCCAGGGATAATGGTGAGATGCGATTATTGTACAGATTCTGGCACTTCATGGACCTGGCGGTTTGGGATCAGGGAATGGGTCCTGGGGAGGGACAAAGCTGCCCTGCAGGGCAGGTACAGTTTGGAGGACTGGGGATGCAGCTGCCCTGTGGGGCACATGCAGTCAAGGGATCAGGGTTGGGGGCCACTGCAGCCCTGCAGGGCATTGCCGACAGGGGGTTCGGGGGCTGGGGGTGAGAGCTGCCCTGTGGTGCACCTACCGAGGTGTTCTGGGCATGGGGGAGGCACATGGATCAGTGCTGGTCTGCTGGCAGGTCTACAGAACCCCGCTAGGCATACATACAGTTACACCAGCTAAATGCTGGTGTAACGATGTTGATGGTTCTCTCCGTGGTTGCTGTAGAATCCCAACATTGGGGACTTTGTTGCTGCCCTTCCAGAATAGGGCATGACTGCTGCCATACAAACCCCCAGCACCATGCTTGCAGGGGTTTAGGCATAATGTGCTGGTGTATGTCCACTTTGTGCAAGTAGTCATGTGCATGTTGCAGGACACTTTATAGAATATCTGATATTGCAACGGTTGGCATAACTTGCTACTTGTGCCATTCTTTTTGACACAAGTCAGGTTACGCTTAGTTGTAGCCTTTTGAGAATCGGCCCCTTGGTTTTGTTGGAATTTCCTTAGTAATAAATATTGAGGGGCTACATTTATAGAAGATGGATGAAATACAAGCTGAACTGTGTCTAAATTTTATGTTTTCGAATGTTTTTCCAAAGGTGTCAGCTGCTCTTTACTATATACCCCTTCTGTTTTATAGGATAATCTAAGTTGTAGAACACAATTAATTGTGTGATTGACTAACTTTGAAATTACATTTCTGTTTGAGCTTTTTTTTGATACTTTAAATTATATGAAAAATAAAAAACAACAAAAGATTAATTTGAAAATCTGATTTTCATTTTCTTTTTGCAAGTTGCAACACTGTATTTCTAAAGCTGTTTATTAACTCAAAAGTATCCAAGAAAGGTAATGTGTGGTATTGTTATGAATTATAAAACAAATGCACTTGTAATCATAAAATATTGCAGTTGAAAGGTAAAACATATCAAATTGTAGTCTCACTAAGATATTATGGGGGTGAGATAGTCAAAGATTTGTGTATGAAGTCTGGTTGCACCAGCACATTTGATGTATCTCACAATGTTCCCCTTTTTGACTTTCATCACCCACCCCAGTGTACAGTCATCTGTCCATAGTTTAGGAACTGGGAGATGGAAGGGCAGTAGCCCACCCTCCCCAGATTTTATTTTTGTATGGCAAAACTAGTTTAGAAAAGTGCCCTTTGTACCCTCATAAGTGCCCTTCCGATCCTTCCCCCCAGCTTTTACTATCTTCCGGCACCCTTGCATCTGTCTTGGTTCGTAAAAGACACTGAGACAGTCAAAGTTATGCCATGCATTGACTGTGTCAGTCGAAAACCATTACATTGGTGCAGACCACATTTGCACCTACAGCATCTTGCAATCTTATTTGATTTGTACGTTAGAGATTCTAACTGTTATGTAAACTCATAAGGATAGAAGCTTATGGAGCAATGAGCTGATGTTAATAGTTTGGCAATAATAAATATTTGCTTCATGACCTGTTAGCAGAAATCTTGTTTAGCCTAGAATGCAGTTTATTCTGTCGGTCCTCTGGCTACCATTAGATGGCAGTAGAGTACTTAACCAAATTCAAAACTCATGAATAAACTGAGAGAGCAAGAGTGATGTGCTAAGAAATGAAGGCTGAGTGGCCAGTGGAATTTCAGAGTGATCGGTGTTATTTCAGTGGTGTTAAAACCAATCCCAACTGTTCAAAAACTAGTGCTGGCCTTTTTAATTAACAAGACGACATTGCTAGATAAATGTCATCAATTGTCTGAAAATCATGCAAACAATGTTATTACTACTACAGATAAAACAATGTTTGCTTTTTCATGTTATTTGAACAAATAAATGAGTGAACAAACTTACGAGGAAACAGACAGCACTGACAGAAAAAGACTGTTAGTCCATTCAGTCTGCCAGTTTTACCCTACTCTGCCTGTGACCTATTGCCCAGACAGGGTTTCCCCCTCCCCATCTCCCCTGCCTTACTGGCTGCTAACTCCCTGAGTAACTCTTGAGGCCTTTATTGAACCCATTAATGTGCTTTGAACTTCTCCCTCCTGTTGGTAGGCTGTCCATGGCTCAACCACCCACTCAGTAAAGCAAAACAGGCTGCACGTATTAGAGGACACAACATGCACTGGTGAGAGGTAAATTCAAAACAAATGTTTATTTATTTATTTGAATTTCTGTGACGGGTAGCGCACTGAGACAGTCAAGTCCCTTTTCAGGGCGACCTGGTGAACAGAGACATTACATGAAATAATGTGGTGGTACACTGTACAACTGGATGCAATAGACAAAACATAAACATGTTAGGAAGTACTTTTTCACGGAGAGGGTGGTGGACCCTTGGTAAAGCCTGCCACCGGAGTAGTGGCAGCCAAGATGGTCAGTGAATTCAAACAGGCATGGGATAGACAGTATAGTCACCTTAGCAGGACAAACTGATAGTGGAGGGGGGTAGAAAACCTGAGCAGACTAGTTGGACCGTACAGTCTCCTTCTGCCGGCAGATTCTTATGTTCTTATCCCTCCTGGATTCCCCCACCAACTTACATTCATATCTGCCTTGTTTTGACCCACCATTGGTGCTAAATAGTTCCTTGCAGTCTGCCTTGTTTATTCCTTTTAGGAACTTGGAGGTCTCCATCACATTCCCTGTCTCTTTTATCCTTCCGTGATTACTTGTTCAGTGCCCTAACCCCATCCTCATAGGATTCTGCCCTGTCAACCCTTAATCATTTTGGTTACTCCGTGCTGCACTGTCTCCAGCCTGTATTTGTCTTTCTCAAGTGAGGATTCCAGAACTGGCTATAGTACCCCAGATGGGGTCTTATGTCTTTCTGCACTGTGTTTAATAAGCAACTATTTCTCAGTGCCAAATGTTGTCTTGCAGGCATTGGCACTGGTAGTGCAGGAGTTACAGAGATGCATAATAGGAATGGCAGTGAAGTATGGAACTAACGCTAACCCCACTCCACCCTGCAGAGGCTGACAGGCATTGAAGTGTGCCTTTGGTGCGTCGGCCATAACACTCATGCCATTTCACCTCACCCTACTTTGTAGACTCCGACAAGTGTCGTGTTGTGCCGAGGGGTCATCGGACCTTACGCCACTCCATTCCATAAGAAAATACATTGAGATGGGTGCAGTATACTGTAGGAGGATGGGGTGGACTTTGGGCCGAAGAGTCCAAGGTACACCTTGATGCCTGTCACTGGCTGCAGGGTGGGGTGGGGTGGAATGGCATGAGAATTACAGCCGACAGTCCAAAGTCACACCTCTGACACCTGTCAGTCTCTACAGGTGGGACATTATGGTTAGAAACCCCTAACACCCTGGACATTTGTTGGTATTTGCACTCCAAATTTTCAACATGGGCTTTTTGACCCCACCTCATGAAAGCATTTGGGACCTCCACTCATGAACAGTGGCACTGTGGTTTTGTTAATCTGTCCTGAATGTTGATTTCCCACAGTGACTGCGCCATTCTCGCCAGATGTGTGAAAACACATTTCGGCAGGGTGTGAAAATGACAGCTGTACCATTCATAAGGAGGTATGAAGAAATGGTAATGTTGAAAATCTGGAGTGAAAATATTACACATTTTCGAATTATGACGTGCGTGGAAACTACACAACGCACACTCTTAACACAGTCATTTTGTGGATTTTTTACCAAATTTTCATCATAGGCATTTTGAGACCTCCTCTCATAAACAGTGTCACTGTGATTTTCTTAAGCTGTTCGAACGTTGATTTCCCACAGTAACTGTGCCATTGTGTGCCAGATGTGCAAAAACATATTTTGGGCAGAATGTGAAAATGACAGCTGTACTTTTCATAAGGAGGTGTGAAAAATAGCAATGTTGAAAATCTGGAGTGAAAATATTAATAATTCTTGAACTTACATGCATACGTAGAAACTGCACAATGCGCTCGTAACACAGTAATTTTTGGAATTTTCCACCAAATTTGACGTTTTTGTGACCCACCTCATGAACAGTGGCACTGTTGTTTTGTTACTCAGTCCTAAAGGTGATTCTGCATAGTTACCATGAAATCACCTTTCAGGACTGAATAGCAAATTACAGTAACTGAATTCACGAGGTGGGGTCCCAAGAACCCCATGCTGAAAATTTTGAGCCAAAAGTCACAAAATGGCAGAGATATCCACCTAAGTTGAAACCCCCATTGATGCCATTATACAGCTTACTGTGATTTTCTTCAGTTCCCAGTCGGCTTTTGAAGAGTTCAGATGTCTCCGCTCCACCAAAATCATTGTACTGGGCTCTGGAGGTAAGTATGGGGTGAAGGGGTGTGTGGGAGGTGGGGTGCACAGAGGGTGGTTGTGGCTTGAGGAGGGGTGCTCTGGATTCAACGACGGACCGTTTTCTTTGTTTCAGGAATGGACATCGAGGGAAGATTTTCTTTATTTACAGGTGAAATAAACCAACTGTTGGGCACACTGGGGTGGGCTCTCAATGTGCTCCATGACTTTGAGGGGTTATGTTGGCCACACTGGAGTGGGCTCCAAGTGTGGCACACAATAGGTGGGGTGGGGCAGGGGCAGGAACATGCCAGCGTGGTCAGCTTGAACACCACGAGGCACACTGGGGTGGGCTCCCAGGGTGCCACACAATCTTGACGGGGGTTATAAACATGCCGACAGAGAGTTGAGTACCTGCAGTCAGTTCTCTAAAGATTGTGAGAGGTGGGCAGTGACAGCCACCGCCATGTTTATTGAAAGGTTTCAACAGGCAAGGCACACCCTGCAATGACAGGGTGCTCCCTCGTATGTGGCGAAATTCTTTCAAGTTGTGGCACATTCTCAACTTCTGTCATAGACAGCATGCTCATTCATTGGTGCCACAGAGACCAGTCCAAGAAAGCAGTGGTGCCATTGGCCACAACCCTGCCGCACCTCCACAACCTGCTACTCCAGCAAGCTGCCATAAAAATGTTTTGCGCTGTGCATGCAAGACAATATAAAATGGAACTGCTTGGCATACTCAAAGTACAAGGACTGTAGGCAGTCAGCTGCAGACTCTAGACTCCTACTATCCAAACATAGACATGGAAAAACTGCATTGTAACCTGCTTCATTTGTAAGGGGAGGTGTTATGTATACAAAGGAATCAAGTCACTAATACACCAAATGTGTTTCAAAATCAGTTAGTTTTAGTTCCTGTGAAGTTTAACCAGCCACCCAAAAATAACCCACTGTCTGGTGGTGCTAAATAATAGCCACTGCCTCAGGGTAGAATGGCCTGATATATACAGTTAGAAACCATATTTCATCATGGCTGTCTAAATCAATTAGTTCTGATCTCTGCTTACTTTTTAATTAAAACCAGCATATATTTTCATCAGATCACTGCTTACGCTAGTTTCTGCTGTCCTGCTGTCTGTTCTTATTGTCTCTGGCAGCTTCATATAGGGGATGTTAGCCAAGACATGGGGGTGTCTTGCTTTACAGGAACCCTGTTTTCTAAAAGGTTTCTCCATTTTCTGTGTAAGGCATTAACCATTTGAAAAAAGTGCTATAGGAGTGCTTTCACTTTTGCTCAAACAGATTACGTAGGGTGATTTATGTTGCACAATATGTTTTCTATTACAGGGCAGGACATTTGTGTGACTTTTCAGCTGCTTGCAATGCTCCTATTTTCAGAAATTATATTCATACTACCCAAATGGTTCATATCTAGTGCTGTAATATGGCAGGGTAAGATCCAGTAATCTGGTTGGCTCTTATTTATGTGTAAAATATGGTTTACACATGGTTAAAGAGCATACTGCCGGGGTTGAAAGCTACCTAGCCACGCAACAGGCCAAGGGTGGCAGGACATCTGGCCCATTCCGTAAAATCAGCTCGCGTTATGTTATGGTAGGCAGAGCAGAGGGCTGTCACTGGGGTGGTGGCATGTCACCTAATGGGCTTGTCCTGGGTGATGAAAGCCATGGGTTTGACAGACACTATGCATGCCTTTAAGGTGAGGAAGCTATTGGAAGGCTGGAGCAGGAGGTCGTTTCCACCCTGGATGCTAAGCGGCCCATTATGCCAAGAAAGTTAGAAGCCATTTGAGGGTTTTACCTAAGGTTTGTAGGGATGAGCATGAGGCTTGGCTGTTTAGCACCATGTTCCTAGTCACTTTCTGTGGGGCCTTCAGGGTTTCAGAGCTAACAGAACCCCCAAAGACCAGGGCACTCCGAGCCTGATGTCACAGGATGTGATGACAGTGGGGAGCAAGGTTTTCTGCACCTCCATGGGTCAAGATGGATCAGAGGGAGCAGGCCACTGGCATGAAATTAAGGCCCCTGTTGGGGAGTGGTGGCATGTAGCCTTTAGTCTGGCTGACTATAGGATGCGCTACCCCATGAACGGAGAGGCCTTCTTCCAGCATCGGGATGGCAGTGCAGTGATGGCTTTCCAATTCCGGTTCATCCTGCGGAGGCTATCCAGGAACCTGGCCTACCAGCTGGGATTATGGGACACATTCATTCTGCATTGGGGAAGCAATGGCTGCAAGAGGCAGGGGCCTATCAGATTCTGAGATTCAGGCCTTGGGGTGCTGGAAGTCTCAGGCATTCCTGCATTATGTGAGACCACATCTACAGTAACTGTTTATTGTCTCTACAGGCCCTGGGAAGACATTATGTGCATTTGGATAATTGGTCATGCACTCATCTGGTGGGCAGCTCAAAGGGCAGTCGGAGACAACCTGTCTATGCCATGAGAGGTCACCCGTGTTGAGTGGCTGGGGACCAAGGTTTGCACTGGGAGGAGTTGCTTCCAAGCTTGCAAGGGAGGCTGACCAGGGTCTGCCCTGCAAATCTTGTTGATTCACTTGGGCGGAGAAGACCTGGGCTGCAGGAAGATGGTGAATCTGCTGTTGGCAATGAAGGATGATTTGTGGACCATCAAGGGTTGGTGGCCTGGCATCACTATCATCAGGTCACATTTGTTGATGAGGGAGCATTAGGCTCATGCGCATAGGGTGCCCGCACTGAATCGGGCTTGTCTGCACATCAACGAGGAGATGGGAGCATTTATGGAGTCCTTGGGGGTACTGTACTGAGACATGATAACATTTACCATACCTACCAGTGCCTGGTGGTGGGCCCAGAGGGTCAGTTGCAGGGTGAGGTTTTAGATAGTTTCTAGGCAATGTTAAAACAATATTGGAGGAAAGGGTCAAGCAGAGGGCTTGGGGGTTGGACAGGGTCCAGCCTGTGGCGGTGTGGGAGGGCGCATGAGGGAAGTAGCAGGGAAATAGGGGACGATGCAGTTCTCTCGAAGGTATCAGGGCCCCTGGGTGGCATGAGGATGGTGGGTCACAAGACCTGTACCATGCAGGATGTCTAGGTCCAGTCTCCGCAGCAGAGACTGCAAGGTTAGTGATACCAGGCGGGGCGGCTACCAGAACTTTAGCCATATGACCTGTATTGCTACTGTGCATGGATACCCTGCCTGCACCGACAGGGCTCCTTGATTTGGGGCAGTGCAGGGCCCGGTAGCGCTTCCTCCCTGCAGCATCGCTGCTCAATATTAATAGGTCAGGTGTTAATCTAGAATATAAAAATTGGAAAGTAATTGATGATTCAATAAAGATTAACATCTAAAATTGTAAATAAATAAAACATGGCTGCGGCCATTTTCCTCCAAGAACTGTTTTGTGTCTTACTTTGACCATGGAAGGGGGAGCTATGGGGCCTACCAGATAATGAACAGGCTGCCCAAAACATTACAGCAGTCATCCCTTTGGTGCGGAGCCCGTTCCCCCTCTCCATGGCCAAATGGCCAGAGGCTGCTGAAAACCAACCAGGGGAGTGGTCAGCAGCCTCGGGACACAGGCTAGGATAGGACACAGATAGCCTCTCTGATGGGGGGTCTGAGGGAAGAGAGAATATAACAAGCTGGCTGCCCAAGATTCAGCCTTCTTGCTCTTCCTCCCTCAGATCACCCACCCTCCGTCCCTGGCAATTCAGGAGGCAAGGTAGGCTCAGTAGGGCCCCTTTTGACCCTCTAGGGTGACCACATTAGGGGTTGGGAGAGACTTTCCTAGTTTTCCCTACTGGGTTTTCTCAGAGTTTTCACCTCCTCAAAAGAGATGTTAAGTGAAGAAGGTATCATCACGAACATACAAAATTTGCCATCAGATAAAGGCCTAGAGGTCTATCAAGTCTGCTCGAATGTGCAGCTAGCACCTATTCTGCAGCTGCCCTCCTTCCACCCTTCCCTTCATTAACCCTCCCCTTGTCCTGTCCCATCCTCGTTTGAAGCAGTCCACTGTTCTACTGCATACCACTTCAGCAGGTAACGCATTCCACCCAGCCACCACCCTCTCTGTAAAAAAGTGTCTCCTCATCTCCCTCCTGAACCTTCCCTCGCTCCAGTCTCATATCATGGCCCTGGTGGCCCTCCCTCCTTACTTTGAACAGCCCCTCTGTACCTGTCTTGTTTATTCCTTTCATGTATTTAAAGGTTTCAGTCATGTCACCCTGTCTCTCCTCTCCTCCAGTGAGTACATGTTCAACTCCTTCAACCTCCTCTCGTGATAAGTCCCCAGCCCCTTGATCATCTTTGTCGCTCTGCGCTGCACCCTCCAGTAACTTAATGTCCCTCTTCAGATAAGACGCCAGTACTGCACGCAGTACTCCAGGTGTGGTCTAACTAATGACCTATACAGTGGCAGAATCACCTCCTCCTCCCTCGAGGATATACCCCTTGCAATACAACCCAGCATTCTGTTGGCCTTTGCAGCTGCCTTCCTACATTGTGCCGAGTTGTTCATTGACCCTGTAATGAGCACACCCAGATCCTTCTCCTCCTCTGTCTGGGCTAGCTGCACTCCCCCTAGCTGGTAACTCCTCCTTGGGTTCTTCATCCCAAAATGCAGCACTCACTTTTTGGCATTAAAGCCCAGTTGCCAGGTGTCTGACCAGGTTTCAAGCTTTGCCAGATCATCCTGCAACCCCTGCCATCCCCTAGGTCATCCACCACTGCACCTATCTTGGTATCATCAGCAAACAGATTGATCTTGCTCTTGATGTCCCATGGTATGTCTGCAATGAATATCCCAAACAACACTGGTCCCAACACCGAGCCCTGTGGAACACGCCGTCACTGCCCTTGCGTGTGAGCTCCCCCACCCACCACCACACTGTTGCCTTCCCTGCAGCCAGCTTCCTACCCATCTCCCCAGCTTTGCACCCACCCCTGTGCCTACTAACTTCCTTCCCAGCCTTCCATGTGGCACTGAGTCGAATGCCTTACTGAAGTCCAGATACAGGACATCCACTGCATGGTCCCTGTCCAGCTGCCTAGTTACCCAGACATAGAACTCGACCAGGTTGGTTTGGCAGGATCTGCCATGTATGAAGCCATGCTGTCTGCTGTCTTGTAGTCCTTTGGCCTCTAGGAGGCCACCAGCCTCTCCTTCAGGATAGTCTCCATTAGCTTACCCACGATGGATGTGAGGCTCACTGGCCTGTAGTTTCCAGGTTCATCCTTGGGGCCACTCTTGTGGAGGGGCACCACATGAGCCATCCTCCAGTCCTGAGGTACACACCCTGAATGTAGTGAGGCATTAAATAGGTCTGCCAAAGGTCCTGCAAGGACCTCTGCCAGCTCCTTCAGTACCCTGGGGTGGATGCCATCTGGGCCTGGCGCCTTGTCCACCCTCAGTGCCTTCAAACCCTCTCGAACTCTGCTCTCCATGATTTCCCATCTGTCACCACTTCCCACCCTGCTTTGCCATTTCTCCCACTTTGGGTGTCACCCCCTCTTCTCTTTAGTAAATACTGAGCAGAAGTACTCATTTAGTGCTTCCCTCGCACCCTGCTTCCACCCAACCCCTCCTTCCTAATCCTTACTATGTGGTCCTTACAGCTCCTTTTCTCCTGATGTACTTAAAGAAGTCCTTCTCCTTCTTAATGCCTTGTTCCAGCCTGAGTTCCGTAGATGCTTTGGCTCCCTTACTGCCCTTGTCACCTCCTTCGATTCTGTCAAGTACTCCTCCCTGTCCTCCCCCCTCCTGTTTTCTTGTACTTCCTAAAGGCAGCTTTTTACCTCCTTACCTTTTCCATGACCTCGCTTGTTCAACCAGATCGGTTTCTTAGCCCTAGCCTTCTTGCTCTGGGCTTTGCAGCAGGTTTGGTTGCCTCCACTATCCCC
This sequence comes from Neoceratodus forsteri, assembly GCA_016271365.2. NCBI lineage: Eukaryota > Metazoa > Chordata > Ceratodontiformes > Ceratodontidae > Neoceratodus > Neoceratodus forsteri. The sequence continues at coordinate 1,681,978,687 of CM028129.1, read as the reverse complement.
AGCTTTATGAGCTCCCACCTCTGGTTAGTGTCCATACTAGATTGAATTCTGGCCAGGTACCCTTTTACCACTTCCCCATCCTCCCAAAGTCGGCCCTCCTGAAGTCCAGCACTATTGTGCCAGATTCCACTCCTTCCTTGCCCATATCCAATGTGAGCCATACTGAGTGGTGGTCACTCCTGACAGCGGTTCCTCCACTGTAAGTTCTCTCACAAAGTCCCCATTTGCCAGCACAAGGTCAAGGTATTCCCTAACCTGGTTGGTTCACTGACCATTTGCAGCAGGAAGCTGTCCTGGAAGGCATCCAGCAGTACCTGCTCCCTTCTGTTCCTGGTTGTTGGGGTGCTCCAGTCCACTCCTGGCATGTTGAAGTCCCCACAATCACCACACTACCCTTCTCATAGGTCCTCCTGATCTGTCCCACTAGTTCCCTGTCTAACTCCTCCATCTGAGATGGTGGCCTGTACACCACTCCCATTCTAAGAATCCTATTCTTGGAATCCTGGATTTGCATCCAAAGTGACTCCTGTACTACACTCCTCCCTTCCTCCCTTACACACTTCAGTCCTTCCTTCACATATAGGTGCCACCCCTCCTTTCCCAATCACCCTGTCCCTACAAAATAACCTGTACCCTGGTACAGACAGGTCCCAGTCATTATATTGGGTGGCCCATGTTTCGTGATGGCTGCAATGTCCACCTCTCCCTCTGCCATGAGAACCTGTAACTCTGCAGTTTTCCTCCCAAGGCTCCTAGCATTAAGGGTAACCACCTTCCACCCTTCCCCCCCCATCCTGCCCTCCTTTCCTAGCATCACCAACAGTACTTGCTATTTGTCCTTTGTCACTGTTATGGGGGTAAGCTCATATGGGTTCTCAACCTGTGGTCTCTGCATATCTCTTCCCCAACTGCCACCCCCACTCCTAGTTTAAATTCCCAACTTCCTCTATGTACTCCTCCATCCTCTGTTTCAACAGTTTCTTTCCCTCCTCACTCAAGTGTAGTCTGTCCTGGCATAGAGACTACTGTCCTCCCAGGTCCTCCTAACCCCCAACAGCCCATACCCTTTAGCACAACACCAGGTTCTTAGCCATCCGTTAAATTCCTCTATTCTCAGCTTTCTTGTTGTGCTTGCCTTGGCACGAAGTATCTCTGAAAAAGTTACTGATCTTCCTGCCCCTCACATAATTGTGCTAGTTCCTCAAACCTCCTCTGGACTGTATCTACTGTCTTGTCAGCCAGGTCGTTTGTCCCAAGATGTATAATTAAATGAGGCTTGTCCCTACCCTTCTAGCATATTTCAGAACAGACTGTCCCACCCTTTCTGCTGTCATTCCTGGCATGGCCTCCACCCAAATGCGACTATGCCTCTCCCCTTGCTACCCACCTAACTCCTCTTAGTATTGAGTCCCCAGCACTAAGATTCCACCCTCTTACTCCCTGCTTGCTTCCATTCATCTCCTCTCTCATTTCCAGCTCCTCTTCTTCCTCCTGCACATTATTTCCCCTTTTACCCTGTTGCAATTCTCCCAGCAGAACTTCCCCGCTCCAGTTTGGTCCAGGCATTTATCAATTACTCCTCTAATTTCATCATTTCCCTTCTCCACCTTCTTCCTCTCTAGCAGTACACAACTATTTTCTGAAGACCCTTCACAAATGCCGCTCCGTCTCTCTTCATAGTAACCTGTTCTCTCCTTTCCACTCCATGACTTTTGCCACTTCTTCGCCTCCCCTCACAAGTCCCTATCTCCTCCTTCCATTTGTCTTTTGTCTCCTGACCTGGTTTCCCGGCAATTGTTCTTCCTGGCCTGGGCCCTTTGTCTCTGCTTCCCTTCTTCTGACCCTCTCCTCACCACTGTTGGCTTAAATCGCCCTCCCTCATCTCCCTTCTTCCTCCCTCCAGTATTGGGCTAAACCCACCCCCAATCTGCCTTGTCTGTCTTAGTTCCTCCTGCAGACCCTCAATCTCCTTTCTAAGTTTTTCTATGTGGTTGCACACTAAACATCCTCCCACACTCCAGGCAATTTTTAGAAAGATTGGTGCACGCAGTTGTTGCAGCCTACCACCCTACCCATTGCTGTCGTTGCCCACCAGCGACCCCCACCCTTCCAGATGCAGGATACCAAACACTCCCCAAGTCTCCCTCTCCCTCCTCTATCAGTGCAAAACATTTTCTTTATTTCCCTTACCTCCTTTGTTGCACACGTTTAGATATATTGAGCTACTGCTTTTTATATTCCTATCCTTCCTATCCACACTCAAAAACAGACTTTAAATTGCCATTGCACAACCTTCTTCAAACTCCTACTCCTCCTTTCCCCAATGCAATATCAATGCAAAGAAGTAGTAATGAAAGCTCCTAGATTTGCATTTACTGTACTTCCTTCCACTGAGAGAACAGTCACCTCTTCACTTGCTGTTCCTTTCCTGGTATGCCCTTCTACTCCACACCCTTACTATACCCAGTGTTTAGCTCCTGTCAATCAGATTTAACAGGGCATATAATCAAGATCAGGTACCAAAAACAACAAAAATGAATGTCAAAATAAAGGTAGACAACAAATTTAAATATGAGTAAACTTAGAGAAGTAGAAAGTTACAAGAAATACAGTATTGAATGGTATTGCTTTAGAAAATGGGCTTTTTATTTCCTGGCATCTGATTGACTAGTACCCGTGCAGAGGTACATTAACTTTCAATAGATGCCCAGGAAATAAAAGTACCAACCTTTAGTGCCCATCACTCACTGAAGAATCCTAGTGCCCATCCTGCTTCCTAACTGGCTAAAACCACATCATTTTAATTCAAAATTGCCGCCATTTTTGCGCCGCTAAGCAACAGGAAGGACTGACTAGGCACACATGCACAACCCTGCCCACAACTCCAGTGACCCATCCCTCAAATCTAGCCTGATTAAAAAAAAATTTAATTCAGAGGAAAAGAACAGCAGGATAGAGCGCTGTACATAAAACTGACTGGTGGCAAGGCTGCTGGGGTGAGATGTTCAGATCATCTGCAGTATGACCCTGATCAACAGTTTGCCGTCTGTGTCCCCGCTACCTAGTTATGTACCCTACTTAAATAATCACCCATCTTACAGATAGCAAATGCAGCAGTACCTGCTGTATTTTGGGCTCCTCCATTTCCCTTAGTTTCCACATGCTGCTCTGGGCTGGCTGTCTCACACACTGCTCCTGTTCACACTTCCTCCAAAGAAAGAAAACTGTAATAACTCAGTCCGGTCCTCAGGACAGGCAGCGAGGACCGAAACTGTAAAACAACAAAGCAGTTACTTCCAATCCTCAGAGCAGATAGCAGGGATCAGAGATTCTCCATGGAGACAATGCACGATTCTGGTGCCCCAGAGCAGGCAGTGGTGCCTCCAAAAGAAAGCACTGCACATACTGTATTGATTTGGTCCTGGTCCTCAGGGTACGCAGCAAGGACCGAAACTGTAAATTAAACAAAGTAGTTACTTCCAATCCCCAGACCAGATGGGGGATTGGAAGTTCTCCATAGAAACCATATGATTCCGGTCCCCAGAACAGGGAGCTGTGACTGAAAGAAAAAAAGTAATCGTTACACATAATGATTTGGTTCCAGTCCTCAGGGTAGGCAGTGAGGACGGAAACTGTAAACAAAATAAAAAGCAGTGCAGACAGTGAGCAATGAGGCGTGCAATGGTACAAAATAGCTTCCCTACTGATGACTAGTGGACAAGCTGCTGCAAGCACAAGAGGGACTACTTTACAAAAGGACTTAAAATTAAATTGTAGTCATTTTGTAGCATTACCCACATTTTTTTAATCCTAAAATGAAATATTCTAGTCCATTTTCTAAGTGCAATAATACCCACTCAGGGTGGGCGGTATGGGCAATGCGGACCTTCCAGGGGCTATAAGGCCCTCCGCCTCAGTGTTAGCTCATTACACCCCTGGGCGGTCTGGTGTTGCCTATCACTTTACCTGAGGTATTATTGATTGCATAAGTCGCAGCTGGATAGCAGTGCGGAGGAGCACACGAGGAAGTAGCAGGGAAATAAGGGGCGATGCCAGTTCTCCCAAATGTATCGGGTACAGGTGGATCACAAGACCTGTACCCGCAGAGGGGGTCTAGGTCCAGCCTCAGTGGCAGAGACTGCAAGGTCGGTGACGCCAGACGGGGGCAGCTCCAGAACCTTGGCCATATGACCTGTCTTGCTACTGCGCATGGATGCCTTGGACTGCACCGACTGGGCTCCTTGAGTTGGGGTGGTGTGGGGTGTCCAGGGTATGTGCTTCCTCCTGCAGCACCTGGTGCTCAATATTAATAGGTCAGGTATTAATCTAGAATATAAAAATTGGAAAATAATTTATGATTCAATAAAGATTAATATCTAAAACTGCAAATAAATAAATAAATAAATAAATAAAACATGGCAGTGGCCATTTCCTCCAAGAACTGTGTTGTGTCTTTCTTGACCATGGAAGTGGTGGGGAGGAACTATGGGGCCTACTGGATAAACAAAGAAAAAAAAACAGTAAGAAGAAAGTTGGCAATAATGCAATGACGTCATCAATGACATCACTTGCAGTGGTGGAAGGACTATTTTATCACAAATGCATACAAGTAAATCTATTGCTTCTACATAAACACATGATTCTCCCCAAAAAAAGTAAAAAAAGGTGCCAATTTTATAAGCTCAATAAGACACTCAGGGATGTGTAAAACATATTTTACAGCATGTCCAGTGGCTGAAGTCACTCGACCTCTGGCCTTGTGCCTTACTACACCCCTGGCTATGCTGTAAAATATATTTTACTCACACCTTCGTGCCTTATTGATTACATACCATATTCCTTGCATGGCGACATTCCATACAATTTCTTCTTGAACCAGTAATAAGGAGTTTCAGCTAAGTCACTGCATTGATTCAGATCACGTACCATGAGCTGTAGGCCTGTCAGTGCAGTGCTTGAAGTTCTGACTTCATGTAGTGACACACGGCAGAACTCTAAGCTCTTGGTTCCATGAAGAGAACTATACAGAATATTGTATGTGTACTTTTGTGTCACTGAAGTGTCGTCCTAGGTCCAGGTCAAGCCTATAAAAGGGCCATGTGGCCCAGTACTTTGTTTACCAGTTAACAAAAATTTTAAATAAAAAATAAATGAATGTACTGAAATTACATATGTCCAACTCGTAAGCAACAAGACATGACAGGGTGTGTATTATGGTGATATAATTGCACACCTCAAATGTTTGTTAGGCACAAGGTGCAGCTGAGTGCCATTAAATGCACCTAAAGAACTTGATTATATTACCATAATGGCACACCCTGGAAGGTTTTACACTTATAAAATTGCATTTAAATATTTGACCTTAAATAAGTTGGAAATAAGAAGAAATTATTTTAAAAGAGAAAAAAATAGGACTGTTCATTGAAACATGCTTCTATTTTAACTTTGAAGACAAAAATGAGTCCACATTCTGGTAATGGAGGTTAGCTAAACACATTAAAAGGCAACAAAAACCATGTGTGGCAAGTATTTTTATTAAAAGTTATCTTTTGCATTTTACACCAATGCAGATATTTAATGGAAATGTGTTCTAAACTGTTGAACCTGCCAGATTGTTTTTTTTTTTTTTTTTTTGGGGGTAGATCTCTCATGAAAAACCCTATGTGATTCAAATGTATGTGCTTTTTGAGCTTCCAGAACTTATTGAAGTAGTTTGGGTTTGCCTCTTCCTATGTATCATTGATCTTCCTGTGCACTCATTGAGTGCCAAACTTCATTCATATGGCCCTAGACAATGGCAAGCAGGTGGGGTTCATCTATATTGACCTCACCAAAGCTTTTGACTTGGTGAACCACCAGCTTCTGTTAACAAAACTAGCTGCCCTAGGACTGTCCCGATACCATAAACTGGTTCCATAGCAACCTCACTGACAGAACCCAGCAAGTAAAGTCAATGGAACCCTGTCCAGTGTTAGAAGGTGTCCCTTGGTGTTCCCCAGGATCTATCCTGGGACCTCGTCTTTAGCCTATTCCTCAACACTGTCCCCAACACCTACTCCTCTAACATTCTGCTATGTGTGGATGATGCAGCAATATTTGCCAGTAACACCCAACTAGGTCCACTTACCAATGAACTACAAAGCAGCTTCAGGGCGCTAGAGCAATAGTTCATCCAGAACAGGTTGCTCCTCAATTCCAAGAAGACTAAAGTCCTGCTGTTCTCAAACCATCAGGCTATGAAGAAAGCAAGCCAGCTACATGTACATATAGTCAATGAGAAGGGTGAAGTACTTGAACAGGTAAAACATTCAAATACCTCTCGTCACACTTGATGATACTCCTACTTTCAACGCCCATATTGATCATATCATCAAAACCGTGAATGCAAAACTAAGAATACTACACAAACACATGCAGCTCCATCACACCAGACGCCATGAGCATTGTAGCCACCAGCTCTATACTATTGGTTATCGACTATGGACCGGCAGTCTACAGCGAGCCTCTGACACCTCGCTAAACAGAATCAAAATGGCCCTGAACAAAGACTGTAGGCTAGTCCTCGGCATTGGCAAACTCACCCACACCTGCGATCTTTCGCCCTAACTGGCTGGCTCCCACTCAGAGAAAGAATCAAGTACCAGGTCTGCCTCATGGGTAAGAAAGCACAACTCAGGCTAACCCTTCCAGGACTACAGACACTAGTTCAACCAGTGACTACCCTCACCACACTAGAAGCATGACCAACAAAGCCCTCTGTGTACCCTATAGAAGGACAAGCCTAGCACAGTGATCCTTCACTTTTAGGGCTCCAAAATGACTCAGTGGTCTCCTTCACAACAGGAACACAGAAAAGATTGGCCTTTTCAAAGAGAACTCAAAATACACTTTTCACAGTCTCAGACAATAAAATTTGAATGCTTTGAATGACCCCAAGCAATTGCAACACTTGCTAGCGTGCCCCTCACCCTAACCTTCAGTACACCCTACCCCAACCACTCAACTATCACTGCACCCAATTCCCTACCCCCATTCTCCTTTTCCACTCAATCACCACACACAATCTACAAATTGGCAGAATATGGCATCATGTTGCACCGTACTTGCCAGCAGATCTCACAACTGTACAGTGATTTCTGTATCACTGTACAGTTGTGAAATCTCTATTATCAGTTCAGTATGATGCCGTGTTCTGTAATTATCACTGGTCCCTCATTTGGTGTGTTTCTTTAGGGCTGGTTATGTATTTACAATAGGAGTACTAGTTACTGTACATTTTAGTACAGTACGATTATGTGCTAGCATTTGCAATATTTTTACTGCTGTAAACGCACCCGACAGGTGCCACATCACAAACATTCAGTCCAAGCTCTCCCTCCGACTCCCCTCTGCCATCTCCAGTGCCTCTTATGCCCCCTCCTAGCAAGCAGTTTCACCCTCCAGCTATCCTGGCACCACTAGTGTTACATCGGGTGGGGAGATCCTGTAGCAATTCCCACATGTGCATCAAATGCTTGGTGCAGCTGGCAGCTTGTAGCAAATCAGGGAGTTTGTTGCAGAGGTCCTGAGTTTTATAAAATTTGGTGCAGTGTCCTAGGTGCACCCAGAGCTTGCCACAACCCTTAGAGCAATGCGACTTGTGTTGCTCTCAGGGCTGTATTAAAATTGGGCCCCTGTGTTTAATTTATTGCCTCTTTCCTCTCCCTCTTTCTTACCTCTGTATTTCTTCACATTCAGCATTTACAGTGTTTAGCATGGAATACAGGAATCAAAATTCTGCACAATTTCACAGGTAGGATTTCTTTTCACAACTTCACACACAAACACAAACACACACACGCACACACTCACACACAACAAAAACAAAGGCCTAGTATCTCTAGTAGGGTAAGCAACAGAGACTTCCCTGGTAAGCAGGTAAAGATAGGAGGAGAATTTTTCATTGCCAGCAAAGGAACAATAATAATGAAAAACTATTGTGTAAGGAGAGTGTGATGATCATGGAAACAACATTTATTTATTTTTTTTTATTTTAGGTAGTTTTATTTTTGGGTCAATAACTGAAGGTTTTAGTGGTAAAATTGGTAGCCATTTTTGTGATGGAAGGCCAGTTCTGTATATAGCGGGACTGATTTGCTCACTGTGTGATGTGGCTACTGACAAATCTGGCCATGTTTAGGACAAGGATGACCATGCATTATGCTGTTATAATTCACTTTGAGACTCTTTTTCCAGTGGTTCTAAAAGTTGTTGTAAATGTTAAAACATTTAGAACAACTTTTCACAATTGCTACTGATTGGCGTTTGAAGACTTCACCAATCAGCAGCAACTGAAACTAAAAGATCAGTGATATCCCATCTGGATGAAATATCGATATGTTGAAACATCCACTGACAAGCTTTGTTTCAGGAAAACTGACACATCTCTGGTTTTCTAAATTTAAAAGAGGCTTACATTGTATTACAAGCAGCAACCCACCCCCAATAATGAAGAACAGGCTGTTTCTTACACCTCGGAGGGTCTTACCCTCACAGTACACATAAGCTTTGTTCTTGTACTTAATGACATCACCTACCCTACTGGGTGTGAGAATCACCTTGTTCTGCATGCAGCGGTGAAGTGTCATTCTCTATATAATGCACAGTCACCGACTGATTTTACCCAACTGAGTTTGTTTTAGACACATTTTATTAATTTGAATCCTTTTGGGGTATGGATATAAATTTTATAAGTAAGATCATTACAAACAGCTATACATTATAAATCATTTCCTGTCCCTGAATATAAGAGTGCTCCTCCTTTGCCTCTGAAATGGAACACTCCACTTCACTGATCCTGAATGCAGAGTCAGCTGTAAGCAGGATAAGAGGTCCTACAGTTCTGAGCACTGACTGGCTGAAATCACATAAATGGTTTACAATTAATTTATACACTGGGTAGGAATTTCCTGTGCCATGATTGGATGACAGGGCTCAGAACCCAGGTACTACGGGTCAACAAGCACCTGTCCAGGAGCTCTTATGGCAACCAGAATGCACTACACCTTGATATCCCTGCTTCCAGGAAACTTTTTGAAACCTGTCTGGTAGCCATGTTGGTAAAGCTAAAAATATCCACGCTAGCATTTGTCGTCACTTAAAAATACATTGCGCTGGCCTGGTGGCGCTGAGGGTTGAGCGCTGGACGCCACACCACCTGCGCTGGCAACCTGGGTTTGGGAGCAGACTCAGGTTGCTCTGGGTCGGCGGTGAGGAAAGACTGAGCATCTGTAAACAGTCTCTTTCCTCAAGGAAGGTGGACAGTATGGCGTTCTGTTTACCTGACACCCAGTGGTGGCTGGGTGTCAGCACATGTGCACCATCATATTTCTGGGGTGTTTCACCCCAAAATAAAGACATGGCTAGCAACCTCAGGCTCTGACTAGGTGAATACAAAAATAATTAGGTTGCTAGAGGGTCCCAAATTTAAATGGCAAGCATTTTCTGATTACCAACTGGAAAAAATGGCAGATTGGCGACAGTAAAAGGGCCATTTAAGTAAAACTGCATTTGCGACACTTTCAAACTTTTGCTAACTTTTCCCATTGACTTAGAATGGGAACTTGTTTTTGAATAACGTTTGAACCACTTAATATTTTTACGAAATCTTCAAAAGGCACATCAGAGACCCCAGATGCACATTCCTGAAGTTTTGGACCAATCCACGCAAACCGTTGACCTGTGAGCAAAAAGAAATCATAAAAAGCATAATTAAATTTATTTGTCGCTAATAACTCCACACCTGTATATCTGACTGGTACAAAGTTGGTAGATCCCAAGATCTACCATGCCCAATGTGCATACCAAATTTCAGGCAAATCCGTTAAACGGTGGCAAAGTTATTAAGGTGCAAAATTTGACCCTTTAACCTTAAAAGTGCTACTCAACCCTAACTATGGTAGCACTACCGTGCTACCATAATATATATATATATATATATACAGGTATATATATATATATATATATATATATATAGAGGCAAAAATCTCAGTTTAATGCTTTAGATTAGGGTTATTCCACAGCGACAAAGTGAGGAAATTAGCTGTTGGGGTTGAAAACCCCTTGGACCCCCGCCCACCCCCAACCGGCATTGGGAGTGCGCATTGGGATCTTCAGCCTAACTCTCACCCCATGACATGATGTAAAGCAGGAAGTATAGGAGAATGGGGTAGGAAGTTAGGACCCACGATCGTGTGCTTTAATGCCCCGGTTGGGAGGGTAGTGAGGAGTGCGAGAAATCAACCTAAATTTCACACTCCATATTGTGAACAACCTAACTAAAGCATTAAACAGATTTTGCCTCTAATTCCTTCTTTGAGAATGATAACGAGAAATAGTGAATGTAATGCAAGGGCGCGCTCCGATACTAACAGGGACAGCAGCAAACAGAAATGCTAACAGTGGCGCACATGGTAACAAGCATGAATGAGAACAGAAAGAAGCGCACATGGTGGCGTAGGGGAATGGTCTGCCACGTGATGTGTTGTCACATAGTAACATGGTGCCTGCAAACAGAAATGTCAATGGGCATGATGATGTAAAGTGAAACAGTAAGATAAACAGTACTGTAGACAGAAATGGCAAAAAATAACAGAAGCATAGCGCAAATGAAAGCATAAAGGATACGCACATGGTGGCGCAGGCGTCAATGGTAAGTGAAGCAGATGCGGATCCATAAGCAGAAAGGGCAACAGTAACAGTAATGTAAGCGCACAGGCTGGTTTTCTCCAAAACCTGCATTGAGAAAGACAGTGAGTACAAATAATGTATGCAAAATAATGAGTATCGGCGCAGAAAATGAGATCTTGGAATACTAAATACATTATATCTCAGGAACCGTGACGATAGAGAAAAAATTTAAAAGTCATATTATTTACAACTGTCCTGGCTAATTTGAATCATAGCCCACTAGGGGCTAAGAGATTTCCGACGAAAAGTCCGTATCTCGCACCGTTTCCTAGATCACGGGCCCAGAAAAGGCGATGACGCCGTAATGTTATCCTATGGGAAAAAGAAAAGTTTGGAGCGCCATAACTTTGCCTCCCTGTAATGTTTTTCACCAAACTACTGAAAGGCACATCTGTGGGCTGTTGGCTGTCTTCCCTCAAATTTCAGGAAAAAAGACCAAACCGTTATTTTGCAGCAGGGCTCCAAATGATTTCTGTTAAGTGTCGGGCGCCGTAATGTTATCCTATGGGAAAAACTGTCAATTTTGGAGTGCTGTAACTTTGCCGCCATGTGATATTTTTCACCAAACTACTGAAAGCACATCTGTGTACTGTGGCTGTCTTCCCTCAAATTTCAGGAAAAAAGACCAAACCGTTATTTTGCAGCAGGGTGCCAAAGGATTCCTGTAATGCTTCAGGCGCCGTAATGTTATCCTATGGAAAAACTGTCAACTTTGGAGTGCCATAACTTTTCCGCGTGTAATATGTTTTCAATACAACACTGAAAGGCACATCTGTGAGATGTCAGCTCGTTCCTCAAATTTCAGCCCAAAACTCCCAGCGGTTATTTTGCAGTGCAGTGCAGTGCCAAAAATTGCTGTCATTTTCCCACAGACTAGAAAATTACTGTTGCAATTTCGCGAAAGTTTCAAAAATTTGAGACACTTTCATGAGCACGAAAGTAATTTGCGAAAGTACTTTTTCAGAAATTTGAAAAACATATTTCTGGGGTGTTTTACCACAAAATAAAGACATGGCAAGCATCCTCAGGGCCCGACTAAGTGAATACAAAAAAATTAGGTTGCTAGAGGGTCCCAAATTTAAATGCCAACCATTTTTCTGATCACCAACTGAAAAAATGGCGATTGCGAAAGTAACAGGCCCATTTGGAAAGTAAAATGCATTTGCGAAAGTGTTGAACTTTTGTTAACTTTTCCCATTGACTGATAATGGAAACTGTTTTTGAATAACTTTTGAACCGTTTAATATTTTTCACGAAATCTTGAAAGGCACATTGGGGACCCTGGCTGCATGTTCCTGAAGATTTTGGGCTAGTCGCATAAACTGCACAACCTGTAGGTGCGACCACAGAATTCAGAAAAGCGTAAATGCGGCGCACAGATCACATAATAACTCCGCACCTGTATATCCAACCAGTACGAAACTTGGCAGATCCCAAGACCTATGGTTCTTGATCATAAATTCAAATTTCAGGCAAATCCATCAAGTGGTTGCAAAGTTATTAAGGTGCAAAGTTTTGGGGGTTAACATAGAAATGGCTCCTCAACCCACTATGGTAGCACTACCGTGCTACCATAATATATATATATATATATATATATATATATATATATATATATATATATATATAAAATGCATCAGTTAGGGTTGTTACTAAAGTGACAAAAGTAGGAAATGTGGCATTATTGTTTCCAACCCTAACGCCTCCCAACCTGCAGACACCGACAGGTGTCTGAGAGTCTACTGGAGTCGTCGGCTCTAATGCTCACCCACCACCACCCTATCCTGCAGAGACTGACAGGTGTCGAGGCTGTGCCTTGGGGTCATCGGCCCTAATGCTCACCCCATTCTCCTATACTTTGCCCATCTCAGCTTATTTACTTATGGAATGGGTGTGCATTAGGGCCGATGTTACCAAAACACACTCCCAATGCCTGTCAGTGTCTGCAGAATAGAGGTAGTGGTGGGTGAGTAGAACAAATGACTCAAAGGCATACCCAGATGCCTGTTAGTGTCTGCAGGTTGGGGGGTGCATCACTGATGCATTAATGAAGTGTTTTGCAATGAAAAAAGATATATATATATTATGGTAGCACTACCGTGCTACCATAGTTAGGAATTGAGTAGCACTTTTCTGGTTAAAGGGTGAAATTTTGCACCTTAATAACTTTGCCACCGTTCAACTGAGTTGGCTGAAATTTGGTAGGCATGTTTGGGCATAGTAGGTCTTGGGATCTGCCAACTTTCATATCGGTCGGATATACAGCTGTGTAATTATTAAGTGACAACCAAATGCACAATTACATTTTTTGCGAATTCTTTGCTCTAGCCTACAGGTCATGCAGGTTTGTCACGACCAGTCTAAACTTCAAGGAATGTGCAGCCAGGGGTCCCCAATGTGCCTTTTGAAGATTTCATGAAAAAATATTGAAAGGTTCAAAAGTTATTCAAAAACAAGTTCCCATTATAAGTCAATGGGAAAAGTTAACAAAAAGTTTGAAGTAGTCTGCAAATGCACTTTTAGTGTCGCAAATTTGCCATTTTGTTTTCAGTTACTGAGCAGAAAAATGCTTGGTATTTAAAATTGGGACCCTCTAGGGACACAGTTCTTTCTGTGTTCACCTAGTCGGACCTGAGGATGCTAGCCATGTCTTTATTTTGAGGTTAACACCACCAGACATATATTTTCAAATTTCTAGAAACAGTAGTGTTGCAAAGTAATTAGCACTTGCGACACTTTTACTGAAAGGCCTATGAAAAAGTGTTGCAAATTGCTGAAAGTACTTTTCCAGACTATGGCAAAATGACAGGAATTCTTTACCATCCTGCTGCGAAGAACGGTTTGGTCTTTTGGGCTGAAATTTGGAGGAAAGCAGCAAGCATCTCACAGATGTGCCTTTTGTGGTTTGGTGACAAAATATTGCACAGATTCAAGTTATGGTACACTGAAGTTGCCATTTTCCCATAGACTAACATGGTGGCATACGCCACGCCTTTCAGGCTCGTATCACCAAGCGGTGCGAGATGCAAATTTTGTCATGACAATGCATAGCCCTATAGACTCGCAATCAACAAAAATGTAGCCAGGAAAATCATGAATCATGTGATTTTTTGTCGTCATACGGTTACTGAGATATAAGCAATTTAGTATTCCAACAGCTCATTTTCTGCTCTGAGACCCATTATTATGCTTACATTCTTTGTACACACTGTCTTTCTCTATGCAGCTGTTGGGCAAAACCAGGGTGTGCACTTCCATTACTGTTACAGTTACCATTACCACTTGTGTTCCGTTCGCATTTGCATTACCGCTCCCGTGTATGCCACTGTGTGCGTTACCCCTGCGTTCTTGTTGCGTACACCACTTGCTTTTGCGTTTCCATTTCTCTTTACTTTGCCTCTTATTTCTGCTGTTAGCGTTACCATTTGCACTTCAATTGCCGTGCTGTGACCGTGCACATCACGGTTTGCGTTTCCATATGTGCTTGCATTTCCTTTTGCGTTTCTGTTTCCTTTGGCATTATTGTTGCTGTTACCATTACCATTTACATTTACAATTGTGGTAATGTGACCGATCTGTACGATACAGTTTGCGTTTCCATACATGCTTGCATTCCATTTCCATTTCTGTTTCCTTTGGCATTATTCTTCTTGTTACTTTACCAGTTGCATTTACAATTGCGATACCGTGCCCGTCGTGTTATTCGGTTTTGCGTTTCTGTCTTGCGTTAGCATTTCTATTTCTGTTCCTTTTGGCATTACTGTTGCTGTTACTGTTAACATTTCTATTTACAATTGTGGTAACATGATCGTATCGCATTCGGTTTGCATTTCTGTCGTCGTCCATTCCTGTTTCCATTTCTGTTTCCTTTGGCATTATTCTTCATGTTAACTTTACCATTTACATTTACAATTGTGGGACCGTGCCTGTGCGCATTATGGTTTGTGTTTCCATATGCGCGTCTGTTCCTATTTCCATTTCTGTTTCCTTTGGCGTTATTCTTCATGTTAACTTTGCTATTTGCATTTACAATTGTGATACCATGCCCGTACGTGTCATGGTTTGCATTTATCATGTACTGCATTCGCGTTTCCGTTCTGTTCCTTTGAGTTCTTTTTCCTGTAACCTTAACATTTGCATTTAAAATACCGTTGCGTCACTGTCGCCTTAACAGTTTCATTTTCATCACAGCTTGCATGTCCGTTGTGTCACTGTTACCGGCATCACTTTGCGCTTGTGTTTCTATTAAGGTTTGTTTTACCATTTACGTTTGTGTTACCAAGTGCATAACTGTTGGCTTGCGTTTGCATTGCTATTCCTGTTACTATGTGACAAGACATCACATGTTGGGAGCATGGGGCCCGCCACTGCATTCCATTCACTATATATCTTCCTCATTCTCAAAAGAGGAAATTAGAGGCAAAAAATCTGTTTAATGCATCAGTTAGGGTTGTTCCACAGTGACAAAGTGAAATTTGGTGTTGGGGTTGAAAGCCCCTTGGACCCCAGCCGCCCCACCCGGCACTAGGTGCGGAGGGTCGTTAGTCTAACTCTTACCCATTCTCCTACCGTCAGCTTCTTTACACATGTGATGGGGTGAGAGTTAGGGCCGATTATCCCATTGCACCACGATGCCAGCTTGGGGGATGGGCTGGGGGTCGCAAAGGGGCTTTCAACCTACACCGAATTTCCACTTTTGTCGCTGTGAACAACTTAACTGATGATTAATGATTTTGCCTCTATATATATATATATATATATATATATAATATACACACACACACACACACACATATACTGTATATTCATTGTAAAAACTTTGTTAATGCATCAGTGACACCTACGGGCCAGTATAGTTAGGGTTGGTTAGGTTGTTTAATGTTAAAGTGCAATGTTTGGAGGTGGGTAACTTTGCAATGATTCAACTGATGTGCATGAAATTTGGCATGCATAATGATCATGTAAAGGTCTGTGTGTGTGTCAAGTACTGATTACTTTCTGAGATAGAGAATGTTGAAAATACAGAATGTTTGGTTGTTCTAGACACTTTCTTGCTCACCTATATCTCAAAAACAGCTGTAAGTTGTGGTCTGAAATTTTCAGGGTACAAAGCTGTTGCACTAAAAAGTGCACTTTGAAGGTTTGGTGAAAAAATATTACTGCAGTCTAAAGCTGTGACATATTTTATTTCCTAGTATTTCCTATAGGAAAAATAGATGTCCTGCATGACATATTATGGTATGTCGCATCCTGTGTTCGACATATCATGGTATGTCACTTCTATTTTGACATATGATGATGTCGCACCCTGTGTTCAACATATCATGGTATGTCACATCCTGTGTTCGACATATCATGGCTGCCATCTTCTTTAGCTGTTTAGAGAGGATATTGAAGTACCAAACATTTTAAACACACACACAAAAAAGATTGCGGAAAACAGCTAAAGAGAACCTCTTTAGGGTGTTTTCTGATGATTTTTGCGTTTTAAGCTGGACCCAAAGAGTTTTTATCTCGGGTGCCAGCTTATACAGAAGAACAACTCGAGTCTGTTCTCTGTTTGAGAAAACAGTATTTTCTTGACTTCTGTAGCCACAGCTGGAATTAGTGCTGCTGACTGCAGAGTCATAGAAGATCCGTTCTGTGCGTTTGCGTGCCAAAATACATTGCTTCTGCTGGGCATACTGGGAGCCCACCCCAGTGTGCCCAAATGTGTTTATAATGTGTAAATACCTGTGAACAAGAAAAGCATCCCCGTGGTCTTTCTTCGATGCAGAATCCTGCATCAAAATGTGCGTAAATTTAAATGCAGGATCCTCCATCGAAGTGCTGTAATGTGCCACACAATGCAAAAGTACTTGATGCAAGATCCTGCATCAATATTGGTGCACATTTTGATGAAGGATCCTGCATCTATCTACTTTCCCCTTTTCAACAATGGGGTGCCCAATCCCCATGTCAATCTGTAACCCCCAGTATTGTGGCACTCTGGAAGCCCACCCCAGTGTGCCAATATATTTATTAAAATTAATTAAAGCTTTCCGACACTGGAATGCCCACTCCGATGTCAGATGACCCCCAGCCCACTCTTAATGCCAATGGGTGTGCCCAATCCCTTTGTCAGCATGATGATTGCCCCAAAAACTTATGTGGCACACTGGGAGCCCACCCAGTGTGCCCCAAATTTTTTTTTTTTGTTCCGTAAATGAAGAAAACCGTCCCTCAAAGTCTTTTTTTTTACCTGTAATGAAGAAAATGGTCCATCATTGTCTCTCTGTCCCTCTCCCCATCCACCCTCCCTCTGCACACCACCTCCCGCACCCCTTCACCCATACTTACCTCCAGAGCTTAGAAGCCGTGATCTTCTCTGGACGGAAAGCGTCTGCACTCTTTAAAGCTGAACTGCGAAATGAGGAATGGGTAAGTGCTGTATAATGGGGCTGAATGGGGTTTCAACTAGGTTGATATCTCAGCCAATTTTAGGAATTTTGCCACATTTTCAACATGGGGTTCTTGGACCCCTCCTCATGAACACTGTCACTGCCATTTAGTTTCTTGGTCCCAAAATGTGTTTTCACAGTTGCTGCGTGGAATCACCTTTTGGGACTGATTCATGAAATGACAGTGCCACTGTTCATGAGGTGGGGTCCCAAAAGCCATGTTGCAATTTTAGTGAGAAGATTCTAAAATGACTATTACGAGCATGCATTGCGCAGTTTCTACAGCGCTTGTAACATCGTAATTTTAATATTTTCAGCCAGATTTTTAACATTGCCATTTTTAACACCTCCTTATGAACAGTATAGCTGTCATTTTTCATATCCTGCCCAAAATATGTTTTCGTACCTGTGGCGCAGAATGGCGTGTTTGGTGCATGAAATCAACTTTGGGATGGATTAACAAGTGTGCAGTGCAACTGTTCATGAGGAAGGACCATAAAGCCTATGTTGAAAATTTGTTGAAAAATTCAAAAAAATGACTGCTCACTGGCGTCGTTGCACACTTTCTGCGCTTGTAACTTTGCCAGTTTTCATATTTTCCTCAGATTTTCCAACATTGACATTTTTTCACTACCTTATGAACAGAATAGCTGTCAGTTTGCACATCCTGTCCAGAATGTGATTTCACACCTGTGGCGCAGAATGGCGCGGTCACTGTGCGAAATCCACTTTTGGGATGGATTAACAAAATTACAGTTGTACTGTTCATGAGGGATCTTCCGTAATGCCAATGTTGAAAATTTTGCAAAAATTCCAAAAATGAGTGTGTTACTAACGTGAATTGCACAGCTTCTATGCACGCCGTGACTTTCCCATGGTTTCCCATTTTCACACTGTTGTACCATCTGGATGGAGGAATGGAGCACAGGGTCCAAAGGACCCTACGCTTCTTGGACACTGCTTCCACCATGACAGATGGATACTATTGCACAATCTGATGGAGGGACCCTGCACTCCCCACCATGACATATGGACAGTGTTGTACTATCTCAGTGGACAGATGGGAGAGCAGGGTCTGAGGGACCCTGCGCTCCCACAGTAAACTAAGGATACAATTATACTATCTGAAAAAGAGGAAATTCTTTCCAAAAACTTCGTTAATGCATCAGTTAAGGTGGATACCACAGCAACAAAGGCAGGGAATGAGGCATTAGGGTTTCCAACCCTAACATCCCACCCTGGGTTCCCACGCCTACCACCCATCACCTCCACCCTCCACATACCTACAGGTGTTGGGGTGTGCCATGGGATCATAAGGCCTAACTCTCACCCCATTGTCCTATACTGTAGTGTGTAAGCAGTTTTCACATGGAATGGGGTGAGGGTTGGGCATATGACCCATGGCACACCCTGATGCTGTAAGTGTGCGGGGGTGGGGTATATTTATATTATACTGGCCCAAAATCACAGTGCCACTGCTCATGAGGGAGGTCCAAAGAGCCCATGTTGAAAATTTGATTAAAAATCACATGGCAACTGAGGTTCTATGCAGAGAAGTACAAAGTAATTCACCTGGGAAGAGGAAACTCTGGGGAGCGCTACAGGATGGGTGCGAAAGTGCTGATGATCACCAAAGAAAAAATGACCTAGGAGTTCTCTTTCTGATCACCTAAAGGTGTCAAAACAAAGGAAAGAGGATAAGACACTTGACATATGGAGGCTACCCAATCCTAATTTCCAGACCCTCTTTACCTGTAGAGAAATATAGTTTACTTCTTAAAAGTGAGGAAATTAAATGCAAATAGATACTTTAATGCACTAGTTAGGGTTGATCTTATGCCTTTCAAAGTATGGAAATGTGGTGTTTGGGTTCCCAACCCTACACACCACCTCATCCAACCGTCCCACCCTCCCACCCTCCACCTCCACACACCATCAGGCATCGGGTGTGCCTTGGGTCATTAGCCCTGACACTCACCCCATTCCATAGGTACATAAGCTGAGATGGACTCACGCCACCCCTATTTCATAAAAATAAGCTGAGATGGAAAGAGTATAAGAGAATGGGGTGAGTGTTAGGTCCATCTCAGCTTATGTACCTATGCAATGGGGTGAGTGGAATCTGTCAAGTGGTTTCTGAGATATAAAGTGTTGAAAAACAGAAAATTCATTTTTTAACATTTCTTTGCCCACCTGTATCTCAGGAATGCCTTTATGTTGTGGTCTGGAATTTTCAGCATAGAAAGCCTTTGTGACACAGATGTGCCTTTTGAAGGTTTGGCGAAAAATATTAATCCATTCAAAAGGTATGACATTTTTAATTTTCCCATTGTTTCCTATGGGAAAATGTATATGTCAGGCATGAAAAATATATTTTTCATGACAATAGGAGTATTGTACGAAAATAACAGCTTATTTTTGAATAATAGGAGTACTGTGCAAAAATAGCAGCTTTTTTCGCAAAGTATGGTGGTATTTTTCACACAGTTCACAGTCCGCTCGATAGATTGAGCTGGGTGCATCCGCCATCTTGTTTTGCCACTTAGCGAGGATGTTACAGTAACGAAAGGAAACTTTTAAAACAGAAAAAACATCATAACACAGCTAAAGTGGACCCTTTCAGGTGTATTCTGATGCTTTTTTCCTTTTCAGCTAGCCCCAAACAAGTTTTTATGTCGGGTGCCAGCTTCTTAACAGAACTGCTTGAAAGCCATTCTCTGTATGAGAACAGCAGTATTTTCTTAACTTCTGTAGCCACAGCTAGAACCGTGCTGCTGGCTACAGAGTCAAGGAACACCCGCTTTGTTCCACGCTGACATGGGGTGCCCAATCCCGTGTCGGAATGTATGCCCCCTCACACACATTTATATGGCACACTGGGAGCCCACCACAGTGTGCCCTACTGCTACATTTATTGAAAACTCTATAAAAATGAAACCATCTTCTGATGCTTTTTATTCGATGCAGAATCCTGCATCGAATTTACAATAATGCATCAATGTATTCTGCCCCCAAATTCCTATTTTTCGCACCGATATTGGTGTGCCCAATCCTTATGTTGCTGTGTAAACCCCCAGTATTGGGGCACACTGGGAGCTCACCCAGTATGCCCAGATAAATGGTAATTATGTCAAAACTCTGGCACTGGGATGCCACTCCCAGTGTTGGATGCCTCCTCAGCCCAATTCTATTGCCGGCGAGGGTACCCAATCCCCTGTTGGCATCATAATCCCAACTTTGGTGGCACACTGGAAGCCCACCCCAGTGTGCCCAATTATTTATTTTTATTTTAACCTGTGAAAAAGAAAACCATCCCTGTTGTCTTCGATGCAGAGTCCTGCATCAAAATTTGTAAAAACTTTGATGCAGGATCCTGTATCAAAGTATTGCTGAAGGGTGCCCAATCCCCTGTTGGCATCATTACCTCTCCAACTTTGCTGGCACACTGGGAGCCCACCCAGTGTGCCCAAGTATTTTTTATTTTAACCTGTGAAAAAGAAAAACACCCCCATTGTTCGATGCAGAATCTTGCATCGCAATTTGCAAAAATTTCAGTGTAGGATCCAGTATAGAAGATTGCTGATGGGGTGCCCAATCCCCTGTTGGCATCATGATCCCCCCAACTTTGGTGGCACACTGGAGCCCACCCAGTGTGCCCAATTATTTTTTATTTTAACATGTAAAAAAAGAAAACCATTTCCTGAAGTATTTTTTTACCCTGCAAAAAGAAAATTATGCCTTGCTGTCTCCCACTCCACCCTCCCCACCCTCCCTCTGTGCACCTACCTCCCTGCACCCCCACCCATACTTACCTCTGGAGGTTAGGATTGGTGATCTTTCTGGACCAGGACGAGTCTGCACTCTTCAAAGCCGAACTGTGATCTGAGGAATCAAGGTAAGCTGTATAATGGGAGTCAGTGGGAGGGTCAACTTATGTTGATATCTCAGTCAATTTTGGAATTTTGCCTCACACTTTCAACATGGGGTTCTTGAGCCCCCACCTCATGAATAGTGGCACCATTTTTCGTTTCGATCCGAAAGGTGATTTTATGGCTGCTGCGGGGATCACCTTTTGGGACCAATTCACAAAATGACAGTGCCACTGTTCATGAGGAGGTTCCCAGAAACCCATGTTGAAAATTTGATGAAATAATTCAAAAATGTCTCATGTTATGAGTATGCATTGCACAGTTTCTACGCACGATGTAATTTCACCAATTTTTAATATTTCCACTTCAGATTTTCAACATTGCCATTTTTTCACACCTCCTTATAAACAGTATAGCTGTCATTTTGCATATCCTGCCTAGAATGTGTTTTCACACCTGTGGCACAGAATGGCACAGTCACTGTGTGAAATCAACTTTTGGAATGGATTAACAAAATCACAGTTTCACTATTCGTGAGGGAGGTCCCAAAATGCCAATGTTGAAAATTTGGTAAAATCCCCTAAATGACTACATTACAAGTGCGTGTTGCCCAGTTTCTACATACGCTTGTAATGTCGCCAATTTTTCCTGTTTACACTCTAAATTTTGATATTGCCCTTTTCCACACCACCTCATGAATAGTGCAGCTGTCATTTTCAAATCCTACTGAAAATGTTTTTCTGCAACTATGGCACAAAAACAGTGTTACAGTTGTGCGGAATTACATTTTCATGGGGTTTGAAAGTTGGTTGTACTGGGTACATGTGGTGAGGTGCTAAGAAAGTTATGTTGAACAATTGGGGCCCAATTCCAGACAGTGTTACATCTGGCGCAAAGCAATTTACGCTGAACCGGATGGAGCAAACTGCACCTTGCACCAGGCATAACGCGAAGTTATGATTCCAAGTCGCGGCTTGTACCATGCCATATGTACGTTGTGCCAAAGGTGGGCTATGCCACTCACTATTCCCGCAACCTGCAGCAGCATAGTACAAGGGTGGGTTACGGCAAGTGCACCCTATTCCAGAAGGGTGGCTGCAGTAACCCACTTACACCATTCCAGAAGAGGCAATGGCATAGCAGGTTTAGACCAGCTAGGAGTTGGTCTAACGGGCATCCATCCTGACACAGCGATGGGCGCCCCACAGCACTGGGGAAAACACATGTGTGTGCTCCCATGCCCCCTGCACAGTCATGCCCCCATCCCACAAACACTGGGGACCCCGGGTCCAATTCTGTGCCCCGATCACCAGTGTCAACTGGCCAGCCCTCCCAATGCCCCCAGGTGCGTTTGGGTGTGTTACAGGGTGGTGGGGTTCTGGGGGCAGTAGACTGTGTGCTATGACTTGCAACACCCAGGTCAAGTGCACTATTCCTTGGCGATAGCCTATGGCTACCGCAAGTCATGGGCGAGGTGCTGGGGACCCTCTGTCTAGAATAGTGCAGGGCCTCCGTGTTGTGCTGCATGATGCAACTCCCATATGCTCACGAGTTGTGCCATGAATTTTGGAATTGAGCCCTGGGATGGTTATAGGGGTGGGGGGCATGACAATGCAGGGGAGGTATGGGGAACACATGTGTTTTCTGGGGCATCTGTTGCTGTGCCAGGATGGATGCCCCTTGGTCTCCTCTGTTGGTCTAACCCCACTATGCCATTGTCTCTTCTGGAATGGTGTAAGGGTTACGGCAGTCGCCTTCCGGAATAAGGTGCAGTTGCTGCCATAACCACCCTTGAACCATGCTGCTGTGGGTTGCTGGTATAGTGGTGGTATAGCTCACTTTTGGCACAACCCGTATATGGCATGATACAAGCCGTGACTTGAATTATGATTGCATTATACTTGTGTGCAAGGGTGATTGCGCCATTGGGTTTGGGCGAATCACCTTGCGCCAGGCATAATGCCTTCTGGAGTTGGGCCCCTGGGGTGAAATTATTTGAAATGACACAGTTATAACTACTTGTTGCAATTTCAGTATGTCTGCTCATAACTTAATGTGTGGAAGTGCAGGGCCGAGATCCCTGTGTTTCCACAACTAGATACATATGTGCATCTGTAGAGGGATTGGAGTGCAGGGTCCTTTGGACCCTGCACCCCACCATGACATATGGACACTGTTGTATTATCTGGATGGAGGGAGGGATGGGAGCACAGGATACAAAATGACATATGGATACTGTTGTACTATGTTGTTCTATCTGGATGGAGGATAGGACCCACTGTGACATATAGATACTGTTGTACTGTCTCGATGGAGGGTTCAGATCCTGTGCTCCCACTGTAGCATGTGGACAGTGTTGTACTATCTTGATGGAGGGTTTGGACCCAACTCTCACTGTGACATATGGATCCTCCATACAGTTTTGGTTACTCCCATGTCATTTGACAATGCTTATTGTATTGCATCATTATTAGATAACTCCCTATTGTAGAATTTTCATTCTGTATATGTTTACTGTCATTGTTCATGATGTCTGTAACACTTGCCTGCCACACTTTGCACTGATGTGGAGCCTTTTAATAGTGCCTATTATATAATGTTTCTCTTCATGCTCAATTACTGTCATTGTTCATGATGTCTGCAATACCTGCCTGCCACACTTTGTACTGACGCTGAGCCTTTGAAAAAGAGTCTCTGACTCAAAGGGTTGTAATTCCTAGACTTTAATAAGTAAATAAATAAAAAATACTGTTGTACTATCTGCATGGAGGGATGGACCTGCACTCCCACCATGACATATGGATACTGTTGTACTATCTGGATGGAGGAATGGGAGCGCAGGGTCTGAAGGACCCTGAGCTCCCAAAGTAAAATGAGGATACAATTATACTATCTGAAAAGAAGGAAATTCTTTGCAAAAATTCATTAATGCATCAGTTAGGGTGAATATCACGGCAACAAAGCAGGAAATGAGGCAATAGATTTCCAGTCCTAATGCCCCACCCCAGGGTTCCCACCCTCCATACAACAACAGGCATCGAGGTGTGCCATTGGGTCATCAGGCCTAAATCTCAGCCCATTGTCCTACACTGTAGTGTGTAAGCTTGTTTACATGTGGAATGGGGTGGGACTTGGGCTTGATGACTAACGGCACACCCGACGCCTGTTGTTGTGGGCAGTGGGGATGGGCATGGAGTGGTAGAGGTGGAACCCTTGGGGGTGGGGCGTTAGTGTTGGAAACCCTAACACCTCATTTCCCTGCTTTTTGCTGTGGCATTCACCCTAACTGATTCATGAACAAAGTTTTTGCAAAGAATTCTGGCAGATGTTATCCATATTTCCAGGGTGGTCTCACCTACAGTGAGGATATCACATTTATCCTCACTGTAGCTCATTTATCTTAACAGCTGGTCACTGAGAGGCACTATCTACAGTTAAGCACATCAGTGGCCCCATTGCATATCCTTATCTATATATATATATATATAAAATGCACTGTTTATACATATAAATAAGGGATATGCAATGGGCCACTAAATATCACTGATATTTGGCCCAAGTGCAGTTGACTTTATGACCTTCTGAGTGGCGCAGCCATGAGTGAGGTCACAAGGTCAAACTGTATAGGGGAAATATCAGTGATATTTCAGTGGCCCCATTGCATATCTCATTTATGTAAGGCCATTTGATTTTTGTTGCTTTGGTTTACTTTTTATTTTTTTTTATATATATTTTCATGTGTTTCCTCTCTGTTTGTTTTATGTTGTTCTTAGTAATAGGTTGGGACTAGCGTGGTAGCTAGGGTCTCTATATATGCCCGTTGCTAATGTGCAATTTTATTGGCTGCTTCCTTTCTGTGGGTGGACTAAACAGTTTTTTCCAGTATGGCAGCAGTAGCTCCCGTTAGCTAGGGAGCAAGCTTTTATTAATTTCGTTTCATTTGTATTTCTGTTTTAAATGTTGAACATCTGGTTGATCCTGCTTTGTGGTATGTTCATCCACTTCAGGGATGAGAGGAGGATGTTGCCAGCTGACGAATATGCTCTTTAGGAGAGGAGGATATTCCCCATTAGGCTGAAGCAATGAGAGCCAGTGGGAGGTAGGGAGTTGAAGTCCTAGGTCAGAATGGATGGCTGCAGCATTTTGGACTTTTTGTGACAGTTTTGTGATAGTGGATTTATTATTTTTGATGAGAGATAAAACAACCCCCACAAAACAAACATTTGTCAATGCTGAATGTTGTCTCGCTGGCATTGGCATTGGTAGTGCCGGAGTTAGAGACGAGAATAGGAATGGCAGTGAAGTATTGAAGTGACGCCAACCCCACCCCACCCTGCAGAAACTGACAGGCATTGCGGTGTGCTTTTGGGTCATCAGCTATAACGCTCATGCCATTTTACCTCACCCTACCCTGTAGACACTGACAAGTGTCGTGGTGTTTTGGGGGTCTTCGGCGTTATACTTACCCCATTCCTAAGAAAATACACTGAGTTGAGTGCAGTGTAGAACAATGGGTGAACTTTGTGGCTGAATACTGCAAGGCACATCACAATGTGTGTCACTGGCTGCAGGGTGGGGGTGGGGTGGAATATGGAGCATTACAGCCTATGACCCCAAGTCACACCCCTGATGCCTGTCAGTCTGCACAGGGTGGGCTGTTACAGTTGGAAACCCTAACACCATAGGCGAGTGTTGGTATTTTCACTCCAAATTTTTAACATGGGCTTTTTGTGACCCCACCTCATGAAGAGTGGCACTATCAGTTTGTTAGCTGAAAAGTGGTTTTGAACAGCGGCTATGCCATTTGGCGACACAGGTCCAAAAGCACATTTTAGGTAGTATGTAAAAATGAGAACTGTATTGTTCATGAGGAGGTGTAAAAAATGGCAACATTGAAAATCTGGAGTGAAAATATGAAAAAATTTGAAGTCATGAGCATGCATAGAAACTGTGTAACACACAGCCGTAACTCAATTATTTTGGATTTTTAACCACATTTTCAAAATAGGCATTTTGGGACCTCCCTCATGAGCAGTGGCACTGTGATTTTGTTAATTTGTCCCAAAAGTTGATTTCCCCAGCAACCATGCCATTGTGCACCACAGGTGTGAAAACATATTTTGGGCAGGATGTGAAAAATGACAGCTGTACTGTTCATAAGGAGGTGTGGAAAAATGCCAGTGATGAAAATGTGGCATAAAATATTGCAAATTTGCAAAGTTACAAGGGTGCATGGGAACTGTACAGCGCATGCTTGCAGCACATTTATAGACTTTCGTCACCAAATTTTCAACATAGGCATTTGAGGACCTCTGCTCATGAATAGTGTCACCGCTATTTCAAAACTGTCCCAAAACTGATTTCACGTAGTGACTACGCTTATTCGAGCTGCACGTGCAAAACACATTTAGGCCAGAATATGTAAAATGACAGCTGTACTGTTCATAAGGAGGTGTGGAAAATGCCAATTTTGAAAATCTGTAGTGAAAATATTACAAATTCAATAGGTTACGAGTGTGCATGGTAACTACGCACGACGCTTGTAAAACAGCCATTCTTTTGATTTTTCCACCAAATTTGTAACATAGGCTTTTTGAGAGCCCCCTCATGAACAGTGGCACTGTCATTTCGTTAATCGGTCCCAAAATGTGATTCTGTGCAGTGACCGTGAATTCACCTTCGGGACCGAATAACGCTATGACAGTGACTGAATTCATGAGGAGGGTTTCAATAACCCCATGTTGAAAATTTGTGTCAAAAGTCCCAAAATGCCAGAGATATGCACCAAAGTTGAAAAACCCTATTTATGCCATTATACAGCTTACCAGCATTTCTTCAGTTCATGGTCGGCTTTGAAGGGTGCAGATGTGTTCTCGGTCCACCAAGATCATCGCCGGACTCCAGAAGGTAAGTATGGGGTGAGGGGTGTGGGGAGGCAGGGTGCGAGAGGGTGGGCGCGGGTTGGGGAGGGCAGAGAGACCGTGATGAACCATTTTCTGTTTTACAGGTGAAAAAAAAGGAACATTGTGAGACTTTTTTCAGGGACATTTGGCACGCTGGGGTGGGTTCCCAGTATGCCACCTGATTGTTTTGGGGAGGGGGCTGTAGCCGACAGGGATTGGGCACCCCATCAGCACATACGAAAGGGGGCAAGAGCCGAGGGATTGGGCACCCCTCAGCACACAACAGATGGGGGGAGACATTATGTTGATGGGGAGTGGGCCCTCATTGGCAAAATAAACAGGAGGGGGGACTGTAGCCAATGGGGATTGGGCCCCTGTAGGCAAAGAAAGACTGTTTGGGGAGAGGCATGATGCCGAGGGGTTTGGACACCCCTCAGCACACACTTGGGAGGTCATTATGCCAACAGGGAGTGGGCTCCCACAGGCAAATTAACGTGGGTTGGGGCATGCAACAGGGGATTGGGCATCCCTGAAGTTGAGTGGTGGCAGTCAGTGCCGCCATGTTTTACGTGGGAGGTGTGTTATTGTGCGCTGCAATGAGAAGCTTTCTTCTCATTGCAGCGGATACCCCTACGATCTGGTGGCCACATTCTGAATTGCTGGTGTGGCGCCTGCATGCTGGCTGATTGGGGAATGAGGGCGCACCTACTGGTGCATCCCTTGCATTTGCCCACAGCGACCGCACCTCAAATCTGCTGCTACTGCAATATGTTGACTGGTGTGCAGCGAGCTGACATAAAGACCTCTCAGTGTGAATGCAGGTTTCACACTGAAGAGGTTAAGAGCTGCAGCCAGCGGTGTGTGTGTGTGCGGTTGTAGTTGTAGTAGGTGTAGTGCAGTTTGTGCCACTGGTGTGCTTAACTGCAGATAGTGCTTCTCAGTGACCTATTGTTAGGATAATGAGCTACAGTGAGGATAAATATGATATCCTCACTGTAGGTCAGACCACCCTGAGATATGGATAATATTTTCTGGAATTTATCCTCACGGGAATTGAGGCTGTTTTGTGTTAAACCCTAACTCTGCACTTTAATAGCTTCACCCCCAACAGATTTGCATGATATTGTGCATACGCCATCTGGGAAGTCTCTAACTTGTCAAGTTTCGTTCCTGTTGGATGTGTGATTCTGAAATCTGAATACTGCATTTTAGGAAAAACTGAATTTTTGCTGTTTGCTTTTGGCATTGTCTAGTGCCCAGATGGTTTAGAGATTTTGTCAGAAATTTTCTGCGAGAAAGGGCTTGCCCAGAATGGTTCCTTTCTTTGGTTTGTTGAAAAATGTTAATCTGTTCCCATGTCATAGGATTTGAAATTTCAGTTCTGAGCATGCTCAGTAGAGTCTTTGGGTAGGTTTGATACTCTACTGAGGATGCTCAGAACTGAAATTTTGCTGGAAGGTTGACCAACTATAAATATTAATTAATTCAGGACAAAATGAAGCACAGGCTGCAACAAAGTACAGCATACAAAGATCTTATAAAGTGAGGTTGCAAGTATATAATCTATTAATAGCCTCAGTCAGATAGGCACACATCCTTATGATGCATGTGAAAATTAATTATCACAATACCGACAAATATCTCTATTTTGTGGAGGAAAATACACTTTATATTTTGAACCAGAGTGATTAATCTCTGCACGAACACTTGCAATCAACATCATAAAGATAAATGTAGCCATGTGGCAACCATGTATATTTCGATTCACAACCATAAAAATTAATGGTGTATGATCTTATTGTGAGCATCGGAATATTAAAATAATTAGCACCAGTCCATGTGGGTCATGTGTTAAAATGATGTTTTATATCAAATGATGAAATTAAGCACAATAAAATATAGAAACATAGAAATTTGATGGCAGAAAAGGACATCCTGGCCCATCCAGTCTACCCATTATACCCACCGCATAGGTAACTCTAGACCCTAATTGGCCACCTTCCCCTTGCCACTGCCTCCCCATGGAGACTCCAATTCCTGTTCCTTTTCCCAGTTCCACCACCTCTTTTGGTTATTCCTATGTGTTTATCTCAAGCCCTCTTAAATTCACCTACCATTTTGCTCCCTCCACCTCTGCCGGTAGTCTGTTTCAGGGTCCACCACACTCTCCATAAAGTAATGCCCTGTCCTGTTCCTCTGAACTTTTCTCCTCCAACTTCAAACTGTGCCCTCTAGTTTTCAGACTTGTTTTCCTTTGAAAGATGCTCCCTTCCCACACCTTGTTAATCCCCTTCAAATATTTAAATGTCTCTATCATGACAATGATGTCAAGTGACCTGATATGATAGAAAAGCTGTAGGATCTATAGAATCATTGATACCCAAACCTTCTCTGGCTCCTACAGCATAAATCCAAAAACTCTCTTGTCATCTACCTTGCTTTCCCAATCACCGCCTGTTGTCCCTGTGCCATTTTTCTATGCCGGTGAACCAAATTTCATGGGGCTTCCTCTTGTTTCCTTCAAATGTTTCACAATAGCATATGCCATATCATTTTTATGGCACCTAAATATTCATTGATTCACACCAAAATTGTTTAATAGTGCATTACATATAAACACACCCACATAAAAAGGACAACAAATAAACCACTCCTGTAGTCTCACAATTTATGAATCCTTAGACATATTGTGTTTGTCCAGTCTTCAGATTCACAAATGTTTTACACTGGCTGACATACAGTATGCACAAAAGGTGCACTTCCCATACCTAAAAGTGCCCTCGGTAGAGGAGGTAACTAGGATATTGCTGGTCCACAACTTAAGGCAAGAAATTGGTCACTACCACATCTTGCACTGCCTCAGGTCATATGAACACAAAATATGGGCCATCAGATACTACATGGCTTAACCTTGGATCAGCCTTTAGGAATCAATATTTAGGAATTTGTACTGATTACATTTGTTACAGAATATAATAATTTTTCTGCTAAGATAGAACACATATTTCAAAACTGGCCTATTCTTATGGGAGAACAAAAGTCTGTACTGTAACTCTGCAGGTGAGAAACCATGTGTTATCTTCAGCACAGCAACAACTCTGAGGCTAAATTAGTCCATAGTAGACTACCTTCAACTCCCAACCCAAGACAGCATCTCAACTGGCTCCTAAAGAAACAAAATGATTTTTTAAATGCCACAGGTGTAAATTAATTTCTGCAAATTTTCAGAACAGGAAAATACCTTCATCTACTCAGGTGACATGAGTAAAATAATTGAAATTAGGAGTGCCTTACATGTGACATCACGTTGGTGGCATAAGCATTATGGTACCCTTGTAACAAGGTAATAGACTGAAGAGTGTCAAACCAGAGGGCTTGAATCAGCAGTGAGATCTAAAACCTTTTCTGTTAGACTAAAACTATTTTTCTGCATTTTCTACATGTACTCCTTCTACCTTTGCCTCTCCCTACTTCCTGGATGGAATGCATATGGATCCCCATATCCTGAACCTCCAAGTGTGACTAAAAACAAAACTTAAGTGAGATCACATGCTCATGCCAGTTTTTCTGTCTTTTTCTGGGACTTCTTCCAGGGCTGCTAGGATCTGTGATGGGAATAAAATTCAATCCTGCACTTAATTTGCATTTAAAATAAGTATTAAACATATTGTATTGCAAGTTATGGTTGTGATACTGGATATACAGATTTGCCTATTTTTATATTTCTATATCACTTTACACTTGTTTCACAATGTGTGATGTTACTGAGCAGTCTGGCTATTTAAACAGTGTAATTCACATCTCCTGCCATGCTCCCATGAAGAGTTGGATAGCTGACGTGCCAGGGCATTGGCAGCAGCTCAAGCGGCAAAGAACATAAGAAAGGAGTTGGCAAGGCTGGCTGGTGGTGCTGAGGGTTGAGGCGCTGGATGCTACACCTCATGCCATGCCGGTGATTTGGGTTCGGAACAGACTCGGGCATCGGGGTTGGCAGGGGAGGGAAGGGACTGAGCATCCGGAGGACAGCCTCCTTTTCTGGGTGGGTACTGGAGTATGCCTCACTCCATAGTGCCACCTGGTGGACACTAGGTGACCCACAGGTAGTGAGGCTAGACAAAACATCGGGGGATAGAGTGGCAGTGGACATCTGTACATACTCTAGGTGAGCTGACGTCATGGTATGTCCACACTCTGGGGAGCAACACAATGGAAAAACCCTGGCAGCCAGCGGAGGTGAAGGGGGCCCCAGAGACGTGCCCACATCCTGTCACCGAACTTGCCCCAGTGAATCTCCTGGCTGCATCTCTGGACCACAGTAAGTCCCTCTAATCATGGAAAGGCTACCAAGGTGGGTGGGCCTCCCTGGAGAGTGATCTGGGGGCTGGACTAACTGTGGACCGGATGGGGGACCATGTGGAGGTTTCAGGCTGGGAGAAGAGGCACCATCGAGAGGGTACCCTGGAGAGATGCTCTGGTGCCAGAGGGGAAAAAAAAAGAAAGGAGTTGGCAGATTGGGACCATGTGATCCATCGAGTCTTCCCATTGTGGTTACCCCACCCCCTAGTTATTTTTCTTCCTAAGCTACCCATAATGCTTGTCCCATGCAAGTTTGAATTATCTTACTGTCTTTGATGCTACCACTTCTGGTAGCAGGCTTTCCATGGGTCTATCACCCTCTCAGTGATAAAGTACTTCCTAGAATTGCTTTTAAACCCACCTCCCACCAGATGCAAGTTGTGCCCTTTGTATGCGTAGCCTTGTTTTCCTGAAAGAGGTTTCCATCTGAGTTGTGTTCATTCTCCCAATACATTTAAATGTTTCTATCATGTCCCCTCCCATTTTAATGTGCTCTAGAGAAATAAATTCAACTCCTTGAGTTGTTTCATGTGGCTGATGGTGCAGCCCTTCTTTGTACTGTCTCTAAACGGTCAACGCCCTTTTTCAGGTGAGGCCTCAGAACTGGGTGCAGTATTCCAGGTAAGGCCTCACCAAGTTCTGTAGACTGGCATGATTACCTCCTGTTTTCTGCGTGTAATACTCCTGCCTATGCATCTGAGGTTGCCCCAGGCCTTCTGTGCAGCTTTTTCACATTGTTTTCCTACTTTAAGTCATCTGAAATTATTACGCCTAGATCCCGTTCCATCTGAGTCTCTAATTGATGCCCTTCCAGTAAGTATTTTTCCCTGGGTTTCATTTTCCCAGGTGCATTACCTTACACTTCTTGGTGTTAAACTGTAACTGCCAAGTCCTGGACCGTGTCTTCCAGTTTTCTGAGATCAGCTTCCATACCTGAGGCTCCCTCCTG
Organism: Neoceratodus forsteri; assembly: GCA_016271365.2. Classification (NCBI taxonomy): domain Eukaryota; kingdom Metazoa; phylum Chordata; order Ceratodontiformes; family Ceratodontidae; genus Neoceratodus; species Neoceratodus forsteri. The sequence goes on along the minus strand of CM028129.1, from coordinate 1,681,946,442 downwards.
TGTGTTCACCCTGTTGCAGAGCTTCATATCATCTGCAAACAGGCACACCTTCCTTCCAGTCCATCGGTGACATTGCTGATAAATATGTTGAAGAGGACTAGACTTAGCGCTGACCCTTGTGGAATGTGGAATGCCACTGATCACTCTGCCCTCCCTTGATAGTGACCCATTGACCAAAACTCTTTGGGTCCTATTCAGAAGCCAGTTTGTCAATCCAGCTGATTATATTTTGACTGACCCCTGTGTGTTCCAGTTTAGTAGCTAGTTCCTTTGGGGAATGGTGTTGAAGGCTTTGCTGATGTCCAGGTACACCTCATCCACTGCCCCACCCTAGTTTACTATTCTGGTAACCCAATCAGAAGAAATCAATCATGTTGGTTTAGCACAAGCACCCAGCTGTAAAACCATGCTGTCCAGGGTCTAGTTTTCCACTATCTTTAATGTAATCTACTATTCTTTCCTTTAGCAATGACTCAATAATTTTCCAGGCTGACTAGGCGGTAGTTTTCGGCCTCTTCCTTGCTTCCACTTCTGTGCAAGGGCACTACTGTTGCCCTTTCCAGTCCTATGGTACTCTGCCACTATCCAGTAACTTATTGAATAGCTCGCTAGAGGTGCAGCAATTTCTTCATGAAACTCTTTTAGTGCTCTAGGGTGGATGCCATCCGCCCCATGGCTGTATCCACCGTAAGTTTACTTAGCTCTTCTATGACCCTCTCCTAGTGAATGGGCTTGAGTCTACCTCTCTAGTGTTATGCTCTGTCTCACCTAGTGGAGAGCCTTTACCACAGTCTTCTATTGTGAAGACCAACAGAAGAATTTCTTTGGCAACTCTGCTTTATCTTCCTCTTTCTCTTATAACTGGCCTTCTTTTGTTGCTAGTCAGACTGTCCCACCCTTACTCTTTCTTTTTCCCCAAATGTATCTATAGAAGTGTTATCTCCCTTCTAAACCCCTGATTCTCTTCTCCTTTGTCTGGGCTTTGGCAATCTGATTGCTTTTCCTGCCTCCTTGAGTTTGTTCCTGTGTTCCTCCCTGTCTGTTTCTTTTTTTTTTTGGCTCCTTGTATTGTTTAAAACCCTCTTCTTGCCCCTGATTTTGGTTGTTACCTCTTCGGAGAACCAGAGAAGGTTCTTCCTTCTTTTGATTTAATGATCTGTCCAGCACATTGTTCTGAAACTGTAGTCAAAGCATTTTTCAAGGTCTCCCAGCAGTCTTCCACATCCCTGGTGTTACTGATCACTAGCATGACTTTGATCCTGGATTTCATTCTGGGAAAGTTTGCTTTCCAGAAATCAAGTATCTTGATTTTTGTGTGACTTATATCCTCTACTTTGTTTACTGATACCCAGATTGACCTGGATAGCTGGTCCCCAGATTGAGCCCCACATAAATGTTTGAAATCCTGTTGCTGTTTCTGAGTACCTGGTCCAGGATTGCTTTGTCTGTGGTGGGTGAGTCACCCAGTTGATGCAATCCTGCTGCCTGTAGTGCTAACAGGAATTCTTTGCTCCACTCTGAGGATGCTGTGTATGAGGACCAATCCACATCTGGCAGATTGTAGTCTCTGACCAGTAGTAACTCACCCTTGTGTGACATCATCAAGATGGTTTCTAGGATCTCTTTGTCTATCTCAGTTTCCTGGGATGGAGGTTCATAGATAACCCCCACCCAGATGGGGGCCTTGTCCCCAGCTCCCAGGGTGACCCATAGGGCTCCATTGTACTGTGCTTTCCCTGGATTTCTGTTGCACAGATTCCTACCTCATATACAAAGCCGCCCCCAATTTTTTCTTCCCCTTATGGTCCTTCCTGAAAAGTGTGTAACCTGCGATATTAATGTCCCTGGTATAGTTCACGGTGAATTACATTTACACTGTGACCCAGTCCAGTTGCGCCTCTGTCATCATGGTTGTGAGGTCAGGGTTTTGTTTGGTAGACTACGGTACTGATGCACATTGCCTTACATCCCTGATATTTCTGACTTGTTGAAAGAGTACCCAGTTCTGCTTTGTGTTTGTGTCTTTTTTGCTTGTTGGATCTCCTAGTGGATCAGACTGGCTGTGCTTTATTGTCACAGCTGTTGAGTTCTCTATAGTATCCAGGTGCCGAACTTGTTGATGATGGGGAGGGTATTTGTCGATCTTTGTGATGTAAGGGTTGCCTGCACTTCCTCCCTCCACTAGTTTGACTGATACGGACATCAAACTCGGGCTGAGTGGTCGAGTCCCTCTTCATGAGGTACAGGCCATCAAATTTGAAGAACCCTGCTCCCAGAAGTCCTGCCAGTTTCCAAATAAAGTGATAATTTTTCTTAGTATATAGCCTTTTAGCAAGACATTAAGTTTGGAGATGTCCTTTTCCTGATCTTCTGCTTGCTATCATCTCTTCCTCAAACAGGAAGAATCTTGAAACGGAAATACTGGACTGTATTTAACTTTACTGATGCCTTCACAATCAAACACTTGGCTTTGTCAGTTAATTTCTGCAGTACAGCTATTTTTTTTGTTTCTTCTAGTGCTACATATTTGACCCAAAGACAAGATGGAGAAATATTTCCTGGTGTCTAGTGGCACCCCCCAACTGCTGACCACTGTCTCCCTAATATAATGTTTTCCTGGTGTCTAGTTGCACCCCACACCTTCCAACCACTGTCCCCAAAAGATAAAAATATGTTCCTTGTGTCTAGTGGCACCCCACCCTTCTGATTGCTGTTCCTAAAAGATAAAATACTTTCCTGGTGTCTTGTGACACCCCCACCCTTCCAATCACTGTACCCAAAAGATAAAAATATTTCCCAGTGAGCCTAGTGGCACCTCACCCACTGTTCGCTGTCCCATAATATGATGTTTTCCTGGTGAGTAGTGGCACCCCCGCCAACCGATCACCATCACCCCACCCACTGATCACTGTCCCTCTAATTAAATAATTTCTGGTATCTAGTGGCACCCTCCCGCCCACCAATCGTTGTCCCCATATTACATAATTTCATTGGTAGTCCAGTGGTTCCCCCATTCTCTGATCACCATCCCCATGCTGCCGCTTTTATCCCTGCTGTCTAGTGGCACCCCAATCTCTGTCAGTCTCTGTAACAAATAACAAGACAAATGGTCCTCGATATTTTTTCCAGCAAAATAAAATGACCCCTCACTGATCGGCCCCACCTACCCCCACCTACACTTAGCACTCACCACCCCACACCCTCCAGTACACCCCCACACACCTCACTCACCTTAACAGGTCCCAGGTTTGAGATCCTTCTCAAATTGAATATATGTCTCGATGCTGGAACCGACGACTGCAATATGAGAAAATAAGATAAATGTGGTTTAGAGCATTTCAAAAGGGTTTCGGCTTTATGTATAGCTCACCCATTTTTGACATTTTGACCCCAAATCTTCAACATGGCCTTTTGAGGACCTCACCTCATGAACTATATGAATGTCATTATGCAATTCCCACCTGAAAGGTGATTTCATGGTCACTTACACTCCACCTTTCAGGTGGGATTAGGAAATGTTTTCTGTCCTTATTCATGAGGTGGGGCCATAAGAGGGCTCATTCCATACCTGCTGTGCTGCTTCGGTGGGGAATTAGGGCTGGAAACCCTAACACCACAATTCCTTACTTTTGTCACTTCAGATCTAACTAGAGCATTAACAAAGTTTTTTTAATTTATAAAAATATATGTATATACACATAAACATATATGTGTATACATACTGTAGCTATATATATTGTACTGCTTTATATAGTGCTTTTACATTGCTGCAGTACAGGCTAACTCAGGAAAACAGTGGTTTGTTTCTTAACATGTTGTTAATTTGGTAATTACTGTATGAAGAATCCCTTTAAAAAACACTATGACAATACTAATAAAGCCCGTCCTGCTGCTCTGCATAACTGAACACCCCTCAAAAACAGGTCTGCCTACAATGCTGATCCACCCACTGTCTGTCCTCTCCTGCAGCTCTCTTTCTTGGCCAAACATCTTTTCGTGACAGTGACAGCTCTCCTTCTGCCTATCAGCCAAGACGTCCCCATAGCTTCTGCCACACACACAGAGAAATCATAATTTAATATCCCCCATGCTGGCTTACCTGCTTGCCCTTTGCCGTATGCCACAAATTCTTTGGGGATGGGTACACAGTTGTCTTTGTCCATACATGGTGCATTTAGAGAGGAATCTCACACATACACACACACACACACACACACACACACACACCAGTGGAAAATGGTGAGGCAAGCCTCTCTGTCCACTACCTTCACGTTTGCTACAGAATCTTCCAGTGGTATTAGAGGTAGAGAGAGCTGATTCCACTTTAATGCACCATACTTACTAAGAAACATAAGTAAATCCTGATTTTGATATTGCCACTCCTTCTGTCCCTTTACTTCAACTAACACACTACACCCCTGCCACATACAGAACACCATGCAAGAAAATATTCAGCATTGACAAATGCTTGTTATTACTTAAAGCATTGTCATTAAAGCAGCAGAGCAACAAAAACATATTTTCCAAAAAGTTAGGTTCAGCTATCTTTAGTAAAAATATTAGCATTCCTGCCAAATCTACTTTTCTAGGTACCTCCTATGCTACAAACCATGTTTTTTTTATTTTCCTGATCCTAACCCTTGCCAGGTCTACAGTGCAATTTTATGCCAAATGCAGCACACATATTTTTCTTCAGAAACACAAAATAAAACATTTATAAAATATTCAAATTTTGGTGGAATTGGAAAATGTTACCACCAAATCAAACTGGAAGTGCCTGGAATATTTTATAGTGAAAAAGGTAGGGTCACATTTCTTGCCCAATTCTGTTGCACTGTTGTATAAAAACGGGTGGGGTGGGGGGATGATTCTAGTATGGTTGGTGCAAGTTGCGTCAAAGGTGACTTGCACCAAACACCATTGTGTCAGGGACCCTACACCTGATTCTGTATTGGGCAGGGTCCCCACGGCTAAGTCCAGTGACTTGCACCTCACCGTATAGCTATGCCAAAGAGAGGCGCATCTGAACAGGTTGTCGCAAGCCACAGCACAGTACACAGAAGGGCACAAGTGCCTCACTGCCCCAGTCCCGAAGCCTGTAATGCCCTCCCAAGCCCTGATCCCCAATGTATGTGTAAAGCCCTGCAGGACTAATAAGGACCCCCTCAAGTCCCAGTCCCCTGATGTATGTATAAAGCCCTGCAGGGCTAAACATCTAAACATGCCCCATGCCACGATCCTTCAATATATATAAAGTCCCACGGGGCTAATCATGTCCCCACCCCCCCAGTCCCTCATACCTGCCAGCCTGCCTCAGGAATGACAAATGTTGTTACCAAACAAATCCATAATCTTGTTATTCTGTAGTCCAGTGACTTCACCTATCAATGACAGTTCACTTCACAGCCCTCGACATAGCCAGTTAGTTGACAGTTCACCTCTCACTTCTCGTGGCCAGCCACCAACTGAACTTTTTCTGAGCACGTATTACTGTATATAAGTACGCACTCAATGAATGACAGCTCATTCATTGACAGCATAATATATACAGTAGTACACCTCAGAAGGAGCTCAGCGGCAGCTGGCCGCTGGAGGTGAGAGGTGGGCTGTGCCAGTCACCGGCTGGCTATGGGTTGAGGGCTGTGGGTGGACTGTCAATGCTGGGTGGGGCCACTAGACTACCAGGGATAATGGGTTATGGATTTGTTTTGTAACAACATTTGCCATTTGTGGGCAGGCTGGCTGGCAATGGGGATCAGGGGCTTGAGGGGCATGATTAGCCCTGCAGGGATTTATATACATCGGGAATCATGGCTTGAGAGTGGGCATGATTAGATGATTAGCCCTGCAGAGCTTTAAACATACACTGGGGATCGGGACTTGGGGTGGGAGCATGATTATCTCTGTGGGGCTTTAGCACATATATTGGGGATCAGGGCTGGGGGTTCTAGCTTTGCTGGGCTTTTCTTTTGGGGGTTGGAGGCATGGGGTGTTCCAAACCCCTGCAGGTCTTATTCCACTCTTGGGGATTAGGACTTGTGGCACATTATGCACCCCTGGTGGACACAAAGTACACTTACACCAGCTATTAGCTGTAACCAGAAGGGAAAGGATCAGATCAGTTCCAGTACAGTAGCTTCTTCTTGCTGCATTTACATTGTTTCGTGTGGATTTGACTTGGTAGAAGGATATTTCTTTTTTTCTTGCTACTTCTAAGGGGCTAGCAGGGTATTGTTTTGGGGCTGTTAGAATTTTGAAACCTATTTTGGTGGCTATAAGTGGACTCATTTGTTTGATGTTTCACTGTGTAGCAGGCTGCATTTGTGGAGGCCCGTTCTTCTGATTTAAAACTTACTGGTGTGATTTTATTGGGGCTGTTTCTTTGAATTGGAGCCCTATATCTTCTAATTTCAAGCCTATTTTGATGTGTTGTGTGAGGCTGTTTGAATTGAGACCAGTTTCTTTTGGTAGCAAACCTATTTTTGTGCTTTGAGTGGAATTGTGATTGCTTTTGCTGGCTTCACTAGCTGCAAAGTTTAGTGCATAGTGGGGAAGGGTGCTAATGGTCTGACCAGGGACCTCAGCTACTTGATTGTTTCTGGAAGGCACGGGCTGGTCCGACCCACCCCAGGTCCATGAGTTCCTTTATACCAGGGGTTCTGACATCACTCCCCAAATGGACAAAGGACATGCACTTGTCATAGCAGAAGCAGACATCCAGAAAAGGAACAGCAGCAGTGAAGAGGTGACTGCTATCTCAGTGGAAGAGTAACTGCAAATCAAGAAGCTTTCATTGCTACTTCTTTGCATAACTATTTGCATTGTGGAAAGGAGGAGTAGGAGTTTGAAGAAGGTTGTGCAATAGTTACTTAAAGTCTCTTTTGGGTGTGGACAGAAAAGATAGGAATGTAAAAGCAGTTGCTCAGTCTGTCTAGCGTGTATGACAAAGGGGTAAGGAAATTAAGAAAAGGAGAAGAATGTTTTGCACTGATGGGAGGGGAGACTTGGGGAGTGTTTGGTATCCTTCATCTGGAAGGGGGGGGGTCACTGGTGGGCAATGAGAACAATGGGTAGACTGCAGCAACTGCGGTGCACTAATCTTTCAAAAATTGCCTGGAAGGTGGGGATGTTTAGTGTGCAACCACATAGAGACTTAGAAAGGAGAATGAGGGTCTGCAGGAGGAACTAAGACAGGCAAGGCAGACTGGAGGCGGTTTAGCCCAATACTGGAGGGAGGAGGAGGGAGATGAGGGAAGGCAATTTGAGCCAACAGTGGTGAGGAGAGGGTCAGAAGAAAGGAAGCAGAGACAAGGGACCCAGGCCAGGAAGAACGATTGCCGGGGAACCAGGTCAGAGACAAAAGACAAATGGAAGAAGGAAACAGGGACTTGAGGGGAGGAGAAGAAGTAGCAACAGTCATGGAGTGGAAAGGAGGGAACAGGTTACTATGAAGAGAGAAGCGGGCATTTGTGAAGGGTCTTCAGAAAATAGTTTTGCACTGCTATAGGGAAGAAGGAGGAGGAAGTGATGCAATTGGAGGAGTAATTGATAAATGCCTGGACCAAACCGGAGCAGGGGGAAGTTCTGCTGGGAGAATTGCAACAGTGGCAAAAGGAGGAAATAATGTGCAGGAGGAAGAAGACGAGCCGGGAATGAAAGGTGGAGATGAATGGAAGCAAGCAGGGAGTAAGAGGGTGGAATCTTAGTGCTGGGGTCTCAATACTAAGAGGAGTCAGGTGGGGTAGCAAGGGGAGAGGAATAGTCCCATTTGGGTGGAAGCCATGCCAGGAATGACAGCGGAAAGAGTGGGACAATCTGTTCTGAAATATGCTAGAAGGGGTAAGGACAAGCCTCATTTAAATATACATCTTGGGATGAATGACCTGGCTGACAAGACAGTAGATATAGCCTGGAGGAGGTTTGAGAAGCTAGGACAATTATGTCAGGGGCAGAAAGATCAGTAACTTTTCAGAGACACTTCCAGTGCCCAAGGCAAGCACAACAAGAAGGCTGAGAATGGAGGAATTTAATGGATGGCTAAGAACCTGGTGTCATGCTAACGGGTATGGGCTGTTGGGGGTGGGGGGGTGGGGAGGGACCTGGGAGGACAGTAGTCTCTATGCCAAGGACAGACTGCACTTGAGTGAGGAGGGAAAGAAAGTGTTGAAACAGAGGATGGAGGAGTACATGAGAAAGTTGGGAATTTAAACTAGGAGCAGGGGTGACAGTGGGCAAGAGACATACAGAGACCATAGGTTGGGAAACCATATGAGCTACCCCCATAACAGTGACAAAGGACAAATGGCAAGTACTATTGGTGATGCTAGTAAAGGAGGGCAGGATGGGGGAAGGGTGGAAGGTGGTTACCTTAATGCTAGGAGCCTTGGGAGAAAAACTGCAGAGTTACAGGTGCTCATGGCAGAGGAGAGGTGGACATTGCAGCCATCACAGAAACATGGGCCACCCAATACAATGACTGGGACTTGCCTGTACCAGGGTACAGGTTATTTCATAGGACAGGGTGATTGGGAAAGGGTGGGGGTGGCACTATAAGTGAAGAAAGGACTGAAGTGTGTAAGGGAGGAAGGAGGAGGGTAGTACAGAGTCACTCGGATGCAAATCCAGGATTCCAAGAATAGGATTCTCAGAATGGGAGTGGTGTACAGGCCACCCTCTCAGATGGAGGAGTTAGACAGGGAACTAGCAGGACAGATCAGGAGGAACTGTGAGAAAGGTAGTGTGGTGATTGTGGAGGACTTCAACATGTCAGAAGTGGACTGGAGTACCCCAACAACGAGAATAAAAGGGTGCAGGTACTGCTGGGTGCCTTCTAGGACAGCTTCCTGCTGCAAATGGTCAGTGAACCAACCAGGTTAAGGAATACACTTGACCTTGTGCTGGCAAATGGGGACTTTGTGAGAGAACTTATGGTGGAAGAACCACTGTCAGGGAGGCGACCACCACTCAGTATGGCTCACATTGGATATGGGCAAGGAAGGAGGCAGTATAGCACAGTGGTTTAAGGCTCTGAGCTGCAAATCTGGTGATATCCAGCAGACCAGACCTGGGTTTGAATCCCACAGCTTCCACTTGCATACTGTGTGACCCTGAGCAAGTCACTTAACTTCCCTGTGTTTCGGTTGCTCCTGTAAAAAGCTTTCAGCTTAGTGTGCTACTCCTGGTTAAACAACTAAATAAAAAAAAAAAAAAAGTGGAATCTGGCACAAGAGTGCTGGACTTCAGGAGGGCCAACTTTGGGAGGATGGGGAAGTGGTAAAGGGTACCTGGCCAGAATGCAGCCTAGTATGGGCACTAACCAGAGGTGGGTGCTCGTAAGCTGGGGATAGTAGAGGCAACAAAACCTGCTGCCAGGCCCAGAGCAAGACGGCTAGGGCTAAGAAACCAAGCTGGTTGAGCAAGGAGGTCATGGAAAAGTAAGGAGGAAAAGAGCTGCCTTTAGGAGGTACAAGAAAACAGGGAAGGAGGAGGACAGGGAGGAGTACCTGACAGAATCGAAGGAGGTCACATGGGCAGTACAAGGAGCCAAGGTATCTACGGAGCTAAGGCTGGCACAAGGCATTACAAAGGGGAGAAAGACTCTTTGGGTACATCAGGGAGAAATGAGCTATAAGGATCACATAGTAAGGATTAGGAAGGGGGTTGGGTGGAAGCAGGGTGCGATAAGGTAGAAGCTAAATGATTACTTCTGCTCGGTATTTACTAAGGAGAAGAGGGGGTGATACCCAAGGGGGAGAAATGGTAGAAACAGGGGAGGGGTGACAGAGGGGAAATCATGGAGGGCAGAGTTCGGGAGGGTTTGAAGGCACTGAGGGTGGACAAGGCCCAGGCCCAGATGGCATCCACCCCAGGGTACTGAAGGACCTGGCAGAGGTCCTTGTGGGACTTTTGGCAGACTTATTTAATGCCTCACTAAACTCAGGGTGTGTACCTCAGGACTGGAGGATGGCTCATGTGGTGTCCCTCCACAAGAGCAGCTCCAAGGATGAACTGGGGAACCACAGACTGATGAGCCTCACATCCATCATGGGTAAGCTAATGGAGACTATCCTGAATGAGAGGCTGGTGGCCCTCCAAGAGGCCAAAGGACTGCAGGACAGCAGACAGCATTGCTTCATACATGGCAGATCCTGCCAAACCAACCTGGTGGAGTTCTATGACTGGGTAACTAGGGCAACTGGACAGAGGACATGCAGTGGATGTTCTCTATCTGGACTTCAGTAAAACATCTGACTCCAGTGCCACATGGGAGGCTGGGAAGTATTTTAGAAGGCACAGAGGTGGGTGCAAAGCTGGTGAGATGGGTAGGGAACTGGCTTCAGGAAAGGCAACAGAGGGTGGTGGTGGGTAGGGAGCTGTCACACCCAAGAGTAGTGATAAGTGGTGTTCTGCAGGGCTCGGTGTTGGGACCAGTGTTGTTTGGGATATTCATTGCAGATATATCATTGGACATCAAGAGCAAGATCAGTCTGTTTGCTGATGGTACCAAGATGGGAGAGGTGGTGGATGACATAGGTGGATTGACAGGGATTGCAGGATGATCTGTCAAATCTTGAAACCTGGTCAGACACCTGCCAACTGGGGTTTAATGCCAAAAGTGCATGGTGCTGCATTTTGGGGTGAAGAACCCAAGGAGGAGTTACCAGCTGGGGAGTGCAGCTAGCCCAGACAGAGGAGGAGAAGGATCTGGGGTGCTCATTACAGGATTAATGAACAACTCAGCACAATGTAGGAAGGCAGCTGCAAAGGCCAACAAAATGATGGGTTGCATTGCAAGGGTATATCCTTGAGGAGGAGGAGGTGATTTCTGCCACTGTATGGGTCATTAGTTAGACCCGTACCTGGAGTACTGCGTGCAGTACTGGCACCCGTATCTGAAGAGGGACATTAAGTTACTGGAGGGTGCAGCGCAGGGCAACAAAGATGATCAAGGGGCTGGGGAACTTATCATATGAGAGGAAGCTGAGGAAGTTGAACATGTACTGCTGGAGGACAGGAGGGACAGGGGTACATGATTGAAACCTTTAAGTACATGAAAGGAATAAACAAGACAGGTACAGAGGGCTATTCAAAGTAAGGGAGGGAGGAAGGGACACCAGGGGCCATGATATGAGACTGGAGGGAGGAAGGTTCAGGAGGGAGATGAGGAGACACTTTTTACAGAGAGGTGGTAGCTGGGTGGAATGCGTTACCTGCAGAAGTGGTATCCAGTAGAACAGTGGACTGCTTCAAATGGGGATGGGACAGGACAAAGGAGAGGGTCAATGGAGGAAGGGTGGAAGGGAAGGGCAGCTGCGAATAAGAGTTGCTAGCTGCACATTTGAGCAGACTCGACAGACCTCTAGGCCTTTATCTGCTGGCAAATTTTGTATGTTCGTGTAAATGTACTTCAGTGGATGTTTTGGAGAGGGCGTTGTTCGAGAACAGCATAATCGGGGACTTAGTAGCTGCCCTTCCAGAACTGTGTGCAACTGCTACCATAAACCCTCTAGCACCATGTCGCAGGAGGTTTATGATGTAACTGGTGGCATACGCCCACTTTGGTGCAAGCAGCCTGCTACATGTCGCAGGCTGCTTTGCAAAATACTGAATGTCGCAGCTCCTGGTGTGATTCTGCTACTTCACCATTTGTTTTGGCGCAAGTCAGATTATGCCAGGTGAACCACTTTCTAGAATCAGGCCCAGGATCTTCATTTCTGTCATGAAGTCCTAATCCTCTGCTTTTGACATCATAAGCTATTGCTATGCAAATCATTCTAATGTCATATGAGCAGATGAGGTTAGAGGGGCTGGGACTGACTCTCAGTCATAACATGTTGATGTGTACTACACTGCCATGAACCGTGACAATTCAGAAATGTATGACTTAATCACCAGGGAAGAGCTCACTTTGGTGAGTAAGTCAGAATAGAAGGTTGCCAAATGTTACCTAAAGAGGTCTGTGTATAGCATGGAGCTAAGCCATGGAGAGTCTGTAGGCATAGGTGCTCCAACCTTAATCATTCCTACTAGGGTTCCTCAGAACCTGATTAATGGAATTGGACTCAGTCTGTTTTTCAGGTTTCTGGAATTGAGTACTAAAAACCTAAATCCTAAAAACAGTTAAAGCAGCATGACCTAAATTCTTTATGCTGTTTTAGATTGCCACTACCTCCTGACTTGTATGATACCTGCTTTCCACAATCTGAGTCTGCTTTAGTACTTTTTCATGTCTGAAATAATAAAAGGCGCTCCTTTTTATAACTCAGACCAGGTCTTAATCAGTATTCTGAGCTGTTTTTTCCATCAGTTGTTTAAATGTCACTTCTTTTGTGACTAAAATGAATTATCATGCAGCAAGCCATGCTCCTGACCTTGCAGAACAATAGATGTTCAAAAACAGTTGCAAATACTGATGAAAACCTGGCCTGAGCCATATTGAAAAGAATTCTCCTTTAATTATTCCAAATGTGAAAAAGTACTAAAGCAGACTAAAACTGCGGAAAGAATGGTATCATTACAAGTCAGGAGGTAAGTGGCAATCTAAAATAGCATAACAAGCATTTGTCAATGCCGAATGTTGTCTTGCTGCCATTGGCAGTGCAGGAGTTAGAGAGATGCAGCATAGGATTGGCAGTCAAGTATTGAACTGATGCCAACCACCCCACCCTGCAGAAAGTGAGAGGCATTAGGGTGTCCCTGTGGGTGTTTATTAGTGCAGTCGGGAAAACATGCTGGGCAGGATGTGAAAATGACAGCTGCACAGTTCATAAGGAGGTGTAATAAAATACCAGTGCTGAAAATGTGGCATACAAATATATGGAATTTGCGGAGTTGCAAGGGTGCGTGGCAAATATGCAAGCACGCTTGCAGCACTGCCAGTTTATGGGCGTTTGGCACCAAATTTTCAACATAAGCATTTAGCACCTCTGCTCATGTACAGTGTCACTGTCATTTCCTCAAAGTATCCCAAGAAGTGATTTTGCACAGCGACCATGCTATTCTGCGCCGGAAGTGCGGAAACACATTTTGGGCAGGATATGTGAAGTGGCGGCTGTACTGTTCATCAAGAGGTGTGTAAAATGGCAATGGTGAAATCCAGAGTGAAAATATCACAAATGCATGATTTGTGATGAGCATGCGCGGCAATCTGCCAATGCATCAGAATACAGTCATTTTATGGAGTATCAGCTCCAAATTTTCAACATAGGCATTCTAGGGCTCTGCTCATGTACTGTGTCATTGTCATTTTCATACTCTGGCCCAAACACTGATTTCCATGGCGACCGCACATTGTGCGCCGGAAGTGCGAAAACATGTTTTGGGCAGGATGTGAAAATGACAGCTATACTGCTCATAAGGAGGTGTGGTAAAATGGCAGTGTTGAAAATCTGGAGTGAAAATATTGAAAATTCAGCGAACATACGAGCGTGTGTAGGAACTGCACAACGCATGCTCGTAAAAACAGTCATTTTAGGAATTTTTTCACCAAGTTTTCAACATAGGCTTTTGAGAGCCCACCTTTGAACACTGGCACCGTCGTTTCATTAATTAGACCTGAAAGTTGATTTTGTGCAGTGACCGTGAAATCACCTTCGGGCCTGATTAACGCCATGACAGTGCAAGAATTCATGAGGAGGGTTCCCAAAAACCCCATGTTGAAAATTGGGCCAAAAATTCCAAGAAATGCCTGAGATATGCAACAAAATTGAAAAACCCTATTTATTCCATCATACGGCTTACGGCATTTCCTCAGTTAGCGGTCGGCTTTGAAGAGGCAGATGTGTCCCGGTCCCGGAAGCATTCGCACAGAGTCAGAAGGTAAGTATGGGGTGAGGGGTGAGGGAGGCAGGTGCGAGGGTGGGTGCGGGTGGGGGGGAGGGGAGCATCTAGACTGCTAAGGAATGGGTTTTCGCTTTGCAGGTAAAAAGAAAAACTGTCGCTGGGACAGTTTTCGCATTACAGGGCATTTGGCATGCTGGGGTGGGCTCCCAGCATTCCACCTAAGTGGGTGTTTTTGGGGTGTCAGTAGCCGACGGGGATTGGGCACCCGCCGGCACACAACACGAGCGCGGGTAATGCCGTGGGAGATTGGGCACCCCACTGGCAAACAAAGAAAAGGGAGGAGCGCGAGTTGAGGGATTGGCACACCCTCTGCATTCAACAGTTGGGGGATGCCAACGGGTAGTGGGCTCCCGTCGGCACACAAAACGAGGGTTGCCAACAGGGGATTGGGCACCCCAATGTCGAGAAGCGTGACTGGCTGCCCACTGGGCCAACCATGGTCATAACAGCGGCGAAGATGTGGTGTTAAAGGACCGCTATGATGACGCAGCTTGCTCGGATTGCAGCGGACCTTTGCTTTGATGTGCTCACCCCATTATGAATGCGTGGTGTGGTGGTGGCATGCAGGCTGATTGGGGAATGAGGGATGCACCTACTGATTCGTGCCCTGCATTCTCTAACAGCAGCCGCACTCCCAAGACCTGCACTAGCGTTAAGATGTTGCTTTGCGCAAGCACAAGCCAACATAAAAGTATAGGTCAAAACTTTCACTGGATTGATGTACTGCTGCTTTAAAATAAATTCAGAATTAGAATCTGATTATGAAATCCATTTCTACAATTCAAAATCTGATTCTGACTGTATGCAATAAGCGCAAACTTGTATCTCTTGTCTGCTAGGATTTTTAGAAATTAGGATGCTGATTCAAAATCGTATTTTATAAAATCTTAAAAATCCTTTTAGAATAGATTTTGCCCAATCCAAGCATCACTATTTCCACTTCCACCTGACCCGCACTTTAGGTCTGCTTCACGTCCGACGCAATTGTCCATGATGCATCATTCTGTTGGTCTCCCCTGAGAAAGTAGCAGATAACATTCTCCCAAAGTTTGTTAAACTCCCTAACATCCTTAAGAACCCACATCCCTAGTCCCATTCAGTCATGCAGATATTTTCCTGTTGCTGGTTCCTTAAAGGTCTGTGTATCCCCAACAGCTCAGTTGCTGTGGGTGCAGTTCTCAGACACCCTTTCCTCTTGCCCTAATTAATTCTAGGGCAGGTGTGTCAGAAAAAATCTCCACCCACACTAGTGAGGGTCACCACGCTTTGAGATGGCCTGTAGGATATTTGAATGATGACTCTCCTCACCCATTCCCACCAAAATTTGCAAAGTGGTCTGCAAATGCACAGATGATATCTGCAAGCCTCTCTGAGCATAGCTGTTGTGTCACAAGCAACGGGTCAGAGCAAATGTGCCATGCAAGCAACTTTTTACCCTTCCTTGAAACTAAGAATGGGTTTCATTTTCATACAAATGCCTTAAGTAATAAACAAGCATTATACAATGGCAAGAAAAATCCTGAACTCTGATTGGCCAGTCTTGGGCTGGACCCGTGATGTTAATCAGTACAACATCACGGGTCTAGTCTCAGCCTCACTGTGAACCTGCAGATGATCTTTCGGATGATGATCCTGATGATGAGCTTTTTTTTGCATCTCCTCTTAAGAAACAAAAATATTTTCCCACACTAATAAAAACATTCTTTAAAATTATTTTTTACTTTATATATGACGAGCCATTGTATAATGTAATAATGCCTTCCAGGGTGTGTGTCATTTGGGATAACGTCATGCCTCAGTTGTTGGACGACCGGCCTGCACCCTCGCGCCCAACCACCTGAGGCGTGACGTTATTCCAGCATGACACACACCCTGTCGGGCATTATTGCTTAATTTGTCAATGCCGAATGTTGTCGCACTGGCATTGGCATTGTAGTGCAGGAGTTAGAGATGCATAATAGGAATGGCAGTGAAGTATTGAAGTGGCGCTAACCTCATCCCCACCTGCAGAGACCGACAGGCATTGGGGTGTGCCTTTGGGTCATCAGCTATAATGCTCATGCCATTTTATCTCACCTACCCTGTAGACACTGACAAGTGTTGTGGTGTGGTTTGGGGTCTTTGGTGTTATACTTACCCCATTCCATAAGGAAATACACTGAGGTGGGTGCAGTATAGGAGAATGGGGTGAACTTTGTGGCTGAACAGTGCAAGGCACACCACGATGCCTGTCACTGGCTGCAGGGTGGGTTGGGGTGGAATGGCGTGAGCATTACAGCTGATGATCCCAAGTCACACCCTGACGCTGTCCAGTCTCTACAGGTGGGATGCTACAGTGAGAACCTAACACCGTGGCGTGTGTTGGTATTCCTCCAAATTTTCAACATGGGCTTTTTGTGAGCCCACCTCATGAAGAGCGGCACTATCAGTGTGTTAGCTGAAAGGTGGTTTTGACAACGGCTATGCCATTTGGCGACACAGGGACGAAAACACATTTTGGGCAGTATGTGGAAAATAACAACTGTATTTTTCATGAGGAGATGTACAAAATGTCAACGTTGAAAAGCTGGAGTGAGGGCCGGCTCATTGGCGCAGCGGCTGGATTCCCGGCCAACGCCAGTGACCTAGGTTCGAGAATGGACTCTGGACACTGGAGGGCCGCGGAGAGATGGCTCGGAGCATCCAGAGACTGTTTGCCTCTCTCAGGGGAGGGTGGATTCAGGACCCGGCGTTTGCCGACCCCTGGTGCAGGCTGGGGTATGGAAACATGCTGGGGCCCTACATATCAAGGGGGGGAATGCCGGCTTATGCCTTGGCGTTCTGGCAACCACGCTCCCAGGGGAGCAAAGTGGAAAAAGCTCCAGGGATGACTGGATGACGGTCACTGGCTCCTGTTGCCATTGAGTCCCTGATGCAGCCTAGATTCACCCTAGCAGCACCCGGGCCAAGTATAGTGTGCTGGCTGGCCCTACTGGCGCCTATCTCCCTGGAGGAGGGAGCCTGCCGCAAGGTTGACATCCGGGTTACCCGGGGCTGCGGATATGGGGTGAGGGGCTGGCATCGAGGCAGGGCACCAGCGGGACCTTTGCAGACCTGAAGGAGTGGCAGCCCTGGAGCAAGGAGGTGGATAAAAAAAAAAAAATCTGGAGTGAAAATATGAAAATTGATGAAGTCATGAGCATGCATAGAAACTGTGCAACACATGTCCGTAACTCAATTATTTTGGGGATTTTTTAACCACATTTTTAACATAGACA
Source organism: Neoceratodus forsteri (assembly GCA_016271365.2). Classification (NCBI taxonomy): domain Eukaryota; kingdom Metazoa; phylum Chordata; order Ceratodontiformes; family Ceratodontidae; genus Neoceratodus; species Neoceratodus forsteri. The sequence goes on along the minus strand of CM028129.1, from coordinate 1,681,929,343 downwards.
TTTTGGGACCTCCCTCATGAACAGTGGCACTGTGATTTTGTTAATTTGTCCCAAATGTTGATTTCACAGTGACCACACCATTGTTCACCACAGGTGCAAAACACATTTAGGGCAGGATGTGAAAATGACAGCTATACTGTTCATAAGGAGGTGTGAAAAATGCCAGTGTTGAAAATGTGGTGTGACAATATTGCAAATTCCATGGGTTACAAGGGTGTATGGAGACTGCGCACGCACACTTGTAACACAGTCATTTTATGGAATTTTGAACATAGGCATTTTAGAACCTTCTGCTCATGAACAGTCTCACCATCATTTCCTCAAACTGTCCCAAAACTGATTTTTGCACAGCGACTACGCTATTCCTGCCGGACATAGAAACCACATTTTGGCCAGGATATGTAAAATGACAGCTGTTCTGTTCATAAGGAGGTGTGGGAAAATGTCAATTGTGAAAATCTGGAGTAAAAATATTACAGATTCACAAAATTATGAGCATGCATAGAAACTGCACAACGCACACCTATAAAACAGCCATTTTTGATTTTTTCCACCAAATTTGCAACATAGGCTTTTGACAGACCCCTCATGAACAGTGGCACTGTTGTTTCGATAATCGAGTTCCAAAAGGTGATTCCACACAGTGACTGTGAAATCACCTTCGGGACCAAATAATGCCATGACAGTGCCTGAATTCATGAGGAGGGTCCCAAAACCCATATTTAAAATTTGGTGTCAAAATTCCAAAATGCCCGAGATATGCACCAAAGTTGAAAAACCCTATTTATACCATTATACAGCTTACCAGCATTTCTTCAGTTCAGTCTCGGGTTTTGAAGAGTGCAGATGTGTTCCTGGTCCACCAAAGATCGTTGCACCAGACTCGGAGGTAAGCATGGGGTGAGAGGGGTGTGGGGAGGCAGGGTGCGCAGATGGTGGTCATGAGTTGCGGAGGAGACAGGAGACTGTGAGGGACTGTTTTTTTTTACAGATAAAACAAAATAAAAACATTGCAGGACTTTTTTCTTTACAGGGTATTTGGCATGCTGGGTGGGCCCCAGTGTGCCACCCAAGTGTTTTTTGGGGGATGCAGTAGCCAATGGGATTGGGCACCCCTATTGACACATACGGAAGGGAGAGGGGAACATGAGCCGAGGATTGGGCACCTCCTTGGTACACAACAAAGAGGGGGACATCATGCCGAAGGGGAGTGGGCTCTGTGAGGCAGATTGAACTGGGAAAGGGGAGGAACTGAAGCCGACTGGGATTGGGCCTCCCCATCAGCAAAGAAAGGTGTTTTTGGGGGTGCATGATGCCGAGGGGATTGGGCACCCCTCAGCACACAGTGGAAATGGGGGGTGAAATTATGCTGATAAGGTGTGGGCTCCCCGTCGGCATTGTGACAGGTGGTGGTGGCAGTCACTGCCGCCATGTTGCCGCCACGCCTTGGGAGGCCTGTTGTGGTCACATTGCATGAGAGCTTAGCTCTCATTGCAGCGGACCTTTCTGAGATCTGGTGGCTGCATTAGCTATGCAGGGTGTCGGCCCTGCTGCTGCTGGCTGATTGGGGAATGAGGGATGCACCTACTGATGCATGCCCTGCATTCACCCAACAGTGATCACACCTCCAAATCTGCTACTAGCTCAAGATGTTGGTCATGCAATCGTACAACATAAAATGTAATGTTTTGAAATCCAGAATGTTTTGAGGAATGTTGAGAGATGAGATCTTTGCTCATATCAACTCAGGTTTTGCAGGAAACTTGAAAATGACATTGTTTCCAATTACCTGAGGTGCTTGCTCTTTTATGTTTCCATTTACCTGAGGTGCTTGTCTTCTTGTTTTTTTTTTTTATTTTTAACTCTATTCTCTTACAAATATACTCCATAAATATAAAAATAATCTTACTAAACAATGATGTAACTCCAGATAAATGTTATTAAAATCTTATTTAGGTTAGTATTAGGCCTTGTTGAAAATACTTAATTGTGATACAAAAACATTTTTATAGCTGTACTTGTAGATGCCTCTTGTTTTCCTTTTAGTATTTATCAAATATTCTGATATGCTTTTGACCTTTCTTTGTTCAATTAATTATGTATTTTTTCTGCCCTTCTAGGTGCCCAGAATCCTCACTCCTCAACATTTGTTGCTGCTTGTTCATACTGCCTGAACATTTTATGAGGTCAGTAACACCATTCTAAACCATTCAGATGAGCAGCATGAAATGATGTAACTGATGCCATGAAATGTTTTAGAAATATGAAGAGATTCAGCTGCTGCTGAGGACAGTGGAACTCTAAGTAGCTCTTGGGGCACCCAAAGATAGAATATTTATTTATCAAAAATTGGTCAGAGCATATCAGAATACATAACTGGCAATGAAAGGAAAATGGTTGGCAGTTACAGTACCAATGTAAAAATGATTTCCATCACCTTTCATCAATGATAAACATTAAAGCTATTTGGTAGTGCAAAGAGAAAGACTGATGCCTCAGGATACTAACGTTATCTATTTATCCATGTCAAATTAGTTTAGGCCTCCCAACATAGTAGCTAACCATATTCAGTTCTGATTTGGAGTGATTGCTCATCTTCTAGAGTGGGGACATAATTCATTTTCCATACTCATTTAATCTACAGTATGACCTCTGCACAGGGAATGTAAGCCATTACTGAACATACCTCTTACTTTGCTGTGCCAGCCTCTGTTAAATTGTTTATATGGCAAAGTATGTGGCTCGCTAAAAATATTTTCAATTCCATCTGCTTACAGCATAGAGAATAATGTGCGGTTAACGCTTTGTAATGTAATTAATAAGACCTGAGAAAGTGTGGAGTATTGGTGGATACCTACTCACTGAGGTATGGTGGGGCACAACACAGCAGGTAGAGGGTCTTAAAGTCCCTGAAAGTGCAGGTGACCACCAATACCTCACATCCTGAAGGATTTTATTGTGCTTAGAAAATGGGTTGGGCAAATAAAATAAAAATCTCTAAATGATAAAAAGACAAAAATGTAATACAATATTGCTTTGAAAATTTCAAATAGTCCCTCCACAGATAGTTTCTACCTGTCAGTCATTTTCTTTCTACATATGCAGTAAAAGGCTTGTTTGTTTACCATGGAACATAATAATTCAATATTCTGCACTATTATTCTTATAGAATGTTCACTTCCCCAGAAGCATGGAATGTTAACATGGAATGCATGGATTCAAAATTCTGCAAAATTCTACAGGCATACACTCACTCAGACACCCACAGGTCTCTTGAAGAGCCAAAGGCTCAATGTTATCTGTAGCAGGGTTAGCAGCAGAGATTGCTCTGTCAAGCTGGTTAGGCTATGAGAGGCACTTTTCATGGTCATTACTGAAATATCAGACATAAAAATAAATCTGAATAATGTTTGTTTTTGTTACATTTATTTATGTGTATAAGAAGGGATTATTAGTAGAAAGAACATTCAATTATATATGTATTTTATGGCTGCATAGTGTCAGAGCTATGCTGACATATTACTTTCAGAAGAAGGGGTCTGACTTGAATTCCTAATGCAGCACAGCTGTGTTGTTATGGTGGAGTGGAGTTGAAGCACACTTCCTGTTAATCTGTCTGCATCCTCTCATTCTCTGTGTTTCCTTCTTTTCCTTTCTCCCTGCCCCTGCCACACTATTTTCTTGCACTTTATCATGCACAGACTGGACACTGAGCGCACAACTGTGAGCCATAGACTTGATGTCAAGACAACAGTGGCTGAAGTGCTGCTGGATAGAATGGCTGTTTGGGACTGATCACACAAGAAAAATAAAGATTTGCACTAAACTGTGAATGAATCTGACTTTTGTTTCATTCATAGGTAAACTACAATATATACGTGTGGGAGTACAGCCTGTCATTACAGATGTACCACTGACCATAACTGCACTTAAATAAATTCTATATATCTTTTGCAGCTTTTGTGTGCTCACTCTTTTGGTACATATGTTTTTTGCAGAGCACCTTTGGAGCCATTGTTCTGGGGATTTAGTAATCTTATCTGTTTAGGAAACACACATGACAATTTATGCTATACCTGTCCCTTGTCACTCTATCTTGACCGCCTACCCACCTGCAGTATTCCTGAGAAAAGGCAGGATTTAGTGTGGACTGTATCATTTAATTTTCAAAGTATAGCAACCCTCCCCAGATTTTGGGGTCTCTAAAATCCCTGCCTTAGAAGCTCCAATTTTCCAAACTGAACCTCTGGCACAAATCACATGGAAGCACAATGGCAAATATCTTACTCCCTCTGTGAGCAGTGGTCTAGTCAGAGCAGAGTTGTGGATTCAGTGTGCTTGACCAAGTGCTTCACACAGCTTGCTAATTTTACAGGAGGGTAACAGTGATTCAGGCAGAGTGGTGATTTTACAACACACTGCTCACTGAGTGGGTAAGATATTTGCTGTTGTGCTTCCAGATGATTTTGTCAGAGATTCTGCTTGGGGAAAGTTGAGGCGTTCACGATAGGTGAATTCAGACCCTGAAGTTTGGGGAAGGTTGTCATACTACGGAAAATTAAAAGGATACAGTCTGCACTAAATTGCACCTTTGTTCTGGAATGCTGGGGGCAGGCAGACAGGTGGTTGAGATAGAGTGACTAGGAGATAGGTGCAGCATAAATTGTATGTATTTCCTAAACACATAAGATTACTAAATTCCTAGCACAGTGGCTCCAAAGGTGCTCTGCAAAAGTGTATGTACCAAAACGAGTGAGCATTCTAGCTGCAAAAGATACATGAATTTATTTAAGTGCAGTTACAGTCAGCGGTACCTGTAATGGCAGACTGTGCTCCCCACACAGTCTGTTTTACAGGCAGTACTGAAAGTAACTGAGACTGCACTTTGAATAAATTGATATATCTTTTGCAACTCATGGCTTGCTTTTTGGGGTACATATTGCATAAACACAGCCTTTAAGATCCGTAAAAGGAGCCAGAGATCTCCCTTTAATGCAAGAGAACACTCTCATTAAAGCTGGCTGGAGATGGGTGCCATGCGGTGCCTGATTTGGACATAGAAACTGACAACATGCTGGGGTTTGACAGCATGCTGGTGTTTGACATTGAAATGGTGTTGGCAGCTGGAAAATCGACAACTGGCAGAAAACACAGGCAGAGAAAGAAGCAACTCCAGGACTAATCGCAAGCCTTGAAACTGACATTCAACAAACAAAGCATAGCTGTAGAACTGAGAATGCAATGGTTCAGAGAAACAACACCAAAGGCACAGCATTTGTATTGTCTAGCTATGATTTTTTTATTTTGGTACCCAAAAATGAGAGAGGACGTAAGCAGATATTGCTTTCTGAAGGTGCCCAGTCTACTATCAGTACACAGAAAAAGTCTAACAAAGATGGAGCAGATAACATGATATGATCTAGAAACGAAAGGCAACACTGAGGAATGAAGAACAAAAGAGAAGGGAAAGTTATGCAGAATCTTTTTTTATCACAGCTGCTGTTTCTACGCCTTCCCCTGACAGCCCCTTCTGCCTGACCCAGCAACTCCGGCCCCGGAATTACTGGGGCTTACTCTTATGCCTGGCCCAGGAGTGGTGCCATGGGGATTCGGGCATCATCCTGCTGCTGGGGATTTTTCCTCCTGTTTTCACCCCTTTTGCACCCGCACACCATGCAATGGATGCAGTAGCTGTATTCACCTCCGTGGAGCAACCAAGCACCCTAGGCATGGGCAAGCCCTCCTAGCTGTGCCATTCATAGTACAGACCCCCAACCCCGAGGAAGGAGAGCTGTGATGCTCAATCCTTGCCTCCCCGCCAGCCCCGATGACCCGAGTCGGTTCCCGAACCCAGATTGCCAGCGTGGCGTGAGGTGTGCTTCCAGCACCTCAACCCTCAGCACCACCAGGCCGGTAATGCAGAATCTTTTAAACATTAATCTAGCCATGCTCCTGTTAATAAAATTATGTAGTGCTGTCGTAGGTAAAATAACATGACAGCAGTATGCTATTTATTTATTTATTTATTATTTATTTTTCATAACGGGTAAGTGCACTAGACACAAAAGTGACTATTTTCAGGCACGACCGTTGATAGGAGAGTTGGCTGCTTCAAGCTTGTAGCGGTACCTGTAATGACAGACTGTGCTCCCACACATATATGCTGCAGTTTACCTATATGAATGAAATGAAAGTCAGTTTCATTCATAGTTTAGTGCAACTCTTTATTTTCTAGTGTGATCAGTCACTAACAACCTTTCTGTCTAATCGTACTTCAGCCACTTATGTCTCAGGAAAAAGATCCTGTTAATTAAAATGTCTTCAGTAATAAACAACCTCTGGTCAGAGCCAAATGATTGGTATCCATTAACCTGATATGAGAAAAAAAAAAGGTGGACTACCCCTAAAAACTTGTTTCTTTCTGTTCGCTGACCTGAAGCATCCATCCCTGCAAGCTGCAGTCCCTCTTATGGACAACACTGCAAACAAACATCCAATCTCTCCTTTCTCCCAGAATAAGGTTCACACTGCTGCTTCCAAGGGACCTAAGCACCTTGCATGCATGCTTCAGGCCACTGAACACAGAGAAACAGGCTTGTAGGCCGAGTCCAGCTTTTCACGTTTTTCGTTTCAGGCTAATGCATAGCAGCTATTTTGGCTCTGACCAGAGTTTGTTTAAATTTATGGGAGTTTTATGTTTGTGATGGAAATCAAGAATAAGTGAAGTGGCTCACTAATTTTGTATGTGATTTGTCAAAATTCCAGATCACATGTTGGACCTTTTTTACAGGTGGGTATTGGCACATAAACATATGTCAATGGAATGGCAGTAGCCAATCAGAATACAGTATTCAACTGCCGATTTTCTAAGAGTTTTTCCATGCACCTGGGTTGTGTGATACAACATAAACCACAGGACCAAAGACTGAGTTGTCTATAATGGTATCATGTATCACATAAGTGTAAAAATAACATGTTTTACTGTTGCCCATTCTTTAGTTTTTATTATTGCTGGTAGCAAAACTGTGGTCAGCAGGTAGCAGTGGAGCCAATCAACACAGCACATTTGGCTACAGTACTGTGTCTTATGCTCGGTACTACATGTGAGAGTAAACAGTTCTCCATTACCCACACTTGTGGGTAATGCAATGTGTATAATGGGAAATTTTAGGTACTGGTCTCTGTCTTGCCATGTGAATGAGGTGTCATGGGGTTTCAATTTAAAAAATGTTATCAGCTCCTGTGATGGTGGCTGAAGCTTAAAGTTTTTAAATGGTGTCTTGAAGAGCAAGAGAGGGGGTGGAAGGTGGGAAATGACACATGCCATGAAGGGGAGGTGGCCAAGGGAATTCCCATTTCCACCTAGGGAGGGCTAGTATTTTTAAAAACATGTATTTATTTAACATATTTAAAATTACTGCAACTCGATAACCCCATGAGATGCAGTATCTCATTTTCATGGGGTCCTAGGGAGGGTAGCAGCAGTCAGATGGTTATCATAGTCCAGCAGGAATAGTTACTGTACATAAAGGCTGAAATATACACAGGAAAACAAAAACTGTAAAAGTGATTAAATAAAACAGTAAATTAAAACAAGCTTACAATGTGATTTTACTGCAGAAAAGAGCACAAGCATTGTTATGAAACATGATCATGGTAAGGAGCTGGACATTCAGGACCAAAACGAATACAAGGTGCTTTAATACTGACTTGAATGCTTGCAGTCTAGAAGCTTGATTGGCTAAGAACCATGCCAGTCTGTGGCAGTGGTAGTCCGTGACCATAGCGATCAAGACTGAGCACCTAGAAAGATGACAACTCATTGCGGTGACTGTGATCTTGGCTAACCAGGGAGGAAGGCAACGGATACTGTGATTGGTGAAAACCGCAACAGGAACTAGAGCGTATATGCGCATGCACACCCATGGGGAGGGTGAGAGGGATGGCATGGGGTAGGGGTTGCAGTGAGCAGCTGTTGAGCTGGATCAATGGCATCTTGGGGAGGGTGGTTGGCTGGGAGGCATGGGGTACCAGGTTCTGGTCCGGCATAGTGCGGGGGTTTTTTGCCACCTGGTGGCATGTATTTTAATCAGGTTTTGCACCCCCATGACATGCACCTCCTGGAGTTGAGAATCCATTACTAAGGGGTGCATGGAGCAAAGCCCCCATTGAAAATGAGACTTGTAGGTCTCAAGCACCTTTTTTCTGCGCTGTGAGTGTGCATCGCTGAAATTGATTTTCTGCAATGTACACTCCCCATAATACTTGATCACTGTTTCTCAATTGCTATTATGACATGAAACCTGTGGCAATATCTTATAGTAGCACCACAATCTGGAACATGCCCTGCCAGTGGGCTCTGTACTACCTATATTTAATTTACAATAGGAATAATACACTCCAGAATGTGTGCTGTCATTTGGGATAACGCCACTTCTTAGGTGATTGAAGACAGTTGGCTATACCTTGAGCCTCACAACACACACAAGGTGTGGCATTATCCCATGATAACACACACTCTGTCATGGATTACTGCTTATGCAAAGCCCACTCTGTTGTACCGTATTGCTTAATTTTGCTACTCTGACTCCTGCTTTGGAACTGCAATATAATTCTGTCTGTGGAATTTAGAGTTCAGCTACAAAATTCTGAGATTCTACACAAGGAATGTTAATTTTCTGTATGTTTTCCACTTTCTATAAATTCACAGAATTTCATGGGAAATTTAATTCCACCCAGCACCACTGCTGGCAGTGAAAGATGTGCTGTTACTAGCACAATATGGAACTGGAGGTAAAAGCCAATGCACAGTGAGGATCATATTCTGTGGTGGAAAGAAGAGGAGGCAGAGCAGGATGTGGTATGATCCCACTGCAGCTTCCCTTCATGGCAAGCTAAACCCATGGCAAGGAGACACGCATTAGCTTTGAGCATAGGAAGTACTCTAGGTGTTACAAAAGATATATTTGTTCACTTAACACATTAACAGACTGGACATAATAAAAGTAATCAAAAACAGAGAACTAGCCATGAATAATTTATGTAAATGGGAGATGTGACTACATTAAATGATGAAAAGCATTAGCAGAGGAAGTAGTTTAACTATAGAATGTTTACAGCATTGACATGAGTTAAGTCATAAATGGAAGGTTTGTGATGAGTGCTTTCTACCTCAGGTTTACACAGTCAATTGGTCAGGCATGTATAAATGTATTTTTTCAATTTATAGTTTATTGAGGTTTTATATTGTACATCACAAGTACAAGAACTCAAGCAATAATACCAAACTAGATCTCTAAACAATATCAGAACACAAGAGCCAAAGGTTACAATTGGTTCCAGCATAAAAATACAGAGGCTTAATTCTATGAATTATTCAGTGCCACATCTAAAACAAATTGAAAACTCAAGACTTCTTCCATCTAAACTGGTCCCAGTACTGAAGCCCTACGGTATACCTCAACCTCAACGGTACACATAATCTGGAAACTAGAAAACCAGACATATAAAGCAATATTGTTGGTAACAATATGTATATTAACTAAATATTGAAAATAATAAGTAAAAAGTAACAATGAGACAGAGTACTAGACAGAAAGAGTTCCTCTCATAGGGACAAACTCCTGAAAAATTATTCAAACTCATAGGGTATCGCCACATGAAGCTGAAGTGGGGAGACAGGGACAGCTATATCCCTCATCCATTAAACAGAGATCACTGATATATGCTGGAAATTGTACAAGGATATACTGTACTCCACTCTGAACTCTTAAAAACAAGAAGAAGCACTAGGGCGGATCAGGATAAGTAGGGCCCCTGCACTTCCTCATATAGTGCCAGCTTGTCTGCAAATATAAATGAGAGATATTCTAAACCTGCCAGTCTATGCATACTATCCATCCATTCTTCCATACTATAGATTTCCTCCAATTTCTATTTCTATATACCAGTCTTTTGGCTTCTGTAATGGCATACCATAAACCATAAAGGCAGAGGTTTATGCATAACTGGAAGTTTGTTGGTGCTATCCACGATTATGAGGGAAGCATCCCAAGGCATATGGCACTGCAAAACTTGTGACATCCATGCCTGGAGCTGACACCACCAGTTCAATAGCTAGAACAGGGCCTGAGAATATGTAACAGCGAGCCTTCTGGCTGATGACATCTCCAGCACTCAGAAGTGTTTATCAAATTCATCTTTTCAACTGGTAAGGTGTTAAATACCACAAGTGCAGTGTTTTCAGTTGCATAACTTTAACCCTACATCCCTACAGGATCTATAAGCATTGAACCAACAACATTCCAAGTCCTCCTCATCTAACTGGCAGCAAATTGTTTCCATTTAGATTTCAAGTTATCTGTTAGAAAGTATATTCCTGAAGAGTACTTTAGAGCACATATAAATATTGACTAAAATGACAGTGTAAAGTAGTGCTGTGTGGAATTTTCAAATTCTGGTGGAACAGAATTTCACAGAATTTTCAAAATTCTGCCAAACTTCCACCAAATTTCACCAAAAGCAGAATGGCAAAATTCTGTGGCAGAAAAACGTGGAGTGATTTTTTCTGCAATATTTCCATGAAATTCTATTCTGCAGTTCTCACTATTTTCTGCAGAAATGGTTGTGGAATGATTTTCCATCGAAAAATGCTGTTCTGTGGACTATTATTCCTCAGATCATAGCAGGTGGAATTCTGCAAAAGAACTAATGAAATTCTGGCAAGTTCCGTGGCAGAATAGGTCATTCCATGCTAATTCCACTGGCGGTATTCCACATTCCACACAGTAGTAGTGTAAAGCTGTATGGAAAACATATGCAGGGCTGCATTTTCAAAGTCGTATCAGGGATATCTACTGTTGTTATGAAATCTTGAAAACTTTTGCAAATAAAATTCACTTAATTTGAAAAAAAAGTAGTATTGGGGAGTTGCGACACACAGACACTTACGACAACTAATTAAACCACCTAAAAGGTGTGCACAAGTGCCAAAACATCGGGCAGTTTTGGAGCTCTTGCATCATTAAAGTGGTGCACATGTCACTTTTTGATGTAAGTTGCTGTAAAGCAGTAACAGTGTCATAAATGTGATTATAAATTATGACATCATTCTTAGCCAGTTAGGATAGTTTATTTCTAAACATTCCAGGTACTCTTGTAACCATAAGAGGGTGTCTTATACAAAGAGTTATAAAATTGTAAAGTTCTATGTTCAGTTGGCAAAGTCCATTTACCACAAAAGGGATTCTCTAATATCCATTATATTAAAACATTTTGATTTAAAATTCAAAGTTCATTTTTTAAACAAAGGTCTTTACAATAGTTTATAATATGTTTAAATGTACAGTTCCAGCATCTCTTCAGGTTATAAGTTTCTTCCTATGTCGTTTGTGTGCCAGAACTGCTCAGCTTTGTGTCAATGTTATCTCATCCAATGAACATGAGAATAGAATCCTTCAAGCATAAGAGACCCCAGTAACTCTACATAAAATAGAATAACAGGAAGGCAGTAAAGAAAATAAACATTATGTAAAGAGAACCATGAACTACCATATGTGTCATTAATAGAGTAAATACATTAAAGCTCAGATATTCAGAAATGCACAAATGCCAGTACAAGTACCAAATCCGATGTGCTGTGGCACAATAGGAGCCTATATTCAGAGGTTGCACTGGCCACACTGCACCAGCAGCAAAATAGCTGAATTTGGCACAGCTGTACCACATGGCACAACCAGACATGTGCCATTGCACAACCAGAGTCAGCCATGGCATAAACACAGTTGCGCCATGGTGCAGAAAGAGATGCCCCAGCACATCTGTGGGAGCAGAGCAGCAGAGCAACAGAGGTGGCACGGCACAGAGAAGAGACCCAGGGACAGAGCCAGGAAAGCACAGAGACAGGCCACAGGAGGCCACCACCAGCAGGGCACAGCAGAGTGCACACAGGCACCCTGACCCCACAGAACACAACAGTGGCACAGATAGTAGGCAACAGGAGGTGCCAATGGCCTATGGAGGGCCACCAAGGGAGCCCCCACAGGCTGCAGGCCATGCCTCCCCCACACACAGACCAGAGCAGGCCACACCCAGGACCATGCAGCCAAGCACACACACATGCACCACACAGGCACACAGTGGCCCACACAGCAGGCACAGGATGCCGGGAGCCTCGTAGCAAGGTAGACCACATGGGACAGGCCACACAATGCCAAGCAGGGCCCCAGCACAATGTTCAGCCAGTACCTGACCAAAGACCATGGCCATGTGCCATCACCATGCACACACCTGCCACACACCCCTGACAGCCACCCCATGGGCACCCCAAGGCACATCCACTGACCGAGAGGAGGGACACCACCACAGTGGGACACATCACAGCATACAGCAGTAAACCACAGAAGCACAACACACACCCCAACTCATGCAAACCACATGGACAGGCACTGGGCCACTGCAGTATGGCCCCACGCCACCTACAAAGGAGACACTGACACAGGCAGGTAAGTCAAAAGAGATATATTCCCAAAAACTATTTACAGCAACAAGGGGTTGGGAAAGGTAGGAAAGCAAGGGAAGGGGACAGGGAACAGGGACTGTATAGTGGGATGAAGGACTGTAGGGGAGGTACAGCAGGAAAACAGGGAATGCTGGGGTCCATTCAGCAGTGGACATGGCCAGCCACCCTTGGCACCCTCCACCTCCAATCAGTGAGGAGCATGAGGCAAACCCTGCAGCACAGCCTTCATGGTTGTGGAACAGATCAAAATCAGCTGCTGGAGCAGCTGGCAGTACATGGGCCTCCATCTTCTCTGCCGGACATTTATGACAAGGGACAGGACAGATGATTAGTGCAATGTCCCAAGGAACCATGCCCACCCCAGTGCACAATGGGCAATGGGAATGCCCCCAGAGGGCCTGTACTGGCCACTGCAGGGGGTGGCCAACACCAGCAATGCAGTACACCATGACAGTGCACAGCGGTGGTCCCCACTGCACAATGGCCACCTGACTGCACAATGACAGTCACATGACATAGTGCACCGGCATCACCACAGCAACATCAGTGGCAGCTGGGTGTACACCCACCACCAACAGCTGGCACAGCGGTCCAATGGATGCACCACAGTGGCAAGCACCACGCACAGTGCACCACACACAGCTGTCACGGCACATGGCACAGGCGGCCATGCCCGCACCCCACACCCCACCACCCCCATATAATGTGCAAAGGACTATGACAGTGCCACTTGCCCTCTGTGGCCCTGCCGGTGCTGGAGCCACTTCTGCACCACTTCCAGGACCCGCTGAGGCCTTCCACCCTACTGCTACCACTGCCACTGCCGCTGCCACTGCCCTGTGATGATTCTCAGGCCGGTGAATGGAACATAGACAGGTACACATCAGTAAACATCCACAGCAGCTGCCACCACCCCACCTCTGTGCACAGGGGTGAGTCCCTGCTCGACATGTCCTGCACAGCTGCATCTCAGCATAGCGGCTGCTGGCACTGCCGTCCCATGATGCACCGATGGCAGTGCACCACTCTGCAGGGCATGCCAGGTAGCCTAGCCAACACCTCAGTACAGCACCAGGTCACACATGCATTATGGGCCTACTCACCTGGCTGTGGCACAGCCCCACCTGACATGCACATCTAGCCTCCTCAGGTGCTCTGGGTCCCTCCTCACCAGGTCTCCATATCGGTGGTGGCACTGCTCCTCCATCCTGGCCACCCTGGTCCGCTGCTGCAGTATGGTAGCAATCCTCTGCCACACGCGATCCTGGGCTGCTGCAGGGGTGCCTGGCCAAAGAGTTGGGGAGTGTGGGGCTTGACACAGGTGACCAGGTTCACCAGCTCCACCTGTATCCAGTTTTCTGCCCTTGGTGCCCTTCGTTGCACCATGCTGCAGTAGTAGCTGGTGAGCAAAATTGCGGCAGAAGCGCATGGCACGACATGCACAGATGTGCAATGTGAGGGAACATGCGCCTGTGTCCACTCATTGCACAGTCTCAGAGATGCACCCATGCATGGCTAGGTGGGGTCACGGGTGAAGGGATGACCCAGAGATCAGGGTCACAGCAGGGGACAGGGTCGCCCGCTCTGTGCAGTACACATGTGCGACAGCAGCATGTACCATGCCTTCCATTGTGCAGTCAGCACACAGTGTGCAACTGACACCGTTACCATTCAGCAGATGTGCACTGCGGGCTGTGCACTGCGCATGCATGCCGCATTGAGCTGCGACTTGCTCCGAGCAACCTCATTGTGCATGGAGCAAAATCATGATATTCAGATGCCACATGCAAATGAGCTCATCAGCCAATGCATGGCACACTGGGGGCATTAGCATGTCATTACCATTGCGCCAAATCTCATTTGCATGTGTTGCACTACATAAGTGCCACGGAAGAGCACAGGCCATGGACCTGCATTGCATCCTTTCGGGGTAAGTTGCCTGCCGCTGCAGCTCACTGGGAGCAGCCAGCACAGCAGGGTGGGATGGTACAGGGTGATGCTACCACTGGTGCACTGAGCTGTCCATATCCACAGGAAACGACATGTAAGAACATGAGGAGGGTGAGGAGCATGGGCCTGCATGCAGCGCAGACCCAATTTCACAAAGGCAGAGACAGAGGCCCTGTTCAATGCCTACCTCTACAGGGAGCCCCTGTTGAGTGGTGCCATGGCACACCACAGGCCAGGGCTGGTGCTTGGGAGGAGGTGGCGGCATGTGTCAACCAGCAGGGCAGCCACCAGTGGTCAGCACAGGAGTGCAGGAAGAAGGTGGGCACAGATAATAGGTGCATCAAGGAGAAGGTGGCAGCCATCTGTGTGTCCTGGAATGCCACTGGAGGGGCTTGCAGATGCGCCACTGCTCACAGTTCAGGAGGAGATGGTGGCAGCCACCATGCGCCACAGCACAGTGGAGGTGATGGATTCCAGATGGGTGGCAGCCCATCACTGCATAGTAAGTATGTCAACCACTCACAGCTGGGGCATGGAGGGTGCGTACTAGGCCATGCTGGTGTGCATGCAGTCGGCATGCATGTCATATGTGTGTGTGTGTGTGTGTGTGTGTGTGTGTGTGTGTGCACCCACATACATGCCATGCTGCAGGACACATGCAGTGGCAGTGTGGGGGCACATGTGGGCAATGCATCACTAACATGCATCTCTTTCTTTGCATGCAGCACCAGCGTGCCTCGTGCAGATGATGGAGCATCGGGGTGGCAGCAGCCGTGGCCACTGGCCCAGCTCCAGAGGACCAGTTGTCCACCTCCATTGGCATCTGGGGCCTGACAGGCTGCAGCTCACCACCACTGTGAAGGTGGATGTCCTGGACCTGGGGTCGGATGAGGCCCTGGATGTGTTCCTGCAGGATGCCAGCCTTGGGGTCCTGTGCTCAAAGACACATATCGGGGTGGGTCCGACACCAATGACAATGTAACGCTCATCCTGGACAGCATGGCCACCACTGTGTTGGAGATGCCCTGCTAGCCACTGACACAGGCAGCACGCCCAGCACTCTGCCAACAGTGGAAAGATGTCCACCACCATTGCAGGGAGCAGTGTGTGCTGCCTTGGCTGTGCCCTACAGTGGAGGTGGTGTGGCGCGCGAGGCACTGGGTGGCATGCAGCAGCCAGACAGGTGACAGCAGCAGGCTGTGAGTGCCATTGGGCAGCCGGACACAGTGTCCACCACCAATGTGCCTGCTGTACCCAATTCCCCTGCAGACCCCACTGTGCAGCGTCCACCAGAGACGGGGCTGTGCAGCATGGCCGGTCAGCACATGGGGATTGGTGTCCAGCCCAGGAGCCCAGGACACTGACCCACTGGCTGAGCACACCCATTTTCTGTGGAGTTCATTCAGCAACAGGTGCTGCTCATCACTAGGGTGCACACTGTGCACGGATGTGCACCAATTCAGCCAAGCAGCAGGAAAGGGCACTCACGCAGATCCTGGCAGGGATGCAGCACATGCAGAAGGCCATGACTGCATCCCTGGATCGCATTGTCACTGTGATCTGGGATGACTTTGCACTGCTGGCTGCCACAGGGTGTGGCCTGGTGCAGTTGAACCCCCAGTGTGCTGTCCACCCCGTATACCTGGTGTCGGGTGACCCTGTGCAGTCAACACGGGCTCTGATGTCGGCATCCCCAGGGCTGGACTGTTTGGGTGCTTTGACACCCCCCAGAACACGGTCCCAGTTCCTGCAGTTCCACCCTGGGGCTGTTGCACACCCCATGGCTGATGCACAGCCTGTGGCTGCTGATTGGCCGAAACGCGGCCACCCCTGGCCGTGGTGGCCATGGATCCATGCAGTGGACCTGATGTGTGAGCTGCCCACCTACAGTCTGCAGCTGCTGCCCAGTGCACACATGGGCGGTGTGTATGTGCCTACAGGTGTGTGTGGCACCTGTGTGTCGCACTACATGCTGCCTGTGTGTGTGCTTGCCTGGCCGCTGGGCCACGTGGCGTGGCATGATGACAGCAGTCTTGCACCGCTGCACCTGTGCACCGTGTGATGCATCTGATCCATGCCACATACCCACACCTGTGTGTGTGTGTGCATATGTGTGTGTGGGGGCTGTGAGGGCACTGTGTGTGGTTGTGTGTGGCTATGTGCCCTGTCACCCATACCCCTGCTTCCCGCCCCAGTGTGTGAATGCCCATTGTCATGCACTCCACTGCATGTATACTGTACATGTTTGTGTGGCCTATGCATGTGTATCATGCCACCTACCTGTGTGCACCATAGTGCTTCCTGTTCTATGGTGTCCCAGTGATGTCTTGCCTGCTGGATCAGCCGGGAATCCCTCCATCTGGGGGTGGCTGTCCACCACCCTCCAGCCCATTGCCTTCATCGTCCCCACTACTGTCACCCTCATCAGCCTCGACAACTATCCCATGGTCAATGGCCATACTGTGCAGTATGCAGCAGGCCAGGAATAGGCCAAAGGCTTTCGGGGGCTCTACTGTAGGGCACCGCCTGACCCATCTAGGCAATGGAACCACGCTTTCAGCATGTCAAAGACTCTTCGATGATGTTGCGCATGCTGGCATGTGCCTCATTGTAGCGTTCCTCTGCTGGGGATGATGGGCACCGGTAGGGGTGAGCAGCCAGGGCCACAGTGGATAGGTGCTGTCCCAGTGTGGATATTGACATGGTTAGCCCTCTGCTATGCTATGCTATGCTGTACCCCTTGCTTGTCCCTGGTGCCTATGCCAACATACACACCTACCCTCCACCATCCCAAGGTATGTTCTGCCCATCGCCTTTTGCCCATGCCATACTCACCCACTAAGTGGCCTGTGAGGATAGCCCCACGTTCAAACTTTGGCACAGTACAGAGCTGTGCTAGATGAACACATCATGTGCACTCCCAGGGTGTGTGGTGCAGACATTGGTTATGCACCCCGTGGCATCGCACACCACCTGGCAATTGACACTGGTTCCCCTTCCTGTTGATGTATGCCACACCCTCGGGAACAAGTGGCATGCGGATGCAAAATGGGTGCAGTCAGTGGCCCCAATCACACCAGGCATACGTGCTACCCTGTGGAAGTCCTGCATGGTTGCTGTCGCTCCCCAGTGTGCTGGGAAACGGATGTATTCCGACGCATGTGGCAGCAGAGCATTGAGGAACTGTGTGAGGAGGTGGGATGTGGCCAACTGAGTTATGCCTGTGGTGTCCCCTGTTGGTTTCTGGAAGGTGCCCGTGGTGAGCAGGCACATGGCGGCTGTCACTTTCATCTTCACGGACATGGCGTGGCTCCGTCTGGTAGGTGCCTGCATCTTCTCGCTGCTCAGCTTGCAGAGCTGCCTCAGAATGGCCCTGTTCAGGTGGTACCAGCCCACGATCTCCATGTCACTCTACTGCTCAAAGGTGATGTGGGCGCGGTACCACCTGTGTCGGGCATACCGAGTAGGGCCCTTCCACGCACACGCCACTGTTCTTGCTGCCCTCACACCCCTCATTACAGCCTCCATTATGAAGGGCACACTTCCTATGGCCCTTGCTGTCCAATATCCTCTGGGTGGTTGGCTGCTGCTGGCTGTGTGCCACCCTGGTGCACTGCCTGGCAGTGTGTCTGCCTGTCTCTCACACTCTTTCTGCCCCTGTCTCCTCTTCACTGCCGCTCTGTCCCTCTCCTTCTGTGTCTGTCTTGGTCTGTCTGACTCTTTCTTTCTTTCTTTCTTTCTTTCTTTCTTTCTTTCTTTCTTTCTTTCTTTCTCTTTCTCTCTCTCTCTCACCCTCTCGCCTGGCGCAAGTGCTTTCTGTGTGCTTGAATCCTGTATTTATAGGAACAAGTCTGCTAGGTGCATCTCTGATTTGCTCGCACTTGCGCCATGGTTTCCTGAGTTGAATATCGCAGTGCGCTGGATATTCATGGGCTCACCCTGCACTTGCACCTGCATTCGTGTAGTTGCAGCATTGGTGCAATGAGATTTGTGCTGGCGCACTGGCTCCCGATGAATATCGCCTGGCACAAATCTGCACTTGTGCTGGTGCAACTCAGTTGTGCAGCTTTGAATATCTGGGCCTAATGGTTTTAAAAAATGAGCTACCCATCTGTCCTGCATGGAAAGAAATAGAGAGAAATGTATGGATAAATTATGTAAAGAAATGCTGATGTATAATTCTTATATGTGACTGTACACTGTTTATGGTAATTGGTGTTATTTTATGTTATAATTTTGCATTTTCAGTAACATTTTTGACAAAAAAAAACAGGGCTGTAGAAACATAGCAATATAGCAGATAAGGGCCGCTTGGCTCACACAGTCTGCCCATTTTGTCCTACCTACATTCTCACTGCAGACCCCACTTGATCTACAGCTCTTTCTCCCCCTTTACACTACACTTTCTGTGTGCCTATTCGATGCATTTTTCAACCCCACCAGTTTTCACCCCCACCTAGTCCACTGCCGTGCTCTACCAGGAATCCACCACTTTTTCTGTGAAGAAGCACTTCCTCCACATCTCTCCTGAATCTATCCCTTCCATCTGCATAGCATGTTCCTTGTTCCTAAGAACCTTTTTCTGACAAATACCTCCTTCTGTACCCTATTTACTCCTGTGAGGTATTTAAAGGTATCAATCATGTCCTCCTTCTCCTCCTCTCTTCTAGAGTGTACATATTGAGGTCCTTTAGTCTCCCCTTGTAAGGGTTTTGATGCTGATCCTGCACCAATTAAATTTCTTTCCTCTGGACCTCCTCCACTGTGTCTGTGTCCTTCTGGAGATGTGGTCTCCAGAACCAGGCATAGTATTCAAGGTGATGGTCTCACCAGCGATCTTTTCAGAGGCAACACCATCTCCCTTTTCTGCTGGTGATACCCTTCCTATGCACACTAGCATTCCGCTAGCCCTCCTGCCTGGCTTGTTGCACTGCACTCCCTGATTTAGGTAATCTAATATGATTACACACAGGTCTCTTTGCTGCTTGGTAGTCATAAATACCACTCCACCCATTTTGTACTCTGCCCGGGTTTCTGTGCCCCAAGTGCATTATGTTGCACTTTTACATTGAAACCCAGCTGCAATATCCTTGACCACTCTTCAAGTTTTTTGGTCTCTTTTCATCCTTTACACACACACACACACACACACACAGCATGCACACACAGTGTCCACTTTGTTGCAGATCTTGGTGTCTTCCATAAAGAACAGACTTTCCTTCCAGTTCCTTTGCAATATCACTTATGAAGACATTAAAGAGGACCAGTCCCAACACTCATCCCTGAGGTAACCCACTGGTCACCCTCCCTTCCTTGGAGTGAACTCCATTTACCACCAGCCTCTGTTGTCTATCCTTAACCAATTTCTTACCCAGTTTACCACCTTTTTACCCACCTCTAAATTACCTAGCGTCTACTGTCTCCTGTGGAACAGTGTCGAGATGCCTTACTAAATTCTAGGTAGGCCACGTTCACCACTCCTTCCTGATTTAATTCTTTGGTCACCCAATTAAAGGAATCTTATGACCTCACCCGTGAATCCATGCTGCCTCATGTCTTGTAACCCACTGGATTCAAGATATTGCTCTATCCCTACTTTTAACAGTGTTGTCATTAACTTTTCCACCACCATTGTCTGGCTAACTTGCTTGTAATTGCCAGCCTCTTCCCTGCTACCACATTTGTGAAGCTGGACTACATCTGCCCTACTCCTGTTCTCCAGAACCACTCTGGTTTCCAGTAATCTGTTAAACAGAACTGTCAGAGGTACAGCCAATACCTTCACGAGCTCCCTCAACAAACTTGGATGCACCCTATCTGGCCCCATTACTTTCTTTCACTTTCAGATTAGCGAGTCCGTTAGGATGCCGTTAGGACTATCTCCTCTGAAAAGGACTAGTGTCCACCACCCTTCAAAGCTCCTGCTACTTTTTTGCAGTCCCTCTCCTTCACCTTCCTTTGTGAACACTGAGCAGAATGCAATTGTTCAAGATGTCTTCCTTTTCCTAGTCCCTCTTTACAGTCCGCACCTTCTCTTTTGACCTACAATCCCTCCTTTGGTCTTCCTCGTTTTGCTTACATACCTAAAAAGTCTTGTCCTTTTCTGACACTGCCTATGCTATTCTTTCTTCAGTTTGTGCCTTTGCACTCCTTACTGCTTTCCCTGCTTTCCTGTTTGTCCTGATACACCTCCTATCCTCTTTTCTATGTGTCACCGTGTACCTCCTGAATGTAACCCTTTTAGCTGTTACCTTTTCATCACCTCCTTTGAGAACCAAAGTGGTCTCTTTTTCCTCTTTGTTTTGCTCACTTGCTTGATGCAGAGGTTTGTTGCCTTCATTATACCACCTTTTAGCTTGGGCCATTTTCCTCCACCCCCAAGTCTTCCCCTGTCAAGCTGTCCCTAAGGCATTCACCCATCTTTGTAAAATCTGCCTTTCTGAAGTCCAGGGCCTTCGCCCATGTGTGGTTTGACTCACAGCCATCCTTATATTGAACCACACTGTACAGTCATCACTGGTCTCCAGATGGCCTCCCAACTTGATGTCTGCAACACTGTCCCTGTTAGTAAGAACCAGGTCCAATATTGCTCCATCACAGTGGAGTCACTGAGTAGTTGCCTGAGAGTGCTCCTGCAGGAGTCCAGGATGTCCCTGCTTCTAGCTGATGTAATTCCATCAGGGATTGGTGACATCATAAACCATAAGAGCAATGCTCGATTGGTATATGATGCCAGCAAAATCTCGAGTTGGAATGACAAGCCTAGTTACTGCTGGTTTCTTATATGTAATTTTTTATAATATGGAACACTCCAAACAATTCATAATACCATTGATTTGATCTCAGAACAATAGTATTATGTCCTTCTAATGTGATGTTATTATGAGTTTTTATAACATGTGTTAGCAAAGAAAGACATGCCATTGGTGAAACACCATCAAGTGACCGTGGATTAAATATAGAATAAGTATGGGACAGGGTGTGTAGCGAGATTTTACACACACCCGAGTTGTGGGATGCTACATAAACCCCGAGGCGGCACAAGGAGTTTGTGAAAAGCATCCCACAACGAGTGTGTGTAAAATCGAGTTTGACACCTGACTCATTTTTTATTTTATACAATTGCTGGGTTTCCTTTTTGCCTCAGTAATTATATAAAATAAACAACTCTCAGTGTATCCTATGGTCGGTTCTTTTAGTCAGGTGCTGAGGTGTTGTATTTTAAACTGTTTTTATCCATTTCATCAGGTCTTGTGTGTTTCCAGGGTATAAGGGGAGAAAAGAAAGAAAGGACTTCGAGTTCTTGTGGTGGTTCTGTTTGGGCAACAAGGAAGCGGTGGCGGTCTCGGCTAGTCACGCTGCTGCATGAGCATGCTGCAGGAAGGGAAATCTTCTTGCGTGTTTGCCGTTATAAACTCTCCTTTATAATGGCAAATTATGCCACAGTTTCCTATGGGAAAAGGCAGAGCCAGTTATTATATGACAGTATATGCACAGTTGCTGTGATACAAAATCACACATGCCCACACAATGCAAAGCAACATGGGCTGCATATGCAAATCACCACAGAATGTTATGCTGGTCCAACTTTAAGCAGAAATGTATGGTGCCGAAGGCCTCTCACACAGTTTGCAAAGGGTGCTAACAGATGACAGTTGCTGTGATGCTTCCTGGCCCAATATCCCAGGACAGTGTGGCATTCATTATGTACTGGAAAAATGAGAGCTGATAGAAAGTCATTTAAAACAGTACTGAAGTATGAGAGTGCTGCACCACAGGCATCAGGGATAATTGGGAGCCGTAGGGCACTGTTGTCAGGTAATCTATGTTCACCTGCTGGTATTTCACCACTTGCAGGTATTTTTTCCTAACCCACAGTAGTGAAAGGCAACTGTTGCAAATATAAATATGCAGCCTGATGTCTGAAAGTCCCTGTGAATCAGTAGTGACAGTTATACCCAGTCCCACATGTAGCTGATAATGTCAGTGTGCAGCACAGATTTCCCTCTTGCCAGTCGGGGCGTGTCTCCCAGTCAGAGTCCCACCCCTCCCTGGTTGCTCCTGGTCATTCCACCAGTCGGAAGATAGTCCCTTGTCAAGGTGTAGCAGGGTGCCCCCAGCACCTGAGGCAAATACTGAGAGATGGCAGAGTAGGAGATATGGCCAGAACAACTGGCAGAGACGGTGACCAGGAGACCAGAGCAGTGTGATCTGCTGGGTGAACAAGTACCGGTTTTTATACCTATCCAGCAGCTCACACCTGGAACTGAGGGTTGACTCGGCATGCCTGTCCCAGTCACCAATATTATAGTACAGAAATATATAGGGCTCAGAGTGTGTTTACATTACCTTGCCCCCCACTGATGATGTGCATTGTCCTCAGAAGTTTTCCTTGTGCTCCTTCTTCTGTTGCAGTACTCAGTTCCAACTCCTCCCCACCCCGATACAGTGTCCCTCTGCTGTGTCACAGAAGATGTAGTGCTCAACAGCTGACATACTGTACATGTATGGGGGAGCTGCCATGACTGCAACACTGACAGCAAGATTGGACTGTGCCAGAGAGGAGAGGGTGCAGCTTGGCAACTACAAGGGGAAAGAGTGTGCATGGAGCAGTAGAGGAGATCGATAAGCAGGGTGGGTGATGGGAGCAGTCAGGGATCCGTGAAGAGTGCAGCAGTAAGTGAATGCACAGCAGTAGCAAGAGACTGTGGAAAACCACTGAGGTCAGCCACCCTCTGCAACAGAGACCCAGAGAGTGAGTGAGTCGGCAACCAAGAGCGGCAGGCAGAGTATGCATCTGGCTAGACCAAATGGTTAGAGGTATTTGTCACCCACTGTACAGTGTGTGTGTGTGTGTGTGTGTGATATGTGTGTGTGTGTGTGTGTCCATGTGCATGTGTGTGTGTGCATGCTGGTGTCACAGTTCTCTCCCAGTACCAGGACTGGCAGTGAGCAACAAAATGATAGGAATTAGCCACATACAGCGGCGACTGAGCTGGCTGTGATCAGTGACCTGCATGTGGCTGTCTGACTTTGCATGTTTGTGGGTGCCCAGTGTAACCTCAGAGGCAATGAAGCACACACTGTCCCTGCATGCAGCCATCTGGCTTTGTGTGGTAGGGGTGCCCAATATAACCGCAGAGGTAATGAAGCACACACTGTCCCTGTATGTGGCTGACACTGTGTGTTAGAGGTGCCCATTGTCACCTTGAGACAATGTGGCACACACTGCCATAGAACAAATGTCACAAATCATATTAGTAGTTTATCTGTGACATTTCTATCTGCATAACAGCACTTTAGGATGCAGAAGTTACAAGGGACTATTTGCCAAGGCAGCAGGATACAGTCCCTTTCTTCCCTTTAAACACAGAGAAAATACATCTCACTGGTTTTGTAATGTGTTGCATAACCCACATTATAAGTGCAATAACCCCACTTAAGGGTATGGTGTTATAGGCATTTAATCCATGCCTCGGGGCTGTTAGGACACTCGGCCTGTGGCCTCATGCCTCAAATGCACCTGAGGAGTGGATTAAATGCCTATAATCCCACTCCCAGAAGGGTTATTACTAATATAATTGCTGATTGCAGTGTTTATCAACCTGCTAACCATGTCTTTGAAAAGTTATAATAAAAAGCTGCTATAACTAACTTAAGTGATATCAACTGGTTACATTATTACGGAGCTCCTTAATAACCGAGTAACCAGTCAATATCACTGAAACTCAGTTCCATTTATTCTATGTAATAAAAGTCTAATATATGCTTAAAACACGTTTTCTATCAAACTGAATCATATTTCAACCTCAAAACATGTTTTGCCAGTCACTGTTGTCTGTTAGTTGCTTTCAGTTTCTCCACACATCTCAAGCTCCAGACAACACGGCAGCTTCACTAACTTTTCTTCCCACATGTCTTCTGTGGTTGTGATTCAGGCAGTCAGCTCATCTGTTCTTCAGCTATACCCGCCCCAAAAGAAAAAGAATAGAAATCCACAGCAATCCACAACCAGGACCTTTACCAGTGGCTTAACTAGGAAACATTTTACTTCACAGTGATGACAGTAGTTTCAGTTTCTTGATGGTGGGTGTGCACTTGATTAAACAATCTCTGGCAGTGTTGACAAACACTGCAATCCAGAGAATTATATAAAATAAAACATGCAGATGTGTGTCACTAATTTTTCACACACTCGTGTGCGTGATGTCTTTTAAACCTACCGGTCATAATGTCACAAGCTTAATAGCGTATGACATTATGGCTAACCCAGAATAGCACCATAGGCAAGAGTTAATGGTAACACCGCATGTACTGCTGTATGTGGTATTGCACTGTTCTATTTTCCCAGGCAGAGGATAAGACCTCTGCTGAGCTGGGTTCTGCTACAGCAGACGTGGCTCACTGGACTGAGCCACAGCAGCAGGAACCCAGGCACTGCGCCTGGGACCTGGTTTGATTCCGGTCCCAGAAACTTTTTTTTGTGCTGTGTGCTCCCGAGTTAACCCCAGAGTTGAGAATCTTTAGTGGGGGGTTGAGGGCAGAGACCCCACAAAAAGACTTATGCTTCATGGCAGAAATTGCGGCTGTATTGTCAGCGCATTTTGTCATAAGCGCATAATGTCTTCAGTCATTATGACCTGCACTTTTAAACCCCTAGAGCTTCACCCTCAGCGTTTAAGTAGCATCACACACCTGGGAATAAGAAACAAACTCATAGTATACGTCTACACATGTATTATCCTGTATTTAATGTCAATGATTCCTATGGAAAAAATTACATCCATTACATAAGACGTATACATTTTTGCTGAAATCCAGCCAGCATCCTTGTTTCTTTCCTTCCTTCATTCCCTTATTTGACTTCCCCTGCCCAAACACATCACACTTTAGTGCCTGCAGCCTTCCTATCCTGCTGCTTTACTGAAGGATTCAAGGGCTTGGACTGAGAAGCTGGGCTTTACACAATGGATGGATTATTGTCTTTTTTTAAAGAACCTCACGAAAAAATGTCATGATGTTAAATAGATCTTAAATCACAGCTAATGGCCTTTCATGCACATTTTAATAGTAAGCCAGAAAATGTCTGGTGCCTAAACCTTTAATTGAACATACTCTAATTATTGAGAATAGAGGAGAAGCCTGAGAGGATATGGCCATGGTACTGTGAATACTAAAAGGGTGGATAGGGTGGAGTTATACACGGAGATCTGATCTTGTGAGTGCAAACTGAAATGGCGCTTTGGCACCAGTGCACTTACCCAGTTAACAAAATAAATCAATAAAAATAGATTTAAATGGTATGTAGTTTGTACCCAAACTGAGGGGAAGGATATGGGAAACCTTGAAAGTGATTGTACAGTGCAGCCATTCTCCTGATACCATTAGTGACCACTCTTCAGTTTTTGTTTCTGGTCAAACAGATCCCTAAACCAAAAATATAGTGCATCAGGTCCAAATGAAAGGGCAACTGGAAAACCTCCAGACCCACCTCCTAAATTATAACTGGTCACCAATTGACTCAGCGTAAAACATTGATCATGCACTGGATTATTTCATCACTAAGTTCAGTATGGCCTGTGACATTTATGCCCTTCAGAAAATGGAAGATCAGGGTGCAAACAATTCATGGATTACCCTTCCTAGTACAACGTATGGCCTCCAGAGATAACCTCTGGCACTGTGCCTGTGCTACTGGGAAACAGGCCAGTGTGCAGCAGTGCAAGGCAGCCCAGAATGCCTGTACTCATGAAATCCACCTAGCTAAAATACACCACTTTAAGCAGGAGCTAACCAACTCATGTAGTGATGGTAGAAGGTTCTAGAACAACATAAAGGATCTTATGGCATACCTAGTGAATCCTCCCTCCATGATAGAGGTTAATGATGTACCATCCAGGATCCCAAGATCATTGCTGATACATTTAACAATGCCTTCTCCAACCTCAGAGGCATATTCCCCACTGACTTTTTAATGTATCTTCCCACAAAGCAGAGGCAGAAATGCCCCCTGCCCTCCCTTCTACTGTAAGAGAGTCACCACCACTGATGCCAAAAATACATAGGCCTGTGCTCTGCAAATCAAGATCCAGTAGTGACTCTCTGGACCTCAAACTACTCAGCCTAACCCTTGATGCTGTCCTGGACCCCCTACATAAATTACTTAACCTGTCCTTTACCTAGGGCATTTCTACAATAGGGAAGGCAGCTGTGGTTACTCCCATCCACAAGAGTGGTGACTGATTACAGCCATCTAATTACCACCTCATATCCATCCTCCACCCCTCTCTAAAGTTCTGGAACGCATTGTTTCAGATTAGCTTACCAAATACCTGGAGAAATACCAACTCCATTGCCCACAACAACATGAGTTTCAGAAGTCACATAGCACCACCACTGTACTTGTTGAACTTACTGAATTTATACACAATGCTCTGGACAGGGGACACCTAGTGGGGGCAATCTATACTGACCTCACTAAAGCATTGATACTGTTTACCACACCCTCCTCCTAGAATCTCTCCTCACCCTGGGTCTATCAGCGAGATGACTGGCTGGTTTCAGAGCTACCTTAGCGACAGAATCCAGCAAGTCAAAATAAGCAATGTGCTATCAGACTGCCACCAAGTGTGATCAGGGTTACTGCAGGCTCAATCCTTGGACCCCTGCTCTTTAGTCTATTCCTTTCACCCTTCCCAGGTATGCTCTGCTAACTTATTGCTCTATGCAGAAGATGTCATCATTTTATCTAGTCGTCTCATCCCCTTGAATTACAACTATATCATAATTTTTCAGCTGTTGAAAACTGGTTCTCAGAACACAAACTTCTCCTGAATTACAAAAAATTAAATCTATGTTATTCTCCAGCCCCACAACAGACACAAACTTCACCAGCTGTCTGTTCTGAACAACATGAACTCTCCCTTGAGTAGGTCCAGCAGTTCAATTACCTGGAATAACCCTTGATTCATCCGTGTCATTTTCCTCCCATGTGGACCACTTTGCTAAGGCAGTGTACACCAGGCAAGGACTCCTCTACAGGCACAGGCACTGTCTTACCCCCGACACACTCCGACTAGCAATCACTAGTTCAATACTCTCTATTATTGACTACGGTTTTGTCATATATGGTGCAGCAACTAATAACACACTCAAAAGAGTCATTATAGCTCTTAACAAGACCTGTAGGCTAGCCACTGAGGCCCATAGACTCACTCATATCTGTGAGCTGTACGCTGGTCCAATTGGATCTACCTCCAGGGAAGTTAAGGTATCAGACCTGTCTATTAGTAAAGCAAATATGCCTTGGCCTAACCCCTCCTGTCTTCCAAAAACTCTTCAACCTAGTAACTAATTCACACCACTCCAGTGGTGTGTCTAACAGACTTTCAAGTTCCATTCTGTTGAACCTCCATGGCCCAGCACTCATTTAATTTTAGGGTGCCAACCTGGCTAAATGATCTCCCTTTCTCAACTCCGTGACCTTTCTAAGATTGGCCCTTTTAGCACAAACTCTACCATCACCTATTCTCTCAGTGCAGTTGTGATTGTCCTTCTTAAGCTGCCCCCAGCTATACCTTGCCCTCCCTTGTTTCCTCATCTTTGCTCTCCCTCCTCTCTCTTTCTGTTACAGTTTATCTACCCCAGGTTGCTACCTGTCATGCCTCTACATTATACTCACTATCTCTCTGCATTTTCACATCCCTCCTCTGTCCTAATCCCAATCCGCCCCTATTTCCTCTATTTTCTCCACCACCCTGCACAACAATCTCACCCCTGTCTTCTCCACCTCTACTTTTCCAGGATCCAGATCACTGCCTGACATATCACTTGCCAACAAACAACTTCTCAGTGTCCAAGTTCCCAACTAGGTTAAATTGCTGACAAATTATTTCCTGTAACAATGACTGCCCAACAAAACAGTGTATAATTTCAGAATAACGAAATGAAATGAATTTGCATATTATACGATTAATGTGGTTATATTCTTTACATACTTTAATTGCACACACACACACACACACACACACACACACACTTACTTCAGCTGTAGTGATGAGCGAGAGCAAGAAGATGTCATGATTGGGTTAACTTAATGGTTTCCAATCAGTGCCTCACTGTCCTGAACAAATCACTGTAAAGGGCAAGGCTCGATCAATTACTTTCAATTAGAGCTAGCCTTTAAACCTCGGCACAGTCCTGGTGTTTGCCATTTTTTCTGTTGTGCAGATTTTGTGGTTGTTTCTTTGTAATGCCCTGTGACATGCAGCAGTAAAGGTAAGCTATTTTAAAGTAAATGTGAGGTACATTTCCGTGTGTACTGTGAAATGCTTCAGTAATCTATTGTAAAGCACCACCTATGAAAAGCTGTGCAAAATGAGAACTGTCGTACATTTGTCCTGTGAAATGAAGCTGTAAATAATTTTAGAGCACATTAAAAGATACATTTCGGTGTGGACTGTGAATTGCATCAGTAATCTATTGTAAAGCATCTCCTCTGACAAGCTGTGCAACCTGAAAAATGTTGCATGTTTTCCCAGATGCATGTAATGTGTGTTAGCATTTTTTAAATTGGTCAGGCAAAATTCAGTCGGCAAACTATACTGAACAGGAAGTTGGATTACGGGAACTTGAAGTCAGGAGGTAAATTGTTGGGAAATAGACAGATGGGCAGTCACACCACCCCACTTTTTCTCCCTCTTCCTGAACCCTTTCCACCTCTGCTCCACCTCACCTAATCCTTTGTTCAGTTTCTCTCCACCTTACAACCTCCTTCCTCTACTCTTGATGGGTTAGGTACATTTCATTAACTCTCAATCCACCACCTACTATTTTGCCATATCTAATTTGCTGAATTCTGAATGACCACCTTGTTTAATTGCCACGACACTCAAAGCACTGACTCAGTTAGATTTGTGATTTGCGATGTGCAGTTGCTATTTGCATAATTATCTTTATCTGAGTTGTGTTTACGATTTGCGATGTACCAGTTGCTAGTTGCACAATTACCTGTACAGCATGTTAGTAAGGCAAAGCTGCAAGCTAACAAAACAAACAAAGCCATGTTCACCACGAGTGCCATTTAGTGTGGCTTCCAATTACTTTGTGCTCATTTTGAAGCAGGGGCTTCAGGCACAATATAATCGCCTTTCACTGGCCATTTCACCTTTGTTTGTGTTTTACTGTGACTACAGCAATGGCAATGGCCGAGTTGTGTAAGATGGTTCCCTCACAGAGGGGCATGATAAGCTTTCACTGGACAGCCAACTGTACTATAAGGAGCGACAATGGGGTGACTGAGTTTTACTGGTGCTGTCAGAACCTGAGCAGTGGTTGCCATGACAGGGCAAGTACAGTGCAGGTTGGAGGACAGCATCATCTATGGGGAAGATGGGAGAGCACAATCATTCACCGGATGCCAGTTTAGGTCCTCTTGCTGAGGCTGTAGCTTCTTTTAAGAGCACGCTGTCACCACTAATGACACTCCTGCTCAGCTAATTCAAGCAGAGTCTGCTAAACTCGGTAGCTGAAGCAATCCATAATATTCCATCCAGACATGTGTTGCAGCAGGTTGTAAAATGAGCGAGGTGAGAAAGCATGCCTCCAGAACCAAAACACTTGATGATGTGCTAGTACCAGAGTCACTATGGTACATTGATGGTGAGCTGTTTCTTGCCGGGAATTGGTATGTGGCGAGGACAAAATCCTGATTTTTGCAGTAAGTCAAATTTTACCAGACTTTTCATTGCACAATACTGGCTGATGGATGGTACTTTTATACCCATGCCCTGCTTATTCCTACAACTTTATTCCACACATGCCCCAGTGGGCAGTATTGAAACAAATCGGATAGTGTCTTTAGTGTATGCCTTGATGTCATCCAAGTCACAGGACTGCTATATTCATCTTTTCCAGGACATGCAGGACTTCACAGATGAACATGCCCTATCCTAAACCCTCCCTACATCATTACCGACTTTGAACAGGCAGTCATCAATGCCTGCAAGGCTGAATTCCCAACATTGATCAATAAAGGTTGCCTTTTTCATTTTGGGCAAATCATATGGCAAAATCAGAGCATGGAACTAGCCACAGTATGGCTCTAAATCTGACTTCAGCTTGCAAATGAGGCATCTTCAAGCACTTGCATTTTGCCAGCATCTGAGATACCATCAGCTTATGAGGCTATAAAACATGACTTCCCTTTCCAGGCTGCTGTAATGCCTAAATAAGCACTTTATTCTTTCACTCTCAACCTTTATTTAGTACTGTGGCACCCTTTTCTCAATGACTAATTGCTGTATAAACTATTTGTACTTGATTTGTTGTTGAACTTTGTATAATGTAAACTGTATTGTCCTTGACCTAATGTGGAACCTTTGTAAAGAGCCCTGGCTCAAAGATATTGTAATCTGAGAATTAAATAAATAAATTAATTAAATAAAATAAAAAAAATAAATAAGTTCTCTCACATGCAGAGCAGTTAACATGTGGAATAGGCTACCCAATGAGACTGTGAAATGCTAGCTCTGTTCAAGCTTTCAAAGTAGAACTATTTATTTGTTTTCTTTATTTGTCATTTTGACCAGTAAGGCACACTGAGCTGTGACAGCTCATTTCAGGTATATCCTTGGGGTGAGGTACATGCACCTGTTTTATTGACAAGGAATGTTGAACACATCACTAGATAAAGCTCTGTACTACCCTCTTTTTTTCACTCAAGCTTTTCTTGGTCCACGCTCTGCCTGATGGCACCCATGGCCCCATCACCAGCCTTCTCACAGGCTTACTGGTTAACCACCACTTACCCAGGACTACATACTGTTGTGGTGGGTGGCCCACCCTGCCAGTTATTTGAGAGCCTGGGGGTGTTGGTATGCCAGCTGGAGTTTTTCCTCCATCCTTCATTTTTTCTCCCAGGGCGCCAATGTGCAATGACACATGCATGCAAGCTATCCCTCCCTGTTCATGTATTTTCCAGCTGTACTACCATCTGGACTCCACCAGATGGTAGCCAGACAAAGGACAACAGTTTTGGATGCTCAATCCTTCCTTCCCAGCCAGCCCAGATGGCATATGCATGTTCCCATACATGGGTAACCAGTTTTGTTGGTGGTAGTGCTACCACTGCACAGATGGAAAAGCTCTACCCTACTGTTCCTTGTTGAATGCCATTGGATTTTTAACTTCCCTCTGCAATGTATCCAGGTATAGGAGAAGGGACCTCGGTTCAATGTTTCATCCAAAGAACAGCACCTTAACAGTGTACCACCCCTTAGTACTGCACTACAGTGTGAGTTATGAGTATTACCCTTAGTATCTGGTGAAGGCAGGAACCCACAACCTTCTGATCTTTCTGCCCCACGGGCAAGTGAGCTACCTACTGAACCACGGACACTGATAGATTCCTGAGGAAAAATGGCATTTTGGATTACACGGTATGAGAAGGGTAACATTCTACCTGTTAAACTTAGATGTGTGACTGACAGTACTAAAACTGGGTATAGTCACTGCCATTTGTCAGGAGGTGTGGACCAGATTACTCTCTAATCCCTTTTGTCATCTTAACAGTATGTTATTATGTTTTTATTATCTTTGAAATCTGGACTCAACATTATTTTATTTCTGCAGTGGTGTAGCCTGCTGCTTACAAACACACAGTAGTAGTGTGTCAAACAATGTGATATATAAGGCAATTGTGAAGGTTTATCACTTCTTTTCTGCTTTCACACCACTACATAAATGCAGAATAAGAATATAAAGTAAAATATTGTGATTCTGCTCCACTGGCATTTATCAGCAAATTGATGCTAAATTTTCACAGAGGTGTTGTATTAGTAGAAAAACTACTCAATAAAATAAAATGTTATTTCTACATGAGAAATTCAGGCAGGCATTTTCTCAAAATGCTTTGTAGGGCTATAAAAGAAGGCAAAAGCCGTATCACTAATCAAACATTTATTAATGTGCTTCAAGTGAAATATTACAAGTAGTACATACTTACAATCCTTGAAAGTGTTTCAGCAGAGAAGGAATAAAAACAACAGTAGGAATTAT
Source organism: Neoceratodus forsteri (assembly GCA_016271365.2). Taxonomy (NCBI): domain Eukaryota; kingdom Metazoa; phylum Chordata; order Ceratodontiformes; family Ceratodontidae; genus Neoceratodus; species Neoceratodus forsteri. The sequence goes on along the minus strand of CM028129.1, from coordinate 1,681,896,816 downwards.
AGGCACGAGAGGATAGATAGATAAATGTTGAGATGGGACTGAAAGAGAGAGAGAGAGAGGTGTCATTGAGCTGGAGTGAGGAGGTGAGGCTATTCTAGACTGTGATAGCAGACAATATGCTGCCCTTTGCAAACAGAAGTAGGTTTATAAGTACACACCATACCAAAAAGGGCAGAAAATGGCTGGCTGTTAGTTACAATCTGATAGATTGGTTTAGCCTCTATACCATGTAAAAGTGGCCAGCCCCACAGGAGACCATGGACACAATCCATACAGATGATCCAACTCACCGTGACAAAATCTCTCCTAATATCATTCATCTACAACTCACAGCTCATTTCAGCCATTCACCAAAAATTAAATTTTCTTCCCTTAATATTTTCTTCTAGACTGTCACACTGCACACAGCGAGCCATGCATTAGGACTGTGCAGAGTTTTGAAATTCTGACATAACGGAACTCTATGGAATTTTGAAAATGTTGCCTCATTCTGTAAAATTCTGTTGGTAGCAGAATTCTGAGATTTCAAAAGCAGAATTTTTGTGAATTAGTAAACTACAGTTTATATAAATCATAAATTCCTTTTCCACAATCTGTGGAATATTATTCGTAGTTTAAGTGATTCGTAGAAAGTTATTCCGTGGTTTACATAGAAATTCTATTCAGAATTTCTGTGGAATAAAAGAAATTCCAAATTAATTTTGGAAGCAGAATTGACATTCTATATGGATTTCAATGGCGGAATTCACTCAGGAGGCAGTATAGCGCAGTGACCTAAGGCTCTGAGCTGCAAATCTGGTGGCATCCAGCAGACCAAACCAGGGTCTGAATCCCACAGCTTCCACTTGCATACTGTTTGACCCATAGCAACTCACTTAACCTACTTGTGCTCCCAGGTTGCTCCTGTAAAAGCTTTCAGCTTAGTGTGCTATACCTGGTTAAACAACTAAATAAAACAAATAAATAAATAAAATTTAAAAATTCCACACAGTTCTACCATTCCTCAACATACAAGGAATGTTAAGAATATTGGGTGGGCTCATCTCACAGAGGTACATTAAGTAAAATTATAAAATGGGCAGAAAATGTCCTCTGTTCTGATTGGCTAATAGAGTATTTCAACCATGTCCTTATCAGGACATAACTGTACAACTGACACTACTTGTGCCAACCAGAATGCATCTACGAAGAAATCAATCTGTGCCACCACTCTCCTATACAGCTGGTCAGCTAAAATGCCACAGAACCACAACCACTGACTGGGAGAGCACTGCCACCAATAGAGAAACAACAAAGATACCATGCAATATATCCAACACCCCCACACACTTCCTGCAGGACAACAAAGTTTGCAGATTTAGTACCTTGTTTTACTTTTCTTCACTGACTGTCTGTCCCTACCAAGTGAATAGCTCTCGTTCTCACTATTTGAAACTGTGACCAGGAACCAGTGACCATTAACACACTCTGCAGTGTCTCCATCCACGTCCATCATCTCCTGTCTATGTTCTCCAGCCCTCCTCGTTACCGATCCCCATCCATGCAAGGACAAAACAAGTGAAGTCAAAATCTCTTATCCGTAATGCAGCACAGAGCAAAAGCTATGCTTTGAAAAGTAAAGCAAAACTGCTCTGTATGGCAGCAGTCAAGTGGGCCAATGGCTGAAACTGCAACAGGAAGCCTAAACAAAACTAAAAGAAAGTAAATTAAAAAAACTGAAGGAAATGTGTGTTTGGGAGAGACTGAAGTGGAGGAGAGAGATAGACACCATAACAGATACTGCTCTGTACAAATGTTAAGAGACATGCTCACTCACAGTCAAACAGACCAGTGGCTGCAACTGAAAAACAAAGGCTAAACAAAACTAAAATAAAGTAAATAAAAAAAAAAGTGTTTGTCTATTGTAGAACAGAATTGGGAGGAAGAGAGAGAGAGAGACACAGAGAGATAGAGACATTGGATGATACATGTGGTCTGCACTACTGATCGATTATTTTCTATGTTCTGCATATTTAACACTAAGAGAAACGTCCTCACACTCAAGCGGGCCAGTAGGTGCATCTGGAAAACAAAGGCTAAATAAAACTAAAATAAAGTAAACAATAAAATAAAGTGTTTGTCTGTTGGGGTACAGAGCTGGAAGGACAGAGACAGACAGACAGACATTGGACAATACATATGGTCTGCACTACTATGGCAATCACTAATTGGTTCACAGAAAGTTATGAGGTTTGTTACAAATGAGCAACCTCTAGTGAAGCTGTGTTGTGTCTTATCTAGTATCCATTTAGTATGTATACTTTCCAAAATACAGTCTTTTAATATTTATTTCTTAATTTTACTCAATGTGGATGTCAAATTGATGGGTCTTTAGTTATTGATCAACTGCCTGTTTCCCTTTTTAAATAAGGGAGCAAATATGGCTTTTCCAATTGATGGTACAAGGCCCATGGACAGTGAAGCAGTGAATATAGGACTTACTGGTTCAAAGACTGCATGTGCAAAGTTATTGCAGGACAAATATTATCCATGCCTGGTGCTTTATAGAGGTCTATCTTGTGCAACTCCTTCTTTATTATGCCCAGTGAAAACAAGGTTGTGGCAATTTCCATGTTGTTATTTACATTTAAGAAGGATTTAGTTCCCCAACTGTATGAGTAATTTAGGGAGGCTGCAAAAATGTATTAAACTGCATAGCTAGATCACCTGGTTTATCTATTAATGTACCATTTATTTATAAAGGACCTATGACTGTCTCTCTGCCCTTTAAGGTGTTTATGTACCCAGGATTTGCCTTTTACAGGCTAACTATAATTCAGACTTTTGCTTACTTTTTTAATAGCTGACCCACGCCTTTTAATACTGTTCTTGTATTCCTCATAACTGATTTTATTTGGGCCAGCCTTATAAATTCTATAGGATCTCTTTTGCTTATTGAGTTTCTGCTTAATATCAGATGTCAATCACGTTGGCCTCACGTACACTTGCTGCATTGTGCTTTTAGGTACTCATTTATCTTGTAACTCAGTCAATTTGTCTTTCAAGATAGACTATGTTTCAACTGCTGATTTTTATTAAAGTCTTTTTCCAATTCCACTTTGCTATATCCCTAGCCATGGCTGCAAAATTAGCCTTTCCAAAGTCATAGTAAACTATATCACATGATATATCAAGTAACCTATAAATGATGTTTACTTGCAGCATACAATGGTCACTATTACTTAACTGTTCCATAATATTACAGTGCATCACATGATTCTTAATATTGGCTAAAACTAGATCCAATAGATTCCTTCCTGGGTTGGTTCAGATACCAATTGTTCTAATTCACATTCATTTACTATTTGCAGTAAATCAGTGCCCAATTGACTAGTTGGGCTAGTCTAGTCTAGTCTAGTTTATTGATGTTATATTAAACTCATCAAGGGCAATGATGTTCTTGTTATTTAGACATCTGTCATGAAGTATTTGTAGAAGCTTGGAGTTATAGTAATAATTAGAATCTGTTGGCCTGTAGCATGTTCCAATAATTATCTGTTTAGGTTTACCTCTCTCTTAATCCAAATACATTCAATGTTAATATCCTCTGCCCCATCAGAAGTAGTAAAGTCTGTTTCCTAATAGGCTGCTTACACAGACTACTAACACCTCCACCTCTCTTCCCTTATGATTAAGATATACAGTGTAAACCCTCTAGTTGATACCCCAAATAATTTGAATTGTTTATTTATTGTTTTTTATTGAGATCTTCAATTAACACCTTTGAGCAAAAGCTCTTTCATAGGTTCCACATCAAGTATGACACAAACGAGAATATAGATATGTTCCACAGATACAGATACAGCAAGAAACAGTTGAAAACTGTCTCAGGCATCAATTCTAACAATAGATACACAATCTGAGTGCCACTCCATAGAGAAAAGTTTAAGCGATATAAACATGATTGCTGCAATATAGGGGTTAGATAATGTTTGCTTATAAAATTAATTGGTGGGAATTACCATTTGCTTTAGCTTTAGTACTTTGTGAACTAAAACATGTATTTTTTGCTGTTTTTAATTTTGATGCTACCTTACTTTGTAAGTAAAACCACTGAGGTAGAGATAAAAACAAGTTGGAGCATTTTGGCCACTATCTAGTTTAGAAACTCAACACATAAACAAATTCATTGATTGAAGAAACAAGTTTACTAACAAATGGAGACAGTGGAACCAGCAAGGAAAGATAGTAGTTTTAAACTCATATGGTTGCTATAATCTGCAGATACAACAGGGTACAGTTTCCATTTTGATTTTATTAACTTTAGGTGGGGATGTGGAGCTTAACCCTGGGCCTGACGTTCTTTAAAAATTAGGATTTTACATGACAGTGCCAGAAGTTTAAGAAACAAGATAGACACCTTAAAGGTTATGATTGAGGAACAAGCTCCAGATGTAGTTGGGTTTACAGAGACTTGGCTAGTAAAGGACATAGATAATGAAGAACTGGGTATCTCAGAAAGAAGATATTCAGAAAATAGTAAATCTACTGAATGATTTTTTTCTGGATTTACCAGGTATCGATGTGATGGTACCAAATTTGGACCCACAAAACTGCAAGATAGAGCTGGTTTTACTGGATCACATCCACCATTTCGATTTAGAATTTTAAGTGTGTCTGAGGTTTACAAAGGGTTAACAAGAATAAATGTAAATAAGTCAATGGGGCTGGATTTGTTAGAGGAGATATCTGAGGTTAGCAGCTGTACAGATTGCAACTGTAGTGACTAATACATTCAACAGAAGCCTACGAAAGTTACTTTCCAAACCAATGGAGGGTGAGTAAAATCACCCCCATATTTAAGGGATCATCTAGTTAAACAATTATAGGCCAATTGTGCTTCTATCTGTATTTGCTAAATGTTTAGAGAGACATATTCACACACAACTAATTGGTACTTAGAAAATATAGTTTAAGTACACCATGTCAATCAGATTTTCGAAAAGGTCACCCACTACTTCAGCTCTGTTGAGTTTAATGACCTTGTGAATACAACCTTGCACAAGGGTCTGAAACTGCAGTGGTATTTGTGGATTCATTGAAGGCCTTTGACCTGGTGAACACCCCTTTTGTTGAAAACAACTGAAAATGGGGATTACAGAAGGTCCAAATGACTGGCTGAAATCCTGCTTGGAAGATCGTACAGTATGTTTCAATAAATGGGAAAATTAAAAAATGGGCAGTAACTAGGGGAGTGCCACAGGGTCCATTTAGGACCACTGTTATTTCTTATCTTTAACAACAGCCTCCCACAAGTCATACAGCATTCAAATATATGGTTGTATGCAGATGACACTCCTTTAATAATAACAGGTCATAGTAGTAGTGAACTAGAAATTAAAATGCAGCAGATTTCAACAACATGGGGGTTCACCAGGTCAAGCCTAGAGATGAATACAAAAAAAAACACAATTACTTTATTTTGGGTCAAATTTAAAAGAAACAAATAATTAAAAATAAAAGTAAACAATAATACTGTTTTAGAACAAGTGAACAGATACTCTTATCTGGGAATTACTTTTGATTTGAATATGCCTTTTGCAAAACACATAGAGGTTTAGGTAACTTGTAAGGAACAGGACATTCTTGTAAACTAGGCTAACCAGCCTAAAGATTTACTCTCCTGTATAAAATAAAAGTTTTTACTACTACTACTACTACTACTACAGGGAGCAGAGTGAAAACAAAGGTAACGTTCACTAGGTAACAGTAACATAACATGAGGATGGTTGTTTAAAGGAGAATTACACAACTAACAACATAGACAGATAATTGGATTGTGCCTGAGTCAAGAAAGAAAGGTCTTGTACAGGTAGTGAGGGACAGGAGAGGAGAAAAAGTGGGAGGAGAAGGCAAGCAAAGGTAGGGAGTAGGATGGGGATAGATAGGAGGAAGGAAGAATAACTATGTAGTCAAAGTGGAATAAAGGGGAGGAGGGTGGAGGAAAGGAGGGTGGAGGAGAGTATGGAGAAGGAGGAGGTGGTGTAGGTAGTGGGGTGATGATGAAGATGTATTAATGTGGTAGGGAGGAAGAGGTATGGAATGACAGAGTGGCAAAAAGGAAAGAGGAGGTGGAGGTAGGAAGAGGAAAATAAATAATTTAGGCAGGGATAGAAAGCCTAAGAAAGTGTTAACTTGGCTGGGGCTCAAGAAATGAACATGAAGTGTAACATTTTTATTATGCCACCATGTCTCTGTGACAGCAATTATATTATACTGATGCTCTGTTTGTTGTATTCTGAGTAGGTCCATTTTATTCTCCTGGGGTCAGAGTCACAAAACTTTGCCCCAGTGTGAACCAGTTTGTGTGGCGCCAAACTGGGTTTTGCATCAAAGTGGTATTCAAAAAGCTTTGTTTGTGCCCTCAAACTTGGTTTGTGAAGGGCAAAGTGTGGAGAGAGGCTGCATGGCAAATGAGGGTGAGGGCACCTGCACATCGTCACTGTCCTATCTAAAATTTACTCCATGCAAAGAGCCATATGTGGGTCCCCTTGCATGGAACAAATACCACAGAGGAAAACCTCCTCTTAACTCCATGCAACCCTAGTGTCTGTCAGAGGTACTGTGGTGGCCCCTCCACTAGTAACATTGTGACCCTGGTATCAGTGGTCCAGCCCCCACCCGATGCCCAATCTGACACTGGTGGAACAGTTCTTGGTGGCTAGCAGTCCCTTCCCTTCCTAATTGCCATCCCATTGATCATAAAAATATTTTCCTGGTGGTCTAGTGGTCCTTCCCTTCCCTGATCACTGATCACCATCCCATGAAAACAAAAAACATCTTCTTGGTGGCTAGTGGTCCCCCATTCCTGATCCTCCAGTTGTATGAGAATGAACTGTCCCTCGTGGTCTAGTGGACCCCTCCCTATCCTGATCCCTGTATGGTACCTTGAAGTTTATGCCCTGAGTGGTATGTGGAACCCCCACCCATCCACCCTGGGAGGTAATGCCCCACCACCCCACTCTTCCCATCCCCAAGCCAAGCTGGTGACCACCACAGCTCTCTCTCTCCACCACAGCTGACTGCTGACTGAGCTATCAATGAGCACATACTGTATACTCTCCTGTACTGTATAGCTATAGTGGAGAGTAGGGCTGGCACTTGGTTGCCAGCTTGGTTTTAGGATGGGAGTGAGGTGCTGGGGCACTACTTGCCAGATGTTTAAGTTTGAGATATGAGCCCAAACAGGGTCAAAATGTACTGCCCATTGGTTTAGTTTGATTTAGAAAAGCCAAGAAAAGACGTACCATCCCCCACCATCTAGTTTAAATTATGTTTGATCACTGCTAGAAGTCTGTTACCCAAGATGGCTGCCCCTTTTCTGTTCAAGCATAATCCATCCCTTCTATAAAAGCCTCTATACCCATAAAAGGTTTGACAGTGTCTTACAAACTTAAATCCTTCTTCAGTTGCAAAAGCACATAGCCATTTACTGTGTCTGGCAATTTCCATTTTATTGGAATGTCTTTTCTACAAGATGGCAGGACTTCAAAGAAAAAAAGAACCTTGCATTTTAAATCTCTCAAGATTTTATCCATTGTCCTTAATTTCTTGGACTACCTCATGTTTGGCTGTTTTGCCTAAACCATTAATGACAGCATGTATAGAAAACTACAGGTGAGGGTTCCTGGTTTCTAATTAGTCTTTTTAGGTTAGCTCTTAGGTAAGCTCCTGGTAAGCATGTGACTTGTGTGTTCCCCCTGTCCACTTTATAAATTATAGAATCTGCAGATCTCAGGAGTGAAACCCCTAGTACTATTATCTGTTGTTTCTTACAATGGCTTGAAGCCTCAGTCAATTTTGTCATCGATACCGTTCTAGTGGACGTGTTTGACTAGCTTTGTTTGCTCTAGTATTATTGTGCATCTTATCAACTTCTGTTTATTTATTTATTGAAAAGTTTTGCCAGGAAAAGTACACTGAACAACAAGTTGCTCATCTCCCAGTGCATCCTGGGGAAGAGGGAAAGGAGTTACAGGCATAACTTAGAAATACATTCTACAAAGCAGGTTACAGCAATTAATATAGCAACTAGTACACAGCAAGGCAGCAAATACACGGTAAATTACTGTAAAGCAAAACAGAGAGCATACAAATGCTTAATATGATTAAAAATAATGACAGAGATATTCAAAGGATGACAAAGTGCAATGAACATGTAGATACTACACAATCACTTCCAAACACATATAGTGCAGTTAAGACAGATGAGATTTGAGAGACATAGAGTCAGTAGGGAAAGAGTAAAGGAGTGAGAGTGCTTAGGAGCAGGTGCAATTGGTTGAATAGACATTATGAAGGGCTGTTGAGATGGAAAAAGGGGATGAGTGTCTTATCTGATGTGGTAGTGCATGCCAAAGTTTAGGGAAACAGTACAAGAAATCTGACTGTCCTATTATGGTAGATCAGTGGAGTATCACCAAAGTGCAGGCATCATGGAATCTGAGAGAGTGAGAGAAAGGAGGAGGGTTGGTGATAGAGGAGGAGAGGTAGGACAGTAGGGATCTGAACCACAATTTAGAAATAAATGTTGCACTATTGAAGAGATGTTTATTTTCCAGTGAAAGAAGTGCAAGGGAGTGGTAGAGGTCATAGTGATGAGTGAGTGAGGAGGAGTCAAGAGCAAAACGACAGAAGGAGTTGAAAAGGGCGTCCAGTCTGGCTAGGAAGTCTTGGGAGCAGCACTGTAGAATCGTTGCAGTAGTCAAGAATGGGAGTATCATTTTCTGGACAAGTTTGTACCTTGCCAGTAGTGATAAACAGCTACAGTTCCTGTATAGAGCACCGATCTTGGGGTGCAGTTTTCAGGATGGCGTCCATAAGGCCAGAAAAGTTGAGGTGCTGGTCAAGCCAGACCCCAAGATATTTAAAGGAGGATATGTCCTCCAGTGTAGTCCCATCAAGAGTGTGGAAGGAGGGCAAAGAGGGGAGCCTAGAGAGTCTCTGCCTAATGCTGAAGGTCATAGAGACAATCTTTCTGGCATTCAAAAGAGCTGATGTAAGCAAAGCCATTGTTGAATCTTGTCAAAGTCAACCTGTAGTTTGGTTGCTACATCTGAGTGGGAATGGCCAGAAGTGTACAGATAGTGTTATGGATGGAGGATGAGGTGCAAACTGAAGGAAGGTCATTCAAGAAGATAGAGAATAATAGTGGTCCAAGTACAGAGCCTTGAGGAACACCAGTGTTTATAGGGAGAGGAGGATATGGAGTCACAATTATGACAGACTGAGTCCTACAAACCAGGTAGGCTCTGAAACAATTGTGACCAATTCAGATAGGCCAGCTGCAGATACTATCTAGAAGAAGGAGTGGAGACAATGTTGAAAGCCACTATCCATCCCAGAGGATGAAGTCAGTGAGCCTTAGTAAGGAGGTTGTGGTGGAGTGAAACTTCTGGAAGCCAGATAGGAAGGAGTGAAGAAACAAGAATCAGAAAGATAGGAGGTGAGATGAGAGAGAACCATGTGCTCCTTTGTTTAGAGAGAGTAGAGGAAGAATTAGCCAAGGAGATGGGAGATCAGTCAGTTTGGGATCGATCAAGGAGGAGGTGGACAAGGTTAAGTCATTTAAAAGATGGAGTTAGCAGTATTTTATGTGGAACCTTGGGTCTATAATTTTGCAAACCATAAAGATCATACGATGATCACTTAAAGAATCCAGTAGAATGCCAGATTTGATGACCCTATGTTGATGGAAGTGAGGGCCCAGTCTAACAGTGTGTGTTTGAGATTTATTATTTAGTTGGCTCATGGATTAATTGGATTAGATTTAGAAGTTATATCATTATGTATTTTAGCCAGGGGGAGACAACCAGTTAAGGTTAAAATCCTCCATTATAAACAGTTCACCTGAAGAGGTGAGTGATACGATGGAGGTTAAAAGATTGGTGGCTATAGAGGAGTGAATGCCTGGGCAGCAGTAGATTCTGCCACAAAGATAGGAGCAGAAAGATATGGATACTCTTACAACAAATACTTCATAAGCTGATGGAAGTGATGCTGATAGAAAAGTTATATATTGGAACTCAGATGAGGTATACATTACCACTCCTCCACTCCTTCCTGCCCTGTCTTGGCATGAGAGGTGAAAGCCAGGGATTGAGATGGAGTTGTCTGGGATTTTGGAATTTTGCCATGACTTGGTGAGGATAAGTATGTCCGGGTAGGTGATACTGTGAGTGGTAGTAAAAGTAAGTTTTGGTAGGGGCTTCTTATGTTTAGGTGGAGCATTTTAATGCCATCTGTTATTGCCTCTATCTCAATTAGAATGTAATTTTGTTGTTATCTTGATCAGGTAGGCCTATGTGTTAATTTTCACTAAGCACTGAATAACAGTTTCTAACTTCCAGATTACCAGGGGGCTCTACTGCAGTTTTCACTGTTTTTCTTTTAACTGTCGAAACTCTGGGCCAATCATTATCTAGTAGTTCCTCATCTCCTGCATGTTTCTTTCCACCCAGTTCATTTAGATCACTTATCTTAGCACTTTAATTAGATCCATGCTATTTATGTTCTTAATTTTATTGGCCATTTCCTTTTGACATTGTTCTAACTTTTCCAGTCTTTTGTAGAACTTAAGTTCAACCCACAATTCATTATTAAGATGGCATTTCTCACAGACAAATTCACCCTTAATAACTTGTTTATCAATCAGCTTACACACTGAGCAGCTGATACATTTAAACCCCACTCTCCCATCTAATGTAATTATGGAATCAATCATAGCTTGTGCAGGCTGGGTACTATAACAGAATCCCAATAATTAGGAGTAAGAACACTGACCTGCAACGCCAACTGCTGCAAAATTTGTTTACTGGACCCACTACCCTGTCTGTCCCAGCTGACACTGGCAGACATCAGCAGACCACACACTCCTCTGTAGTGTCCTTAGTCGCATTACTACTGCTAGCTTGGGGCTGGTTTTATATCATGTGACCTGGAAGTGACTGGGTCCGGGTGCTGTTCCCAAAGTATGAATTCTGTGATAATTTAAAATAATAAAACAGTCATAAGAAGACTGCTTGGCTCTAAACAATCTGCAGAGCTATAACTTAAAAATAAACACAGAGAAACATGGAGAGTGCAAACCTGCTGTGCCTCCTAGAACAGCAACAGACTAAACTCCCCAGACTCCCTCACTGCAGTATCTAAGCACTGAAGACTGCCAAAGCCAACACACCTATTATTTTTATTTATTTTTTTGTTTTATAACAATAGTCAAGCATGCACAACTAAAGAGGAATTTTGGGAAGGTTTACCTTCACACCACAAGCAGTTTCTGAGCTCAGCTCCACTAGCTGGGGTGAGGTTTTATATCATGTGACCTGGAGCTGACTGGGTTAGGTGCCTTTCTCAAAGTATGAATTATGTGCTAATTTAAAATAATAAAACAGCCACAGGAAGCCTGCTAGGCTCTAAAACAATCTGCAGAGCTATAACTTAAAAATAAACAGAGGGAAATACTGAGAGTGCAAACCTGTAGTACCTCCTGGAGCACCAAGAGCCTACACTTCCTGATTCCCTCACTGCAGTATCTAGACAACAGAGACTGCACAGCTAATTCCCCTTGATTCTATGTTTTTACAACAATAATCGAACATAAGCAGCTAAAGAGGAATTTTGGGGACAGGGACTAGCTGACACACACATCACAGGCAGATAAAATGATAAAGCAGCCACAGGAAGTCTGCTAGACTGTAAAATGATCTGCAGAGCTATAACTGGCTATAACAAGGCTGGGGCTGCTGCTAAGGCTGAGCCACCTGGGGCCATGGCACTGCTTGTCCCTGGAACCCCTCCCTGTGGTACCATCCCATTGGCTACATAGTTATATAAATGGCACCCCTCTGGGTGCCACATCACCCCTTGCATGCCCACCATCTCCCCAACTCCCCTATGGCACAGCACCCCATGTCCCTGCTGCCCCCAAGACCCCACTTTCAGAGCCCCTAATTCACCACATTGTATGGCACTGGCTCAAGGTGCTTAGATCACCTCATGGCTAGTCTAAGTCAAGTCCCTTCCTACATCCTTGGCGAGGATTCCAAATTATGAAAAAGGGGATGTTGCAATCCCTCCATGGCACAAAACCCCTTGTGACCTGGCACACCCTGCTGTATGCTGCAATGGTGGTACAGTACCACGTTTGCATGCGGCTACCATTTTCAATGCAGAATCATTCAAAAATTGGACTGGCCACATCTTTTGACCCAAGATGCCACCTGCATCATTTATGTTTGACACAGACACCTTGTGTTTTCCTGGGTTTTGAAAATTGAGCCAGATAGTGCAAATCTATAGTCCCGTCTGAAACAGCAAGAGACTACACTTCCCAGACTCCTTACTGCAGTCCCTAGGCAATGAAGACTGCACAGCCAATCCCTCCTTGATTTTTTGTTTGTTTTATAATAATAGCTGAGCATACTCAACTAAAGAGGAATTTAGGAAGAGGTATTAGCTTTCCACACACCACAGGCAGTTTCTTGAGCCGGAGTTATGATTCCCATAACTCACTTGTATTTTCTTTTTAGATGCTCTGTACATATTTTTCTTTTTTTCTTTATTTTATTTTTTATATTTAGCTAGCTAGATATTTTCCACAAATATCATGTTTGATTTATTCAGGCAGGTATACATTTACCAAGTTATCCTCCTTATTTACTAGTCTATAGCATCTGTCATCCAGGATTCCTTTTAAACTCATCACACCATTTCCTCCTCATAGCTTTGAAGTTAGCACTATTAAAACATTTAAATTTGGTTTAACCCATTTCCTTCATTTTGGAGCTAGTTTTTCTGATTGTGATGGTTTGATAATTGCTCCAACCTAGTGGTTTCTTTAAATGTAATAGGTCATTACCCAAATTACTAAAAACTAAGTCCAGTATGTTGTCACCTCTTGTCCTCTCAGCCACAAACTGGGTTAAGTTTAATGACATTACATTATGTAGGAACCTCTCTCACACACCTTTTACCTTCCCTACATTCCCAGTCTATACCTGGCACGTTGAAGTCCTCTAGGATTTCAACATTGTCTTTAATATATAGGTTATGTAATGAGTTAATCAATTATGTGTTTTGTTTCACAGACTGAGATGGGGTCTATGCATTACACATATAAATCTGTTCTTTCCGTCCCTATGTGTTATTCTAACCCAAACTTCTACCACCAGTTTTCTTTCTTCCTTATGAATTCTACTGTCTCTATTTCCTCTCTGACATACAGGGCCACACCTCCACATTTTGGTCTTGCAATCCTTGTTGAACAATATATTTCCTTTATTTGTTCTCCATCAATCTTCCTCCTGCCACCCATCTAATTAATCCCACAGTTGTGTATGCTGTTCTTAAATAGAATATTCGCCAGCTCTTTGTTTTGTTTCCCAAGCGCCTGGCATTTAAATACAGAACATTCCAATAATAAATTTCCTTTAACTTGATACATATGTCTATTTTCAGGGTGATCCAGGAGCAGGTTGGTTAAGTGCCTTGCTTGAGTCACACAGTATGCAAGTGGAGGCTGTGGGACACAAACCCAGGTCTGTGGATGTACAAAGCTCATTCATCAGGTCATTACTCTAACCTCTAGGCTATACTGCCATCCCTATGGTGTGTGCTTTGTCATCAAGAGACTCTCCTCCTCCATGCCCCTGCTTTATAAGTTTAAACATCTTTTAAACTGAAATGTATTAATTCTGCCAACACTCTTGAACCTTCTGTATTAAGATGTAGACCATCTGATCCATAAAGTTTATTTATCCTTCTCAAACCTCTTACAATTTATTGAGAAGTAAAATCCCTCCTTGCACTCCATCTTCTCAGCCATCCTTTGGGTTATTTTATTTCTAAAGTTTTTTTTCTTTCCTGCCCGTGGCTCAGGTACAATTTCAGTAATGATTATTGTGCATTCTTTTGATTTCAATTTATTTCCAACTTCCTCAAAATCACTTTGTATGTTGAGTTTTCTTTGCTTATATCATTTGTCCTTAGATACAAAAAGCACTACTGGTTTTCAGTACCAGCTAACAAACCTTCTAGATTTGTTTTAATGTCATTTATTTTGGACCCAAGTAGACAGCTCACCATTGTATGTTGTTTCCTCCCATGACAAATATATTTTTCCATAATTTTAGGAGTGTGCCACACAATACAGCAATGTCCCTGTTGGTTACCATAATCTTTTCTGCATCTGCCTGTACTTTACATTTAACTCCAGATTTGTGTTTCTGTGTGAGACATCCTCTTGTATTTTTGCTGGCACCCAAGTATTTTTATTTGATTTTTCCATTTGTGCTTCCTTTATTACCTCATTTATTTTATTTTCTTATTGCTTCCGTGTGTACTAGCCTTCTCTATTATTGTAACTATAGTAGATTTCCTCCGTGTTTGGCAGGGTCTTCTTGCTTTGCAAGCAACATCTATCTCTGTTTGTGTATACCTATTCTTCTAATGTATCACTGTCCCCAAGATGCATGACCTGAAGCTTTATTAGCAGGAGGGAAGGTGGACACACTGATAGTAACTGAGACATAGAGGCATACCATGCCATGACTGAGATCTTTCAATCACTGGATATTAACTATACAGGAGGGACAGGCCAGTAGGGAAAGCGAGGGTGGTGATTTCAATCAGAGAGGGTATAACATGCACATGGAAAGAGTCAGAGGAGGGAGGGGATGGTAGAAGCATTATGGATTCAGTTATGGTCCAACAGAGGGAGAAACATGAGATTGGGGTTGTTTTCAAACCACCCAACCAGGATGAGGAAACAGGCAGGGAACTGAGCTCACAAATATTGAAAGTTGCAGAGAAAGAAGTGTAATAGTGGAAGACTTCAACCTGCTCAAAGTAGATTGGAGCATACCTTCTACAACATGTGCTAGGGTGAAGATCCACACAGTGGGTTCCTAACTTAGGGCATCATAGTACCCACCAGGGAGAGCACTTTGATCTAGTGCTCACCAATGGGGAGTATATCAAGAAATAATGGTCAAGGAGCTCTTGGGTGGAAGAAACCATTGCATAGTGTGGTTTCTGTGATATGAGCAGGAAAACATTCCCACTAAGGCCAGGGTCCTGGATTTTAGGAGGTGAACTTCAGGAAGATGGGCAAAGTACTATGGAGGTACCTGGCGGGCATCAGAGCAGATACTGGGGTGGACTAAAGGTGGTCCATCATTAAGTAAGGAATAATGCTTGCCACATAGGAGTGTGCTTGGCTCAAGAGGAAGAACTCCAGGGCTAAAGCACACAACTGACACAGTACTGGCATTGGCTAGGCAGTAAGGGAAAATTAGCCTCTAGGAAATTCAAAACACCAAGAGAGAGGAGTTGGATAGGGAGAATTACCTAAAGTTGGCTAGTGTGGCAAGTAAGGTAGTCTAGTGGGCTAAGGCACATAATAAATTGCAGATAACTGAAGGAATTAAGAAGGGCTAGAAAAACTTTTTGCTACATAAATAAGAAAAGGAAAAGAAGGATGGGATTGTTAAACTCTGGAAAGGGGGACAAGTGGGTGAAGAGAACAGGGGAACAGCAGAGGTATTGAATGAATACTTCTGCTCCATCTTCACTAGGGAAAGATGGACCAGTGCCTACAGAGGGAGAAGTTAGTGGAGGAGAGGGAACATGGATGTGGTGGTAGAGGAGGCTAGATTAAGGGAAGGGCTGCTGACACTGAAGGTGGACAAATCACCAGGCTGGACAGCATACACCAAGGGTGCTGAGAGAACTGGTAGAAGAGCTTGCAAGGCCTCTGTTGGGGCTGTTCAGTAGTTCACTGGAGTCGGTGTGGTACTGTGGGACTGGAGAATGGCATATGTGGTGCCCTCCATGAAAGTGGTCCCAAGAATGACCAGGGAATTACAGACTGGTCAGTCTGTCCTCAATCGTATCCAAGCTCATGGAGACCATTCTTAAGGAAAGGTTGGTAGGGCATCTAAGGAGTATGGTCTCTAGGATGTGACATAACATGGGTTTATGGGAAGTAGATCATGTCAAATGAATCTAATGGACTTATTTGACTGGGTCACTAGGATAGTGGATGGGGCCAAGCAGTTGACATCCTTTATCTGGACCTCAGCAAGACCTTTGACTCTGTACTCCACAAGAAGTTGATCAAGAAGTTGGAAGATCTTGAGGTTGGAGAGAAAATGGATGGGAAGAAAACTGGCTGAGGAACAGGACCCAGAGGAGTGGTTGTGGTGGTCATGGTGGGGAGTTATCTAGCACCAGGGTTGTCACCATTGGGGTTCCACAGGGCTTGGTGCTGGGACCGGAGTCATTCAATGTCTTCATCAGTGATACTGGGATGGCATTAAGGGCAACATTTACCTATTCATGGATGACACCAAGCTCTGTGGGAGGCTGGACACAGCTGAGGGGACACATTACCTATAGGAAGATCTGAAAAACTTAAGAGGTGGTCCAGGATTTAGCAGCTTGGCTTCAATGCAAAGAAATGCAAAGTCATGCACATTAGAGCCAAGAATCCAGGAGTACTACCTGGGTGTATCATGCCAAAACAGTGACATTTTAACAGTGAAAGACATTACAGTGACAATTTCAGCAAAATCGAAATTGTCACTGTAGTGGTCCTGCTGGTGAGATTTCACCGTGTCCCCATGATAGTTCCCCTTCTGAGTCAAGTCCAACTTGGAGCTGGATCTTTTGAGATTGGGGTGCAGGGACAAAGTCCCCTGCATGGGGGGCAGGAGACAAAGCCCCTGAAAAACAGTTAATTTCTGACAGATGAAATTTCATCTATTGACATTGTGGCTGTCAAGCAGCTACATTTCAACAACTTCATTGTCGATTCAGCTTGGTGGAACCCTACCTGGAATGGATTCTGATATCTGTAGCAGAAGAAAAGGATCTGGGAGTGATGCTCACTAGGGACCTGAAACATTCCACTCAGTGAAGGAAAGCAGCAGCAAAGGCAAATAAAATGTTGGGCTTCATAACCAGGGAATCAACAGTATGTGAGAGGAGGTTATACTTCCCCTGTACAAGTCACTGGTGAGGGCACATCTGAGTATGAAGTGAAGTACTGGTGCCCACACCTTAAAAGGAAATTAACCTACTGGAGACTGTCCAGAGGAGGGCAACTAAGATGATCAGAGCCAGCAGGGTGGAGTTTATGAAGAGAGGTTGGGAATCCTGAACATGTATTCCCAGAGGTAAGGACAGAGAGGAGACATGATTAAGACCTTCAATACTTGATTGGGATAAATAATGTGGATAATGCAGGTCTGTTTAAGCTAAGTTGCAACTGAAATGCCAGGGAACACAGTCTTAATTTGGGGGAGATTTAGAAGGCAGGCTAGGAAGCATTTCTTCACAGAGAGGGTGTTGGAACACATTGACAGAAGAGGCTGTCTCAATGAAGAAGATGGGCAGCTTTAGAGAGGCTGTGATAGACTTATACTAGGAATCATACTAGGAAAATAGGAGCTAGGAAGCTTTGAGGTCCATAATTGTCCTAAAGTTAATAATAATTAATATTGCTATTGGAGAGAATTAGTTTATCAGGTCTGTTCTTAAACAAATTTTTGATACAGTAATAATCATTTCCAGTGGGAGTGAGTTCCAGGGATTGATAGTTCTAACAGTATAGCAATATTTACAAGGTATATAGTTATAACTCCTGCCTTGTAATTGAAGAGGGTGTCCTCTAGTATTAAAGACATTATTCTTAAAATCTATACCCATATTAGTCATGAGAACTGGATCTCGTACTATATTGAACATAAACAAAAGATCCCCTCAGACGTCTAGTAGATAGAGGCATTAAGCTTATAGATTTAAGTCTAGAGTCATGTGTGATGTTGGAATAACCTTTAACATATTTTGTGAATCTCCTCTGAACTTTCTCAATTAATATTATATCCTGTTTTTTAAAAGGACATCATAACAGAGATCGTAATCAAGTGAGGGTGAACATACGCTCTACAGCGGCATTAGCACCTTCTCTTTGCAAGATTTAATATTCCTATGAATGAACCACACATCACTGTTTGCTTTTGAATAGTTTATTTATCTGCAAACTAGGTGAAAAATCTTGTATTATATAGACACTGAGGTCTTTTCCATGGAGGCACTGGTGAGCAAGTTGTCATCTAAACTATATGTATGATGCTGGTTATGTTTATTTTTAGTCTTTGGTAACCAGGTAGGCCCACTAAGCACAGCTGCCTATTTTCAGGGTGACCTGGGAGCAACTGAGTGGTTAAGTGACTTTCTCAAAGTCACACAGTATGCAAGTGGAGGTTGTGAGAATCAAACCAAGGTTTGGTCTGCTGGATATACCAAGCTCATTCACAGCATGGAACCCCACTGCAGACATGGCCTATAATGGAGAGATGCCCATTAATCAATACTCTCTGTGTATGACCAATTTAACATTGTGAAATCCAATTAATGATATTGTAATTAATCTGTAGGTGCTTAACTTGAATAACAGCCCAATGCAGTATAGAACTAAAAGCCTTACTAAAATCTATGGACAAATTATCATAAGGTATTCTGTTATCTATATGGTGAATGCATCCTCATAGAAGCAGAGCAGATTAGTCAAGCAACTGCAACCTTTTTAAACCCATGTTGGTCAGTATCTAATTTGTTCAGAGATTCTGAAGTCATCTCCTTAATAAACCCTTCTAACAGTTTACATAACAGGGAAGTAAGGCTGATAGATCTGTAATTGTCTCAGTTGTTACGAGAACCCTTCTTGTGAATTGATATAACAAAGGCTGGTTTCCAAGGTCAGGGACATATAATAAGTTAATACATTGCTCAAAAAGAAGTTTTAATGGCAAGGACAAACTGTCAGTGAGGAGATACAAAGATGACCAGAAATATTGTCTGGTGAGTACTAGTTTTACCTTTAGTTGTAACAATTTATTATGGAGATCTATTTTGGATATTGTAAAAGGATTGTCTCGGGATGGCACAATAACTAACGTTTCCAATTAGTTTGAAAAATGTCACAAACTTTTATATTAAAAAGTTAGTCACATCACTAGGAGCATGAATAATATTATCATTTGACTGAAGAGGCCCACCTGACTAATAGGCTTTTTAAGTGAATTGATGTATGAAAACACGATTTGCAATTGTTTTTATTAGCTTCTAATGCCAATTTATATTCCCTTTTTTCTTTTGAATATTTATTTTACATTTTTTGAACATACAAATAAGAAATCCAATTCGATTGTGTTGGAGATTTTAAGTAAATAGAATGTCTTTTGCTTTTTTGTTTAATTAATTTTTAATGGACATAGTCATCCACTTGGGATAATAGCAACTACATTTTTTCTTAATTCTAAATGGAATATAGTTATCCCTTAGATTACAGATGGTATCCTTTAATTTGCTGAAATACCACTTACATCTGTTGTGGCAAGTATACCCCACCAATTGATATTGTTTAAATGGGCCTTAATACTAACAGTGACTGCTTTATCATGTAAAAATATTTTGGTTGAGTTATGATCAAAAATTAATGATTGTTCTAATATGAAACCTATTGTTTATGATCACTATTGCCTATTGGTGGAAGAATTTTAACATGTTTCACAGTCAAATTTTTATTATAAAGTACCAAATCCAGAATATTATTAACTCTAGTAGGAGATTTTATATATTGTGTAAGATTGCATTGTTGACAGATGTCCAATAAAGTTTTTCCTAAACCTGAAACAGCAGTTACATTAACTCAGTCAATATAACTGATGTTAAAAATCTCCATCAAGTATATATCCCAGGGTACAAGCAGTATCTATTTCATTAACAATATTTTCAAGATACCCAGGGAAGTATTTGAGGATGGTAACAAATTCCAAGAATAAAATATTGAAATTTATTAATCAGAACTTTGACCCAGATAGATTCAGTTTCGACAGAGGGATTTTAATTTTGTTAGAAATGTCTACTGAATGTAATGTGTCTCTCAGGAATATGGCCACACCTCCTCCTTTTCTGCCTTTTCTGTTAAGAAAATACAATGTAACTCAGGTATGTGACAATCCCAATCATATTTATCTTTACCCCAGGTTTCAGAAACAGAGATGATATCAATATTATCGAAGGCAATAGTTGCTTTTAATTAATCTGTTAGAAAGACTCCTGGCATTAAAGTATAGACATTTTAATTATTGTGTATGGTAACTGTTGTGTATACTATTGACTGACTTAAGGAAGGGTGAAGTAAGGGTTCACCCCAACTTTATCAGTTTAAATTATTGTTCAGATAGTTAAGAATGTACTTACTAGGAAGGAAATTTCCTGTAAGTTCAAATGAAGACCATCTCAAAGAGACCTGGTCTGGTAGAAAATTCCTCCCAGTGAGTAATGCAGGTCTAAGACTGCCTAAGACTATTTACGTAGCCACTCATTATAACATTTGATTTTGTGGTTCACCTAATACAATGCTCTGGGAACAGGCAAAATTTCTGAGGATTCTATATCACAATCATATACTGTACTTGTAGCGATTGAACAGAGCCACAGTGTCCTTTTCATATCAGCTAAGTCATCATGCATGGTGTTATTTGTACCTACATGAAGCACCACAAGGATTTGGACCACAGTCTTTAAGGATGGTTTTCAACATCCTAGTGATATTGGATATTCTAGCACCACAAAATGTGGAGCAAATATGATTAGCCTTGTCTTCAGAGCAAATATTTCTATCTAAATGTTTTACAAGTGAATCACTGAGCACATAAACCTGGCTTTTCTGATAGGTCATACTGAGGCTGTATCCATACAGAAACCGTGACCTCTGAAATAGTATTGCTAGTAGACTGGGCTGAATTTGACACAGTAGGCAGAAGGATTAGGGAATGGTAGAAAGAGGAGGACAACTACCAAATGACTCCTGCAATATTGTAGGATGCCCGTGGCACCTGGTGTAATACCAGTGTTAATCAATTTGTTGCCTATCAAGCCCTCCAGAGGCAATCAGAAGACATTGCATCAAGAGTGAGAGGATAAAACCTGTTTCAAGTATCTAAAGAAAAGGCAGAAGCTTCGCCTCTTTTATATTATCTCTTACTTTGAACGTCATACCAAAGGTCATTGGTATTGTCACTGAGATCATTATCACCATCCCTAGGTCTTTTTATGTGAGGTTTTGGGATTTGTACATGTTAAAAGACCAACGTCAATTGATTGTTCTGACTCAAATACAATGTTAGAAGTTTCTATGGAGTCAGGTTTAGCATTAAGACAACTATATGGTATAACATGGCATTGTGTCACCTAGAAGTAACTCCACAGTGCATCATGTTGTAACATATTACGAGGGTCATATGCATGCAAACTCTATAGTATAGCATGGTGTATCATAGTGCAGTGTTACCTACATGCAAACTCTATAGTGTAGCATTGTGCAGAGTAGTGTAGTGTCACCTACATGCAAATCCTTTTATTTAGCATGGTGCAGCATAGGGTGGTGCCACCCTCATGCAAACTCTATAGTATAACATGGTGTATCATAGTGCAGTGTCACCTATATGCAAACTCTATAGTGTAGCATGGTGCAGAGTAGTGTAGTGTCATCTACATGCAAACTCTACAGTACAGCATCGTATAGTATAGTGCAGTGTCACCTACATGCAAGCTCTGTAGTATAGCATGGTGTATCATTGTGAAGAGTCAACTACATGCAAACTCTATAGTTTAGCACAGTGCAGCACAGTGTAGTGTCACCTTCATGCAAGCTCTATAATATAGCATGGGTGTCTCAAAGTGCAGTGTCATCCATATGCAAACTCTGTAGTGTAGCATGATGTAGAGTAATGTAGTGTCACTTACATACAAACTCTATAGTATATTATGGTGTAACATAGTGCAGTGTCACCTACATGCAAGCTCTGTAGTATAGCATGGTGTCTCAAAGTGCAGCGTCACCTACATGCAAAATCTATAATGTAGCATGGTGCAGCATAGTGTAATGAAACCAAATGTGAAAAGGTCTCCCCACAGTTCCCTTTATTTTCTGAATTGGACTTGGAATAGAATTTAAGTATAACATTTTATATGGAGAGTGCATCAGATCTGGTAGAAATCATGTTTTTACATTTGAAAGAATGAGACTCTCGACCCCAAATTGATTGTAAATTTATTCTTATTTATCTATTTACTTTTCAGAGAGATCTTAATCCATTACACTTTTCATACGAAGAACCATTTTTGCCATGACAACTTTTTAGTGTGGTATCGTAGTATAGTGTAGTGTCACCTTCATGCAAATGCTATAGCATGGCATGGTGTTGCATAGTGTAGTGTCACCTTCATGCAAACTCTTTGTGTGGTATGATGTAGCATACTGTAGTGTCACCTTCATGCAAACTCTTTTGTGCGTCATGGTGTAGCATAGTGTAGTGCCACCTTCATGCAAACTCTATAGTGTGGTATGGTGTAGCATAGTGTACTGTCACCTCATGCAAAATCTTTTGTGCGCCATGGTGTAGCATAGTGTAGTGTTCTTACATATAAACTGTATACTGTAGTGTAGCATTGTGTGGTGTCACGTATATGAGAACTATATAGTATGGAATGATGCAGTGTAACATACATATAATTCCCATCAATGAGATAATATTTCATGCCATTCTTTGCATTACAAAAGTTTGAAGTGGTCATTATCTGAGGACTAATGTAACAGAGTAATATGATTTACTGTCAGAGTAAATATCATAATGACTAATGTGGCCTCTGTTTGTAAATTAGCTATGAGATTATCTCACACTGAGCACATAAGAAGTTGCTAGTATGCTGAAAAGGATTACAGTTCTGCTGTGTCTGGGAGCTGCCATGGCCCGTTAGCTAGAGAAATAGAAAGAGACAGATTTTCTTGTCAAAGCACTTCACAAATGCACTGCAAAGTTGAGTGCCCAGGGCGATTATTGTCTGCTAACATGAGGGCCTGGCTCTAGAGTGCTGGAAAAGCTGTTACGCTTCCTCTAGTGCTTTCATTGCCATCTGCCATGAATTCTTGGGAAATGGATGCCTTCCACTCATTGAGCTGCTCCCATTTGCATGTCTTGAGGAAATAATACATGGTGGGCAGCATTTTATTTTGTTTGATCACCTTCCTGTTTATCTTATGTAACACTTCCTAATGGGGCCACAAAACTGCCCTCTTAGACTGACTTTTACGCTATGCCAAATGTTTGTGTAAGAAAGACAGAAATTTCATTACACCTGCACATTGTTTTCAAGATTAGGTGGTGTTCGCTGAACTTACAAATATGTCTATCTATAGTTTCTGCTTTGACTTTGTACGACCAACATCTGTATCTTTCTCTGGGAATTCTTATGACTTTCTGCTTTTAACCCTCCATATTTTTGTGTTATCTCTATCTTCGGCTTGGCAGCATGGCTCATGGAATGGGCTATTGACTATTAATGTTTTCAGACTACCCCCTATGAAGTAACAAAACAGAAGTCAGTAATATACTTCCTGTCATAATATCTGTTAGTATTCCTTGTTGCTTTTCTGGGGCTTTTGTATTTTTAAAGCAAAAATGAAAGTTAGAAAATAGTGATCCTTGAAGAGTTTCTATTGCCACAGGAAACCTTTGAAAACATAAAATTTAGACAGATCTTAACCTATAACTCGGATAGTTCCTGTGTTTTCTCCTCTTACTCTTTATTAGTAAGGATGTTTATTTATTTACAGTTCATTAAAATGCAAAGGCATGTTGAGCTAAGGGTCATTTCAGGTGTGATGGGAAGGGAGAGTGAGGGTTATAAAGGAAGTGTAGGTAAGGGAAAATAACAATGGAATAAATCAAATTATTGAAAACATTGGCTAGAACGTACTGGGCAAAATACAATATACAGTAGCCAGTGTAGCCTGTGCAAACGGGTATTGTGCATACCGTGAAAAAACAGCATTGTTTGTCTAGAAAAATAAACAAATATGGACTGCTCGGAACAAAATAGAATGCATCAGACAACCTGTACAACAGATACCATGAAGAAATTCAGCATTTAGTGGCTATGAAAAATACAGGCAGGAAAGGTCATGGGAGAAGTGCAGTGCAATGCTTGTGGGATCACGGTCTTTCCAGATACCTTCTGGAGAGTGAGGTGCAACCCCACTTATAGTCACCTGTCTGGATTGTGGTCAGAGATTGCTGGAATCCAGGCTCAACTGGCAAGGGTACAGAGGAGAGAGGACCTTCCTCTCCACCCAGAAGCCACAAA
Source organism: Neoceratodus forsteri (assembly GCA_016271365.2). NCBI lineage: Eukaryota > Metazoa > Chordata > Ceratodontiformes > Ceratodontidae > Neoceratodus > Neoceratodus forsteri. The sequence continues at coordinate 1,681,872,561 of CM028129.1, read as the reverse complement.
GTCTGCCACTACTACCTCAGAGGATGCCTAGGTAGAGGCAGAGCAGATGGGCCTTGGTGGGCTCTGGGAGGGTGGGGTGGCAGGAAGGGTGCATACCCTCACCTACAGGTATAAATTTGCAGCATTTGTTTGTTGTACTGGCAGGATGGGGCAGTCAGGAGGAGGCACCGATCATAGCGGAAAGGAAAGAGGTGGATCCTCAGATGTGGAGACCCCAGGAGAGAGGGAGAGGTCCCCAGCCTAAGAGGAAGCAGTTGCTGGTGGGGGATCTATTGTCAGTAGTAGTGCTCAGACAGTGCTTTTGAGGATCCAACAAGCTCCATCAGATAGTGTTGGTATCTGACCTAGGATCTGTCAAATATCTGACCAAAGTCAGATCACAAATCCAACATCTGATATTTATGGATATGAAATCAGATCCAGGTATTCATCGGATCGAACAGTCAGATCTGTGGACCTGACCAGTTGGTCAGATCCATGGAAGGGATCTGACAAACACACAGATCCATTCCAGGATGTCAGCACTATTTGCAGACATTTAAACCAGGTTTGGGACTGCTATCCAGCACTATTTGAGTTATTAGGATAGTATCCGAGCATCACTAATTGTCAGGGGATAGATTTGGGAGTGAGAAGTTGTGAAAGATAGGGAGGAGGAGTGCCTGAGTGGTACTTTGGCTAGGAGGGATGAGAGTGTATCCAGAGGATCACTAAGGCATTGGGAGCTGGTAGAGCTAGACATCACTGTCCATCTGGGGATGGATAACCTGGCAAGGGATACAGTAAGGGATTGTGCAGGGTAACTTTTGGGAGTTGGGGAATGGCCTGAAACAGGTAGCATGCATGACGGCTTTTTCAGAGGTGTTACCTGTGTACATTAAGTAAGTAAAATGTATTTGTTAAGCACCTTTCAAGTTGTCAAGAGCTGAACAATAAAATATAATGTAAACCAAAATAATAATAATAATAATAATAATACAAATTTAGAAATATACAGAAAAGGCTTGATAAAACAGATAAGTTTTTTTTTAAACTTTTGTAATTGTCAATATTTATTTTTTTATTTCAAAACACTTTATTGACTTTACAGAGAATAATTGCACCATAACCATTGTACATATGCCAACATCAAATAACATTGAATAGTAGTTGTATGAAGGTAACAACGGTGAAAATAAGATTCTCCGTAAAGACTTTTAACTTTCCAACCATACAATTCCGCACTATTCCTTGCACGGGTGATACCCAGCCCTCTCCCAGCATCTACCCACACAAGAGAACCACTAGTTTCCTTAAATTAAATAGAGTAACGTTAAGTAAGGGCTCAGGAGGTATGGTAAAACCTCATTAGGGTTTGAAGGCATTTAAAACTATGGTTTCCAGGTCATCAAGACCACCTCTAGCGGTCCCCATTTTGTTTTATAGGATTGCGCCTTATTATTCATTCTTGCTATGTGCAATTCTAATTGCAGTGCCAACATGACCTCATTATACCATTCAACCACCGATGGAGTCTTAACTCTTTCTAGTGCCTGAGAATTACTGCCTTTGCAGCTGCAGATATGATAGCCATAAAGGCTTTCCTTTGTGTACCCATATCACTGGGTAACACATTTAGCAAGCATACCTCCAGTGTGAAAATGGTTCTAGCCCAAATACTGATTGCACGGATTTACCAATAGAGTTCCAGAATGGGCTAACTATGGAGCAGGTCCATAAAACATGGTATAGGTCTCCCCTCTGGTCCTGCATCTGTTACATCTAGGTAATTCTAAATTTCCCATTTTGTGTAATTTTGAGGGAGTGTAATGTAGTTATGTATTATATTAAATTGTTGCAGCTTATATCAATCCTGTCTAATATATTTGCTATTGTTTTCCATACCTGCTCCATACTTTTCCTCTTCAAGCTTTAATCTCTGTTTCCAGTATTCACTAATTTTGGTGGGGTTCCATTTATCTCTGACCTGGAATTCTTGGTATATTTTGACACTGGATGTTTTTGATTTGCAATCTCTAGGAGAGAAGACAGCTTAAATCCTCTTCATCCTCTTTTCCAGCTTTCGCTAAGTGGGCTTTATCGAGTCCCTAATCTGCAAATACTTGTAAATCTTCTTGTTTAACTCTGGTAATCAATACAAGCTTGTTCATAAAGCTACACCTCTGGGGCCAAGTCTCCCAACGTTAACCCATTTAGTGATTTCAGGAACTTAGCAGTGATTGGAGTTCCTTGTATTAGAAAATGTTTATTATATAAGATAGGTTGATCGGGCAAATTCGCTAATTCACCCTTAGACATTTCTTGGCTATACTGGAAACATCTGAATTAAGTGGAAAAACTTTGTTTTGGAGATGTTGAGTTTGTAATTAGAGACCTTTGAAAATTGTGTGATTTCACACATCACCTTTGGGATACCTATATCTGGATCCTCTATATGCAGGAGCAGGTCATCCGATAAACCAAACAGATAAGTTTTAAATTCTAATTTAAAATTTGTGACGGTTAGCATTCTGTTAACCGACGAGGTACAGGATTCCACAGGGTGGGTGCAGTGTAAGAAAAGCGCGTGCCCCAGATGTTTTTAAATGAACTCTGAAATCTCTAGAAATCCATTGTTGGCAAATTGGAATGGGAGGTGGGGACAGTAAAGAATAAGGAGCTCTTGCATATTGGGGTCCCTGCTCATGTAGGGCTTTGTAGGTCAGAAAACTGACCTTAAAGGTGATCCACCACTGTACCGGCAGCCAGTGTAGTTCCGCAGCACAGGCATATTATGACTAGTCCTAAATGTACCAGTCAAAGCCTGGCTGCCACTTTCTCACCAGCTGCAAGCAGCAGATATCAACCCGGAAGCCCTAGGTAGAGGGCATTGCAGTACTCTAGGCAGGCAGTTACGGCGTGGACAGTGTTGGAAGGTCAGCCAGGGAACCAGGTGTTTCACCCGGCGATATTCCTTAGATGGTAAAAGGAAGATTTAACAACAGTGGATACCTGAGATTTTAAGGTCAAAAGCTGTTGAAAATAACACCGAGGTTACACACCCGATCTAAGGTCATGAGCTGGACATCATCAAGCCATAAATCCAAAAGATGCCCATCCCCAAGACCCACCTCAAGATGACCTGGGTCCACGACCAACACTTCAGTCTTGTTTGGATTTAACCTCAGCCAGCTAGTGCTCATCTGATTCTTGATCTTGGCAGGACAGTTGTTAAGCACAGAGACCGCATCATCCTGTCTGGGCATAAGGACATATACAGTTGGGTATCATCTTCATAACAGTGAAACCTCAAACTGTACTGCCTAATGATGTCACCTAATGGAAGCATGTACACTGAAAACAACATGGGTGCCAATATGGAGCCCAGAGCACCCCACAGGACAGAGGAGAGCATCAGAAGAATACATTCTGCAGTATATCCCCATACTTGTGCCTCACTGTAGAACCTCCTTGTGCAACAGTCTTTCCATTATCGTGCTCCACTGTGGCTAAACAACGCACCATCCACAATCTCCTTACATCCAGTTTGGGTCAATTTAAAGGTGGTCTAAGGACACTCCTCAACTCTGCAACCTGTGACTGTAGATAACTCTTCTGGGTTCCAGTGCTCAAATATGGGGTCCCTCTAGGATCCTCAATCTCACTCTAATCATATATTGACACGGGCCTATTTCATAAATCGTCCGAAACCAAGTACTGTCATGTGACTCTAAAGTGTTAACCTGGGACCTCCTTAAAACTCTAGATGATGAAACCCTCGATCATATGTGGCACCAACTGTTTAAACCTCTATCAATGTTTTAAGTTTAACCATGCCATCTGTTTTAAGTTTGTACTATGCCAATTGTATAATAGTTGTACTTAATGTTTCAGTTTGTGATACCTGGTGTATGTTCTTAATGACGTGGAGCTTTTACAAAGGAGTCGTTGACTCAAAGGATTATAATTCGATATCTTTCAATGAATAAATAAATAAATAATTCCAGTGACAACCCTCTGTGATCTGCCCAAGAGGAAAGATCAAACCAACTTAGGACTGTAGCAGATAGTCCACAGAAATGCATAAGCGCCCAAAAGTAAACCATGGTCTACAGTGTCAAATGCTGCCAAGAGACCAAGAAGGACTAAGATAGTACAAGCCTTTGATCTCTCACAATTAGGAGATCATTTAACACCCAAACAAGGGCAGTCCGGTGCTAGGTCTCTTCCTAAATCCAGACTGAGAGCATCAAAGACAATGGGGTTGTAAGATGATCATCCAGCTGTAACGCAACCACCTTCTCAATAACCTTACCCACAAAGGGTAGATTACAGACAGGTCTGTAGTTTACTAGACGGTATGGATCCAAAGAAGGTTTTTAAAGACTGGTCGAATGACTGTCTCCTTAAGGGGATCAAGGAAGACTCCTTTCCAAGGAACACCAGACAATTTCAGCAAGGATCAGGCAGATGACATCTACGCAATGTACCAATAACGTGTAGCGCCTGGATCCAAACTACAGCTGGTTGGTCACAAAGTCCGGACAATTTTATAATATCCAAGAATTCCAGCTGACTGAAGTCAGACCAGACAGAACAGGTGCATGTAACCTCCTGCCGATCTCTGCAATCCCTCATAGAGGAAGTTGGCCAATCCCTGACCTGATGCTGGCAATCTTATCTGCAAAAATTAGCAAGCTCATCACACTTTAGAAAACCTCCTTCCAGACTGAAGACAGACTGGATTACACAGTCTGTCCACAGTCCGAAAGAGATGAGCTGGTCGATTCGCGGAGCAGCAATCTCCTGGACAGGAATTCTGCCTTCTTATGGATGATTGCTGATTGATAGACCTTATAATGTTCCATCTATCTAAGCCTGTCAGCATCAAGGCCAGATGGCCTGTATCTTTCCAGGAAGGGATCACAGTCCTTGTGAGAGATTTAAATGCTACTTGAATGAACATTAAAACTAGTTGGGTGGAGGCAGTAATACAGAGGGAGGCAACAATTGCTCCCCACTGGCTGATGGAGCAGCAGGGAGAGAGGGCGGATGAAATCTCCTCTTGGTACAGGTGCAGAAAGGAAGGGATGAGGACAAGACAGAAGTAGGGAGGTAAACCCGGTAAGTGAGGGTAGAGGACTGAATGAGACAAATACTGAGGATGTTAAAAGGTAAGAGGAATGTTTGGGCGATTTAGAGAAAATACAGTCAGGAATAGAAGGGAGAATCAGGAAGCTAGCAAGGGAAGAGGAGGTGGGGATAGCCATGTGCACTAATGCAAGAAGTCTTGAAACAAATTTCCAGACTTGGAAGTCATCATGGGGAGGCTGACCTGATTTAGTGGTTATAACAGAGTCATGTGCACTGAGCACAATGACTGGAACATGGCCATACTGTGCTACTTTATGTTCAGGAGAGACAGGATAAGGAGGGGAGGAGGTTTTGTGTGAGGGAGGAAATCAAGGCCAAGGAGGTACAGGAACACCATGAGGAAAATGAAGGGCTGGAGGAGCTGTGGATCACCCTGGTTACAGGGTCCAGGACACTATCTTTACAGGAGTAAATCCAAGGGCACCACCATTGATGGTGGGCAGGTGACCGGGCAACCCAGGTGTTCTGTCCAAATCAGGCTGCGTTATGCAATGCCAGCTATGTTAAGAACAAGACTGCTATTATTGCAGATCTAGTTGGGACAACGGATCTGGCATGCATCACTGAAACCTGGCTGGATGGTAATGCTGGCCCCATACCTGAGGCTGCAATTCCAGCTGGGTATTCGTGATACAATCGACCGAGATTGGACCGCAGAGGAGGGGTTGCAATCTGTTCTAAGACTGAATTGACTGCACAAGTGTCCCAGTTGAGGAAACCAGATCATTTGAATGTGTCTTAGTAGCAGGTGGGGTTATAGTTAGGCTCTCATCTACATTCCACCTGGGATGAGAAGCTATTCCTTAAGGAAGTAGTGGACTTTGTGGTCGACCTGATGTTTGAGTCACCCAGGCTGATGGTCCTCGGTGACTTCAATTCCTGGATTGATGATGAACTCGAAATTTGGACAACTCTTCCCAATTGATGAATTCACTGGGCCTCACACAGATGGTTACCTCTGCTACTCATAAATATGGCCATTCTCATGACCTGGTTTTCTCCTGGGGATGTAGACCTCTGACATGAGGGTGGAACCCATCAGATGGTCTGATCATCACACTGTGTGATTCAACTTTTGCACCCTCTTTGTAGGCCAGCCCCTGTGAAGATGGTAAAGTACCACACTTTACGGATGTGACTCCTGATGGTCTAACTGCTCAATCTATCAGAATTTCCGTGGTTAGCATGGATCTGGAGGTTTTGGTTCTGGATATAATTAGGCCATTACCTCAGCCCTGGATTCCATTGCTCAGTCCATGTGTGTCCTTCTCCTTCACCCTTGGTCTCCATGGTTTGATGGGGACCTGAGGGAGATACAGTGACTAGGACGAAGGTTAGAGCAGTGCTGGTGGAACTCCAGCTTAGATGCCGACCATCTTAGACTGCTACAGCATTATTGACTCTATTAGTCAGAAATTTCCCATAAGAAGGCAGAATTCCTGTCCAGAGAAATTGCTGCTGCTCAGAGACAACCAGCTCAGCTCTTTCGAACTGTGGACAGGCTGTGCAACCCAGCCTGTCTGCATGTTTGTAGAGCTTTATCACAATTGCAGTGTGATGAGCTTGCTCAGTCTTCGCTGATAAGATGGCTGACATCAGGTCAGAGACCCATGCAGTGTACTCTATGGAGTTGTTGAAGATCAATGCTTGGCCACTATACTCCTTTTCGTGGAGTTCCTTTGACCGCCGGAAATCTTGGCTGTTATGCAGATTGTCCAGGGTATGCACCCTACATGCTGTAGTTTAGATCTGGGTCCTACATCCCTGATAATGGGCTGTGGTGTTGCTATCAGCCCTGTTCTGGCTCAGGTAGTCTGGTGCTTCCTTGACTCTGGTGAGTACCCTGCTCCTTGAAGGAGGCAGTGGTGACACCTTTGTTGAAGAAGGCTTCATTGGACCCAGACTCTCTCACTAACTACAGGCTAATCTCTAACCTTCCCATTGTGAGGAAGGTGATTGAGAAAGTAGTGGTCAACAGCTGGAAAACCATTTGACCATCCATAGCATCTACGAACCTCTCCAGTCCGGTTTCAGAAAGAGGCACAGCACTGAGACTGCACTGATTAGGGTGCTCAATGATCTCCTGATGGCGAGAGACCAGAAAAATGGTCCATTTTGGTACTTCTGATTTGTTATCAGCTTTTGACACCATTGACCATGGGGTTCTGCTTGAGTGCCTGAGATTCATCTGGTTTGGTCCACAGATGGTTTACTTCATTTCTCACCAGTAGAACTCAGAGGGTGGTGTTGTTTTCTTTCTCTCCAACCCTATCTCTGTCTTGTGGGGTGCCTCAGGGCTCAGTGCTGTTTCCCATGTTGTTCACAGTGTACATGCTTCCCCTGAAACATTGTAAGACGGTATGGGCTGAAGTTTCATTGCTATGCTGATGATACCCAGCGCTACCTGTCTTTGCACCCAACCAGGATGGAGCACTCGGTATTCAATGACTGCCTCACCAAAATCCAGGGTTGGATGAAGTCCTGCTGGTTGAAGTTGAAACCTGGGAAGAAGGAGGTGATGGTTGTGGATACAGGTCGCCGGATAGGGGGTTGGGAGCAGGTCAATCCATAGGTTTATTCCTTGGGGACTCCGAGCTTCCCATCTCCGAACAGGTGCGAGACCTAGGGTGATTCTTGATGATGGGTTGACACTTCATTCACAGGTGTCGGCTGTCATTAAGTTACCCTTTATCATCTGAGGAACATTGCTAGGATCAAGCACCTTGTTCCATCCGGGGACCTCCTACATTGATTCATACTTTTGTGACCTCACATTTAGATTACTGCAACTCCCTTTACTTTGGGATTCCAAGGGTTGATATCCGCTGCCTGCAGCTGGTGCACCATTCCGCAGCCCAGTTGTTGATGGGGACTCCTCGATCTTCCAACATCATACCAGTGTTGCAGGAGCTGCACTGACTGCCAGTTCAGTGGTGGATCACCTTCAAACTTGGATTACTGACATATAAAGCCCTACATGGACTGGGCCCTGACTACCTGAAAGAGCTTCAAGTTCCTTACCTCCCTGAGCAACCGCCTCCACTCAGCCAATGAGGGTTGCTGGAGATTCTGAGGGTATTTTAAAATCTTCTGGGGCCCGGCATTTATGTTCGTGGCACCAACCTCTGGAATACTCTCTACCCCTTGGATTAGGGAGTGCATGACTGTGGGGGGTTAAATAAGCATTAAAGACATATTTATGGAACAGGACTTATGGTGTTGAGGATGACGGACTCTAACTGCATTTTATGTTTTACTGTGATTGCAGCATTGGTTTTAAATTGTTTTAACTGTGTACTGCTCCTTGACATTTGAAAAGTATTAAAAATAAAGTTTATTATTATTATTATTATTACAGACTTACAGAGAGAGGAGTTGATAAGGCACTTGGAAAGACATCATCAAAATGGCAAGTAGCGGGTGGTGCTAATAGTTGGTGACATCAGTCTGCCAGACAAGGAGTGGAGCCACCAACTGCAGCTTTGGCTAGGAATAGAGCTATCCTTAACTCCCTATAAGGGGCTTTTTTCAGGCAGCTAGTCAAGAACCCACTAGGATGGAGTAGTGCTGGAGCGGCTGCTTACAAACAGGGACAACATTGCAGATATCACAGATGGCAGTCCCTTGGTACCAGTGATCACTGTCCAGTGTAGTTTAATAACAGAGGCTAACCACGAGGGTGAGGAGGGTCCCAGACTTTAGAAGGGCAGATTTGAAAGAAATGGGGAACTGCCTCAGAAATGGCTTCAGAAGGGTTGCCAGCAAGGGGTGGAGGCACAGTGGGGAAAATAAGGGATGGTATAATTAAAGCAACCAACCACTGCATGAAGGAAGTGAGTAAAACGGAAGGAAAAGAGACTATTATGGTTCTCTAAAGAAGTGGCAGAGGTGGTGAAGGAAAAATGGTGGCATTCAAGAAGCATCAGGAAACACAGAAGGAGGAGGACAGGGCAGTATACCTGAAAAAGTAGGCAGTGAGAGAGAAAAGGTACAGATAGAGGAAAGAAGTGCCAATTATGTAGCTAAGAGGTGGTAATTTTTCCTTCAGATACCGATGAGAAGAGGAAAGCAAGGAGAGGGATAGTGAGAATTAAAAGGTAGGGGAAACTGCACAGAAGTAGACCAAGGAAAACAGACATCCTAAACAGGTACTTATGCTTAGTCTTCATAGAGAAGAGAGGGGGACAGACCACCAGGTAGTAGAAGGAGCGTGGAGGGGAAGGTGGACACAAGTCCATTTTCAGAGGAAAAATCTACATGGGACTTGCAGCTCTGAAGGTGGATAAAAGCTGTGGAACTGACAGGATAAGGCAAGGCAAAGTTTATTTCAATGGTGCCCATTCCTGGGGATCTAGGCCTTACGAAAAAAACAGGTATGGGAGTGAAAAAACAAAAAAGACATACATAAATACAAATTAAAACAGGATAAAACAGATAAACATATTTCAGATAAAAAGTTCAATAACTAATTCATTTTAGTAACCCTTATTACATCAGGTTATAATATCTATGTCTAGGAGGCCAGAGAGAAAAGATGGGACTTGAGATGGCTCTTAAATACCTCAACTGAAGGGTCCTCCTTCACCCAAGGATTATAAAAGAACTCAGGGAGGTGCTAGTTGCTCAATAGACTGCATTATTCAGCAGTTCACTGGAAACAGGTGTGGTTCTGGAGGACTGAGAAAACTTGACATGGTCCTGCTACATAAGAGCAGTAGCAGGAGGGCTAAGAACTATAGGCCATCAGTCTTACTTCAGTGGTGGGAAACCAATGAAAACACTGCTAGAAGGAAAAACTGGTAAAGTATCTTAAATCAAGTGGGATGCAAGACCGCAGGCAGCATGGATTCACTGGGGGTCATGCAGAAAGAATCTAATAGGTTTCCTTGACTGGATGGCCAGGGAAATAGATCAGAGGAAGTTAGTGGGCATTGCTTATCTTATCTTCAGCAAGGCCTTAGACACTATGCCACATAGTCAGTGGTTAAGGTAACTGAGCAGCTTAGGGGTGGGATCCAAAGTGGTGAACAGGGTTAGAAACTGGTAAATCAATAGGAGACAGATGGTGGTAATAATGGCACTCACTGGAATGATGGAAGAAGTGACCAGTGGGGTGCCACAGGAGCTCAGTACTGGGACCAGACCTCTTCAATGTCTTTATAAGTAATATTGCTGAGGAACTGGAAGAAAAGGCACACATTTTTGCAGATGATAAAAATCTGTAATGGGCACTCAGGAGGGAATGAAGAGAATGAACAGGGATCTTGGGAAACTCGAGGAGTCATCAAGAGCATGGCAGCTGGAGTTCAATGACAAAAGTGCAAAATCATGTACTTAGGCATAGGAACCCTGCCGCTGAGTATATGATGGGGGTGGTGATGGTGCTGGCAGTCACTAAACCAGAAAAGGACCCTGGGGTTATCATATCTGCCAGTCTCAAGGTGGCGGGCAGTGCGACAAAGCAGTGGGTAGGGCTGATGGGATGCTGGGTGTATAGGTATGGTATTCCAGAAGGAGGAGAGGTCATGTTGCTAGTGTATCATTAGCTGGTGAGACCCTACCTGAGTACCGTGTCCAATTCTGGATGCTAAATCTCAGAAAGGACATAGGGTGGAGGCACCCAGAGGAGGACAACCAAATGGTGCACAGGTTGCACAAGAAGCCGAGGAGAGGACTGAGGATCTCAACATGTACATCCTGCAACAGAGAGAGTGAGAGATGATATGAAAGAGACCTTCAAGTACCTCCTAAGAGTGAACAAGGTGCAGGAGGGGAGTCTCTTTCAAATGAGAACAAGGACCAGGACCAGGGGCATGTGATGAAGCTTGGAGGGAGCCCAAGCGAGATGTGAGAAAATATTTAAACACTGAAAAGTGTAGTAGACAACTAGAACAGACTTCCAGCAAATGTGTGGAGGCAGAAACAGTGGGGACTTCAAGCATGCATGGGATAAACATAGGGGTATTAGGAAACAGGCATGGAGGAAAGTGGGTCACTGGAGACCATTTAGGGTTTGCTGACACAAATTAGGCAGGGAACATCTTGGCAGACTGGTGGGCCAAGCAGTACTTTTCTGCCAACAAATTATGTGTTTCTGTGTTTATATACAGTAGCAGATAGTGTCATCTGCCAAGATCAAGGGTCCTTATAACAGTTTTTATCTGTGATATCCTGTTGGATACTGCAGGAACCTGATACAATCCAGTGGCAAATATTTCAAATTGTTACTCAGTAAACTGTGAAATCTCATGCAGAGTATTTGATTCTGATGGATGGCACCACAAAGAAGTGGACTGTGCCCTGTAAAGCAGTTTGTGGGAGGAATATGGGGGACAGGCAGATATGAGTTGGAAGATTGTCCCACAGTCTGGGAGATGGTCAGAGAAAGTAGAGCTACAGAGGTGGCTAGATATCCATAGACCAGTCTACTGGCTCTTTCTGTTGCATGAAATGATGGATTACCTGTTACCTGATCTTCATCTGTTCTGGTTTCTTGTCTACAAGTGACATCATAATCCTTTCCTGTGTCATAGTTGTATCAACAGCAACCAATTGTGATGCCACAGAAGAAGATTATGATGCTACTTGTAGGCACCAAGCCAGCAAAGAGGGAGATTAAGGACAGGAGACAAGATTACTTACCATAGTAACCTTATTTCTTCCAAGAGATCCCTCAGTGTGCTTAAACTATTGCAGTTAGCCTCCTGTGTTGAACTGCCCTGGAGAAAATGGAACATATGTAAATGATGGCTTGTACCATAATTCAAACTGCTGCCCTAGTAACTGCTGCATTCTAAGAATTGCTTAGATTCATTCTGAAGCCTAATAGGGCTGAGACTTTCTGACTACATTATCCTAAGGAAGAAACTTCTTTGAATAGAAGGTGAAACATCCGTCCCTGTAAGAAGGAGAAAACAGCACAGACTGGTTAAATTTAACAAGTAACAACTATAATAAAAGGACAGGTTGTGACCAGCAGGATGAAACCCTCATCTGGTTTTGGAAGGGAGGCAGGGTGGAGCTTTTAGCATACTGAGGATCCCTGGAAGAAACAAGATTATTATGGTAAGACATTTTTTCTTCAAACCCCAGGAATCCTCAGTATGCTTAAACTATTTTAGACTATTAAGGAGTACCTTTGGAGGTTGGGTACAGAACCTACTTTGGGAAGATTCTGCAGGACTGCAGTGCCAAACCTAGCATCACTTCTAGACTGTATGTCACTGCAGTCATGCTTAGTGAAAGTATGAACAATTTTCCATGTGGCTGCTTTACAAATCACCAGCAAGGGAATGTCCCTTGCTTCAGCCACTGATGCAGCTGTGCCATGGGTAAAAGTGTGTTCTGAGACCCAGGGAGGCTGCTTACCAGCTTTGTTGTAACAAAACTGTATGCAGGCTACTATCCAGTGTGCAATAGTTCTCTTGGAAGCTGGTTTACCTTACCCACATCCCCATAGGTTAGAAACAACTGTGTGAACTCTGGCCTAGAAGTCTTGATGTGGTCAAGGTAGTGGATGAGTGCCCTCTGACATCCAGACTATACAATGTTCACTCCCCTGAGCTGGTATTGCCAGTGAAAAGGACTGGAAGAGTAATGGACTGGTTTAAATGGAAATCCAAGACCACCTTAGGGAGGAATTTCCTATTAGTCCTAAGCACACACCTTAGCCCTGTGAAATGAGATGTAATTCATATCTGTACACAGGGCTTGTAACTCACTTACTCACCTGGCTGAGGTGATGGCCACCAGAAGACAGTCTTCCAGGTAGCATACTTCAGATCTGCAGTTGCCATAGGTTCAAATGGGGGTTTCATGAGCTTGGCTATGCAAATGTTCAAGTCCTATGAATGGACTGGCTCCCTAAGGAGGATGGAGATGAAGAAGTCCCTTAAATGACTTTCTGAAAACAGGGTGTGAGGCCATAGACTTATCCTTGCCAGCTGAAACATAAGTTGAAATGGCTGCAAGGTGTACTCTTTAAAGCAGAAGGCCTGAGGCCCAGTGAATGCAGGTGGGTCAAATAGTCCAGTAGGATAGGTGACCCAGCCTGAGAGGGAGTAACACTCTTGTGTTGTGTGTTCGTGTGAAAGGATCAATGGGATGCTACAGAGACTCCCCCACATTTTCTAATCTCCTTTAAAGTCTGTTGCAACAGCATACATTCTTCTTTCTTCTCTTTCTAAGTTCCTGGTTTCCATCAGACAGGAAAGCCACATATCTGATGTCCTATCTGTCCCTGAACTGCTTGTGGTCTCAAATCTAAATTCAGATCCTTGAACATATTGCTCTCCTCGATGGTGCTTGCACTGCGCCCTGCGCGGTTGTGCGCACTAGTGCTGTGAGCAATGAAATGCACACTAGCGCTATTGTGTTTGGTAAAACATTTCTTTTTCTTTAAAAAGCTGTAAGGTTTAAATACATATCTTTAGGCTGAGCCTTGTTTTGTTGAAAGAAATGAACCTTGCACAGCCTTGTAAACAGCTGTAACTGTGCTCAAGTGAAGAAGTAGTTTCAGATAGCAGCTATAAAGATTGTAAAACAAAAACCTACAAAAGTCCTGATAAAGCCTGTACAATGCTGAGATAAACTAATTTAGGAATTAGGCTTTAAAATGTCCCTGGAAAGAGTCTAAGTTAAAAGGAAACAACATAAGAAATGGCATTTTATCTTTGTAGCATAAGTTTTGCAACAGATAGATGCTTTAGCACAACAGTTCCTTTGAGAAGCCTCATTTTGTTAATGTTTGTTTTGTAAGATGTTTTAAACCATGTATATTAAGCCTATGTTGTAAGAATTCACTGAGAGAACCTTTATTAAGTAAATAGAAATATATTTACCCTTATGTTTGAACACTGAACCTAGGCTGGTATTTGTCCTGAGTGCCCTCTGATTCTCTTTAGCTTCTGCTTCATTCTCTATAGAGCTGGTCGTCCATTTTACATAGAAACATAGACTTTGATGGCAGATAAGGACCACTTGGCCCACCCAGTCTGCCCATTTCCTACCTACTGAATAAGCTATGGATTCTAGTAACCAACAGCCTGCTTCCTGCAACCCCCACTATAATTGCCTTGTGTCTGTCCCATGCATGTTTGAATTCCCCATTGTTTTAGACCCAACAACCTCCTCAGGAAGGCTGTTCCATGTATCCACCACTCTCTCCGTGAAAAAATGTCCTCACATTACCCTGAGCCGCCTCTCTATCTTTAAACTGTGCTCCTTGTTCTTACACATCTCTTTTTGAAAGATGCTACCCTCATGGACTTTGTTGATTCCTTGAGGTACTTGGAATGTTTACATCATCTTTATAGGCAGAGAGCTAAAGGGAGGAGTCAGTAGGACACTGGGACAACCCATTCTTTGCTATTTTTGTTCATATGATGTTAAAACACAACTGAACTAACCAGAAACATTATATTATTGTATTGATTATGCCTGATATTATATAACTGGTTATATGTGCCTGAATTAAAAAGTTTTGTTCATAAAAATACAAAGGGAGGAGACTTCCATCATGTGACTAGCTAGCACTACATAAGAAGGACATCTTCTGTTAAAAGATCAGATCATCGTAAGGATTAGCAAGGAGCTGACCATACCTGACACTAGTACCTCCTAGTGGTGAAAACTTGGTATTGCAGAATTATATTGTTATTTTGGATTTTTCTCTCTTTTTATTTTCTTTGTCGACAAGTTCACTTAATTTACTTATTTGAATGCTGAATAAAAGCTACTTTTGGTTCTTCATCCTGGTGTCCTTGTGTGTGAATCCCACTAACCTCCTACACTGGTGTCAGAAGTGGGATTTCCTTCGAGGAATTACTTGGAGGTGGAATACCGGACCTGGTATTGTGGTACACCATGACTGAACCAGCAGCAGTTACCAGTCAACCCAGTCCAGGTGGGGTCCAGACTCACAGGATGGCTGAGATCATGCAAATGGTGTTATTGCCTGGGTTGCCAGATGTGAGGCGGAAAGTGACAAAGATAGAGGAAGAAGAAATGGAGGAGGAGGAGCTACTGCCCTGGAAGGAGAGGAGGCAGAAGAGAGACCACCTGAAGAGGTACATGACCTACTAAAATGGTTATGTATACACCAAATGGACCTAGAGAGACAACGGGAAGCAGATCGCTTGCAGAATGAGGCCTGGTGGGCAGACACTTTAAGGGCCATCCAGACATTAGGTACGTCAAGACCCCTGCACCTACAGATCCAGAGGCCAAGAATATTAAATTATCCAGACTAACTGATTCCGATGACATCGAGGCATATATAACAACATTTGAACATGTGGCAGAAGCTTGCCACTGGCCTAAGGAACAGTGGGTAGTGCGGCAGCCCCTTCTTCATCAGGGAAGGCACAACTAGTCTATAGCCATCTGGACAGTGCCCATCTGAATGACTATGACTATGTTCGTCTAACAATATTGAAAAGATATGACATCAGTGTGAAACCTACAGACAGAGATTTAGAACTTTTAAATATCACACTGCATTGTCCCCAGAGGTCTATACCCACCTTAAAGACTTAAGCCATAAATGGCTACAGCCTACCTCCAGAATGATGGAACAAGTAATGGAAGACATTACACTGGAACAATTTACTAAAATTCTCCACAGGATGTTCAGATGTGGGTGAGGAACATCGAACAGAGTCAGCTCAAAAGCCATCACCTTAGCAGAGGACTACACTACAGTAAGACCTTCTAGAACAAAAGGATAATCTGAACCCTTGGACCCTCACCACTGTAAGACCGATTTCTACTATTACTCATTCTGGGACTATACCTAGTGCTGGGGGAAGTACTGAAGGGACAATTTCTGGACCCATTAGGGTGGGAGAGGACATAATCCTAATATTATATGTCATGAGTGTCAAGGTAAAGGACATATAGCTAGGTATTGCCCACAGAAAAAGAAAGAGAATACCCATTTTGCCCTTGTTAACTGGGGTCAATACCTGACTAAAGCGCAAGTAAATGGGAAAGAGGTCCCTGCACTTTTAGATTCTGTGAGCAAAAGACTTTGATACAAGCTGCTTTATTACCTAAGAAAAAATAAGGGCATGACCACAGTGACTAGTATTCATGGGGATAGTCATGATTATCTATTACAGCGTATCAATTTAAATATTCAAGGGCAGGTACAAGAAATGGATGTTGGATTGGTCCCAAATCTACCTATACCTGTAGTGATTGGATATGACCATCCTCATTTTGAGACTCTGATGGTTACTGACTCTAATGTGACTGCTGTCACCACCTGGGCCCAGAACAAGCAGACATCAATCCTGCCTCAAGTGTTTCCTTTTGAGGATGACATTTTTGATTGCCCTGGTAAAGACAGAAAGTCCAAACTAGAAAGAAGAAGGTAAAGTTACAGTGGAACTGTAAAAGGACATTTCAAACATTATGAGCCATCCCAATGATAATGAAATGTTTAAAATGAACAAACAAATGATGTTACATTGGCTCTTGTTTTTACTGGTTGTAAGGCAGATGAAAAAGGGAATACCCAAGATATGTGATTTTTGATCAATTGCTGTACTAAGAATGTAAAACCCTAAGACAGAACTGGTATTAGAACAGTTAGTAGTACCTCTGAAATATCGACAGCAATTAATTACCTGCTCATGACATTCCTATGGCAGGCCACTTAGGGTGGGATAAGACCCTGAGTCGTTTGTTGTATCGCTATTTTTGGCCAGGAATTCATGAACAAGTGGCTACCGATTGTCAAAGCTGTCCAGCATGCCAGAAAGTTTCCACTGTCACAAGTTAGTCAAGGTACCCTTACAGTCCCTCCCTGATAGATGCCCTTTTCACGCATAGCAATGGATATTGTAGGACCATTACCAAAGAGTAGCAAGGGTAACCATTTCATTCTCGTGGTATGAGATTGCACCACAAATACCCTGAGGCAGTGCCTTGCAAACAATCACAGCCCTAGAATAGCAGAGGAACTCCTGAAGATGTTTAGTAGAGTCGAGTACCCAAAGAAATACTCACTGATAGAGGCAGCAATTTTGATCCTGTTTGCTAGCACGCTCTACCAGTCACTGAGTATTGGGGCAATATATACAACTCACCCTCCCACAAACTGATGGGCTTGTGGAATGGTTCAATAAAACATTGAAGAAAATGCTTATGAAATATGTGCAAGATGAAGGAAAATCTTGGGATCTTAATTTGCCATATTTGATGTTTGCATATAGGAGGTACTGCAGGTGTCCACTGGTTTCTCCCCATTTGAATTACTATGAGAGAAGAATCCAAGGGACCCTTGGATATAATGAAAGAGAAATGGAAGACAAGAAGAATTAGAGGGTATCCCAACATTAGAATATATTACCCATTTGAGACAAAACTGACTAAATATATCACTTTGGCACACCAGCATAACAAAAAAACCAAATAGACCAAAAACTTATTATGACCAAGGAGGGACATAAGATTTTAAAACAGGGGAAAACATGTTACTGTTGTTACCTCTTCAGAGAGTAAACTTACTATGAAATGGCAAGGACCATATGTTATCCATCGACAGGTCCAGTAACATATGAAATTGAAATGCCAGACAGACGGAAGAAAGTTCAAATATACCATGCTAACCTCCTTAAAAATGGTATGACAGAAATTCTACCTCTGTATGTTATGTCTGTCCTGAACAATCACACCGTGAGTTAGAGCAGGCATATACAAGACTGGAATATGTGGAGGGTCTGAAGACTTAGTGGTACACCCGATCTTGCAGAATCATAAAGAAGGATCGAGAAGCAGTAATACAAACCTTCAGGGAAACTTTTCCTGCCAGCCAGGAAAAGCAGGGGTAGAACATGATATACATGTAGGAGGAGACTGCCATAAGACAAAAACTCACTGGCCGGCCTGAAAGGTTAAGGGAGAAGTATTTAAGGAGGTCAAGAAAATGGATGCCATGGGTATAATAGAGCCATCAATGAGTGAATGGGGTTCATGCATGGTGATAGTTAATAAAAGGAGGTGGCATCAGAATTTGTCTAGACTTCTGGCGTCCAAATGCCATATCCAAATTTGATGCCTGCCCTATGCCCAGAATTGATGACATAATAGATCGATCGGAAGCAAAATATACCAGCACCCTTGACTTAATTAAAGGGTACTGGCAGATCCCGCTAAGACCCAGACCAAGGAAAAACTGCTTTTGCACCCGATAGGACAGTTCCAATTTACTGCTATGCTCTTTGGCTGCATAGGGCACCAGCCACCCTTCAGAGAATGATGGACAATATTCTACACTCACTTATGGATTATAGCGCTGCCTACCTGGACGATGTCATCATATTCAGTCCCAATTGGGTAGAACATGTACGAACATGTACAACAGTTGTCAAAGGTACTAAGAGCCATCACACAAGCTGGATTGACTATAAATCCTAGAAAATGTGTATTAGGTATGAAAGAAGTAAAATACCTTGGTTTCAGGATTGGTTATGGACAAATAAAACCAGATATAGGGAAAATAGATTCAGTCGCCAATAGCCCCGCCCACTTACGAAACATCACGTGCATCCTTTTAGGCTCGCAGGCTACTACAGATGTTTTGTACCTGACTTCGAACTATAGCCAGCCCTCTAACAGATTTAACAAAAAGGGTCATCCTAATGTTGTAAAGTGGACACAGAATGTGAAAAGCATTTAGTACTATAAAAGGTTATTTGTGTGCTACACTTATACTCAGAAGTCCAGATTTTGATCTTCCTTTATTGTCCAAACTGATGCATCCAACTCTGGTCTTGAGGCCGTCCTAACACAAATAGTAAAGGGAGAAGAACATCCCATAATTTATATAAGCAGAAAATTACATGTTAGAAACCAAATACTCACTATTGTGAAGAAGTGTTTGCACTGAAATGGGCCGTTGAGACCCTAAAGTTTTATCCATGGGGCAGAATATGAAGTTTGGACAGACCACAACCCATTGTGCTGGTTGCAGGTAATGAAAGAAAAACCCACGAATCATGCGATGGTACCTGGCCCTGCAGCCATATCGCTTTACTATTAAACACAGTTCAGGAGTTGCAAATAAAAATAAAGACTACATGTCTCATTATGGGCAGACATGACTAACTGTTGAAACAAAAGATATCAGACCTCAAGGTAAACAGCGATTAATAAAATGACTTATAACTGATGTTGAGTTACGTAATTATGTAAACAAGGGGACCCCGAGGTGGAGTTTCAGAGAGAAGGGAGGGTTGAGCTCCATCTCTCAAAATGAGAGATCTGAAATTGCCAGGATATAACTGATTAGTTTTCTGATTCTAAAAACACATTTGTTTAAAATCCTTCTAGGTTTTTACTTAGGTGGGGAGGAGTATGTGAAAGGATCAATGGATGCTACAGACCCCGCCTTGTTTTAATCTCCTTTAAAGTCTGTTGCAACAGCATACATTCTTCTTTCTTTCTTTTCTAAGTCCCTGGTTTCCCCATCAGACAGGAAGGCCACCTATCTGATGTCCTATCTGTCCCTGAACTGCTTGTGGTCTCAAATCTAAATTCCAGATCCTTGAATATACTGCTCCTCGATGGTGCGCACTCCCTCGCTTCGAGCGGTTAAAATGACTAGAGCTGTGTGAACGTATAAATATGCAATTCAGCGCTATTGCGCTGGTAAAACATTTATTTTCCTTTTAAAAACACTGTGAGGTTTAAATACATGTCTTTAGGCTGTTTGAGCCTTGTTTTGTTGAAAGAAATGAACCTTGCACAGCCTTGTAAACAACTGTAACTGTGCTCAAGTGAAGAAGTAGTTTCAGATAGCAGCCATAGAGATTGTGTAAAACAAAAACCCTACAAAGTCCTGATAAAGCCTGCACAGTGCTGAGACAAACTAATTTAGGAATAAGGCTTTAAAATGTCCCTGGAAAGAGTCTAAGTTAAAAGGAAACAACATAAGAAATGGCATTTTATCTTTGTAGCAAAGTTTTGCAACAGATAGATGCTTTAGCACAACAGTTCCTTTGAGAAGCCTTATTTTGTTAATGTTTGTTTTTGTTAGATGTTTTAAACCATGTATATTAAGCCTATATGTTGTAGAATTCACTGAGAGAACCTTTATTAAGTAAATAGAAATATATTTACCCTTATGTTTGAACACTGAACCTAGACTGGTATTTGTCCTGAGTGCCTCTGATTCTCTTTAGCTTCTGCTTCATTCTCTATAGAACCCTGGCCATTTTTACATCATCTTTATAGGCAGAGAGCTAAAGGGAGGAGTCAGTAGGACACTGGGACAATCTATTCTTTGCTATTTTTGTTCATATGATGTTAAAACACAACTGAACTAACCAGAAACATTATATTATTGTATTGATTATGCCTAATATTATATAACTGGTTATATGTGCCGAATTAAAAAGTTTTGTTAATAAAAATATAAAAGGGAGGAGACTTCCTCATGTGACTAGCTAGCACTATATAAGAAGGACATCTTCTGTTAAAAGATCAGATCATCGTAGGGATCAGCAAGGAGCTAACCCATACCTGACACTAGTACCTCCTAGTGGTGAAAACTTGGTATTGCAGAATTATACTGTTATTATGGATTTTTCTCCTTTTTATTTTCTTTGTCAACAAGTTTGCTTAATTTACTTATTTGAATGCTGAATAAAAGCTACTTTTTGGTTCTTCATCCTGGTGTCCTTGTGTGTGAATCCCACTAACCTCCAACAGTTCACACTAAAATGAAAACCCTCTATATTTGGAATCATAGGTTTTCTAAATGAGGGTTTCTGAGAAACCCTAAATATGTTCAGTACTTTTCAAAGAGCTTTAGATTTGCAAACACTTAAGTCTTCAAGAGCTAGGCCTTGTGGTGGAGAAACCTGAGGTTGGGATACAGGATTCTGCCTTGTGATGAGGTCAGGAGATTGTGCCTCTGAAGGAGATGAATGGGCTGTGACACTGTTAGGGCTAGTAGGAGGGAGTACCATGGCTGCCTCACCCAGCCTGGTGCCATCAGGATCATAGCTGCTGGTTGTGCTCTAATCTTTATAAGGACTCTGAGCAAGAGAGGAAATGGAGGAAGCCACAAACAAACTTCCCTCATCAATTCACTACCAGGGCATCCACTGGCACTGTCCCTAGGGCTGGAGGTCTGCAACAGAACTGTGGCAGCTGATGGATGTCCATGGAGGCAAATATATCTATGTCTGGTGTGCCCCACCATCTGAATACTAAGGCCAGTACCTAATTGTTTAGGGACCACTCATGGTGGTTCTGGCTGATTCTACTGAGATAGTCTGCCAAGATGTTGTCCTTCCCTGGCAGGTGGATTACAAGCAGAGACACCTGCAGGGAGCAGGCCAGGTTCCAAACTTTCATGGCCCCTGTTCACAGAAGGTTGACCTGGTGTCCCTTGCTTGTTGATGTAATACATGGTGGTAGTGTTGTCTGTCCTGACTTGCACCATCTTACCTTGAGCTGGGAAACAAAGGACTGCAGAGCCAAGAGGACCGCTGTAAGCTCTAGAAGGTTTATTTGCAGAAGTAACTCATGAGGAGACCATGTACCGCTCACTGTCAGGACATTTATGTGTCCCTCAACCCAGGAGAGTGGCATCTGTGATAAGTATGACAGATGGAGCTTCTTGGAAAAGGATTCTCTCCTGAGATTTTCCTTGTCCTGCCACCACTGCAGGGATTGCAAGAGGTGTTTTGTGACAGGCACTAGTTTGGAGAGAGGATACCTGCCTGGGACCAAAAGGACTTTAAATGGAACTGAATGTCCTCATTTGGAATCTGGAACCTGATACCACAGCTGTGATTGCTGCCATGTGGCCCAGGAGCCAGAGGACGGCCTTGCTGGTCTGGATCTGTTTAATTTTAAAGAACCTGCCAGCTGGGGTTGAATCTGCTGGAGAAGGAGCTGGTTCTTGCCTCATTGGCAGCACCTGCAGTGAGGAGGACAGTTGGTGGCCACATCAGCAGCCACCAGGGAGCACAAGAAGCCTGCAATTGGTGGCTGTCTGGGAGGAACTACGGCTGCATTGGCAGCGATAGGAGTTGTGGTTGGTCGCACTGGTGGCTGAAGAGGAAGCCCCAGCCAATCAGGACCAAAGGCATGTAGTTTGAGTTTGAGATCAGGCTTAAAAGCCGAAAGGCCAGGCTGCAAATAAGGCAGCTGAACCTGCAGGACAGGGTTTTTCCTCTGCCCACCCACCTCTGCCCCACCGCTATTAAATGCAGGTTGGAGGAGGAGCCTGCAGGAGCCTAGTTGGATTGGCCCAAGAAGACTGTACTGCACTTTCCACAAAACAGCAAATCACTTTAAACTTAAACTGGACAGAGCACACTGGAGAGGTGACCTTGTACTTTTATGACTTAATTTGAAGCTACCTGCTGCAAGCTGTCTTGATCAGGCTTAATGTCTAATTTGTTGTTGTTTGTTTTGCTGTGGTGGGATTTGCACTACATTGGGTAGGGGTCAATTTGGATTCACCAAGAAAACTGCTTTTGGCTGGGGATACTTAGGCTAATTAAGGGCAACTGAGTTGGTTAGTCTGAAATCATGCTGTTCTCCTTAGAGGGGGTCATGAGTTATTTTGAATAATATTAGAATGGTCTTGAGCTGCCTTGGTTTTTAGGGCATTTCTGGGCTGAAATTTGGGCAAACTGCCTGCAGGTTTAAAACTGCTTAAATTGTATAGCTGGATGACTCATTTAGAGCTCGCTTGATATTGCATTGATTTGGACTAATTTAGTCTGCCTTGGCTTGACCAGTTTCCTACTGCAGGGGAGAGTCATTGGGTAATAGGCGGCACACTTGAGGAGACCTGGGCAACATGGCTGTCCTAGTTGGGACATGCTAGGGTATTGTACAGGGGTAGGATGTGCATCATGGGTGGCTCACAGGCGCAGCTGATCTGTGCGGGTCACTACTGGATGGGAAGACTTGGTTGCAGAAATGGAGGGAAGCAGGTTGGTGGGTTGCAGTGGCTGTGGAGCTGCAATGGCCATGCATACACTGTGGAGACTAGGGCACTGTCCTATATGTGCCAGGCTAATGGGTTTGGAGGCTGGCATGCAGGCTCAGGCATGAACTGGATGAGTGGGTAAAGAGCATGAGTGCAGGGGATGGAGGCGTCTACACATAGTCAGGAGAGGGCCCTAAATGCGGATGGCGAGAGGTTAGGAGGCCAACAGAACTCATGCTAGATCTGACCAGTCCTTGGGGCAGAAACAGGAGTAGGAATTGAGGAGACTGGCTAGGAGGAGGGCAAAGGATGGCAGATTGTGGGGCTATCGGCAGACGGGCAAAAGAACCTCCAAAGACCATGGCAAGGGGGCTCACCTCACAGGAAGGGATCACTAGTATGCAACCTGCTGGGGATCCCGATCCCAAATAGGTACTTGCCATTGGTGGACACCTTGGAGGGGAGCTCCAGAAGATGCAGGGGTACAGTCGGCTGTGGGCAGAAGGAGGTGGATGAAATGAGGTAGGGTTGGGGGCATGGGCATCAGGACTAATAGAGGTGACAGGGATAGTATGGGAAGGGAGGTGGAGTATGGCATGTTAGGAAGGGAGGATGAAGGGATAGTAAGGAAGAAGCACGGATCCTAGGGAAGGGACCAGCAGGAATTACGTGGGTGAGAGCAGAAAAAGGACAATGAGGAGGTAGAAGCAAGAGCCCTTGAAGAAGGGCCACAAATTAACGGGCAGACCAGAGTGGTGAGGCGGGATGAGGGTCGCTAGGAGAAGAACAGTCGGACAGGAGAAATAGCTGAATGGGGGAAAGGCAGCCATGGCAATCAAATTGTGGGCATGGCCAGAGAAATGGAGAGGTAGTGGAGGAAGGGGTGTGTGGTGGAGGAAGGAGGTAGGCTCAAGGGGAAGAAGGAGGAGGTTAAAGTGCTCCTGCTGGGACCCATGATCAGGGGTATTATGGGAAGGGAGGAGTGAGGGGCAAGACTGTGCTGTCAAGGTCAAGAGTATATCTGACTTGACTGTGTAAGGCCAAACACTTGGTCTATGCTTTGGTGAAGGATTGTGGTGTATCCCCAACATATTAGTGCACCTAGGCAAAATGACATAGAGGGAAATAGTGTGGAAGAGATACAGGCAAGGTTCCGGGAGCTAGCAGGGTTTGTCATGCTGTGGGGTGCACAGTCTCTTTCTTGAAGGTCCTCCCAGTGCCTAGAGCTAGCATGGAAACAAACAGAAAATCAGGAGGTTAATGAATGGCTCATAGCATGGTGTGTGGCTAGGGTTATGGGTTGGTGGGGGTTGGGGTGCAACTTGGGAGGACAGGCTGTATGCTAGGATACACTCCACCTAAATCTGGGGAGAAGGAGGTTTTGAAACAAAAATGATTGAGTTCATCTAAGCTAGGTGGGGTTTAAACTTGTGAGGGGTAGGGACTTGAGGCTGCTACTAGCAGGCAGATCAGTGGAGGACTTAGCCTTCTCAAAGCTCAGCAGAGGGAGAGGTTGCTCAACCAGAGCACCAAACTGTGAGAAAGGAGCAGGAGCATGCAGTTAACTGGGGATCTCAGATTGGGACAGGCGAGGTCAAGGGGCAGCGATAGAGGGTGGTCCTGATTAGTGCCAGCAGCATGGGTAACAAGATGTCTGAGCTTCAGGTGATGCTGACTGAATGGGAGGTGGATGTGGCAGCAATCACTGAAACTTGGGCCAGTTTTCAGCATGATTAGGATCTAATCCTGATGGGGTACACTGTGTTCAGGAAGGACAGAGCTGTGGGCAGGGGAGGTGGGGTAGCCCTCATCATTCAGAATGGCATCATATATACATAGTGGAGGGGGCAGAGGAAACATGGAAGCATTATGGTTACCTTGCAGGTGCATGGGGTAAGAGGGTAAATCTGGGTGGTTAATAGGCCACCCATGCAGCAGAAGAACTTGATGAAGGCCTGGTGGCGAATCTAAGGGACCACTGTGGTCAGGGGAGCGAGAACTGTGGTGCTGGTGATCTTAACATGCCAGGGGTTGATTGAGGAACCATGGCATCCTCTTTGACTAGGGAGCAGCACCTGTTAGACATCTTCCAGGATGCATTCCTTCCCAACTGGTGGCTATCCCAATGAGGGATGGTCGAATCCTGGATGTGGTCCTGTCTATTGCGATCTGGTTAGGAACCTAGTGGTAGGAAACCCACTGGCAGGGGAGGATCATGCCATGGTTTGGTTTTCCTAGACCTGGGAGGAGGGAAAGCACACTAAAATGGTGGTGATTGACTTTAGGGTGCAGACTTTAAGGGTATGGAGGGATTATCAAGGAAATTTAGAGGATCAGCCCAGACTTGGACACAGAAAGCAGGTGGGAAATTATCAAAAGAGGACCCTGGACGCTACCAATGCCTACACAAAGGTCCAACACAAGTCTGGTGGAGCCAGAAACCTGAGCTGGTGACCAGGGAAGTCCAGAAGGTGGTGAGGAAGAACAAGCTGCCTATAGACAATACAAGTGCTTGAGTAGGGTCGTGGACAGGTGGGAGTACGATATGATGTCCAAAAGGTAACCAGGGTGGTTAGATCGCCAAGGCAAAGACAGAGCAGAGGTTGGTACAGGGGATCAGAAATGGGGAAAAGGGTTCTTTAGGAAAGAAGGAAGATGATGGGGCAGATCAGGAGATTGAGGTCAGGAGAGGGTGGGCCAAGGAGGCTGGGGAGTAGGCTGAGGTACTTAATGAATACTTTGCCTCAGTCCTCACTAGAGACGATTGAGGGTCAACACCTTATGGGGAGGTGGGCTAGGAATGAGGAGGGGGGGCATAGATGTTGAAATTCTGTTGGTAGGGAGGGAAGCCCTTAGGTCCCTCAAAACAATAAGGCACTGGTCCGGATGGCCTTCACCCAGGGTGCTAAAGGAGATGTCAGATGTCCTTGCTTCACCTCTGGTAGACCTTTTAACCTCCTTCAGACTGGGTGGGTGCTTTAGGATTGAAGGATGACTCATGTCATGCCTATCCACAAAGGCGTTCACAGGAGGAGCTGGATAAAACAGACCTGTCATCCTAATGTCACTGGTAGGCAAAATGATGGAGGCCATTTGAAAGAATGACTGGAGGTGTTTCTGGAGACATGGGGCCATCTGAATGAGCACCAACATGGCTTCGTTCAGGGCAGATCATGTCAGACTAACAATGTGGAGTTCTATGATTGGGTGACAAGGGCACTGGACTAGACAGGCCAGTAGATGCCATCTTTCTAGACTTCAGCAAGGCATTTGATTCGGTGCCACACTCTGGGTTGCTGGACAAGCTGGGAGGAATGTGAAATGGGGGACAGGATGTTTAGGTGGATATGAAACTGGATAACTTGGTGGTTTCAGAAGGTAGTGGCCGGGGTGGTATCTTCTCCTAGTAGGGTCATTACGGGTCCCACAAGGACTGGTGAAGGGTCCACTCTTATTTAATGCTTACATCAAGCACATCAGGAAGGTACCAGGAGTGAGCTGAGCCTCTATGCCAAGAACTCAGGCTGGGGGCAGTGGTGGATGAGGAGGGCACAAGAGCCCACAGTGGGACCCGAAGGCTTTGGAGAGGTGGTCATGCACCTGGAAACTGAGGTTTAATGCCAAGAAATACAGTGTTCTCCACTTGGGACTTAGGAAGCCAGCTGATGAGTACTTTTGGGTGGGGAGAAGCTGTAGGTTTTGGGAGGGAAAAGGATCTTGGGGTGGTTATGGATGCCAAAATGAATAACTGGAGCAGTGTAGGACGGTAGAGAGAGCAATAAAATGTTTGGGTGTACCACCAGGAGATAACCTCGAGGAGACAGGAGGTGCTTCTCCTCTGTATAACTGCCTGGTTAGACCGCACCTAGAGTACTACATGCAGATTTAGCACCTGTACTTGAAAAAGACATTGCACTTCTGTAGATGGTCCAGAGGAGAGTGACAAGGATGATACAGGGTCTGGGGAAAGATCCTATGAGGAGAGACTTGAGGTGCTCAACTTATACTTCCTGGAGGAGAGGAGGGACAGAGGATATGATCGAGGTCTTAAATATCTGAAGGGAGTAAATAGGCATCCTAAATAGGGTGTTCCAGCTGAGGAGGAGGGGCACCAGGGCACTCCATGAGGCTGGTCAACAGGAGACTTGGGAGAGACTAGGAGATGCTACTTCACTGATAGTGTGATGGACCCTTGAAACGCACTGCCTGCAGAACTGGTGGCTGTCAGTACATTGGAGGGATTCAAGAGGGGTTGATAGGTATAAGGAGGTTAAACTGAATAATGCCAGATCTGGACATGTGACGCATGTGGGATGGGGTCGGGGGATTAATGGGGAAACAGGGAGGGCAGCAACGGTGACTAGATCGGCGCAATTATCGAGCAGGACTCGATAGATCATTAGGCCTACTCTGCTGGCATCTTAGCATGTTAGTATGTTAACTCCATAATGTTGTTCACTCTGTCTTGAGGAAGGAAGACCCTTCCTTGTATGGTGCCCAGTTCTGCTCCTATGAATTCTAGGACCTGAATAGACTCCACTTGGAATTGCTGGACATTTATCAGGAATCCCAGAGACTATAAGGTGCTTTGAGTGAGAGTCAGAGAGTCCCTGGTATGTTGGGATGACTGTTCCATGACTAGTCAGTCATCTAGGTGAGGGAACACTGTGACCCCTAGCCATCTTAAGTGCTACCACCATGGATAGCGACTGGTAAATGCCCTGGGAGCAGAGTCCAGGCCAACGGGCATGGCTGTAAACTATAGTGGCCTGAAGGTAATCTGAACCTCAGGTGCTTTCTGTGGCTGGGTCTAATAGGAAAGTAAGCATCCATGATGTCCATTGATACCAGCCAGTCCCTTGCTGAAGATTTGGGATGATCATGGCCAGAGTGACCATCTTGAGACATTGGCTTTGTCAAATATTTGTTCAGAAGCCTGAGATCCAGAATGGGCAGCTAATCCCATTTTCTTCTGGGTAAGGAAGTATCTGGAATAGTAACCTTTTTCCATTTGAGACAGGGAACAAGCTCCACTGCTCTGATAAGCAGGAAGTTGTCAACTCTGACTCCAACAGTGCCTTTTCTGCTGGGGTTGCTGGGCTGAAATGTCTGCATCTCAGTCTGGAAAGCATTTTGAAATTTAGAGAAGCCCTGGCTCACTACTCCAAGACCCACATATCTGTGGTGATGGCTTGCCATGCTTGGAGGAAGTGAGCCAACATGCCTCCTACAGGGTGAGGAGAGGTGACAGGAGCAGGCATCAGGGGTTCTGCTTGGGTTGGGACTTGGTCTGAGGAGCTGGCTCAGACCTTCTGCAGCCCTTCTGCCTCTGCCTCTGAAGTACCTCTGGATTGCTGGTAGTCTGCAATGCTTGAGCTTAAAAGAAAAGCCTGGTATAAAAAACCCACCCCTGCCTCACCTGGCCTGGGACTTGTAAGATGTGGAGGGCTTGTCCTTGGCTGGATTACCTCTGTAAGTTGTGTTGTATTCCTCCAGCTTTTCATATAGGCCTCAGTCTTATCCCCAAAGAGAGAATTGTTCTCACAGGGAAAGTCCATGGCTTTAGTCTGGGTGCCCTGTGACAAATTAGTAGCTCTGAGCCAGGTAAACTGTCTCATGGATGCAATAAGGCAATAAGCTGAAAGGCTGTATCATTGGCATCCACTACCATATGGAACTGGTACTTAGTGGCATTTAAGGCTGTTCTGGCTATCTCAGCCAGATCCACTGCCACATCTCCAGAGACTTTGTCTGACATGGCCAAAACAGATGACCAGAGGGCCTTCTAGTACTATGCTGTATAGCCCATGTAGATGGCTTGTCTGAGAAGAAGGGAAGCTGCCAAGTGCCCTTCTTCCCCATACTATCTAGCTTCCTGAATCCTTGTCGGGTGGATGGGAAGATAAGGGCACCCTGGCCTTTATCACAGGCAGCTGCCTATATCACCCCTCATGGTCCAGAGGAACAAACAAGAATTCAGCATTAGCCCTGTCCAGTTGATATTTTTTGTTGATTTTTCTGTTCACTCCTCAGACAGACATGGGGTTTGTAAGATCTTTTAAACAGCTTCTTGAGAGATTTGTGTATTGGAAGCAATAGTCTCTTTGTTTGGATAAGACCCATCATGTCTAAAAAGTCTGCTTTCTCCTCATCCTCTACTGTTTCCAAATGGATAGGTTGAGGATATCTACCATCTGTCCTACAAATGTATCATGAGAAGAGCAGTCCGGGGCAGGGAACCAAAGTCCTGTTATGGGAGATTTCAGGCTCAGTAGGCTCCCCTCATTCTCCTGTTCCTCGGTGAGAGACAGAGACAGATTCTCTGGCTGGGGACACTGAAGGAGGGCAGGGGACCAATGGTCTGCAAGATCTGCAATGTCTTGGCAATATCCTCCACAGAGGGCATAGTTGGTCTGTCCACTGACAGCTCCTTTGCCTTTTCAGCAGGAGGTGCAGTGACATGCTTTTCTTTGTGTTTTATTTTACAGGAGCTGGTTCCACTGGCCTCATGGATTTTGAGGCATCTGTCTTTCCAGTGGATTTAGAGTCCACAGACCCCTGGATTTGTCCGTCTTGGCATGCGAGGAGGAAGCCCTTCAGTGGGCTTGGGAGAGGGAGAAGAAGGGAAGCCATTTCCCAAGCCTTTTGACCTCTTTTAACTGTTTTAGACAAACATTTTGCAAGCATCACAACTGGCAAACATATGACTAGGAACAAGACACTCCAAACAAAGATCACGCATGTCAGCTTTGGCAATGATCTGCCCGCACTTGATATAGTTTTTAAAATCAGTCGGTCCTGTTCTTTTTCTTCTTTTTAGGTGTCTCTGAGCCCAGGCGTTGAAGCATGGAGCTGACATGTAAAAGATAGCTTGAGAGTACATACTGACTGGCAAGCCAGGATCGAAACTATGCCTGCGGTTGCACACTGGAGAGATGGAGGAGTCCCAGTAGGCAGGTAGTTTGCTAAATGAGCAGAGGTGCAGATGCGCCGACAGGTGGAGTAATGTACAAGCTCTGTCTGGCTAGAAAGCAGCCTGAAGTTCAGTTTGAAGTAGCGGCAGTCATCTATGGCAGAGGAGGAGTGAAGTGGTACAAGAAGTGAGATCGGGAATCTCCGCCAGCAAAGCAGCAATGCAGGTATGACTCAGCAGCAGCATGGCAATGGCTGTCTGAAAAGCAGAGGCAGGATGGGAAGAAATATAGGAGCAGGAGGTAATTGAGGAGAGGGCAGGAAGGGAAGGAATGAGCAGGCAAGATGAAATAGAACCCCTCAAAAAATAAAGACAAAGAAACACACAGGAAACAAGCGGAAAAGCAATGGGGCATAGGGAATGAACTGAAAACAAGTAAGCAAAGTACGGGAACAAGGGGGTAGAAATGAAGAAAAGGGGGTAATCGAACATGAGCAATGCCACCAGCGAGTACGACTTGCTCTAAGCAGAGCTGTGGTTTGCCTGCTGATTTAAGTAGGATGTGGGTGAGCTTTCCATATAACCACAGGCATGCGCCTTTCAATTAAAAACAGTTAGATGAATATATGGAAATGTAAAACAGTACTTCCACCAATAGAACTAAAGGTGGCAAGTTTCCTAAAAGGCCATGGCCTCCTAAACTCATACTAACCTATGAACCTACAATGACTGCCAGAATGGAGACAGGCTCATATCACCCCCATACTGAAAAAAGGGTGACAGAAAAGATGTGGCAAACTATCGCCCATCAGTATTTATTTGTCAGAGATTGGAATTACAATCCTTGAGTCAAAGATTCATTTCAAAAGCTCTATGTCATATTACACATTGAGTACAAAATACATACATTAAAATATAAAATCAGATTGGGAACAAGAAGCATGGGTACCAGTGCAGTTCATGAAATATGACAATTAGAATAATATTGCCATGCAAATTACAGTGTCTACAGGAGAGAAAGTGAACCTATACAGTAGCCTATACAATGGTTTAACTAAGCATTTATTCACATTGCAACAGACAAATCACTATAAGGACAATTTCAAAGGCAGTCTAATAGCAAGACTTTGTCACAGGAGTTACCTTGGTCATCAATTCATTGCTGGTTGGAGGGCAGCCCAGTGGATCTGGCTCACCGCTGAGGCACTTACAGGAGTGGGTTGTGAGAATGTGATTCCTGAGGGCAACTTTGAAAGCTCCAATTGTTGGTAAACTGGTGGCAGTTGCGGAGAGGGAGTTGAACCAGGATGGGGTCCTGTGGGAGAAGGTCCTCTGCGCTGGGGCATTCCTCACCCTCGGACCGCTATAGAGGATTTGCTGGCGCTGCAATTGGAGATGATGGCTAGTGTTGACCTGTAGTATTTGACTTTTGCCTTATGAATGGCCCAGGTGCATTTGTTACATTCAGTTCATATGCCTGTATATCAGCCAGTTTGCCTGAGTCAGTGGCTCTATGCCATAGAGTGTCTCTATGCTTCAGTTGTTTGAGGAGGATGGGTAACCCAGGGCGCATTGTGCTGCTTGGAGTGGGTATTTGTGAGAGGGGGAAGTGTTGCAGGCATGTTGAAAGAGCTGGAAAGTAATCAAGTGCAACATCAATGCTGGTGGTAAGGTATATTGGGACCAGTCCCAATGGGCAAGATGCTGTTTGAATTTTGTAATGTTACCCAGATGGAGGTACCATCAGACTGTGACTCTTGGTCTGGGTTTATGCAACCTACTGATCAGGAGATTACTGGGGAGTGGTCATCAAGGGAGTTTGGTAGGACAGAAGTAGTCACAATTTTATGGGGTTGGTTGAGAGGAGGATATCCAGCAGGGTGTGCATGCCTGTAGAGGGTTTGTATTTAGTTGGCTATGTTACCACTTGGGAGAGGTCTAAGGCTGCATGGGTATCCTTGGTTGAGGTAGCAGAGCTGGCAAGCCAGATTATATTGAGGTTGCCCAGCAGAGTCTGCTCAACCCTGTGGGGAAGGTTGGCAAGGTATTCCGTGAGGAAGAGGAGTGCAGGAGTTTGTTTCTGTGGGGGAATGTAGGCCACTGTGATGATAAGGGGGCCTTTGAGGGATCAGGGTGATTTTTCAGTGACATAGCTTGGGCGCCACGATCCAGTTTTGGTGGGGTAGGGCTTGGCTCAGTAAAGTGTCATGCAACACATTGCACAGCCACCACCCACTTGCCCACTCTATCCTCAAAAGCGAGTACCCAGGGATGGAAATGAAGGAGTCGGGTGGATTTGAGAGCTAAGCCTCAACCAATGTGGAGGATGTTGGTTGGTGCTGCATGATCCTGCATTTTAGGCAACAGATTTCTTTAGTATGCTGCATATATTTAAAGATGCGACACGAGGCCAGAGATGGGGGCATGGTGGGCCAGAGGTGCCAGGGCCTGGGTTAGGGTGGATGTTACCGATAACGTGAGCAGCATGGAGATAATCCTAGCAGAGGAAGGCATCACATCGCCTATACCACCCCGGAGTGGCTACAAGTGTAGTTCATTGGTTTGGAGCACAGTATTGGAAGGGAATGGAGGGTAGGAACAGCAAGGAAGAGGGTGGGCCATAGGGAGTTGGGGAGGGGCACTGGCAGGGGTAGATGTGCTGGCAGACGGAGAGGGATATAGAGGTGGCCAAGGTGGGTGAGCTACTAGTGCAAGAGGTAGAGGGAGCTGCTCAGGATCAGACATTGGGGTGGTGGTGGCCAGTAGGAGGTGGATATCACCAGTAGCAGGAGAGGGCAGGCTGGGGAGGTAAGCGGGCAGCCATGGTTCTGAGTTGGGACCACAGAGACTAAGTATAAGAGGAATGTACTGACACTCTGAACGAGGGAGCCACTGTGGTACCGTGGTAGTGGATGGACTATAGTGCAAAAGGTACCAGGTTCAAAACCCAAGAGGGGGCTCCCAGAAGTACATGGGTAACCTAGGTGGCCGTGGGTGACGCCCAGAAAATGGTAAGGCAGACAGAAAAGTGGATACAGTAGCGACTCCAGTGACCACCCAAGGAATAGTAGTGTGGGGTGAGAGGGATAAGTAGAAAGAAGTAAGCAGATAAAGGATAAGGAGGTGAAACAAGGGTAGTATGAATAAAGGGAGAAGTGAAGAGGAGATGGGGCACTAGAGTGTCAAGCAGTAGAGAGGAGTATAACCTCAGTTTTGGGAAAATGATGGAGGAGCTTATAAAAGAAGAGACTGAAGTACATATAAAAGAGCAGGGACTGACAGACATTACCCAACATGGATTTATATCAGGCAGATCCTGTATTACTAATCTATTGGACTTTTTCGAGCCAGTTAGTTGTGCTCTGGACCAGGGACTGCTGGTGACATTCTCATCTGAATTATTCAATAGCATTTGACTCAGTATCATACACAGTATCAATACACTGGTTGAAACCAAACTAGACCCTAATCTTGTTTTGTGGGTAACATCATGGCTCAGTAATAGAAAACAGAGAGTCAGTATCAGAGGCTTTTATCAGAGTGGGTTGCAGGATGAGTGGTGTCTCTAGGGTCAGTATTCGGACCAGCTCTATTTAACATATTTGTGTCCACTATGCAAACTTAAAGAAACTTGGCTCTGCAAGTATGCAGATGACATGAAGTTGGGAGCCATAATAAATAACACCAAGGCTGCAAAAATTTCAGATACAAATATTTCATTTGGAAGAATGGAACAGAGAGCACAAACTTGGTTTTAATGAAAATGAGTGTAAAGCAATGCATTTGGGGTGTAATAATATCACGGCAGAATACAGAATAAATAACAGAGTGGTTGCAATGACAGATAACAAAAGGATCCTAGGTGTAGTAATAACCAATGCCTTGAACTTTGAGAACCAAGCAAGAAATGTGGTGATGAGAGGAAATAGGATCATGGGAAACATTCTGAGAAACATCAGAAGTAGAAATCGAGAATGCTCATCCCACCATTTACATCACTGTTGAGGCCTATACTAGAATGTGGTGCTCCCTCTGTTCTCCTCAAAATATAGGCAGCAGTAAGCTCTTGGAAACGGTTTAGAAAGGTGATCAAAAGGTTCATACACTAAAAGAAAACAATATGAAGACAGATTAAATGAATTGGTTTACATTCTCTCAGATATAGAAGTCTCAGAGGAGATCTATGCTACGCTTATAAGGCCTTCCATAATGACATTATATGGGAATCATGAGGGTTGTACAGGAAAATGGTAACAGAACATCAGTGTTCCATTGCTTACAACTGAAGGGTGTGTTCTATCGAACTTCTAGAAGGAGTAAATGGTTCAGCCAAAGAGTGGTCAATTCTGGAATGCCTTGCCATAATATAATAACATGTACTAGTATGGAATCATTTAAAAGGCATTAGACAAACACATGGGTCAGAATAAAACCAGTTTTACCACTGATATGTGACAAGTCATAATAGTGGCTTTTGATCTACATGACTTTGCTTAATCTATGAACCTAGGAACCAAACGTGTCAGCTGAAAAGACGCCAGAGACCTCATGACTAGTACCTTCCCAGATCTCATCACAAATCTGCAGCAGGAGGTTAAGGCTGGGTTCACAAACCTTATGGCCCAGATCTCTCACCTACAGTTAGTTGTGTGACCAGGCAAGCGAAACGCCAGCATCCCGCACAGCCTGCATAAATTCAAAGTTTATTAGTAACTTTCAAAGAAATACAATACCAGATCCATGCATTACATAAAGTATCAGAAATACAGCAACAAATTGGCATACAATTAAGGATCTGGCCCTCCCACTTCCCGCCTTCCTACCCTCCTCCCTAGATTTAGTCATGAATTTATCTCTGGACAACAAGGTGTTAAAAGAGAAGTGGAGATGCTTAGGGACAGGGACCAGAAGATAGTGCCCAAAGATCAACTATTCACCCTCATTGGACTGTCTGAGGGTATGGAAGGAAAGAAAGGAAAGTGGGCAGGTGTGCAGAGATGGCTTTGGGAAAAACTGAGACATGAATCTGAAGTTGATGATTTTGAAATACAACGAGCTCCACCGCACAGGTCCCAGACTGAAACTTTGGGACAAACTTTACCACTGCTTGATCAAATATTTGCAGTTTCCAGAAAAGTGGTGCTCTGCACTACTAAAGCACATGGCCTGAAAGAAACAGAAGAGGGATGAGTGCTCATATTTCAAGATTTTAATTGGATCTGCAACTTCAGAGACAAACATTTTCAGGTGGTAAGGTGAGTCTCCATAGGAAAGGATGGGACTTTGTTCTTCTCACCCAGCTAAACTACATATAACCAAGCTGGGATGCCCTGCATTTTTTCCTTAAAACACAAGATGTAGAGGACTTCATTATTAAAGAGGCGGCTACTGCAGAAAATAGATTTTGACCACCCTGCACCCTCTTCATGTTGAACTCTCTTATGTTTTACGCTGCCTGATCTTTTGAAACATCCAGAGACTGCCGTGGCTGACAACTGTTATGCCTGCACATCCAGCACCACCAGACAGTGACAGGGTGAAGGGGACTAATAAAATAGTCTAGCCGCCCAGTGGTGCTGGGGTTGAGGCACTGGATGCCACACTCGCGCCATGCCAGCAACCTGAGTTCAAGAATGAGCCCAGACTGTTGGGGTCGGCAGGACAGAGAGAGGATTGAGCATCCGAGGACAGCCTCTCTCCCGAGAAGGTGGGGTTCTAACTTGGCACTTGTCTGGCCTCTGGCGGAAGCTGGAGGCACAACAAGCACACAGAAAGGGTTGGGAGTAGAGACATCGGGCGGAGATGCCTTGACGCTTAGGCATAGCCACTCCTTAGAACAAGGGAAAAGACACTGGAGTGCTGAGGGGAAGGAGTGCTGGGTATAGGCCCTGATGACTGCTGCCTGCCTGACTGCCAGAGGGGACCCAACGAAAGTTGATTGATTGGTGTATGAGCCTCACCTCGTACCAGCCTGGGGGACACAGCCACAGTTCCATGGAGTCTACTGGGGTTCCAGGTAAGGCAGAAGTGGGTGATACCCTTAGCAACTCCTGACAGAGGGGCTCTTGTGTAGAGAGGAGAGAGATAAATTACAATTAAAAAAAAAATAGTCTGATTCTATTTAGCACCAAGTGGGCAGTGGACTTGCTCAGTGGCTATGGTGGCTGTCCATGACATTATCCAGGTACCCTTTAGTATGACATTACAGAATACAACTGTGATGTAGTGACTAACAGCACTGTATCTTCCTACAGGGTGATGTTAGCTTGGGACATGAGGAGTATAGTGATGGTGGTCATATATGAGAAGGAAAGTTATATACAATCCCATACATGCCTGTTGTCCTCAAACGTTATTCTCTAAGATGGCTGATTACTGGAAAAACTGTGATCTAGGCAGGCTGGGCACCTGAGGAGATGACGTCATGGTGGTGGCATTAGCTCTAAAGGTACCAAGCTGTACCCGCTCCTTCAGCCTTAGCTGTGTGCTGGTAGTCAATCAATTGTGCAAGAAGGATTCTGCCGGCCTGCCCCCCTGACTCTCACATCTCTGTGAACATTGTCATCATGGGAACTTAATTCGACAGGTTTGAGCATAAGAGTGAGTTGGAGGCACCAGGTCTAGGTTGCAGACTGCCAGCACTGGGGACTCCAGCTAGTCAACAACATGGTCATGCACTTGCCTTAGTGATGCACCTTGTCTTTATAAAGATGCAATCCTGGTTGTCCTTGGGACAAGCTTTTAAACACTCCTGCAGCTTTTCATGGACAGCTGCAGGGTGTTTTTGTGGAAATATCTAGTGGGATGTATTACTATTTATGTGCTTCTGCTTTTGTTCAGAAAGCTCTCATCCTATTAAGGAAACTCATCTAAACACTCAATGGCCTACGCAGCCAGTATTGTGTTATGCTTATGCAACTGTGTTTCTTTGGTTTTGGCTGTTCACACTTTCTATTCCAGAGAAATTACCACCCTGTAGGGGTACTAAAGGCAAGGAACCCTCAAAGATGGTTCCACCCCTAGAGGTGCCTCAAGATGATTCCTTGGCTAAAGGTACCTTTGGAAGCATCCCAAGGAGAGAGGCTCTGGCACTGGAGGAGGAGGAGGATGGTGGGCAAAGAAAAGTGTTTCAGAAGGAGGGTGAGAGGACTCTTATATAGCTCAGGAAAGGGGAGTGGCTGGCTGCTTATCCATTGAACTACAGGCCCAGTCTTCCAATTCAATGACCTATGCAACCGATATAGTGTTATGCTTGTGCAACTGTGCTTCCTTGGTTTTGGTTATTCGCGACTGTCTCTCTCTCTATTCCAGAAGAATTACCATCCTGTAGGGGTACTAAAGGCAAGGAACCCTCAAAGAGGATTCCACCCCTAGAGGTGCCATGGGGTGATTCCCTTGGCTAAAGGTACCTTAGGACGATCCCCAAAAGAAATGTATTGGTACAAAGAACGTTAGCAATTGGAGCCATGAGGCAGGGTAGAATAGGCAAAGACAGCTTGAGAGGTAATTAGATGTGCAGATGAGCAAATGGCATGAGCATGATGGTTTGCACTGGAGATTGAGAGGGCCTCTACGGAGAGAGGGAACGCCAGTAGAGACACCATCCACCTACATCCAACAGCAGAACCTATGTACAAAAACTAGGGAACACTGACTACTGCTAACATTTATGACCTGAGGCATGGAGGAGAGGTAAAAACCTTTGAGGAGGAGATCTCTGGGATCCAAGGCCTAGGCCACCTTCCCTCCAGGCTTGGGATATTTTGTATAGTGATGGCTCCGCTACTGCAATTTGGAAATCCAATTAAAGGGGTGGAGCATATTCCAGTTTGGAGAAAAGCTGTCACTTGACCACTCCAATGAGAATGCTGTGGAAGGTTGAAAGTACTATGTGGAGGGATGTGGGATAACAGATGGACCAGACACCAAACTTCAGGTTCAACACACAATCTCTGTGTGATGTTTATTCAAAATACAAGAAATAACCTTCTGCAATGGCATATTTCTTCTTCAGTACATCAGTTTGCAACAACAGACTATGACTATTCTTTCTCTGTATTTAACCAACACCTACTAATCTCTAATCCTTTTCATTACCTAGGGTTGTACCCATAATCCTTATGCAAGCCCTCATTTGGTTATAGTAGGGGCCCCCAAAAAAAGAAAACAAACAAGCTATAAAGAAAGGATTTCAATGCAGAATCACTGAAAGAACAGTTACCCAAAGGGCATTGGTAACAAATCAATTTTCAAAGAAATATAACATCATGCATACTCCATAATGCAATGCATCATGGGATATATGCAACTCACCATGACATTTAGACTTTTTCAGTTTACAACAATTTATATGCATTTTAAATAGCACAACTAGCTTAATTTCTATAATAGACACCTAGTACTTTTACCATTATCAAAACACCAAGTGCCATGGTATTTTAAATATTTACAGGTTTCACAAACATAAGGTGTATATATTAAGGTATTTTATAACATAGTGCTATTACATACTAAATCTAACAACAATCACGTATAACCTATTTTACATACATCTGGAGATCACCACAATAACCTTCCTGTACAAGGACCTGAGATGGAAAAGGAAAATTAAAGAGGACACTATAGCATAGTCAAGAGAGGGAGGAGAGGGTGCCCATGCGTGGCCAACCTTATAGACTAGAAATAGTAAAGGATAGATTAGGCTTAGAAATAGAAGTACTGTTGCAACAGATTTAAGAAAAGGTCGGTCCTCAAGAGTGGCAGGAGCTCCCAGTCACATATCCATCACCTTAAGAGGGAAGCAGTTATTGCAGACTGCTTACCACCTTCCTGTCCCAAGAAGGGATGGAGCTTCCACCCATCCATCTTCCAAGCTCTGTCTCAGGGTCCCTATTAATGATAAACATTCTATCATAAACATGGTGGATATCGTCATTCTTTACCCTGAGGCATAAACACATTTCTCAACAGAGACTAACAGTACCTTCTCATCTCCTTTAGAGAAAGTCCATCATATTTTACTGACATCAATTCCTGCACCATATCTAGACATGAAATCAGCATTTATGTTTCATCCCTGTTCTGTGGGACACCACAAATCAATAAAGCTGAAGAGTCAAGTACCACCGGATTATTCAGGGATTTTTTTCATTTGGTGTAAACAGCAGAGGGGATGTGATCAGTTACAACCTTAAATTCAGCCCCCACAAGTAATATTTTAGGGACTCAATAGCCTACTTCAGAGCTAAGCATTCTTCTCTATGGTAGCATATATTTCTTTCTCTTATGTAGCTTCCTACTGATATATATGATCGGATGTTCTTCCCATCTGTTTTCTGAGATAAGACTGCCCCAATACCATTCTCTGATGCATCAGTCCACCTGGGAAATCTGGGCAATATCTACCAGAAAACATCCCTTCGGCCAATCCAGACACTTCCAACAAGTAATCCCACTTCTGACACCAAGTCTGTGGAGGGGTTGTGTGATAACAGATGGACCAGACACCAAACTTCAGGTTCAACTCACACTCTCTGTGTGATGTTTATTCAAATACAAGAAATAACCTTTGCAATGGCACATTTCTTCTTCAGTACATTAGTTTACAGCAACAAACTATAAATATATTTTCTTTACACTTAGCCAGCACCTATTGATCTCTAATCCCTCCACTAGCTAAGATGCACCCATAACCCTTATGCAAGCCCTCATTTACTTACATAGTGGGCCCCCAAAAAAGAAAAACAAACAAGCTATAAACCAAGAATCTCAATGCAGAATCACTGAAAGAACAGTTACCCCAAAGCGCATTGGTAACAAATCAAGTTTCAAAGAAATACAACATCATACATACTTCCATAATGCAATGCATCATCGGATACATGCAAATCACCATGATATTTAGACTTTTCAGTTTACAACAATTTACATGCATTTTAAATAGCACAACTAGCTTAATTTCTATAATAGACACCTAGTACTTTTACCATTATCAAAACACCAAGCGCCATGGTATTTTTAATATTTACAGGTTTCATAAACATAAGGTATATATATTAAGGTATTTTATAACATAGTGCTATTACATACTAAATCCAACAACAATAAACACAACCTATTTTACATACATCTGGAGGTCACCACAATAACCTTCCTGTATGAGGACCTGAGAGGGGAAAAGGAAAATTAAAGAGGACACTATAGCATAGTCAAGAGAGGGAGGAGGGTGCCCACAGGTGGCCAACCTTACAGACTAGAAATAGTAAAGGATAGATTAGGCTTAGAAATAGAAGAACAATTACAACAGATCTAAGAAAGGTTGGTTCTCAAGAGTGGCAGGAGCTCCTGGTCACACACTACTTACAATATAGGGCAACCAAGGCAGGAGGAGGAGGAGGAGGAGAGGAACAACTGCTGAGGCACTGACCTGGCCCACCCACCCTAAAACCAAACCAGATGAACCAGAGGCGGTCATGGGAGAATACAGTGAAGGTGCCTTGCTAGTAAATTAATACTAGAGCCAAAGCAGATCACTGTAACCATCCTTCATGACTAGTATTAAATTCTACACCAGGAGCTGCCATTGAGTCTTGAACAGCTAAAGCTACACCCATAACGAGAACATTCCCAGCTATGGTCCAGGTGAGAAAGACCTTCCCACATTTTGCACACTTAAGATGCAGACTTTATAGGTGCAGAGTGAGACCATTGGCTGCAGGGAGGCCTGAGCCATGGTACTTAATTGTTATGGTTGGCATGCCCCAGAAACAAATTTGGAAGGAGCTGGATTAAGCAAGGGTGTTGGAGACCCTCACAGAAAGCATACGTGTGCTTAACAGGCATGAGCAGACTGAACTGTGTATAAGTAGATGATTGGACCTGCACGTAGATCTGTAAGGTAGAGAAGATCGGAGGAGCAGCAAATATGAATTAGCAAGGGCAAGCCAACTAGTCCCACTAGAAGCTGATTGAAGCTGACAAAATACTCTGAAGATTTTAGCAGCAAAGGCAGAATTTGAATGTGAGGTAAGTATGCTACAGTGCAATGGCTTCTCAACAACACCTCCAAGTCCACCGCCATAGAAAAAACAAGAAAGTGATGGAAAGCACCATGACCCACATGCAGATATTAAAACAATTTTACAGCATCAGTGGTAGCTTAGGTGACTTCAAGAAATGGAAAGTTTATCTTTATCCTGATGTCAGCCCTCAAACCCAGGCTCGTGGGCAGCTATGTTTGCAACTTTGTGCAGATATAACAGAAACTGGTGGACATTTTCTTTGTTATACCCATGTAAGGCAAAGTTGTATTTTTCAACTGTGACCAGGTAGTGGAATGTATTAAAAACAGGCCTGCTACAGCTGCTAGACTAGAATCTTCCTCAGATGATGCAGAGGACTCAGGCTTATCTACGTCAAAATCAAATGAGTTCATGGCTGACAAGCCCAATGCTGCTTAAAAGTTTGACCTGTGAGCAGTAAAGAGCCTTTGTGATGTTATAAATGGTAATACCAATAATGCACTTACATTTGACTTTCTCACTCATTTCTTTGCTGTTTCCACATGAACTGAATTAGACATATTTATAATGGCTTTTGACAGGCTTTTATTTAAACCACAAACAAGACTTCTCATGCCTAATGACCACTTTAGTGTGATACAGCATATTCTATCACTAGTCTGCTAAAGTGCAGAGTGTTGAAATGCATTAATGAAGTACTACCAGCTTTAATGGCTTTCTGGTACACAAAACATATTTGCTGCTTTTGTGTCTATTTGACTTCAAACTTAATTTTTCCCTCACTGAATTTATAGTTGTGCCCAGTAGTGCGTTTATTGCCATGTGATCACACAGTGACATGTCGATTCAATGCCACGTTCCTGCAGGGTTTATGTGCATCACCTGCTTGCCACCAACCAAGTTTATTTATGTTCATGCCAGTATATTTAGCTGTAATTCCTGATTACTGCCATGTTGTGCCATTTCTACTGTCACATATGCGTACACATTGACTCTGCTGTGATCCACCAGCTTTCCCCTCAGTACCTTGTAATATTTATTTAAGTATGCAGTACTTTGCTGTACTATTAAGTAGGGCAAAATGCCAATGGTAGGCATCATTTAATAGTCCAAAGTAAATGTGTTCTGGGGGAGGTAGATGCAGTGTATTTGTGATTGAAAACTGCCTCTGCAAACTGTTGTGCTGCACTCTGCTTCACCAATACTTTGTACAGTACATGCACCCCTCAAAACCACATTACCTTTTATTATGTTGGCTTGCGCTTGCGTGCCAGGCAACATAGTGCAGTAGTAACAGATTTGGAGGTGTGGTGACTGTGGGCTAATGCAGGCACGCATCAGTATGTGCATCCCTCATTCCCAATAAGCCAGCATGCAGGCGCTGACACCAGGCATGCATAAACTGGCCCCAGATAAAAACAACGTGCCATTGCAATGAGAGCAAGCTCCTCATGCAGCGGCACAAATACGCCTCTCGACATGCCTTTACTGATTTTTCCAAACATGGTGGCACTGACTGTTGCTGCCCAACTCAGGGGTTCAAAATCTGCCTGTTGCATGCCCCAACAAACTTCATTTGCTGACGGGGAGTCCACTCCCTGTCAGCATAATGCCCAGGTATGTGCCCAATCCTCCCTCGGCATCATACCCCACAACAGTCTTTCTTTTGCCGATAGGGGCCCAATCCCCGTGGCTGCAGTCCCCTTCCCAGTTTAATTTGCAGGCAGGGAGCCCACCCCATTGGCATAATGTCTTCCCCATTTGTTGTGTGCCGAATCCCCATCAGCTACAGCCCCCAAACACTCAGGTGGCATGCTGGGGCCCACCCCAGCATGCCAAATGTCCCTGTTAAAAAAATGCCCATCGATATTTCTCTTTTTACCTGTAAACAAAAACAGTCCCTCGCAGTCTGTCCTGCTCTCTCCCAACCGCACCCACCCTCTGTGTACCCTACCTCCCTACACCCACATTACCCCATACTTACCTCTGGAGCCCAGCGTGATGATCTTCAGTGGACCTGGAACATGTCTGCACTCTTCAAAGCCGACTCGAACTGAAGAAATGCCAGTAAGCTGTATAATGGCATAAATAGGGTTTTTCAACTTTGGTGCATATCTCAACCATTTTGGGAATTTTGGCACCAAATTTTCAACATAAGGGTTATTGAGATCCTTCCTCATGAATTCAGTCACTGTCATGGAGTTATTTGGTCCTGAAATGTGATTTCAAGGTCACTGTGCAGAATCACCTTTTGGGACCAATTAACGAAATGACAGTGCCACTGTTCATGAGGTGGGCTCTCAAAAGCCTATGTTGCAAATCTGGTGAAAACAAATCCAAAAATGACTGTTTTATGAGTGTGCATTGTGCAGTTTCCATGCACACTTGTGCCTTCATGAATCTGTAATATTTTCACTCCAGATTTTCAACATTGCCATTTTCCACACCCTTATGAACAGTACAGCTATCATTTTACATATCCTTGCTGAAATGTGTTTCGCACTTCAGCGCAGAATAGGATGCTCACTGTGGAAATCAGTTTTAGGGACAGATTAACAAAATAACAGTGATACTGTTCATGAGCAGAAGTCCTAAAATGCCTATACTGAAAATTTGGTGATGAAAGTCCAAAAATGACTGTGTTACAAGCATCGTTGTGCAGTTTCCATGCACCCTTGTAACCAGCAAATTTGAATATTTTCATGCCAGATTTTCAACACTGGCATTTTTCACACCTCCTTATGAACAGTATAGCTGTCACTTTCACATCCTGACCCAAATGTTGTTCACACCTGTGGCGTGACAATGGCATGGTCGCTGCGGAGATCAATGTTTGAGACATGTTAACAAAATCACAGTGCCACCGCTCATGAGGGAGGTCCTAAAATGCCTATGTTGAAATGTGGTTAAAAAATGCCAAAATAATTCAGTTACAGACATGCATTGTGCAGTTTCTATGCATGCTCATGACTTCACCAATTATTCATATTTTCGCTCCACATTTTCAATGTTGCCA
Organism: Neoceratodus forsteri; assembly: GCA_016271365.2. Classification (NCBI taxonomy): domain Eukaryota; kingdom Metazoa; phylum Chordata; order Ceratodontiformes; family Ceratodontidae; genus Neoceratodus; species Neoceratodus forsteri. The sequence goes on along the minus strand of CM028129.1, from coordinate 1,681,828,519 downwards.
TTTTTACACCTTCTATGAACAATACAGTTGTAATTTTTTCATCCTGCCCAAAATGTGTTTACGTATCTATGATGCCAAATGGCACAGTCGCTAGTCAAAATCAGCTTTCAGCTAACAAATTGATACTGCCGCTTTCATGAAGTGGGACCGCAAAAGCCCATGTTGATAATTTGAGTGAAAATACCAACACGTTAGGGTTTCCAACTGTTACACCCCACCCTGTAGAGATTGACAAATATCAGGGTGTGACTTGGGATCATCAGCTGTAATACTACCGCCATTCCACCCCACCGTCCCCCACCCTGCAGTCAGTGACAGGCATTGAGGTGTGCCTTGGGTGTTCGGTCACAAAATTCACCCCATTCTCCTATATTGCATCCACCTCAGCATATTTCCTTATGGAATGGGGTAAGTATAACACCAAGGACCCCAAAGCACACCGTAACACTTGTCAGTGTCTACAGGGTAGGTGAGTAAATGGCATGAGTGTTGCAGCTGACGACCCAAAGGCACACCCCAATGCCAGTCAGTTTCTGCAGGGTACAGGCCCATTCAATACTTACCGCCATTCCTATTATGCGCTCTCTAACTCCTGCACTACCTATGCCAATGCCGGTGAGACAACATTCGGCATTGACAAATGCTTATTAGAAACCTGGGTGTTTGAGGCACTTCACTGACACTTTGGGGACCATGTATACTGAATTTCATATTGGTACCACAAGAAATTCAAAAGTTATAACTTCTGTGTGTTGCTAATGAAGCAAATGCTTTGGCCACCTGGAGACAGTCTAGATTATATTTCCTTCACAGACAGCACACAGAAATTACCTTTGAAACACACTTTACCCTTTCTACAGAACTGCACTCCACTACTACTTCAGAGTTCTGATGATGGAGATTCACTCTCCAAAATGTCAGCACATTCGAACGTGATTGCTATCACCTGATTGAGGAAGCACCGAGGCGGCTGGTTGGTCCAAAGCAGAAAGAAGAAGTAATGGCACAGGAAGCCAAACACAAGAAGTAAGCAGAATAGTAAGCATTTGTGGACAACAGTAGGCTGTCTAAATTTTGGGCAATGGATACAAATGAAAGGTGCAATCACAATGAAATAAAAGAAACAAATGAATATGGAGAGTGTTTGGAATAGGCAGTAGAGCCATGAAGAGGAAACAGCTTGCCATAAATGAAGTATAGTAAACTACATGTGTTAAAAACACTTTTGCAATCAAGCACAAATGAAGAGATTTGAAGTGACATATACAGTAAATACAAGTTGTTTTCAGTAATGACCATAATATAATTATCTTTGGACTTTTAACATTTAAACAAAATAAGGTTTTTAAATACATGGTAGTTTTAAGCACATGCTAACGAAAATAAAACTACTAATCAATACCAAGTGATGTTTTGCTAAAAGGAGAAATAAAGAGTAAATTACTTTGGAAGGAGTGCAGGTGGAAAGCACTAAGAGGTAGTGGAATGCAGTTCTGTAGATATAATTTCCCTGCCACATATGCACCCCAAAACCTTTAAGCCTGGAAAGAAAAGGTAATAGAGCAACACTAACACGAGAATGTGGTTTGGAATTTGGACACTTTACCCTTTGTTTAGAAACCTGGGCTTAGAATATATTGTGGAGGACAACTTGGGCAATAGGCACACTAAATTTCAAGTTTATACCACAAGAACTTCAACAGTTATGCCTGCGCCTATTCGGTGTCAGTGAAGTGAAAGCAGGCCCCTGCCATCTAACATTTGAGGTGGAAATCAGACTGTTGAGCTGCCTCTGCTTCTCAGACACAACACAGAAATTACCCTCAGAAACCATTTTACCCTTTGTGCAGAAACCTGATCTTAGAGGAACTGAAGGAAACCTTGGGGAATAAGTGAGCTGAGTTTCAAGTTTATATCACAAGAAATTCAAATGTTATGTCTGCTTTTGTACAGGGTTAATGAAGGAAAATAGCCTTGCCACCAGACACTGGTGGTGAAAACCCTTGACAAGGGTCACCTAAGTGTCTCAATTTATATTGATCTAACAAAAGCTTTTGACCTTGTCAACCACCCCTTACTGATTGCTAAGTTGTGCTCCCTGGGTCTATCAGCAGGTACAGCATCCTGGTTTAACAGCTACTTCCCTGGGCAGAAGCAACTCATCAAAATAAATGGGGTACTATCAGATCCTAAAGATGTGACAGTTGGAGTACCACAGGGGCCAATTTTAGGTCCTCTCCTCTTTAGTCTCTTCATTAACAATCTGCCAGAGACCTGTCCAAGGGCTGAGGTACTACTGTATGTGGATGACATTGTGATATTCACTTGCAGCCCATGCCAGGACTCTCTAACCGACAATCCCCAAGGCAGTGTCAGATCACTTGAGGGTTGGTTCAAGAGAAACAGACTAGTCTTGAACTACAAAAGACCAAGGTGATGCAGTTCTCTGGTTGCACATAGGTTAAGACATTATTTGTTTGTCATAATGAGAAGGTAAGCTACTGGAGCAAGTGACAATGCTTCAAGTACCTGGAGTAACACTGGACAACACACTCATTAAGTCCGCATGTTGTCACTTGCTGCAGTGGCTTTCCTTCTCATTTATGATGACCATTGAGTGTCTTATTTTTCTCCCTCCCAGGTCCTTAGTTGACCGGATGACAATAGCCTTCTCTAGGCTGCACTGCATAAATTTTTGTACTTGTCTGTGAACCGAATTTAACTAATATCCTGTATAGGACCTCCTCACTATTATTGTAACTGCTGTATGACTAAGGTCTGCAAAATACCCGTGTTTTTCTGTATTTGTTTTTGTACTGCCACCAGCTAAGATTGTAATCTGTACACCATTACTTTCCTGTTTTTCATGCCTATATCCATGTACACTGTCTTAGATGTCTTACTGCACCCTATATTCCTAAGCCTATGAATCTGTCAGTAATCTGATGTGGAGCCTTTGGAAATGAGTCTCTGACTCAAAGGTTTGTAATTCCAAACAAATAAATAAATAAATAAAATGTGGACCTCTTAGGAAACACAGTCAATAGAAAGTTGATGTCCCCTATAGACACAGGTACAAGCTAACCAAGGAATCTAGATGAGTGGCAGTCACTAGCTCACTCCTCCCCATCATTGACTATGGGATCACTGTCTATGGAGCAGCCTCAGACACCACCCTCAACAGGGACAAGTTGCTCCTGAACAAAGCGTGTTGCTTCATTCTGGATGCCGAGAGGCTTACACACACCTGTACACTGTGCTTCCATTCCAGCATGCTCCCCTACAGAACAGAATAAAATTCCATACCGCGTACTCAGAAAAAAGCACTACTGAGCCTCATACCTATTGGGGTCCAGAACCTTCTAGCACCCTCCCAAACCCATACCCCACTAGTGCCATGACAAATGCCACCCTTAGTATTCCTTTCTGAAAACAAGACAGGTGTCACAAGCTTTTGCCGTTAGAGCCCCACAATGGCTAAATTAGATCCCAGATGCCATATTAAGTCTAAACAATATTGGACCATTTGAGAAGCTACTTAGATGTTTATTTACACCCCAAGACACCTGTCATTGCCATTGAACCCCTCCCAACAGAACGACAGGGCTCTAGGAGCTGCCTATAACCCAGCTTTAGCCTCTTTTTCATCTCTCCTCTCTGACAAAGGCCTGATTAGCTACCTCAAAATGAAAATGTACTATTATGGTGTATAATCTTGTGGTATGTATAATTATGTTGTAACTCAATACTTAAATGTTGTGGGCTGTTTCATTGTTTCTGCCTATTCATCCTGTAGACCTTAAAAGTTCGCCTATGATCTGTAACCAACATGGAACCTTTGTAAATGAGCTTACTTGTTCAAAAGTGTTTCTCAAAATTAATAAATAAATAAACTGTCAAGCTGCCATCTGCTTCCCAGACACCATACAGCTATTACCCATAAAAACATTTTAGCCATTTTTTTAAGAAATTGGCATTTAGGGGGCTTCAGAGGACACCTTGGGGAACTTGTATACTAAACACAATGTTCAAAGTTTTTTTGTCCATTTCCCCACTCCTCGAAGGACTCAAGTCCCCATCCACTCACCACCACCCCAGGCCCAGGCTTACACCCCCGGATGGGGCTCGCTGGGTGGGTACCCTCATGGCCCATGGTAACGTGTTTGGCTTGCCCCCGTGGGGCTATGGGAGCGGGACCCCACCTGGCGGACTCTGTTGGCAGTGGAGGCATCAGCAGGGTGGGGCTTCATGCTGAGGGCTGGGATTTTGTGTGTGGCTATACCTGAGGGTAAGACATGCAATGATGGCCCACATCTTCCCCACACCCTGCCGGCAAATGGATCTCCCAAGCTCCACCAGACATGCAGAACACACTACCCCCGGAGAAGGAGAACAATTCTAAGGATGCTCAATCTTTCTTCCCCTGGTGGCTCTCTGATGTCCTGAGTTCATTTCTGAACCCAGGTCATCGGTGTCGCAGACAGATGCACTGCCTCTGCGCTAGTGGGCCAAGAAGTTCAAAGTTATAATTTCTTCTGTGTTTTGTTAGTGAAGCAAATGCACTGGCCACCTGGAGACAGTTTAGATTCCACCAAGCAACTGCTCATTGTCTTACATTTTATACTTGTCTGTGCATTAGTTTGATTTTTTATCTTTTTTTCCCCAACTCCTGCAAAACTATATCTGGGTGTACTGACTTTTATATTTTTTACTTAGCAACAGTTCATTGTTTCAGGTTTTATACTTGTCGAGGCTGAGAACATTCTACTAGTGTTTCTCCCAGTTTTCTGGGTTCCATGTGATAATGGCGATCATGGAAAGGTGAGCACTGTTTGTGCAAGTGTACATAGAAGAAAATCCATTTTGGCAATGTATATTTGCTGCAAACATCAAAAGGGCACCAGACTTAGGTTTGTTTTATTTTGATTGCTGGGCTGTGCCCCACACCCCGTACTAAAGGATTCTCAACTCCAGGGAGTGCATGTTGGGGATGCAAAAAAAAAAAGGAAAATCCTGGACCCAGGACAAAAACGAACATGCCCAGAACCGATCCCAGCACCCTCGCAACCCCACCCTGCCACCAACCCACCACACCTCACAGCCAGCTCAGCAGCCCACCACCACACTACACCCCACAAACCCCTCCCTCCCTTCCACCCATCACAAGGCGTGATCCTCCCTCTGTGTGTGGTATACAAGTGACATCCTGTCACTATATTCACCCTACCCCTATCCGGTCGCTTCATACATGGTAGCCCTGTGCACAGGCGCGATTGAGTTGCCCTTTTGAAGCACTTTGTCACGGTCGCCATCATCACAGGCTACCATTTTCTGCACCTTTTCTTCTTAGTCAGTATCCTGTTTACATCTGTGCTGCAGCCCACTTGTCTGTAGCTATCCCAGATTCTAGTTACAGTCTAAGCCTATTACCAGGTGACTGCCATTTTATAATATATGGATATGTCTTTTATTAGTATACAAAAGCATACCAAAAGCGATAATACTATAGTTCCAGAAGTGATAATAGTATCATTGAAAAGTGATAATACTATTACTCTGAGTAATAATATCATTCAGTGCTCTGAATGATAGTATTGTCACTCAAATATAACAGCGCAAGTGCAAGTCTGCCTCCCACACCAACCTGGTTACCATGGTGCAAACTCCTTCTTAGACAGGTGATATGAAATATTTCAAGCATGCCTTCTGATTGACCACTTTTCATCTGTGGGTGGGTAGAACACTTTTCTAAGCATGTTGGCTGTCTCTCTCACTTAGCGAGAGTAATTTCCCAGTTCCTAGCATAGGCAATATATATATATATTTTTAATTTCTTTTGACACAAAAAAAAACAATCTGGTTGATCTTGACTTAACTCAGCACTACAGTGAGCCAAATGGCAAGACAAGTGTTCACTGCAGTGTTCCTTGCATGAGTGAGTGTTAAGTGCAGTTGTCAGGGGCGCGTTGTTGGGCAGTGCACAGTGAACTTGTTGGGCCACCGTTGTCCAGCCTATTCATGTTTTAAATAGGATCCATGTATTACAAACAATAATGGATATTAGAGAATGTGTTACAAGGAGTAAAACCATCTTGGGGTTCTTTTTTATTCATTTTTTTTGACTCACCTCATCCCGTTCACCTCTCCCCATCTCCGGGACCGTGGACACCTTCTCTGACATTTACCCGGATTGCCCCAGGGCAGGACCACTGGAGGGTCCCTCTGTACCTCTTGAACAGTGCTACATTGTGTAGTCCAGTGGCTGTGTGTCCTGGGGCTAGGCTTTGTGGGTTTTAGCTACTGGCCTTAGTATCCATTTAGTCTCCAAGTGATGGGAGGTGTACAAGCACTGACATAGGGGTGCACACGCCCACATCTGGCACACCCCAGGAACTACCAAGCCTCAACTGCATTGGCCCCCCACCCTCTGATAGGAGTCGGTGACAGACTGAGTGCTTCTCACCTCCCACCAGAGGAGAAGAGCAGTTCGTCATATCGATCCTCCTCCTTCCGGCTGGCCCTGCTACTTCTGAGCTTACATCTGAACTCAGGTCATTGGCACTGCAAGCAGAAACCAATAGCTGCGCTGGTAGGATTGTTCTATCTTGAGGTTCTGAGGATATGGGGAACCTCTCAAGCTTTGCTCTCGAAGTTTCCATTTCTCCAGAACCTCTCAATGGTATTACTCCCTTATAACACACACTCTAATATCCATTATTCTATTTATGCATGCCCAAACATTCATTTATAGTATCATTTATAATATTTTGTATCCAGTGGCTAATACATCTCATCTCCTGATCACATTGTACTATACCCTCCTCTATCTTACTCCCCTCTAATTCCCCACCCCTCCTCCCCTACCTCTCCTCTCCTCTCCATCCCCTCCCCTTCCACCCACTCACACCTCCTTCCACCTCTCCACCCTCCTCTCCTTCTATCCACCCTGGATGTCTCCCTTCCCTCTCCCTTAACCTGGAATTTCTCCACCATGCCCTTCTTGTCTTCTGCCACCTCCCTCCTTCATGCCCTCTCCCTGCTCTAAGGGCAGGAATCCCACTCCATCCTTGCCAGGCTGAATACCCTTCTAAACTTATTTTGTTGCTTCACACAAACTCCCCTTATGCACCCACCATGCATCTTTACTCCCTCTTCAGACTAAGCCCTTATCTCACAGGTGCTATATACACACCCTCAACCTTATATCTAAGTACTGGTTTAACTTGCTGCTCTCCTATCTTGAGGATTGCCTCCCTCAGACTCCTTATCCCCTATGAAATCAGGCACAGAAATGAAAGATCCTTCACCCTACCCGCCCTCTTCTGTAGTGGGCAAAGCTGCTTTCTCCCACGGGCTTCTTTACTTGTGGAACAAACATCCCTTGCTATCAGAAATTCACCTCTCACTGTAGCTGCAAGCAACAGCTACATCTCCTTCCTCCACCTTTATGTTGCTGCTACAACTGAGCTAAACCCACAACTTCTACTGACTTTACCTTCCTACAACTCCCCCAGCACTTAATTTATTATGTAGAGCACTTACTATTGTATAGTTCACCTCTAGAGATTCATCACATGTCATGTTTTGCTCTCACTGCTGTATTATATTGATTGTAATTAACCGCTATTGTTCTGTTAACGAAGTCTCTGCATTTATTGTATGTATTTCACTTCTACTTTCCTGGGTGCACCTGAATTGAGCCTCGGCTCAGCATGCCTTTCCCGGTTACCAAATGTTTAAATTAAAAAAAATAATTCCTCCTGTTCTAATCCTTCTCCTGTCTGGTGAAGTGGGTACAACCCTGAACCCTCCTCTTGCCTTCTCCACCTCCCCAACTGCTAAAGGCCTGAGCACATTTCACCTCAGTGCTTAGAGTTTTCTTCCAAAGCTTGACCCTCTGTCAGTCTGTATTTCACAGCATTCTCCTGAGACCCTCTCCATCTCTGAGTCCTAGCTTTGTCCAGAATCCCAGACTCTAGCCTGTCCCTTCCTGACTATCATTTTTCTGGCAAGACAGTGGAAAACCTGGGGCGGTGTGGCCATCGATGCCCATCAGTCTTTCTTGCACCATGGCTTTCAGCGAGGTTGCATCTTCCTCCTATGAATTTCTCCTGGTCAGTCTGTCATTCCTTCCTATGTGCTCACCCTCACTGGGATTTTCCATACCTTAACTAGAATATCCCCCTCCTCCTGGTTGATTGCTTCCCGCAATCACTTCCCAATCTTGTGCTGGTGAACTCATCTTGCTAGGGACTTTAATGTCAGTTGGCTCTACTCAGCATCCAGGCTGACCATCCACATGGTTAAGTCCCAAAATGTCATGCAGATTATCACCAAACCTGCCCAGCTCAACCCCACTCTTATAACCACTCCCTCATGGACTGGGTCCTCTTCTCCCATTTCCACCATACTCTAGCAGCAAGAATTCTGGTGGACCAATGCATGACGTTCTTCATCAGGAAGATCCAGTGTCCACCTCCCTCCCTAAATACACCTTGACCAGGTCCCTCCACTCTCTCAACAACTCCACTCTCCTGAGTGACCTTACTGTTTCAGATTGAACAGCTATACCTATTGCCACAGATAGAGACATTGCCCTTGCCCTGTTTCATTTCAGATTCTCCTCTGTATGGGGAAAGCACACCCCAGAGAATCCAGGGTCAAAACCACCACCACCCCTGCATTACCCCTGAAATCATTTATAAGTGCAAGTCCTATGATCATGTTTCAAACTGTCTCACTCATTTTCTGACCTTCCCTTGTGCAGGACTACCAGAAACTCCTGCACTAAGGCTGCCTTGGCTGTGAAATTGCAGTAATTCAAAGCCAGCCTTCAGAACAACTTTAACGCCCTCAAAGTTCTGGAAAGTAATTAATTCCTTTTGACCTTCCCATCCAGTTCCCCCTCTGGTCCTTCTAGTAAATGGTTCACCAGTGTCTGACCCTCCACTGTTGCTGCTCATTTCAATGTTTTTTATAACTTGTGCTCTCACTTCCGCTTATGCTTCAGCCTCTCCAATGTCTCTTCCTGCTGCATGTAACTGATTCTGTCTTTTCAGGCTGTATTGCAGTTGTCACAGCTGCCATTTCTATCAATATGGCCAAGGCCTGTGACTCAGTGTCCCAGCTTCTCCTCCTGGATAAGCTGAGCTCTGTTGGCATCTCAGCTCCTGCTGTATACTAGTACTGCTATTGCCTCTCTGGCCACCTCTGGCCATCTGCAGTCAGTACAGGTTAGTAGTGCCCTGTCACTTTCCTTACTGTCCAGGATGGGGTCCCATAGGGCTCCATCCTGGGCTGATCCTATTCTCCATCTTTCTTAACGACCTCCTCACAGCTTGCACTAACCTGCATGCCTACATGTAAACAGATGACACAGTCATTTACACCTCCAATCCCTCCACTATTGCTATGGAAGGCCCTGTGCTGCTTTCACTCTAAGCAACTCCAGATCAACACACAAAAATTGAGTCCATGACCTTAGGCACCAGCACAAACTAGCCAAACTCCCAACTCTGCCTATCTTCTCCACCTTGATGGTACTCCTTTGAAGTGGTTCATTCATTCAAATACCTTAGTGTGTGGCTAGATTGTAAGCTTGACTTTTCTTTCTACATTGACACCATCTGTGCTAAGCTCCACCCTAAACTTGGTGCCTTGTTCTGCAATAAAGACTGTCTGTCTTCACAGGTATGCTGTGAGCTTGTCATCAAAATAGTGCTCAGGTCTTTGACTATGCAGACGTGGTCAGTGTCACCAGTTCCCCAACCACCCTGGCCAGACTGGAACACCCACACCACCTTCTGTCATTTTGCTATGAATTACCCCTCTTGTACACATCATTACTCACTCTACTCCCCTCCTTATCCATTCTTCCTCTACCTTCACAGCATCAGAACCACTGTGTCTCATTCATATCCAAATACTGGTTTGAGTCATTTAACTTTTACCTCTATCACCTCTCCTCCATACTCTCTGCCTCCTACTCCCTCCACTGCAGGGATCCTTGGACTTTCATCATTCCTCATCCCCTTTCCTCTACTACACAATCAGCCTTTTCCTATCATCTCCTCCACTCTGGACCTCCTCCCCTCCTTCCAGAGGTACCAGCTGGAACTCCTTCCCTTCCCTTCCCCTACTCTTGTTGCCTCTCTACCTGACTGCCACCTACATTATGCCTCCTACCCTGGTGTAGGTGTGGCTGAAATGCCTGATTTCTGATGCTTACTCGTATTGTACCTACTCCTGTTTTAGTCATGTACTCTATCCCACTTTACTGTAACTATGAACTATGTCAATGCCATGTAATTGCATTAACTGTGTACTGTGTCCATGCTATGTATTTGCCTTCCCTGGGTACACCTGGAAATGAGCCTTAGCTCAGTGTGCTTTCCCAGTTACCACTTTTCAAATAATGAATAAAAATCAATCAATCAATTAATCAATCAAATAATCAGTCAATACGCTCATAGTTAAGGCTCCACAGTCTTTCAGTCTTCCTGCTAGTCTGTAGTTGTGATGCTCTCCTACAGTGGACAAGCCATTCCAGTTCCTCCCAGATGTCTGCCATGCTTGGCCTCACTGTCTTTGGTTGCTGGTTCATCTGCAGGGTTCTTTGTTCCTTTTTCATCTGGGGGGCCTTGGTTGTTGGTTCATCTAGGGCCCTGTCAGTTGCAACCCACTGAAGGGCATTCACTCCTTCCCTCCACGGCTATGGAGCCATGGGTTTGATCTCCTCCTGCAAGTCCCCTCTAAAAACAGCACAGTTGTGCATTGAGCATGCAGTATGTACAGTACAATACATATATAGTAGGTTAGTACAGTACATGCTAGAAATTATTTTAAACAAAATTAATTTCACCAATGCAGTGTAGATTCTATAGCTTAAATGTGACTTCCTGAAACTATAGCACCAAACACAGGTGGAAAAATACTTAAAATAGCAAACCTGACTGCCTGAATAGATGGTGACAAATATATGCAGAAACAGGACTTAAAACCTTGTGTTCCATCAGTAAAACATGAGTCGTTGTATAAACATCACCAAACATTTGCAGGGACAGTACAGATTCACAATAGTTCAACAACTAAAATTCACTAACAATTACACATTTAAATTAATTAAACCTGAAAATATAAAGAAATTGTGAACAGTAATTCACTTACTACATGTTCATGGGTTACATCCCAGAGAGCCCTGGCTGTCTGGTCCTTATAAAAGCCTGGACCAACAAGGACAAGCAGTGGAGTAACCAGCCAGCACTAAAAAGTGTACGCACAAGTCAATGACTTCACCCAGCTGGCCAGGGTCTGGGTGCCGCTTAGGTCCCCAGAAAATGTTGGCATTTTGATGCTTCTGGTGCATTTTGGGGCCAATTGTGGAGTATACAATATCCTTGTACCATAGCTTTTACATACCAGCCCCACTGTTCTGGCCACTAGTGGCTGCATAGTTTGATTTGGCACCTACTACTGATTAAGCCACCATAGCAGTGCAGCCACATACAGTACTTACATGACCAGTACTGAATTCAGTGACCACGCAGTGCTCGGGAGCCTGGGGTCAGACCGTTGGAGCTGAAGAAAAGACGGTCTTGCATCGGCACTGTTGCAGAGCCAGAAGAGACACAAAGTGTGGGACTCAAACCAGTGGCTCTCCATCCTCTCCAGGTCCACTCTCTCTCTCTCTCTCTCTCCTGGCTCAAGACAACAAAATGGTGATTTGACTTTCAGGGATAGTCATGGTGGACTATACTAGTCCTGCTGTGAGTGAGGTAGCAGCCAGTGAGAAAAATTGCAGTAACTAGTTGGTGGAGCAAAGAAACAAGTGGACAAAAACAGGGTGTAGTTAGCTTTTTGATGGGGGCAATGGCTGATAAAGTCCTGGTTGTCTCAAAAAGACAAAACCAATAGGTAGGGGATCTTGGGGCCGCCTAGGCCCAAAGCTATCAGATTTTAGATGCATTCTGGTGCATTTTGAGGGTAATTTTGAAACTTTCTGGCTTGCTTTTAAAGATTTCTCTGACTCATTGCAAGCAACAGATATCACTACCAAAACTTCTGTTGCTAGGGTCTTCACTTTGTTGCCACCTTTGTGCAGCTGCAGAGCAAGCAAAACTTTTAATTTTTGGAAATTATAACAGGGAAAACATACTTATGTCTTTTGTTCAGGAGGAAATCAATAGGAGCAACACTCTATGCTGAACAGTAAAATGAAAATCTAGCATGTATTCTTGTAAAATCAACCCTAAGAAAAAATGTTAGAAAACAAGAATAGGCAAATCCTGAGGATCAGCTTACTTTCTGCCATGTCACAGCCTAACAATAAAAGTTTAAACTACAAAGAACACTACTTAAACAATAACAAGCAAGATCTAGGTCATTTCATGAGGAATTACATGACTTAGCTGAAAACCAAGTGCTTGAGGCACTGTCTGGGTCTGGCACCCATCAGTGGCTGAACACATCAGCAGCTCAGCGGTACTGTACTGACACAAGATTCAGCAACAAAGCATCCAACTGGTGTAAGTTTGGTCTCCTGTTAAGCTGCCTCACAAGAAAATGTTTCTCCCTCCCCAAAACTGACCAGCTGGCTGAGACATGACTGGGAAATCTAAATTTAAAAAATAATAATTTATCAGGAACACTCCTATCCTGGACAGGAATGTTCCTGATAAACAATGTATTTTTTTTCAGAACTTGTCCTCTACAGTTGGTAATTGCTGGGATATAAGAACAGAGGGGAAGGGAGGTTGGTATAAACAGCAGTTGATCATTTAGAATTTATCCTAGAGCATATGACACCACACAATGCACAAACCAGAAACTTTGAATTGTCCAGCTCAGATGCAAGATTCCATTTTCTGTCAGGTCCTGCCTCCACCTATTTGTGCAGTTTATTTCTCCAGGAAAGACCAGCTGAACTGTACTTTATCATTTCCAGTGGGTGCTGCCATCTGATCTAAACTGTTCTATATATTATTTCAGAATGTTTTCCTCATTTAATCATTAAGAAATCAGGGCAGATGCTCTGCTATGTACTGTGTACTACCTGGCAATTGAGCTGCCTCCATAGTACACTGGGCATTTAATGCAGAATTTCATACTGTTCGCTTTATTTAATGCTATGAAAGTATGAAATTACCAGTAGGTACATCCAAACCAATCCTAAGCAGAGGGGCAGTATGGATAGAGGCAGGCTCAGCTTCACGGTTGCTCTTGCTTGTGTAACCCCTACAAAGGGGGTTTCCGAAAAGTCTTCTGTGAGCTTACCTAAATGTTGACTGCCAGGCGGGTGTCCTGTGGTCTAATCAGTCAAAAGGTATTGCTGGAAAGTGCCTATAAAGCACCTGTGTACTGTCTCATTAAGAGCTGCCCGACTGCAGTTATAATTGAAATGGAAGGGGTCTGAGTGTTTCCATGCTCGAGTCCCACCTGAACTGCGAATAAGATGTGCTGATGGTGTGCTGTATGGGAGCTTCTGCATGACTGATGGAGAATGGGGCCCAGCTGGAGTTTATATCCTGTGCCCTAAGTACACCCACCTTTGGTTTGGCAACTATTGGCTGGGCTGGCAAACTATGAGTGTGCCCCAAACTAACACACTGCAGTTCACATTGGAGCAATGGACATACCTCTCAACCTTCTGTCATGGAAATGAGGAACAGGGACACTCAAAATGATGGACAGTGAAGGACACTGACTCTCTAGAATGCACATCCTCAAATATGGAGATAAAAGTTCAGAACTAACTATAAACCATTAGGTTTACTTTTCAAAGTTTATTTTATATTTTTGCATCTTAGAATAGTATTAATGTCTGCTTTCAAGTCTAAATTTACAGACCATTCTGTTTGTCGTTACTTTTTCCATGAGAGATAGATAAGGGACAGAGCAATTTTGAGAGGTAAAACGAGAGACTTCCTGGTAATCAAGGACAGTTGACAAGTATGGCTATGGGTCCAAGTCCCTGTGCCCACCACACACACACACACACACACACACACACACACACACCACCACCAACTCAGTTAGTTTATCGAATGTGAGAGCTTTTACCATTTTTTAGTCTATGTGACTCCCTAAGGATGTGTGAAAATGATTTTGTGACATTGTTGCTTACCCCACACTGCAGTTTTCAGTTACCTGAGTGTAAGTGAACCCAATGAAAGGACAGATTGACCAACCCTATATTAGGTTCCATGGACATCCCAAGTTTGTTTCCCAGTATAGATCTGCTCAAAAGTTACATAACTTATTTACAATTTTGAGACAAATAATACATGAGAAACAGCATCATGGCTCATCGACATTCAATGATGTCCCGAACTTCCCGTTGATTTATCTTAAGCCCCAGTCTTTCCCAGTTGTTGCTGTACACTGCAGTCAGTACCTGCTCTGTCTTCAGCAGAGTTCCACTCCACCCGAAGACAAAGCAGGAGGAAATACAAAATGATGGGCGAACAGGAGGCAGCCTACCTTGTTTAACCATACTGCACTACTGCCCATAGAGTAATAGGCAATAGGGAGCTCTGCTTCACCTTCTCAGCTGCTTGGAAGTTCTGCCACTTGCCCTCCTTAAGTTGACCTTTACTGATTCTTCATGCCGCGACGATGACGCAACCATGGACCACAACAAGAGGACAAAATGGATCAGATGAACAAAGATGTCCTCCTCCTCCTCAGACTCAGTTGAGTCAAATCAACCATGAATCCTGGGCTGGTGACAGCGACTCCTGTTTGTCAAACTCTGACAACAATCAAGCCTACCTGGTCTGCTTGGCTCAGGCTGGGCCACAGGAACAGTCGATCTTGCACTAGCAGCGGAAAAAAAATACAGCAAGCGGTTGGCAGAGCAAATACACACGTGGACAAAAACTGTCCCAATTGCTCTGCTCTGTGCCAGCATGTTTGAGGAGAGGAATCGGAATTGGCTGGGATGGAATAAGCCCCCACCACCCAGGCGTCAGTACTGGAGGACTAGGGTTGGAATCTAGACAAGCATGGGAAAAATTTTAAAAATAAAAAATTGTTTTTCCTGGATTTTTTGTACGATGTACGTACAATAAGTATGCATGGTTACTCCACTGAGGACAAGCGCAGAGGGATGGATGCTGTGCCAGTCCAGTACTGTCTAATAAATATGCTCTTCACCTCCTTCACCGCTTCACCCTTCAATTGACAAGAAATAAAATCAGTAACGGCCCTGATACAAAATAAGACCGACAGTAATTTATTGTATTAATGATAAAGCATTTACAATAGCTAATGTTAACAGACATTAAAGTACCGTACAGTTTAAATTACACAATATAGAAAATAAAAGTTGATAATGGAAGCTTTGTATACAGTACATTACATTACATTGTTAATTGCGATGATGCACTTCACTGACTATGAGGTTGCTCTAAAGCAACATCAGCGTAAACAAATCCTGTTTGCTGTGCTAAAAATTGACCTGCTGTGCTGTCTTGTAAACTCATGCACTTGACTGTAAACTTTTGTGACTGCTGTGGCAAGCAGAGCTTGGGGGCTAGTTGGTAGCCAGTGAGCATCGAAAGTGGTGGGGCATACAACTACAAAAGCCCATGCTGCCTGTCCTGTTAACACCTCCCAGACCTGCAATCCAGGCCCTCATCATATAATGAGCACCCAGACAGATGAAAAGCAACAAGTATCAATATTGAGTGAGCAAATCTGCCTACAGTGAAAAAGAATGACCTGCTTTGCTGTCTTGTAAACTCAGTGCACTTGACTGAAAACTGTTGTGATTGCTCTGGCAGGCAGGGGCTCGGGGTGAGCCAGCAACCAGTGAGTACAGAAAGGGCAGAGCAGACAACTGCAAAAGCCCATGCTGCCCATTCCATTAACACCTCAGAGGTACATTACTGCATCACATTGGACAACAGGTAAGGTGATGTGATACCTTGATATTACTAGATAAATAATGTGCTTCTACAGCTTGCAATTCCTTAACTGTTATCACATCATTCATGCACAATGGTGAAGAAGATATCAGTCAAGATCAGCACTGCAGTGAGGCAGATGAGGTCTGAAGGTGAAAGCATCAGTAAGATACAGGTGTTTCTGAAGAGCACCTGCATCTCCATCATGGCTAGTGGGCTGAGAGGACACCTGAAGGATAATATCCCAGTTCCATGTGCACCTTGGCCTACCATCTGCACCAGGTACTCACCTGTATAACATTGATACTGAGCTTTTCTGACACTACACATTTTACTGTAGTGTAGTATTATAAATTCACCTACAGTAATTTACTAACATAGTTGTTGGTATGTCATTTATTAGAATTTTTTTCTGCACACAGGAAACAATGCTGCTTGTGGACAACATGCAAACAGAGGATGTCAAGACCACCAAGAAGAAATTGTTGAATGTCTGGGGTAGTGGCATCTGTCTCATCTGTCAAGCAAATACGCTGACAGATGGGTTGACATATGGGTGGACATGGTAAATCATTTAAAAGTTATCAAATACTGTGTTATCACAGTAAGTTGAATCTCATAAAATACAGTACACTATTTGTTTTATTATAAAGGGTTTACACCATGGTACAGGATGTGAACAAAGAAAAAGACTGGAGCAAACCAGGACATGGATAAATAACAAGGACTCATTTCATAATGTCATTCTTTCTGACAAGATAACAGTGTCTTTGGAGTGGTTTGCTTCCATGGCATTTTGTAAGAAGGGCAGGGACTCCATGAGCCAGTGAAATCACCCACTAAACCTTCATGTCTTGGGATCCATATCTAACTGCAGGCCCAACCCACTGCACATTTCAGAGTATTAGTTATGCTCAGTTGTACTGTAGTTTGAGAACCATTAAAAAGTCATATATGTTAACAGTGCCATTTGAATTAGGAGTACAGGAACCATGGATGTCAAATTCTTCAGGGATCATATCATCTTTTGAGCTGTGCAGAAATACATAAGGAAATAAATATCCAGATGGACATCAATTATTTCAGACAATGACCCTAAACACATTGCATCAGCAGTGGCTATTGCAACTGCTGGAATTAATTGAGTCAGGACACCACCAGAGTAAGTACTGTACAGTACTGATCAAAAGTAAAATATACATTTTTTAGTTGTCATATTTGTTGTTTTATATTTGTCACACCAGGGTCTCCAGATATGCATCCTATTGAGATGGTGTGGTATGCCACAAAAACATTTATCAGGAGAAATAAATAACCTACCATGGACAACACAAGAACTCATTGATGCTATCAAGCAATTTTGGAAGATGCAAAAAGAAGGTACTGCCAATTATACCATGCATACTTGCAAAACATTTTGCCTGTCATGATTGCCAAGCTCAGACATGCAATAGGAATGTGAATAACACAATGTAATATGTTACTGTGTACTTTATTAGTTGTTTGAATTCTGTTTTATTGTGACAATTTGTTTTGTAAAGTACAGTACCTACTATACTGTATAGATATGCTTATGATGTTTTATTCCATATGGAAATATTACTATGTTAAAATGTAGTGGATACTATATTGCACTGTGAAATGTATGACATTGTGAAACATTTTAATAAAGCAACCCCATGATAACACGCAGTACACAGTAATGAGTATAAAACATGGAGACGTGGGCCAACGAAACCATGACTGGGACCTAAATGTACAGGGTACACTATGCTTAGGAAGGATAGAAAGGAGGTCCGAGGGGTGAGGGCTATGTTCATTAGAGATGATATAGAAATTTCTATGGTAGAAGAGGCAGAGGGAAACATGGAGGCCTTATGGGTCACCTTACCATCCCCAGCAGGAGATAAGGTCAAGCTGGGAGTAGCATATAGGCCCCCGGGATGAGTGATGTTCTAGAGGATGGTTTGCTGGACAACATCATTGCCCAGTGTGGTCCAAAAGGGAAGGAGTGGTGTTGATGGGGACCTTAATATGCCAGGTACAAACTGGGGAACCATGTCCTCTAAGGTGGCCAAGGAGCAGAGGCTGCTGGATGGCTTCAGGATGTGTTCTTAACACAGCATGTGATGGAGCCCACAAGGAAGGGCATGTCCTGGATGTGGTTCTGGCAGATGGGGATCTGGTAAGGGACATAGTTGTACAGGACCCCTGACTGGGAGTGACCACAATACTGTCTGGTTTCAAATAAGCATGGGGAGTGGGGTGAGATCTAGGACATTGGCAGTGGACTTCAGGGGCAGACTTTATGGGCATGGAATACTCAAGAAGGATCACTTGAAGGATTACCTCAACGACAAGTGTGGAAAGGAGATGGGAGGTCATAAACGGGACTTCATGAGGCAGTCAGGATCTGCGCTAAGTTGAAACGTAGGGAGCAAGGTCACATAAACCATGCTGGTGGTCCAGTGAGGTACAGGTAGCAGTCAGAGAAAAAGGCGGCCTACAAAAATATAAAACAACAAGAGGGATAGGGATAAGGAAATGTACCAGCTTGCATCTAGAAAAGTCACCCATGATGGTGAGGGAGCAAAGTCCAGTAAAAGAGCAGCGGCTGGCACAGGGATACATGGAGGAAAAGGGTTCTTCCGTACATTGGGAGTGGAGAAAACTAAGGCCATCTCAGCAGATTGAGATCAGAAGGAGGGTGGGTGGAAGAGGCGAGGACCAGGCAGAGGTATTTGCAGTACTTTGCCTCTGTGTTCACTAGGGAGGGATGGGATATCTACAAAGCAAGGCATGAAGGGATAGAAGCGGCAGGGAGTGGGATCAGGGAGCAACAGAAATGGAGCAAGAGGGAGGGAAAGGTACCCCAGGGGTGTCACATCTGGATAAGGATAAAAGACCAGTAAGGGGAGGGGACGGATGATGCTATCTCCACCAAAGGGTGTGGTTAGCCCTCAAGGCCCTAAAGAAAAACAAATCTCCTGGGCCGGATGGCATTCATCCGAGAGTACTATGGGAATTGACGGACATACTGGCTGCATTTACGGAGCTTTTCAGCAGGTCACTTGAGACAGGGAGGGTACCTAGGATTGCGCGAGGCACATGTGTACCAATCCATAAAGGGGGTCGAGGAAGTACCAGGTAACTATAGACCCATCAGTTTGACCTCGTGGTGGGAAAATTAATGGAGAGTATACTAAAGGAACGATTGGGGTGTACTTGGAGGAGGTGGGAGATCTGGATAGTCAGCAACATGGGTTTGTGCCAGGTAGATCATGTCAAACCAACCTTGGGAGTTCTATGAATGGGTAACATCAGAACTGGACAGGGGTAAGCCTGTGGATGTATTATTCTTGGACTTCAGCAAGGCGTTTGACTCTGTCCACAATGGTCTGGTGGAGAAACTGATGGGGTTAGAGTAGGCCTTTGATGGTCAGATGGATTGAAAACTGGCTAGCTGGACGACTCCAGAGAGTAGTGGTCTGTGGGAGCTCTCGAACCCTAGAGAGGTTGGTAGTGGGTACCACAGGGCTCGGTCCTGGGTCCGATCCTGTTTAATGCATACATATCGGACATCAGGGAGGGTATAGGTGTGAAATGAGTCTCTTGGATGACTCCAAGATGGGAGCAGTAGTTGAGGGAGAAGAGGGAAGGGTGGCCCTGCAAGGGGACCTGGACACCCCTGGAAAGCTGGGCTCACACATGGAAATTAAATTTCAATATCACCAAGTGCAAGGTGTTGCATCTTGGTCGGGAAACCCTAAACACAGGTACACCCTGGGAGGAGGCGCTGGAGGCCTCAATAGGGAAAAGACCTAGGGTCATGGTGGATACATGTATGAATAACTCTGAGCAGTGCAGGAGAGCAGCTAGCAAGGCAAACAGGATGTTGGGATGCATCGTGAGGGGATCACCTCTAGGAGCAAGGAAGTGATTCTGCCGCTGTACAATGGATTGGTTAGACCACACCTTGAGTACTGTGTACAGTACTGGAGACCACATTTGAAGAGGGACATACAGCTCCTGGAGAGGGTACAGAGGAGCAACAAAGATGATACGAGGCTAGGGATTTGACTTATGAGGACAGACTTGAGGAGCTCTGCCTGTTTTCATTGGAGGAGAGGAGAGACAGGGGACATGATTGGGGTCTTCAAGTACCTCAAGGGAATAAATAGGGTAAACATGGAGGGATCTTTAGACTAAAGCAGGGAGGTATCACCAGAGGCATGGTTTGAAGTTGGAAGGTGGAAGGGTGAGGGAAAAGAGGGAGGTTTTCACCAAGAGGGTGGTGGACCCTTGGAATGCACTGCCTGGTGAGCTGGTTCAGAGATCCACAGTGGAGGGCTTCAAGAGAGGTGGGACAGACACAGAAAGTGGATGTATCAGATGATGGCCTGTCCGGGGGATGGATGATAGGGGTTTCTAGAGAACAAGGGATGGAGGGTCTCAGCACCCAACTAAGGATCTAGGTTCGAGCAGACTCGAGACCGAAGGCCTAATCTGCTGGCAAATAGTATGTTAGTATGTTAGTATGAGATGCCACATTTCATTAATGGCTCCCAGGAGGAAGAGGGACACATCCATGGTCATGGTTTCAAGAGATTTCAATCACTGCCATTTTTTTGTCGCTGAGAGTCCAGATGTTGTGAAATGATACTGTCTGGCAAAATAGAGCACTTTCATAAGGTGTGTATGCAAGTGCTGATACTATAAAAAAGCACAATTTTCAATAACTGAAATATGCACATTACCACACATATCATGTACTGTACGAGTAAGCATAAGCACCAAAATACATTACACTATATGACACAAAACAATATCCAGCACTTTTATAAAGCCTAATGCAAGTGCTGATATGATACCATATAAAAAGCACAATTTTAGCTGGCCTGGTGGTGCTGAGGGTTGAGGAGCTGGACTCCACACCTCATGCTATGCTGGTGACCTGGGTTCAGTAATGGACTTGGGTTGCTCAGGGCCTGGCAGGGATGAGGAGGGATTGAACGCCCATAGACAGCTCTCCTTTCTCAGGGAGGGGATAGTGCTGCTTGCTTGTTTACTGCACACCCAGCGGTGGCTGGGTGTCACACATTCATGCCATCAGAATGGGAGGGAGTCTACATCCAGGGCGTAGGTAGCCTCTGCAGAGGCAGAACCCAGCCATTCCACCCACTGCACGTTCGTGGGCCTGGGAGTAAAGCAGGTAGAAAAATGGAGCTGGCGGGCTCCCTGAAGGCCGATGCACCCCACAACAAGCCTCCATGACTTCTGGATTATGCTCCGGGAAGAAAGTTGATGTTCCTCACCCTGGCCCCACCACGGGGCAATCCATGGGGAGCTATGCGGTATTGCTGAGTGGGGTATGATCAGGCTCAGAGAATGAGCTCTAGTAGGGAGGGCTGGAGCTGCTTGCCTGCTCCGTGGAGGTGGAGAAAGTATAAATAAAAAAGCACAATTTTCAGTAACTGCAGTATGCACATTACTACCGTCACACACTGTACAAGTAAGCATAAGCACTGAAATACAGTACAGTACATGACACACGCTGTCCCCTATATGCTAAACAAAGGTTAAAATGTGTTCTATACATTTCATTCACTGATCCCAGGAGGAAGGAGGACACATGCAAGGCCATGGTTTTCCAGAGATTTCTACCAGCGCACAGTAGCCCTATGCAGGCATAACTTTTAAAGTTCCTGTGGTACTAAATATCAAAGGCAGCCTGGCCAGAAATTAAGTTCACAGCTCTGTGGGCCAGAAATAAGGTTCCATTCCTACCTATTAACATTGAATAGGATGCTTTTCACATTACAGCCTCAAACACATTGTTTTCACCTGGTCATCATAACAACATCTCAGTTCAGAGCAAAGTAGTTGCCACTTTTTCAGATGTTAATATTTGGCTAGACATTTGAATTGTGAAAATGTGGGAAGGAGATCATAGGCATGACATGATTGGAGTGTTGAGGACAATTTATATGTTAGATTTTAGCAGGGTCAGAGAGAAATACTAGTTTGGTACAGGCACTGTAGCTTTCAACATAAATACCTTTCCTAACAAGCATTTGTCAATGCCAAATGCTGGCTTGCTGGCATTGGCATTGGCATTGCAGGAGTTAGAGATGCATAATAGAATGGCAATGAAGTATTGAAGTAATGCCAACCCTACCCCCACCCTGCAGAGACCGTAAGGCATTGGGGTGACTTGTGCCTTTGAGCCATTGGCCATAACGCCTATGCCATTCCACCTCACCCCACCCTGCAGACCCTGACAGGTGTTGTAGTGTGCTTTGGGGTCTTTGACTTATGCTCACCTCATTCCATAAGGAAATAAGCTGAGATGGGTGCAGTATAGGAGAATGGGGTTAACTTTAGGGCAAAGACCCCAAGGCACACCTCAATGCCTGTCAGTGGCTGGAGGGTGGGAGGTTGGTGGTATGCCATGAGCATTATGGCAGAAGAACCCAAGGCACACCCCTGACACCTGTCAGTCTCTACAGAGTGAGGTGCTATGGTTGGAAACCCTAATGCCCCAGGCATTTGTTAGTATTTTCACTCCAGATTTTCAAATGGACTTTTGGGATCCCACCTCATGAACAGTGGCACTATCATTTCATTACTCAATCCTGGAAGGTGATTTTGAACAGCAACTGCACCATTCAGGGTCACAGGTGCAGAAACACATTTCTAGCCACGATGTGAAAATGACAGCTGTACTATTCCATGAAGAAATGTGAAACAATGGCAATGTTGGAAAATCTGGCATGAAAATATGAAAAATTGGCAAAAGTTAAGAGCTTGCATAGAAACTGCACAACTCTCGCCCATAATGCAATCATGTTTTGGAATTTTTCCACCAAATTTTCAACATGGGCATTTTGTGACCTCCACTCATGGACAGCGACATTGTGATTGTGTTAATCTGTCCCAAAAGTTGATTTCCCACAGTAATCGTGCCATTCTGTGCCACAGGTAAGAAAATACATTTTGGGCAGGATGTGAAAATGACAGCTAAACTGTTCATATGAAGGTGTGAAGAAATGGCAATGTTGAAAATCTGGATGAAAATATTAAAATTGTCGAAGTTACGGCGTGCGTACATAATGCTCAATACGGCGTAACACAGTCATTTTAGATTTTTCACCAAATTTTCAACTTATTGCTTTTAGGACACCACCTCATGAACAGTAGTATTGTCATTTTGTTAATCAGTCCCAAAAGGTCATTCCACGCAGTGACGCTAAATGACCTTTGGGACTGAGAAACAAATGACAGTGGCATGTTCATGAGGTGAGGTCCCAAGAACCCCACGCTGAAAATTTGGCCATAATTCCTAAAAATGGCTATCAACCCAAGTTGAAACCCCCATTGACTCCCATTGTACAGCGCTACCAGATTCCTCACTTCACAATTTTGCTTTGAGTAGTGCAGACGAAGTCCCAGTCCAGAGAATATCGCTGCTCCCGACCTCCAGAGGTAAGTATTGGGTGGGGGTGCAGGGAGGTGGGTACTTAAAGGGAGGGTTAGGATGGGAGGGAGGGAGGCAGGGGACACAACAATGGACTATTTTGGTAAAAAATAAATAAAAAATTCGGGGACCGTTTTCTTTATTTTACAGGGAAAAAATGTAAAGGCATTTAGGTACACTGGGTGGCTTTCCAGTGTGCTACAACAGTGTGTATGTGGGAGGGAGTACATGCTAGCACAGGAATTGGGCACCGAATGTCGGTAAATAACAGACAGGTTTGGACTGGGGTGGCGGATCTGACACCAGAGGCATCCCTGTGTTGGAAACATTAAACCATGATTTCGCACATGGGGTGGGGTCACAGTGTGCCACATTAATGGGAGGGGGATACATGCTAACATGAGGATTGGACACCCTGATGTCGGCTTTCTGAGGAATGTGGCGGAGGCAGGAGCCACCATGTTTATTGAAATGTTTCACCAGGAAAGGCACACTAAACAAATGCCTTACTCCTGAAGCAAAGCTTGGCACTGAATGCTTGGCTGCAGGAGCCGACCGCTGCTCCTGGAGCAAGGCCTGGGGACACAATGTCGGCTGCAGGAGCCAACAAGGTTGTGAGAGGAGGAGATCCTGCTGCAATGACAAAACTGTTCATGATTGCAGCGGCACATTTCTTTCAAGTTTTGTCTGTCTTTAAAGTTTTCTGTCATCGCCAGCATGCTCACTGATTGGTGGCTGAGGGACACACCCACTAAAGCATTCCCTGCATTGGCCACAACACTGACATACCTCTGAAATGTGCTACTATCGCAAGATCTTGCTTGTGCATGCACACAAGCCGACATAAAATTTGATGTCGAAACCAAAGTACAGTATATTACTGCACAGAGTGGAATATCAGTGGAGATGAGGAGGAGGATTGCTTATAGCATGACTAGATTAAATAGCATATATGTACCTGTGTAATGTACGATATTCACAAAAGTGATGTCAATATTATATATACTGTACAAATGCATAAGAGTGGCAAAGACTGAGACTAGAGCTATTATTATTATTATTAGCATCATTTCACTGAAGACCCAACTTGCCCCCCAACTAGGAAAGGTATGTCCCAGAAATTAGAATAATCAAACATAATACATATAGTAAAACAGGTATTTGAAAAGTGGCTGAAGCATGACTGCAATCCACCAAGCAACTTTGTGTTAGTCCTGGGTCGAGAGGGGTAGGTGTTCTCACAAACCACTCAGTGCAAGCAGGTGATGAATGGAACTAGAGTGGGTACCGCATAATACAATACATGCAACATACTGTGACTGTATTAGGCACTGAGCACAGACTAAAAACAGTCTTATTTAATATTGTATCATTATAGAATGTTTAAGGGATGACTGGGATCCTGAGGGAGGTCCCCATATGAGAGAGGGCAATTGGCGGTGGATGGCACCAGCTGGAGCTGCCAGATGACACATCACTGCCACCAGCACTGTCACTCAAAAGGGACCACTGTATTGACCCATACAACAGGGAGTGGTATGTTGTGGACCACCAAGTGAGTAGAAAAATTGTAATACAGTACTTTATGTGTAACTTTTACAGTCTATTTCCAGTAATAAAAGACATTTTCAACTTGAGCATTTCAGATTGACAATAAAAGAAAGGAAGCATGGACCCTGAGAGACAAATTTTAGACAATTAAGGTACAGTACAGTAAAATAATAAACCATTAGAGAAAACGCCTGTTATGTTTGGCATTTCTGAATATACTGTGCATGTTCCCCAAAGTGTCTACTAACTATTTCTAGAAGCACAACTCTGTACTCCAAGAGAAAGTTGATTTTTGGACGTGTGGGTTCATGTGATGTCGAATATACAGCTTTCAGGCAATAGAAACTAATGCATTTAATGTCTCACAGAAAATGTTGGCTATGTTTAGCATTTCTGCATACTTTTACTTGAAATTTCAGAATCGTTCTGGGGTGGGGTTTATGTGATGTCTGACAAATTGCTTTCAGGCCATAGAAACTAATGTATTAAAATCTCACAAAAATGGTAGCTATGTTTGGTACTGTATTTCTGCATACATTTGATTGAAATGTCAGACTCTTGTTTCCCAAGACATACCCTAACAACCCTGGAAGCACAGCTCTTTTACTCCAAGCAAAATATAATTTTGGAGGGAGAGGTTAATGTGATGTCTGACAAACAGCCTCTAGGCCATAGAAACTAATGCATTTAAAGTCTCACAGAAAATTATTTATTGAAAATTTCGGAGAATACCTGTGAGCACAAGTCATCTTTACAAAGGTTCCACATCAACAGAAATTACAAAACAACATATCATATACAATAAGTGAGTTCTCTGGTGCTGAATTCCGGCCACTGACTGTCCAAGTACTGAAAATTCCTGCACCTGATTGGCTCTGCTGTCTAGCCCTGAACACTGCCCCTGATCGGGCGCCCAACATGCCATGCACTGCTTCCGGGATGTGGCACTGGCCCTAGCCACTGTCCCTCATTGATGACCTGACTGCTGGAATCAAGGTACAGCCTCCTCCATGGCAGCACCTGCTCTCGTCTCTGGCACTGAATTCGGCCGCTGATTGGCTAAGCTCTGAAAATTCCTGCACCTGATTAGCTCTGCTGTCTAGCCCTGTAACACTTTAGCTTACTTCCTCTGCCTGAGCTTCTTTGGTTCTGTTTCTTTCTGTCTTTCACCTCCTCTACACTACTTGAATTTTAAACTGTATTTTAACTTTGTTTTCTGTTAATTTTACTACTGAGTGCCTATTCATGCTACTTGTTAGTTTTATCAACGCATAAACTGCTGGATAGGGTTATTTCTTGCTTAGAATGTTTAACTGCAAGTGATTTAGCTCTGTTCTAAATTGTTGAAATTTACTTCTGTCCAATCTTTCTCTGCCTGTATCTGCCCCCCACCTCGAACCCCAGGGACCCTCCCAGCTATTTTTACTTCCATTGTTCTGACTAAATTGGGGCACTTACACCATCTCCACCTTAGTCTGCTACTGCCCACCGCTTAACCCTTCTTAATCTCTGCCTCTCTCCCCCTCTTTCTCTCTACAGGAGCTCTTGCCCTGATTGGGCACTCCGATGTGCCATCCACTGGCTCCCAGGACGTGGCAATGGCCCTAGCCACCATCCTCTCACTGACAACCCGACTGCTGGAGCAATGTACGGCCTCCTCCACGGCAGTACCCGCTCCTTCTCTGGCACTGAATTCTGGCCATTGATTGACGAGCACCAAAATTCCTGCACCTGATTGGCTCAGCTGTCTAGCCCTGTAAGACTTTAGCTACTCCCTCTGCCTGAGTGTTTCCGGCTTGTTTCTTTCTGCCTTTCAATCTCTTCTGCCCTACTTGAATTTTAAACTGTATTTTAACTGTATTTTCCACCAACCCTCCCCACCTGACCTCTATTAAATGCACTTAAACTCCTCCCTCCTTTCTGTTTCCCATCCCATTAGTACTCTTACCCAGTCAGCTTTCAGTCTGAAACGTACAACTATCTCTCCCATTTATGCATGATCTGCACCTCCACCTCAGTCTTAAAGGTACATCTATCTCTCTCATTTATGCATGATCTGCACCCTCCATCTCAGTCTTAAAGGTACATCTATCTCTCTCATTTATGCATGATCTGCACCCTCCATCTCAGTCTTAAAGACATCTATCTCTCCCATTTATGCATGATCTGCACCCTCCACCTCAGTCTTAAAGGTACATCTATCTCTCCCATTTATGCATGATCTGCACCTCCACCTCAGTCTTAAAGGTACATCTATCTCTCCCATTTATGCATGATCTGCACCCTCCACCTCAGTCTTAAAGGTACATCTATCTCTCTCATTTATGCATGTTCTGCACTCTCTACCTAATTCTTGTTTTTAGTACAGCATATACTCTGCCACTTCTCCAATCACCTCTTTGATCCCTCCTCCAAGCAGCTGCTGCTCTTCCTACCCTTTGCTGTGGCATTGTGCTATTTTGCCTAATTTGCTTGCTTTATCTGTGACCTGCTCTCTGGTTTCAGCATCGGCTCCCCTCATCCTTTCCTTTTCCTCGCTTCAACGCCCTTTGCATCCTCAGCTCAGCAGGTTCACAACTCTACTCTACTGCAACACCACTCAACCTTGGGTGGTCTCGTCCTCTGGCTCAGTGCTCCTGCTGGCTACTCCTCCCAGCTCTATACTCAGGCATGCACTCCTCGTGTTGGGTGGTGATAATGACCAGCACTTTATTCTTTGTCCTGGTGGTGGCACAATTGGCCACTGGCCTGTTAAAAGCAACAAAATGCCTCCTACCAATCTTCCTCAGAACCCTTGCCAGGCTGCTAATGTTTTTGAAAGCTCTGTCAACAACTTCCTCATTTAGGCTCTGCCATATGAGATCAATGCAGTCGGCTCAGATAGTGATACCAAACCCTACCCTTGCTATGGCTCTAATGGCCCCTACATGCTGCCACTTACATCTCTCAAAATGTTGAAGCCTTCCACACCAGACTTAAGTCCTGCAAGAGAAACCTCCGCAGCTGCCTACAATTACCACAGGAAAAGCTATAATTATGCTGCTCCTCCTGTCAGGCAATGTCCATCCAAACCTAGACCACCAAATACCAATGGGACATGTGGGAAAAGTGCAGTGGCTAAAAATTGCAGCAACGAATATGGGTAGTATGCTGCCCAAACTGGCGCAGTTCTAGGCCTGGATGACCTTGCATGGCCTCTGATGTCATCTGCCCACAGAGACTTGGTTAACAGCTTAAAAAAGGACAATGAAGTTGCATTGTCAGGTTACCAAGCCTTCAGGAGTGACAGGAAAGGCAAAAGAGGTGGTGACTGTCTTATTTATATCAAGGATACACCCAAGGGATTGTACTTCCTTTAACTTGCAGTGTAGATGACCATGAACTACTGGCTAGTACAACAAATCCCTTTATTATGGCTTCTGTCTACCTCCCCAGAAAGTCCAACAATGGTCTTACCAAAGTCTTGGATGCCATGTCTAATCTTAAAATGACAGTGAACTTATCATTACAGGGACTTCAACATAAAATGGCTCAGTAAGACTCAGCTCCCTGAAGGATGCTGGCCAGTTCCTACCTCTTGCAGTTAGTAATGGAACCCACCAGGATGAATTATAAAACAGATAACAATACACTTATTGACTGGCTCTCTCTAGTTCCCCTATAGGATTTCTGAGGTCACTGTGCAGTTTGACACCCTGAGTGACCACTGTCCAATAACTTTCAGGTGGTCTAACAAATATGAAAAGCTCCCCCATCATAGTCGAAAGCAGAGTCCTGAAGAAAGGACTGCTCGGGTCCTCCAAAACAGTACTGTCACAGATAGATTGGTCACCCATTGATGAGTCACAAGATCTTGACCTAGCAGTAAAGTACTTTGTTGACTGCTTCAACATGGTCTCGATAAATTTGTCCCAGTTAGAAAAAGGAAATCTCGTGGCTGCTTTAATGGATGGATGATTGGCGATCTCTAGCACTAATGAGGAAAGGGACAACCTTTGGAGTAGGGCCAGGACGCTGTAGATAAAAATGGCTACCAGTCATATAGGGCCTCCAGGAGCAGGCGTATTCAGCTCATAAGGCTTGTGAAAGCCAACTTCTTTAGATACCAATTGGATCAGAGCTGGGGTGATAGAAAGAAGTTCTGGGATAACATCAAGAATCTCTGTGGGAAGGACGACAAAGACACCCTACTATGCTCAACATCAACAAGTCGACTACTATGAATCCTTTTCCTATAGCTGAATCGTGCAATGCCTCCTTCACAGACCTGAGCTCTGTCCTCCTGCCTGACTACCTGAAACCTATGGTTGCGCACATCGATAGCAACCCCTCTAAGATTATGCATCCTCACTTTTACTTCAAGCATGTCTCCTCAAAGAAGCCATGTCATATGTAAAAAAGTCCTGGATAAAACCAGGATGGGCAGTGATGTCATCAACATGAAACTGGTCTCACTTGCCCTGGATGAGCTAATTGTCCCTATTGCTAAACTCTTCAATGAATCACTCACCCTGGCCAAATTCCCTCAGTCTGGAAACAAGATCTAGCGACCCTTATTCACAAGAGTGGGGACAGGTCCTGCATTGCCAACTATAGGCCCATTTCAATCTAATCCCATCTATCCAAAGCATTGAGAGAATCAGTGTGGATCAAATTACTGACTACCTTCAAATACCAATTGCAGTGCCCAGAACAACACAGTTTCAGAAAGAACCATAGCATAGCCACAGCCATTGTGGAGTATACCAACTATGTTCACAAGGCCTTGGACGATGGTAAATTAGTAGGGTCTGTCTTCCATCGACTAACATAGACCTTTGATACGGTCAATCACCCCTCCTCCTAGTTCAGCTACAGACCCTGGGGTTGCCCCAATGCTGTACGCTGGTTCTAGGACTACCTGTCACAGAATGCAGAAAGTCAAAATTGGCCAGGCTATCTCGGAGTCCAGGGAGGTATCTCTGGGTGTTCCCCAAGGGTCAATTTTTGGACCCTTCTTTTCAGCCTTTTCCTGAATGCACTACCTGAGGCCTGTAATAGCAAAATAATCCTGTACTCCGACAACGCTGTCATTCTCAGCAACAACACTGATATCAAGGCACTACGGTGAACTGCAATCCACCTTCCATCAGCTTGAGGACTGGTTCAGTGCACAGAAGCCCTACTTAATTATAGAAAAACAAAACCATGCTCCTCTCCAGCCCTCAGCTCAAGAAGAGATACCCCACACTTGCTACTACGAAATGTGTTGGTCCCCTGGAGCAAGTTCACTCCTTCAAGTACCTGGGGTCACCATCGATGACACCCTCTCATTCATGCAGCATATTGACATGGTAGTAAAGGCCGTTAATACCAAACTTGGAGTTCTCTATCAACACAGGGAAAACCTCACGCCATCTGCTATCCATCTCTCCATCTCCAGTTCTATAAAATCCATAATAGACTACGGACTGGTGGTATATGGTGCAGCCACAGACACCGTGACTTTAATGGGTGGCCATTGCCCATAACAAGGCCTGTAGGCTTGCCCTTGCTGCTGACCGATATGCGACACCTGCATGCTTTGTTTAACGCAGACTGGCTATCCTTGAGGAATAGAATTAAGTTCCAAACCTGTCTCCTTACCAAGAAAGCCCTTCTTGGCAAACTCCACCCAACATTACAGTTATCTTCTCAGTCGCCAGTATCAATTATGACACCAGAAGAGAGCACAGAGGCCACTCTCTGTTCCTTTTCAAACAACAGCACTTGGATGAACATTCTCCTACAGGGCCCCTTTTGGTTCAACGAGATTTCTGCATTATTGCTCAATACAGGAAGTCTTTTAAGTCTGACTTAAAACAGTATCACCAACAGGAGTGTGTGCAACTGTCTGTTAGGCACCTAATGCCCCTCCTTCTGCTCATCACCTCAAAGCAAGTTTATATTTCTCCATTGCTTTCTCTCCTCCTTCTACCTTTATCCACCCTCATCATATCGCCCCTGACCCTGCCCCCTCCTACTCCTTGACCTCACTTGTATTCTAATTACTCTATTTCCTCATTCTTCCTCCCCTATACCTTTGACCTTCCTGTTCACCTGGACATTCCTACACTGGCAATCCTTCCATCCCTCCCAAGGATTCATCTTACTCCCTTCTATCCCTTACCTCCTCACTTAGTTCCTCCTCGTTCAGCCCCACCACTCGCTTCTTGGCAGTCAAATTCCACAGTTCCTTGCCCTCCTGATTCTGGATCCGCTGCCTCCTTAATCTATTCTCTTCCCTTGTCCTCCACCCTTACCCCCTTATAATGACAGCGGCCTTCTCATAGTGGGGCCCTCCCCTATTCCTACTGTTTTCTCTCTTGCCAATCTTGCTAAACTATTACCTAGCCTCTACAATCCTGCTCTAAATTTTTATGCTGTCTGCCATCTAGAGCAGTCTGTTGTAATTTTATTTTGTAACTATTTATTTTAGTCAATGTATGTCTTCATTGGAATTTGTATTTCTTGTTTGCATTACTGATTTAGTATACGTGATGTGGAACCTTTGTAAAAGAGCTCCAACTCAAAGGTTGTATCCGAAATCTCAAATAAATAAAATAAATAAATAAGAGTTCCAGTGGAATTAAATCAAGCAAGTACAAATACATAGGCTGGATCAGTTGCATACAATTTTACAAAATGGCAGGAAGACAATATCAGTGTAGACAAGCATAGTAACGATACATGACCTCAGAGCTAAATGGTGGCTATGTTTGGCATTTCTGCATACCTTTGCCTGAAATTTCAAAATTATGTTCTCCAATGTGTCCCCTTATGACATCTAGAAGCACAGGACTGTACTCCAAGCAAGAGCTGATTTTTGAGGTGGGGGATTGATGTGATATTTGACAAACAGCTTTCAGGCTATAGAAAATAATCAATTTTTATTTTTTTTGTGTTTTCCACCTCCGTCTCGACCGGCTCCTTCCACCAGTCCCCCAGCCCCATCACTCCAGTGTCCACCAGGACCTACCTCGATGGCACGGAGGTGCCCAGCTGGCTGGGTGCAGAGCCTGTGGAGGACCAGTGGCATCCCAGCAGTCAACACCATTTTCTGTTTTCTGTCCCACCCCTTTGCAGTGTGAGCTTGCACATGTGGAGGCATGTGCATGCCACATACCCACTCCCGTGCCTCCTGACTCTGGCACTATTCTCCAGCCTACACATGGAGGCAGCCAAGAACAGGACAACAACTGTCCCTCCCTGGGAGGAGAGCAGTCCAATGGATGCTTAATCCTTTCCCTCCCTGCCGACCCAGGTAACCCAAGGTTGCTCCTGACCCTGGGTTACCAGCATGGTGAGAGGTGTGAGTCTGGCACCTCAGTTCTCAGTGCCACCGGGCTGGCTCAGAAATAATCCATTCAAAGTATCACAGAAAATAGTGGCTATATGTGCCATTTCTATATATGTTCACCTAACATTTCAGAATCATATTCCCTGAGGTGTCCGCTAACTCCCTGGAAGCATAAGTCTGTACTCCAAAAGAAAGTTGATTTCTTTTGTTGGTAATGTGATCTCTGTCAAACAGCTTTCAAGCCATAAAACAAATGCATTTAAAATCTCACAGGAAATGGTGGCTAAGTTTGGCATTTCTGCATACTTTCACCTGAAATGTCAGAATCACATTCCCAAGGTGTTCTCTAACTATCCATGGAAGCACAAGTCTGTACTCCAAGAGAAATTTGATTTTCAGGAGGGTAATGTGATGTCTAACAAGCAGGTTTCAGGCCACATAAATGAATGCATTTGAAGTCTCACAGGAAATGGAGGCTATGTTTGACTTTTCTGCATATTTTTCCTGAAATTTCAGAATAATGGTCCCAAAAGTGTTGGTTTAATACCTCCTTAAAGCACAAGTCTGTACTAGAAGTGAACATTGATTTTTTTGGGGAGGATATTGATGTGACGTCTGACAAACAGCTTTCAGGCCAAAGAAAGTAATGCATTTAAAGTCTCACAGAAAATGGTAGCTATGTGTACCATATTTGCATACTTTCAGCTGAAGTGTCAGAATCATTCCTCAGGGTGTCCCCTAATGACCTCTGGAAGCACAAGTCTGTGATCCAAAGAAAGTTAATTTTCAAGGTGGGGTTAATATGATGTCTGACAAACAGCTTTCAGGCTAAGAAACTAAAGCATTTGGTTTTGTTTCTTATTTTTCTGACTTCCCATGCCCTCCTTGGCCTACCACTCCTTCAGTCCACACGGTGTTGGAACCCCCGCTCACTGGGCTATCCCCCATTGACATCTGCTTTGTCCCCACTGGTCCCACATCCCGGAGACCTGGCTTAACCCTGTCAGGGGGAACTCTCCCGGGGAAGCAGAAGAGGGAGAGAGTTCCACTTCCTTGACCGAATATGGGGAGGCTAGGGGACGAAAGGGCTATGTGAGAGGCTTTGTGCCATGGAAGAAACAAGGCACCCATCATCCGGCAGTTGGGCGGGTGATTTCCACTTTTCTGTGGTCACCCACATCCCACAATTGTGTAGCCACAGTGGCATCCTGAGGGCAAGGATATCTTCTGCTAGCCACCTCAGGGAGCATCCTATAGAACAGCCCAACATAACCCACCCCAGGAGGATAAGAGAGATGCTCTTACTCCCTCCTCCCTGCGGTCTCCGCTCCTGATGTCTGGGCTCGGGGCATGAACCTAGGTTGTCAGTGTGCTAGAGTGATTCTCCATCACTCAGCACCATGGAACTGGCCTAATTACTGCATTAAAATGTGGCTATCCTTGGCATTTCAGCATACTTTCACCTGAAATTTCAGAATTATGTTCCCCAAGGTGTTCCCTAATTACCCTGGAGGCCCATGTCTATATTCCAAGTAAAAACTGATTTTGGGGAGGTGTTGATGTGATGTGTGACAAACAGCTGTCAGGCTATAAAAGTAATGCATTCGGTCTCAATGAAAATGGTGGCTATGTTTGGCATTTCTACATACTTTTGCCTGAAATTCCATAACATTGTTCCCCAAAGTGTTGCTCTAACTACCCATGGAAGCACAAGTCTGTACTCCATGAAAGGTGATTTTCTGGTGGAGGTCATATTATGTCTGACAAATAACTTACAGGCCATAGAAACTAAAGCATTTAAAGTCTCACAGAAACTATTTATTCATGTTATTTATTGAAAATCTCAAAGAATGCCTGTGAGGACTAGTGTTTTATAAAGGTTCCACATCAATAACAGAGATTACAAAGCAACATAACAAATACAATAAATGAGTTTCAGTGGAATGAAGTCAGACAAGTACAAATATAGTCAAACAAGTACAAATACAAAGGCTGGATCAGTTGCATACAATTTACAAAATGGAAGGAAGATAGAATCAATGTAGACAAGCATAGTAAGGTACATGACCTCAGAGCTAAATGGTGGCTATGTTTGGCATTTTGCACACTTTCACCTAAAATTTCAGAATCATGTTCATTAAGTTGTCCCTAACTACCCTGGAAGCCCACAAGTCTATACTTATTGGTGGTGGTGGGGTGGGGTGGGGCTTCAGGACATGAAAATGAATACATTTAAATCTCACAGAAATGGTGGCGATGTTTAGCATTTCACATACTTTGCCTGAAAGTTTAGACTCACATTCCTCAAGGTGTCCCCTAGCAATTTCTGGAAGCACAAGTCTGTATGCCAAGGAAAGTTGATTCTTTTTTTTGAGGAGGGAGGTTAATGTGATGTCTGACATACAGTTTTCAGGCTTTAGAAAGTAATGCATTGAAAGTCTTACAAGAAATGGTGGCTATATTTGGCATGTTTACATATTTTCACCTGAAATTAATTTCAAATTACATTCCCAAGGTGTCCTCTAACTCCCTGGAAGCACAAGTCTGCACTCAAGTGAAAATTAATTTTCGGGCTGGGTTGATGTGATGTCTGACAAACAGCTTTCAAGCTATAGAAAGCAATGTAGTTAAAGTCTCACAGAAATTAGTGGCTGTGTTTGGCATTTATTTATTTCGCCATTCAGACATAACCTTTGAGCAAACTACTCTTTTCAAAGGTTCCACGTCTTGACAGGAGGACAACACAGAAAGGTAGTTACAGAGTATGGGTGCACAAGTATAGAGACAAAAATACAAGGAATAGCAGTAATTGGTCTGACTATTTACAATTGTAAGCTATCTCATATAGAGGTACAGCATATTGCATTTAGTACAGCCAAGGTACATGGTGAGTGCTGTGGGTTTAAAAACTAATTTAGCTTAGAGCAAAGCAGCCAGGAAGGCATTGTCATTATTTTGTATAAAAGTCGAGAGATTCAATATAGGCTTTCATACCCTGTACGTTAATGCAGCCAAGAGGAGGATCTTGTTCCCTAAGATGTCCCCAAACTACTGCTGAAAGTACATGTCTGTAATGCAAGCAAAGTTGACTTTCGTGGGAAAGGGGATCATGTGATGTCTAACAAACAGCTTTCAGGCTATAGAAACAAACTAATTTAAAGTCTCACAGAAAATGATGGCTTATATTTGGCATTTCTCAATACTTTCATCTGGAATCTCAGAATCATGTTCCCGAACATGTCCCTAACTACTCCTGGAAGCACAAGTGTGTACTTCAAACAAAAGTTGATATTTTAGGGTGGGTTAATATGATGTGTGACAAACAGCTTCCAGGCCTAGAAACTAAGGTATTTAAGGATCATGCGCAAAGGTTTTTGTATATTGTTAATAAAGCTTGAATTCATACCCCAGTGTCATGATTAGAGTTTCCTGAAAATGTCATGCTGTTTGGTTTTGTGGTTTCTTTAAATTAGCACTTGTTAACTTGCTCTACAGTGGCTGGAAACAGTGGAGTTATTTCTGTCTCTTTCAGTCAGGCTTGAGAGTGATGACATCATCTTGGAGTACTGTAGCTTGCTGCTTCAGATTCCCAATCACAGCAGGCTGTAGAGTTAATGGTTTGCTCTCCAAGTTTCTTACAAACTCAGTCTGTGGTTTGTGTTTAGGTAGATTAGCTTCAAATCTATCATTATCTTCTTATAAGTTGATCATTTGAGTTTCAGTGCTGAATTGAAGTAGTGGAAATATTTCCCTGTGAAAGATCAGCTTGCCTGAATTACAGCTCTCAATTTCTTCTCATCAAAACTCTGATTTTGGGACTAGGCTACCTGCATGATCTCTTGCATCCTTACTGCCCTCCAGCCACTCTGCTCTACTGGTGAGGAGTTTCTGAGATTCCTAGGTGCTACTTAAAACATCTGGTTCTAGGGCATTTTCATTTGTAGCCCCACAGTGTGGAATTCTCTGCCTCATCGGGTATGTGAGTGCCTGAGTGGAGAGCTTCAAGACTGCCCTAAGACCAACTTGTTTCAACTGGCATTTGATGCTATCTTGTAACTGATTGTTTTATGAGTATTATGGACTATGGAACTATGGACCAGTGTTTTAATATTTTATGATTTTATTATTGTCTTTTGTACAGCGCTCTGATACGTAGTGAAAAGCACTATATAAATAAATTTATTATTATTATTATAACTATAAGACAGTGTTGTTTAGTGAATATAAAATAAATCAACATTTTGTTCATTCATAGAAATAGTTTGTCCTTGATGTAGCCTTCATAAATACATTCAAGTAAGACATTTTTCATGTCAGATTAACAAACAGGTGCCTGTCACTGTCTACTATTTCAAGCATATATACTGTCTGAACTCACAAATTTCAGTTCTTTGGTGGTTTCTGTGTGACAATGCATCATGTATGTGTATAAACAGAAACACTATATGGCATTCTGATGCACCATGTCTCTTTCCACAGTTGAGGCAGCTGTACTGTGCTGCCACCTGTCCCCTGTCCACAAGCTGCCTGCCTTCTGCTCCACATTCAAGGCTGCTGCACCTGCTGCCCACTGTCTTCCCACACAGTCAGGAATTGTGCACCCTGCTGCCTCCATCTCCTGCCTAAAGAATCAGGTTACTGCACCCTGCTGCCCCTGCCAAAACAGTTGGTTGCTGCACCCTTCTGCCCTCTTTCCCACCCCTAGTCAGGACACTGCACCTGTTGCACCCTGTTCCTATCTCCACAGTCAGGGCTGCTGTGCTCTGCTAAGCCCAAGAGTCCTAGGGTCCCTTCCTCCACAGTTGGGGCTGCTGCACCATGCTACCCTAGGCCACTTAAGGTGGGGTTTTGCTGCACCCTGCTACCCACTTCCATTGCCTCAAATGGACAGGGCTGCTGCAGCATTCACACCCATCTCACAGTCATGGCTGCAGCACCCTGCTGCCCCTGTATCCATCTCCACAGTCAAGGCTTCTGCACCATGCTGACCCTCTGGCCCCTGTCACCACAGCCAGGTTGCTGCACCAGCTGCTGTCTACATAGTTGAGGTTGCTGTGGCCAGCTATGCCCTAGAGTCCCATGACTCTGCAGTTAGGGCTTCTGCACCATGCTGCCACTTGAAACAAGAGTCAGGGCATTTGCTTCACCCTGTTGTGTGCCTATACAGTTGAATCAGTTGCACCCTCCTGCCCCGCTGTTACGAGAGTCAGATTCTTTTCTACACCCTGCCATCCTATATCCTCATCCCAAACAGTCATGGCTGCTGCACCCTGTCATTTGTTTTGGACTTCTGTACCCTGATGCCACCTCTATCTCCTACCTGAACAGTTGGGGCTGCTGCATCCTGCTGCCCTCTGTCCCCACCCCCACAGTCATGGCCACAGCAGCCTGTTGCCTCCTGTTCCTGTCTCCAAAGTCTGGGCTGCTATGCTGTGCTACACTCTAGAGTCCCATGCCCCTGCCTCCAAAGTAGGGGCTGTGAACCCTGCTATGCACATCCATTGCCACAAATGGGCTGGGCTGTTGCACAATGTCACTCCTGTACCACAGTCAGGGCTGCTGTACCCTGATGTCTATCTGTGTCCTGCCCCACATTCAAGGCTTCTGCACCATGCTGTCCTCTGTCCCCTGCCACAACTGTACCGTGCTACACCATGGAGCTCCTTGCTTCCACAGTTAGGGTTATTGCACTGTGCTGCTCCCTTCTACAGGAGAAGGGGCTACAGGATGCTGTGGCCATGACTGTGAGGGTGGGGAAAAGGGCAGCAGGGTGCAGCAGCCCTGAGTGTTCTGCCAGGAGATAGGAGTGTCATCAGGGCATAGCAGCCCAAACTGTGGGACAGAGTGCAGCAGCCATGCCTGTTTGTGACAAGGGATGTGGCAGCAGGGTGTAGAAAAGGATGTGATTCAGGTGTCGAGGGCAGCAGGTGCAACTACCTCAACTGAGGAGGCACACAACAGGGTGCAGCAAATGCCCTGACTCTTGTGGCAAGTGGCAGATGCAGCAGCCCTAACTGTGGAGGGCATAGGGCTGTAGGTCACAGCAGGCCACAGCAACTCCAACTTTGTAGACAGGAGCAGGGTGCAGCAGCCTTGGCTGTGGTGACAGGGAACAGAGGACAGCATGGTGCAGAAGCCTCAACTGTGGGGCAGGACACAGAGGGAAATCAGGTGCAGCAGCCATGACTGTGGGGACATGATGTGCATGGTGTAGCAGCCCTGACCATTTGGGGCAATGGAAGTGGATTGCAGGGTGCAGCAAAAGCCCACCTCAAGTGGCCTAGGGCAGCACGGTGCAGCAGCCCCAACTGTGAAGCAGGGACCTATGATTTTAGGGCTTAGTAGAGCACAGCAGCCTTACTGCAGAGACAGGAACATGGGGCAACAGGTGCAGATCACCTGACTGTGGGGGGAAGCAGGCAGCAACTCCAACTGTTTGGACAGGTGCAGCAGCCTTGATTCTTTAGGTAGGGAATGGAGGCAGCAGGGTACAATCTCCAACTGCATGGGAGAAGACAGTGGCAGCAGGGTGCAGCAGCCTGAATGTGAAACAGAAGGCAGGGGGCTTGTGGGGCAGGGGACAGGTGGCAGCATAGTGCAGCTGCCTCAACTGTGGGGAAGAGACACAGTGCATCGGAATGCTATATAATGTTTCTATTTATACACATACATAATGTATTTTCACACAGAAAACACCAAAGAACTGAAATTTGTGAGTTCAGACAGTACATGTGTTTAAATAGTAGAGTGACAGGCACCTGTTTGTCACATCTGACATGAAAAATGTTCAGACATGAATATATTTATGAAAGCTATATCAAAGTCAAAGTATTTCATGGATGAACACAATTTAGATTTAGTTTATATTGATTGAATATCCCTGTGTTATATAGTTAGAAAAAAAACAGTTTTGATGAGAAAGAATTGAGAACTGTGATACAGATAAGCTGATGTCTCGCAAAGAATTATGTCCACTAATTCAATTCAGCATGGAAACTCAAATGATCAACTTTTATCAGAAGAGAATGATAGATTTGAAGCTATTCTATCTAAACACAAACCACAGAATGAGTTTGTAAGAAACTTGAGAGCAACCCATTAACTCTACAGCCTGCTGTGATTGGGAAACTGAAGCAGCAAGCTACAGTACTTCAAGATGATGTCATCACTCTCTAAGGGTATGCCAATCAAAATCAACACCCCGACGTGAAATCTCCCACAGTGACAATTTTGACAAGTTTCGAATTGCCGCTGTGGAGGATCCGTGGTGAAATTTCACCCTTTGCCCCATCTTCACATTAACTCCGACTTTGAGTTAATACATTCTTAGAAGGGAGAGCAGAGGTGCTGCTCCCACATGGGTTCAGGGCAGCAGCCCTGGTTAGAAAAACTCCTGATGTCCGACAGGTGAAATTTCGCCTGTTGACATCGGGGATCACGTTATGCTAAACCCTCAACAACACTGTTGTTGAGTCAGCATAGGTAAACCCCTCTAAACCTGACTGAGAGAGACAGAAATAACGCCACTGTTTTCAGCCACTGTAGAGAAGTTAACAAATGCTGATTTAAAGAAAACCACAAAACCAAACAGCATGAAATTTTCAGGAAACTCTAATCAGGAGGCTGGGACTTGAATTTAAGCTTTATTAACAATGTGCAAAAACCTTTGCATATGATCTTTAAAGTCTCAGAGAAAATGGTGACTATGTTTTGCATTCTGCATACTTTCACCTGAAATTAAAGTTGATTTTCGGGGTCATGTGATGTCTCACAACCAGCTTTCAGGCAATAGAAATTAGGGCTGGGAACCAGGTTGGGCAAACTTTTTGGCCATTGGGGTTTGACAGTGTTCAGAAAGAATTTTTCTGAATCGGGTTTCACTGTCAAGACTCAAAACTTGGCCCAAATTTATAAATGTAAAGTCACATGCTGCTGTGAGTGGTGAATTACTCTGTTTCACTCTCTTCCATGTACTGTGATGGGGTGGAGGGGGATGGCTGCTGCACAGAATGTACCTGAAAGACTGGATTGTTGGTCCTCTTACACTGCAAGCTAACTTCATGTACACTGGGTGTTAAAGCAGCTGACTTCCTGGAGATGGAGCTCTGAGCAATATACTGCCTGCTAGCTCTCATGATCTGAGACAGTCCTTCAAGGGTGCTGCACTCAGCATTTGAAGAAGACAGTCAGAGGAAATCATGTGACTGCTTTTATTTTATATATTTACATTATGGAGACCTCTCTAAAGTGGGTCCCCCGTACTAAGAAGCCACCAGTCCATGACTGAGGTTGAGGTGCTGGCTCACTGAGCAGAGCCAGGCAGACCTTCCTCACAGCAGCAGCAACTGTGAAGTGGTCCCCTGACGCGCAGGAGTGTGAACACTAGGACTGGTTTTCTGCCGAAATCCCAATCCTTGCCATCAAGCGCTGCTGTTCTGAACGCGAGCTGCCCACCGAGGAAATCTCTGAAGTGCTTTATTTTAAAAATTCCCACCCACCCATCCCTTTCCTCCTTCTCCTTAAATGCACTGTGACCATGCCTACTCACACCAAAGGGCCTCTCTCGGCTCAGAATATCCACGGAACCTGAACTAAGGGACTGCCTTCTGATTGTTCAACGTATTTGAGCATTGTCAATGCCTAGGCTAGCAAACTGACACTCTAGGCTGGCTTTGCCTCACTGACACTTACACATGCTTCTAATTGCCTGAGAGTTGCAAATGTATAGATGCTTTGCCACTATTACTTAATTTGTGTCTGTTTGCTCTCTATGTTAGCCTGTCTAATGCATTGAATCCTTGCCACTGCTAAATAACTTGTTTCTGTTCTATACGCTACGTGAGCTGCTTCTAACAGCCAGACCGAGGAGGAGGATTGCCTGCACTACAGATAGAAGGGTCCCTCTCCCTGATTAGGCTGAGTAACAGCAATTATTTCTGAAGCCAGGAGTTAGCTTAGCAACAACTGGAAAACTAGTTGCACCTCTGACTGCCTGAGTAGATACATACTGTGCACCTCTAAGCCCAGCACTACATCCCACCTAACCTAGTCTGACCAGGGAGCGCCACGTCCCAGAGGTGATAGAGATAATTTACCAAAAACACAGGGCTTCACTGTCCTCCAACTATGTCTACCGGGAGCGGACCACAGCCCCCTACCCACCCTGTTCAGGGCTGGACAGGGTAAAAGTCCTGTACCATACTCCCAGTAGGGGAGTACTCCTGGCAACACTATACATACTGTCCCTCTTATGGGTGGACCTGATGTTATGCCACAGAGACCCTGACATCAAGGGACTGTAGGACAAAGTCACCCTCTCTGGGACCTACACTACACCAAGCCTCACAGTAGCATACAAACCCTGCTAATAACCCAAGAGCTAGTAAGTTGGGGTGTATACTATGAGTCTCTACTCCTCACAAGTAGAAGACTCTGAAGAAAACCCTATCCTATCAGCTAGCCCAAAGCTACTAGGCTTGCTGGTGGTGCTACTTTTCCTGGCAGGTGATATTCAGCCCAACCTGGGCCCTCCTGTAGCCAATGTCCTAATATCCTCCCCACAGGACCCCCACTGGGTACCCTCAAAAGGTTTGAAAATTGCTCACATGAATATCTGTAGCCTCAGACCTAAATGTGCATGAAGTGCAAGCCTGGCTTGACCTCTGTAAACCAGATATCCTGGCTATATCAGAGACCTGGCTTAAGACCTACATCCTCGTCCATGAGATCTTGGCCCAAGGATACAACTCCTTCCACAAGGATAGGGAAAGTAAAAGAGTGTGTGTGTGTGTGTGCTAATCTACATGAAGGACCACCTAACAGTATTGAACCTAACCCTGAAACTGATTCCACCTCTGATAGCTAATCTGTTTCATATGGGTTACCCATGGTCAGTCCAAGCACCTCATTATAGGCTGTGTCTACAACCCCCAAAGGCAGCTCTCCAATCCCTAGAAGCTATCACTAGAACCATGGCCAAAAGCATCTCCTTGGAGCTCCTCATTCTGGGGAGACTTCAACCTAAACAGGGCCCATGACCCCAACAAAGACTTCCAATCCCTGACACAAGAGGAAAATCTGGTACAGGTTATTTCTGAACCCACCAGAATGAACCACAAGATGGGGAACCACTCCATCCTGGACTGGGTGCTGGTGACAAACCCCACCAACATCCAGAAAGCTGGCCTCATGGCCGATGCCCTGAGCGACCACTCCCCAATATTTTGCCTCTGGAGGAACAGAGTGCCCAAGGTCCAGCCAAGAATACTGTCCACCGAGACTACTCAAACTTCTCAGCGGTCCAATACTCTGATTACCTAAACAGCCTGGACTGGAGCCCAATCAGGCCCCTCCCTCCTAGGATGAGGCACTAGAATTCCTTCACAATTCATTGACAAAAGCAGCCAGCCTCTTTGCCACACTGAAGAAGCTCAGCGCTAAAGGCAGCTGCTACAAATGGATCTCACCGCTCTAAAAACTCTGATGCTTAGCTGGAACAAGGACTGGAAAAGATTTAAGAATTCCTCTCTCCAGGCCAACCTTGTGGCTTACAAATCTGAGAAACCAATAAGAGAGCCATAAAATGGCTAAAAGGAGTATGTCACCAACCTTTCAAAAACAGCTTAGGCAACCCTAAACTATTCTGGTCCCACATCAATGAGCTGATCAGAGGTAACACCAAGTCTGAACCCGGCCC
Organism: Neoceratodus forsteri; assembly: GCA_016271365.2. Taxonomy (NCBI): domain Eukaryota; kingdom Metazoa; phylum Chordata; order Ceratodontiformes; family Ceratodontidae; genus Neoceratodus; species Neoceratodus forsteri. The sequence continues at coordinate 1,681,785,572 of CM028129.1, read as the reverse complement.
CATGGAAGTCAATGATAGGATGGCGAGTGAGGCGCACAAATTGCCACAGCCCTCAACCTTCACTTCACCAACCTTGATACTTACAAGACCGGAATCCCCCACACCCGACACTAGGCAGAACCGAACCCTCCAAAATACAATGATCTTTATTTCATCTAAGGCTGGTCAGGGCTAAAGAGGTACAGACTCTCCTAAGGGCCCTGAAAATCAAAGGCCCAGGTGGACCTGATGGAATTAAGCCAAGGCTCCTCAAGGACAGAGCCCAAGCCCTCACCAGACCCTTGACCTGGCTCATAAATAGATCCCTGCTTGAGGGAACTGTTCCACACCATGGAAACAGGTGAATGTGATTCCCATTCACAAGGGAGGCTCCTGGGAGCAAACAAGCAACTACAGGCCTATCTCCTGCTCTACCTACTTCACAAACTCCAGGCAAGGCTCATCTACTGCCAGCTCCATGACTACCTGGAGACTCACCAACTATTGGCCTCCTCTCAGCATGGTTTTCGCACTAACCATGGCACAGGCACTGCTCTCATGAACCTCACAACTGACATACTCAATGCCATGGACAAAGGGACCCCCACCGGGCAGTATTCATTGACCTGTCCAAGGCCTTTGACCTTGTCAACCACAACCTCCTGCTAATAAAAATGAATAAGATAGACCTAGACCCACTGGCGCTCAAATGGTTTGAGAGCTATTTATCTAGCCTCACTCAGAGTCAGCTGGAAGGGGTGCTATCAGACCGGCTACCTCTAAAGAGGGTGTACCACAGGGATCAATCCTTGGCCCCTCCTGTTCTCGATATATATGAATGACTTAAACCGCCACTGCTGGAATGTCTCAGTCATACAATATGCAGATGACACAGTCATCTACCGCTCCTTGGATAACCTGGAGGCTCTTGGTCCCTCACTCCAAACTGACCTAACGTCACTGGAGAACTGGATAACTACAAACAGAATGGTCTTGAATGCAGGCAAAACAAAAGCCATGCTGTTCGGGCCCAGACCCCTGGGGTAAGGCAGGTCCAACTCCTTCAGCTCAAAACTCTTGCAGGGACTGGTATCGAGTTGTGTCCTCCTTAAAATACCTAGGCTCACGCTTGACCAAGGTCTCACTTACAAAACCACTTGGAACAAGTAACCAAGACTATCCATGGGAAACTTGGCATCCTATATCAGATTAGGGACTAGCTCATACCCGAAGCCAGGCTCTCTATCTCCTCCAGCATCCTGCTTCTCACACTGACCTATGCTGCCCCTGTATTACTAGGAATGGCAAAGCCGGAGGTCCAATGGCTGCATATCCTATACAACAAGATAGCATGGTTTTGCTACACAGGATCACTCCAGAAGTCATCACTGTGATACCTTAGCCAAATTACAGTGGCCTTCCTTAGAAGCACGCCTACAATATCTCCTCCTCTGCTTAACATTCAAGCTACACAGCCCAGGGCTCCTCTAAGTCTCTCCTATACCATTGCACCCAAAGCGCAGCCTCGGGACCCTGAGGACCTCAGGCCGCCTCTGCTGGAAACCCCAGGATCCAGGACCCACATGGGCGGCAAGTCCTTCTCTGTCAAAGCCCCCTACCTGTGGAATAAACTTCCACCAGAGGTACAAGGAAGCCCCTCTCTCTTGAACTTCCATACCAGGTTCAAGGCGCACCTACTTGTGGCTAGCACTTGCCGATGTCAGAGCACCTGACAATCCGCCCACCCCAACTATCTTAATCTCCTCCCTGCACAAATGTGGAACAGAACTAGTCTTCAGTTCGGCAACTCACACCTATATTCATGGGTAGTGCCATACCTCTAAGGATGGAATCCTATTGTAGCTCTACATGTGTGTCAAAACCTGTATTTATTGAACTTGTATGTACACGGTTACCTTGTCACTGCCTGTACCTCTCCATGTAATATCTCTCTGGTTCACCCCTGAAAAAAGGGACCTCCAGGGCCCAGTAGGTCCACTTGGTCATCAAAATTTAATAAATAAATAAATATTTTTTTATTTTAGGCCTTGGTAACCCCCACTAGGCACAATTGCCTGTTTTCAGGGTGACCTGGGAGCACTAGAGGGTTAAGTGACTTGCTCAGAGTCACACAGTACACAAGTGGAGGTTGTGGGATCAAACCCAGGTCTGTTGGATGGACCAAGCTCATTCACAGTCCATTACTTTAACCTCTAGGCTATACTGCCAGCCATGGCAGTATAGCCTAGAGCTATATGGTAGTCCAGTCAAACAATGTCTGTTTACTCATACTGACTCTGCTGCTGGTAGCTCTACTCTGATTTGAGCAGGCAGTATGATGAGGAGTGGGTTTATAAACCCCTCACGTCAGCTCAGCAGTGTCATGTGAACCAGCATGGCAGGTGACAGGAACTGATGGCTGTCTGAGCAGTGGAGATCATTGTGCAGCAGGGCCAAATTGGGCCAATTCAGGTTTTGCCGACCTGGCTCGAAATTAGCCTGTCGGGCCAAATTTGCTGGCTCGCATGGCTCTATGTATTCAGTCTCACAACAGATAGCGACTATATTTCTGCATCGCTTTGCCTGAAATTTCAAAATCATGTTCCACAAGGTGTCCCCTAACTACCCAGGAAGCACAAATCTGTACTCCAAGTAAAACTGGTTTTACGGCAGAGGTGTCATATGATGTCTGTCAAACAGTTTTCAGGCCATATACACTTATGCACTTAATGTCTCACAGAAAATGGTCACTATGTCTGGTATTTCAGTACAATTTCTCCTCAAAATTCAGAATCATGTTCCCCAAGGTGCCCCATAACTACCCCAGGACCCTTGGAAGCACAGGTTGGTACTCCAAGAGAAAGCTGATTTTGGGGGTGTTCATGTGAGGCCTGACAAACATCATTCAAGGCAGATAGACACACCCATTGTAAGAAGAGAATGAACTGCTAGGACCAGCTATGAGATGGAAAAGAGACAACAAATGGGTAGCAGCATGGTACAAAATGGGCATTGCATCACTGCCTCGCTGCAAAATACTGGAAAATCACATGCCACATGAAACAGCATGCAGAAAATAACATGCCACTGAGTACAACTGTATAGAGAACAAATGCTCTCTTTATTCAGCTATCAAAGGACTCAATTATTGCTTTATCAGAGAGTAGAGTCCTGAAATAGAAACTGTTTTCTAATAACATGTTATATTTCATAAGTTTTCCTAATTTTACCTTGTAGAATCTGACGGTACATTATTTTGCTTCCCAGATATAGTATATTCCAGTTGCCAGCCTTCCAATGTATTGCACTTCCATTAATACGCTAATATTTTTCTTTTCATGCTTGCTCTCCTTTCTTATCTTTAAGGACTCAAGCTATACTGTATATGACTTAATAAGGTTAAACTTTAGCAATATTTTATGTATTCTTATGGATTCATACAGTAAGCACAATATGCATGTAACCTTTTTCAATGTACTAAATTGGAAATAATTCTATAACTAAAAGTATAAAAAGCATTAAAACAATTTGTAAATGCCTAGCTATACAATGCTTTCAGTTGCATCAAGTTTTAGGTATCAATCAATAAGTTCTTAGAGGCCCAATGGAGATTATCCTTTGATTACGTAACACTTCTTTACAATACTATTACTTAAATTACCGTATACTGTATCTTCTAGTTGAAGCCACAGCTTCTATTCATGTGTGTTCCAAGTGCAGCAACATCGATTACGTTATGGCCCAGATATTCAAAGAGTTGCGCCATGCGCAATAGGGTTGCGCCAGCGCAAGTCGAAAATGTGTCATTCTACGATATTCAGCGGGAGGCAGTTGCGCCCCCAAATCACGCTGAGCAACAGCTCAATGATAATGAATGTATGCGCAACTGAAGAGGAACCATGCATAAATGGTGCAGTGCGATATTCAACAACATGCGCCATGCATAATAGGGGAGCAAGCGGAAGTTGCGCCATAGTGGAAATGAGCCAAAATAAAAAGGAGCAAGGAGAGGCGCAAGAACGCTACAGGAAGGCACATGAGGCTGAACCCCAGCCAGACAAACTGGGCAGGAGGGACACACAGGGCAGGCCGAGGAAAGGCAACTGGAACCCACAGGCTCAGAGGAAGGTGTGGGGAGCCACAGTGCAGAAGGGGAAGTACTTGCCACACAGCAGTGAGGCCAGCACAATCAGGTGTTCCCAGTGCAGGAAAGCAGCCAGGACAGCGGGGAACACAGAAACAGCTGCCGGGGTGAACACAAGCCAGGGACATGGCCAGTGACACCATCCAGATGGAGGCAGTAATGAGGGAGTGAAGGTGGGCAGCAGGGCGTGGCCCGTGGAAGGAGCTTCAGCGGTGGCATGCCCCCCAGCAGGCAATGCCGAGCCCGCTCCAGCTTCGAGCTGTATAGTGATACTGAGATTGTTGGCTGGTACTGCCTGAATCGGACAATTCTGAGGCGGCTCTGTGAGCTGTGCAGTGATGTGATGCAGGCACCCCACGATGGAGCCATGCTCTGTCAATGGAGACAAAAGTGACAGCTTGCATATGCTTGCTCACCACGGGTACGCTCCAGAGACCAACTGGAGACACCACAGGCATAACCCAGTTGGCCGCATCACACCACCTCATCCACTTCCTCAGCGCACTGCTGCCACATGCTGTGGAGTACATCCATTTCCCCAGCACACCGGTGAGTGCACAGCAAACTTACAGGAGTTCCACAGGGTAGCACATATGCCTGGCATGCTAGGGGCAATAGATTGCACCCATGTGGTCATCCGCACATCACCTGTCTCCGAGGGAGCTGCATATATAAATCGAAAGGCTATGCTAGCATCTACTGCCAGGTGGTGTGCGATGCCAGGGCACATAATCAATGTCTGTACCATGCACCCTGGGGGACATGATGCCTTCATCTAGCACCAGTCGGAACTGTGCCACAGATTCGAGAGTGGGGATATCCCTACTGGCCACCTAGTTGGTGAGTATGCAAACCACACAGATAATCATAGGGCCTGGGGAGCATGGTCAGAGGTGACATGGGTAGTGGCCTACATTGTCCGGGGCTGGCGATGCTGATCACCAAACTAACCTCCACCTCTACACACAGATGACAGTGGATACCCACTCCGTCCCTGGCTGCTCACACCCTACGGTGGCCCTGACACCCCATCACAACAATGCTACAATGAGACACACGCCACCACACGAATGTCATCAGAGTGGGTCTTCAGGATGCTGAAGGCATGTTTCCTTGCCTGGACACCTCCAGTGGTGCCCTACAGAACAGCTCCTCAAAGACCTGTGGGCTGTTCCTGGCCTGTTGCATCCTGAACAACATGGCCAACGAATGTGGGATAGCCGTACAGGTCGAAGAGGGAACAGCAATGGGAGCGATGAGGACGCCGGTGACAATGGTGATGGGCAGACCCCTTGGGTGACAGGACCCCGACTGCTCCAGCTGGCGCAGCTGCACCGGGACGCCATCATGGAGGAGCACTTCAGCCAACCCAGGTAAGTCATGGGGCCATGTGCAACCACCAGTGGCTACGGCACAACCCAAAACATGCTGGACACACACCAGGGTGCATGCCATCAAGGGAACTGACGGGCATGGAACCACACACACCACCAGGGATGGGTGAGGCCTAACATGGCACGTGGACAGACAGACAGACAGACACACACACACACAAAATGCACCAGACATGCACAAAGGGTAGGAGGCACACTGACCCAGAATGCCACCACCTGTGCACACATGTCCACAGACCACCACCCACTGCCTGTCCATGCGTGTGTCAGATGCTGAGCACCATTGCACATTGGTGTACAGTGCAATGCAGGCATATCATGCACATGCAACTGTGGACAGCAGCCAGGAGGTGTGCAGATGGACTGTGTGTCTGTGTGCAGGGGCGGTACCCACCCGCATTGCCCACTGAATGACACAATGCACACAGGGCAGCATCAGACAGTAGCCACGTTGGGAGACAGGTCACACACGCCACAGTGCCCCACCCACCACGGATGCGGGCGGTCCCACCGAGACCCGCCAGCACTGCAGGCTGACCCCTGGCCTCATGGGGTGGCACCGATGGTCCCCAGGGGTTCCACTGTGTGAATGCGACCGTGCTCGCATGGGGTCTGCAGCACACCGAATATGCCTGTGCCAGGCATGCTCAGGATGCTCACAGCTGAACCCGGTGCTGACAAGGATGGTGTCGCACGACGCCGGGAACCAGGGTGTACAGTGCACTGCATAGTGTCTCGATGCATGGGCAAATAACTGTGTGCCCATTGTGGCCATGACAGCAGTGAATGCCTGTGTCTGCCTGTCAATGGCAGCGCTCACATCCTCCTGCAACCGGTCCATCTGTGCCAGGATCAGAGCGGTGTCTCTGCTGCAACGCCCTCTGCCCATGCCAGAGCTGCCGCGGTGCATCCACCGACATCGCGCCGCATCTGCTGGTTGACTGATGTTTCTTGCAGTATACGGGTGTGCTCATCCAAGAGGTCATCTGCCTGCTCGGCATTCTGTCCCTAGGGTGTGTGCAGCCCTGATGCTTAGCACCGCTTGAGGGTGGGCACTGCACACCAGGACCAGGTCTGGGCATGTCCACAGGTGGTGCACTGATGCTGCCCCTGACACCGCACCCCAAGCCCATTGGCCGACTGCTGATGCTGCCCTCCAGCTGCCACTCCCCAGGGCTCACTAGTGCCACCACAGTGCACAACAGTCCCACTGTCCTGTCACACACACCAGTGCTGCCCCACTGGTGCTGACAGGCACAGGCTGGGACTCGTGATGACACGCAGGCCTCCACATGGTGGCACCACCCACAGCCATGGCCTGCAAGTTACCTGCTCTGTGGCCATCCGTGTCACTGCCCATGACATTAGTGACATCATCATCAGTGACGGACCTGGCACCAGCCTGAGTCACAGCATGCTGGCATCTGTGGATGCTGGCACGCTGGAACACAGGCAGGGCCTCTGCACCTGTTCCAACAACATCAGTCTGGACAACCAGGCGGGCCACTGTCGCACTGAGGTGCGTATACTGTGAGGTGGATGGGCCTCCTCCATCTCCATCTGACTGGCCTCAGTGGAGAGGCCCACCACCGCTGACCCATGCAGATGCTCAGGATCTGTAAGGGAAAACAAAGTCGCATTACTGCATGTGACCTACCCTGCCCCCCAATAGACAGACCATGACCTACTATGCAGTGACGGGTACCACCCATCTGGAAGCCACCACCAAAAACACCTCAATGGCACAATGATGCATGCTGCCAGCAGCCCTCTCCTCCTGTGAGGTCAGGCATAGCACCTCTGGCTGTCCCCCACCTGTCGCAGATCATGCTGCCCTGATGGCAGCCACCTTCTCCTTAATTCTCCTCTTGTCTATGCCCATCTTCTTCTTGCACTCCTGCACAGAGCGCTGGTAGCTGCCATGCAGGTTCACAGCACGGTCACTTCCTCCCATGCAGCAGCATGGGCCTTTAGTGTTCCCTGGCATCCGCTGAGAAACGGCTCCTGGTCCAGGTAGGCCTCAAACAGGGCATCTGTCTCGGCCTTGGTGAAATTAGGCCTCCTCCTCCCACAGCTCTGTTCCTCTTCCTCCACAACTCGTTTGGTCATGATTCAGCCTGTGAGAATGAAAGTTGTTACCTGTGACTGTGCAGTCCCATGCATGTCCCAAACTCCACAGTCCACACTCCCAAACAGCATGCAACTCACCAATAGACTGCAGTAACCGATCTATGGCCAGTGCAGCCCAATGTCGCACTTTTATAAGCGCAACCCATGCAAATGAGGCGGGTGCAACTTTAAGTGGATGCAATTACATGCTGCGCCATTGAATGGCTGATTAGCTGATTTGCATATGACGGCTGAATATCTGCACTTTGCGCTTTGCGCAATTGTGTTGAATGTGCTGAGCCAAGGGCACAGTCTCTGACATGCGCAGTACACACCTTACTGAGCATGCCCGGTTGATGACGCCGGTGCCTGCTGCGCTGCTGACTGCTGTGCATGGGAGGCAATGCAGGGCACGGCCACCATTCTGCCAGTGGTGCTACAGCAATGTTCACCTATCTGGTACTGTGGCACTGGGCATCATAGGCACACTGGGGCAAACAGGCTGGTAGGCCGCTACACGAGGTAGCACACAGGCACCTAATTGCGCCACACTCATTGGGTTCCAATCGCACTGTGCCTGTCCATGTGCCAGAGACCCTTGACCCTGTGCCCGACCTTACCCCCTAGGCACCAAGCATCAGGCATGGTGTACCACTCATCGCGCTGTTCGGTGACAGTGCGATAGGAATGGCAGCGCTGGGTACCACTTAGCATCTGCACGGTGGAACTGCACTGCAGGGCACCATTTTGACCCTACTTGAGCAAGAGAGATGGCATGTAGGAGAGCTGCCTAATGGAGCCAGATTGAAATGGCAAACCTGGTTGCCATTGTTGAGCCACTGTTTGGCCTACTGTTTGGGAGGCACCCTGGAAGGGTCCAGAGCGAGTGTGGCAGGAGGTGGCGATGCCCTGGAGGAGGCCACAGGAATGGGGCAGATGGTGGAGCAGTGCCGCCACAGGTATGGGGACCTGAGGAGGAGGGAGCCGATGTGCCAGGAGGGGCACAGTGCCACAGCCAGGTAGGTGTAACATCCATACACTTTTAGCTTCCATATGGTTATCACAGTTGCAGTGTCCACAACATGGGGGACCGCCCAGTGTTGGCTGTGGTGGTGTTATCAGGGTGTGGGTGGTGGGTCTGGCTGTGTGATTGCACACATGGGGGCAGGGGATTCTTGCTACTGGATTGTACTGATGTTCCTCTCTCCATGTTTGCACCTTGGCCCAGAAGAGATGGCTGGTAAGGGAGCAGAGGCGCCAGCTGAAGGACCGGAATAACAGGAGGGGCACAGGTCCACAGCAGCAGAGGGACCAGCCTGATGATGGTGAGTGCCATACCTCCATGATTACTATTGCATGCTGTGTAACAGGGCGGGCAGTGGGCATGGCTACCATCCATTGACACCACTGCCATACATGCAACTCATTATAGTCAGCACTGTCCAGTGGCACTGCATGTCTGGGAGCGTCAATGGTGGTCCATGCGTGCACTTGGTATGGCTGTGCCACTGCCTTCGCACCACATAGCCATGTCACAAGCAGCCATGGCGTTGCTGTGCAGGACTTGGCCGTGGGTGTGCAGTGGTCCGCATGGCTGTGTACGCCTAAGTGGGCAGGTCTTGTGGCACGACTACTGTGGTTGGTCACACACCATCACAGAGGCATGTCCCACGGCCGGTGCCATGCACAGTGGGTGGGCTGTATGGGGCTGTGCATTCACACCTATTGACTCTGCTTCTGTCCTAGGTGTCCAGCAGCTGCACATGATATGGGAGGCGCTGCAGGAAATCCTTACTGTGGCCAGGGCATCGCTGGACATCCTGCAGAGGATTGAGCAGCTGGGGTCAGGCAGCGCATGGAAGAAGGAGCAGCCGGAGCGGGAGCCGGTCTCCCACTGATCATCAAACTGCCCCTGATTTCCTACTCTTGGACCCACCCTCACACCCTCCTTTCCTGTACCATTTGTTCACCCCTGCCTTACCCACCCCCACCTTGTTTGTGGCCCTCCTCACACATTTGTACATAATTGTATATAGTTTTGTTGGATGTTTTGAATACAATTCTTTTGATATGACTACTGTGGTGGTCTCTGATTTGCAGCAGGCTATGGTGCTCAGCTGCAGTGGTGTGCATGGCATCTGGTGGTGCAGTCATGGATATGTGTGTGTTCGTGGGGAAGTGACTATGGTGTGGAGTAGCTATAAGTCACTGTCTGTGGTGTGTGTGTTGTTCCCTGTGCACTGGGTGACTGTGTGCAGTGGTCCATGGTGCATGCTCTTGTCCATGGTGCACCTGTCAGTCTGTCCATGGCCTGTGCAGCTGACACCCTTGCATGTCTGTGACCTGCACGGTCTGCTGGCATGTCAGTGGTGGCTGTCCATGCAGGGCAGCCACTGTACCCATCACAATGCTGGGTTGCCTCCTGTCACTGGTGTGGTGCATGTCTGCCTTGGTGACACTGTGGCCTCCGCTGTTGTTGTCCCACCTCCATACTGTGGCTTGTGTGTGTTGCAGGGATGTGCACCACTGTCTGTGACTTGTGCTCGGCAAATGCTGGTGGTGTACAGGACCACAGTGCCTGCAAGAGGGTGGCTGGTACTCCTGTGCCATAGAGGACTGCTGGCCATGTGTACATGGTTTTCATGGCTCCCACGCTGGGGGCTTGGTGCCCTGCTTACGCGTCCCTGTTTTGGTGTGCCCTTGGGTATGGGTGGGTGTTTGTCCATGCACTGTGTTGCATCCAGTGTGGTGCATGCTTCCATGCACCGCTGTTGTGGCCAGTGCTTGGTCGGGTGTGTCCTTGGGAGGGTGTGCAGGGTACTGTACCACTGGTGGTGGGGTCCAGAACATACCCTGTCACTGTGGGGTACCTGTGTGCCGACACAGGGTTGGTCTCTCAGCTGTACCTCGGGGGCTGTGCGTGGTGGCACTGTGTATACTGTCGCTGCATTGCTGTGTGCTGCCACCCACTGATGGGTGCTTGTGGTGGGGCTGCCTTGCATGGTTCTGTGGTGCACAGGGCTGCATTGTCACAGTGGGGTGGTGGCATGCATGGGGTATCCTGCACTGGTGGACACTGCTCCTGGGCAGGGTGTCTGGGGTCACGGTGCAGGGTGCTCTGCATTGGGGGATGGTGTGGCACGAGATGGTCGGCCCTCCTTGTGTGCCGGGTCACAGCTTGCCAGGGGTGTAATGGGCACCATGGCCCAGCTGTGGGTTGGTTGCTTGTCTCCATGGGCCAGTGGTTATTTCAGCCCTCCTCAGTTGTGCAGTGCATGGGGTGGGGGACGATGTCTGTTCTGCTGTGTGTTCCTGTGCCCATCTGGGGCATTGGTGGTGGGCCCCTGCATCCCTGGTTGTGCTGTTGCATTGCTGCCCTGCTACTGGGGGCATCCCTGGTTGCGCTTATGGCGCATCTGGACTGCTCAGCTGAACATCCCTTGTTGCGCTGTGGTGCATCAGATATGCTCGGCTTCCCTCCCTAGTTGCGATATGGCAGGTGGTGAAATATTCAGTCGCGGCAGTAGGCACATCTTGGCCAGTGCAGTTTTTGAATATCGCCTCTTGTGCATGGGCACAATGGTCTTACGCTTGCTCCTGCTGTTGGGCACTTTTTGGGTGCAGTTTGAATATCTGGGCCTATGTGTGTTCTGAGCTATAGCTTCAATTAGTGAATGGCTTCAGCTGGAGGGCAGCTCTATTCAAACTGCCCTCCTTGCCCCTTATCTGTGGACAAAGAGAACAGGGCAGTCAGTAAAGCCAGGAGGAGGAGAAGGAGTAAGAGCTATCAGTCGTTACTACTGATAATCTGTTCTGCACAGTTTAAACCTAAAGAAACACAGACAGCAGGACAAAGAAATTAATATAGAGAATAATGGATGGGTGTTGTATATTATGAGTTTTGTTTTACACGACGAGGTGTAATACCACATAAATGATGAGTGAGAAGCACGAGTGGTTTGTGATGATATCACACACTGAGGATGTGTAGAAAGACAAATAATGTACATAATACAAAGTTGCCAGCAGATTAGGCCTAACGGTCTATCACGCCTGCCTGAGATGCAGCTCGCTGGTTACTGCTGCTGCTTCACCTCCCTTTTGACCCCTTAGTCCCAATCCCACCACCCAGAACTTCCCTACTGTTGCCCTGCCTACCACCCTGTACCATACCCCTCATACCTGTTCCACTCCATCTTGAACCCTTTTACAGTTTCCATCTCTATCAGCTCCTCAGGTAGTGCATTCCAGGGTGCCATCACCCTCTCTGTGAAGTAGTGTCACCTCATTTCCCTCTGTAACTTCCCCTACTAGTTTTAGACTATGGCCTCTCGTAGACCCCTCCCCTTTAGTTTGAGCAGACCTTCTGTTTTACCCTATATATTCCCTTCCGATATTTGAAGGCCTCTATCATATCCCCTGTCTCTTCTGTCCTCCAGGGAGTACATATCCAGCTCACTAAGTCTGTCCTCATAGGACATTTCCCAACCAAGGATCATCCTTGTTGCTCTTCTCTGGACCCTTTCCAGCACAGTGATATCCTTCTTTAGGCGAGGAACTGCACACAATATTCCAGGTGCGGCCTCACCAGTGAATTGTACAGGGGAGCATAACCTGTCTGCTCCTGGACGTTATTCCCCTAGCAATACACCAAGCATTTGATTTACTTTATTTTATATAATTTCTGGCCAGTTTAGTGCTTTGTGGTTAAAAAAAAACAGCTGTTGTCCTTTCTGTGGAATTTTATGTCTGTGAGCACGAGATGGTGATGGCTTTCACTTTTGTTTGACTGGCTAACAGCCACACCACAATAACCAGCCAGTTATTACAGGATGGAAGCCAGTTATTATGGCATTCAAAAGTGATGCCAGTTCAGTCAATAAACGGACTCACCAGTAATTTTTTTTTTTTTCAACTCTTTATTTAGTTTTAGTTACAGGGATATGATCCAGTAATTCCAGATACAGACATGAAGTAGTACATACATATATACATAGATATACCAGTGGAGGTAAACCCTGTAACATACCCCCACCATCCCCCCAGTCCCCAACCCCCAGCACAAGCCAGTAATTCTAATTTAATAATGAATGAGCCTATTTCACAGTTGTCTTACTGACTACTCAAACTGCCCTCCCAGTATGGCACTTACGGAGAAAGAGAACAGGGTAAAGGAAATCTGACTCCCTAAATTTTTTTAAATCCCAGACTGATTTTTCTGTTATGCTCTTACAACAGCTGACATACCAGCCAAGCAGAGAGAAAGGTAACATGGACCTGTGTTGGCCAGAGAGAGAGAGAGAGAGAGAGAGGGAGAGAGAGTTTCATGTTCAGATAGAAAGAGAGAGAGAGAGAGCATGGGTGGTGTCAGTGGTATCTGCAATTTTTGTTTCCTTAAAAGTTTTCATTTTTATGGCTGCAGTGGGCAGAGCCTGCAGATGTTTTGCATGTACAAAGGGCTGATGTCATGTTTTCTGTCTGTGGAACTGGCTGAAGGTGTAAATAGTCTCCTCTAGTTACCCTCCTCCAAGAAATGCTTTCTGCCCTCAAATAAATATGCTTTCATGTTAGTCAATGGTTGTAAGGCACTATTTTCTTTCTTAAATGGGAGGTACAAGAACTGGAACCTGAGTAGTGGGAGGTGGCATTAGTTTTTGGGGAAACATCCACCCCCACCTCCACCTGAGAAGCTTTTAAAGATTCACCCTCACCTTTTTTGGTTCATGTGGGAAGGGCATGTGGTGGATCTATCATGTTGGAACAACTGAGTATTAGAGCTGCCTGGGGCATCAGAGCTTAAGGTTCAGAAGGAAAGAAAAGTAATTAAGGAGTGCCTGAAAACTGTATCCTGAAATTACTGCACTTGAGGAAAGCAAGCGCTTGCAACACAAGAATGACAATTAAGGTATAAGCCCACAAAGGAGTAAAATATGTCACCCAAAGAAGACTATCCCAAATTGGATACTAGAGTGTCTGTTTCTTAAAAGCTTTATACCAACCCCCACACACACAGCTGAAGCACCCACCCAAATAGATAGGGAAGCTCTACATTTTATTTCTCTGGGACCTGAAGTTTAGCAGCAATGTGTGAAGAGAATAAAGTCTTGTGTTTTGTGCATTTGAACAGGTTTAGTGCTTTGAAGTTAAAAAAAAGGATATATATATATATATATATTTATGCAACAGGGGTCAGGATAAAACTGTAGAATAAAACCATTTATCTTCGCTACTATGGTAATAAATTTATTTATCCACATAGTAACTACATCATCACCCATTTATTCACACAGTAACTACATCACTAGCTCATTTATCTACACAGTTCTCTTCAGAATTCATTTAGAATGTTCGGCCTCAGAAGCAGTACTAACCATATTTAAATATCAATAACTTAAAAACTAAAAAGATAACATGGTACTGTGAGCACGAAATTGTTCAGCACAAAATTATCTACAAAATGAATACTGTTTCATTTATATAAACCCTGTATATTGTATATGATTAGCAAGAAAACAGAAGAAAATGTAATTTTTGTTAGCTTTTTTGACAAACAAATATAAATAACTTTAAAACAAAAATGATAGCATGGTACTGTGAGCACGAAAATGTTCACCTCAAAATATCTACAAAATGAGCGGTGTTTCATTTATAGATACCATTTTGTTTTTATAATTAGCAAAAACAGCATAAAATTCAATTTTCTTTTCCCTTTGACAAATTATTTACACCTACCAAAATCAAAATGTTCACACAACATCTAAACTCTGTTGCATAAATGGAATATGCAGCGGTTCAGTATGTGATAATGCATTTTATTTTATCGGTTTCAGTGACCTTCAGACCCCTGTGCGTCTCGCACCGTGAGGTTACTTGAGGTCACTGGAAACTGTACAAGATAAATGCATTATCACACACTGAACCACTGCATATCCCTTATGTATATATATATATATATATATATATATATATATATAGATAGGGAATACTATTTCGAAGATATCATATTTATCTTCACGAGGTCACACGATATATACGACCGGGGCGGCTAAGCCACGAAAGTGAGATATCTTGATGTCATTGGCCTCGAGTGAAGATAAATATGATATCTTCAGTCGGGCCATGTCATATTCTGTTTATACAATATATGTTTTGGGATTTTTGTTTAGTTTAGTAGTTTAAGAATTTTAATAACAATACTTAGTGTAAGATCGGTACAACTGGAACAGCATAGTTTTTGCTTTTAAAAATTATTTTTTTGTAGTAACTTGATAAATATGAAATGATTTGAAGTGTAGTAATTGTTTAAAAACACAAAAAGTAGCACGCTGATAAAGAGTGCGTGTTTAAACTGTTTTATGAGTTAGAAGGTTTGAAGTTGAAAAGTAATGCATTTTCTAAGTTTCTTAGACTTGGGATATATTATGTTTATAAATCTAATATTGTTTTAAGTGCTTTAAGCCCAGAAAATAGAGAAAATAAAACGTTTCAAAATTGTGGTCTTAGAATATTTTGTTTTGATGTTTATAATTTGTTTCCTGGTGGTCTCCAAAAGAAGCGCTTTGTTTGTATTTCAGTAGGGAGGCAGGACGGAGTAAACGCTTAATGTATGTGATTTTTGCTTTTCTATTTGTTTTGGGAAGATGTGGGAATGGAAAAGTTTTTCCAATGTTGCTAGAGTTTTGGGGTGTATAAACAGAAAAGATCAGCCGCAATATAGTGAACAGTGTGAGGAGGAGAAGCCATGTGTTGCCCTGGTAACGGCATGAGGTAGAATGAGGCATGCACGACTGCAATGGTTTTGGGAAAAAAATCGCACCATCAGTGGGTTGAGTGTTACCGTTTTAGAGTTTTACAAGGAATATGGAAAGGTAGACATTAAGTGTTTTGCGGTGGAAAAATAATAAATATCAGAAAGCGCATGTTGCCCTGTTTCATGTTTCTGGTTAAGTGTCACTGCGTGTCAAGGGTCAAAGCGTGAGGATATGCTTGTTTGGTCGGGTTGTAGGATTAACGGCTGTTTTGTTTATTTAAGTTCTGCAACATATGGTGAGTTTAGTTGTAATTTTACCATGCATTTTTGTGAAAAGGACCTCCGTTAATATTGTATTTTGGGTCGGAAAGTATGGATTCATTGAGCTTGGTTTCATGAGTTATTTGTTAGTAATTACCGACGTTGTGCAGCACTAAGGAGGTGTTAGATGAAATTGTTTGCTACAACTATGTATTTGCTATAATTTTTTTTTTTTACATTGCTATTTGTGGTTTCATGGGTACTGGTTCAGTTGGTGTACCGCTTGCAGTGCTGGGAAGTGCTACACGCAGCATGGGCGGTATGAAAAGGAAAGTAGTGGAAACAGTGGACAAGGTGCTAGGATGAAACAATTATTTTAAGGATGACGATAGGAATGTGAAGATATCTCCATGACGATAGGAACATGGAGATATCAATGTTATCTTCACTGGCTGCCTGAGATACCATGTTTTATACTTACATTTATCCCAAAACATACATTGTATAAATATATATATATACATACATTGTGCCATGGGCACCTGAAAAGGAAGGAGATACTACTGAAATAAATGTTATTCTGATGATTTATTTATTTATGTGTAAGATCTTAAGTGTAGTTCTGCCTAAGTCACAGACACATACGCTATATAAAAGTACATTTAAGGATGGATGTATTAGTCAAAGCTTGTAGTAGCAAAATAAAGCAAGAAAAATAATATATTGTGTTTTTTTTCTTTCAGTTGTTTAACTAGGAGTGGTACACTAAGCTGAAAGCTTGTTTACAGGCAACTTAGGAACACATGGAAGTTAAGTTACTTGCACAGCGCCATCCAGTATGCAAGTGGGGGCTGTGGGATTCAAACCCAGATCTCTCAGATTTGCAGCTCAGAGCCTTAAACCACTGTGCTATACTGCATCCCTAGTTATGGCAGTCATCTGTTTTATGGTTCATGATGTCAGTGTAGTAAGCAGCAGTACATTGCACAGCAGGTATGTAATGTCAATAAGCAGGTCATGCAATAGATATGCTGAGCAGTTACTGAAGCAAGAAATGTATTTAGGATAGTAAAATATTCCTATTTGAAAACTGATAAATGTGTGACAGTTGTATCTCCATTTCAAGGAGGTCCTTAGGGGTGTCAATATATAATATAAAGTAGTTATAGTTTTCAAGTTGTCTGGTAATTGCTTTGTACTACCACTGTTACTAAATTTAAATTATTCTATGAAGAAAATTAAGTTATATAACCATCTGTAAATGTATTAAAACATTTACTTGTCCTTATAATGTAATGTATTAAGCGTTATTGCTAGTTTAAGAAGTCACATAACAATGCCCAGGGCATTAGGTTTCTGACCACACCCTGCCTTGTAGGGACTGACAGGCATCAGGGTGTGACTTGAGATTATCAACAGTAATGCTCATGCCATTCCACCTCCATCTGCACCCTGCAGCCAGTGACAGGTGTCGAGGTGTGCCTTTGACTCTCCAGCCCCAAAGTTCACTCCATTTTCTTATACAGTATTGTACCCATTTCATTGTATTTCCTTATGGAATGGAGTGAGTGTAAAGTTTGAACACCTCAAGGCACAACCTCGACACTTGTCTGTGTCTGAAGGGTAGGGTGAGGTGAAATGGAGTGAGCGTTATAAGCAATGACTCAAAGGCACACCCTAATGCCTGTCCATCTCAAATGGTGGAGGGTCACTTCAATACTTCACTGCCATTACTATTCTGCATGTCTGTCTATCTGTGTGTGTCTCTCTATCTATATGTCTATGTAATTATCTATCTTTTTTAATTGTTGAATTACTGTATGTTTATGTTTAACCGTATGTCGCTATGCATTTATTACTATGTGCAATATGTATTTTTATTATGTTCGGCGCCAGAGCCTCCAGGATGGGCGCTTTTAAATAAAATTTGCCTTGCCTTGCCTATCAGTTGCATGTATCAATATTTTACCTATTTCTAAAACAAACCTGCATATCACATTTGCCTGCACTCTGAGCACATACTTATGAAACTGTACATATTTGTACTCCACTTCTGCATAGACCTCATACTTTGCTAATATTCCCATTATCACAAACATAACTACCTTACCCTTATCAAAAGTGACCCCTCTGACAGTTGCTATCACATTTTCTCTGCTAACATCATTACATCTGACTAGAGATGCAGCAAAATTAAATTCCACCTCTGAAGTAGAATGTGAAGTGGCCACTTTGCATTATCATAATGCTACGCAAAGGAGGCATTGAAAAGGCCTCACTTCCTTTGTTATTATGACTTCGCATTGTTATTCCACCTTAGCTAAAGTAAGGTGGAATGACAATAATATAGGCACTTTAGACAGCATCCCCACACATCAGATAGCTTACAGTACTGTAAGTCACATGCTTTAGCCAGGCAGGAAGGAAGTGACTCATACAAGCATATACTTTCACTTTCTCCTTTGTAGAGGTAGAAGGAGAAAGCATTTTGTGAGGAGAGGAGAGTTCATTATTAGTTTCTTTCTTGAGCAAATTCCAAAACTCAAAAGCTTTTTAAAAGCTAATCATTTCATTTTTTCCTACTATATTGTCAGTTCTTTTGGTAACTGATTTCTTTGTTTCATAAGTTTTTGTGTGTGTTGGTGTGTGTGTGTGTGTGTGTGTGTGTGTGTGTGTGTTGTGTGTGTGCGTGTGTGTGGCGTGTGGAAGTCACTCATCACATCGGAGAGGGAAGGAGTGCTTTTTGTGTGATGGACAAGGGACAATATGTGGCCCATGGCTGGAGGGGAGTGTGCATGTGTGGAGGTTGTAGTCGGGTGGCGTTGGACCACTCCAGACTCTTTGGTCCTGCCCCTCCGAAAGCAGCAGCACCACCAGTGCCACCACCACATCCATCAAGTCTGCCATCACTACCACCACCACCACCACCAGCACTAGAAGCAGAGGCAGGAGCTCCAGCAGCACCACCTCCACAGCAGCAGGTGGAGCCCCAGGTGCATGACCATGCTGCTGGCACTACATCTGCCCCTCCCGTGCCTGGTCCCTGCCACTGCTCCCCCAGTTTGGCAGTTTTCAAATGTGTCGGGGGACAGCAGTCTTGTGGTGTGTCTGCTTTGTGGTGTGCAAGTGCACCGTGGCCCCTAGGGAAACACATCTGGGGACTGGGGCCAGACACACATATGTTGAACCACCACAAGGTGGAGTGGCAGGCTGCCACCGAACGGGCCAGGCCTCCACCTGCTAGTCCTTCTGAGGCAGTGGCAGAGGGTGCTGCTGTTGTGCATCGCTGCAGCAGGAGGAGGGCCACAGCAGCAGCTGCTCACCACTACCCCCACCACTGCCACCAGCACCACCTTCAACACCACCACCACTACCTGGTTTCTCCCCACACCAGTGGACCTCACAATGCCTGCAATGCCGGCAGACATAGCATTTTTGTGGGCTGCAGTGGAGGAAAATAATAAGAGGGTGGTGCTGTCCAGCAGCAGGTGGAGCAGCTTGATCAACACCAGTTGCAGATTGTGTCGATGCTCCATCTGCTGCTGGAACATCAAGGGATCACCCATTAGCTTTTTTCAGCACATCTCCACCCCCACTGCTGTAGTGTTTGTCTTTTGTTTATGTATAATAACAGACAGAGGGAAGGCCACAGTATTAGTATAAAGAGAAGCAGTCAGCAACAGAAGGTCCCACCCCGAAGGCTTACCCTCAGTTAAGCCTTTTAAGTATGTTGCAACATTTTCTTGTGTACGCAACATACTTTATTTTAATAAAGAAAAGTCAGCAACCTGAAAGTATGCGACACTATGGGGGGCTGCATTAGGGCGGGGCAGAATGGTGATACCCCATGCGCTTCAATACAAAAAGTATTGGAAGCACATGGCATCTCCACTGCACCTTTCCTTTCACATAATGGAGCCCCATAGTGTCCGTTCGCCATAGCTCTGGTCGCTTATTTCTTTTATTAAAATAAAGTATGTTATGCATGATTAAGCACTGCAACATACTTAAAAGGCTTAACCGGAGGGTAAGCCTTTTGCAGGTAGAGCTCCAGCTGTTGACTGCTTTCTAATTATATACATACACATACAGTTACATACATGCTCCTTATTGCCGTGTTATTATAATCTAGTGCCCTCAGTAATGTTTACTTTCTGTTGTGGAGTGGTTGTGGAAAAGCTGGTGTGAGCAGTGCAGGTATGATGTGCTAAATTGCATGTATGCAGTCAGTGTTGTTTCCTGTGTGTGTTTGTGTTTGTGTGAGAATCAGACATTGTGCAGCTTCTTGCAAACATATATTGCTGACTTGTTGCAGTGTTTATGGTATAAAGAATAGCTATAAGAATAAAGTATACTTTATTGTCACCATCATCTTCAGCGGTCTAAGTGATACGATAGTTTTTCAGAAGTGTCTGGCCAGAGTGCACGTTAGTCACATACTGCACACATAATTTTTAGGAGAGCATGTGTTTTTGTGCTATGATATCCACAAAGTCATGTGTGCACTGTGAGTGACTGAGGTGCACAGCGACCTGATACCTCTGAAAAATATCATATCACTGACTCGGCTAGTGCTGATGGTACACATAAAATATAATGCATATATTCTTTCTTATCTTTATTCTTGAGATACTACAACAAGTCACACCATATATGTTTGCATGAAGCTGACAATGTCTCACACACACAGGAAAGAACACTGATGGCACATGTAAACACTTCAAATCATGAGTCCCCACACAAAGTAAACATTACTAAGGCTCCAGAAATATTTCTTTTTGAAATAGACATTAAAGCAGCAGTGCAATGATCGGGTGAAAATTTTGACCTATACTTTTTATGCCATTTTACATTCCCACTTCACTTACCTCCTGACTTGTATGATACCATTCTTTCCAGTATTTGAGTCTGCTCTAGTACTTTTCTTCATGCCTGAAATAATAAAAGGAGTATTCCTTTAATAAGGTGTGAACTAGGTCTTGTCAGTATTTTCTGTTGTTTTCTCCATAGGTTGTTATATATTACTTCTGTTGTAAAATTAACAATTATGCAGCAGGCAGTGTTTTATGACCTCACAGAATAATATTTATTCAAAACAGCTGCAAATAGTGATGAAAACCTGGCCAGAGTCATATTAAAACCGTGCTCCTTTTTTTTCAGACATGAGGAAAAGTAATAAAGCAGACACAAATTGTGAAAAGAAGGTTATCATACAAGTCAAGAGGTAACTAGTGGCTGGCAAATGTAAAATAGCATAACAAAAATTTAGGTCAAAATTGTCACCGCACTGTTGCACTGCCTTGCTTTAATTTATAATTTAAGTATGACATTATGTGCTCACAATCACAAACACACAAAATGTAACTGTCTTGTGTCCAGAAAACTCCCAAGTGCTGAGGAAGTGAAATGGGAGCTTTTCACCACATGTAAAGTCCCCTGAATGTATTGCACAGTCACTCATGCGCAGAGTGGTCACACAGAGTCCCCAGAATTTTCTGCATCCCCAAAATGCCTCTGTCTTGTGTCCAGAAAGTTTACACACTCTGTGATGATGATGTACTCATGATGCACAGTGTCTTGGCAAACCGTGTGAAGAAGGGATAACATGACATGAATCCATTCAGTGTTCCAACAGAAATGATGACCATGAGAGAACTGTTGCTGGTCCAAAGTGTGCTGCGATTCCCACAAATGTGATGTGCTCACTTCAACCGGATGGAATGGTGCCCTTGTGTGTAGTCTAATAGTAGCTTTGTGAGTTGGTATAACATATATATATATATATATATATATATATATATATATATATATATATATATATATATGTATTTTCTAGGTGGGGTTGATATATATAAACATGTACTCATTGTATTGTTTTGCATCACAGGTCACACATACTGTTGGTGTGCACATTCCAGTGCTTGATGAGAAATGTTGGCATTGAAATTGAAATGGAATACTCTTAAGCCAATGAAGGTAAGTATTTTTTTTTGGGGGGGTATATTTGCAAGTAGGTCTCATCAATGGTTTATTATTTGGTTACTTCTTCAGATTTAATCTGCATCCTTCTCAGTCCGTAATGATGGTCATGGTCATTGATTGAAATGACTTTGCATGTTACATGTCTGCCTAGCTAGAGCTGGGGGCCTGATGTTGAAGTAGTTCTTTGGATAAGGCAACTATGACACAACAAAGCATCTGGAAGTTTCCTAAAAAGGAATGAAGGACTTATTACAACTTGATTGCAGCAGTAACATATTATGTTTAAGCCGTGGTATTCCATGGGTATCTGGATTAACACAGATAGCAAGCTGTCCCACTGCAATCATCAGATCACAACAATTCAGTACCAGGCTGTGTAACAAATATACTGTGTCAGTGTCCCTGCATCTCAACTCAAGTTACATTTCAAAACCGCATCTTGTCAAGTAACACAACCTGGGTTCAACTTTTTCAACACTGTCAGGCTGCACAGCTGCAAATTTTGAATGCAGTGCATGATATGTTGCAGAAATATTTTTGTGACGACACGTCACTTAGTTTATGAATACTCAGTTGGATTTGTTGCAGTCTTATGAAAAAAATGAACAGATAAAATAAAATTTATATACTTACCAGTATGGATTGGAAATGGATATTCCATAGGTTCCTGTAGACAGTACTACTGCTGTACCATTGATACAGACCTTCAACAAAGGAGAGTCGTTTGTTGTTAACCTGTTAAAAACAAAATAAGTTGACTGTATGTGTTTGACCATTGCAGCTCAGAAAAGCAACAGAAAAGAAAAACACAGCTAAAGGAAGTTGAATAGCATAAAAAACATTAGTAACATACTCACTTTATAGTTTTAATAGTAAGAAGCCTTGTGCCTGTGGCTGATGGATGTGGTCTCCTGTTTGACTCTCTGCCTTGGCATGGTCAATGATGGAAAACATTGTCACAATGACACTGGTGGTGGGTACTGGTGGTCATAGCTGTGGCACATGATGACATTCCCTCTCACATCTTCCTGCATCTGCTGGTTGTGGCAGTGGCGAACAGCGGTCTTATGGTGGTGGTAGTCCAGGGAACACATGGTCACATTCCCTATGGTGGCAGTGGAGAACAGTGGTCTTATGGTGGTGGTAGTTTGGGGACCAGGATATACTGTGCTCTGTGTTATAAACGTGATGATGTGACATATGGAATTTGAGTCAGTATGGTGGGACAGTGATTTAACTTTATGAAAAGAGAACATGCATCATACAAGACATGTGACAGCCTTTTAACCACTTAAGTTAAAACCTGCCAACATTAACTCCATCATGATTCCTCATCATCCTCAGAAAGAAAGCTACCCTTGCAGTCTTCTGTGTCTGAATTTGGACCTTGGGAAATTCTTTCTCCACTATGTTATCATCTACATCAGTGATAGACCACTTCATGCTGTCACTGCCACCAGGATGGTCCCTTTCTTCAACATCAGCAAAACCATAAGTATGCGGAGTACGAGTACTGAGGTTGCAGTCTGAGCTGGTATGTGCCTCTTATTCATTTTATGAATGTCAGCAAACTGACATTTGCAGGAGAGAGGTTTGTATGATGATCCCGAGCTATTGCACCTGCTGAGCTGAATACCCTCTCGACACTACACTGGAGGTTGGGCATGCCAGGTACTTCAGTGCCACAGCGGTCAGCTCTGGCCATTCACTGACTTTTCCACTCCAGTATAAAGGGATCATCAGTGATTGACAGATTCCGTTTTTCAGACACATATGACTTAACCATTCGCTGTGCTGCTCACGTCCAGTGTTTGATGCATCATCCTGTTCTCTGGAATCATTTATATCACAAACCCACTTGGGACAAAGTCTCCCAAAGTGGGTTAACACCAGCTGCTTTTGATGACAGACCACCTGGAACTGCAGTCCCTTCCCTTACAGGATATGCTTGATACTACCCTCCAGGTTCACCTTCAGCCTGATTATGCTGCTCAGGTTTCCTGACCTTGGCACGTGACTTCTGTGCCCCATGAACCAAGTGCACCAGTTGCCCACTGACATTTTGTACCTGTTCAGGCCCACCCTCCAGTACTGAGGCAATTCCACGTTTGTATCGTGGGTCCAGCATTATTGCTATTGCAAAGTTGTCACTACACTGAATGCTCAAGATGTGATGATTCTGGTTGAATACTGTCAGCATGTGTTTCAGCAACACGCTGCTAGCACTGTCTCCAGCAACATCAAGGCTATGCTGTACATTCACCAATGTCTGCCTCAGCACCCACAGCAGTGGAATTGATTGGCTAATGGAGGCAGACTGCCACCCACCGCTTGTGTGGCATGTTCAAAAGGCCTCAAGATTCTTATTACAGAGTCCATGAGGCCACTGTTCAGTCATCATAGACATGGAGGCTCCGGAACTGTCATGGCTAGTGTGCATGACAAGATAGTCTGAGATGGCTTTGTACTGTTCTACAACCTCTCTGCCATGTTTAAAGTGGAGTTCCACCAGGTGACAACTTCCAGCTCAGCGGTGCTGCGGGGAGGCTGTTTCGGATCTGCAGCTGCGAGGTTGGTCACAGGCCTTGCCAAAGCGTGAAAAAGTGAGAACAGATACAGCGTGCAACTGTCAGCATTTCCTTTATATCAGGGGTGCTGCAGAAACTCCTGCACCACAAGATTTAAACAGTGGGCCATGCATAGAATCCAAAAAGCCACCATTCATGACGATTTATCACATTGACCTATTGTCACTTGCTATGAACCCAGCTCTCAGGGACAGGGGTTCAGCCACTTGTCAGTTTCAATCAGTACCATGTCCAAGATGTTTTCCACCAGTGTGTGAACAGGTCACATTGTGCATAGCAGTCGTTGCATGCTGTCAATTCTTGGAAGATTGCTACCATGACACTCCACCTAACTACACTGATTATTCACATTACCAACAGCACAAACAACCTCTAGCACCTGCACCCAGTGTGCAGTTATACACAAATATGAACTCCCACTGTTTTGCCACTTGTCCACATATCCATACTCTAAATGGATGAATGCAGAGGAGGAATGTTGAAGGTAAGTCTTATTGAGTCAGATGCAGTCACGATACAACTTGGGGACAGCACGGGTCAAAAGTATGTCCTGGATGGGACTGTCCATTTTGAACAAGCACATGCAGCAAACAGCAGGAACGCAGAATTCTCCACAAAGGAGAAGGGCAAAAGATCAACTGCCAGCATTTCAGCTACAGCAACACTAAGTTCTTGTGACACTGTATGATTGGGTGAGTACTTCAGCTTATGCACAAAAATGCTCTATAACGTGGGCTGACAAACATTTTAAATGGGGTGTGATGGCAAATGGTTCTGCTCTGCGAATGGCAGGGGTGGAGTGTGGACATGTAATGAAGACAGTTGCGAGGTGATGACAAAACCAGAAATGCAGTTATTTTCTCAGATTTAGCAACAGGGTTGATGTACCACTTGCACTACACATACTGCATTGACCACCACCACCACCACCAAACTGCTACTCCCACCACCACCGGACAAGACTTAAAATCATTTTGCTCTTCTACCTCATCATGCCTGTAGTAATCCTCTGCTGTTATTTCATCACTACTGCACACATTTAATTTTCTACTTGATGCTACAGTCATGGAAAGGTATAATATGCTCATTATGGTTGATGAAGAGGGTGAACGCCCACTGTGGTACACTTATTAGCTGCCATCTTGTTCTGAGTCCACAGTGCCATGTGCCCATTCTTAAGATGTGCATCTGTCCCCTGTGCCCAGATGGCCTCTTACCTTGACTCACATGCACCTGGCAAACCTGGCAGATTGCAACTGACTCATCATTTGCATCTTCCACAAAAATCCCAAACAAGGGATTTTGATGCTCTAGTTTTAACATGTCCCCTCTGATGCTGCTTATTGACTCCATTTTTATGTTTGCTTGCACGCATGTGCAGAAACATAGTGCCATGAACGGAGATTTCGGAGGTGTGTCACCTCCTGCTCCAATTCAGGCACTGGGCTGGCAGGCGTCGCCCCTGTAAGCCAATGCATTTTGGAGCTTCTGCTGACATGCTCCAAAATGCAGTAGCACTCTGATTGAAAGGGGAGTTACGCTTTGAGTGAGCAGCAATAAGAAGCTGCCTCATGCAGCTCCCCAGCTGCAGGGCGTGCGTTCCCCCACTAGCGTGAAGCTGACGGGTGCCCAATCCTCGACGGCTGAGCTGCATCGCTCTCCTCCCCCTTCATAGTTGGTGCCACGCTGGGAGCCCACCCCAGTGTGGCAATCAGTACGTTGCAGACGGGTGCCAATACCGTCGGCTGAACACCCCCAAAGTCCTTAAAGCACGCTGGGAGCCCACCCCAGTGTGGCAAACGTCCCACGGTGCTTTTTATTTTTTTTGCTGACGGGTGCCCAATCCTCGCCGGCTGAACACCCCCTCAAAGTCCTTGGGCCATGCTGGGAGCCCACCCCAGTGTGGCAAGCTGTCCCACAACGTCTTTTTTTTAACCTGTAAAAAAACGGTCCTGCAGCGCCTCCCAGCCCCTCCCACAACCCGCACCCCACCGCTATCTAGCTTCTCCCACACCCCCCACCCCATACCTACCGGACTCTGCACGATGATCTTCGTGGACCGAACAGGTCTGCACTCTTCAAAGCCGACCGCGAACTGAGGAAATGCGGTAAGCTGTATAATGGGCTAGATAGGAGGGTTCAACTTTATTGCATATCTCAGGCATTTTTGGGAATTTTTGACAAATTTCAACATGGGTTTTTGGGACCCTTCATGGACGATGTCACTGCTCATGGTGTTGAGTTCAGGTCTGCTGGTGATTTCACGCAGTGACTGTGCAGTGACCGCAACCACCCTTCGGACTGAATACTGCCATGACAGTGACATCATTCATGAGAAGGGGCCCAAAACCCCATGTTGAAAATTTGCGCCAAAATTCCAAAAATAACTGTTTAACGAGCATGTGCACAGTTCCTACGCAGGCTCGTAAGTTCACGAAATTTCAATATTTTCCTCCAGATTTTCAACATTGCCATTTCACCACACCGTCTTACGAGTAGTACAGCTGTCATTTTCACATCTCACCCTAAATGTGTTTCCGCCCTTAGCGCAGAATGGCACAGTCGGTGTGCGAAATCAATGTACGACAAATTAAGAAAATCACAGTGACACCGTTCATGAGCAGAGGTCTTGAAATGGCTATGTTAAAATTTGGTGAAAAATTCCTAAAATGACTGTTTTACGAGTGTGCGTTGCACAGTTCCCACGCACGCCTGTAGGGTTTGCGAATTTTCAATATTTCCACTCCAGATTTCCAACATTGCCATTTTTCCATACCTCCTTATGAGCAGTACAGCTGTCATTTTCATATCCTGCCCAAAATGTGTTTCCGCCCATGTAGCGCACAATGGGCATGAGTCGATTGTGCAAGCTCAATGTATAGGACACATTAACAAAACCACAGTGACACTGTTCATGAGCAGAGGTCTTAAAATGGCTATGTTGAAAATTTGGTGACAAAAGTCCATAAAATGACTGTGTTACGAGTGAGCATTGTGCAGTTTCCACGCATCCTCGTTAGTTCATGACTTTGTAATATTTTCAGTCCAGATTTTCACTAGTGGCATTTTTCAACACTTCCTTATGAACAGTACAGCTGCCATTTTTCACAACATGGCCGAAGTGTGTTTTCACACTTTCAGTGCAGAGATGCTGGTCGCTGTGGGAAATCATTGTTCAGCACAGATAAAGAAAATCACAGTGACACTGTTCATGATTGGAGGCACCAAAATGCCTGAGTTCACAATCTGCTATAAAATATCCCCAACCTACATATGTAACGGTGTGCGTTGCACAGTTTCTGTATCATCGTGACTTCACCATTTTTTTAAATATTTTTACTAACATTTGCAACATAGCCATTTTACACCTCCCCATGAGAGTACAGCTGTCATTTTTTACAACCTGTTGAATATTTTTGCACCTGTGGTGCTAAATCCCATAGTCACTGTGCATAAGCAGCTTCCACTAAACTGATATTCCCCTGTTCAGGAGGTGGGGTCACAAAACAAACATGTTGAAAATTTGGAGTTAAAATACCAACGAATGCCTGAGGTATTAGGCTTTTCAACTAAATCGCCCAACCCTATAGAGAATGACAGGAATCAGGGGTGTGCCTTGGGATTCTTGCCTGTGATGCTCATACCATTCCACACCCTGCAGTCACTGGAAGGCATCGAGGTATGCCTTGGACTCTTCCCCAAACTTCACCCCATTCTCCTATATCGCACCCATCTCACTGTATTTCCTAATGAAATGGGGTGCACATAAAGACCAAAGACCCCAAGGAACCGTGACACTTGTCAGTCTCTGCAGAGTGGGGTGTGGTGAAATGGCATGGCCGTTATGCCTGACGACCCAAATGCACACCCAATGCCTGTCACTCTGCAGGGTGGTGGTGGGGTTGGCTTCAGTTCAATACTTCACTGACATTCCTATTACGCAGCTCTGTAACTTCTACACTACCACTGCCAATGCCAGTAAGCAAACATTCGGCATTGACAAATGCTTGTTTAAGCCATGAAGTGAGGGTGTGCTACATGATTTTCAGGCAGGACACACTTGGACTGCAACTGACCACCACGACTACCTATCATTATTACTGGGTCATCATCATCAACTGAAACTGGTAAATCACAACTTTTACATGTGGGGAGAATGCAAACAGACCCAGACACAGCCACCTTGAGTTTCCATTTCTCCAGTTCCCAACAGAGGTCACTGACATCATCATCATACTGATCAACATCATCCACATCTTCTGCTTGGATGCTGGCATGTGGACTACATGTTGCAGCCACAGCAACATCATCATCATCAGCACCACCAACACCGACATTTTTCACCACACTGTGAATCACTGCATGGCAAATGCATGACCTGAACTGTGGTGGAAGAAATGTCACTTTGTTGCTATTGTTGACATGATGACAAGAATCCGCATGTTAGTTACTGGGATGTTACTGGGGAGTATGACATCATCTACACTGTCACTCTCTGCCACTGCTTCACACTCCACTACATTTTGGACATGGTAAACTGGTCAGAACTGGAACTTGAGGCAGCAATACTCATACCACCACCAGCAGCTGCACTAACACCACCAACTGGGACAACATCATCTCCTCCAACTACGAGTGAAGCTACTGATTGCGCTGTAAAAATCATTGAAGGAGAATACCTTTCCTCACATCAGCTATGCACTTATGTGACTGTGTACTACTACCACGTCCACAGACAATCTTACCACTGCCAGCAGTGATATGGCGAGAAACAGCTTGCTTACACATCTCTTTGTGGGCATTTGGGGGATCAACAGGAATATGCTAAACAAATTCAGGTTTTGGAACGCTCACTCTGGGTGGGGACTGGGGGGTCGCTGTATGTGAAGCCAAAAACAACTGTGGCTTCAATAACAGATACAGATGCAAAGTTCAACAACACCTTAACTAACCAGTGGTGTTCTCAAGTCACAAACAATCCAATCTGGAAAAGAATATCTTTTGCCGGGGGCACTGACTGCAGATTACTGCAGTGCAAAACACAAAAGATACTACAATGGCAGTACAAAATCAAGCAGCTGCAGTTCATAGCAGGTTCACACTGCTGCGCCTGCAATTACACTGTGGCACTATAAAAGGTATATTATTTGATGTCACGTCATGCACTGCACACACACTCACACACACATGGAATTTGTCTACAAGTAATACATAACAAATTTAAAACTTCAGTAATATACAAGTTTTTTAAACAACCTCAATGCTGCACCAGGTCCTCAAGACCACAACACACACAACTAGCAAAAAGTCAACAATTACTGAAAATATTACTGTGTGTACAATAACACAGTCATTTATACAAGAACAATATAACCAAAAACAAAGAACTCCCTATTTCTCCAACTTAAATCTACCAACACCAAATACGCCCCTCCCCAAATCACACTTCCACTGTCTCTTAATATACAAACTGAATATTGTACATTAACATTCAAAATCCCCACACAAACAATAAAAACTCGATGATATGAACACAGGAGAGTTTCCTATAATTGATGAACTAAAATTTCAGCAAAAAACCCTCAAAAATACTTTTAACAGCTTTTAGAAGGTTTAAATCACAGAGATCTCTCAGAGCAGGCTGTCTCCTACTGCTTCCTACATACACTACCCGAACTGAGGCTGTGCAGAACAATCTAGAGCCCATGTGACCTGAAATCCATGAATCACTGCAAAATTCACCTTTGGAGCTTAAAACAAGGCAAAGTGAGATGAAGTACATTGTTTTCAATGTACTTTGCCTTACAAATTAGTGGAGTAGTGGCTTGGGAGG
Source organism: Neoceratodus forsteri (assembly GCA_016271365.2). Lineage (NCBI taxonomy): Eukaryota > Metazoa > Chordata > Ceratodontiformes > Ceratodontidae > Neoceratodus > Neoceratodus forsteri. The sequence continues at coordinate 1,681,755,532 of CM028129.1, read as the reverse complement.
ATGAAGTAATGTGAAGTCATTGGTTTCAATGGACTTTGTGTTACCCATTTATAACACAAAGTACTCCACTTCACATTGTGGAGCACTCTCTGATTTGCCTTCACTTCATGAATCACTCCATGGAACGAATTGAGGCCACTTCACCCATCTCTACACCCGACTTTCTGACATCAACACATTGCTTAAATATAACTTACATTACTTCATGGACAAAACCCTGTTTCTCTGAAAAAGAAACTAAATAATCCCAAGGTTGAACATATGCCAGCCATTACTTTCTATTGTACTGCCATCTTCTTTACCATCATATGGATTTGCATATGCTTCCCATGATGCTTTGCATTATTGGGGTATGTGCAATTGTGTTTTCTTTAAAAATTTGGCTGTCTGGCCAATATCATATGGGATAACGCATACTTCAGTAGCATTTGCTCTGGGGTTCTTTTGTAAATCTATATTGCTTCCTATTCCTTCCATTAAAATGTACACCTCCATATATTTTTCTAATAATGTATATGCCTTCCTTAGAACAGAAACTAAAACAAATCTTACTACTTACAAATCTCTCCATACCTCCTTAACAATTCCACACAACTTCACTAACTTCATTATGCAGCCGTGGTGGATCTGACGGACTTGTTGTAAGTCCTGTTGACTTTGTGATGATACATTGCTCCCTTTTCTAAAACAGTATTATCCTCATTATTCAAAGAAGTGATACAAGGTCAGATTTAAGAAGGCATATATTAACTAAGATACCTCACAAGTGCTTTTCAATTTTACCATACCTATGATAGGTTGGGATTGCAAGCGTAATGTTTTTAATATACCCTAAATTACTGTCACAGTATTTAGTGCAATCAATCTAGTCATTACTATACCTAAGTCTAAGAATGTTACTGGGGGCCAGTCTGTTGTGCAGTGGTAGTGTCACCCCTCATAACACTGGTGAACTAAATTAATTATGAGCCCAGGTCATCAGAGGGCTGGCCATGGGAGAAGGATTTGGGATCCCAGAGGGTGCTCTCTTCCTCTGGCAAGGGACGGGATGGTAAACCCTGCAGTACCACAAGCTGGGTGACCCCAGGTGGTGGTACAGCTGAAGGGACCTATGTCAGGAGGGCAGGATGCTGTCAGACATTGCAGTTCATGTGCACACCTTTCATGCATAGGACATGCATCTGTGAAAGTGTCCTCATGGGACTGGATTGTAACTTGCAACTAAAGGGGAATTCCTCATCTGAGAAATGTGATAGCCCTGGGCACCCACATGCCTCACACCCATGGACCCAAAGCAGCCTCTCCATCTCCATTTCATTCCAGAGGGATTGCGGTGTCAGAGAATCCCACCTTGAAAGGCACGGAGTTCTCAAGAGGAAAGTAAATCCTCAGAGATAGCTAGGTGATGGGGCTTGGGTAACTCAGGGGCCAGAAGTGGGATATCCACTAGATAGGGAGAAAAACAGTGTGTTCTCAAAAAAAAATGTTTGTTACTGGGAAACATTTTAAATCTATAAGAACTAAAATAGCTTGGTAGTCTGATCTCTTTAGGTTTCCCAAATACGATTTTAGGATTGTGTAAAAGTTGTTTGTGCTAACCACAGTGAAGATCGAATTTGATATACTAGGTAATACTACTATAGCTTCCTGCCAATGGAGGGTAAAATACAGTAAAGTAATTTGTTGATATAGTAGCTGTAGTGCTTGTCGCTGTAGTTGTAGTCATGATTTTGTGTTCACTTTTATGTGCCAGGCTGTTTTAACTTCACTGTTATTACAGTACATAGTACCCATGAAAAAGTGAAGTAGCTGGTGGTGAGCAGAAAGCAGGCTTGTCTACAGCAATGGAAGGTATTTCTGGGGAAGTAGTTCCAGCAGACCAAAGGAAAGGATCTTATTATTGCTAAAGTGCTGAAGGCAGCACTGGTAAGACCTGGCAGGTACCTGGCAGGTAAAGTTGAAGGACTGAATACTCACTTAACCACTATAGGAACAAAGGTTGAGCTTTCAGCTACTGAGTCTAACACAGTGCCAGAGATTCAGGAAGAACTACTGTGATGACTATAGGGTTTAATAAAGAAAAGATCTTGTGATTCCAAGTGGGCACCTTGAAAACACAGTGAGACCTACTAACATTTGTCTTCTTGGCTTGCGAAGCCTGTGGAGGAGATTCTCCTTGAGGCTTAGCAATTAGTTGATTTCTCTTTGTGTTACATACTCCACCAGTACATCAATAACCACTATCAATCATCTATGGAGAATCAATAGCAACAGTTGTAGTACCCATGGATTGGTGGGTGTTTAGTGTGGCTCCACTTCACCAGGGGATGATAGGGAAAATCCAGGTAACTATAAGATGGTGAGCTTGATATCAATAGTGGAAAAACTTCTGAAGACATTTATTGAAGAGATGGCAGCATTCTTGGAGAGAAGAACATAATGGGTGGGAACCAGCATGGTCTCATGAGGAGCCGTTGCGTTAGATCAATTCATTAATGCGGTGACAAAAATGAGAGGCCAAGCAGTGGATGTGCTATTCCTAGATTTTAGCAAGGCATTTGACCCAGTACCACAGAGGAGGATGATAAGGAAGATAAGCCAACTAGGCCTAGAGGATGGGACAACTGGATAGAAACTGATTGACTAACAGAACTCAGAGGGTGGCTCTAAATGGTAAGTTCTTTAAAGATAGGACAGTGACTGCTGGAGTACAGCAGGGTTCAGCTTTGGGACCACTACTTTCCAATACGTATATCTTTTACATATGTGCGGGTATTCAGGGCAATGTAAGTTTATTTGCAGATGACACAAAGCTCTGTGGGAGGGCCGACAGCGAAGAAGAAGGAGTTAACATCATGAGTCAGGATGTGAGAAGACTAGAGAAATGGTCTGGTATTTGGCAGTTGAAATTCAATGTCAAAAATGCAAGGCACTGCTTATAGGGAAAAGAATCTTGGAATGGTTTATTATATTGGTGGGACACCAGCAGAGAACATGAAGGAGTAGACCTGTGGGTGATGGTGAAAAACAACGTATATCCATCTTCTTAGTGCAATAATGCATACTGGGACTAGCAAACTGCTGAAGTGCATAGGGAGAGGTATTACTAGTAGAAGGAGGAGGGAGGCAGTACTGCCTCTGTATACAGTAGCTCACTGGTCAGGCTGCATCTGGAGTATGGTGTGTAATGCTGGGGTTCATGTTTAACAAAGGATAATGATAGATTAGAGGCAGTGCAGAGAATGGCAACAAAGATAATCCAGGGTGTCTGGATTTTTCATATTCAAATGGAATTGAATTTTTGGGGAAATAGTATTTTATTAGATTGTTTTCATTAATACAATGATAAAAGATATAGATAGTACAGCTTCTACATACCAAGGTCATTCCAACTTGATACACCATATCCAATGCCTTTACACATTTTTACTTCTCTTTGTGGCTTAGCACTGTATTTCAGCATTCGGCTTTACAGATGCCAATTAAAAGAATAACCCATCCATTATATTGGCTCTAAGAGCCTCACCCCTAATGACTAAGGAGAGTGACCACCAGTCTCCTCCTTCTCCATAACGGCTTTTCTTATGTACAAAGCTTAAGGGTTGCATCCCTCCCAATGAAAATACCTAGTATCACTGATGAACCATCATTGCATCACCCATGAGAAATTGAACTTCTTTACAATTGATCTCTATCTGATTAAAGTTCTACCACAATTAGTTGGATAGATTGAACCATGGATGCCTTCTGAGGTGAGAGAAGCTGAGAGAATAGTTATAGAGATAAAAAGGAAGAAAAGAGCAACAGAGTAGAGAGAGTGAAGCAAGAAGGAAAGTGGAAGAGTAAGCCTGGTCTCCGAAGTAGGGTGTCCCAAGGGGGCATTAGAGGGCATTGCTGGGTCTCTTATATTTATATACTAGCTCAAGTCCGCTAATATCTGCAGAATGTCCTTGTTCTCCTTGGGATTGAAAATGTAAAAAGGATAGCCATCTGGCCTTAAACTTATCAGTTTGGGATCTTAGCTTGGCTGGTAGCTGTTCCATCTGCATGGTTTGTAGACGGAGTGCATACCATAGGTCCCTGTGGAGTATTTACTCGAGCCATCTTTTTGGTAATTGCTTTCAGTGCTGCTGCCAACAACATGCAATGGAATTTTGCAGAATTTCAGAAATTTCTTCCTAATTCTGCAGAATTTAATTTGCAGCAGAATTCCACAATTTGAAAACAGAATGTTTTCCTGAATTAGTACAAGAATAGTAAATTTATTTATTTATTCTGAAAAATGAACTTCCACTAGCTGTCATGTGTTTATACTGGAAAGAGGAAGAGATTCAAAAGACATGAGAAAGTACTATTTCACAGAAAGAGAAGTGAATAGGTAGAACAAACTTCAAACAATGGTGTGGAAGTAGAGACAATATCAGGGTTCAAGAGAAATGGGATGCCCTGAGGGAATTATAAGATGTGATCATACAAAGCAGAGGGAAGGATGAAGGAGTATGAGAGAAATAACTTCAGATTCTGAGTAGGGAATCTTGGGAGTTGTGAAAGACCATAGACTGTTCAGGTCTTTTCTGTCTTTCTGTTTTCTATGTTTCTACAAATCTATTGAATTACCCAGAGAAAGTTTATGGCGGGGGCTATGCCATTCGATCCTGGATCTCCGTGAAAAGCAGCATCATTGCCACTGAACTGTCGAACTTGCTAAGTGTGTGTTTTCTTCCATTCACAATGAAAACATAAAGGAATTAAAGCTGTTACATGCTACTTGGGTTCCATGTCATTTGGGTGATGCAAAAAGAGCGCGCCACAACAGCTAACACAACAACAGCTACAACAATAACAGTGATGGCAGCTACAGCAACAGATCAGAATGTTCACTGCACAGATCCAATGTCCACATTTTGTTTTATGGGGGCTCTGCTCCACACCCCATTTGGTTCTGGCTGCCTAAACCTCCTGAGAGGAGACTTTTATTACATAAGAGACACCTGTTGGAGACCCTAGTAATTTTCATTTAATATAATTTTATTTTTCATATTGAAGGCATGTGAACAAGTCTGCCCATTTTCACAAGTGTCCAGTCAAATGACAACAGGCATGAAATCAAATATACAACGTGGAGGGACAATGTGTCCAATATATACATATGGTTGCAACAACAACTGTAAAACACTTGACAGTATGAGTGAAGTGGACAGAAATGCCTTAGTGAGGTGCACGTTGTTATGGGCAGGAACAGACAGAATTTAGCCAAGAGGTGATGTTTCAGGTTACTTTTGAATATTACAAGGAATGAATACTGAATGAGAGGAAGGAGGCTGTTAAAGAGATGGCTAAGGAGTGAAGTCCTTGGGTAGTGTGGCAGAAAGGAACTGAAAAGGAGTGATGGGGTGGATCTGGTGGGCCTCTGGAAGCCTGAAATGATGATATTAGGAGCAATTCCTGGTGGATTTTAAAGAAAAGGTCTGGATATTGTAGTTAAATCTATCTTTAAGAGATAGCTAATTGTCTGCCTTGTAAAGGTTGCAGTGATACATGTGTCAGGGAGGCCAGTGACGAACCTGATGATGCTATGGTAGGTGACTCTTAACTTATTGAAGGTGTTTTGGAATGGAAAGGAGGAGTAAACAATAGATTCGTAATTGAGGAGTGGAAGCAGAAAGCAACAGTATTTGTGACCAGTGTCCTAATATTGGGAATGAGGAATTGTTAACTTGATATAACATCCCAAGCCTTTGGTGTATTTGTTTGATGAGATGGGTGATGTGGTAATCGTAAGAAAGGTGGCAGTCTAACTGAATACCAGGGTATCTAAATTCAGTGACTGTTTCGATGATATTGCTGTCATTAGTGAAAATGAAATCAATGTTTCTTTCTAGCACCAGAGAAACCATGGATTTTGTTTTTGGCATTGAGGACAAGACCATGAGAGGAGAACCAGGAGTGGAGCTTATTGAAATTGTGCTGAAGTTTTTCGAGGAGAGTTTTGGGACATTGTCTTTGCAAAAAAGCAGTACCATTGCCACTGGACTGTTGTACTTGCTATGTAGTATATTTTTCTTCCATTCACAATGAAAAACATTTACGGAATTAAACCTGGGGTGGTTAGTGTTATTATAATTGGTTTTGTTTTTTTTGTTTTGTTGTGTTGTTGCAGCATGTGCTGGCCTCTAATCCCCACAGTGGTGCGCTACTCTTCCTCCTCTCTTTGTACCCTTCACCCTTTTTATTCTTCCCTCTCTAATTTGAGATCTACCAGTGCTGTAGAGCACTGGGAATTATCTTGTAGAGGGAGATGGGTGACGGGTTATGAACAGGGAGGAGAGATGAGGGGGCATCGTATTAGGGTAGTTGGATCCAGAAGGTGCCCTGGGGTGAAATGAAACCCAGATCATGGTTCGTCATGTCTGGTGCCCATACCAAGGGCACTACCGAATTTGGTAGGCAGATGGTCCGGACAGCCTCAAGGTTCATCCAACTCGGAGGTGTTGTGCAATGCCAGGTCCATCAGAAACAAGATGGCTATTATTGCTGATCTTGTTGGTTCAGTGGACCTGGTTTGCATCACTGAGACCTGGCTGGATGAAAATCCAGGCCCCATATTGGAGACTATGACTCCGGCTGGGTCCTGATGATACACCACCCAAGATTGGATCGTGGGGGAGGGTTGCGATCTGTTTCAAGACTGAACTGGGCCTCACGAGTGTAGTAGTTGAAGATTCTGAGTCCTTCAAGTGTACAGTGGTAGCAGGTGTAGGCATTTGAATCGTTCTCATCTACCATCCACCCGGGGATGGGGGCGATTCCTTCAGGAAGGGGTGGACTTAAGTAGTCGACATGACATTTGAATCATCCAGATTGATGGTTCTGGGTGATTTAAATGCCTGGGTCGATGATGAACTCTCACAATTGGTCAGCACTTCCTCCAGTTAATGACTTCTCTGGGCCTTATACAGGTGGTTTCCACTGCTACCCATAAACATGGACACTCTTTGGACTTAGTCTTCTTGCTAGGGATCAAGCCTCCGAAGTGGGGGTGGAACCAGTCATTTGGTCAGATCACTACACCATGGGGTTCAGTTTTGCACCCCTTAGAAGGCCTACCACTGTGGAGATGATTAGGTACCATCTTTTATGGGATATAAATTCCCAAGGCCTTGCAGCGGTGCTTGACCTATCGTCCCCGTGTTGGAGAAGTGATCCAGAGACCCTTGTGTCAGCTTATAATTTGGCTGTATGGTGGCTCTGGATTCTATCTCCTGTCCTTGTGTGCCCCCTCCTTTACCCCAATTCCACTTGGTTTGATGGGACATTGAGGAAGATGTGGAGACAGGGGCGAAAGTTAGAACGTTGCTGGTGTAGATCCGCCCTTGATGCCAATCACCTTAGATTGATTGACCATTATTTAGTCTATCAATCTGCAGTCACCCATAAGAAGGCAGAATTCCTGTCCAGGGAGATAGCAGTTGCTCGAAACCGACCAGCTCAGCTATTTTGAACTGTAGACAGACTGTGCAACCCAGCCTGTCTGCAAGTTCGAAAGCTTTTCACAATTAGAGTGCAATGAGCTTGCTCGATGTTTTGCAAATAAGGTGGCCGACATCAGAGACGGATCAGCAACCGGCAACTTCTAGGAGGTTGTGGTCAGTCAGTGCGAGTTCGCTATACCTCAGTTTTCTTGGAGTTCCTTCAGTCGGCTAGATTTCATGGATGTCATGAGGATTATTCAGGTGTGCATCCTACATGCTGTAGTTTGGATCCTGGGCCAACCTCCTAATTTTGGGTTGTATTGATATAATCGGTCCAGTCCTTGTGTGAATAGTCTGGTGCTCCTTGAAGTCAGGTGAGTTTCCAGCTCCCTGAAAGAGGTGGTAGTGACACCACTCTTGAAGAAAGCTACTCTGGACCTGGACTGTTTCAGTAACTACAGACCTATCTCTAACCTTCCCTTTGTTGGGAAGGTGATTGAAAAGTAGTGGCAGCTCAACTGGAGGACCATTTAACCATCCATGACATCTATGAACCCCTCCAGTCCATTTTTGGAAAAGACATTTTACTAAGACAGCACTGGTTCGGGTGCTCAATGCTCTCCTGAGGCGAGAGATCAGAAGAGATATTCCATCTTGGTTCTCCTAGATCTCTCTTCAGCTTTTGACACTGTGGATCGCATGGTATTGATAGCACGCCTGAGGCATTTATGTGGAATATCGGGAACCATCCTTCAATGGTTCACCTCTTTCCTCATGGGAGATCAAAAGAGTTGTGTCGGAATTTTTCCTCGGGCCCAATGGCTTTGTTGTGTGGGTGCCTCAGGTTCTGTGCTGTCACCCACGTTATCGCAGTATATTCGACCCTCGGAACACTGTAAGATCGGTATGGGCTGAGGTTTCACTGTTACACAGATGATACCCAGCTAAACCTGTCTTTTTCACCTGACCAGGATGGAGTCTCTCAGTCCTTAACAACTGTCTGAAAGAAATCCAGAAGTGGATGGATTCTAGCTGGCTGAAGTTGAACTCAGAAAAGATGGAGGTATTGGTTGTGGACCCTGGTCAACAGATAGAGGGTTGGGTGCTGGTGTGCCCTCAGGAATTTTCCTTGGTGGCATTTCCTTCCAACCTCTGAATGGATCGTAACCTGGGGTTGTCTTGGATGATAGACTGACCCTGCAGTCACAGGTGTCAGCTGTCATCAAGACCTCCTTTCACATCTTAGGAATATTGCCAGAGTTAAGTACCTGGTTCCGTTTGATGACCTTCCAACACTGGTCCACGCTTTTGTGTCCTCGCACTTAGACTACTGCAACTCCTTTACTTTGTGCTTTCAGGGTTGAAATTCACCGCCTGCAGCTGGTGCAGAATGCAGCAGCCTGGGTTTGACAGGTTCTAGTAGATCCTGTCATATTACTCTGTGTGTGAACTGCACTGGCTGCCTATACGGTGGCGGATCACCTTTAAAGTCAGTTTACTGACTTTTAAAGCCCTTCACGGTCAGCGTCCGGCCTATCTGAAAGAACTTCTGGTTCCTTACTCCCCTGGTCAATCGCCCACTTGGCTGATGAGGGGTTGCTAGAGATTCCTAGGGTGAATCTTAAATCATCTGGCTCTAGAGCATTTTCTTATGCTGCGCCAACCCTTTGGAATTCTTTACCCTGTCGGTTACGGAGTGCACCTCCATGGAGGAATTTAAGAGAGGACTAAAACTTTCCTCTGGCAGTCGGCCTTTTAGAAAACTGAATCGTACTTGCAATTTGATTTTTATGGATTTTAATGTCTGTTTTAAATTGTTTAATCTGTGAAGCGCTTTGGATTTGGAAAAGTGCTGTATAAATGAAAAAAATATTATTATTATAATAAATGTTACTTTTAGATTTGAAACTCAAATGAAGTTACTCTTCCCCTGATTGTGAAGTGAAAGCCCACTCATTCTTGCATGACAGACCACTGTATGCAAGATAAAAATACAGTGGCTCTGTGTGATTAGCTGAAATCACATACAGTAAGTGATATATAATGATATATATTTTATTTGTATTTATTTATTTATTGCATACGATTGGAATTACAAACCTTTGAGTCACAGACTCTTTTGCAAAGGCTCCACGTCGGTTACAGAGGGTGGAGGAGTACATAAAATACAGGAAACATACATAGTCAAGCAGTATTCAGGAAAACATACATTAACAGTCAGCATTCATAAACAGTACTGGCAATGCAGTCCAGGCTTTAACTTAGTTTACCAGAGACAGTGGTAGGCAGCTATCAGGATTCCATTAGTTAGAGATAGGTAGGAAGCAGATTCATAGGGTCGAGGAGGACCCTGAGTCAGTTGTAGGGGTATGGGGGCACACGAGGTGGGAAGGAGATTAGCCACAGTCACAGTTCGCAGTCTCAAGTAGGTGAACTTTGAGCCCTGCTTTGAATAGGGAAATGCTATGGGTCTGAGAGATCTGGGAGGTAGAGCATTTAGCCAAAGGAGCACGGTACCAGAAAGATCTTTGGCCTAGAGATGTTCTACAGTGGGGACCTGGAATGAGGAGTTTGCTGCGAGCTGTGTATTTCGCCTGTGGGGACTGGGCTGATTAAAGGGAGGAGGCCAAGGGGCAAGCTGGAGATGTATATTTTGCGAGGGGCAGGTGTGAAACTTTAGTCTTTGTTGGAAGTTTAACCAGATGGCCAAATCATATAGGTCACAGGTATGGTTAGCCTGTCACTGCCGGTGACTAGTCGGCAAGCTTTATTCAGGGCAGTGTTAATACTACGTTGAGCGGTGGGTTCAGCTGATCCATATATCGTTATCCCGTAGTCAATTAGGGAGAGGATTGACGAGGAGACAGCTAGACACATGGCCTGTCTTGGTAGGCAGTGTTTGAGTCTGTAGAGTATGCCCACTCTAGCGTTGACAGCTGAGGAGAGGTGTTGAATGTGACTATAGTAGGAGAGGGAGGTATCTAGTGGATGCCCAGATATTTGAAATTTGTAACGTGTTCAAGGGGTGCCTTGTGAGTTTTTGATTAGGAGGGTCGACTGCCTGTGAGGGCTTTGCTGGTTGCAAAGATCATGGATTTAGTTTTTTATAGTTGATGATCAGGTGGTGCTTATTAAACCATGTCTCTAGCTCCTGAAAAACCCTGAAGGGCAAGTTGGAGGGTGCTTGGCTGTGGGTGTTTCAGTATAGTACTGCATCATCAGCATAGAGAAGCAGATGACCACTGCAGGCCTTGGGAAGCGAGTTTAAAGAGGGTGAAAAGAAGAGGACGAGAATAGAACCCTGGGGACTCCAGAGTGCACAGCTTTGCAGGAGGAGATGGTGGCATTTAACCTGACTTCTTGTGACCAGCCTGAGAGGTAATCTTTGAAGCAAGCCATAGTCTCATGGACCACATTTAGTTTTGGGAGGACACAGAACAGCAGATCGTGACTGACCGTGTCAAATCTTGGTCAGATCACAAAGATCGCTCTAGCAATAGAACCTTGGTCCAGTGCCTCATGGATGAAAGAGGTGAATTCAGTGAGTGCAGTGACGGTGCTATGGCCAGTCCAGAAACCATGCTGAACCTGGCAGAGGAGGTTGTGTTTGGTTAGGTGTTCTGTTATCTGGTCCGAGACTATTTTTCCAGAGCTTTGGAGAGAGGGAGTATTGAGATTGGTCTATAGTTGCTTATGTGCGTAGGGTCGCCACTCTTCAGAATGGGGTGATTATGGCCCTCTTCCAGATTGATGGAAACTGTCCGAGGCAGAGAGAGGTTGAGAATTTTAGTAAGGTGAGGTAGTATGACATCCAGTGTCAACGGATAAGTTTAAGATCAAGTGAATCATTGCTGTAACAGGAATTGGCGATAGCTTTGGAAATGTAATGTTTGCCTCTCGGCAGGAGATGACTCTCAGCCTGAAAGGTAATGGGTCTAAATTACCGGTGTGTCGGGATGGGAGGGGAACAGGGTGGAAGAAATTAGGGGGAGGATATGGGAGAGGTCCGAGAAAGGCAGAGTTAAGGGCTTCTGCAATAGTGGAGATCCTGGGTGACATCGCCATTTATGGTGCGTTGGAAAGGGTGGGGAGCAGGATTTCCCATTGAGTTCTTTCATGTTGCTCCAGAATTTTTGCCGTCTCCCAAGAGGTGGTTAGGGTTTGTTGGTAGTAAGTGGCCTTAGCCTGTCGAAGCCCATGTACATTTATTGCGGGCCTCCCGTATAGCTGTTCTATCCTGAGTGCGTTGAGAGTCTAGAGCCTTATGCCAGAGGTTGTCCCTCTGTTGGAGCAGGTTCAGTAGTGAGGGTGTGATCCAGGGGTGATTCTGGTTTCACTACTTGCTTGGTAAGGGCAAATAAGTCTGCACGCTTTGTTGAAGGTGGTTATAAAGTGGGCGAGAGCTAGGTCAGCTGACTGCGTTGTGTAAATGGGGAGCCAGTTGCTGGTAGTTAGGTGTGCTTTGAGTTTCTGTGAAGCCTCCTCTTTTGGCAATCTCTGCATGGAGATTTTGGGGGCATGGGGCAGTTACCCGACCACCAGCAGGTCACTGGGGAGTGGTCACTAATAGAATCGGGAGCACTGTGACCTGGGAGAGGTTTTGTGGCCTGTTGGTGAAAATAAAAGGTCTAAAAGAGTGGAGGTCCCGGATCTAGTGTCCCTTCTGGTTGGAGAGGTGATGGGTTGGGCAAGGTCAGACGTCAGAGCGGTGCCTTTGAAGCTGGATGAGGCTGGGGATAGCCAGTTGACACTGAAGTCACCCATTAAGATGATTTCACCAGTATTAGGTAAGTGGGAGATAGTGTGGAGGATAGAATCAAAGGCGAGTTTTTGGTTTCGGGGGATATAGGCTGAGATGATGTGGGCGTTTTGGAACCCAGGCTGAGTTTGACTGTTAGAGTCTGGGCGTCATACTGTGGGCGTGTGGTGTGTGAACCATGTGGCATGGAGAGAGGATTTAATATAAATTGCACAGCCACCAACTCTCTTGCAGGCCCTATCAGCCCTGAATAGGGAATAATTACTGAGGAGACCGCATCATTGGGTATTCTGTCAGAGAGCCAGGTCTCCGAGAGGGCAAGAATGTCGGTGTATGTTGGGCAATCCAGCCTTGAAGAGGGTAAGTTTTTGGAAGGCTGCATATATTTAGATTAGCTAGCAGTAGATTACCCCTAGGGTGGTTTGGAGATGCCTTAAGCGCAGGGTGGTCCTGGGTTGGGGTGGATATTGCCAGATATTAAGAGTAGGAGGGTGTGCCGTAGCAGGGCCAGCTGCAGAGTGAACACTATGTAGCTTACAAGCGTGGCTTGGATTTTCTGACTTGAAGTTCTATGAAATTGCTGCCATAATATTATGTAGGTGTGGTACAGCCCATACTGAATATTATGGTTTTGTTGATGTTTCATTAGAAATGGCAATTTGCAGAGGGTCATATCTCAGTTGTTTTAGATTCTAGGACTGTGAAATTTGGCATTCACCATTTCATTCCTAATGTTTTCTTAACCATCCTAATTTCAGTAGGATCAGATTTATACTTTGGAAATCTTAAGGACCAGAATTACATATTTTTGCCCAATTTAATGGCTAAATATTTGCCCTCCAATAACTAAAAATGGCATAGAGCTGAGACATGGAGCTTATAGGTTTTTCAGGCATCTTTTGGGAACAGGTCCTTTTGGAGTTTTAGCAAAACAAAAAGTTTTAAGTTGATTGTAATTAATTGGTCATGCATGCATGTTAAAAAATCTCAGAGAAAAATAACTAAAACTACACAGAGATGTTTTTCTGAATTTTAAGTTCTACATGAGCACACATTTAAACTAATATAACTTTTAAAAATTTAAAATTAGAAGGTAACAGGTGTTTGTGAGGAGGTACTAAGAGGTACACAGTGACATTTGTTTAAATAAACTTATTTGTAATAAAAATAAATAATTAAAAATTATGAAAGTTCACAGAGTAATGTTTTAAGAAATTTTTTACAAAATCTACTCAGAATAAGAATATTTTTAAGTTTTGCAGTAGAATGGTTTCCTACTTTGCATGAATTTGAAAAGTGTTCTTAAGGGATGCTATAGTAATTGGGACAGATGGGGTATGAATGAAGGCTTCTGATAATGCATATCAGTTTAGTAAGAAAGAGATGCAAATGCAGAAAGTGAAAAAGAGTAATCAGATATTTAGCCAACTTAAGAGACACTTATATTACTGTAATGTTCATTTTAATAAATGTGCCCTTCATTGTTGAAATAATTACCAGCCAATCAAGTGTTACTATAGGATGATGTCACAGTTCATTCACTTACTTGAACTGAAGATGTGCATAAGCTGCTCCACCACTTGGAGGGAGAGGAGAGTGAGAGGAACATGATTGAGCCCTATAAGTACCCCACAGGGGTGAATGGGATATGAGGTAGGGGAGTCTCTTTCAGAGGAGGAAAAGCACCAGAACACGGGGCATGCAATGAATCTGGGGGAGCTGTAAATTTAATAGGGATGTGAGGAAATAGTTCTTAACAGAAAGGGTGGTGGATGCCTAAATCAACCTGCCAAAGAGGTGGTGGGGTGAAATGTGGGAAGCTTCAAGTATCGTTAGGGTTCAGTGGTCAGAACAGGCAGGGAAACACAGGTAGACTAGATGGGCTAACTGACCTTTTCTGTCAACAGATTTTATGTTACTATGGGACCGCATAAATGTTTCTTGACTAAAGGCAGTTCTTCCCAGACTCATCACCCAACCCAAAGGTATTTATTTTCTGGGATGCTATGCGATGAGGAGGGAGATGGGGGCTAATGGGTGTATTGGGCAGAGTTTGCTCTTATCTAGGGATGAAGGGTTAATTGTATTGAACAAAGGTGGAGGATGTATGATTTTGGTGGTGGGGGGACAGAAGGCTGCTGAGATGCATCCTGCATCAGTCACTACATGTGCTCTACTATTATTTATTATAAGGAAATGGGGAAGGAGGGTATTGGAGGCTAGTGGGTGTGTTGAGTGGGTGGGCCATTTTGCTCTTATCAGTGAACAGGGGCTTGATTATATTGCTCAAGGGTGAGAGAATGTGGATTCTGGTGAGGGGCAGGCTCAGAGATGTGGCCTGTGCCAATTACTACACTTCTACTACTTTTAATTATAAAGATGAGGGAGGGTGGGAGGGAGGGGAGGGAGGAGGAGGAGGAGGGAGGAGGAGGTGGATGCTAGTGGATATGTTGGGTGTTTGTTTTGCTCTGATTCAGGGATGTGGGGCTTCTATAAATTGTGGAAGGGTGGAGAAGTAGAATTTGGTTGGGGGTGGCAGGCATCAATTGTTTTCTTATAAGGAGTAGGAGATTTCACATTTTAGGATATCAGATGTTGAATACTCTGATATCCACCCTCAATTGACATCCAAGGTGCTTTTAGGATGTCAGATTTTGAGGACCAATATCCTAAAAACACCTTTTATTCTTACTATCCATTTTTATGTTTGCCGTCATGCATATGCAAGAAACATATTCAGGCAGCTTGCTGCAGTAGCGAGTTGTGGAGGTGCAGGAGTGTTGTTGCCAATGCCAGCAGTCCATTTGGTACTGGTCTGTGTGGCACCAATAAAAGATCATGCTGTCTAAGACAGCAGTAGTGTAACTGCCATCTACTTGAAACAAACTGTCCACTGCAATCAGGAGTGCACGTCATCAACAATCAGCTGTTTTTGCAGGATGGTTCCTGACTGCAGCAGCCAATTACAGCTACATTGTCTGGCATCCCTTTCAATAAACATGGTGATGGCTTCTCCATTGGCCTCTCACAGTCCCCAAAGCCGACAGATAGCCATTGCCTCTCACAGTCCCTGTTAAAAGCCGATGGGGTGCCCAATCCCCTGTCAGCATGCCCCTCCCAGTTCATTTTCCAATGGGGTATCCCAATCCCCATCGGCATGATACCACCCCAGTTTATTCTGTGCTGAGGTGGGGCCCAATACCCATTGGCTCATGCACCTCCAGCACACTGAATGGCCGATAAGGTGCCCAATTCTCCTTGGCTCAATCCCCCAATAAACACCCAGGTGGCACAGTGGGAAACCACCCCAGCATGCCAAAAGCTCCTGCATAGTCTTTTCAAGCCTGTTAAAGAAAACAGTCCCTGCTGTTCCCCATGGCCCCTCCCCAATCCGCACCCACCCTCTGTGCACCCACTTCCCGTCACCCCATACTTACCTCCAGACCTGGCACAATGATCTTGATTGGGCTGGGAGCTACATCTGCACTCTTCAAAGCCGACTGCAAACTGAAGAAATGCAGATAAGCTGTATAAAGGCATAAATGTTCTTTTTCAACTTTGGTGCATATCTTGGCCATTTTTTGACTTTTGGCACCAAATTTTCAACATAGGTTCTTGGGACCCCTCCTCATGAACTCAGTCACTGCCATGGTGTTATTTGGTGCTGAAAGATGATTTCCAGTCACTGTGTGGAATCACCTTTTGGGACTGATTAACAAAGTGACAGTGCTATTCATGAGGTGGGCTCTCAAAAGTCTATGTTGCAAATTTGGTGAAAAAATTCCAAAAATGACTGGTTTCTGAGAGTGCATTCGCAGTTTCCATGCACACTCATAACTTCGGGAATTTGTAATATTTTCACTCCAGATTTTCAACATTGGCATTTTTGACACCTCCTTATGAACAGTACAGCTGTCATTTTCACATCCTGGCCAAAATGTGTTTTCGCATTTCGTGTTGAATAGCATGGTCACTGTGGGAAATCAGTGTTCAGGACACATTAAGAAAATCCCAGTGACACTGTTCATGAGCAGAGGTCCTAAATGCCTATGTTAAACATTTGGTGAAATAATTCCACTAAATGACTGTGTTACGAGCATGCATTGTGCAGTTTCCATGTACGCTCGGAAGTTCAAGCATTTTAATATTTTCACCCAGATTGTCAACATTGCCATCTCTTTACACCTCTCTATGAATGGTACAGCTGTCATTCTTCACATCCTTCCCAATCTGTGTTTTCACATCTGTCACAGAATGGCACTGTCGCTGTGGGAAATCAAAGTTTTGGACACATTAACAAAATCACAGTGCCACTGTTCATGAGTAGAGGTCCCAAATGCTTTCATAAGGTGTGGGTCACAAAAGGCCATGTTGAAAATTTGTAGTGCAAATACCAACAAACGCCCAGGATGTTAGTGTTTCTAACCATAACGTCCCACCCTGTACAGACTGACAGGCATCAGGGATGTGCCTTTGGATTGCTGGTTGTAATGCTCATGCCATTCCACCCCACCCCCCTCCTGAAGTCAGTGACAGGCATTGAGGTGTGCCTTGGACTCTTCAGCCCAGACTTCACCCCATTCTCCTATACTGCACCCATTTCAGCTATGTCCTTATGAAATGGGGTGACTGTGAAGCTGAACACCCCAAGGCAGACCTTAACACTTGTCGGTGTCTACAGGATAGGTGAGGTAAGGTGAAATGCTGAGCATTATGAGCGATGACCCAAATGCACACCCCAATGCCTGTCCATCTCTGCAGGGTGGAGGTGGGATTGGCATGAGTTCAATACTTCACTGCCATTCCTATTCTGCATCTGTCTAACTCCTGCACATCCAATGCTAATATCAGCAAGCAAACATTCGCATTGACAAATGCTTGTTTAAAATGAATTATCTAAGCAACCCTGCTTCTGATTACTGTTAGCCGAATGAATTCTGTATATTTTTAACTGATGTCAAGCCAGATGGCATCTGAAAATAAATATTTCAAATGCATTACACTCATGCCATGCCAGAAAGTATGTTAGGGCACTTGGCTTTTAGTTTGAAGGCACAGTGGTCCCATACATGTGGGGGCAGGAGATTATGGTATATAACAGGCCACAGAAGGACTGCTGTGCCTCTCTCCATGAAATCCTTCTGGCATTTCATAACCCAGAAAGGGTACTTTGAAAAGTATGTTAGGAATCACCTTTTGCTTAGTGTAGAGTTTGAAGACCATGAATAAATGGAGTTACTACACAAATTTCTTAAAAAGTAAGGACATTTACATAAAAAAAACACATTATTGCTTATTATGGTTGCTATTCCACAAAATGCAAACCACACAAAGGTTGGAAATAAATTATTAGAGTTGCAAACACAATGCCCACAAAGTTTGGAATGTGCTATTAGGATATTCTTATGTGTAACTTCCACCCACCCTACCCGTCCCCTACCCTCATAACCCAAGGATAGTCTACAGGTATGATGCCATACATCAGTGGTATGGTACCTCATACACAGTCAACACAATACAATTGGTACATAGCAACCATAATCCACTTAACCTTGTGACTGATGGGAAAAGTACAAGTCTGAAGTCATGCCACACTGGTCTGGTGTTTCATTCACAGATTTGTAATTAAAATACCTTAGGGTGCATACCTGCAAATGTTTACATCCATTATAATCAGTGTCTTATTTGACACACAATATTATAGACCCTACACAAAGCAATGGATTTGTTATAACATTTGAAACTACAATACTGACTGCATTTTGTGAGTTGTTTTCTTTAAGACACATACTCCACTTAGAAATAGTCAAAGCAAGTTATACATTTGGGACATATACACTATTTTATGCATGATCTTTTTTTTTTTTCTGTTGTTTAACCAGGAGTGGCACACTAAGCTGAAAGCTTGTTTACAGGTGTGACCTGGGAGCACAGGAAAGTTAAGTGACTTGCTCAGGGTCACACAGTATGCAAGTGGGGCTGTGGGATTCAAACCCAGGTCTCCAGATTTGCAGCTCAGAGCCTTAAACCACTGCGCTATCTTGTTGTAGCTGAATAAACAAACCCCAGCACAGCCTTGTAAAACAGTGCTAGACCTGTAGCTTGGCCTTGTCTCACCGCCATAGTGGGAGAAATCAGATTGTGAGCTGGTGGTCAATTCGCTACTAAGTTTCAAAATGGGTTAGCCAATTCAATACTTTTAGTGGCCATCATTTTCCAGGTCTCAAAAATCACTGCATTGGCAGGTACCAGTCGGCTAGTAAGTAACAAAATGTGGTAGTGTAACCAACTGTTTTACTAGCCATTATCAACTGGCTAAGTAATTTATCCACAATAGTCATGAGGATAGGGAAGGGAGAGGGTGGGGATTAGGGCTGCGATACTGTATATCAGTTTTACTATGTTGACCCTGTATGAGGTATCATACAATTGATGCATGGCCCTGTACCTGTAGGCAAGCTTTGGGTCATGAGGGCAGGGAACATGGTAGAGTGGATGGGTGTTAGACAGAAGAACCCTAACAGCACATTTCCAGACTTTGTGGGCATTACGTTTGCAACCCTAATTATTTATGTCCAACCTTTGTGCGGTTTATGTTTTGAGTGGTAGCAATCCTAATAAATATTAATAACATAGTTTTTTGCCATGAATAAATAAATATCTGTATTTTCAGAACTGGATTTTGATTTAGGTATACAACAGGCAGAAATTACCTGCTTTATCTAAAATGGTTAAATCCATTGAAAAGGCTTTTGTACCCATTATTGTCTCACAGCTTAGGTGATCCTTCATTCTTCTGAGCTAGTATTGTAAATTATTACCAACATTATATCGTTATTCATTTCAGTAGCTCATTTGATACAAGAAAGATAAAAAGTTAGTGTGGTCATAAAACTGTTAGACTGCATTTAGAAAGTTATGAAGCAATATTAGCATTGTAGCTTTAGACTCACTATGATCCAAAATTGCATGTCACATTAGCATGTGATGCGCTCTATTTTAATCTACTCTTTTCTTAAGTTACAATATATGTTCATTTCTTAACAGTGTGGACCCCATCAGTGGGCAACCACCCAGCACCACCCCTTCTTTCCCTGGCACTTACACCATACTCCACGGTTTACCCCATGGCAGGAGATTCCAGGCAGGAGAGCCTTTCACAGGTGTTGTCTCTCCTATTTAGAGTCTTGACATTTGGGATCCTGTCAGTGAGGTGGGGCCCCAGAGTACCTGCTTTATCTTGCAATCTGCTGGGGTATTTTTTCATGAATTTCTTTCCATTCAAATGCACTCGAATGCTGATACTCTAAGGGCATGCCGACACTGAGCCTGGCCAATGTCCTCACTCACAACATGTCTCTGTTGTATCTCCACCTGTGGCCATCTACAGCAGATAGCAGTGTTGCAGTGGAGAACACTCGTTCTCTGTCTGAAGGAGGGAGGGCATCCAGTGGGGTGCTGAATGCTCCTTGCTTGATCCTCCTTCCTCGTACCATCCCTCTAGCGGCCAAGGCTCATTCCCTAACCCAGATCAACGGCATCACAAGTAACAGCCATGCCTTGTGTTGTGTTGATGAGTCAGATCTATGTGTTGCCTCCTTTACAGACATGGGCTGTATGATAGCCTACATTATTCTTGATGATTTACAGTAGAGGATTAATTCATGTACACCAACAAATACTGAGACAAACTATTCACCATATTGAGAACAAGAAACTTGGGGGTGATTCAATTGGAATGAGGCATTTGCCCTGGGTGTGGGAACTCTCCACCCATTCCTGAAATTTGAACTTCTCTCTGCACTACTCCTAGTTCCCCAAAAGTGGAAATCCTCACTGGTTACTCCTGTCTTTAAAAGCAGAGACCAGTCTAACCTTACAAATTACAGGCCAATTTCTGTACTGTTCTCCCTGTCCAAAGCCCTTGAGAGAACAGTGTCCAATCAACTCGTCTCATAACCTTGAAAATATGAAATACAATGTACCCAGCAGCATGGATTTCAGCGAAAAACTAAACCAATACAGCACTGAGTATACCAACTTTGTCCTTGAGGCCCTTGACAATGGGGATAAGGCTGATACTATCTTTATCAACTTGGCAAAAGCATTTGACTACCTCGGGTGATCCTGGACAGTACCTTATCTTTTGCTCCCCACGTGGATCACCTTGTGTACATGGTAAACAGAAGACTAGGTGACTTGTTCCATTACCAGATCAACCTCACTGCAGATGCTAGATGCCTCATAATGGCAAACTCAGTACTGAACGCTGGTTGACTGTGGCATCCCTGTCTATGCAACTGCCTGCTACTCAATTCCCAGCAGAATAAATCGGATCTGTAATAGGGTTTTTGCTTTGTGCTTAGGGCAGATAAGCACATCCATAGCTGCACCTCTACACTCAAACTAACTGGCTAACCCCGCCTCTAGCAGAATTACTGTAAAACTTGTTATTTTGATGCAAAGTAATTATAGCACAAACCCAAATACAGCCATACTTGTGTAAATTTAATTTAGTGCTAAGCCTTTAGCACCACATTCACTATAATGGAAAAGTGCTATTTAGCGCAAGTTAATTTTAACATAATTACTGCTTCAGCGAAAACAATGAAAATTATTTGACAGTGAAAATTTCAAGTTTTGTAGTAAGTTCCAAACATGTTTGTCGCTAAGAAGGCATTACTGGCCTAACCCCCAGTGCTAACTCACTGCTTCAGCCCTATCGCCAATCTTTCCAACACCACAGGAGCATGGCTCAGAATGTCCTTGAACTGTCTTTTCACCATTACTCAGCTAGGCAAACGTTCATTCTCTGTTAGGGCCGCTGGCTGATTAAATAGTGGCCTGAAACCCTGGTAAATCTATCTAAGTTTGACCAATTTAAGACAGCAATATGGGCAATTGCAACTGCTAATCATCCTCAATCAATCAACCAATCAATCAATCAGTTAATCAATATCTTTATTTAGCCAGGGGAACACCATTGAGCAGGGCTCATTTACAAGATTGACCTGGATCCTAACGGCATCCTTCCTGGTGTACACTTTGAACTGTGTCAGGCTCTGGCTTGGGCCATGCACTATTACTATGCTGCTTGACACTGTTTCTGTTTACCTGCAGTATTATAAAATGGTATGCAATTGATCTAGCCCTTTTATTATGTACTTGTTTAACCATATTGTGCTTGTTTGACTATATTCCACTGGAATTTGCTTTCTGTATTTGTTATATTACCTGTAATCACTGTCACTGACATAGAAGATTTGTAAAACAGCACTTGTGCTCAAAGGAATTCTCAAAATTTCAATAAATAAATTGTATGGTGTTGTAAATGTTCTTTATTATAACATTAACAATTTATTTACACTAAAATGGAATGCAGTAACAACCAGAAAGACTGCAAGCAGCAGAACCAAATACTACATTTATGTGGCAAGGCTTTCATTCACCATTTATTTCTTCCACAAGTATCTCAGAGGAAAATATGTAGATCGCCTGGTTGTTTCTGGAGGCTTTGGTCCCCATAATTCAAACTGAAACACATGGTAATGCTCAGCTACATCTCAAGGCTCCGAGCCAAGGTATCTCTAAGCTGAGTCCAATTTTCCCTCTCTACAAATATGTTGCTAAAACTGAATGCTGTGCAAAATGATAGGTTGCTGCTGGTATGCCTGTATGGAACTTCAGTTGTGGGCTTCTCTTACTATTCCCAAAGGCCATGTGGCCTCAGGGTAATTAAGAAAGAAGCTAGTCAGTAGAAAGAGTGCCTTCTCAGGTCCAGTAAAATAATTTCCAAAGCAAATTGTCTGTGCTACAGAGTGTCTTATTTTAAATGATCCTATACAGATGACTTTGCAGCTCTACATATCCTCAGATAAGTCCCTCTTCAGGGTGAATGCCCTCTCATGAGCTGCCTTAGAAGTATAGGGCACTACGACTCTACAATGAAAATGGGTTGCCGTAGATGTCATGGTAGCACCAGTGATATGTCTGTTGATATGTGAGGGGTTATGTGTCCATTAATAGTTAGAAATAGCACGGTGCCTCCAGCAGAGAACAGATATCGTGTGCCTGGTGATGTGTGCAGTGCAATGCCCTGAGGTACCACAGCTTCCCACTTCCCCACTGTGACCACTCCACTATTGGACCCACCAGATGGCTGAACATTTACAAACTGGGCATGATCTATATACTCTAATGAGAAATAGCAGCAGACAAGTAACTCTTAAGGTACTGTTCTTTGGGTGAGATGTTAAACTGAGGGTCCCCTCTGGCCATCTCTGGTGGTTGTCAGGTGGGCGTTAAAAGATCCACTCGCACATATCATAACAGTATGGAAGTTATCCCCAGTGTCTTGACCAACATTCAATAAAAAACAAGTTCATGTAACCCATACCCTGGAAATGAGCTGTCATAGTTTGTGTGCCTTTTCTTTACAAACATTACAAATCAAGAAGTAAAGAAGTATATGACTGGTGGTAACATAAGGAAGCATTTTGTCACACTCAGAAGTGGAAAACCTATTGAACATAGTTCCAAAAAGTGGTGCAAGTGAGAAGTTTTGAACCTTTAAGCTTAAGTTGGGTCAGTTGGCTCAGCTCCCTGGAGAATAACATTACTGAGCATAACATTTAACTTATTTGAAAATGAAGGGTCATGTTGAGTGCCCTTATAGCCAAATTATTATGTCTGCCCAGCTCGAGTTCCATCCCAAGCATTCTACTGCTGCAGCACTTCAGAAGTTCTTCTTACTGCTTGTTGTACATTTTGGCTGGTGCACCTCCAAGGGTCTGGTGTACTCATCTCCTTTCATTTGCCTACTTCATAAGTTGACACGAGATATTCACCAGGCTGCAGAAGGCTCACATCACACAAGAAATTTATCTTGAACTGGATAACTGAATGGGTCCATTACCAGCTCCTCATCAGCTGAGAGGTTGGGATTACATCACCTTATGAAATCCTGGGGGAGAAGGAGAAGGAGAAGGAGAAGAAGAGGAGGAGGAGGAGGGGAGGGGAGGAGGAGGTATTTATATAGTACTTTTCATACACAATGTATCAGAAAGCACTTTATAAGCAATGCTAGACTGGTAGTGAAGTAACTGAATATGCAGTGACGGCCATGTTGCATATCGACACCCACACACAGCCTAGACAATTGCATGAACCGGTTTATTGGAAGGAAATATTGGCCAGGACACTGAGAATGTCCCTACTCTTTGTGAAGAATGCTTTGGGTTCTTTTACTTCCACCTGGACACCCACCAGGACAGCTCCAGGATGGGTAGAAGGGACTTTGGTTTAACACCTCATCCAAAGGATGGCATACCCCAACAGTACAGCACTTAAAGACCTGTGCATGTCAGAATCTTGAGCATTGGGAAAGCAGCACAGAAAACCCCAGTGTGTACAGGATTTACACAGAGCACACTTGGGCTCCACTACAATGTAATGCCTTCTCCACCAAGGAGTCTTCCACCTGAAAAACATTTCCAGATATGCTCTTCCCTTGCCTGGATGGCATTACTATGCTGGGTAGGTCACCTGGTAGAGCTGTATGGAATTGGAATTCCTCTGATTAAATCCTGGTGGAATGGAAATTCAACTTCTTAAAAGCATTTGGAATTTTTGATAAACTCTACAGAGTTCTAAAAATTTCACATTTAAACTCATGGATTAGTTTGCTGGGATTTATATAACCCACATGCTAATCTGTAATTTATGTACACAGCAGAACAATAGTCTACAGTTGAAATAAATAGCTGCAACATGCTTTTGAAATGTCAGAATTCCACTTAAGACAGAATTCTTCACAAACTGTTGTCAAAATCAGAATTGAAACTACCACACAGTGCCACTAGTAGGATAAGTGCAAGATATACCAGGGATGAGAGCTGAATGGTAGCCAGGTACAAGTGAGTATCACTGACAATACAAAGTAAATTCTAAACAAACAAACAAAAATAATAGAAACAAGGTGTGGCTTAGGGTTTATTCTAGACCTATTCTTTTCTCAGTGTTCAATATTAATCTACCCAGCCAATGTGTATAAAGGTACACACGGATACTGATGACACTTTTCTCAGTTGCAATGCCCCACACAGACTTGTGCAGAAAATCAACAGGAGGAGGAAGGAGAGGAAGGAGGAGGAGAAATATAGCATTTTTCATACACATTGTATCCAAAGTGTTTACAAGCAATGAGCGACTGGTAGTGAAATGAATGTAGTGGCAGCCATTTTGCAAAGCAACACTACACACAGCCTTGAATAATTTCATGAACCAGTTTAATGGGAAGGGAATGTTGACAGAACACTGGGAAACTAACCTACTGTTCTGAAAAGTGTATTGGGTTCTTGACTTCCACCTGGACACTGACTGGGGCCACACCAGAGATGTGCAGAAGGAACTTTAGTTTTACACCTTGTGGCCAGGTGACTGAGGAGGAAGGCAAGAGGCTGCAGAGCTTCATGCTGAGTACATGCTGAGTAGCAGCAGGACAGCAGGAATGTTAGCTTGCTAGCTCCTTTTTATAACAGGTATGCCATTGTTGTCTGTGTAAGGGAGAGAACCAATTTGTTTGTTTGTTTCTTCAGTTCAGTGTTCTTTCCAGACTAACTTGTGCTGTGAATTGTAGCTGAATGACTCCCAGTTCTACGGCGCTAAAACCTGAGTTGGAGTCAAACAGTAGCAGAGCTGCTTGTGTTGAAGGCCTAGCAGGGTGCCCCGTGGAGGATGGGTGCTGGGTGTTTTGTTTCAGCTGATGCATTCAGAAATATCGATCTCTAGCATTGTGTAGCATTGTTCTGATCTAATCTGAGATTAGAAGGGGAAGGTTCAGGAGGAAATGAGGAGACACTTTTTATGGAGAGTGTGGTGTCTGGGTGGAGCGCATTGCCAGAGGAAGTGGTATCCTGTAGAACAATGGACTGCTTCAAAGGGGATGGGATAGTGTAAGTACAAGGTCACTGGAGGGAGGAAGGAAGGGCAGCTGCGAGGTATAAGGGTTGTTAGCTGCACAATTGAGCAGACTTGATAGAACATAAGGCCTTTATCTGCTGCCAATTTCATAAGTTCATATGTTCATATTGTTTTCTGGATATTCAGTGTTCTTTCATACTCGCATAAAACCTCTATAAACCTCGTTTTGTTTGAAGTCCAAATTTTACTTATTTATGTATATGTTTTGTGTCAGGATCTTTTAACAATGAATTTAACAACATATTTATAAATAACTATTTAACTGGACTTTGTCAGATACACTGGCATGAACTGTATCTAGCTTATCGTGAAATGTATGTTCATGTAGGATTATGTTTATGTAGTATTTTTGTTTTGTGTTTTTGCAGGTTAATGTTTTTTGAGGTGTGGGCACCAATACTGAACTCCATACTCTAGATGCAGCCTTACCAGTGACCTGTACATGGGCAGTATAACTCTCTCCTACTACTGATCCCCACCTAGCTATGCATCCTAGCATCTTTTTGCCTTTGCTGCTGCTTTCTTGTGCTGCGTGGAGTCAGTGCTTCAGGTCACTAGTGATAATCACTCCCAGGTCCTTCGCCTCCTCTGATGCAGCTACATGGACTCCACCCAGGTAATACTCTGTCCCAGAGATTCTTGGCTCCAATATGCAACTTTGCATTTCTTGGCATTAAAGCCAAGCTGCCAGATCCTGGACCACCTCCTAGCTTTCCAGATCTTCCTGTAGGTCCTGTATCCCTTCAGCTGTGTCCACTCTCCCACAGAGCTTGGTGTCATCTGTGAATAGGCACATTTTGCCTTCAATGCCATCCCCAATGTCATTGATGAAGACATTGAACAACACTGGCTCAGCATGGAGAGCCCTGTGGGACCCCACTGGTTACATCTCTGGTGCCAGATAACTCTCCCCACCAGCACCCTCTGGGTTCTGTCCCTCAGCCAGTTCCACACATCTGGCCATCTTCTCCCAACTCCTGGTCAACCTTTTGTGGGGCACAGAGTCAAAGGCCTTACTGAAATCAAGATGAGAATGTCTACTGCTTGGCCTATCTACTGTCTTAGTGACACAGCCAAAGAAGTCAATTAATTATTAATTCAATTGAAGTGTCTAAATAATCAAAACTGCAAAGTGGAATGCATAAGAGGGAAACTGAGTCCAGAAGCTGTGGTTAATGAAACTGATATGAGATCAGATATGTTAATTAGAAAATCAATAGCTAACGGAGAATCTTACTTTAGGAATTTAGAGTCTTTCATTACCCCATATATAAATAAACAAGGAAATGATACTCAAGTTAGAATACAAAGTGACTTAGCACATAAAGAAAAGAATAATGTGGAACAAAATGGTAGAAAACTGAGTTTGGGAACAAACCAACAGAAGAAAGGCAGTTGTTGAATAGAACTGATGAACTAAAAGAGAAGTACACTTTGGAAATTCACAGCTTTTGGAGCTAGTAACCCTTTTCCGTACCTTTTTACTGTCCTAATCTACCTACTGAAGGCATGGCTACTATTAATAAGGAACAGTTGAGTGATGATGTAGTGAAGGAAAATGAGTAACAAGAGGAAGAAAAATAAAAGAATGGAGATAAAAAGGAGAAAAATAATGAAAAAGGAAAATATAAAATTGATATGGAAAACAACTGAGGAAATTGGGAATGAAGTTAATGAGATAGACCAATTAATACAAGAGTTAAAGCAAAGAAAAGACTATTTGCTAAATACCAACGTCAATAGTAATGAAACACATAAGAAAGGAGAAAAGGTAAAGAACAGACATGCCCAAGGAAATGGTACAGGATAAAACAAGCAGCACAAATGCAATAAAAAATTAATATTCTGAATTAAAAGATAAGAAAGAAATGCTAAGAGAAAAACAGTGGGTAAAATAAACAACACAAAAAGGTTACATTCTGTAAAAATAATGCACATTGTGATTCTAGAGAGACACGTCTAACTCATTAGAAGACAGAAAGAGCAGCTAATTAAATCAGGGGATATGTTGCCCACAGTATATCGGAAAAGGTTGCCAAAAACTAAAAGAGAACACATCCACACTAAAATTAACAGTATATAACCTAATTAATGGGATTACTGGATGAAAATCAGGTTGGGAGATATTACATCAGTGTATAGGTGCAAAGCTGACCCTTTAGAGGATATGTGTATGTGTGTAGTTTTGAGCAATGCTGAGAAAAGAAGAAATTTGCTGCAATCAAAAGCAGTTTTAATGATATTGGAACAGTGCTTGATGACACAATAAATGATGTGTTAAATCAAGAGAAGGTATATGTGAAAAATAAATTGAGCGAAAAACAGCATATAGATGAGAATAAAGAAAAAAGTGAAAGGTTGGTGAAACGAGCCATGTATTACAGCTGATTTAAAACGCTGGAAGTTGAATATAGTCTAGATGGTGGAGAACAGGAAGAGAGATATAAGAGGAAGAAAGCAAATTGAGAAATGTATTAATAATAGTGTTGTCTTGGATATGAAACTACTTTAGAATCTGCTATGGAAACATCAGATGAGATTTCAACATGTGAAAACCAAAGTTAACTTAGTAGCATAGATATTTCTGATTCTTCTAATGGACTGGCAAGTAAAATAAGGATGGTGAGGCTATAAAATTCTTAGTTGGAATACTGCAGGCTTAAAACTAAAATCAGAAGATAAAAAAGAATCTTATGAATAAAAATTTTTCTATAATATTGCTTCAAGAAGCTTGGTGTAGAAACAATGAAGCTGATATATTAGATGGTTACAGAGCCTGATCACTTCCAGCTTCAAGGACAATAAATATGGCAGGGCAAAGGGTGGTCTTGTAATTTTTAAGTATTTTAATAGATCTGTGTTGTCTGGAATCTAGAAACACAGAACATAGAAGTTTCGGCAGATAAGAACGTGCAGGCCCATCCAGTCTGCCCGTAGGCCCTATACATCGTATGTGGTCACAGACCCAATGTTATCAATGGGTTTTCATCTCTCCCTCCCCTCTCAAGGGTCCCTTGTGCCTGTCCCAGGCATGCTTAAATCCTTCCACTGTGCTTGTCTCCACTATCTCCTGTGGCAGACTATTTCCAAGCATCAACTACCCTTTCTGTGTAGACAAAATTCTCACATTACCACTTAATCTACCCCTCTAATTTCACACTGTGCCCCTTTTTCTAGTACTTTTCTAAATTGGAAAAGGTCCCTATCTGCACCTTGTTTATGCCCTTTGAGGCACTTGAAAGTTTCAATCATGTCCCCCGTTCCCTCCTCTCCTCCAGTTAGTACATATTGAGGTCCCTTAGTCTCTCCTCATATGTTTTGTGATGCAAGCCATGCACCATCTTTGTCACCCTTCTCTGTATAGTCTCCACCTTGTTTATGTTGTTGTGCAGGTGTGGCCTCCAGAACTGCGTGCAGTACTCAGGTGAGGCCTTCCCAATGTTTTATACATTGGCATCACCACCTCCCTCCTCCTGCTAGTGATACCCTTGCCTATGCACCCAAGTATGCCACTGGCCCTCCCACTGCCTTTGTGCACTGATTTGATACCTTAAGGTCATCAGAGATGATAACTCCTAGGTCCCTTTCCTCCTTGGTGACAGTCAGCTCCCCCACAACCTGTAGCTCTCCCCAGGGTTCCCTTTACTCAGGAGTATTATTTTGCACTTTTTGCTTTGAACCTCAGTTGCCACATCTCCAACCATCTTTCAAGCTTCTCCAAGTCCCTCTTCATTTTCTTCCCTCCTTCTGGAGTATTCACCCTGTTGCATATCTTGGTGTCATCTGCAGACAAGCAGATATTTCCTTCCAACCCTTCTGCAATGTCACTAATGAAGGCGTTGAACAAGACTGGTTCCAGTACTGATTCCTGCAGTACATCACTGGTCACCCCTCTCCCCAGATTGCACCCCATTTACCACCATCCTCTGTCTCCTGTCTGTTAACCAGTTTCTAACCCAGTTCACCACCTTGTATCCCATGCCCAGACTACCCATCTTATTATCCAGCCTTCTATGTGGGATGGTGTCAAAGGTTTTGCTGAAATCTGGGTAGGTGACATCTACTGCCCCTCCCTGGTTACTTCCCTATTCACCAAATCAAAAAATCTATCAGATTTGTTTGACATGACCTTCCTGCTGTGAATCTGTGTTGCCTCAGATCCTGGGCACCCTGGATTCCAGGTGTGCCACTATCCTTTCTTTCAGCAGTGTCTTCATGATCTTTCCTATCACTAAGGTGAGGTTGACTGGCCTGTAGTTCCCCGCCTCCTCCCTACTGCCACTTTTGTGCAGTGGGACCACATGTGCCCTCCTCCCGTCCTCTGGAATCACACCTGTGTTGAGTTACTCCATAACAGTGCTGCCAGAGGCACTGCCCGTTCCTTCACTCCCTTATTATCCTTGGGTGGATGCCATCTGGACTCATGGCCTTATCCAGCTTCAACTTTATGAGTTTTGAGAACTCTCTCCACTGTGAATGAACTGTTGTCCACTTCCCCACCTCCACTGCCTCTGCTACCCATCTGTGGTCTTGACCCTCCCCTCCCTGAGTGAATACTGAGCAGAAGTATTTGTTCAGTATTTCTGCCTTGTCCAGATCCCCTCCTTACGCTCTCCTCTTCCACCTTGAGCCTCACAATCCCCCGTTTTTCTTCTTTGCTGATGTACCTATGAAATGCTTTGTCCCTTTTTTCACAGACCATGCTAAACCCCTCTGTCTGCACCTTAGCTCTCCTAACAGCATTCCTTCTAGTTTGTACAATAATTTTTATGTATTTGGTACTTGTTTATGGTAATAACTTTTGTTTCCACTTTTAACATTGATATTGCCCCATACTTTGCACTAAAAGAATTTCAGGATATACTTGGTAGAATTGACCATAATTTAAAGGCATTAAAGTATGATTTCTAAAAATAATTTGTATTCTAGCAGGTGATTTTAATGCTAGGTTAGGCTCTGAAATAGAAGAAAAGACCACAGAGTGGAGTACTGATACCATACACATACCACTTAGACATTCAAAGACAAAACATTAAACACTAGAGGTAAATGTGTCTTAAAATGTTTGAACAAAATGTACTATGAACAGGGTTGACCTTAAATCTTTTTACACTAGCAGCAGGACAAGTCAGTCTAAAATTGTACTAGACCACAGTGATTTGCACTAGTCCACACTCAAAGTCACCATGTGCTTCTGACCCATAACACAATGAATAAATAATGAAAGCAGCACAGTTACAAAATGTATTTACATTTATATAGTGATGAAGTAACACTAAATGACCAATTGTTTCAAAAGATAAGCATTCGTAACTCATAAATAAATATAGAAAAATCTGTCCCCGAGGAAAAAGCAGTAAAGCAGCACACAATAATTCACTGTGACATCTGTACTGTCTGCAAAACATATTTTATACCAGATGAGAGCATCGGCAAACCCAGAACAGAAGACACACTTTCAGAGAGTTCTTCACTGCCCCACAAAACCTCAGAATGGTAACCAGATCTACTATGATTTAAAACAATGACTTACTTGAACTCGGTGTAATCAATGTTTGAAGCTGCTAAAAAGGAAAAGAAATGGCGGTGGGGCACTGCTAGTTTAAGTGCATTTACCTCTGCCCACACACAACCTTACAACAAAACACCACCGCATTCCACACATCCCCACCCCATAAAACAAATGCCACCTTATAACTGCAGACATGATTCAACTAAACAATACATTTTGGGTAAGAAATGAATTTTCTTCTGCCCTTACAAACTCAACAGCCACACAGCAAGCCACAGACATGCCCAAGCCCACCCACACAACAAGCCACAGACCCCCTTTTGCAGTCACTGGGGCTTTCATTCAGCAACAAACTAAACAGCAGAAAATGGGGAAAATGGAAAAACCACACCACATTATACTGTAGCAGCAGGCACTGAGTACATGTAATGCTTGTTGTTCTTCTTCCTTTCCCAACACCACCAGCCTCACAGCAAGCCAAACATGCCCATCCTCACAACAATCCAAATGGCCAGCCCACAACAAGTCACAGACCCCACCCTCTTTTTGCAGGCAGTGAGCAGAACAGAAAAAACAGGAGAATTTTACACCCCCCCCTTTTGCATTTACTGGGCTGGGGCTTTAATTACGTTTGTATTAAACAACAAATTGGAAAAAATAAGCAGTTAAAAAGCTGAGAATCACACAGTAAAGCAATATTTTTCAACATTTAAAATACAGCCCAACAGCCAGCAAACTCTGAAGGCACATTCCTCCCTGCCCACCACATTGCCACAACCTCAGAAATGTACTCTGTAAAACAAACAAACAAAAAACATGGACTTTACATGACTGAGCCTAGCGTTTTGTGGAGAATCGAGTGACCAGCTCCCAGTCTGCTCATCTTGATTTCATGTCCACGAGAAGTTCAAACTCCTCCAAAGTCAAACAGTTGTCTCCAGTACTGAAACAGATCTGATCACAGACCGCTGTAACTACGAAACTGCAAATCTTCCATGAAGTTGAAGTTCTGTAGCAAGGTCCTCAGAAGCCAAGCAGTCTGTGTAGTCCTTCACAATCACCATGCCTTCTTCATTGTCCAGTTTTTCAAATCTTCCGTGGTTTTGGCCTTACAAGCGCCACCTTATATTGCCCATTCCAGCATAGTAAAACCCTGCCCCACCCCGATTGGTGCCAATGACCACGC
This sequence comes from Neoceratodus forsteri, assembly GCA_016271365.2. Classification (NCBI taxonomy): domain Eukaryota; kingdom Metazoa; phylum Chordata; order Ceratodontiformes; family Ceratodontidae; genus Neoceratodus; species Neoceratodus forsteri. The sequence continues at coordinate 1,681,723,622 of CM028129.1, read as the reverse complement.
ACACTCAGGAAATTGCTCAATCCTGTGATCAGCCTTGTGCTGTGTGCCCACCATCCACATTTACTGTGCTCTTCTAATCTCCTGTCCCTACTCCCCCACTGCTGCACTTAAAAATATAATTGGTGGCCTCTGCTGTGACATGAGCTCCTGGTGCTGCTCCCATTGCCAATGCTTCCCCTCCTGCCAGCTTGTGAAACACAGGGCTAGCCAATAGGAACATATGGTACTTCAGCAACAAACTTTGCTAGCCAATAGACTGCCTTATCACAAGTCAGTCAGGAACTTACAATGAACTGTGGAAGTACTGGGGTCTTCCATTGCTATTTAGACTGACTAGTGGCTGATTAGGTTCCATGCCCTTGGTGGAATTTTGCTGACTTGCACCGTGGATCAGTACTCATGCTCAGAATGGGAAGTCTGCTGACTCTCTGAAACTGGACGTCTGATGCAAAATGCACTAACCTACATGGACAGGTAGGGAGACATCTGCACTAGTCCGAGGCAATCTGCACTATGCCCTGGACTAGTAAAGCTATGTTAAGGTTAAACCCTGACTATGAATATTAAATGGATGAGCTAAAAATATTGGTTAGGAGAGATAGCATTTCCAACAAACAGGTGGAAGCATGTCTGATCTATGTATCATGCAATTCTGCTTAAAGTTGGACCAGCATAGCATTCTGTGGTTTTGCATATGCAGCCCATGATGCTTTGCATTGTGGGGCATGTGTGATTTTGTATTTTCTATGTATCATTGATGCTTTAGACTATAAAAGAGTTAATCATCTGAAAATTTATTACATGTGGGAGAGTGATCACTTCCTATTTGTATAGAAATAAACCTGACCTTAAACACTCTTCATAAAAATGTAATAAAAAAGAAGAAGCAAATAATAATATGTGCATACAGTATGGTAAAAAGAATAAAATGGTGCCTTATGTTAAAACAATAACTGATACATTAATCATAAGTAAAGAGTGTGTAGACTTTGTGGCTAAGTTAAACAATTGGGATCTAATGAATGCTGATGTTATGATTCAGTAATTCTCTGAACTTATGGGTATATTTGAATTAAAATTGGCCAAACAGTCACAAAAGAGCAGCCAACTGATGTTGGGAAAAAGAATCCATGGTATGATAAGAGTGTGCAAGGCTAAAGAAAGAAAAAAGAAAGTAGGTAGACTATCAGAAAAAACTCTCTGTACCAACTGTGTATTTGGCATTAAAAATATGAAGTCTGAATAAAAGAAATTATTATAAATTAAAAGAAACAATTATAAAACTCATTATGGAAACACTACAAAAAGCTCTGTGGGACAAGGACATGCACACCTTTTGGTCAATGGTTGCTTTTGGATGTAATACAGAAGATCTTAGATATAATCTACAAGTTGATTTCAGCTAAAGATTGGGTTACACATTTTAAAACTATTTATAAAGAGAATAATAAAAGCTAGTTGAATGTCCTGATAATACATTGAAGCTACCAATAAAGAAGAATATGTAATATCAGAGCAAAAGTAATTTATGCAATAAAAGCTCAAAAGAAACAAAGCAGCTGGAATAGATAGTATACCAGCAGAAATATATCAATACAGTCCTGAATTTTGAGCAAGTATATTGGCACCTATATTCTAATAATAAGCACATATTTAATACTTCCTACAGCATGGAATAAAAGTACCTTTGTGTCATTGTTTAAAAAGGTAACCAGCAAAACCAAATGTGTTCTAGACCAATCTCTCATTACCAATTATCCAAAAAATATATACACGATTATACTTGATAAGATCCAGATATGGGTAGATGAAAATAATGTGTTGTCCAAATATCAATGTGGATTTAAAAATGCAATAGTACACTGGATTTGATGCCTACTTTGAATTACATATTAGACAATTATGTGTCAGAAAAAAGGGAAAGATCTATGCATGTTATATTGATAAACAATCTGCCTTTGATTCTGTAAAGAGAAACCATTTGTGGGAAATTCTTAAGAAATTAGGAATAGATAATCAGCTATTATACAATGGGGTATGAAAATCCTGTAACCTCATTGGTCAAAACACATCACATGACCGTGATAAATCCTCCAGTATACCCACTGTAAATGTTTTATATCACTATAAAAACAAAAACAACAAGTTTAACATTGTATAATAGCAATATACCATGACAGGGAGTGGATATATGGGTGGATTTACCACTTCTATTGATGGTTAAGTCACTCGGCTGTGCCTGTGACGAACCATACCAGGCGTGGTAAATCTACCAATATACCCACTCCTGTCATAATATGTTAATTATCAATAGTGAGGCTATTGCATTTGAATACTACAGTGCAAATTAGATACAGTATGGATGGTGCCTTGACAGAGGAAATAATAATAGAATCTGGTGTGAAGCAAGGATGTTTACTAGCTCCCATTCTTTTTAATATCCATAGCAAAGCACTTATTCATGGAACACAAGCAGTTGAAACATTTCCACCAAGTATAAATGAAGAAAAATAAGTTTAATGTTAAAAGCAGATGATGCAATTTTGCTATCCCAAACACCTTTAGAGGTCCAGAGAGTCTTATTAATGTCATGAATAACCTGAGAAACTTAGACTGAGAATTAAATATACAAAACACAAACTTAATGGGTTTTGGAAGTAAAATAAAGACCTCAAAACCTGACCAATTAATGGAAAGAGGATTGAGGAAGTAAGAGTACATATATTTGGTGCTACATTTGAGAGAAACCATGCCTGCAGGATTTAAATGAAACACAAAATAAGGCATATAAAACTACAAAGGCAATAGGGCTTTTGCCCACACGCTTGCTAATAATTCATTTTCTGCATTAAAAGGTTTTGGAGCCCAGGACGGTAAGCCAAACACTATATGGATGTGAGACATGGGGAAAAGTTTAAATGTAAGGAAAGATAATATTGAAGCTACACTGAATTTCTTTATTAGGAGTTCCTTGAATTTACCATGTGATTGCCCAACATCGAATCTTAGACTGGAGACAGGTATGGCATCCCTAGAAACAAGGATACTTGTAAGACCCATTGAATTTTGGGGACGCATATTAAAAATGGAAAATAATCAACTCCAAAATTGTGCTGAATGACTTCATAAAACAGAAACTACTTAAGTCTTATAGGAATGTTGGTTCAATACATTAAACGTAAATTGGAAAGGATGAGATTAGAGGATCTTTGGTCTAGTGAAGTCAATATAGACATAGACCAGTATATAAATGAATCTGTGCAAAGAATTAAAAAGATATCACTATGATATCACTAGGAGGCAGTATAGTGCAGTGGGTTAACTCTCTGAGCTGCAGATCTGGAGACCTGTGTTTGAATCCCACATGTCTAGGTGCATCCTGTGTGATCCTGAGTAAGTCACTTAACTTCCTTGTGCTCCCAGGTCACATCTGGAAACAAGCTTCAGCTTAGTGTGCTACTCCTGGTTAAACAATGTTCCCTTCCTTCCCTTCCTATGCAGAAAGATATTGAAAATATGTGCTGCATAGATAGTCGAGATCTGTATTTGCAAATAAAATTAAACCATGGTTAAGAGAAATATTTGATACTCAGTGAAAATAAAATTCATAGAAACCTATTGATTAATACTAGACTAAGTTCAATATGTTTAATTTTATTTATTGGGACTCGGAATTAACACCTTTGAGCCATGAGCACTTTACAAAGGTTCCACATCAAAAGTTCGTAAAAAAGACAATTAAAAAATTGGAATTGGTTTACACAGTCCAGGGTTACTTAACACAAAAACCAGTATGGCTAGACATAGTAGCTAGGTTAGATACAATTAAAAGCAGGAATATCTTTACAAATAGGAGCACATGGACACAATTATACAGAGAATTATAATGCAGCAAAATTAAGCCTTGTCATCAGAGTAGAAGAGTTTCAAAAGAGCAGGGATTGAAAATACAAACTGATCTAGGCATACGAGAGAGGGTGCATAAGTGTAGGAGGTAGTTTAGGGTGTGGGGGATGGGAGGTCAGAAGACATTCGTTATCAAACCTGTGACTAAAAACCATGGGAAGACTTATGCGCATGTTCTGTTGACAATACACCATTTGTAGTACATTTACTACTTGAATGTAATATATTTAATGAAGAGAGAGCTAAATAGATTATGCCTCTGTTGATTGGTTAAACTGTTTAACTTCTATGGAAAAATGTGTCTTTTGCATAAAATGAATAAGATCAAAATAATGTATGGTACAGCAAAGTTTGTATTGGCTGCACAAAGACACTTTAAGGGAAACTATGATGATATTAGAATGTAATTAGGAAGCGTGTGCAATATAGAAATATATTTTGAGTAATATTTTGTGTGTATGTATGTAATTTATGTATTAAGACAATGTCCTGATTTTATGACTAATGGACTGTAACAAATTCTGAGGAATTTTAAACATTTTTGCAATAAACTGAACTGAACTGAACACTCACATAGCCTTGAATAATTGCATGGACCGGTTTAATGGGAAGGGTAATGTTGACCAGGACAACGGGGTAAATAACCTACTCTTCTGAAAAGTGTCTTAGGTTCTTTGACTTCCACCTGGACACTGACTACGGCCACATCAGAGATGGGCAGAAGGGACCTTAGTTTTAGATTTCATCCAAAGGACAGCACTCTCTGACAGGACAGCATCCCTAGTGCTGGGGTGCCAGAGTTTATGGTATAAGCCCAATCCTGATATGGAGTCAGAACCCATGGCCTTGTGACCCAAGTAGCTGTGCTACAAAATTGACTACACTCACACCTAAATAAGAAGCACATTATACATAATGCTAAAAGAGCAAGACTATGCTGTTTGGTTTCCATACATAATCCCACAAACCAGACACCTCTCTCACAAGCCACACTAGAGACAATCTTAAATTTGAGCATGTCCTATCCTTCAAACACCTGGGATATAACTGGACCCCAGATCACCAACTAGAAGAATGCACATCACATTACTGATTTGGTTGATCCCAGTCTAGAAGTCCTTAACAGGGTCAGGGACTACCTCAACCCTCTCTCATGGGACTGAGAGAGTTGGGACTGACTCAAGACATTTTCTATTCCTTCTGCTGGACTATAGAGGTAGGTACACCACTCAGGCCCAAAGCCTCACTGCAAAATCTGGAAGCCCTGTACAAAAGGCTATGTAGAATCACCCTAGAGAGCAACTCAAGGACCCACAGTTACCTGTTCTAGTGTACTCTTTCATAACTATATCCACTCCAGCTTCAACATACCATATATCCTCCTAGTGCTGGGAAAATTAAAAAATCCATTTCATGCTCATTTCATGAAATTGCACCCATTTTGCATAATTTTGCACACCTTTACAAACTAGAACAATGAGTTAAATGGGCAGTTTGGGTTTAAATTGAACATCTGTTTTCAAAAAATCACATTTCTAAATAATGCTCAGTTTGGAGAAAAATGTAATATTTGAATAAAAGAAGATGGTGAAATTATGCCAGATTTTGTAAATTACACAAATATTGTGCAAATACAAAGTTAATAATTTTATTCAGTTTCACAAGTGTAATATAAATTTTACCTAGCACTATTCTTAACCTGTGACTCTACCCTAATGTCTAAGATCAGCCAAGATAGCCAGGTGGATATTTTTTATTTCTAATTAATTTTAATTTATTTATATAGTATAGCCCAGCTGAGATGCAGCACCTAATTTTCAGAGGAGTCCTTTTCTCATTCTAGGCCCATCATCGCTGCTACTCTTCATGGATACAGTACTACCCAAATTCAACAGATGATTTTCTGTCCTCAGGCCCTGCAGAAGGGACTGTCCACTGTACCAGCTCCTTCAAGAAATATCCCAACCTTTCCATGTTCTGAAGAGTGCTGCATAAGCTGCTAAGAGATCCACCATGTAGATATCCTTCAACTCCTCCCACCTAAATCCCCTTCTAGGGTTGCATGGATATATATTTTTAAAATAGACAGGTAGTTAGGAAGTCAGACATGCAAAATTGAAGTCCACAACAAGACTGCAAAACAAATGCAGCACAGTCAATAACAGCACAGATAAAGCGATGACAACAAAACCACGTTTCACAAATAGTGCAAACATTAATGACAGTGTGGTGGTTCAGTATTACAACTGGGGAGTAGATTTACTATTATCACTCTTGGGGAGGCAACCCAGGGAGGGATGATTTACTTGGTATTTACTATTACCACTGCTGGGGGAGGGAGCATTCACTATTACCACTCCGGGGAGAGGAACCTCGGGGATGACTCACCATGGCACACATTTCACCGCGTTTCTGTCCATGTAGCTGTTTTTACCCATGCTGTTTCCACATGCATTTCACTCGCTTATTATTGAAATGATATTTTGATGGTATACTAGGACATCCTTAGGCATGTTCATGGATTTAAAATTCAACACATTTGCCTACTGCACATGACAGTACTATCTCTATCAATATAACAGGCTAACTGTGAAGTTTACTTGCTAACTCTGAATTACATATATTATTAAACTGTATCTCTAAGTGGTGAATAGCCTGGCCAGGAATCTTATGCAACTGTAATATGAAATATATGATTGTGTTTGCTTAACTACTGATAAAAACTTAGTTAAAAATTTATTGACTAATAGCTCAGTATTGCTGAATCAATCACAGCTCCACATGTTGCAAGACCATGCTCCTGACACAAACTTAGACCGCTCCTGTATTCAGATATGCACTCCCAGGTCTGCTGTTGTTTTTTGGATCCAACAAAAGAGAAGTACACGCCAATAACTTCGTCAAACTCAGGCAAAATTTGCTCCCATGGACAATTGTATCTGCAACACGAATAAACAATTTTACATCAATGCCAGTCTGGGTAGCATTTTTAAACTTTTGGTTAAGTGCCCAAGCCAGACATCAAACACAGTGAATGCCTGAGATAATGCCAAAAACAGATCTTACACTAAGAAGAGAATCCAGTGCCCCAGTGCTTCATTCAGAATTAGCTTTGTTAGATTTCCTAGACAAGACATCCAATAAATACTCCAAAATTGGTGATGTCATACATTTGAAATGCAAAACCACCAAGATTATGAAAACACTCTTATAAGAAATACAAAACAACATTTACATGTCACTTAAAATGCCTAATGCTGCAAAAGCTTTTCAGGTAAATAAGACTACTTAGGTGTGGAAACTAAAGCATTATTATAATGGCAACTCTAACTTCAACTTATTATGTTAACCACACCATGAGATCTAATCACAGTCAGAAAGGACTCCAATATCAAACCTGTCCATGATAACCTACTGTCATTTTCTAGTCAATTCCAAGTGGATCTACAAGAGGCTGCTGCACTGAATTCTTGAGATAGCTGTTCTTGTGGGCACAGTTGAGAGAGTTACCAGAGAGGGGCAGATGGTGCATGCAGGGATCTTAAAGTTGGTTTGATTTGGAAGAGGAGTCAGATGGGGACTGAATCTCAAGTTTACAAAGGTTTACCAAGTGTAGAGACTACCCCTTCTGAAGGTTTGCTACTATAGCTGGAGAGGGTACAGCGCAGGGCAACAAAGATGATCCAGGGTTTGGAGGACAGACCCTATGAAGACAGGTGGAGGAGTTGAACATGTTCTCAATGGAGGAGAAAAGGGATCGGGAGATATGATTGAGATCTTTACATACATGATGGGGATAAACAAGACAGGTACAGAAGGGTATTTAAGTTGAGGAAGGACCTGAGAAGACATGGTCTCAGATTCGAGGAGAAGATTTAGAAAGCGATGAGGGGATATTTTTTCACAGAGAGGTGGTGGCTAAGTGGAGATGCTCTGCCAGTGGTGGTATTCTGTATGATGGTGGGCAGTTTAAAAGGGGATGGGACAGGGTGAGAGGGGTAAATATGAGGGGAGAGGGGAGGGTGGGGAATCCTCAATCTAGGGGGCCAGCTGCACAGTCGAGCAGACTTGATAGAGCATGAGGCCTATTTCTGCTGGCAGTTTCAGTATGTTCATACAGTGAAGTGCACCAGGATGAATCTCAACTCTGCAGAATTCTGGAGTAGAGTTACTGCAGCAAACAGTGCAGTTTCAATGAGAGTTAATCCTTTTGTTATGCAGGAAACCTGTGACATTGTGCTTCATCCTGGTGGGCTTCACTGTATATTCGTATAGAGCTGGGACTTTTCCATGAACTTTGAACTGATAGTTTTATGTTGGGAGAGCTTATTTCATACTTTTTCCTGACTTCATGCTTGAATTTGAAATTTATAGTTACCGGCTTGCTCCCCATACATAACTGCAGTTTATCTGTAAGTTTCTTGTCTGATGTTTAAATTATAGCCCAGCCTATTTTTGATGTATGGAACAGGCCAATATGTTGGTGCCAGTTCTTTGTACCCTCGTTGTGGCTGCGGTGGTATGGGCAGTCATATAAATTTGTATTATGCTTACATGTTAAGCTCGTTCGTTCTTTAATGCATTGCTAATCTGTTGCATTCCCTTTTTTTATTTAAAACCGCCTGAGAGATAGTGGAGTACTGTGATCCCTTCTCAGTTAAGAAATAAGTCTGTGCTGGATGTTTGAGCTGGACTCTATGCTCATGACTCAGTATAAATATTGGGAGGGAAGGTATTATTATTATTATATCAGTACTCATTGGTTTCTCTCTTGGTGGCATAAGTTTATTTTGGCTGCACCCTTTTTGTTACTAGGGGCTTGAGGGAGCTCTAAATTATGGATCATTTTCTTAAATGCTGTTGATAATTCATTATAGAACCTATCACAGGTTGGTTCAGTATATACTATAACTAATTAAGAAATAAAAGAGCGACTGAGTGTTATTGTGTAATGTCACTCCTGGGGTGGATTGAAGCACAAAGGCAAAGCTGAGTGCTTCTACCACTCCAGGAGTGATACATACACAATAACACACACTTGGATTGCACTATTATACAATGGCTCGATGTTATACAAAATAAAAAAAATATTTAAAAAGGTTTTAGTAGATTTTTAGTGTTGCAATATATCTTTGTTTCTGAAAGAGGCATCCAAACAACAATCCAACAAATCAATACAGTGATGTATTGTGTAATAACAGCACTGTCTCAGGCAACACTGACCAAACAGAGCCCTGGAAATGTTCTTGCCATTTGTATAATTTTAGATCTTTACTATGGGACATTGGTTGCAATCTAGCTCCTGAAATGTATAACTTTGTATTACTACTTTTGAATCAGATTTTGGTGGCCACGGATAATGTACCTGCAAACCAGTAGTTATTATCCTTAGTAATGTAACATGTATTGTTGATGTCTGTATACTGGCTCAGGAATATGTATTTTATGTAATGTAAAATGCCATTAATAAAATTACACAAAAAAAATAGGACATTTGATCGAGCACCCTTTTCCCTCCATGACAGCTCAGTACAAGTCCATGAGTGGTCATCTAGGTTCAGGGGAACTATTAAGGCTTACCATTAACAGTATGTGGATTTGCTTTATTGCTGAAGCTTTAACAACCTAATTTGTCTTTACAGGTCTAGCTTTAAGTCACTACGAACCTCATCCTGTCTATCTTAACTGCTGGTCCAATATATTTTGTCAATCAGCATGTACCATTCCCCAGAACTCTTCCTGGTACCTGTAGTATATACTATGTATCTTTAAGATTTACAAGGTACAGAGATAGGATAATATGACTAGGGAAATCTTGATGTGGGGTGGAAATGTTGTTGTATTGTGCTGCATGGAGTCTTGTGTGATGCAGTTAATAAATGAAGCAGCTAGATGCTACTAGAAGTTAATCCACATGTGGTCTCAGTCATTCTAAAAGTTAAGAACATAACAAAACATGGTGTCAGAAGCAGTGAACCAAAAAGCTTCTCAGTAAAATAGCTGAATTCTGCAACAAGAAAAAAAATGGAAAAGAAAACAAGAAAATGGAGCAATTCAAGCACCCGAGCCTTTGACCCTGCAAGTTAATCTGTCGGAGAATTGGAAAAGATGGGAAGAGAGGTTTAAGCTCTATGCGGAAGCATCTGATGCAGTTGAAAATCCCCAAAATGCAAGTAGCAATTTTATTTCATACTATAGGAGGAAGCCCTAGAAGTATATAACACTTTCAGCTTTGAAGGAAAGATAGTCCTAAAGATCTATACACTGTGCTAGAGCACTTTAAAGCATACTGCAACCCCAGAAAAAATTTGGTTTTGAACACTACAAGTTTTAGGACAGAAAGCAAGAAGAAGGTGAAACTGTTGACCAGTACCTGACAGAACTTAAAACCCTAGCTAAGAACTGTGAGTTTAGTACAATTCTAAATGTCATGTTAAAAGGCAAAATAATGTTTGGGATTTATGATGGCAGATTAAAGGAGCATCTCCTGAGAGAGTCAGGCTTAACGTTAGAGAAAGCAGTTGATATTTGCAAAGCTGAGGCCACAAAGACACAGCTCTAAGCCATGATGCAGGGTACTTCAGAGAAAGTGCTGCATGCTATTGCACTGCAGAAAGAAGGCAAACCACAGAAAAAGGCACACAACAGGTCGTGAGGGCATGCCAGTATCCAGAGAACACAACGCCCCAGCTCAGACATGCAATCATTTGGGCAAACCCATGCACTGCAAAGTTGCCAAGCCTATGGAGAAACTTCCACAAATGTAAACAGAAGAATCACTTTGCAAAAGTATGCCGTGCATGAACTGAGACCACAAAAAGCAGTAACTCGCATGAAATTAACATGGACAGTCCGTTTATAGGACAAATAACTCATGCAGAGCAAGCACAAAAAATCATGACACAGATGCCTGGTATGCACACATGGAGGTAGAAGGAGCCATAGAATTCAAGCTGGACACAGGGCCCAAGCCCATGTGTTGTCAATCACTGTAGCAAGAAAAATACCAGGCAGCAGAAGCCTGACAGAATCATCAGCTGTACTGGTGGCATATGGAGGAGCATGAATAAAACCCAAAGGCGTGATCAACTTAAAATGCAAAACACAAAATAAAGAAGCTGATCTCCAATTTTACTTCACAGATGTGTCCGCCATACTACTGCTTGGCAAGGCTCGTGTGAAAAACTTGATCTAGTGTGCAGACTGAAACTGTGGTACTTCCCAAACCTCTCACAAAGGAAAGCCTAATTGAAACATATCAGGATATCTTCATTTGGGTAGGGCAGTTCAAAGGGAGCATCATATTCATGTCGACCCTACAGTACCACCAGTGATACATGGCTGTAGATGAGTACCGTTTGGAATCATGGACAAACTACAAGAAACTCTAGACAAGCTAGAAATGTCTCACATAATTGTCTGAGTCCTTGAGCCCACTGACTGGGTAAACAGCCTGGTGATTATTCAGAAAAAATGGTGAACTGCGTGTTTGTCTTGACCATGAGAATTAAATACAGCAATAAAAGGCAACATTACAACATACCAGCACCAGAGGAAGTGCAAAGTTGGCCCACTGGAAAGCAAGTATTCACCATTGTAGATGAGAAAGATGGCTACTGGCGAATTAAGCTTGATGAGAGTCATCTCACCTCTGTACATTTAACACCCCATGGGCTGCTACAGATTTTGTAGACTTCCATTTGGCATATAGTCAGCAAATGAAATGTTTCAACAAAAGCTAGAAGAAATGTTTGGCAACATTGAGGAGTATACATCATTGCTGATGACATGATAATTGCTGCAGACAGTCAAGAACAGCATGATGAGATTTTAAGGAAGGTCATGGACCGGTGAGAGCTGAAAATGTAAAATTCAATAAAGACAAGTTACAATTCAAAGTTTCAGAAGTCAAATACATGGGTCACATGGTGATTGCAAAGGATTCACCCTGATGAGACCAAAGTGAAGGCAACTGTGGACATGCCCCCACCAGCAGATAAATCGGGACTGTTATGTCTACTGGGAATGATACGCTGCCTAGTCCAGCACATCTCAAGGAGGCAGACATCACTGCCCCACTAAGAAAACTTCTTCAAAAGGATCAGCTATGGCAATGGAACATGAGCATCAACAAGCTTTCAAGTGATTAGAAGAAGCCTTATGCAAAGCTCCAGAACTACTGTACTTGATGTGAAAAAGCCTGTTGCTATCAAGCAGATGTATCGAAAGACGAACTTGATGCATGTCTTCTACAGAACAGAAGCCCAGTTGCATATGCTTCTACAGCCTTGATGAGCATGGAGCAAAACTATGCCCAAATAGAGAAAGAACTTTTATCAGTAGTTTTGCTAGTCACAAATTCCAATACGTGTTTGGCAAACAAGTACAAGTGCAATCAGACCACAAACCACTGGAATCCATTTTCACAAACCTCTAGGACAAGCTCCAGCCCAACTTCAAAGAATGCTATTACAGCTAGAAATATGATTTACAGATCCAAAACACACCAGGAAACTGATGCACATTGCTAACACACTCTCAAGAGCACCATTATCAGATACCACTGAAGCAACTGCAAGTGACCAAGATGAGAGTGGTTCATTCCATGGACAGTGACCCAGTCATGGAGGGTCAGCTGATGCAAGAAATCAGGATGAATACTCAGAGTGACAATACACTGCAGTTGTGGCAGAAATTGCTATAAACTGCGGGAATTGTTACAATGTGTCCAAATACCTGTGAATAAGCTACAGACATTTGGATGCATTTGTGTGGATGCAGGATGCATCCAAAGTACAGAAGCAGTGTATTGTCCACTCGTTTAAAAATCTCTCCCAATGTCTCCATAACAGTCTTTACATGAGCAGCAAACATACTGTGGACCATTGATAATTGTGTAACCCTTAAGCGGCACTATTCCAAAGGCTACTACCTACCTATCCTTTTAAAACAAGGTTAAGGGGCCTGGGTTCCAGATTAATGATTACTGGGGTATCCTTACCCTCAGTAAACACAATGAGTTAGTGCCTCAACCCAGAGTAAGGTATGTGGGGTGTCTATCCAACCTGGTATAGCCCTCTGGGAAGCTATAACTACCCACCAGTCCACCTAGTGACCAAGTACCTTTGCAACAGATACAACCCTTTTCAGCAGGGAACACACGATTAGCAATGAACATTAATAATATGCTCACACCCTTGCACTTACCACCAGGGTCTGGTTTTCTAGTAAACACCTGGAGCCCCCTAGAAAGCAATATCACATGCAAGCATACTCTTTCAAATGCTTTTACCCAAGTCACAGTGAAGTTTAACCAGACAATAATTTGCTCCTGAGTCTGCTTAACAGTGAAACAACAAATCTGATTTATTGAGGGATGTGAACAAGGAGGGATGCAAATCTGGATACATGATTGCTAAGCTGGTATTAGCCAGGATATTTTGCATGCAATTTCTTTAGTCCCTTAAGTACAGTCTTGCAACTGCTGGTTACCCAGAGTGTGATGCTGACTAGCCAGAATGGTGACCGGGTTGTAGCTGTTGTTGGGGCCCTTGATGGGAAGAAAAGATGATTAAACATGCACAAACAAAGACCTTGACTAACTGTATCCTCGGCTGGTTGGCCTAGTCCACTGAAACCCTGTAAAACACACTGAGTGAAATCAGATGATACCACACAATAATTCAAGAGCTTGTTGCAGGAGCTACCCTGAGTTTACTCACAGCACCAGTAGGTAGAACATGGCCTGGTGAAGTGAAGACCTGTTGCAGAGCACTGAAGAGCATGGGGTAGCTGGGCTGGCGTGACTCACCTCCATTTCACGGCCTTTTCCTCCAGGTGGCGTAACCTGCAAATACCTTGCTGCACAGGCCTGGATCCCAAGCTGGTCTCTCACTGAGAAAACTGTAACTGGTGCAGGAATAGACAGCTTGTGCCTGGTTTGGCATGAGCCCAAGGTCGGATAAAACACTTTGACAAAGTTCAGTTTTTGGCTGGTGAAAGCCTCCAGCTGGCTGACAACTTGGCCAAACAGGTAACTGGCTCCCAGTGACAAACAGGCATCCCTGGTTAGTAGGCCTTGGCCACCTCGAACATTCAGCACGTTAAATGGAAACAGCATCCACTCATCCACTTCTCAGTTCGGCTTCAGGACAGTTCATAATCACAGCTGCTCTGCTGAGCAAACCTTTCAACCTGCAGAAGGCAGTTTCTGGCAGCCGATTCCTGAACTTGGGACCGCAGACACATGCTGGAGGAAACTAGGCCTTTAGTAGGCCAAAACCCTGCAAGCTTCAACAGGGCTCCTCGCTCCACGAAGTCTCAGGATGAACTGCTCACCGCTTGAAATCAATTCTCAGATTAGGCCATTTTTCTTGCATTCCAGTTGGTCAGGGGAGCTGTCAACTACAATCTTGTGCTCCCATTGATTTCTTTAGGCGCCAGACCTTAGAGTTCTGATTTCTCCCACGAGACACCTGAACTAAGGACTCCTCCAGGTCCCCTGTGTCCCAATTGGTCCAATTCCTGGAAGTCCAGGACCAAATATAGTGGCTCCCATTTGGCTGCATAAGCTGCAAGAAGGCAGGTTAAAATGAGCACTCTAATTTAAATACAACAACAAATTAGATGTAAATATTTACAGTACCAGTTAGGGCTCCCTCTGCTCCAACAGCGACAGCAGAGTGGAGCAAATTAAGATGATGCCTGGCTGGTCACAAGCTCTGAAACACTTTCGTACCCTAGTCCAGGCCATTTACAGCACACTGGCAGTATCACTTAAAGGGACAGGTGCAGAGGAACATCATGGCACTCTCACATGAGATCAACAGAGTCACCAAATAATCATGGATTTATCATTTCCAATGCACATCTGCCTGGCAGTGGGCATTACCGAGCCCTGGGAGACACTTAAGGTAAGCTCCAAATTAGTAGGGGCTACAGTTGCTCATTTAAATGATCTGATAGTCTCATGTTTGAAATCTAATGGAACATTGTCACTGTTTCTCGTGAACAATGCCATTACTATTTAAACCACTAGGATCCATCATAGCAATATTCATATTAGTTGTATCACCCTAATCATCACATCTTGACCCATTCATATTCTTTATGCGGTGTTATCCTGACACATGTGACAGTGTGGTCTAGATCAACATCTTCATCTTCATTAGATGTCTCAATTTAAACATAGTCATTATGTGACATAACATCAGTTGTAATGCTATTTCTTCCAGTTCATTGTGTTGTCATTCTTCTCTATTTTTCAACATCCTTTCCTTTCCAGGGACAGACTTCCTTGGCCTACCACGCTTTCTTTCCTAGTCACACTAATAAAAAAAAAAAACTATCAAACAAAATAACAGAAAGTACAAATGTGTTCAGAATCAAATATATTTATTAATTATTTGATAACCAAAGCAATACCATTATTCCGATAAGCTGTTGTGTCACTGTGTGGGTACGAGCTGCACTATTGAGCCAATCGGCCTCATTCACAGAGATTAATTGCTGTTTCCTACCTTTTGGACTTGCCCTGGTGCCCTACTCCTCCATTTGGGAGGCTTTGCCTGTGCTGGGGGCTTCTTCTGCTCTGTTTCAGGCCCATTCACTATAAGCCTCTGTTGTGGTCCATGATCTGAAGGGCTGTATCTTAAGGGCATCACACTGTGGGCTTCTACATAGGAGAACAGTCAGCAGGAGACTGCAGCTACAGTACATTGTTGTCTACAGCACCTTATAATATGAGAAACAAAATGTAGAAACATCATTAGCCAATGCATGTCACATGTGGATTGATTAATCCATGTTACATGCACAGTAAGGGTGAAAAGTCTCTTACTGAAATCAGGAGCCGACTTGCAGTCAAGTGCTGGTAGTTTTCTGAAGTAACTTTTTTTCCCATGGTCCTTAGAGCAAGTACAGTAAATTAGTAATTTCTCACCCAGCGGACTTTTGTGTACCCACCATTTTCATTGTTGAAAGTGGGAAAATGCATGATGGGTGGAACAAGTGTTTTACAAAAATTACCATCAGTTTCAATCATGAGCAGGATTGAAGTTGAACTTCTGGTTTGGTGAACCGGAATCATGGCTTTGCGACTTCACTATATTTGGGCATTTATCTATGAGTGAGTGGCTTACTGAAAAGTTCTCTGATGGGGAACCATCGGACGAATAATGTAAATGTAAACAGAAAGCCTGTACTAGTCTGTATAGCGGTGCCAATAACAGTGATGATATTGAGCAGACCAGTCCTAGTACAGAGAGAGGCAGAGTAGTACTTAAAGGGATATACTGGAAATATATAGTAACACCAAGCAATACTGATAAAATGAAAGTTCAAAATACGATAGTGATCCAAGATATTCCCTAGTGGTACATGTAACCCCCTACAAATGGGGGTTCCGAAAAGTCTTCCATGAGCTTGCTTAAATGCTCACTGCCAGGCTGGTGTCCTGCATTCTAGCCATTTAAATGTGATTGCCAGATAGTGCCTGTATAGCCTCTGTGTACTGTCTCTTTAAGAGCTGCCTGGTTTGCAGTTATAATTGATCTGGGAGGGGCTGAGTATTTCCATGCTCAAGTCCCACTCGACTGCCTGATAATCATCCGCTTCTGCCATCGCTAATTAGCAGAGGGAGCTCTGTTAGAAGATGTAACTCACTGCTGAAAATCTATTAGAGAGATAATGACAATGTAGTTTGTCTCTGCCTTCTTTGCAGCAAGGTCTGTTCAGTCTATCTCCACCATCTTGGTGCTGAACTGCCGAACTGGACCAATCAGTACTGTTGGGACCCTAAAATGGAGCCTGCCTACAGGGGCTCTGTGGAGGCAAGACTTGTAGGAGTTATAGTTTTGAGACTTCGTTGCCAAAATGCAACTGAAGGGGAGCCCTTGCTTTGAGTGACAGAGGAATAAGCCAAGTGAACCTTTTGGATCTTGGGGAAATTCGAAGCTGCCTGCTGTCTGGGTTAGATCTCAGTTTGGGAGTTGAAGAAGCAACAGCTCGAGACAGTCGAGCAGCCATCTGCATAGTTTCCCGTGGGAGAACTGTGGACAGGCCTGAGTGTCCAGGGTGCAGAATATCACATATGCCTGCATGATGAATGGCCATTTTGAGAGAGGTCCCAATGCCTAGCCCCAGCAAACATAGATGATGTGAGAAGACGCTTGCTGGAAATGCTCCCTGCTGGCATGATACAAGAATCCAGGAGCCCATATGCGCTTCTCCCATTGTGGTTGTGCGTAAGAAGAATGGGTCTTTGAGGATGTGTGTTGATTATTGAACCCTGAACTGGTGGACCATCCTCAGTCAATACACCATGCCCCATATACAAGATGACCTGGATTGTTTGAATGGGAGCAAATGGTTCTCGGTGTTGGATCTTCGAGTGTATATTACCAGATTCCAATGGCTCTGGAGGACCATGAGAAACAGCCTCATATGTCCTTTGGGGTTCTACAAATTTCTGAGAATGCCACAGGGGATATCGGGCACCCGGCCACCTTTCAGCTACTGATGGAACGTACGGTGGGAGATATGCATTTGCTGGAATGGCTTATGTACTTGGACGATGTATTAGGTTTGGGAGCTCCTTAGAGGAGCATGAGAACCGACTGTTTAAAGTCCTAGACTGACTGGAAGATTTTGGCCTCAAGTTGTCCATTGACAAGTGCCAGTTTTTCCGAACCTCTGTGAAGTATGGGGTACATAGTATCTACAGAAGGGATAGAGACTGATCCCAGTAAGGTTGAAGCACTGATTACTTGGCCCCAGCCCCATAATTTGAAAGAACTACAATGTTTCCTGGGGTTCTGTGGCTACTACCACAGGTTCATAAAGACTATTCCAAGATGATTCGCCCACTCTTGAATCTTACCAAGGGTTACCTCCTACCAATTGTAAATACAAAAAGGGTCTGCCAAAGAACTAGAGAAAGTATACTTCCACCCAGGTGAACTTTTGGGTCATGTTAGATGCCCGACTGTGAAGCAGCCTTCCACGAAGTCATATACAAGCTCACCCACGCCCCCATCCTCGTCTATGCTGACCCCACCAAACCCTATGTTGCATACTGATGCTAGTCTGCAGGGTCTAGGAGCTGTGCTGTATCAAGACCATGAGGATGGTTTGAGACCAGTGGCTTTCGCCAGTAGGAGCTTGACCTCGCAGAGTGAAACTACCCTGTGCATAAGTTGGAGTTCCTGCTAAAATGGGCCATCATTGACCAGTTTCATGAATACCTCTATGGGGCAAAGATATTGGTGAAGACTGACAATAACCCATTGACCTATGTGCAGACTTCAGCTAAGTTATACGCCACTGGGCACCGGTGGCTTTCTGCATTATCAACCTATGATTATGCTGTCGAATACAAACCGGCCTGAACCATATTAATGCTGATGCCCTATCCCAAAGTCCCACTTCCAAGAGTGATTGGGTCAGGCTGTCTGAACCAGACATCTGAGCATTGTGCCAAAAGTTTGATAGAGATGAACAGATGTCTGCGGACACAGTGGACTGCTTAGTAGATTGCTTGGGCCCTTCTGACACCTGCATACCGCTGCATATTGCCACTTCTCTGCTCTAGATATTAGTGCACTACCTAATTTGACAATGATAGCATTCAGTGGCCTAATCCCAAGATCCTATGATTCAGCCAGCACTGATGCCCTTTGTGTGGGGGAAGATGTGTCCAAGTTGTGTTCCTCTGACTTGCGAACTGCTTTATTGTTTAAAGAAGGCCCCAGGTTGAAGTTGCTCAATCAGTTGTTGTATAGAGACAGTAAATCATAGTGGCAAAGTAGAAAAGTAACAATTGGTCCTGCCCATGGCCTTTAAAGATTTGGTACTGAGGTCCCTCCACCATCATATGGGGCACCTTGGTATTGACAGGACCCTTGACCTACTACAATCTTGATTCTACTGGCCCAAGATGGGGGCCGATGTTGAGCACCATGTAAGGACTTGTAGTCACTACCTGCAAAGAAAAGCCCCGCCTCAGAGGGCTGCCCCTTGTTAATATTATTACTAGCACACCCATGGAACCAGGCAGTATAGCACAGTGGTTTAAGGCTCTGAGCTCAAATCTGAGACCTGGTTTGAATCCACAGCCCCCTTGCATGTACTGTGTGACCGTGAGCAAGTCACTTAACTTCCTGTGCGCCCAGGTTGCACCTGTAAACAAGCTTTCAGCTTAGTGTGTCTCACCTGGTTAAACAATTGGAAAAAAACTAGTCTGCATAGACTTCTTGTGTTTAGAACCTGATCAGCGGAACAGTGGCAATGTTTTAGTGGTTACGGATTATTTCACACGGTATGCACAAGCTTTTCCCACCAAAGATCAAAAGGCATCCACCGTGGGCAAGGTGCTAGTGGAAAATTTCTTCTTCACTATGGTGCCCCCAAGCGAATCCACTCTGATCAAGGCAGAGACTTTGAGGGTCGGCTAATCAAAGAAATGCTCTCTCTATGGGGGTGTGAAAGTCAAGAACCACCCCTATCACCCACAGGAGACCCTCAAAAGAACGCTTTAACCGCACCCTGCTAGACATTCTGGGCACCTCCACCCAAAAGACATGCATAAATGGAGCCTGCAGATTAGCACCTTGGTACATGCATGCAATTGCACGAAAAATGATGCTACCGGGTTCTCTCCTACCGCCTATGTTCGGGAGCGAGGCCTGGCTGCCAGTTGATATCTGTTTGGGGTCTGTTCAGATGGGGTCTGAGCCAAAACTACCTGCAATATGTACAAAACTGAAAGCTCAATTGAACCATGCCTATCAACTGTCCCAGACAATGGCCCAAGAGAAATCTAGCCAACAAAGAGAGGCATGATAGAAAAGTAAAGGCTCAAGAGCTTCGACCTGGAGACCGTGTGTTGTTGCACAATTTGGGACTGCATGGTAAACACAAAATTGCTAATCAATGGCACCATCTTCCCATGTAGTAATTGGAAAGTTGAATGATTTGCCAGTGTACAAAGTGCACCCAGAGAATAACTCCAAAGCTATCAAGACCATGCACCGTAACCACTTGCTGCCTATCGGCCAAGTCATAATTGAAGCTGAACCCTCAGAGATTGATTCCCCAGGGCCAGTGACCCATGCTGCTGCAAGAGAGAGACAGAGTCAACCTAACCCAGTGGTCACAGATTTAAGGTTTCCTCCGCAGCAGGTCCAGAATGATAGCGACTGTCAGTCCACTTCTGACAAAAGTGAGTGACAGTGCCTATTACCCTCCTATGAATTGAGTCAGCTGTTTCAAGGTAACCCTATGACTAATTGTGGGGATGAAGCTGGGCCTTCTGGATTGCCTAACCACTCAGCTTCATCTTTGGAGCCAATGCTCCCTGAAAGTAAAGTGCAATGTATCACGTCTGGAGATGCTGAGTCTTTGTATATTGTGGAACTGTATGATTTGCCTGAAGAAGGGCTGATGGTTTGAGTCTTTCTGGTGACATACCAGAACTCGAAGAACACTATGAGTGCTGACAACCCCCTTCAGTGCCTCAAAGTTTGATTGTGCCTGAGCCTTTGCAAAATGAGTCAAGTGTTGTGGAACTAGAGCCTATGGAGCAAGAAGCTGACAGTGCCCCAAGTTTGGACATTCCCATCCAGGCAGAAGCACTCCTCACAGGGGACGAGATCTCAAACCAGTGCTGAGAGTACAGAGACTGTAGTTGTCCCCTCAGAAAGACTGGCCAAGCTGTCAAGCAGTAGTACACTTCAGTTATGATTCTTCCGGGATGCAGGTGAATTTGCCTCTCAATTTGGTCCACAAAGGGTTTATGTTTCTTAGAGTTCATTGCCCAAACTGATCCTAAGTGCAAATTCCAGGTTAATTGTTCTATCTTCTAGGTATGGTGCCCCTGCCCCATCTAGCCCCCAAGTTAGCTGATAGGAAGGGTCCCATCTTACATAGTTTAATGTACAAGAAGTTATTACACGATTCTCATAGTAATGTTTTAAATTACCTGTGAAATATGCATGATGTATTGTCAGAATGTATATATGTGTGAAGTACATTGAAATGTATAGTAATGTGACACGTTTGTTAACTGGTGAATCAGACAATATTTGCATAGCATACTAATGTTATATATGTCTCGTTTATATTATATTGTCAATATTATGATGGTACAGACTTGATGTGGATGCCAAGTTTTCTCCAGGCAGGAAGGGTGTAACCCCTACAAATGGGGGTTCCCAAAAGTATTCCTTGAGCTTGCCTAAATGCTCACTGCCAGGTTGGTGTCCTGTGTTCTAGCCATTTAAATGTTATTGCTAGAGAGTGCATGTAAAGCCTCTGTGTACTGTCTCTTTAAGAGCTGCCTGGTTTGCAGTTATAATTGATCTGGGAGGGGGCTGAGTGTTTCCATGCTTGAGTCCGCCCAGGCTGCCTGATAATCACTCCATTTCTGCTATCACTAATTAGCAGAGGGAGCTCTGTTAGAAGATCTAGCTGGTTGCTGAAAATCTATTAGAGAATAATGACAATGTAGTTTGTCTAACCTGCCTTCTTTGCAGCAAGGACTGTTTGGCCTATCTCCACCATCTTGGTCCTGAACTGCCAAACTGGACCAATCAGTGCTGTTGGGACCTTAAATGGAGCCTGCCTACAGGGGCTCTGTGGAGGCAAGACTTGTAGGAATTGTAGTTGTGAGACTTTGGGCCTAAAATGCAACTGATGGGGAGCCCTTGCTTTGACTGACAGAGGAATCAGCCAACTGAACCTTTTGGATCTTGGGAAATTCCCAAGCTGTCTGCTGTCTGGGTCAGATCTCAGTTTGGGATTTGAAGAAGCAACAGCTCGAGACAGTCGAGCAGCCATCTGCATAGTATAGCTAAGATAACTGTGGACAGGCCTGAGTTTTGGCCTGCATGCCTGCCTGCTGCCCTGGGGTGGGAGAAAAGAATTATTTCAGACTGAATCTAAGTTTGTGAGAATGAAGTAAGCACTGAATTGTGACCAGGCTCAACCTGAAGAAGAACCGAAGAATTGCTGAATGCGATCAGCCTGTCAGAATTTCTAACCACCCCTAAACTCCCGGTGTGTGCAGAGACTTTATGATTGTGACTGGAGAGTGGTTTGCCTGGTACTGTAGAATTCATTACATGTAAATGTGCTGTGTGTTGATAGTGGGTCATGATGTGGTCCCCACTGTGTGAATTGTGTTCTACTTGCTGGAAGCTGTATCCAGCCCTCACGGACTGAATCTGCATTCATCTCCATTCATCCTGGGCCTTGCCATGCTGGTCCAGCCAGACTCCCACTGGACAGAGAAGCCATCAGCGAGAGACCTGCCTGGGGATCAGCCCCTGCTCCATGCTTGAACAGGAATGATGCCTCGGCGAATCGTGTGGGCCCTGCTTCTGCTGGCACTCCAGATCAACCACCTGCAGTCTCGATTTTCATCCAGCCTGTGTCCAGTCTTGGGTATCGTGAGTAGCCATCAGGGTAGCTCCCTGCAACAACAGCTTAATCTAAGTGTGTCATCTGATTGTCTTGTTGTTTCTTTTCTTTCATGAACTGAGCCTCGGCTCTGGATTACAAATAGTGTGTTTGGTGAATGCTGTTTTCTTCCATCATAGGGCTCAACCAGCTGCGATGCTGGCTACCCTGGGCAATGATCCTGGCTAGCTCACTTCTTCTCACCTGGGTACCCAGAGTGTGTGACTGTTTAGGGACTCTGAAGTGCATGCACAACTATTTTATTGATAGAGCCTTTAAGCAAATCAACCTGATTACGCCCTCCCTTGTTCAAGTCCCTCAATAAATCAGATCTAACTCTTTGCATGTAACCTGACTGTGGTTCCAGTTTGTGCTCAAGTACTGTACTGTTGCTATTTGCTATGCCTAACCTTGTTTTACAGGGGGTCCCAGGGTCGAGCCAGAGGAACCAGCCCTGGTGGTGAGTGCAAATAGTGTGGTACTTAGGCGGTGTATCAGGGCTATGTATGGTGATTATTGTGTATTGTTCGCCACTGGAAGGAAAGCGGGTTACAGTGTCCCGGAGGGCTGTGCCCAGGTTAGCTTGACCACTACCGACCCTGACCTCTAGGTGGAGGCACCCATTTCAGAACTCAGGCCCCTTAACCTGCAACTAGCCACGCAGGCAGGGGTAGTAGCCCTTGTGATAGCGCCACCTAGGGTTACATACAAATGAGCAATGCAGTGTTTTCAACAATATTATCAGCAAGAGAATCAGTAAACAAGGAGAGCTATATAATAAAAGTGATCTGAGAGTCAGCAGTACTTGTTTAGGGAAAAGTTATTCAACAGAGGAAACTTTACAGAAAACAAAAGGTCAGTTGAAAGAATCAGAGACTGTAGTAGTTTGGTAGACAACAGTTATAGCCACCAGTCAAATATGTGAAGTAATGTTATTATTAGTGCCTCATCTGACAGAAACAAATACAGTTTATACAGCACTGCAGCAACATCAAATGTAAAGAAACTGGGTACTAGTGATAAAGTAAGTCAGTCAAGCAGCAGTGAAAAGTGGACAGGTACTGAAAATACTAGTGTTGCAGTAAAGAGAAAGAACTACAAGTACCTTGAAAAATTTATAGCAATACTGTTATAGTATATGGTTAAGGCTTATTGTTGATGAAAACCGGTGGCTTTCTAAATCTTGTTGTACAGCAGTTCAAGGTCAAAAAGTTGTTGTACTATCGACATGATGTCAGAGCGATAGTACAACAGCTTTAGCTTTGAACTGCCTTCTGATTGGCTCATACCAACAAGCTCGACTTAAAAAATACTGGAAACATGGCGATGGCAATTTTGCAAGTGGCAAATAGAGGACTCTGCCCATTTTGACACGAGGAGTTACCATCATCCGTGTCACAAAGTGATTTTTATTTTAAAAGTACTAATGGTGACACGGAGGGAAGCAGAAGCGGCAACAAGTGAAACAAGCGTCAGTGGGAGCAGGAGGAGCAGGAGCGAGTGGCAGGAGCGGGACAAATTTGAAGGGTGGAGCGGGGAGATGCTCGAGTGAGAAACGTGACGGTAAAACAAGCCAGCAACGAAACAAAAAATGTTCATCAACAATAAGCCCTAAGCCATATACTATATAAAACAGTGGACAGCAGCCATCCACAACTAAGGTTGTTTCCCTCTTGGGAGTTGATGACATCAGAGAGACCTCTCAAGCTTCACTCCGAGGTCTCGATGATGTCATCAACTCTCGAAGAAACCCATCCTTGTTGTAGATGGGTGACCATCCACTATTCTATATATAATTATGGTAGAGCATAGTTACCCCACGAAATTCATCATTTACTTATATTGTTATACCATCGATGTGATGTGTCATTGTTGCTAACCCATCGGTCGCACCTCACATCGATGGCATAACAAGCTGCACGACTGTCTCTAAGGCACGTATGTGGGTGCACGATTCAAACAGATTTGAAGTGCACCGTGAACAGGTTACTCAAACAGCAAGTTAAAACAGGGAAACTGTTCTCAAAATAAACATGGCAGCAGCAACCTTCTCAAAATTACTGGCCCAGGATCGCAAATCTTTTATAGAAGTGCAGCAGAATAACGCACTCAAAAAAACTGATTCAGATGCATGAATGCTTCACTCATACCTGGCAGACATTGGGGAGTTTCGGACAATTAGTGACATCCTGGTCACTGATCTCGATCTCCTTGTAGCAGATTTTATCTATAAAATCAAACGAAATGACGGTAGTGAGTATGAGCTGTCAACTCATGGCTGCTTTAAACCTGCATTCCACACTGCTAGTAGTGGTGATGATAGTGTTGCACTGTCCCATTTCTCCTGAGGTCACCTCCTCTCAATCTACCTGCCAGCCAACACCACCCTGTGCCCTGCATTATGCATTGGGTATGACCACGGGATCCAACTCAATGATACCATGGCCCACTGCACCCCTATCTGGCACACTGGTTACCTTCTGAAGCTACAAGCGTTCAGCCATCCGAGGAACCTAGCAATTATTAGCAGTTCTCTGCAACAAGGCTGACAACCTGTACCAGAAGCACCAAGGTGCACAGATGCCTAACAAGCAAGCTTTCAAAATACTTAAAACCTCTCTCCTGACAATTTTGTTATGCTGCTTCTGCTCTCGAAACGTACACCCCAACCCAGGACCAGTTGGGCCGACTGCACACCCCGAATAGGAGGGTGGGGTCCCTACATTGGCATCAATCAATGTCTGTAGCCTCCTCAGTAAACTTGATAACCTCTAAACCTGGATTAACAACACAATCCTGACATCCTCCTGTTGTTGAAACTTCGGCTAAACCCTAAGATCCTTGACACTGCGGTCGCAATTTCTGGAGACTCTATCTTCAGGCAGGACAGGATTTCAAACGGGGTGGTGGCTGTGCCATCTACCTGAGAGATACCCTCATGGGACAGAGCATCCCATTTTCTAACCCGGATCCCCATCTCAGGTCCTCGCCATCAAAATTCTCCTAGGGGCCAATAATAAAAATCTTACTATAGCCTCTGTATACATACCCCAAAGGACCAGGTTTCAACAGCATCATGGAATACCTCATGGGACTACATCATAATTGGAGACCATAAATCTGGGTAATTTTAACATAAACTGGCTTTCACTTGAGGCCTGCACCTACAAGGATGCTGTCATGGCACAACACCACACAGCTTTTCCCCACCCCCACTAGGTGCAACTATAGGATGGGGACCTACACTCTACTTGATTGGCTACTGTTAAACTGCCCCAAAATAATCTCTAAGGTGTCTGTACTCCCTGATACTTTAAGTGACCACTCATCTGTCACCTGCTGTTGGGCTAAAAAATTCACCAAGCCCCTTCCTAAAATAATATACACCAGGGTACTCAAGCAGGGACACCTTCAGCTGCTAAAAGCACATCTAAGCAGGCTGGACTGGTTGATAATTGACTCATTCAATGATACAAACAAAGCCTTGGAACTGTTCATTAGGCACTTTATGGCAGCCTGTGATATCCATGCACCACTTAAAAGATGAAGATTAAAGGCAGGTTAACCCATGTATAAACTCCGAGCTTGTAGCATGGCTCAAACAAAGGGACCACCTCTGACACTGTGCTCGAGCTCTTCAGCCAAGGGGACATTCAAAATACAAATCTGCAAGAAATGGCTGTACCCGAGCTATATGGAAGGCTAAAAGCAAATATTTTAGGGAGGCACTCTCCAACTCCTGGGGTGATGGGAAAACATTTTGGCATAACTTGAAGGACCTCACAGGCAGGATACTAAGGCACCACCCACCATGCTCAACATTAATGGAACACCGACGCTAGACCTAGGTACCATCTCCAATACATTCAACAATGCATTCTCCAAACTTGGCAGTGTCCTTCCACCTGATTTTTTCAATGCCCCCAGCATTAATACCCCTTTGACACTGCGTCCTAGTACACACAGCTCCGAGTTCTTTTCAAAGAGATCCCAATGCACTTAGCCAGAACCTATATAAGCAAGGCTATCCACAAAACTGGCTACAGTGGTGACTCACTCAACCTAAAGTTGCTTGTACTAGTCCTAGGTGAAATCCTTGAACCCCTGACAAAGATCTTCAACCTTTTCCTAAGATTGGGTCAATTCCCATCACTCTGGAAACAGGCGACTATGACACCTGTACATAAAAGTGGAGACAAGTCACTGCACACCAACTACAGTACAGGCCCATCTCCATCCTACCCCCTTATCTAAAGCTCTGGAATGAATAGTCTTGGACCAGCTTGTCGAGTTCCTGGACAAATATGAAATCCAGTGCCCAGAACAACATGGCTTCCGAAAAGGGCATAGTACCACCACAGCACTGTTGGAATTTACGGATTCATCCATGACACCCTCGACCATGGAATCTGTGGGGGGGACAGTATTCACTGACCTGATAAAGGCATTTGATACTGTTAACCACCCACTCCTACCCAGGCAACTGACCACTCTCGGGCTCTCCAAGGATGCACTGCTCTGGTTTGCTAGCTACCTCAGGGGAGGGTCCAACATGTTAGGATTGCTTGCATCACCTCTGATAAAAACAGTCCTCTCAGGTGCCGTGAAGTCTATACTGGGGCCATTACTCTTTTTCTCTTCCTGAACAGTCTCCCTAGCATCTGCCAACAGAAAATATTACCCTATGCGGATGATGCAGTACTGTTTACTAGCAACCAAGACTCTAAACAACTTGAGTCAGTTGCAATGTGATTTCAGGCATGTTGAAGAGTGGTTTAGCTCACATAAACTCATCCTGAACTACAGCAAAACTAAGCTCATGACATTCTGCAACGCATCGGGCAAGTATAAACTTCTGTCCCTCACCATCAAGAACCAGTGGGGACTTCACTTGAACATGTTCCTGAGTTTAAATATCTTGGCATCACCTTGGACAGTTCCCTTTCTTACACGCTACACATTGGCAATGTAGCTAAGACCACCAACATACAGATCGGTCTGCTCCACAAGCACAAACACTGCATGACCACTGATGCCCTTAGACTGGCCATCTACAGCTCTGTCACCTCCATTGTTGACTACGGTCTTGTCATCTATGGCTCTGCTTCCTCTACTGCCTCCGGAGGATATCAGTGACACTCAACAAGGCCTGTAGGCTTCTGTGACGGTGCCACCGCCTAACACATACCTGTGACCTGTACGCCCAGGCCGGATGGCTACCACTGCTTAGTAGAATACAATACTAGACCTGCTTGTTAACCAAAAAGTTCTCCTTGGGCTGGGCAGGAAAAGAAATGGCAGGGAGGGAAGTGGAGATGAGGCCGTTTCTCATGGATGAAATTTTGGGGAACTAGGATGCATGAAGGTGGACAATGCAATGGGGCCAGATGGGTTGCACTCAAGGGGTTAAGGGAACTAAAGGAGATATTGGCAGTACCATCGACTGCACTCTTCAATCAGTCCCTACAGACTGGGGTAGTGCCGGAAGACTGGAGGCGGCAAATGTGGTCCCTGCGGCATAAGGGGGAGGGAGGAGAAAGTGGGAACTACAGGTTCATGAGCTTGACATCAGCAGTAGGCAAGCTCATGGAGAAACTAATAAAGGCAGGAACACCCACTACCTGGAGGACAGCGTCCTGATGGATTCAAGGCAACATGGTTTTACGGGGCAGATCCTGTCAAACAAATTTGATAGAGTTTTATGATGGGGTCACCAAGGAACTGGATCAGGGAGAGGGGTAGATGTGGCTTATTTGGATTTCAGGAAGGTGTTTGACTCCGTGCCTCATGGGAGGCTGCTGTGTAAAATGGCAGGACTGGGACTGGGGCAGAGGGCAGTTAAATGGGTGGGAAACTGGCTGGGGACAGGAAGCAGAGGGTCATAATAAATGGGGTGGCATCTGGAGAGGCAAGGTCACAAGTGGGTCCCTCAGGGATCAGTGCTGGGGCCCCTACTATTCAATATATTTGTAGGGGACATTGGGGAGGGCCTTGAGAGGTGTGAGTATGTTTGTGGCTGATATCAAAATCTAAAATAGGGCGGACACGCAGGAAGGGTAAAACAGCTGCAGAGGGATTTGGGAGGCTTGAGGCATGGTCAAAGGTGGCAACTTGCATTCAATACAGAAAAGTATAAAATCATGCATCTTGGCTACAGAAATTGGAAGGCAGGGTACTGTATGGGGGGGCAGAGATCTGGGAGAGACGGAACAAGAAAAGAGACCTAGGCATCATTATATCCGGGGACCTGAAGATGGAAAGGCAGTGGGGAGGACAGTGGCCAGGGAGTGGAATGCTGGGATGCATCAGAAGAGGGATCACCAGTAGAAATAGGAAGGTCATAGTACCCTTGTACACCCATCTAGTTAGACTGCACTTGGGTACAGAGTCCAGTTCTGGAGGCCATACCTCAGAAAGGATGTGGGAAGGCTAGATTGGATTCAGAGGAGAGCGACAAAATGGTGAAAGGGTTAAGTCACCTATCCTATGAAGAAATGTTGAATGATCTGAACATGTACTCCCTGGAACAGAGGAGGAGAGGAGGACATGACTGAGACCTTCAAGTACCTTAAGGGTATAAACAGGGTGCCTGGGGAGCATCTTCAAGATGAAGGAAATCAGAGGACAAGGGTGTGGTCTGCAGGTGGGGGGTAGTTCAGGGGTAACATTAGAAATACTATTTCACAGAGAGTGGTGGAAAAGTGGAACAAACTCCCAGAGACAGTTGTTGGAAAGGAAACAGCTGAGGGATTCAAAGGGCATGGGACAACCACAGGGGAGAGTTAAGGGAGGCACAGGTCCAAGCAGAGAGCTGGACAAATGGGCAGACTTGGTGGAGCCTTGTTTCGGTCCTTTTCTGTCGTCACACTTCTATGAATTTATGAATCTATGAAACAGGCATCTTAAGTGCAAAGCAAAAGTACTTAAGAAGAAAATGGGCAAAGGTAGCAAGCCCAACAGAACAGAAGCCCTCTCACCCTCCGGCGTAAACAAATTGCCAGGACTGGGACATTAGGGCTCCATAGCCTGGTGGCACTCTTAAACATCCCATTTTTAATAATGGTCTGCACTACTCCTTAGAATAGCAGGGCAATATGCCCTATGATGGGGGAACTAAGCCTGCAAAGGACACAGATGGCAACCAGTTTCTAGAATATATAGAAAGGCAGACAAAAGTCAGGCAGGAGACAATCCATGAGATATTAGGGCAGTAAAGCCAAGGATGTATAAGAATTTGTCGATTCAGACAGAGACCCAGTGAAAGTGTACAGCCTGTATGCCCCTCAAAGGCTACAAAGCGTGCTACATGTTGATGCCCTTCTACCTGTTTAATCTATACTACAAACATTGTATATCAATCTGTTTTTTCATTATTGCAGTCATTCTACAAGCTCAACAGCTGGCATTCACCAAGCAAAATGACTGTTTAACAAGTTGCACACCACTGTAGTCTGCAAGCAGCAAAAAATGATTGCATCAGTGTAGCAAATCTTCAGAAATGTTTTACTTGTATTCACATTATTGTTGCAGTACTGTAGCCAATGTTTCAGGATATTGTGCTGCTGTTTAGGTTATATTCAGAGCTTCCGCAGTTCCATTATTGTTAACTAATGTGTTGCTTATAGTGTATATAACATACAGTTGCAGAATAGTATTTTAATAGTAATTAAAACTTTCCAAAGTAAGTAGCTGTTTATCTTTTGTAGGAAAGAGTGGCTACTGCATTGTGCTCAGCTGTCCTACATTTACAAGCAGTGGGTACTGCATTGATCTCAGCACTTGCAGAGAAGTAAGTGCCTGTTATTCTTAAAATCGGAAACAGATGTTCTTAAGTTATCAGAGTCTTCAGTGTAATAATTCAGGCTTGCAAAATGTTACTGTACAATTTGTTCACCGTACTAGCACATGACTACATGCAGCAATGTTTTAGTTAAAGTGGAACAGCATAATATGCTGTTGTTTCAGGAGAACGTTTTGTGGGTGCACCTGTGTAGCTGTGAAAACAGGTCCGTGTCACATCAGTGTCTCGATAATGCGATCAATGTTTTTTTTTCCATATAGCCGTTTGGTTCCCATCGCCTCCTCCCATCAACTGGTGATGGGGACACATCGTATTTTACAGGTTTTCCCTGCCCCCCCAAGGCCCCAGCTCACAGCCGCACTAGCATGTGGAGGCATGTTACGACCCCATAGCACCAGCTCAGCCCTTTCCACCTCCTATAATTGTTTGCCTCCCACTCTCCACTTATGCTACCCACTGGACCTCCACCCAGTGAAAGCAGAACTGGGGCACCAACCACCCTCACCACCCTCAGGAGAGGAGAGCTGCATATCAGCATGCTCGATCCTGCTCCCCCCTCCTCCCCATGCTGGCACCCTCATGACCTGAGGTCATTCCCAAACCCAGGTTGCTGGCGTGGCGAGGTGTGGTGTCCAGCTGCTCAACCCTCAGTGCCACTGGGCCAGATGATCTATGTTTTTAAGAAGCAAACTAAATATTGTTTAGCTAAAGAATAACTTAGCAGTACTTTGCAGATGTAAAACTGTATTTTACGTTGGAAGAATAACAAAATAAAGTTAAATGTGTTGGGTGTGCATATTGAAATCCCAATCATTTCAATATTGTCTGATCTGTTCAACAGGTGCGTTGTTTATTAAAGCATCACAAGTGTTTAAAGAACTGTGATTGCCATACTTAATGCCTTGTAAGTGTAATATTAGCCATGACTCAGAGAATATAATACTAATATAATGAAAACAACATATAAAACAAAATGTGTTGGTTGTTGCTAGATGCACAACTTTATCAAGAGGAAGGACACTTCAGAGCCTGCATTTATTTCTCCAAACTGTTAATGTTTACGGTAACATATTACAATAATCTAAGAATCCCATGTTATAAGCATAATGACCCACTCCAGGGTGTGTGGTTACTGTGGGTTAATCAACACCCTGGGTGCTGTGAGGGACACTTGGCTTCACCTCGCATCACAACACACCCAGGGTATTGATTAATCCACAGTAACTACATACCTGGAGTGGGTTATTGCTCATATTGCACTGTTACTTGTGTCCTACTGAAAGTACAGTATATAATAATTTCCTGCACTTTCTGTTTGTATTCTGCCACTAGCTAGGCCCATTTGCTTTATAATTTTAATTAGTTTAGCTAAGCCTATGCTGCAACTTGCAGGCTACTGTGAATATTTTTCCATGATGCATTCTATTCTACAAATATCTGATTTATTTTTACTGCTTAATCAAATGTTGACTTTCCTTTACTTTTTTGTGTGTGTAAGGTATTTACTGTGTTCTTATCTCTTTATTTTTGGCATATTTTTTCCCCATTGTGCCATCTGGGGCTCGGTGGCTACATACCCCCAATCCGAACTCTGCCCCCCTTGCGGGAATCATGCTGCATGACAAGGAAACAGGGTTTTCATAATTGTGGCGGTAGCCGGTGTAATCCCACATCCCCACCTCTGAGGATACCAGCTCATAGGACCCACGGTCCAGGCATGGAGCTGGTTGAGGACACGGCTCCAGTATTCCCCCTCCCACACCACACCCGGTGGGCAGTGCCTAATCCTCCCTGGTGAGGAGAGCTGCCATAGAGCAGTTCGATTCAGCTCCCACCCTCCCCCTTGGGCGGCCCCAACAACCTGGGCTTGTTCCCGAACCTGGGTGGCTGGCTTAGAGTGAGATGTGACATCAGTGCCTCAACCCTCAGTATCACTGGGCCAGCATTACTGTGTTATTTTCTGATCATGTGCTTGTCATATGGTAGTGTGTTATTAATAGTTCATACACCAGCCTTCTACTTTTTAGCTTTCATATTTTTTTTTGTCATTTGTTGTTTTATCTCACACCTCTTAATCTTTTCATTTATTTTATTTTGTTTGCCTCCCTTTTGGGTCAGGCCACCATCCCTTGACTCTTATCTGACAAGACTACTTCCCTGTTGCCCTCATCTGGGACTGGATAACATTCCCCTGACCTACCTGTCCGGATTATATGCCTATTTTTACTAGAATTTCTAGCTAGACTGTCATCGCTGTTATCTCCCTATTTGGGTCAGGCCTACTCCACTGTAACTTCTTATTTTGTTTTAACCTTCCCATTTAATTAATTATCTGATATGGCCCATTTTTTCCTCTCCATATCTGTTTAAGCTTCTCCTTTTACCTTATCTTTCTTCCTCCTTTTTTGTAGCCACAATGGTGAAGCCTGCAGTCATCTTGTGAGAGCTCTAAAAGGAGCCTCCAAATCGACACCACAGAACAATTTTGGAGTTGCAGTATGATGATTCCAAAACTCCAAAACACTCCGTTATACCCCCACCCGTGGGTGCACTACTTTATTGCAAAGTAGTTGTGCTTGCATGACTTTACTGTAGTGATCTCAAATCAGCCAGCGCTCCAGCCCACTTCAGTGTCCTACAGGACTATGGATGACAAGCAAAGTTAGCCTTTTATCATGAAACTTCGGCGTGTCATTTAGGTGTCTCTCTATGTTTCTTTTCCCTTTCTTTCTTGGACAGCACTCAAGGACCCCCAAACAGTAGGGATTTCATGGGAACGGTTTAGTTACTTCCCATAGCATAACCCCCATTTGCTATGTGCATAAATGTGGGTGAAGCAAAAAGAAAAAGAAATTGTAGCAGAATACAAGACGGAAAAGTTTTAAAAATATGAGAACATACTGAAAATCTGGCAGTAGTCACTCATGACACTCCCATCGCCCAGCAGAACTACTTACGGCACTGAAAACACTCTTTCAAAATGCCTATTTAGTCCTGGGTCTTTTAAAGTACCTAAAATGTACATCCATTTTGCTTATCTTCTTAGGAGCAGATTATATAGGTCGCCACCTTTCTTTCCCAAGTATACACTTTCTATCCCATATACATCCAAGTGTGTTCTTTGGTTTGGGCTGCATACTTTACAGTGGCTGCGAGATATTTTTATTCGTTATTAGCTATATCCTCACATGACTCCCAAGATGTTATTTAAGGAGGTCTGATGGTTTTACCAATGAAAAGAGCTGCACGTGTGTGCAAGATGCCAAGTAAATGACACTGGGGGTAACAAAGAGGATCACTTTCTGATTACATAGGTTTCATTTTAGTCAGGTATCTGAAGTTTTTACCCTTCTTCATTCACATATACAGAATTTACATTGCCCACAAATACTTCACCCTGTTTGGGGTGGAAGACCTAATACTGTTGTTAGAGTATCATTTCTTATTAAGGGCTGAAAATAATTTAATGCGGTATCTTGCTGGTTAACAATGCTGTGGTATACCATCTGGGGTGATTTACCTGTTGAAACGTACCGAACATGAGAGCTGGTCTATGATATTTGACTAGCTCTGATACATAGTAATGTATTTCAGCCTATCATCTTTATCTGTCTCGCATACATAATCCCTCTTATTTTCTTTTTTTATTTATTTTTTGCCATCAGATTTTCTCAGTTTTCTTTAGACCAATCTATTCGTCATTTACCACCATTTCATTATACCTCTCTGTTTTAATTTGGATTTCATTTGCTCTGCTCTTTCAGAAAATTATCGTCACAGCTACAGTTCATGATGAATGATTTGCTATTGCCTATTGTACTTCTGCTTCCCCTTTCCCATGGGTCACACCTGGAAATGAGCCTTGGCTCAGTGTACTCTTCCAGATACCAATGTTCAGATAAATAATGAAATCCAAACATTACAAAACACCCAAACCCGACTTTATTAAACACCCAAATCCAAAGACTCTCTAACATTCAAATGCAAACATTCAAAACACCCAAATCCTAACATTCTTCAAAACAACTACAGTCAAAATTTTCAAAACACATGTTGGGCAGAGTGTTTTGTTTTGCCGTACAGTCTTACTGCATCCTTTCCTTTTTCCTTTTTTGCTGTTAGGATTTTTTAAATTCGCTTACTAGTTTTATGGCCCATGTGGATCCCCATGTTTTTATCATTCACTACCTTTCCTTTTCCCACAATGCCACCTGTCCCATGTGACAGTAATGTAGCCAAGACTATTGATTCAGTGAGTGATAGCTATTGCAACAGCAATCTGCTGTTAGGAGTCTGATGTTCTGGCCTCAACTAAATTACATTTTCTAATCCAATATTTGTACTGTCTAGGTTCTGTATGTGTCTAGGGTTAGCCAGCAGGAGTAAATATTTTGCTGTGTTTTTGCAGTTTCTATTTTTGCCCCTGGGATCACTAGCCTGCCTATCGACTCCCATACCAAACCACCGCAAGCCTGGAACATCCCCCACAGAGCCTTGGCTATATCTCTCAGGTGGAGATAAAAGTGGGCAGCTTCCCTCATACTTTCTGATTTCCTTCCGGGCCATCCATAGAGTCACGGAGCTGACAGGGTGAGGACTGACCTCCATCAGTGGTTGGCTGGGGCTGTACTTTTACCATGTTATGTTCCTTATGGAGGCGTGATGTGCATGTGGCGTCAAGGCCTATGGTGGCGTCCATCATGCCTCCCCACCAAGCTGGACTTGGGCTTGTTGTACCTCTGGCTGTTGCCAGAGGCCAGTCAAGCACTGAGCCTGTCCCCACCCTCCCCACCCCTAGAGGAGATGAGCAGTTCATGAGCCGCACAAGTCTTCTCCCCTGGCTGGCCCTCCGATGCCCCAGGTTCATTCCGAAACTACATCACTGGCATTGCATTGGTAGTGTCACCACTGCACCAGCAGGCCAGCTGTAACTATTTTGCTCTTAACACTGTTATGGTGCTGTAGCTTACTTGGCTAATGGTGTTGTGGCTTAGTTGGCTAAAGCGCCTGTCTAATAAACAGGAGATCCTGGTTTCAAACCCAGCAGTGCCTTTTTTAGACAGGTAACACACTCTGTAGCTTTTGTGGAGGTGCTTCCTGTCTATGACAAAGGGAAGGCAAGGAACCCACACCAATGCCTTCAACTCATGGTGGTAGTAATGGTGCAGAGTGGAGGGTATGGCTCACATTAGGGACTGGGGGCCTACCTGGGAGGATAAGAGCCTATACAACAGTGACAGTTTGCATCCATCTGGGAGGGAACCACAGTTCTCAGAGGGTAGTTTAAATGTTACTTCAGAGAAGCATTCAAACTAGCTGATGGGGTGGTGGAAGAAAGAGGAGGCAAAAACTGCCCCCCAGGCTGAGATAGTGTATAGAGAGATCCTGAGGGAGACAGCCCCACCATGGAGCAAATAAACCCAAGGAAGTAGGGGGTTAACAAAGGAGGAGACAGAAAACAGGCAGATGGAAAAGAAAAGGAGAACAGGAGAACAAAATGGCAATGGGGGCGATCACAAGCAGAGAGCTAATAAAGTCAGGAAGGCCATGTGTACAAATGTAAGAAGTCTGGGGAATAGGATCCCAAACCTAGAGGCCATCATGGCAGAACAACCAGTTAAGTAGTATATGCTCTGTGGTGCTTCTGTGGCCGTGTTTATATAGCTCAAACAACTAGAAAACTTAAAGAGCATACAGGAGCACTACAGAGCTATGCAAAGACAGGATACATCCCACCCAGTTGGTAATTTTTGATCAATGTACAAGAAATTGGTGCTCATAAGATTTACTATATAGGAATTGACCATGTTCCTTTAACTCACGTGGTGGAGATCATAGAATCTTGACAGCAGAAAGGACCACACCGGCCCATCTAGTCTGCCCTAATTTCCCCCTCTGATGACTCCTTCCCACTGCCCGCTCCCACCCTCCCCCGCTACTCAGCCCCATATCTCTTCCCCATGCCCTCTTGAATCCCTCCACTGAATCAGCCCCACCACTTCTTTTGGTAGTCTCTTCCAAGGCTCCACTACCCTCTTTGTGAACAGTCTTTCTTTCACGTTTCCTCCAGTATCTTTTTCCCTGCAGTCTGAGGCTGTACTGCCTAGTTATGGCACTCTGTGCTTTTTAAGTAAGCTCCCTTCCCATGTTTTGTTGAGCCCCTTAACATATTTAAAAGTTTCAATCATGTCCGGATAGACAGCCTCTTTGTATGTAGTCTGCATCTTGGAGGGCACAGAAGAGTAGCCACAGGAAATGATATGGCATTACTTTTTGCTGCCCTTTCCCCATTTAGGGCCCTGTCCTAAATAAAGTTGCTGTTCTTTTGTTGAAATCCTTTTGCCTAAATTCTATTTGAGTGACAGTGCTAAGTGTATGGTTTGTGCGGTATCTGCTACTCAGTAACATTATTTGCAGGTGGGGTGATCCACTCCATACCAGGGGTGAGCGTGCCACAATTACACCCACTTCAACCTTTCTCTGGTAAAAGGCTCTACACAAGTTAAACCTTGTATACCACCCCGCCTCTAATAAGGAGAATAACTACCCAGGGCCTCAACCTTGTTTAGCCCACAACCCATAACATCCAAGGTGACCCAGTTACAGTTGTCTCCCATATTTTGAGGTAATGACAATTGATTTATTTTATTTATTTATTTAAACATTTGGTAACTGGGAAAGGCATTCTGAGCTGAGGCTCGATTACAAGTCGACCGAAATGACCCAAAATGATCCATACTTTTCAAGGCTGATCAGAACATCTGAATGAGTGAGATGAGGAAAAAGAAAGAGAACTTTGCCCAGTCCCATCCTCCACCATCGGGTGGATCTAAATAATTTAAAAAAATCAAAATATAAAGTAAAAAAAAAAAGTACTGTAGCCTTTTCATTAATGATTACCTGCAGTTTAAAGTGAGTTATAAAATGATTAGGGAATATTTTGGCTCGATTGGCTGAAAGCTTGCATCCATACTTTTATCTCAGCTTATAAAATGGGTAAAAGAAATCCTTCACCCTGATTCATCAAAGGCATGTCCCCACCTATCAACAAACTGAAGGTGGCACCACCCCAATACCCCAACCTCCATAGGAAAGGGCAGCAACATCACCGAGCAACTGATCCTGTTGAACTACAAGCGGAACTCCGCAGCCACCCCTCCCCACCCCACACCCACCAAGGAAGCAGCAGAAAGAGAAAACGTCAGACACTTCCACCATCCCAGCCGAAATGCACCCAGAAGAAACCACAGAAAAGCCAGACAACAGTGCTGATAAGCCACAAGAAGCAACTGAAAGTCCATCAAAAAAGCAAAAACAAAACGTTTGAGCAACTTTCCTCACCTGTCATCTGAACAATCAGACATCCCAGAAGCACAAAAGATCAGTCATGTATCTTACACCAAAGGAATCCATGTGGATTTTTAATTTAAAAACCCTTAAACCTGTGGGTTTCAATGATTGTATGGAGTGGCAGCCCTTCCTACATTAAACAAAGATCTTTTGCAGGACTACTATGAGAATGAGTTACATTTTTCCTGTTTGTTTGCAAGTGAACATTAAAACTGTAGTCACTAGCAAATGTATGTTAATAATATGGAAAAGGGTATTGTTTGAAACTGTTTGTAAGGAAAAATGTAATTTCTAATGTAGCCTTCAAGCTAAATTTTAAGGTTTTTCCTATTTTTTCCTTTCTCTCCCCTTCTCCTTTTTGCTACCTTTCCCATTGTTTCCCATTTAATTAAATTATCACTTTAGCACTGAGCACTTTATATTCTGACCATAGATGACACCTATCATGTTTGCCAGCTATCCTGAACGTATATTTGGAGAATAACTCCTTAAAATGTAATTATAAATGCAATCTCTTAGGAATGATGGGTGGGGCATGGGGTCAATCTGCTGCAGACAAACACTGTGCTGTAAAACAAGTGCAAGGAAAACAGTGGCAGTCAAAGCAAGGTTGGGTACATCAGCGACCCAACCGAAGCGCAGCCCAATTGAAATGAATGGGATATCTTTTTTTTTGAGGGTGGCTTTGCCCCTACATCCTCTGGACTTAAAATAATCAACTCTGGGGAGCATGGATTTTGGTGATGGGGAGAACACTGGGAAGGGAATTAATTATTTTTGTAAAAAAAAAAAAGTCACAGCAGCAGGAGACCTAGCAGGAACTGAACCATGGTCCCAGGCCTCCTGCTGTGCCATGTCCTGGTGCCCTAGCATTCTACCATGGGAGCAGACTCAACTAGCACCCCAGCACATGGCTACTCGATCCCTCTGCAGGCCATCCGTAGAGTGACAGGGTAGTTCACTACCACTATTCTACCTCTGTCACTCTAATTCCTTATGCGCTTTTCATGGTGCAATTTTTCATATGCTGTTATTGTAGCTATCTTGATCCGGTCTTGATGGGCTGTCACACATGGAATGTTTCCATATCTTGACCCCATTCAAAAAAAAAATTTTTGTCAGCTCAATGGCTACTAATGGTGATCACTGTTTATGGATGTAATGGGTTAAATCTATAACACCTGCATGACTGGATATTTAAACACAAGGGAAAACCATTTGGCCACACCTGATGAAGAAGTATAGCTACCTCGAGCGTGGGCTGTTTCTTGGTATGTGAACCTTGATTTGTAGCTGGCAGTTTAGCACATTGTCCCCTAGGGTCTCTCCTGGGGCCTGCTGGAAAGTGAGCCCAGGTGGGGATCTGATAGTTGTGGCTGTGGACCCGTGGCCTGGCTGCCCATTTGGATTTATTGGGGCTCTCTCCGGCTCCAGGGTAGTTAACCATCGAAGTGGACCATTTTGGATTTCCTCTCTGCAGTTGCGGTCAGACTTATCTTTACTCTCATATTTAAGTCTGTTTAAGGCAGTGAGAGTGCCTTTTCTCTTTGGGTCTTTGGTACAGTGAGAGTGTGCCTTGCACTAAAGAGTCTGGACATATTTTAACCCCCTCCCTTTGTAGTGAGAGTATTTTGGGGTTTAGGAGAGTTTCAAGACTTTCTTTATAAATTTATTCCCTCTGGTGAGTACGTGGACTATTGGGGTTTGATTTTCTGAATTTCCCAATTATTATTTATAGTTTAACACTTTTGATTACCTAAGCCTTCATTCGACTAATTTAAAACTGCAGGCTTGGATTAGATGACTGAGACATTTTAGGTCTATATATTATTTTGTATTGTCACTGAGATAAATTCATTTTAGTTTATGGTTATTTATTTTGATTATAGATTTTGTTTAATTTTTTCCTTGAAGTGAGAGTTGAGGGATTTATGGTGTTATTGTATAGGAAACTTGTATTGTGTTATTATTTAGTAGATTGCATAGTTTTATTGGGTTACTGAAATGTGTAGGAGGCCTTCCCCACGGTCGTGCACTATTCATCCTCCGTCCTTCGCACCTGCCACCCTTTACTTCTCCCCACTGCACTTTTCTATCTACCAATGCTGTAGGGTGCTGGGTATTGCTCGCTGGGAGGGGAGTCAGGTGCGAACAGTGGAGGTGAATGAGCTGGACCATCGCATCAGGGTTGTGAGATCCAGGTGACACCCTGGGTAGAAATGGGATCAGACCGTGGTTCTCCATATCAGGTTTCCATACCAAAGGCACCACCAATTTAGGTGGGCAGGTGGCTCGGACAGCCCTGGAAGTCCATCCAACTCGGGCAGTGTTATGTATTGCCAGGTCCATTAAAACAAGACTGCAATAATTACAGATCTTGTCAGAACAGCTGACCTAGCATGTGTCACCAAGACTTGGCTGGATGAGAATTCTGGCCCCATGTTGGAGGCTGCAATTCGGCTGGTTACTCGGTGATTCACCACCCGAGATTGGATTTGGGGGTGTTGCAGTCTGTTTCAAGACCAAACTGGGCCTCACAAGTGTACCAGTTGAGGAGACCCAGTCATTTGAATGCACAGTGGTAGCAGGTGTAGGTTATAGGATTGCCGTCATCTACCGTCCACCCAGGGATGACAGTTCCTTCAGGAAGTGGTGGACTTCGTGATCGACATTCCTGGGTGACTTTAACGCCTGGGTTGATGACGAACTCTCACAATTTGGTTAGTACTTCCTCCAGTTGATGACATCTCTGGGCCTTACAGATTGTTTTACTGTTACCCATAAACTCAGTCATTCTCTTGACTTGGTCTTCCTCCTGGGGTCGAAGCCTCGGATCTGGGGGTGGAACCAGTCAGATGGTCCAATCATTACACCATGCGGTTCAGTTTTTGTCCCCTCCTCATAGGCCTACCCCTGTGGAGATGGTCAGTTACCGTCCTACGAGATATAAGCTCTGAAAACCGGTGGTGGTGCTTGACCTATTGGTACTTCCATTGGCAAACAGTGACCCAGAGCCCTTGGTGGCCCATAATATGGCCATTTCTATAGCCCTGGATGTCATTGCTCTTGTCTGAGTACATCTCTCTCCTTCGCCCTTGGTCCCCTTTGGTCTGATGGGTCTTTGAGGGAGATGTGGTGACTAGGACAAAGGTTAGAGTGTTGCTGGCGGGAATCACACTCGATGCCAATCACCTTTGATTGATGGACCATTATCAAGCCTATCAATCTGCAATCACCCACAAGAAGGTAGAGTTCCTGTCTGGGAGATTGTGGCTGCCCAGAATCGACTGGCTCAACTTTTGAACTGTGGACAGACTGTGCAACCCAGCTTGTCTACAAGGTCTGAAAAATGTTTTCGCAAGTAGAGTGTGAGTTTGCTCAATTCTTTGTAGCTAAAGTGGTTGATGTCAGGGTGGTACTCCAACCGGCACACTCTTGGGCACTTTTCTTCAGTTTTCCTGGAGTACCTTCAGCTAGCCTGAGCTACGGACATCATGCGGATTGTCCAGGGTATGTGCCCTACCTGCTGTAGTTTGAATCTGGGACCAACTACCCTGATTTTGGGTTATGGTGACATCCTTGGCCGGTCCTAGCATGGATAGTCTGGTGCTCCTTGGAAACAGGTGAGTTTCCTAGCTCCCTGAAGGAGGTGGTGGTGACACCCTCCTGAAGAAAGCTTCTTTGGACCCAGACTGCCATGCAAACCACAGACCAATCTCAAACCTCCCTTTATGGGGAATGTGATCGAGAAAGTAGTGGCCATACAACTGGAGAACCATTTGACCATCCATGATGTCTATGAGCCTCCAGTCCGGTTTTCAAAAGAGGCATAGTACTGAGATGGTGCTGGTTTGGGTGCTCAATGATCTCCTGATAGCTAGAGATTGGAAGAACCACTCCATCTTGGTTCTCCTCAATCTCTCTTCAGTGTTTGACACTGTGGACCATGGGGTTCTGCTTGACCGCTTGAGGTTCATCTGTGGCCTGTCAGGTACAGTCCTCAGTTGGTTTCATTCTTCCTACGGTAAGAACTCAGAGGGTGGTGTCACATATTTATTCCTCTGACCCAGTTCCGCTATCATGTAGGATTCCTCAGGGGTCAGTGCTGTCCCCATGTTGTTCGTAGTGCACATGCTACCCCTCGGAGACATTGTAACAAGGTATGGGCTGAGGTTTCACTGCTATGCTGATGATACCCAGATCTACCTTTCTTTCATGCCTGACCAGGATGGAGCCCTCTCGGTATTTAATAACTGCCTCACTGAAATCCAGGAGTGGATGAGTTTGAGCTAGCTGAG
Source organism: Neoceratodus forsteri (assembly GCA_016271365.2). NCBI lineage: Eukaryota > Metazoa > Chordata > Ceratodontiformes > Ceratodontidae > Neoceratodus > Neoceratodus forsteri. The sequence continues at coordinate 1,681,681,811 of CM028129.1, read as the reverse complement.
GTTGAACTCATCAAAGACTGAGGTGCTGGTGGTGGACCTGCGTTGCCAGATAGGTGGGGGTTGGCAGCGAGGTCACCCTCTGGACTTCTTCTTGGGGTTTGCCACTTCCAACCTCCGAAAGGGTGCAAAACCTGGGGTAATATTTGTACTGGGACTGACACTGCATTCACAGGTGTCAGCCGTAATCAAATCTATATTATCATCTGAGGAACATCTCCAGAGTCAAGCATCTCGTTCCGCTCGGTGACCTTCCTATGTTGGTCCATGCCTTTGTGTCCTCATGCTCAGATTACTGCAACGCCCTATACCTAGGACTTCCAGGGGTGGATATTCACTGCTTGCAGCTGGTGCAGAATGCAGCAACCGGTTATTGACAGGAACCTCTTGGTCCTGTCATATTTCTCCAGTGCTGCACAAACTGCACTGGCTGCCAGTACAGTGGTGAATCACCTTCAGAGCTGGTCTTCTGACTTACAAAGCCCTACACGGATAGGGTCCAGTCTACCTGAACGAGCTCCTGGTCCTTACTGCCCTGGGTGATCACTCTGCTCAACTGACGAGGGGTTGCTAGAATTCCAAGGGTTTGTTTAAAATCTTCTGGGGCTCGTGCATTTATGCATGCAGCCCCACTGGAATTCTCTACCCCTTCAGTTATGTGAGTGCACGACTGTGGAGGGTTTTAAAAGGCCTTAAAACCTTTTATGTATCCAGGCATTTGGGGAATAACTGGAATACCATTTTATTTTCCCCATTTTATACTATTTATAATGTATGTGATCTATGCTGCAGCTGTTTCACCTTGATAACTTGAAAGGCACCATATAAATAACATTGATTTCATTTGATTTGATTTGAAATTGTTATATATGCACTGAGTTTTCAGAAAAAGAAAAATTATTATACGAAGCCTGGAGTGCTGATGTTTTTCTTCTATCTGTCAATATTTTTTCAGCACTCGATCTTCACCATGAGCGCAGCCTCACTTGACTTTTCCCATCATGGCAGAAGCCAGCCTGCATATTGTGGCCATTACTGAGTCATGGTACATAGACAACAGTGACTGGGACACGGTCAACCAGACTACACAATGTTCAGGAGGGATGGGGTAGGAAGGAAAGGAGGGGAGTGGCGCTTTATGTGAAGAAAGCGTAAAAGCAATAGAAATACTGGGAATGCAGGGAGGAGCCGAGGTGCTGTGGGTCACCTTCCAGTTGGGAAATGGGGACACTCTTCAGACAGGGGTAATCTACAGGCCTCAGGCACAAGAGGAGGATTTAGATAAGGAAATGTTAGAAACAATTGGCAGGATGGCTGTAAATGGAGAAGTGTTGGGGGGTGACTTAAATCTACTGGTTGTAAATGGAGTCTCCCCATGGCAGTCTAAGCTAGAAGCAAGGACATCCAGGAGCCACTGCAGGGGGCATTTCTCAGGCAGTTAGTCAGTGAAGCAACTTATGATGGGCAATACTTGATTTGGTGCTTACTAAGAGCGATAGTATTGTGGATGTCAAGGTGGATGACATCTGGGGACCAGTGCTCATTATACAGTGTGGTTTAACATAAGAACAGCTGCGGAATCCAACCACACAAAGGCATTAGTCCTGGACTTCAGAAGTGCTGATAGTACTAAGATAGGTGAATGCCTTAGGAATGACCTGGCAGGTGAGAGGACCAGAGGGTGGGGTGGGGTGGAGGAAAAGTGGGCCAAATTAAAAAGGGTATAATAAAGGCAATGAAATCCTGTGTCAAGCAAGTAAGCAAAAGTAAAAGGAGGAGAAGACCACTGTGGTTCTCAAAGGAGGTAGCAGAAAAGGTAAAGGCTCAAAAGGCAGCATTCAGAAGGTATAAGAAGCCCAGAGAGAGGAGAATAGGGAAGTATATCTGAGAAAACAGAGGAAGACAGGCAAAACAGTAAGGAGTACAAAGGCACAAACTGAGGAAAGAATAGCTCAGAGTTTCAAAAGGGGACAAGACTTGTTTTAGGTTAGCAAGAAAGGAAGGCAAAGGGAGGGATAGTAATGTTAAAAGAGGCAGTGACTACGGAGCAGGATCAAGAAAAGGCAAACATTATAAACAAATACCTCTGCTCAGTATCCACAGTAGAAAGGGAAGGAGAGGGATCAAAAAGCACCAGAAGCTTTTAGGGAGGGAGGGAGGGAGATGGGCACTGGTCTGTTTTCTGAGAAGAAAGTCTGTGAAGCACTCGCTAACCTGAAGGTGGACAAAGCAATGGGGCCAGACGTACATCCAAGGGTGCTGAGACAGCATAGGGAGGTACTGGCTGCACCTCTGACAGACCTAATTAACAGGGACTGAGAAGGGCAGAGGTAGTACCACTTCACAGTAGTGGTAGCAGGGAAGAGGCAGGCAATTATAGGCCTGTCAACCTGACTTCAGTTGTGGGTAAATTAATGGAATCACTACTAAAGGAAAGGATTGTCGATTATCTTATATCCAGTGGATTGCAGGATCCAGCAGCATGATTTCACAGGGGAAGGCCATTCCAAACAAATCTGATAGATTTCTTTGACTGGGTGACCAAGGAGTTGGCTCAGGAGAGCAGTGGATGTGGCCTATCTGAATATTAGCAAGGCGTTCAACACTGTTCAACATAGGAGACTGGTAAGCAAATGTTGGACTTGGGGTGGGTACTAAGGTGGCAACCTAGGTAAGAAACTGGTTAGAGACAGGACACAGAGGATAATGGTAAGCAGAGTTCACTCAGAGGAAGGAAGGTGACCAGCTGGGTACCTCAGGGATCAGTGCTGAATCGGTCCTCTTCAATGTCTTATAAGTGACATAGTAGAGGAACTGGAAGGAAATGTCTGCTTCTTTGTGGATGACACCAAGATCTGCAATAGAGTGGACACTCCAGGGTGGGGTGGGGTTGGTGGAAAGGATGATTAGGGACCTGAAAATACTTGAAGTTTGGTCTAGGTATGACAGCTGGGTTTTAATGCAAAAAGTGTGAAATAATGCACTTGTGCATACAAACCCGGGAGCGGAGTACAAAATGGGTGGATTGACACTGGCAAAGATCAAGCAGTAAGAGACCTAGGTAATCATATTGATTACCTAAAAGTGACAAGCAGTATGATAAGGTAGTCAGAAGGGCTAGTGGGATGCTGGGGTGCATAAGAAGTGGTATCACCAGCATGAAAGGGAGGTGATCCTGCCTTTATAAATTGCTAGTAAGACCTCAACTTGAGTACTGTGTCCAGTTCTGGAGACCACATCTCAGGAAGGAGATAGACAATGTGGAGGTGGTCCAGAGGAGGGCTACCAAAAGGTGCAGGGTCTGTATCAAATGCCCTATGAGGAGAGGTTTAAAAGCTAACACGGTATGTATACCCTGGAGGAGAGGAGGGAGAGGGGGATAGGACAGAGACCTGTAAATACTTAATGGTGTTAAACAAGGTACAGAATGGAGGTATTTGTTAGAGAAAAGGTACTCTAGAACAAAGGGTCTTGATATGAAACTGGGGGGTTAAATTCAGGAGAGATGTGGAGGAAGTACTTTCACAGAAAGGGTGGTGGATACCTGAAACAGCTCCAACAGAGGCAGTGGAGGCAAAGACAGTGGTGAGGTTCAAAATGCCTGAGACAGGCACAAGTGAATCACAGGGGTAAGGAAGAGGAGGAGAAGGAAAGGAAGGGAAGGCAAGGGATGGTATCATAGATCTAGTTGAGTCAGCAAGAAGAAAATGAAGATATAAAAAAAGGAAAAATGGGCAGACTGGGTGGGCCCAGTGGCCCTATCTGCCATCACAGTCTATGTTTTGATATTTCTTAAAGCATTTTGTTTCCTCAAGCTACACACAGCCATGAAAAAAGCATACAAATCACCCTACATCATCAATGCTACAATCAGTAAAGACTCTAGCTGTTTCTTACGGAATAGCTCTCACAATTATCCTTAAGGTGCTTTCTAAACTGTGAATGTAGACTTTATCAGTGCTCACTGGATACAGAGAGGCACTTAAAATTACAGCTGTACTGCTATTAACTTGAGACTAAAGCAGCACTTCCTGAATCAATGGGCACAGATTCATAACAGTCACATATGGCAGGAAACACTGTAGGAAAAGAAAAGCAATACCAGATTCAAACATGGAGAGCCCCTGGGGCCATAAAACTAGTAGGCAAATTTAGAAAAAGCTCGTAACAGGAACCAAAGCTAAGGACACATTAGGGCTACACCCACACATCAAAACATTCTGCACAGCATATTGCTTTTGTAATTTTAACTTACTGTAGGTCCCTTTAAACATCTAAATCCCAACAATCTAAAACATCCAAATCCAAATATTCTGAAACACCCAAATCCCAACACTCTTAAACATCCAAATTCAAACATCTGAGACATCAAAATCCTAACATTCTAAACACCCAGATTCAAACATCTAAAACATTCTAAGTCCCTAGGCCAGCACAGTGGCAGCACCACTGCTTGTGGCATCAATGAATCAGACTCAGAAGCAAACTTGGGATGTGGAGGGTCAACTGGGGAGGAGGATCAAGTGTCCAATGGACTGCTGTCCTGCTCCTGGAAAGGAGAGACATGGCACCTAGCACTAGCCTGGTCCCTGGCAGCAGCTGGGAACATACTGTTGTTGCCAGGGACTGCAGCATCAGGCAGAGGAGGAGAGTGGCCATCAGTGTTCTTGTGCTTGGGAATTTGAGCAGGGCTGTCTTGGACAGCACTGCATATCCACTCCTCCTGGGGAGAACCTAGGAGCAGAAAACATTCTGGCTGGGCAGGGTGAAGGTTCCGACCCTCCAAAAGCCTGCACCCAGCAATGTGGCACTTCTTCGGACAGAGGATACATTTTGTGGCACTGTTGGGGCTGCACCCTACATGGGTGGGGAGAGCTGTGGGAAACGAGGTAGCTGGATGGAAAGTCTGTGGGATGCTGGGATGTTGGACTGGGAGGGTATAACCCTGTGGGGCCCAAACCCAAATAATCGAAATCCCCAGATTCAAAAACATCAAAATCCAAACATTTCAGAGCTAAGGGAAGCAATGTGTATGTACAGTGATGAAAGTCAAAATGGGGAGAGTAGAGAAGCAGTTATGAGAGTGAAATTAAATCTTACTCGGTCTGGTTAAAAAAATTGTGAGGGGTTGCATTTCTTTAAAATGTGTCCATACATATTTTAACAGGCACTGTAGATGTATAGTATACAGGCAGTGCTGTCTGCACTTATCCTGAGGAGTATTCAGTGACATTAGAATCTCTGAGAAGGTGATTTTGATGATATGAGCTAATCGAGGCACCCCACTCAGGGATGGGGAGTGCATGGAATGACACATCTGAATCTGAACCACTTTGCACAGGGGTCAATCTAGGATTTTTTCAAGGGATAGACATTTTGTCAAGGGGTAGCAATTTCCTCACAATATGTGAAAGAACCATTTTAACACTAAAAACTAACTGTTTCCAGGCCTAAGGGGATATTGGGTACTACTTTGCTTTGTAGCTAGATCTGCTAGTGTTTTGCCCATCCTTGGTATGATCCATTCCTTTCAATTTTAGCTACTCCTTTTAATTTGTGTACATGATAATGTTTTAAACAATAAGTTTGAAAAATTATATATTTGTGTACCAGCAGTTGCCGCTTATAAAAGTCTCAGGAGAAAATGACAAAGGGTAAAACAAGATCCTTGCTGTCTTAAACATCTTTTCTTACAAATAAGGCATTTTGACTGTTGTAATCCCTTTTCTTTTAAAAGTGTTTTCACGTTTCTTTGGGGAGTGCAGGGTACTGTTTGTTGAAGCTAGGAAATCAGCTTGACAACTCCCAGTAAGCCAGAGGCAAATACATAAAGTACAGATGATTTTACACTAATTAACTGGGAAAAATAACAAGCCAGTGCTATCTGATTGGCGTGACTAGCAGTCTCTGTCAGAATGATGGATGTGCACCAATCAGATATGAGATGCCTAGAGGCAAAATCATTTACAGTAAGTGACTATGGCTCAGTAAGGATGGAATGATTAAGTTAGTAGCAGTGGCAGCACACTCCAACTGTGTGGCAGACAAATGAGGGGCAAGGCTCAACATGAGAAGCATAAAAGAAGAGCATATGGTAATGAAATGCTGTGACATAGAGTGATTATGTTAAAGGGCTGTTTAATGTTGAATATTCATTTATGTTTGTAAATGTACTTAAAAAGAGCAGACCTCATTTAGAAAGGTCAACATTTTCAAATATCTGTAGCTCTTAAAGGGCATGAAAGCACTGCCTTAGACAGGGTAAGGCCAAGAGGCCAAGGAAAGGCCAACCATGGCTGGGTCCACTGTAAAAGCCTACTGTAATTGGCTGAATAATGCATAGCATAGCTAACCTCCAACCCTTTTTTCTTTCTTCTCTAAACTTTAGGTACTGTTCTTGTTAGTTCAATAAAAACACAGCAATACTTACAGATGCACAAAATATTTAGGGAACATAACACAAAATATTCAGTTAAAATTCATTATGGAACTTTTAAATGTCATTGCCCAGCACGCTACTGTCACACCTGCATACTTAGAAGCTTAATCTGTGAATCACCAACTCATTCTGTCCAACCCAGTTTAATAAGGGCCCAACCGGTTGTAGAATTCAGACAGCACCCTGTATGAAAGATGTTTGAATGATAGATTCACGTACTGTAGGCCTGGGACTGTATTATGTTGTCAGACATACATCAATAGCTTTGATACCTGTACCAACCCATGTCAGTTTTTCAGCCACCCAAAGTGCTGCTTCACTTCCTATCCCATTCAGCCAGCAAGGCACTGAGATTTTCTTCCTTTCCATTTGCTGCCAAAACTCTGGAATTGTCTGTCCTCTACTGACTGCCCCATAGAAACCCTTCAATGATTTTGGTCTGATCTTATCAGACAGTAAACTGATGAATTTATGGTTAGCACAAATATAAATAAGAGTTGATAATTGCCGATGGGCTGCTCCTGCAATGCAATACAATGTAAACCAGTCAATGACAATCTAAACACAGTATACATTGTTAATCATAAAACTGTAAGAGTACAAGTAATTATTTTGTTTCATTGATATGTTACAGATAGCCAGGGTTTACCTGTCCTGTCAACAATTTTATTTATTTATTGAAATCTTGAAGTACAAAATACCTTTGAGCAGGGAGCTCTTTTACAAAGGTTCCACTTTGGAATGAACAATGCATACAATACAAACATTATTTGTGTTGTGGACATAGTACAGGTGGAAATATTTAGCAAATACAAACACAGGTCAAAAAGAGCAGAGAAGACATACTGAGACATCATCGATTAGGGAGGCCACAAATTGAAACATGGATGCCACATGGCACTTATAAGATAAGTACAGTACAGAGAATAGATTTCAACATAGTTGTCAACTAAGGGAATCGGCCCAGAAGGTTTGTGCATGGGTAATGGGGTAGAGAGGGAGGGGTCAAGTTATTGCAAGAGGGTGAGTAGAGTAGGGAGGGAGGTAGCAGAGCATTTGAAGTAGGGAGAGTAGGAGACAGGCAGACTAACTACTAAGTGCTGTGGTGGAACATGGAACTAGTTGCTGTGGTGGAGGCATTGTTGTAGTTCTAACCTGTACTAGTTAGGCGTGACAGTTGTAGTCATTGATGGCAGAGAGGTAATGGGTCAAAGCAAGAGGGGTGAGTAGGATATGTAGGCGAAGGTAGAAAGGGATATAAGGTGGGGGAGTGGGAGGCAGGCTGGCTAGCTGCTTAGTGCTGCAGTGGTACAAAGGAACTAGTTGCTATGAAGAAGTATACATTTATTTCTAACTAGTACGCACTAGGTGGGGCAGTTGCATCCACAGAGGCGGAGAGGTGTACCTGTAATTTGTGTTTGAAAGCACCAAGCTTGATTCAGATGTGATATCTCTGTAGAGGAGTTTAGCCAGTTGGGAGCATGGTATACAAATGATCTTTGCCCTGTGAGGTATGGCAGAAGGGAACCTTGTACGATAACAGCTAGAAAATATGGTCCGATGGTGGTTGAACATGGGGCACAAGAGGTTCTGGACACACAGGGAGTAGGTAACTGGAGGTGACCCTGAATAATATCTGAAAAGGCCAATGCATTTAAGAACACAAAGGACCAAAGCTTGATGGTGGTGTGTGTGTGTTAGGAGTGGGCATATAAATTGTATGCAAAAAATGCATATACATATGTGATTAGTGATTGTGAAGTGCATCTAGACCTGTAAGAGTATACAGCGAGGAGGGTTAAATAAACTTTTTAGAGAAATAGGCAGACCTGTTGGTACAGCAGCTATGCAACTGCTGGTGATGCCACTGACTCAGGTTCCCACCCGATTCTGGGAGCATGGGAGGATCAGAATAGTGAGGATCTCCTTTGGGTGAGGTTATACTTCTATGTTGCTTATTGCCACTTGCATGTCATGTTTGCCTTCCTGACCTCCACCTTCGCCTGTGCCTTCCTGACCTCCACCTTTGCCTCTATGAGTTTAGTCCTATACTTCTACCAAGCTTCCTCCACCTTGTTCTCGTGTACTGAGTGAAGGCCCTTATTTTGCCTCACTGCCTCCCTCATCCCCTACAAGAACCAGATCAACCTTTTTGCTTGCTTCTTTTGGTGACCTTCTTTATACAAGCTTTGGTTGCCTCCAGAAGTGTTACCTTGTACTGCTTCATTGTACTTCCACCCTTCTATCTGGTCTACACCTGCCAATCTTTACCTAACTAGTTCTCACATCTTCCCAAAATCTGCCTACTTGAGATCCAGGACCACTGTCTTAGAGGGTGGTCTATTGTTCCTGCCATCAGTTCAACCAACACGGTGTTGTCACTGGACTCCACTGATTCCCTGACAGTCACGCCTCACACTATCTCTGAATTGGTTTGTAGCAAACCCAGTATGGCATCCTGCCATGTGCAATTATTGATCAGCTGCACCAGTAGAGAGTCTTAAAGTGTATCCAGCAGTGCCTGATTCATGGAGCTCCTAGCTGCGGGTTGTCCCAGTCTATATTCAGCAGATTTGGGTCCTCTTAAAACACCTGATCCCTTTTGTTGTTCCTGTTTTGATTTTCTATCCAGCTCTGTGTCACCTTCCTCTTTCTGCCTCAGTAGTCTCTAGACCACCCCAATCTAACCCTCTTACCAATAGCTGCACCCAGATAGATCCCATTTCCCTCCATCTTCCTTTTTTATAGTCCCATCCTCAGTCACCCAATTACTTCCCTAATGTAAAGGCTACTCTTCTTCCTCTCCCTTGCCCCTGTGTATCCTAAATAAGGAATATCCAGGAATTGCAAGATCCCAGTCATTGTTTCCACCGACCCAAGCCTCTTGTGATGTTTGCTAGATCTAACACCTGCAGTTCACTTATCTTATTGATTAAACTTCTAGCATTAAGGCAAACCAACTTTCATGCCTCCATCTTACTCCCCTCTCCTGCTTGATACCATCTTTCTGCCTTCCACTCCCTTCGTATTCCTTCCATCATCCACTCTAATAATAATACATGTGCTAACAGTCCCTCACTTGTTACATTTCTTGCCCTTGCACCCACCACTGCTGGCTTCCCTGGTCCCATTGTCAGGAGGAGCCTCTGCTGAGTTCTCCTACACCTACTAGCTATGAGAGGATTACCAACATCAGCTATTCCCAGCCTCAGTTTAAAAACTGTCCACGTGGATGTCCAATATTTGCCCCAGTGCACTAGCCCACTCCTTATGAGATGCAGCCCATCCCACTTAAAAGCCTTCTATCCCAGAATCCTTATCAAACAATTGGTCCACGAAAACCACAGTGCAGGGTTGGTTAGCAGAAACAGGGTGGCCAGCCCTAGATGTGAAAGCCACTCACTCCAAAAAGTTTCTGTGCACTCACAACAGGATCTTGCTAATATACAAACCATGCAGGTAGAACACTTTCCAAGTTATGCTTTATTAAAAATTCCAGGACAGACACATGTGGGAGCAGGCTAATGCTGCTGACCACACTCACTCTGGTGCTTGAGTCCACTGACTCTTCCTCAGCGAGCATGGTCCGGCAGGGTAAAACATCACTAAACATATAAAGCCAGTGGGATGCTAGGGTGCATAGGAAGGTATCACCAACAAAAATAGGGAGGTGTTGATACCTCTATAAATCACTGCTTGAAACTTCACCTAGGGTACTATGTCCAGTTCAGAGTCCACATCTCCAGAACGATACAGAAAGGGTAGAGGCAGTCCAGAAGGGGCAAATTAAAATAGTGCAGGATCTCCATCAAAGCCCTATAAGAGAGCCTGAAGGACATCAATATGTACACTCTGGAGGAAGGGGAATATAACAGAGACTTTCAAATACATCACGGTTATAAATAAGTTTCAGAGGGAAGCCTTTTCCAGAGAAAAGGTGCTGAAGAGCAAGGGACATGTTATGAAGCTGGAAGGAGGTAGACTCAATGGAGATGTAAGGAAGAACTTCTTCTTAGAAAAAGTGGTGGGTGCTTGGGGCAGCATCCTTGAGGAGGAGGTGGGGGCAGAAACTGTAACTGGATTCAAGAAGGCATGGGATGGTATAAGGGAATCTTAGTGTAAGAAAAGGGGTTAAAGCCGGAGATTAAGTAGGTCTGCAATGTTACAGTAGGTAGGGAAAATGGGCACACTAGGTGGGCCAAGTAGTCCTTATCTGCGTCAAACTCTATGTTTCCATGCATCACTTCATTAATATTCATAACTATTTAAATATTGCCCTGATCACAGACTTGTACATAACTCTATTTAACTATATGTATACATCTATAACTAATAAATGACAGGATTCACCTGTAGGGTTCATTTTCTTGAAAATATATTTCAAATCCTGAGGACATGATGTTTATTGGATTTGAACAGGTGCATCTTCAAGAAATGGAGGTGACAGACAGAATTTGCTCCTCAGAAAGGAAAGCTTCTGCATCTACAAAATACGATCTGTAAAATCTCATGGATTAATGATCAGTGGGACCTTAAACCCTTCCAATGAGGTTGTTCTGGAGGACATATGCTGGACCATAATGAACTCTATGTCTCCTCATTCTGTTGTACTCAACACTGGGATAAAATGTAAAAATGTTAAATGTAATAGGTCATACCAAGAGATTCTAAATAATTGACAAGCCCTTAGGAATTATTTGTTTAATAATGAAGTTGAAATGGTATAGCTTATATACTAAATTATGTTTTGTCTGTTTTGCAGGTCATGTTTATCTAGTTCTTCTCACTTTAGACTAAGCCAGTCGCACAGATGATCAGCCTTGCCATTCATTTTCCCATCCCCAATATTCTCACTCTTTCTTTTTCACCTTTTCTCTCTCTCTAGTCCTGTTTTTGGCTTCTCTTCTCCTTCTTAACCTGTCCCCCTTTCCTTTTCCTTTTCTGGAAGGTCTGGCAAGTCCTTGGATTGCTTGGATACTATCATCAATTCTATCTTTGATGACTTAGGCTCTCCATTACAGCAGATGGGAAAGTAACAACCTGTTATAGCAGTTATGTTCAGGATGGATCACTGATCTACATAAGACATGTGCTCAGCACAGGATAAGCTGCAGCCAAAATAGAGTTTAATGTTTTAAATACACTTTATGCACATTACAGCCTGTACTTTACTTCTGCTGTTCTTATGAATTGAAGTGGTAGATGTATCATTTCAATGAGATACACATGAGTCATTAATTAAGGGAATGAAACAAAATGCAGCATTAATGTATACTTAGTAAGACCAGTAGTTTGAAACAAAGTGCTCGGTAATGAGAATAGTGCAGCTATGAGAAACTTATTGAAACTTTAAAAATGCATGTTTCAGCCTACATAGTACATAATGTTGCTACTTTTAAGGAATGAATGAGTTTGGACTTTTATGGGCTTCTCTATTAATTATGTGCAAGTCTGTGATTGGGCAATATTTAAATAGTTATAAATATTAATGAAGTAATGCATACAAACAGTGATGTTTTTCCTACCTGACCCGTCCTTAAGCAAAATCAGTGGACTTATAGTGCGGGTGTGTGTTCGGCAGCAATAACCTGCTCCCATGTGTGTTTGTCCTTGAATTTTTGAATAAAAGCATAATTTGGAAAGTTTTCTGCATGTGTGGTTTGTATATTAGCACACTCCTTTGTGCATGGAAATTTTTGAAGTGAGTGTATGTCAGAATCCTCTCCAACCTCTCACAAATCCATATCTCCACTCCATACATTGTTCCCCAACTAGGCATTGAATACTTTGTCTCATCCTTCCCTTCCCTAGTCCATATAGAGAGCATCTCTGAAAAGGCAGCGTGGCTTCCTTCTCCCTCAGTGCACTCCCCAGTTTCCTGAAGTTCGAATTAGTAAACTCCCAACTATGATTTGCCAACTTGTTCATGTCCAAGGGACTAGAACATGTGACACATCCCTCATCCTGTCAAGCATTCTCCTATCATGACCTCATCCCTCAGGGCCAATACGACAAGGAGGCATCTGACCTCCCTCTTCATAGACTTCATAGTATTTTGACTACGGGGACGTAGTCTACAGTTCTTCCTAAATCCACCTGGCTAGACTGAATTCTCTTTTAACTCCTTCTATCACTTTGCACTGGACTGTTCTCTCTCCACTCACCACTGTGACCTCTACAGATACCCTAACCTACCCTCCCTCGTCAAAGGGCACCAGTATCACTGCAACAGACTCACAGCCAAATTCTGGGCCCAGTTACTGCCCTCCTACTTAGCCTCTACCCTAACAGCTCAAACACCATCAACATACTCACTCAGAAATTTCGACTCCGTCTACGCAAATCCCCACAAGACTACCTCTGCTGGACAGTCGGTTTTAGAGTCTAGCTACCAAAACTATGGAACTCTCTGCGGCTGACATCCATCTCTCCTCCTCCCTTGGCAACAAATCTCCCTTCTAAAAGGCAAGTTCCTACAGCTGCTCATGTCAACTTGATGTGCACTAAGTATAGGCCAGCTCCTCAGTGCAAAACTATATTGTCCACTCAAATGCTTAACTGTCAAATTTAGTTTGCTAATACCTTTTCTACATATTCTGCCTATTATTTGCTGTGTACTCTCTGTTTCTATCTTCCTGTATATACTATTTCTAGATTATTATCATTGTAATTGCAGAACTTATGTACCTATTTGTATCAAACCTATGTAAATTTTAGGGATGGTAGGTGTTGTACAACATTACTAATGCTAACTTTTGAACAGCATACCCTGTGATGAGTGGAAGCAAATGCAAACATTGCAGATGAGTTTTTTTTTGCATTGTATTGAGCATGTGTCTTTGCAACCACAGGAACCAAGATACTGTACAAATGAAAGGCAAGTGGTGCAGATTTCGATTGGCAGCTTGCAGCAATTGTGTGGAGAAAGGGAAAAGTTGGGTGGGAGGTATAGTTCCAGATTCCAAATGTCCCTGGCCCAGCAGGTCCCTCAAATCACCCAGAACTACAACTACAGCCTGAAATTCTGACAGCACAAGCTCCAGACAACTCAACACCAGTTCCCTTGGCACAGAGAAGCAGGATGCAGAAACCCTGATAAGCACCTTTAGCAATGAAGAATTCTCAACGAGGTTTAGTTTAGTTTTAGTTTTATTTCACATAAAATCCTTTGAGACAAGTGCCTATTTTCAAGGGTTTAGAGTCAGGTACACAGAGTAAACAAATTCTGGTCAGAGCCGATCGGCTGCTCAGAGCTTTGGAGCTGGTGGAGCTGCAGCAGAGCTGAGCACTGATGGAGCCAAGCACTGCTGTGAAGAGTGGTGGCTGAAAGACTAGCAACGGAGTATGCCATCCACAATATGATGGTGACAACAGACCTGCACATGCACGATACTTGCGCATGCACAGATTGAGTCGGGCCACCATCTTGCACTTGGCAGCTGCTGTCACTTCCTCAATTGTAGAACAAAGACAAAGAAGTGTGGTGGGGGCAGTGCTCTGTGGAGGGAGTTCTGTCCGTGAAGGAGAGGCCACCAGTGACCACAGCCATGTGGACAGCAGACCGCATCACTGTAGGAGAAGGCAGGGATAGTTTCTGCTCACAGTCCGTCTCTCTCTCCTACAGTGATGTGATCAAAAACACCTGCAAGACTCTGCCCATACAGCCATAAAAATATACAGTAGTGGACACAGGTAACAATAACATAAAAGTAGTGTTAGGGCAGACTTAGGAAAATATGACTGATGAGGAACGGAGAGAGTTATTATGGCAGACTTTTCAGTTCCTTCTCTGGGGATAATCCAGAGCCAAAGTGAACACAGAGGCCTGGTGAGGGCTGCAGTCCTGACTAGTTAAGGGCAACCCAACTCCCGAGCCAGTGGGCCCCCCACCCTCAGGTCTGTCCCTCCAACTATGCCAGTCCTTTGCCTCAATCTGTGGTACCCCAGAATCCAGGCTTGCCTATTATACTGGGCTTGGTGTTCCTGCCACTAGTTCTGGTAATCCCACTTCCCCAACCCCAAACCTTGGTGCCACCCCTTTTGCCATCTCCACTGTTCCCACAGCCAGTTGACCCCCCTCAGCTGGTTGGACTGACACCATGGATCCTGTCACCTCTTCTGCCGGCAGGTCCTTCAATCCTTGAGCAGAAGCTGGACAAGGCCATGGCCTCCATAGAGGTCCAGAAGCAAACTCAATCTGATCTCATGTGGTTGGGCAGTGTGGCGGGGTGATAGACTTCAGGCACTATACCTGTGGTCCCTCTGCCCCAGCAGGACATTATGCAGCTGGCATATGTGTTTTTGTAAGCCTGGGAGAACCGGTGGTTCACATCTGTTGGAGAAGGTATGACAGCAGATTGCAAATGGGAGTATGTGGATGTGTTCACACTACTCAGTAAGCCCAGAGAGCCAGTGGAATAAATGATAAAGAAAGAAAAGGTGAGGGAGTTGAAAAGAAGCACATGTTTACAATGTGGTGCATATGGGAAATTGGTCAGCCAGATTTGTAGTATTTGTGGGGTTATTGATAGAGCAAAATTATCTGGTCTGTGGCCTTACTAAAGCTGTATTATGTTCTATGCATGCCAGCAAGATGAGCTGTGGATGACTAAATTATGATGAGGGAGTTCCATAGGCAGAAGCAGAATGACCAGGCATATCTCGGGACATGTTGGAGCTTTCCCTAGTGTGGGCTATCGACCTGGGGAGAGGAGCACAATACTAGGATAGTGGATTCCCAGTAAGGTACCGCAATCATCAAAAAGAGGGTACAGGGTAGCAGGGGAGGTGATGAAGTGAGGGCATTGCTATAACTATAAGCGGGGACTTGCAAATTGGACTCATGTAAGTTTAAACATGAGTGCTTGTTGAGTGTCCACCCACACCCATTCAACCAATGCAAACAGGACACAGTCCTTTCAGCCTTTTGTAAATGCACAACAAACCTCCTTATACCAGTTAGGATGGCGCTCACACTTGGGATAAAGCTTCAGGGAGGGATTTCAGATCCCATACAAGGATCCTCATGAGGCTTATGAGACGGAAAAACATGAAGTCTGCCAGGGAGTGACTGGAGCTGATATGGTCTAAGTTGAACAAAGACATAGTTGCAGGTAGAGTAAGCAGGCCCTTTATGGTGCCTCCCACCCTCATCTCAGGGTTTCCCTATTAGGATAGTCCCCAAGAAGGTACTTGGGAAATTCCAGATGATAAATCATTTATCATACTGAGAGAGACTCCATTAACTATTACAGAGATCCAGTTCACAATGTTTGACATGGCTATAAAGGTGGTTTGGGGGTGGGGGCTCTCTTGGGAAGGCAGACAGTGAGTCCACCTTCTGGCTTTTGACAGTGCACCAGATGACAGGGAGTTGCTAGGCATGAAATGAGAGGGCAATATTACATAGAATAATTGCATGTCAGTGGGGTGTGCGGTGGGCGTGCACTGTCTTTGAACAGTTCAACATGTTTTGCACTGGCTGCCACGCATAGACCAGGAAGGTCAAGTAGTTCATTACATACAGTAGGTGACTTCCAGTTTGTAGGACAGGCAGACACCAATAGCTGTACCCAGCTTAAAGGAAGCCTTTTAGGTGGTGTGCACCAACCTGGGAGTTTCTCTGGTTCATGAGAAAACAGAAGGACCATGCACCAGACTATCCTTTTAGGACCAGAGGTTGACACAGTTGACATGAAATTCTGGCTGGCCCAGGAGAAGCTGGTGCTCTTAAGGCCCTCCTTACTTGGGTGGCTAAAGCTTGCAAGATAACCTTGCATGAGTTGCAACAAGTGCTTGGTCATCTCAATTTTGCATGTAAGGTCATGTTCATGGGCAGGGGATTCCTGCACTGGTTGGTGAAGAGTCAGCTCTGGCTGCACTAAGCCCTCTTCACAAGATAAGTGTAACATAAGCAATGGGAGAAGACCTTGGGGTGTGACTGACTTTCTTAAATCGTTTCAATGGGGTGGTCATCTGGCCACAACCAACTACCAGTCAGAAACTTGAGCTGTTTATAGATGCCTCTGGGGCTCGGATATTGGCACATATTTTCAGGAAGAATGGTGCATATGCCAGTGGCCCCAGGTCTGTGAAGCTGAGGGGCTTGCTGAACCGTGTCACTCTTTTGGAATTTTCCACCTTGGTGGCCCTGGTCATGTGGGGCCAGCTGAGGAACAAAAACAGTGAACTTTAGGATGTATAGTACCAGGGTAGTGTACACTTTAAATGACCAGCTGCGGTTCAAGACCTGCTTGGGAACCTCATGCAAGTCTTTGTCCTTAAGCGCTTAGTTCTTAACATGCAATTTAGAGCTGTGCATGTGCCAAATGTGGATAACAGTGTTATTGATTCTATTTCTCATTTACAGTGGCTGAGATTCCAGGAGCTGTCACCAGAAACAGAGACTTATCCTAGGAATATTCCAGCCTACCACTTGGAATTGGTGATCCAGAAACCTGTGAGTTACTCAGGTGTTTGTTAGTGCCCAGCATGTAGGTGGCATACCGGGGAGAATTTCAGAGCATGTGGCGAGCCCATCCCAGTGTACCAGCTATGCTCATATGTCTTCCATATGAGACAGGAAGGTTCTATGTCAACAGCAGTGTTGCAGCACCTAGCAGGGATTTCATGGTTTCCATGGTCACGGGTCATGGGGATACCACGCAGGCATTCCTGATCACTAGATATTGGAAGAGATGGCCTGCAGAATCTCCAAGTTCACTGGCAGCTGATTAGCCAAGCTCTGTTGGCGCAAGTTTCTGAGGCACTCCCAAGAGTGTGCATGTCCACATCAAGCACGATTATTTTGAGCGGTATGTTTGGTGGCTTTCTACGGGGACTTTGGAGTATCTGAATTGGTGTAGCCAAGAAAAGCAACTAGTTTGCTAGTATCATTGGGGGTTGATGACATGCAGTGATGCCAGACAGGGTGCTCATCCACTTGTACAGAAGCAAGATGGACAGGTAGGCCTGGGGATGTTGGTGCAGCCTGAGATCATCCCGGAGGGACATTGGAACATCTGGGCATGAGTTCATTACTATGTGTCATGTCAGACATCTGGGGAGGCTAATTCTTTCTTCATGATAATGGGCCCCTTTGACAGTGTTTCAGTTTCATCATGTTTTAGATGAAGACCATGAGGGGTGGGTGTGGGTGGACTCAAAGGAGTTTAGTATCCACTCTTTTGGCATAGGGGCTGCCTCATATGCTAGAGCCAAATGACTTATAGATGGCCAGATTCAGTTCCTTGAGGTTGGAGGATGCAAGCTGTTGAAAAATATGTGAGACCGCATTTTCTGTAACTTCTGTTTTGTTTATTGACAGGTGGCCATTCCTGGGGCAGAGAAGTGTGGATATTTGAGCATTCATTTATCCACTGGGCAGCTGTCAGAGTAAAGGCAGTTCAGGCTCATGAAGTTATCTGGTTCTAGGGATTGTGGATGAAGCTCGGTGGTGGGCCCCCCAGTGTTTCGTTGGGGCACTTGGGAGGCAAAGATTGGGAGCAGTAAAGTTGCTTGAACTGTTGTGCCAAATGAAAGAGGACTTGGCTTTGTAGTGGCACACTAGCCATATGTACACATCATATGATCTCAGATCTCAGATCATCTAAAGAATGCAGTGGCAGCATCCTGAGACTGTTCTTCCATTTTGTTCATTAAAAACAAGACTGTGTCATTTTTTCCAATGCATGTTATCTGTTTCAGTCTGTTCGGGTGGAGGAAGGAGAGAGGGAGGGAGGGAGGGTGGGTAATGTGACCTGTAAAGGCAATATATGCTGCTGAAAAGAGATGCAGGATTACTTGAACTAATGAGTATGCTCTCTGCATATGCTGGAAAATTGCTTACAAAGGTAAACACACTGGACCCAATTTTCAGATGGCAACACAGGACTTGCATCAAGCCCTTCTTTAGGTGCAGCTACACCAAACACATTTGCGCAACTGCACCCAGTTTGGTAGGTTGGGTGAAGTTACAACAGTTTACCCAATTTATAGCGCTTGCACCAAATATTTGGTGAAAGCTCCGTGAACAGGTACCAGAAATTGCTGCAAGCTAGACCAGGAAAGTCGGTCTAATATGTGACAATTGGCACATGGGACTGAAAATTCCGATCACAAGCCAGGAGAATGCTACAAGCCCGTGCATCAGAGGTTCGGCACACCTGGGTCTTGTGGCATTTAGAGACCATTGAAAATTTAACCCATTTAGTTTGTCTAGCTATAATACTCTACTTCTTACGGTCACAAGCGTGAACTCAAAGCAATGCATTGTAAGTCTCATTCTGTCAAGGAGAACTGCACAGAAACTATAAGTAATTTTTCCTGTAGAAGCTGCGCTTCCCTTACAGAAATAATTATATGAAACGTTTTCATGCTGCACACACAAACTACCCAAGTGATATGTGTACTGCGGATATGATTTAAATGTTAAATTGAAACCAATTGCATGCACATGGCATGTGTGCAGCAAGCAAATGTAAAACCATGATTTTATGTTAAATTGTGAAAGACTGCATGCATGTGGCATGCAAAAGCATAGAACATAGATTGACGGGCAGATAAGGACCGCCATCTACCCAGTCTGCCCATTTCCTACCTAATGGATAAGCTGCAGATCCTGGTTAACCAGCAGCCTACTTCTTCCTACCCCCACCCCTAGAATTGCCTTATGACTGTCCCATGCATGCTTGAATTCCACCACTGTTTTAACTCCACAACCTCCTCTGAAGGCCGTTCCATGCATCCACAACCCTCTCTGTAAAAAATTACTTAAATTACCTCTGAGCCACCCCTTCTATCTTCAGATTGTGCCCCTTGTTCTTGCACACCTCTTTTTTGAAAGATGCTACTCTCTTGGACTTTGTTGATTCCCTTGAGATACTTGAAAGTTTCTATCATGTCCCCCTCTCCCTCCTTTCCTCGAGGCTATGCATATTCAGCTCCTTAAGTCTCTCTCTTCATGTCTTCCGGTGCAGACCCTGCACCATTTTAGTGTCCTCCTCTGGACAGCCTCCATCCTGTCTATGTCCTTGCGGAGATTGGGTCTCCAGAACTGCACGCAGTACTCCAGATGGGGTCTCACCAACTGTCTGTACAGAGGGATAATAACTTTCTGTTTTCTACTGGTGATGCCTCTCCCTATGCATCCCAGCATCCCCCAACCCTCCTTGCTGCCCTCTCACATTGCTTGCCCACCTTTAGGTCATCTGATATGACTACTCTCAGGTCCCTTTCCATTTTTTGTTGTTAGTATCTCACCCCCATTGTGTACTCTTCCCTGGATTTTTGTTTCCCAGGTGCATTACCTTGCACTTCCTAGCATTAAATCTAAGCTGCCACACATTTGACCATTCCTCTAACCTTGCCAAGTCCTTCTCATCCTTTCCACCCCACCTTGTGCATCAACTCTGTTGCAGATCTTGGTGTCATCTGCAAAGAGACATACTTTTCCTTCCAGTCCCTCTGCAATGTTGCTTATAAAGACATTGAAGAGGACCGCTCTAATACTGAACCTGTGGTCCCCACTAGTAACCCCCTTTCTTCAGAGTGGACTCCATTTACTATTACTCTCTGTGTACTATTCTCCAGCCAATTCTTTATCAGGCTGTCATCTTGGGACCCTCCCATGCTGGCTAACTTGTATATTAATCTTTTGTGTGGGACTGTGTCAAATGCCTTGCTAAAGTCTAGGTAGGCCATGTCCACAGCCCCTCCTGATCTACTACTTTGGTCACCCAGTCAAAGAAATCTATCAGATTTGTCCAGCATGACCTTCCGCTGTGAATCCATGCTGCCTTGGGTCCTGAGCCCTCTCACCTCTAGATACTCGACAATTCTTTCCTTCAGAAGTGATTCCATCATTTCCCTACCACTGAGGTTAAACTAACAGGTCTGTAGTTTTCTGCTTCTGCCTTGCCCCCACTTTTGTGAAGGGAATCACATCTGCCCTTCTCCAGTCCTCAGGTACCACCCCATCCTCCCATGATTTATTAAAGAGGGTAGTCAGTGGTGTCACTAGTTCTACCTTAGTTCTTTTAGAATTCTGGGATGAATTCTATCAGGCTCCATTGCTTTGTTCATCTTCAATTTTAGAGTTCTTTCAGAACCCTTTCTTCTGTAAATGGGATGGTATCAACTTCTGTATCCAGAGTGTTTCTACTGGTTGTTTAGGTACCTCCCACTTCCTTTGTAAATACTGAGCAGAAATATTTGTTTAGTATCTCTGCCTTTCCACAGTCACCTCTCCCACCCTCCCTCCTCCTTCCTCTTTATTAAGCCTCACTAGCCCTCCCTTGGTCTTCCTTTGCTCCCGTTGTACCTATAAAGGTTTTATCCCTTCTTAACTGAGTTGGCTATCTTTTCCTCGGTTTGGGCCTTTGCTGTTCTGACTGCCTTCCAGCTTCCTTTGCTTTAACTGATACAGTTCTCTGTCCTGCTGCTTCTGTGATTCCTTGTACTTCCTGAATGCTTTCTTTTCTCTTGAACCTTCACTGCCACTTCCTTTGAGAACCACAGTGGTTTCTTACATCATTTCATTTTGTTAATTTGCTTCACACAAAGGCTTTTTACCTCTGTGATGGCAGTTTTATTATTCCCCATTGTTCTTCCACCTCCTTCCTGCCCATTTGCTAGTGCATTCCTTAGGCACTCACCTATTTTAGCAAAGTCAGCTCTCCTAAAGTCCAGTACTTTTGCCTTTGTATGGCTTGACTCTATTGCTGTGTTTATTGTGAACCATACTGTTCCATAGTCGCTAGTTCCCAGATGGCTATCCACTTCTGCATCTGTGATCCTCTTCATCTCCATTTGAGAGAACCAGGTCTAAGATTGCTCCCTCTTGAGTGGACTCCAATACTAGTTGTCTAAGGCATGCCTTGTAGGGCATCTAGAATAACCCACCCTTTGAAGTGGCCGCTGCAACTGCACTCCAGTTAACATCTGGCATATTCAGATCACCCATCAGCAATATCTCCCCTTTTCTGCCATTCTAAGTATTCTTTCTATCATTTCCTTGTCCATTTCCTCCTCCTGAGAAGGGGTCTGTATACAACCCTGTGCGGATTGTGGTGCCATTGCCAGTCTCCAAATTTACCCACAGTGCTTCTTCTCCTCCCTGTTTTCCCTTTTGTTCTGTTGCTTTGATTCTTTCTCTTATGTAAAGAGCTACTCCTCCTCCTCTTTTACCTCTCTGTCCCTCCTGTAGATAGTGTATCCTGGTATGTTTATGTCCCAGTCATGGTTTTGTGTGTACCATGTTTCTGTGACTGCCACGATATCAGATGTTCCTCATCCATCAAGACCATTAATTCAGGAAGCTTGTTACTCAGACTATGGGCATTGGTACTCATTGCTCTCCATTTTTGATGGCTTTACCTTCTTTGCAGCATCCCCACTGACCTGTCTACCTCGGTTTTTCTCATTTAGTACCCTGTTTTGTAGGGAGATGCTGGGATTTTCCTGCTGCTTATCAGTGCCTCCCCTTGACTAGTTTAAAAGCTTGCCAATTAAGCATTTTAACTGATTGTTCAAAAGACTTGTTCCCTTCCTGGACAGATGCAGACCATCCTGCCAGTATAGGCTGGTGTCCCCAGGTGGAACCCCAGTCCCCAATGAAGCCAAACCCTGTGCTCCACACCATTTTTCAACCAATCATTAAACTGCATGGTGTAAAGTACCCTCACCTCACTCATGCCATTGACAGGCAGCACCTCAGAGAAGGATATTGTGTGTGCTACTTGTCTTAGGCCCCTCCCAATTCTACAAAGTCCTTCTGCTCTAATCTCATGATTAGCTAAGTCATTTGTCCCTGGGTGAACAATGACATCCAGCTCGAGACTCCGTGCAGCTGTTCTCATGATCCTGAGGATGTGCTTCCTGTCTGTCCAAGCCATGGCACCAGGCAGGCACCTTACTTCAGTTTTCCCTGCTCCCCCATTTCTATCCCCTAATAATTGAGTCCCCACCAGGAGCTGCTTCCTTTCCTTGTGGTGTCCTCTGCCTCCTTCCTGTGGGCCTCCCTTGTGACAGTTGTCCTAAACTGTGCCCTCACAAAACAATCAGCTAAAGCTCTGACCCACCGCTGCGATGAGTGCCTTCCTGTCAGCAAGATGCCTTACACAATAATTTGACAGAGAAATACCCTGTTAATCAAACAGAGAAAATCCACACATCCTAGTCAGACACAGGTAAACCTCCCCAGCCCCAAAACAGGCCTGGCGGTTTGTGCTCTGAAAACTGTCAGCCCCAAAATAAGTCAGCTGTGCTTTAAACTCTTCCTGCACTGAAAATGTTAAGAATTGTAACAAACAAACGTAAACCAAGATCCACCTCTCTCTGTTGCTTGAAAGAGTGTCTTTTCCTGTTTCACACTGCAGGTTTTCTATGACAACTCCTTAACCAGTGGTCACTGATAACTGCACACAGAAAAGTTAATTGACTTGCTCAGGATCACACTACCATTGCAGAAATATGGGTGTGCTGTGTACATGCAGAATGCATGCCATATGCTAATGTGCAATATTTGCATGTGGTTTTCATACTCTAACTGAATATATGTGAACCAGATCTAAAGACAACTCAGGTTCACATGCTGCAAGTTCACATGTGAGCAGCTGGTAAGCTGGTGTGAACATCTAAAAATTACATCAGGTTCACATGCTGCACACTTGCCATGAGTGCAGCAGCTAAGCTTGGCAAATCTCATCTAAAAAAACACATCAGTTTCTATTTCTTATACTACTGCTAGCAATTAACCATTAAAATACATTTTATTTGAATTCCCATAAAACTTAGGTAAACTCATAAATTCTGATTCTTTTGCAAATTGTTCAATAGCTTTTGATTTTTGTCATTATATCACCATTAATCTGTAAAGTATTGTTTGCCTATTGCATTAAATGCTTAGGATATAGCCAGTCAACATCCCCCATTCCAGAAGTACGAAGAGGGCCTCTGTGTTGTGAAACCTAACCTTTTGTTTTAGGACCGTGGAATCCCTTATGCATATTTAGTGCTACAAATGTGTTTTTCCATGACTGCTTCCATCTCACTTACTTCCCTTTGTCATCCTTTATTCAGCATATACACTATGGCCATGGTCAGCAATCTTTGTGCTGTGCAGGGTCTCGAAGCATGCACCATACCTCACATTTGTCACTGAAATGAGGGACATGGATACTCAAAATGAGGACAATGAGGAACACTAACCCACATGATGATCAGGACACATCATGAAACATCGAGATACTGTACCTTAGAACATAATGGAAATCACTGGGTTAGCAGCTAAGAATGAATTTCTGCCATTAAGCAGTGGTGCTATTTAGGTAGGGCAGGAGTGCGCGAGTTCCATCCCCCAAGATTTGTGCCTAGGTTGTTCTTATGATGTGGCAGTAATGGCTTTAAATTGGGATTTAATATTTTGCACAAGTGCCCACCTGGCCTGTGTGTGCTCACCCTGCAGGTACTCTCCAGACTTGACTGTTTCTGTACTGTGTTGTCCACCTCTCTCAACCTATTAACAGCAGCACAATCACATGTGATGTGGATGAACTCCAGCCAAAAAAGCACATGAGCCTTGCAAGTGTGACACTGCATTTCCAACCACAGAGTAGACAGGCTGAACACTACAGCTTGTAGGAGTCAGTGAGCACTGAACACTCAATAACAGTGTCAGTAGCAGCATATTTTGTTGTTTTACTCTTAGTGAGTCTCCATCTCCCTGGTGGCTGAAGGGGCAGAGGGTGAGCTAGAAGCTAACTCGAGACTAGGTTACCTACTTTCTCTACTAGGCTCACCTTACAAAAAGTGCAGTCACTACCCCCAACCTGACAAAAAGTATTCTTTTCAGATTTGGATTTCTGACTTGTAAGCACTGGTTAGGTGTCTTGTCTTTGCATCTGCATCTCTTGAGTGCATAGCACAATCTTAATCTGTCTGTGTGTTTGCATCTCCTTAGGGCCCAATCTCCATCTGCAACTTAAGTCACAGTTGTTTGTTTGGCTTCCCTTCAGAGTACTGGTGTGGTGTGCATACCTGCATGAACATTGTACTCATTGATGTGTTTTTAAGTCAGGGCAAGTCACTCATGATACAAATCCCATTCTTCATCTACACAGTCATGATTCATGAATCTAAAACTAAGCTTTTTGTAGTTAGTTCCATATAAGCCTGTTTCGTAGTATCTCGGCCTTGACTTCAATCACTGATGTACTCATTGATATGAGTTTTCAAATCAGGTAGTTTTGTGTGGTACAGGTCAGGAAAGTGCAGCCGTAGGTATTTGTGTTCCTGTACAGTTTATTATCATTGGTCATGTCACACTAGACACTCATCATGAGACAAATCATGTTCTTCACGAATCATAGCAGTTAATATTTTTTCAGTTCTGATGATATGCTGAAGACCTGTAAAGATGACCAAAACATTGATGAATCTTTTTAACTTTTTAAATAATGCCCCCCAAAAAAAATACTTACCTTTACTGGCTTGACAGTATTCCAACACCAAAATTCCTCATCTTAAGGTCAACTCAGGTTCTGTGGAACACCATGATGGTACCAGCACATTAACTTACCAAGGGCAGTTTTAGTGTACACACAGAAGGCATCCTTCCTGTTGGGGTCAGTGCAGCAGACATTGGGCAACCAACAACATTATCATATCATCATGGATGGTTAACTCAATGGTCAGGTCATCCTTCTAGCACATCCTTTGACAAGTCACCATGCATCAGCCCAGTCAAGTCAAGAAGCGTTACATGATATTCCAAAAGCAGCAGCAGGGGACATACTGTAGTTCTTATTGGAGTGTATGCATGCATGACTGAGTGCGGCATGAATTAAATGGAGCGTTTCTTTCCATTTTATGCTCTCATTTCTCTTTCTCTGCAGTCCGAATTTTCTGGACAAAAGACAGTAACATTTTGGGGATGCACATTAATTCTGGTGACTGTATGTGACCACTTCACACATGACTGAGTGCACCATTAATTCTGCAAGACTACATTTCTTGTTATGCTCTCATTCACTTCTTCAGCACTGGGGAATTTTCTGGACACAAGACAGTAGCATTTGGGGATGCCATTAATTCTGATGACTGTGTGTTGTGTGTGGGGGCTGCCAATACTGTTGTCACTACTTTACTTCATGTTAAGGCAGAATGACAATGTGAAGTAATAATTACAAGGTGAAGTGAGCCTTTCATATTGGCCACTCTGCGTAGCGGAATGACAATGTGAAGTGCCCACTCTATAGGCCCTTCGCCAGTGAAATTTAAATTCACTGTATCTCTAATTGCGACAGTAAGCCTAAGAGCTAACAAGGACATAAAGTATAGATCATATAGTTCTAAACTAGCCTTTTGCACCAGTGTAAGTCAGACATGCCCACTCCATTTACTAAAGACAAAAAGCTGGAACACAAACAGAATTTGAAAAACTGCTTTTACAGAACATTATGGCTTGCTGGATTAATGCAGTTCTATGACTTGCAACACACAGAGAGAAAAATTATGGCTCAAGCAAGACAGGCAGGTTTTGTTTCTTGCTAAACCTGCTAGGAGGGACCCTACACACTGCAGATCACAAAGTCCCAAACTAGCAAATAAGTCTAAAGGGTACTAGGTAAAACCAGAATGGCAGCGACATACTAGACATGAAGCTAATCACTCTAGCCTTGGATAAACTTGCACAATAAAATGGGTATTTGATAGTTACCCAAGCTGGTTCTATCACCATTTTTGTGAGACGGGTTGACAATGGTGATTTTCCACTTATCAGGGAATATTCCAGTTCTAACTATGCTGTTTAATATAGCCTCAGAACTGGCATATTCCTGATAAGTGGAAAATAGCCATTGTCACCGCATCTACAAATGGTGATAGGCTCAATGCTGTAACCATCAGCTAATGTTCATTTTACCACCCTTTTCTAAAGCCCCAGAGAGAATAGTGTCAGATCAGCTCATGGAATGTATAAACAAATGTAATCTCTTCTGCCCCAGCAGCACAGGTTTTGAAAAGCACACAGCACTATCACAGCTCTCACTGACTTCACCTCCCATATTTATGATGCCCTCAGTGCCAGAACGATGGTTGGGTCTATCTTTATAGACCTATCCAAAGCATTCAACACCACCAATTATAAGATCTTACTTTACAGTTTTGCAACCTTGGGCCTGTCCGTTGACACCATCTCTTGATTCTCAAGCTAATTATCATGCAGGTCACAGTGTGTCAGAATAGGAGGGGTTACCTCTGAGCCAAGAAATATAACCCTAGGGTCCCTCAGGGATCTATTCTGGGGCCTTTACTCTTCAGTTTATTTGTTAATACATTCCTAGTGCCTGCCTAGTTAACATGCTACTTTATGCAGATGATGCAGTTATCTGTTCCAGGGAACCACCTGGCAGAAATTATCACAACTCTTCAAGATAGTTTTTCAAGCTCGAATCCTGGTTCTCCCAAACCAGCTCCTCTTAAATTACAAAACAAAAACAATCCATTTCATTACCCAACACTCAGAAAAGAACACATCACCCTTATCCATCCAAAGTCACAAAGGTGATGCCGTTGAACAGATCTCTCCTTTAAATATCTTGACATCCACATAGATGACACCCTATCCTTCACTCACCATACCGACCATGTGATAAAATCAGCCAATAGTAAACTTGGGAGCCTATACTGTCATAGAAAATCCATGACCCGAGGCCATCAACCTCATCTCTCAGAGCTCAGTATTGTCAATTATAGACTATGGCCTAGTCATGTACAGTACTGCCACCAAAACCATACTAAAATGTGTCAAAGTACTCCTCAACAGGACCTGTAATCTAGTGCTTGGAACCGATCACCTTACCCACACCTGTAGCCTATATTCTCTACTGTCTGGCTCCTGCTTCACCTAAGGACTAGGTATCAAGCATGCCTAATTGGTAAAAAACCCTTCTAGGACTAGCCCCTGACTCTAAGGCAGCATTATTCCAACAAAAGTTTACCTACAAAATCACCAGAATGTCAGCAAAGGGCATTACATGTCCCTTTTAAACAAATCTCCTTTGCCCGCTAACTTTCCTACCGTGGGCTCCTATGGATGAACAATCTACCCCCTTCCTCTTACAAAATGAGAAACTCAGCTATTTTAAAAAGGGCTTTGTACCCTCCTGGCTGGCATCAACCACTGTGACTGCAATCCCCAAAACCTGACCATCCCCTGTTCTAGGTCCTCTGCATCTGCCTCCCACTACTCTCATCTCACCCTTTATTCTCTTCTCTTCCCGTTTGCCCCCACCATGGCAATGCCAACTCCTAGCTGCTAACTACCCACCTCCTGCTCTTAATGAACTGGGTGAACCTAACTTGACTCCCTTGCCCCTCCTATTTCTCCCTACCCTCACCCACTCCACTTGATTAATGCCATCTCAGGCTGCTACCTCTCTACCTCAAGCACTTAGCAACAAATTGATGTGACATCCCAGACCAATGGAAATATGTGTTACTGTTAGAAGTTTGTTAATCACCTTGAATTACTGTATTGTGACCTAATTCCAACCTGATATATCATAACTGCTTATCTAGCTAAACTCCCTCACTTTGTACTGCAATGGATTTTATGTATCTCCTGTTTGTTGTTTGCACCTACTTGACTTGGAGCCTTTGTAAATGAGCCTTCAGGCTCAAAGGCTGTAATTCCAAACTGATATAAATAAATAAAATAAATAAACATCAATCCAAGAGCTGTGTACTGTGAAACTAATTCCTGATTGAATTCCTATAAACAGCTCTTATAAAATGAGCAGGAAAGATCCTGCATCCTGATTGGTCATTAGTCATGCATTAGAAGTGACTAATGCATGGCTAAAACAAGTGCTGTCAACCTGGACACAGTACATTTAAGAAATCAATGAGCCTGCTACTTGGTAACTTGGCATTGTGTAGACAGAAGAAGCCAGTTGCCCATCGAGACTGTCTCCCACTCAACGTGGATCAAAGTGTCCTAATACCCCAATAATCTATCTAATTCCATTTTAAATACATCAAATTTGGTAATATTTACTAAGTGTTGAGGTAATCTGTTCCATTTGATTGGGACTCTAACTGTGAAGTAGTTGTCTCCTTTTGCAGCTGTTTGTAGCACCTCAAATTGTTTATTGTGTGATCTTAGGTCTTGTTGATGTATGATTGGGGTGATGCAATATTTTAATCTAAGTTCATTATTTTTGATTATGTTGAAAAATTGTAACTAGTACCCCAACCCTTCTCTCCTCAATGTGATTAGATGTAGTTCCTCAAGTCTTTTCTCATGGGAAGGTTTTTAATCTGGGAATAAGCTTGGTTGCCTTTCTCTGGACTCACCCCAAATGTTTGACATTCTGTTTTGAAATGGTGACCAGAAAGGTGACCCATGATCTAAATGTGGCGAACATAGTTTCTGTATATACTCATGATGCAGTGCTTGTCCTAATAATAAATGCCTTTTATGATATTAATGTATTTGGTGCCAATGTAACTTTCCATGTCTGTGTATGTATATTGAGACTGAACTACCAGTTATAATGCCAAGATCTTTTCTGGTACTTACCAGGTTTGTTTCCTATGTAATATGGTCTCATTTGGTTATTACAGCCAAGATGTAACACAATTCACTTATCTAGACATTTTATTTATTTTGGTCTATTCTAAGATTTGTTCTAAAACATTTACCAGGGACTGGTGTTTGGCTTCAGTATCCACCTCTCCTGTTATTTTTGTGTCATATGCAAATTTTATTGATTTATTTTTTAATCCATTATGTAAGTCATGAATTAAACTGCTGAACAGATAAGGACCTAGAACTGACCCCTGGGGACTCCACTCATTACCATTCCTGCGGATGAAATTTTACCCTGAATTCTGACCCTTTGGGTCCTATCATCAAGCATGAGTTTACCCTTTTGATTAGGTATGCACTAAATACCATTGTTATTCATTTTGTAAGAGTTCAAAGGGGGGACTGCATCAAATGCTTTTGAAATCCAAATAGATCACAGCACGTGCTGTTCGGATGTAAACTAATGCTTATAAATTCATAGAATATAATCAAGTTTGTAGTGCAGGATCTACCTTTACTAAACCCATGTGGGATATTATCGTGTAGGCCCAGAGTAGTAGCCTCTTCCTCAAACCTAGCCTTGATTAACTATTCCATAACCTTGCTTGGTACTGGTGTAAAGGCTTATGGGCCTGTAATTTTCAGAGACTACGCTTCCTTTTTGAATTTTAGTTGTGACTGCCTGTTTCCATTCGGAGGTAATATGTCTGAAGCTAAAATTTAGTAAATACAATTTTAAAGGTTTACTTAGACTTTGGCCTGATTTTTTAAATAATGTGGATGGCTTCCATCATGTTTAACTAACCTACTGCACTTTTTGATCCAGTCAGCAGTGCAGTAGATGTGAGCTTATCAGGAGATGTACTTTATTTAGATTTTATAATGCCTTTGACACCCTTCCACATAATTGATTAATTGAGAGACTTATTAAAGTTGGACTAGACATAACATTTTTAGATGGGTTAAGGCTTGGTTGTAAGGAAGGCAGCAAAGGGTAACTGTGGCTGGACAGTCATTGAACTAGGTCAAAGTCACCAGTGGGGTTCCCCTGGGGTCAGTGTTGGGCCCCATTCTGTTTAGTCTCTTTGTGGCACCATTACAAATGATCAAATCTTGCTGGATAACTAAATTACGCTGAAGATGCTAAAATAGGAAGCATAATGAATAATTGCTTAGACACCAATAACATGCAAATGGAAATAGATAGGCTGATAGCTTGGGTAATGGATAATGATCTCACTCTCAAGTTGGACAAATGTAAAATAATGCATATGGGGGCAAGAATATCAGGGCATCCTATCACATAAATGGTCAGCCAATTCCAGTATCAGAGATGGAAAAAGATCTAGGGGTTCTTGTAACATCAAATTCAACTTCAACCGAACATTGCAAAGCTGCAATGAGTAGAGTAAGTAGGATGCTGAGTTGCATATTTAAGAACATGAAAAGTAGAGATATGAATGTGATACTCCTCCTGTAGACATCTCTTGTACAACTGCATTTGGAGTACTGCATGCAGTTCTGGGTGCCGTACAAATTATGTGAACTAAAATGTTCAGAGTATCCAGAGAAAAGCAACTACATATATCAAGCAGATACAGATCATGAATTATGCAGATAGATTGAAAAGCCTAGGATTATACAGTCTAGAATATAGGCGACTAAGAGGAGATCTATGTCTGCTTTATAGAGTGGCACAAATCCTGCTCTTTGCGAATCCCTAGATCTTACCTTGATTACAACTAGGAACTGTAAGTTCCATCAATTTCAGTAAAGAAGAGAATTTTTAATACAAATGCAAAAAACCTTGTTTAGTCAGAGGTGGTTGCAACCCGGAGCAGATTACCAGAAGAGGTTGTTACCAGCTCCATTATTGATAGCTTTAAATCATCCCTGGATGCTGTTATAGAGGATAAAAAATATGTCTTTTAAATTGACAAGGTTGAGTCCTCATGGCCATGGCCTCTTGGCTTATGACTCTTCATTCCTATGATCCTGTGATAACTGCAGAGGAGTATGGTTTTAAGCACTGTAATTCTGTTAAAACTTCTTCAATTAACAAGTCATTGGTGGGATTGTTGTTACTGCTTTCCTGTGTAGTGAAATCCTCTTTATTACTGAATATAGTAATAAAATAACTGTTGAAGATGTTGGCTATTTCAGCTAGGTCATTTATGTTAATTCCATTTACTTTTAGTGGCCCTATGGTATTATTACCTTTACCTTGTTGATGTAAGAGACAAATGTTTTTAATTCCCTTGGTGTTAGCAATTCTGAATTCTAAGTTGCGTTTTCTAGTTAGAATTTTTAAAAAGTAACAGCTGTCATTGTTTCCACTTAGCGACAGGGTACCACAATCTCATTTCCAACCATACAGTAGCTGGCAGCTTCCTTTCAGGCTGTAAAGTCACAAAACCCAGTAATACCATACGCAATAAATTAACAGTTATAACCAATATTTTAAATATTTTTGTCTCCTTGCAACTCTTCACTTGCTCCAGCTCACTGGTTGCATCCTCGCTACACGCAGTGTCCGGAAAGTGACAATATACCAGGATCCATGTCAAACAATGTTTAAAGTAACACTTTCTGTGTTCTCCCTGCTGTGCTGCTTTCTGTTCCCTCACCAGGCACATGCTCCCGGCCACTAGAAATCCTGTGCAATTCAGAAAAAAAGAAGGAAGCCATTCAAGCCAGATGCTCATTATAGATGCTCCTAGCGATAGTGTAACATCTCCACCTAAGCAAACAGCTTTCTCCTGTCTGCCCAAACCATCAGCAACCAGTGTTCACAAACTGCCATCATATTAAAAGGCATTTGAGAACTGCAGTATGAGGAAGGACTACTAAAAACATGGTCCATTAAAACTAACTGGAGTTTTTAAACTCAGTTTGCCTAAACTTTTGTGGGTCCCTTTCTCAGTTCTGTTTCTGGCCTGCCCTACTATTCTGACTACAACTACTGGAAAACTGGTAAAGGAGAATGACAGCACACTACAACTATGGAAGCCTACTAAAGACAAAACACCTAAAGTAAAATAAAAAAAAAAAAAAGCTTTACAATGTAATGAAGCAGAGGAACTACCAAAACATTAAAAATATCAATTCATCATTAGAAAAGAATAACAAGGTAGAGGTGGGTAACAGTGGGGAGGGGAAGGTAATGGACTTATTTGAGCCGTGTAATCTAAAGGCTCTAAAGTTTTCTGTTTATTGTACATGTATCATGAATAGCTTGTATTGCCTTATGTGTCATTGTAATTGGTTTAAAATGTTTAATAAAATATATTGAATTATAAAAAAAAAGGATAACATAAGCTGGCCCGGTGTCACTGAGGTTGGCGTGCTGGATGCCATGCCTCGTGCCATGCCAGCGACTTGAGTTTGGGAACGGACTCGGGATGCCAGGTGCTGGCAGGGAAGGAGAGGATTGAGCATCTGTGGGACTGCTCTCCTCTTCTGGGGTGGGTAAGCAGGGCTGCATCGCTCTGCAGTGGCCCCGGTGGAGGCTGGGGGCACTGCATGAGCAGCGCAACAGGGAACCACCAGAAAGCTGAAACCACTCCAGGACCAGCCAGATGATGGCTGCCGGTCTGCTGACACCACGAAGCCCCCAAAGCCATTCTGCCTCAGCAGTGCCATTGGGCCAAATGTAGAGTGCACTGGCAAGTCTCTACTGGTGCCTTCCCCTCGGAGGAGAGGGACCCGTCTGGCGAAGGTTACTACCCAGGAGGGCTGCCATATGAGGTCAGAGGCTCAAGAGGGGTAGTAGAGGTATGTCGGGGACCATGGCAGCTCGAAGGAGTGGTGGGTCCTGGAGCACGTGGGGGGAACAAATAATGCAAAAAAAAAGAAAAGGATAACAATAGTTAAATATTTCTTGATAAATAGTACAGTACTACAGATATCTTGAATCTATAGTGCACATATAATGCACTGTGCCAGATTCCCTTATACATTAGCAAAATCAGAGGATTTGTAATCAGAGGAATCATCAGAGCAGAACACAAACTGGCAATTAACCCAGAAAATGTTTCAGTTAAAATCTTCCATTTAGGCCTGGTGGTTTGAGTCCCCTAAGGATGTAAATCCAAAAGGATTCCCTTTGTAATAACACTCTATCTAGATCTTCTCCCTTGGGCCTAAATGTGTTCTCTCCAAGCCAATGAATGCAAATTCGTGAGTAGGACCCCAAAAATAACATGTACAGCCAGTACATTGCCCAAGTGAAATGTCTAACTATTGTTATCCTTTCCTAATGATGAACTGATGTTTTTAATGTTTGGGTTTTGCACCTTCTCAATATTTTTGCACTGAATGTTAAGCACTGGGTGAAATGTTGGATCAGGCTGTGGAGACCATCCTTTCTTCTTATACTTGAATAGACTTGGATATTAACCTGCATTAACTTCCTTGCATGGAGGCATGTGATGATGTTGCCCAGCTTTCACTTCTCCTTACTATGTTGCTGATCATGCGTTAGAACTGTCTAATGCTTATCCCATCGTGTCTTATTGCTTACTTAAGGCTTTTCAAGTGAGTGTGTTATTTTTCATTATTTAAGATTTCAACCTGTGATGGGAAGCTTCTATGTAGTTACCACAAAATGCCACATCTTCATTATTTTCATTACATACTCAAGAAAAGGTAATATTCTTTCAGTGGATGACCAAAACACTGTAGTGGATTGTTTCACTTTCTTTGGGTGTTTAGTTGCTGTATCTAGTTTGCAGTACACCTGCTTGCTGAAGTAGTCAAAGCACTATGTTTTAAAGGAACACTGTCAACCCTTTAGGCCTCAAATTGTCCCTAGTCTAAAAGAACACATTTTATGATTGCTATCAATCAATCAATCAATCTTTATTTAACCAGGGTAAAGCACCTTTGAGCATGCTCATTTACAAGGCAGTCCTGGGAGCACACAAATGGGTAAGGCAGAATATAATGCTAACATTGTGTATAGATTGCTGATGTACAGTGAAACCTGCCTGGATGAAGTGTAGTGTCACAGGTTTCCTGTATGACAAAAGGATTAACTCTCATTGAAACTGCATTGTTTGCTGCAGTAACTCTACATGAGAAGTCTGCAGTGCTGCGCTTCATCTGGTGGGCTTCACTGTAGCTAGTTGTTTAATTCTGATTCTATTTTCTTTTTAAAAGTGAGAAACAGACTGTCTACCATACTGGTGTGAGCACACAAAATCATGTTTTTAAATTCCTTGATCAACTCACTGCATCTTTCTTGCACTTAGGAACATCTCACACAGTCTAGCCACTCATGATGCAGTGGGAAGAGAGAAACTATTGCATCATGAGTGGCTGCATTGCTTGAGAGTGTTGGTAATGTTCTACAAAGTATGCAATAGGGGTAGTTCAAGAATTTGAAACAAAACAAATTGGATATAATTACACTGTTACCACAAATTTCAGTTCTACTAACAAAGGAAGATGGTAAGTACCAGCAACATCAATGAATTTTAAGAAGGTAAGCAATCATAATATGATGCAAAAATGGTTGCAGTGTCCCTTTAAGGCTTGAAGTACAGTTGTGATGGCTTTGTAGGGTTGTGTTCATGGTTATTTCCATTTATGTATTGTATATTTTATAAATCTAGGAATATTAGTTCTGGTACTTGACAAGCCAGACTGTTGAGTAATATTTCTGTGGTTATTTCCAAGTAGTGTCAACTGAAATGCAACATTTCAGGTACTATGCAGTGGGGTAGGAGAGGGCTGTTTCTACTCACTTGTATCACTAGAAGGATATGCTTGTTGCTCAAGGTTCCACGATGAGTAAAATGCTATGGCAGGCTTTGAACCTGGATCTTCTATTTCACAGTTCTGGGATAAAACCACAGATCACACTGCCTCTGTCTGTATATCTGTATGTATGCACAGTATCTATCTGCGTGTTAGTCAGTCAACAGTATCTGTCTGTCTTTCTGTCCATCCATCTGTCCATCCATCCATCACATCCATCCATCCATCCGTCCATCCGTTCACCCATCCATCTCTTTATCTATCCATCTGTCTGTCTATCAATCTGTCTAGCTAGCTAGCTTTTGGGATATGCAATGGCCTGATTCAAAATATGCATTTTATCTTCTAGTGTGAGGCGGCAGGACCATGAGTCACAAGTGGCAGAGGCACGAGTGAGTTATGAAAGTCCTGCCACATAGAAACATAGATGATGATGGCTGAAAAAGGCCTATGGTCCTTGTAGTCTGCCCATATTATCATGTTCTATCCTGAGACCTACTTTCTCTGTGGGGTCTATGCTTACACTACTCCCTTTTGTCCTCTGTTTCTGCCTTCCTAGTCCCACTGAGTACTACTAGCTACTATACCCTTAGCTCTATCCAAGCTGTGTTTGAAGCCATTTATGGTTCTGGCACCCATCAGATCTGCTGATAGACCATTCCACAGCTCAAAATCTTTCTGTAAAATAATGCTTCCACATCCTCTTTAAACTGTCTCCCAAAGTTACTATAAAATGCACATTTTGAGTTAAACCATTGCATATTTGATTTATACAACATCTGCTTATCAGTTATAGCTGAAACCTCCTGTTCATTTAAAAACTGAACAGTTATTCTTTGACTAAAACAGCTGAATTCTGTGGTTCTCTAGGCACCTTTGATGTGATAGCATTGTGAAAGCTGCACTCTGATTGGCTCAGTACTCTCGATGATGAAACTAACCTTTACTATATTAATTATGACAAACCATCAATCAGATACCATGTTACCTTTAGGCGAGCTACAAAGATGTTACTTATCTTGCCACTTTAATGTCCACTGGTATGTAAATCAATCAATCTATCTATAGAAAAAGGAACTTCAGTTGCATAGAAACATGGAGTGTGTCGGCAGATAGGGTCTGTGTGAACCATCTAGTCTGCCCATGTATACTACCCCACCAACCAGTTAGGCTGTAATGTGATCCATGTTCACAACACTGCATATAAACCTAACACAACATATTACATTATGCCACAGTAATTGCTTTTAATAATATTACTAATTAAAGGGGAGCCTGTCCCTCCCAAATCAGGCCACAACCAGTTGCAACTGTGCATCAGGCCATAGACTTACCAAAACAAACCAATGGGGAGGAAGGGAGAGGAGGGAGGAAGGGAGAGGGAGGTAGGTGCCTGCCGCGCATGGCTTGGAGGGACAGGAGGCGAATCCTCAGGATTGCGGAGCAGCTGCACAGGGGAGGAGCTGGATGTCATTGTCCACCTAGGGACAAATGACCTGGCTAGAAAGGGATTAGAGACGTGCAGGAAGAGTTTGTGGAATTGGGGAGGGCCATAGTCAAGTAGCACGCACGGTAACCTTCTCGAGGTGCTGCCCATCTATGGCATAGGAGAGGCTAGGGTGTTCCGTACCATGGGATTCAATCAGTGGTTGAAAACTGGTGTGGAGCTCAGAGTTTGGCTTCATTGGGGACTGGGGTTCACGAGAGTGATGCAAGCCTATACTGGCATGATGGGCTGCATCTGTCCGGGAGGAACCAGGATCCTAGATGATAGGTTTAAATGCTTCATTGTGAAGCTTTTAAAACTAGCCAAGGGGAGGCAGTGGAAAGGAGCAGGAAATCCTAGCCCCCAAATAAATCAGTAGTAAGTCACGGCAAACACCAACATAGAGGTGTCAATAGGGAGAAGGGCAGGGTAAATGGAGAAAGTGAAAAGGCAAGAAGGACAGGGATGGGGCAAAGGAGTAAGGCCATCAGGAAATGGAGGGTAATGAGTACCAATGCCCGTAGTCTGGGCAACAAGCTCCCTGAGCTGGTGGCCTTGATGGAAGAGGGATGCCTGGATATCGTAGCAGTCACAGAAACATCGTACACAGAGAACCATGACTGGGATGTTAACATACCAGGGTACATAACCACAGGAGAGACAGGCAGGGGAGAAGAGGGGAGGAGTAGCTCTCATGTAAAGGAAGGATAAAAGCAACTGAACAAAAGAGTAAACAGGGAGGAGAGGAGGCACTGTGGGTCACCTTGGAGACTGGAAAGGGCACCACAATCCGCACAGGGGTTGTGTGCA
The DNA here is from genome assembly GCA_016271365.2 of Neoceratodus forsteri. Classification (NCBI taxonomy): domain Eukaryota; kingdom Metazoa; phylum Chordata; order Ceratodontiformes; family Ceratodontidae; genus Neoceratodus; species Neoceratodus forsteri. The sequence goes on along the minus strand of CM028129.1, from coordinate 1,681,644,728 downwards.
GACCCCATGTCAGGGAGGGAATGCACAAGGATATGATAGAAGGCATTCTTAGAATGGCAGAGAAAGGGAGATACTATTGATGGGAGACCTGAATATGCCAGATGTTAACTGGAGCACATTTGCTGCAGCCACATCCAAGAGCAGGGCCATTCTTGATGTCCTACAGGTGGTAGGCATTAGACAGCTAGTTTCAGAACCCACTGTGAGGAGAAATCTTAGACCTCATGTACTCAAATGGGGACAGTGAGAGGATCTCAGATCTAGAAGTGGGTTGCCATCTGGGGACAAGTGACCATCAAACAGTGTGGTTCACGTTAAACTCAGCTCGAGTCAAGCCATACAAAAGTGAGGGTACTGGACTTTTAGGAGGCTGACTTTGACAAGATGGGAGAGTGCCTCAGAAAAGCAATAGCAGAGAGGCTAGAAGGAGGTGTGGAGCAACAATGGGGAATCATCAAAACTGCCATCACAGAGGCAACAAGCCTTTGTGTGAAGCAAATAAACAAATCAAAAGAAGAAAAAAGCCACTATGGTTCTCAAAAGAGGTGGCTGTGAAAGTCAGGAAGAAAAGATAGCATTCCGGAAGTATAAGGAAACACAGAAGGAGCAGGACAGAGAGCTGTACCAGTTAAGGCAGAAGGAAGCAGGGAGGAAGTCAGAATAACAAAGGCCCAAACTGAGGAAAAGATAGCCAACTCAGTTAAGAAGGGGATAAAACCTTTTATAGGTACATCACGACGTAGAAAGACAAAGGAGGGATAGTGAGGCTGAATAGAATGAACGGTGGGTGGGCAGAGGGACAGTGAAAAAGCAGGGATACTGAATGAATATTTCTGCTCAGTATTCACAAAAGAGGAGAAGTGCCTAATCCAATTAACAGAAGCACTCTTGATAGGGGGTCGATCCCAGTCCTTTCAGAGAAGAGGTTCTGCAAGAACTCCTAAAATTGAAGGTGGACAAAGCAATGGGTCCTGATGGAATTCACCCCAGAATTCTAAAAGAATTAAGGAGGAACTAGTGAAATCACTGGCTACTCTTTTAATAAATCATGGGAGGATGGTGTGGTACCGAGGACTGGAGGAAGGCGGATGTGATTCCTCTTCACAAAAGTGGGACCAAGACAGAGGCAGAAAACTACAGACCTGTCAGTCTGACCTCTGTGGTAGGGAAAGTGATGGAGTCACTTCTGAAGGAAAGAATAGTTGAGTACCTAGAGGCCAGTGGAGCACAGGACCCAAGGCAGCACAGATTCACAGCAGGAAGGTCATGTCAGATGAATCTAATAGATTTCTTTGACTGGGTGACCAAAGTAGTAGACCAGGGAGGGGCTGTGGACATGGCCTACCTAGACTTTAGCAAGGCATTTGACGCAGTCCCACACAAAAGATTAATAGTCAAATCAACCAGCCTGGGAGTGGGTCCCAGGGTGGTAGCCTAGGTAAAACATTGGCTGCACAACAGGACACAGAAGGTAATTGTAAATGGAGTCCCTCTGAAGAAAGAGGTTACTAGTGAGGTACCTCAGGGTTCAGTATTGGGTCCAGTCCTTTTAATGTCTTCATCAGTGACATTGCAGAGGGACTGGAAGGAAAAGTATGCCTTTGCAGATGACACAAAGATCTGCAACAGGGTTGATACACAAGGAGGCGTGGAAAGGATGGAAAGGGACTTGGAAGGTTGGAGGAATGGTCAGAAGTATGGCAGCTAGGATTCAATGCAAAGAAGTGCAAAATAATGCACCTGGAAACAAGAACCCAGGGAAGAATACACAATGGGTGGGAGGTAGTAACAACAACAAAAAGGAAAGGGACCTGGGGGTAATCATATCAGATGACCTTAAGGTTAGCAAGCAATGTGAGAAGGCAGTAGGGAGGGCTGGGGTATACTGGGATGTATAGGGAGAGGCATCATCAGCAGAAAACAGGAAGTTGTTATCCCTCTGTACAGACAGTTGGTGAGACCCCATCTGAGTACTGTGTCCAGTTCTGGAGACCCCATCTCCGCAAGGACATAGACAGGATAGAGGTAGTCCAGAGGAGGGCAACTAAAATGGTGCAGGGTCTTCAGGAGAACCCATATGAGGAGAGACTAAGGGAACTTAATATGTATACCCTTGAGGAAAGAAGGAGAGGGGACATGATAGAAACTTTTAAGTACCTCAGTGGAATCAACAAAGTCCAAGAGGGTAGCATCTTTCAGAAAAGAGACTTTCAAGAACAAGGGGACACAATTTAAAGATAGAAGGAGGGCGGTTCAGGGCAATGTGAGGAGTATTATTTCACAGAGAAGGTAGTGGATGCATGGAACAGCCTTCCTGAGGAGGTTGTGGGGTCTAAAACTGTGGGAGAATTCAAGAATGCATGGGACAGACATAAGGCAATTCTTGTGGGGTAGGAAGAAATAGGCTGTTGGTTAACTAGGATCTACGGCCTATCCTGTAGGTAGGGAAATGGGCAGACTAGATGGGCCAAGTGGTCCTTATCTGCTGTCAAAGTCTATGTTTCTATGTTTCTATGAATCTCATGTCACAGTGATACATTCTTTCTGTGTTTACTTGTATGCACGTGCAAGCAAAATATATTGGGATCGCTCAGACAGTGTAGGTAGTGGGAAGTGTGTGCTGCAGGAATCAACACAGCTGAGCCTGCAGGAGGTGTGTGAGTCAACATTCAGTCCTGACAAGGCTGCTGCTGATGCTGCTTCACTGGCTGATAGGTGGGCACTTTCACATATGAAAGGATGCAGCCACACCTATCACAGTGCAACTACATCCTTTCATATTGCCACCATCACAGCAAAATTGTGCCCCCACCATCCAATCCAGATTTGTAGCACTGCCATAAGTATCCCTCCCATCCCACACTACATTTAATACATCCAGTGGTTGTACGTCCAACCTGCCAACAGAAAATGCTATCTCCCAATGTCTGGTGCTTGGGGTGCCAAATCCTGCTGCCAAATACCACAAGACCCCCCATGTCTGGCGACTGAGTACCTAACCCTGTTCCAGGAAACCACAACAAACACTCCCAAAGTCTGGCAGTCAGATGCCCAATTCCACTACTGGAAACCACAACAAAAACCTTCACCACTACCACCAAAATCCGGTGGTCAGGTGCCCATTTCTGCCACTGGAAGCCACAACAAAACCCCTTCCACCAAAGTCCATCAGTCAGGTGCCAAATCCAGCCACCAGAAACCACAACAACCCAGTACAAAGTCTGGTGGTTGGGTGCCCCACCAATCTAGCAGAAAATGGTAACCCTGCTGAACAGTATGCCACACTAGGGTGTGCACCCCTAGTGCTACCAAACCACACACCGACACTGGGGTGCCCAATTCCAGAGTCGATCTAGGCAACAAACAAAAACATCCATCAACTTGCTCTGTTCCTCCAACCCTCCAACCTCTCTCCTGACCCACCCTTTCAGCACCCATCACCCCACATGCCTCCCCTGCACTTACCTAACAGTTCGCTGAACTCTTCAGATGACTGGCACATTCTGCTGCTATCAATGCTGACTTCCAACTGACAGAAAACAAGTTAAGTTGGGTTAAGGCTTTCAATGCATTTTGAACTTTTACTCATAACTTTGTAATTTTGTATATTTTACCCATAATTTTCCACATAGCCATTTTTACACCTTATGAACAAGAGGTGTCATTTTCAAATTCCTCCAAAATATGTTTTCACAGTCATTCCGCAAATGGTCTGTCAGATGAGATTTGAAAAATTCCACTGGTCTTCATAGTAAGCTGGGGACATAAAAGACTATGTTGAAAATTTGGGTCAAAATGTCAAAAACAATGAAGTTATGAAGAAATATTGAATTTTTCAGTTTACTCATAACTTTGTTATTTTTGCAAATTTTGGTCCAACAGTTTCAACACATACCGGTGTTACCCCATGTTGTGAGCATGACAGGTGTCATTATTCAAATCCCCTGGGAAACATGTTTTGCAGTTGCTCTGGAAACCACAACAAACACTCCCAAAGTCTGGCAGTCAGATGCCCAACTCCACTACTGGAAACCACAACTCAAACCGTCACCACTACCACCAAAATCCGGTGGTCAGGTGCCCATTTCTGCCACTGGAAGCCACAACAAAACCCCTTCCCACCAAAGTCCATCAGTCAGGTGCCAAATCCAGCCACCAGAAACCACAACAACCCAGTACAAAGTCTGGTGGTTGGGTGCCCCACCAATCTAGCAGAAAATGGTAACCCTGCTGAACAGTATTGCTACACTAGGGGTGCACCCCTAGTGCTACCAAACCACACACCGACACTGGGATGCCCAATTCCAGTGTCGATCTAGGCAACAAAGAAAAAACATCCATCAACTTGTTCTGTTCCTCCCACTCTCCAACTTCTCTCCTGCCTCACCCTTTCAGCACCCATCACCCCACATGCCTCCCCCTGCACTTACCTAACAGTTCGCTGAACTCTTCAGATGACTGGCACATTCTGCTGCTATCAATGCTGACTTCAGACTGGCAGAAAACAAGCTAAGTTGGTTAAGGCTTTCAATGCATTTGAACTTTACTCATAACTTTGTAATTTTGTGATATTTTTACCCATAATTTTCCACATAGTCATTTTACACCTTATGAACAAGAGAGGTGTCATTTTCAAATTCCCTCAAAATATGTTTTCACAGTCATTCTGCAAAATGGTCTGTCAGATGAAATTGAAAAATTCCACTGGTCTTCATAGTAAGCTGGGGACATAAAAGACTATGTTGAAAATTTGGGTCAAAATGTCAAAAACAATGAAGTTATGAAGAAATATTGAATTTTCAGTTTACTCATAACTTTGTTATTTTTGCAAATTTTGGTCCAACAGTTTCAACACATACCGGTGTTACCCCATGTTGTGAGCATGACAAATTGTCATTATTCAAATCCCTGGAAACATGTTTTGCAGTTGCTCTGTAAAATCACATTTGGATGGGATTTAAAAATTCTGCCTTTCTTGATCATAGGGCCGATTCTAGAAGGTTGGTGCAAGTGACCGCCAAATGTGACTTGCACTTTCAAATATGACATTGACCATGTGCCCCTATTCTAGAAGGGCAGGGTCTCAGCGTCTAAGTCATCGACTTGTAACATGCGGCCAGTGCGCGAACAGAGGGCACACCTGGCAGGCATGCCATAAGCTTCAACAGGTCCAACACAGGTTGCAAGTGCCCCATGCTCAGCATACCACATTAGGTGCCCTTGAGAACGTGCACTGCTCCCCTGCCCCAAAGCGTACATTATCACTACAGGGCTGCCCACCCTGACCCAGATCCCCATTGTGATATGCCCACAGGGTGGCACAGTCAAACCCTCCCCACCCGTGTCCCGAGTTGCCGCCACAAATGCCAGCATTTACAAGTCCAGCCCTGGTAGTCTAGTATCCCCCCACCACCCAGCCGTTCCAGTCCACCCAGCACCCCTACCCATCCCCAGCTGGCAACTGGCATTGACTACCTCCACCTCCATGACCAGCCACGATTGAGTTCACTGGGAGCTGCAATGAGACATGCTCAGAATTAATTTCTAAGGTGCATCTTCCAGTAACCTCCTACTGAACTCAGTTGGCAACTTGGCCAATGGAGAGAGATGGCTCCGTCAGCCAGCTGAGGGATGGGAGTGTAGGTGGACTGGCACAGGTGGGTAGCACTAGACTACCAGAGCTGGACTGAGTAAATGCCGCATTTGTGGTGGCGACAAGGGGTCGGGGCACGGGTGGAGGGGTTGGTGCACTGCCTAATGAGACATATCACAATGGAAGACTGAGGGAAGGGCATGGGCAGCCCTGTGGGGCAGATATCTATGCTTTGGGGGGCAGAGGAATGAAGCCTGCTGGGCAGATAAAGTAGGCTTCAGGGGGCAGGGGTATGGGCAGCCTGCGGGGCACCACTGGGGTATACTGGGCATGGGGCAGACAACTGTGGATTGACTGCTGGTCAGCTGGTAGGTCTACAGGACCCTGGGGGCATCTGTAAGTTACACCAGCTAAGCTGGTGCAACTTATGTTGCGGTTCTCCTCGGGATTCTTGTAGAATTCCGACATTGGGGACTTGTTGCTGCCCTTCTGGAATGGGGTGCAACTGCTGCCATAAACCCCTAGCGCCATGTCACGGGGTTTGTGGCGCCAACTACTGGCATAACAGCTGTTTGGGGCGCCAGTGGCTTGCAACGTGTGGCAGGGCCACATTGTAGAATCGCGCATGTCGCAACTGCTGGCGTAAGTTGCTACTTGCGCCATTCTACTTGGCGCAAGTGCTGTTACGCCCAGGTGTAACTGTTCTAGAATTAAGCCAAATGTGGGGTCATAAAACACTATGTTAAAAGCTGGGGCAAAAAGTAAAAACAATGATGTTATGAAGAAATGGTGTACTTGTTAAGTTGTTCTTTATTGGATAGACATTTTTTTGGCTCTAGGCCCCAAATTCAAACAGTTAGTGTGGCACTCACTGGATTAGTTCTTCACTAACCACAAATAGCTCTGGCCAAGGGGCAGGGGCCATATTCAAAGGACCCCAGTGTACTGGGCTGACCCAACTATAGCCACACAGAATATACTGCTGTGCCAATGCTAATGAGTGATCCCCATGGATGCCGGGTAAAGCAATATATTCAGCAGTTTTAACAGCACCAACAGCCTCCATCACACTACTGTTTAATGTTGCCAAAATACTGACCTTTTCCCTGCACATGATCACCCCGATCACGAATCTTGCAGTTGTCTTGCGTATTTCTGTTGGTCTGGTGGTCCCACTACTCCTGATCACCTATCCTGTAGCTGTCTTGAATATTTCTGATGGTGTAGTGATCCCCCACCCCTGATAGCTCATCTTGTATCTGTCTGGAGTATTCCTGGTAGTTTAGTGGGCCCCTTAAAGGCATCTGACCATATTCTGACCTGCAGCCTAGAATCTTACTTCTTGCACTTCCCATGCCCTAGTTAGTGATGGTGACTGGCACAGTCCTCCACTCACCAGCTTGGCCAGCCATCTTCTGACTGTCAATGAGCAATAATGAGTATTGTAGAAACAGCTGTTTCTGTAGTACTCCGCGATCACTCACTGAGAGTCAGTGGCTGGCTGAGTGTGAGTGGGCTGTGCTGGTCTGCTCACTAGTGCCAGATTTAGCTCAGGTAACCGGGTAAAGGGGTGCAGAGTAAGGTCCTGAGTGGGCAGTTGAGAGATGGTCAGATGCCCTTACAGGGACTACCAGGAATATTCAAGACATCTTCAAGACAGGCAATTGGGGAGGGGGTTGGAGCACTAGACTACCTGAAATATTAAATACAGTACAGGATGGGCATTGGGGTAGGGGACCACTGACCACCAGGAATATTTAAGACAGCTACAGGATGAGCATCTGTGCTGGCACACTAATGCTAGTGATCTAGTAATGGGTATGCAAATAACCCATAGCACCTTGAATGCCCAAAGATTTCATTACAGCATGTTAAGGCTGAATATAGCCCACAGGAGCCCTGGCAATATCTCAATTGGGCTCTTGTGCACTGCAGTCTAAGGCTGTGTCAATGCAGCACAACTACTATGCTCTGCACCAACACAGCCCCATGTTCAGACCATTAGCGCATGGTCAGAGTGTGCCAATTGCCTGAATATTGCCCCTGAGCCAGCATGCACTAATTACTGTGCAATGCTCCTGTCATAATAGGGCACATGGACGGCTCTAATTTGGGGACCTGTAAACCTTAGTACCATCCCAAAAATGGGCACTTACATGATCTTAACCGAGCATGATAAACATAAAACAACTTTTATTTAAAGGTGTAAAGGTTTACGTTGAACACATCAGTGCAGAGCCAACTCACCAGACTGGAAAAGATATCTAAAGTTTCATGCAAAAACTGTGTGCTTTGTCAAATAAAAGTTGTTTGATATTTATCCTGATCAGCCTAAGACTGTTCCTTCACTTCAAAGTGACTATAGAAGTAAGTGCCCATTTTTATGACGTGGGCATATAGCAGGTGTTTTGCATTCAGAAAAGGGCTGATGTCATTTTTGCCAAACAACATGATAGAGAGTTAAAATAGATTCCTCCACTGAAGCCTCATCACTACGCTGCCTGTGTGTGTATAAAGCTGTAGAGCAATATTTTCCTCTGGCTTGAGGAGTTAATTGAGCAGACAGAAAGTTAACTCATTGTCTTCTGGCAGTCATTCTGTGTCAGATTACCAATGGATAGTACAGACATCATAGAAAGCTATTGGAAGTAGAATGGGTAAAACACTTCCTGGAGCTTTCTGCATAACAAATAAGCTCTTCTGTTCACCAAGACATTTGACACCACCATCCTAAGAGCATTCATTCTGTTGCAGTACATTCCATAGCAAGAGTCCCAGTGTTGCCTGTTTCCAAATAATACACCAACTTCATTTTCTCAGGCAGACAGCTCTGGGCTACTGTTTATATTCTACTGAATGTTCTTAACCTGCAATTTGTGACTATAGGTGTTTACAACTGAATGGTAGTAACCACATTTGCTTCACTTGCAAATAGGTAGGTATGTGTGTGCCTAATTTTTGACTTAGGTTACACATAGAATCTGATCAGTGCATAACATGCTGTATTGTGATTAAATGAACTGATAAATGGGGCTTTGGTTTCTTTTACAAATTTATTTTTCTGACCATGGATATACTAAAACGAAATTTATCAACAAAATGTTTAAAAATAAGGAGTTTAGCAGTTATTTAGTTGATGTGGTGTAAAGAGCTGCTCCTGGAAATTATCTGGTTAGGGCAAGGGGAACTGCCATGAGCAGAATGGCACTTCATGGATGAGGAGCTCATGGCAGCAGAAGACATGATGGCATTAAAAGCTTAATGGTGTGGCTGTAGAGGCACCAATGTTTAAACATGACTTTTGTAGAGGACTAAGTGTGACTTGGGGGTGGGAGGTGAGTCTTGGTACTTTTAGCATAAGTGTTTTCTGAAACCTCAACCTTCAATGGATTAGACTCTGCATCCCTCTGTACGGTATGTCACTAAGCCACATACAGTGGGGTATGGGTAAAACCAGATCACCAGACCCGGACCAGAGCTGTGAAATGTGGACTGGGCACAGCTTGTGCAAATATTGCTGATCCACTCACTCCAGATGATCTGGTCTGGCTTTACCTATCTGGTCTGGTCCTGATGGTTCCATTTTCAATCACGTCAAGGAAGGGTTGAAAAACAGACTTCCAGGGGCAGGCGAGATACATAAAAGTCGGACTGAACAGTGCAACCAGAGTAATGGACCAGCGGTATTTGTGCAAGTTACACCAAGTATAGCCAGTTTGATTTTTACAGAACTGTTGTGTTTCAGGTCTGTCAGTCCAGTTTTAATCAATCAATCTTTATTTTATACTTAAAGGTATGTGAGCAAAATGCCCTTTACACAAGGTCCGGTTTAGCATAAAAGAGAACAGAACACCAGATCAAACAATTACATAATAAAACACAGTATAAACAGGCCTAACATAAACAGATCTAATAAAGAGATCTTGAGGATATGCAGAAGAAGGGAAGCAAATAAATAACAGTGACAAATTTACAGCATGGGATATAGCTGGAGGAACATGAACAGTTGGGTGATGCATCGAAAAGAAGTGCAAATCCTGCAGCACCCAGATCCTGCACACTGACGAGCATTCTCACTGCGTGATCTGCCTGAACCCCAAACACTGGGTCAAGGATTGTGCATCCTGCCAACCCTTCAACCAGACCACATGGATTAGGCACCAGAAAAAGCTTGAAGCCCACTTGCTGGAGAGTGCCTAGCTTTGATGGAAAAGAGCTGCACAATCTGCGGAATAATCTTCTTCTTCAATGCCAGAATCTAAAAAGAAGAAAGAGGACAAGGAGAGGCACTGAGACAGGGATAAGTCTCCATCCACTTGGAGGTGACTATTGGGCACAACTGACACCGGAGGGCCTCCATTTGGTAAGTACTCTACTGCCAGGTCTCCTACCACTCCAGTGGACTAGACCACAGCCTCCCTGCCTGCTTTACTCATGGTGCAGTCAGGGCTCTTCTTGGATGACAGAACCCCTATTGTGCTCCTTAGGCCCATATCTTCTTCAGGGTCTATTGCCAGCAGCCAGGTCAATAATTCCTCCCCAGCCCCACCGAGGCATATAGTCACAGTCGGTAACTGGACTCCAGCTCCGCTGTTGTCTGCATGGCCCAGGTCAATATATTGGATGTTAGCTCTTCTGATGTCTGCACTGCCACAGCTGATAAGTCATTCCCGGTTCCTCTGGGGACTGCACAGCTGGGGCTCTCCTGTTAAGTGCAGTTTACCCACAATATTGAGTTGAGCCAGCTGCTGGACATGCAACAGTCTTTGGGTTCCTCACTCCCACTAACACAACCACACCCTCCAGGCTTGCCTGAAGATCAAGAACCAGAGGTGGGCACTAATCTGGAGGTTCCCCATCCTTCGCGAATCAGTCTCTTCCTGATTCACCCACTGGGCCTAATGTTAATCCCTCAAGGACCTTCCATCAGGACCTCCTCAATGCAAGTCCCTTTGGACAACCAAGTACCACCATCTTGGACTCTGGCTCCCCAGATGATGGCAGGTCTTCCGTCAGGTTCTACTCACACCCCATTGTCAAGTGACATTTTCCCACATGACCATTCACCGGGTCAGGGTATATCTGGCACTCTGGCCATTCCTCAAATACTGAATGGCCTTCCATCAGGCCCCAGGCATAGAATCTTCCAGTGCCAGACATTCCTGTGCCTGATCCAATGCCAGCCCTTCAAATGTCCCTAGGGGCTGACACCTGGTCCTTCTGGGCCTCCTGCTGGGCATTCAACTCTGCCTCTGACTGGACCTATGGTCAATGTTCCAGGCTATCCGCCCCAAAATACCCAATGTACCTTTGTCGAGGTATCCAATGCCTGGTAATCAACTCCATTTTGTGCTAGGGTACCAGGCGCGGGCTTTGTCTAATCAAAGGTATGCTCCTTCTGGCTTTCTCTACTCCTATCAGGCTCATGGATACCCTCATATCAGATGCCGGGCTATCCCTTATACCAGTCTCCTCCTCCTCCACCACCTCCTCAGCCTCTGCCTCCACAGCAGCCTCAGGCTGATATCCAGGCAGTGTTTCAGATCTTGATTCAGGAGGACAGGACTCAACTAGCCTTAGAGCTTGACTTTCCAGAAACCAGTGACAGCCTCTACTCCTCCATCCTTTCCGACCCCTAGATAAGCCTCTCCTGTGGATTCCCACCTTTCTAGAAGGTTCCTCTAGACACCAGGTAAGAGATAAAATCCAGGACACTCCTCTAAAAGGATTCAGACTCCCAGCAGGCACTCTTTGGACTCTGACTCCAACTTGTCCTCCAGCTCTGATGCGCATACTAGCATATAGCCTTCAGCCTAAGGAGTTCAAGTCCCCTCTGGAGGACCATTCCTTTGCAGAACTCCTCATAATTATACAAAATGCCTGTGACTGGGCTATCTAGGAACAGAATCTAAAGCAGAAAAGGCTTGTGGAGCAACTTGACATGACTGACACAGCTCTTATTCCCATACTGCCTTGGACTGGGCCCCATGAAGACCTGATGTCCACTATCTGGCAACAGCCTTCCTCCATTCCAACTGTTTCAAAAAGGCAGACAGGGTGTACCACCTCCCAGATGGGGTCACACACCTTACTGGCAATCCTAATGCAGACTCCATTGTTATCATGGCTGTCCATGACCGGCCCTCTAAACCTAACATTTGAGCATGTCCCTCCTGATAAGAAGTCTAAGCAGCAGGACAGTTTCAGTCGTAAGATCCATTCCTCCTCCACTTGCACCCTCAGGTCCCTTAATTATGTGGCTCTTATGGTTTCCTATCAGAAATCTTCCTGGCCTCATGCGAGTCAAAGATGGAAGCTATCCAGTGCCAGGAGCTAAAGGTCGAGATTGCCAAGGCAGTGACAATGGCTAAAATATTCTGCTGTCATGCCCTCAGGCCACTTATGACACAGTAGACTCAGTTGCTCACACCACAGCCACTGCTGTCTGCATTAGGCGACATTTGTGGCTCACAATTGCTGGCCTGGTGCAAGACATCAGACCCCATCCTGGATGCCCCTTTCAGGGATCTGTGTTATTCAGAGGTGACACTAAGGAATGATATTATCAATGAATTGCAGGACCATGGTAAATCCATCTATGATGTCCACTTCATATACTGAAGGTGTTACAAAGGGAAACAGCCTTTTCTTCCACAACAGAGACTCCAGACCAAAGAGGCCCTGCAAGCACCAGGCCAAATGCTGGTATCCAGCATCAGGAACACCTACTCCCCTATCAAGTCCCAGAAGCCCCCAGAGGAGCTGCCAACTCCCTCAGCCTCCTGACTTGTGGGGACCCCTGCCTCCTTCAGATCCTCTAGGAGATCCAGTGGGGTGAACATTTTCCCTCCACCTTCTGGGGTCACAGGACATAACCATGGACTCTTGGGTCCTTCAGTTAATAGCAAGAGGTCACACCATAGAGTTCCTAGACAGGTCTCCGGACAACCCCCGACCTCTCCCATTCTCCTCCAAGACACCTGTCTCTGATAGGGAACAAGATCTAGGCTCTTCTGCAAAGGTCAGCCATAGAGCCCATGGTTCTGGCACAGGTAGGAAGAGGTTACTACTTCTATGTCCTCCTAGTGCCCAAAAGATGGGCAACCTAAGACCCATCTTTGACCTCAGCATGCTCAACCTGTACGTCAAGTACAAGAGGTTCTGCATGCTCACCATCAAGGGATGTCTACCCTTGCTCCAAAAAGCCATTAGTTTTGTGTGGTGGACAGGCAGGATGCTTACCTGCACCCCAGTCTTCTAGGCCCACCGCCACTTTCTTTGGTTTGCCTTCCAGGGGAACATTACCAGTTCAAGGCTCCCCTTTGACCTATCCACAACAACTCAGGTTTTTACCAAGTGTCTAGCAGTGGTGGCTGTGGCCTTATGCCACAGAGGATCTAATTGTGCCTGTATCTGGCTGATTGGCTTCTATCAGCCTCATCACAGAGCAGTCTAAGGAGTCACTCTCCTTCACCATGGACCTCTTTTCCAGACTTGGAATAGCAGTCAACTATCCCAAGTCACACCTGTCCTCTCCCAGCACCTACAATTCATTTAGGGTGGTGTTGGATACAGTCCAGGGCAGGGCCTTCCTCTCACTGAACAGAGCAGAGACCCTGCAGGAACAAGCCAGATTAGTGGCAGACTCACGCTGGACCACAGCCGGTTGATCCTCTGTCTTCTCAGGCTGATGGCAGCTGCAATCCCTACAGTTCCTCTAGCCAGACTGCATATGATGGTGACCCAATGGACTCTTTGTGTCTAATGGGATCAGCATCTGGACAAACTGGACCATAGGGTACATGAAGAAGGATCATCTTTGGTGGTAGGAGTTGTCCAATCTCTCCATGGGGTTTCCCTTTCAATCCCCTGCTCCTACCATGACCCCTACAATGGATGCTTCATGTCAAGGCTGGGGAGCCCACCGGGAGACCATCAGACCCAGGGAACATGGTCTCAGCTGGAAGCGTCTCTACACATCAATGTGTTAGAAATGAAGGCAGTACTGTATGCCCTCCAGACCTTCCAGCATCTTCTATGTCCAGGACACTCCTGATTCAGACTGATAATATGTCTGTGGTCTGGTACCTGAACAAACAGGGAGGCACTCACTCATACCCTCTATGCCGGAGGTAGGTGATGCAAGTGTGGTACTGGCCAGTCCAGTATGACCTCCGCCTGACTGCTGTCCATGTGCAGACATCAGCAACATCCTGGCAGACAGTCTCAGCCACACCACTGCCAGGGCTCATGGTGGGAGCTAAATCAAGAGGAGGTTGAAAGCTTATTCGACCTGTGGGGTCGGATGGAGATGGACCTCTCCGCCTCCCATCCAGTGCAAAACTACTCAATTTTTGCTGCTCGCTCCCAGGCGTGGTGTTTTCTGGTGAGATCGCTGTCTTTGCTGGACAGAGAGGTTCTTGTATGCCTTTCCTCCCTAGAAGGGACTCACATGATTCTAATAGCTCCTCTTTGGCCTCATCAGATTTGGTTCCTGTGCTTCAACAGCTATCGATGGAACCCCAGTACCTCTGCCTCTCCGCCATGATCCTCTGACTCAGGAGCAGGACAGACTGGTGCATCAAGGCCTCAAATCCCTCCACCTGCATGTGTGGCACCTGTGGACATATGTGAATAACTCCCATTGTTATTATTGTTTATACAAAAATTGTCAACTGTGCAGACAGATTTGTAAAAATGAATTATAATAGTGAGGCTTTTGAAATGTTATTTGACTTACCATATTCATGCTTGTCTACCCACTTACTCAGTCCTCTACTTGTTCCTCTCCTTGTACTAATTAATACCTGTTGCCTCATATCAAGGGTTGTTGATTTTCATATTGTGTGCCTGGGGTGGAGCAGCAATAAAGATAGTCTATGCAATACCAGCATAACACACCACCCCAGTTTACTTTTACCTAATGCCCATTTTAAGCCTTGTACAGTAAGATCTTCCTTCAAGAGAACAACTTGTAATAAAATGTGTAAGATTTACATTGACATTTGGGTATATGCACTTTTATATTATACTAATTATGTGTGTGAACTGTATAGCAATCTCTGAAAAAAGCAATTAAATGCATCAGATGTCTTTAAAACATGTCTCAACATCGTGTTTATCTTCCACCTCGTCACAACATATAGTTGTCTCAGCAGTGTTTGCAATTAAGGTACAGTATCTTCATGTATATGATGGCCGGTTTTGTTGAGTTGATTGCTATAACAGTGCATAGAATAAAATGTGAAACATATAGGCAACTGTAATACAAATGGTGCCATTATTTTTATATCTGCCCTTTCTCAATGTACTGTACTTTGATTCAGTTAGTGTATGCAACAGCAATTCATGTTTATGTTTAAGCCCATGAAACACCCTTGTCTAGTTAATGCATTTACAGTCATAGAGGCTCTGCCAGAGCTTGTTTTAGATGGTATTACATGTTTTAAATGTACTGGGAGCACCACGTCATTTATAAAGTGAAGCTTTGCTGAGTTGGCCTAACACAAACCTTAGCCTGGTAGAACTCAAAGTCCACAAAACAATGGCTACTGGGAGTAAGAAAGGTTTAACCATAGCCTCAAGATGCTGCTTAACTTGTAACAGTACACGAGCAAACAATTATGGCATTGACAAATGTTTGTTTCATTTTAGCGAGTTAATTTTACTGCTCTTTCAGAACTGACACTGCTGAAAATAAAGTCTTTAATATAATGAAACAGAATGGTGCTCTAAAAGGAAACAATGATGTAGGGAGGAATAGAAGGCTATTCAATAAAACAAAATCAAGCCAAGACAATTAGTTTACCAAACAATCCATGATGCTTGACAGACATCTTTTCCTGTAGATTAAAGATAATCAAAGAGACCCAGCTCAAGAACAGATTAGATTCATCTGCCCTTATTGTCAGATACCTGAGACAGCAGGAATGTAATCAATACTGATCCGAGCCCTGGGAGATGTCAAGGGATGCTTAATCCAGTGTGAGCTGTCCATTCTCTGAACAAATCCAAATCACCACTAAATTGAGAATGGCCAGTTTGTACATTCTAAATTGCAGTAAACTTTTCATTCAACATACAGTAGCAACAAAAACATGTGCTCTGGAGTAACAACTTGCCTTTGTTTCCTATATAATTCCTCTTCTGTCTCCATAGTTGGTCTACTCTGTACAGAAGACTATGATACCTCTTCATTACTGGCACATGTGAATAAAGATTGCTTTAAACAAACAGCATTTATTAGTCATCATTTCATTTGTTTTAGTAAAATGTATCTCTGGCAAAACATCACTATATGCCAATTTTCTTTACATTTTCTTTCATTCCTGAACTGAGATACTGTACATGATTTTGAAGTAAAGTTAATGCTCCCTTGCAATGTACACTGAAAATATTAAACATCTTGGTGTGGTCCAGTACTACTTAACATCAGAAACGTGCTTGTACCATCATGATACAATGTTTAGGCAATAAGACATGACAGTGGGTGAGATATGGTGGGATAATGGCCCACCTTAAGAGCATGAAGTGAAGCTGAGTGCTTCCACCACCGAAGAGCTTTAGCCCACCACAGCATATACCCTGAGGTGCCTTATTGCGATTATGAAATAGGTCCATTTAAATAAATTAGATGTATTTTTTAAACATATTTTTGCTGACCAATTTTAGCTGGGCTGTTGTGTTGGTATAATGGCCTACAGAAAGTATCTCATGTTTAATCATTCCATCATTCTTTCGCCATTTCATAATGTATTTTATGTATTTGCAATTTACAAGGGAGGTACATTTACGCAGTTTTAGTATAATGCAGTCACAGTACAAATTTAATATGTACAATCTAAATGTACCATCAACCAGAGAGATGTTTCAAAAATAGCGGATGGCGGCTATCTGCAAAGACTTAAGTAATTAATTACAAAATACTTATAAACTGTTTTTTAATATCTGTGAATTAACAAAATACTAATCATGAATCTAAAGAAATTGTTTTGATAAAAAGACTATATAATGAAAATTGTTACTAACAAATACTGTTGGCTTAAAATGATATTCCAGTCTGCTAGCAAAATTTTTACATATAAATTCAAGACACAGTTCAGCTAATATTTCCTGGACTTTTCTATATTTAACTCCCCTACATATATTTTTACTGAGGGCATTTTGTGTGAAACCAGAGCTCTCCCTCAGACTTCACTTTCTTCTCCTGCTTCACCTCCACTGAAAAAATAAGCCCCTGCTTGTGACAGCACAATCTGTTGCTGTGGAAATTATTATAATGCCATGGATGATAAGAGATGAGGAAAACATAGAAAGACGAGATGAACCTTGTGACACAAAGATTCTGTTTTATTCAGACATCCTCAATAATAAAGACCAAGTGGAGATGAACAGAAGAAGTACATTTGAGACTGAACAGAGCAGCAACTGTCCACTCAACAACATTCCATGCACAGTAAAAAACAACTTGCATTTAGACATTTCTTTCACAGACCTTTTTCTCCACTACCGACACCCTGCTCCTTTCTTTGGACTTATTACTGACCACTCCTAGTGCCAACTACCTCTCCGCCTCCATCCAACCAGTGGGGATCAGCATGGTGCAAGGCCTGAGATCACCAGATGACATAATTTTCAGCACCAGGGAGACATGGGTTTTACTTTTCCTCCTTCCCCTCCCCAGGCATCCTAGCAAATCTTGTGTGGCTCCATGCACCAGCCCTTGCACACATGTAGATATGCCTTGCAGGGAGAAGAAGCTCCTTAGCCCCACCAAGCCACCATAGGGGTGTTACGGTGTAAGAACCTGGATGCTGCCTGCTTCTGGCTGGGAGTGTTGCCACATAGTAGGGCCACCCCAGATCCTGGCTACCCTAGTTGATTAAGTTCACTCCCGAACCTGTGTCAACAGCATGGGAGTGCACAATACTTTGCTGGGCCATCAGACTGCCTATATAGCACTTTTTATACACACTGTAACCTAAACTGTTTTATAAGCAGTGAGGCAGATTGGTAGTGCAGCGACAGTAAATGTACAGTGGCAACCATTCTGCTTATCAGCACACACACATGGAAATTTGTTTAAACCAGTTTAATTGAAAGATATGCCTCTGTATTTTCTCTCTGTATTTGTTCCATTATCTCCTGTATTTGATTTTATTTCCTTGTATGGCGTGGAGCCTTTGTAAATGAATCCTTGACTGAAAGGGCTGTAATTCCTAGACTTGAATAAATAAAATAAAACATTGGCTGGGCACTGGAAAGAGCCCCAACTCCTGTGAAATGTGCCATGGACAGTAGTGGAAATTGGGATGCTACTTAGTAAAACTGAGCTCCAACAGAGAAATTAGATGTCTGACTGTTGCAGGTGCAAAACAGAAAAAGCTGATCCTGTGCAAAATGTACCTCCCAAAAGATAATACTGACTATGTGAAGTTAAAAATGAAACATACAGTGAGGAAACATGTTCTCTGACCCGTCAGTTGTAATAGATTCTACCTCAAAAGTCATGAGTTCCCTTAGAATTTTTCCATTTCCAGTAGTGGCCATGGGTTCCTTGACTTCTGCCTGGACACCAACACAGACCACACCAGAGATGCATGAAGGGACCACAATACAGTAATAGGCATTGCCACAATGAATGGTATTGAACATTGTAGTGCACTGTAAGGCAATATCTTTCTCATTCTTCTTTGTTATCCAATGCATAGATAGCAATATCAGCATGTTACACAGCCTGACACGGCCCGTTGTGGCTACTGATGGCATTGGCTAGAACCGTATATCATCTCATCTGACGAATGGAACATTCTGGCAGAACTGAATTGAGTGCCAGCATTTGGGACTGGAGCAAAAGTCCAGGCATGGGATGAGAACCTACTGTCTTTTTTTCTAGACTGCTGGTTATCAAGATGGCTGCTACATTTATTTGCTCTCAACTTTTCACTCTTCTACTAAAGGTCACATGTAAAAGTTTTTAAACTAAAAGAGGCAGCGCCACTCAGTAAACACTGCTATAAAATCTACATGTGTTCCAGGTTTTGTAACAAAATTCAACAAATTAATGCATTTTTAGTGTCTTTTTGTTGTGGTCCATTTCTCCAAGGTTGCTGGATGCTGATTCAGCATGCCTCCAGGCTGCTGATGTCATTTGGGGTGCTACTTAACTGTGCCTATTAGCAAGTTGTATTGCTGATAGTAATACAATGCTGGTAACTTCACTGCTGTTGGACAGTGTCTGCTTTACAATAATTTAGATTTAGCAGGGACCTTATCTGTACTAATTCCTACTAGGGTAGGATGTGCTAGCCCTGGTAAAAAGATCATTTTAAAGTGACTTATTGAGGTTTGCCATAAAAATGGGAGAAGTAACCTGTAGGAGTGTACTCCTCTGTACCCACAATGCCTCACTATGTAAATTAGTATAGAGGCTATTATTTTCTGTGCTTACTACAGAAATACAAGACTACATCTCTCAGTAAAGAAGTCTTATAGCTACATACAATATGCACAATACTTGTTTTGAAAATAAACATACAAGAGCTTATATTGTTGATGCCACTATAGAAATACAAGACTGCACCCCGTAGTAAGGGACTTGGAAATCAGCTTCTTATTGTACCCATAAAGCCCTGCTATAGACATTTACATATTGGTGCTCACCACTAACAACAAATGTTGTAAGAGCACATTTAAGACAATGTTATAAATTACCCAGAATTCCTTGCCGCTGTATGTAAAACATTGACAGCTACCTTGTATGACATCAACCTGGGCGTGTGGCTGTACAGAGAAACTGAAGGCAGCCAGAAACAAAGCGCTAATAAAATATAATGATAAAATGACTATGACAGCTTTTTACAAAATAAATTGCAGCTTCAACATCTGAAGCATAGCTGGCAATGACCTATTATCTGAAAAAGGCATTCGGGAACCTTCCAATATCACCTTAACATCAATGTGCTACTCTCTGACTTCTGTACAGGCTAAAAATGTAATTTAATCTGTTATTGTGCACTGGCATTGAGTATGACACAACTACAAACAGCTTTTAGATTATTGCAACAGGCACAGTGCAAGGAATAAGAAGTCTTTATAGACCTCAGCAATATGACAGTCTCCTAGCTTATGTATTGAAGAAAGAGAATAGCACCCCAAATGACATCACCAGGTTGGAGACATGCTGATTGCCACAGGAACAGAAAGTCTCAGCATCTAGCAGTGTAGCTGAAGCAGACCACACAGTAAATAGCTATAAATGGTTTGAAAGGGTAGAGTTTCATATAAAACACTATGCAGACACTGTTGTTATAACAATATTTAATGAATGACGCTGACAGTTTAACTTCTGTAAATTTCATCGCACATGATCTTAAATGTAATTTTAATAGCAGAATTTTTTGTCTAAAAACCTGTGAACTCATTAGTTTCATTATCTCCCAAATACTGACATTTGTTTTTATTTTATTTACTTATTTATTTTGTTAATGTACCTGTTTGCTGCTGTTTATTTTCTCTGATTCCTAACTAGCTGATGGCTGAAACCTTGAGTGCTATCTGGAGCTACCCAGTTGCTATATTCCCTGCTGGACAGGTGCCAAGAAGGGCTGGCCAAGTCTCTGTGGAGGAGGAGGAGGAGGGAGGATCCTATACCTGAGGAGCCTTAGCTGGTGGTGCCAGGCTTGCAGTGGACCAGCCTTCACTGCTGCCCCGCTGAAGATTTCCTCCATGTTTCCTACCAGTGGGAGGTCTAATGTGCAGTGCTGTGCTGTGTTGGCCAGCATTCATATCCTTGTTGGTGCCTCCAGACTGTAACAATGCCTAGCCTCTTCTAAGTGTCAGGCACAGTATGCGAAGCACATTCCTCCCCACTTGAGGGAGTAGAGCAGTCCACGGGATGTGCCAGTCTTCTACCCCTGGCTGGCCCCTGATGACTGGAGTTCACTCCTGAACCTGGGTCACTAGAGTAGTGGAGTAGTGAGAGTGGTAGCACTACTGGTCTGGTCATGCCATGAGATCTCTCTAATGCCAACTTATAGCCAACATCCAGAGATAAGTTGGCAGGCAGCATCTGTGTTACATTTCCTGAACTGTGTCTCTGATTGTGTGAAATTGCAAGAAGAGTTCTTGGTAACAAGGTATTAGACCTGTCTACAGGTGACAGCAGACCAGAGATAGCCACTGTTAAGTCTTCTCTATACTGTTCCAAGGCAGCAGCCCTTTCATGTAATTTTGAGTCTTGAGATTGCAAGTCATATCATGGCTGGGAAAATGTATGACTAACAATAAAAATTCTGTAATAATGAACTATGATACTGTATTACAAAACATTTCATTTTTACTCTACTGAAATGAATGCGATAGACTGCAGTGCATGTAGATCTGTTATACCACCCACCTGTCTGCTCACTGACATAGGCAGCAGCAGCAGCAAACGTGGCACAAAAATAAAAATATATATACAGAGGTGCTTGCCCTCAACACTCCCAACTACTAGTGTGGGAGTTACCATTCAAATAAATGTTGAAGAAAATAAATAAATACATGCTTTATAAAAAGTAAATGGTGTTTGCAAGATGTTTCTTTATCAAGAGCATCATCCTGTAACTTCAAGTGTTCCAGAACTGTTCAGCTTCCCAGTTATCAAACACTAAGAAGTCATGAGAAACACTCTTAATTAGCCAAGAGACATCTTGCAAATACCATTTACTTATAGAATATGCAAGCAATAACACACGATAAGGTGTGGGTTATCACCTGATAGAGCTCGCATGAGGGGTGTACTAAGGCATGAGGCACTTATGCCAAGTGCCTTATATGCCCCTGGCATGTTTTATCAGGCGATAACACACACCTCGGAGTGTGTTATTGCACTAATAAATGGGCTTCTCAAATAATTATTGAATGATTAAAAATATGTAAAAAGTCAAAATATAAAAAAAGGTTTCAATAATTGAAATAGTAAAAAAATAGTCCCCTATTAAGTTACTTTCTAATGTGTTTCATTGGAAGCAGAGGGTCCTATGTGTTCCATCCTGAGGTTATGTCTTTCATTGTTTTTACTATAACATTCCTGTGTCAGATTTTTTTTAGGTGTTTTTTCTTTGTTGATATAGTGAGGTTTTTGACAGTGAGCATTCTCTTTGAGTTATAGCAGCAGTGTGTGGAAATGTTACTTTTTCTAAGTGTCTTGCACTAGATAGACAAAGTCTGAAATAAACAGTGGCAGAAATAAAGAATGCTTAGTTTGTTGAAATTTTCTATGCAGTTTTATCCTTTTTTTTTTACAGCACACTTGTGAAGTGAAGTGGCGTGTCCGTCACTGATCACCATATGCAGCGGTTTCACCCTTCGAGGTTCAGTAATGTGGTATACTGTGGTATACTATGGGTGAAGTTATTGTTTTAATGATACAGGATTAAGAAATAACATTATGTGGGACTGCAGGAGAAGAGACTGGGGACTATCGGACATAAACAAAATGGACAGTTTGTAGTATCTCGGTGGAACTAGCGGGATGGAGATGTGAGGAATTCATGTGGTGTCCTTGAGCTGCACAGCATGAGAAATTGAGCTTTCAAGATTGTGCTTGTATATGGCTGGCTGATCTGTCTTATATGATTTAAAATGTTTTACAGTTTGGGAAAAAAAAGAGAGAGCAGGTCTGAATTTCTGCAACTGTATGTGTGGGTTTATAAACGTATTTGAAAGCATGGCCAGCTTTAAGTACAGTCAGGAAGCACAGTACCAGTTACTTTTGATTTTGTCAGGTGGGAGGCAAGAAAGAAAAGGTCAGTCTGAGTTTTTAATAAAAAAATTATGTTTGGCATTGTGTTGCATGAAAGGAGATTGTCACATTGGGGAGTGCTTTGTAGATTATGGAGTACTGTGCACAGTGGTTGCACGTCTCTTTAGCGTGTCATGGAGCTGGAGGTTGATTTTACAGAGGATGATGTTGAGGACAGTGATATTTTATGCGGTAAGGCTGAGGCTGGCAGAATTGAGTGCTGGTTGGCACAATACATGCTGATAAGGACACAGGTAAAAGTAGGTTTTAGCCAGTCAGAATTCTGGATTTTTTAGCCTATTTTATAAGCTATTATATAAATCTCCTGGAACTATCACAGAGTATAATTGCTATAAACTGAACCAGGTCTGGTTTTGGCTCAACTAAATCAACCAATTTCACTTCAGCATGGGCATTAAATGTAATTGGAAATAATATTAACTATCTTGTAACACCGACTTCTATCCAGACTGTGTAAAAACTGATGTGGCAAAATGCAAAACACTACACAGAACTGTTTGTAGTGGTATTGGTCTTATACAGACAGATAAACAATGTAGGTGGTTTGATACCTTTACTGCATCAACAAATAATTTTCAGTACACAAGCTCTCAGGCCTACATCACCTGAAGGAGGACTCTGTGCAGAGGCCTGAAAGCTTGACACTGAAATTCTCCTACACCTGACTTGGGTCCTTCCATCTCACAGGTGCTCTTTGGTGAACACCAAAGGACAGAATGCATTCAGAATTTTAGCCATTGCCCCATAGCTTCTCACAGCTTCCTTTCCCCTTCACTTATTGTCAAGTGCTCAGTCCCTCCTTTGCTTTTCTCCTCCATTTTGTACTGGAAGAAGTCTTTGGTGTTGTCTACGCTCCTACTTCTATCCTGGGTCCCAGTCCTTCCCTAGCTTCCTTGATTCTAATCTTGCAGTTTCTCAGTGCTGCACTGTGCTCCTCCCTGGAGTGGAGCAATCAATGTCTTTCAAGCAGTCCTAAACATTTGTGTTCAGAATCAATTGCATTATGTCCTTGGGGAGCCTTTTATAGAAACATTTGAAATAATTATATATAAAAATACTTAGGCTTGAGGACAGTAAATGGTCAGCTCAATTGCACATAATAGATTGGATCCCTCCTACAGTACATGTGAGATATTTGTGTACAATGATTTTATATCCAGGATGACAAAGACATACCTGTGTTCCAATTGTAACCCCTCTGTCCTGGGGATTACCTGTCTGCCTCTGTGAGGCTCCCTTTTGTCCCACTTTTTCCACCTCCCATTTCTTTTCCCCTGTGTCCTAGCTGGTCCCCTTGGTTGTCCTGGTCCTCTCTCTGGCACCCACATTAGTTTTTGCCAGAAGCAGGGCAAGAGGAGCTAGCTTTTTGAGCCGCCACCTGCATTGGCACTCTGGTGCTGGGCGGTGCTCTGCGCATGCGCTAATGTGCATTTTGTTTGGCCATTCTGTGGCCTTTGAGATCATTTCTCCAGTGGTCCCTGTCCTCTTGCAGGCAAGGGGGGACCAGAGGTCTGAGATGGACCAGAGAGACAGTTGGAGGGAAGAGAGCAGTTTTTGTGAGTGCCAGTCATGCTCGAGATATGGAGAACCACCTCATGAATATTAATGAGGCAGTGCATGAATAATTCATGAGCAAGCCTTTCCAGTGCCTAGAGGCAGAAGTTTTCAGTGCTAGCGACAGGCAGGGTTTTATTGTAAAATGTTAAAGGCTGCCAGTGTGTACCAAGGCAAAGGAGATGCTACAATACTGTGGGGCCATGGTTCAGTAAAGATGAGTATTTTGGCTGCCATAGAACAGGAAAGTGGGGACTGATAAGGACTACTCTGGGGCATGTAAGAGCTGCCTGGAGGTATGAAAATGGTACCAGTGATGGAGACAGGGATAAAAGAAAAGGAACTAATAGTGTAGTCACTTAATAGGGCAAGGGGTGGCTACCAATGTGGAAAACCAATTAATTAAAAGTCAATGGTTTGGCAGCAGGAATGTTTTAAACTTGGGGACACTGTGGGAACTGTGTGGACACTGTTTACATCAGCAGCCATGCTGGCAAACATGTGACATCAGCCAACCAACCACCTTGCAGGATTTCACTTGAAGATTCTACAGCTTGTGAACAGACTCTTGGGGAAAATACAGGGGAATATTCTGGCACCATTATGAACAGCCAATGAGGCATCAAGGGAGCCTCATACATATTCATTTTTGTTAAAGACAGTGCCTCCAGCAAATGGGCAATTGCTAAAAGCTCCCAAAAAGAAGACAACTGTTGATTCTGTGTCAGTCTGGGAGAGCCCCACCACAGGGAGGGGCCTCTGGCCTCTGGTGAGAAAATGGGGCTGCAAGACTGTAAGAGGGCCATGCCTGGGGGTTGCCATCAACTCTGTCCCCAGGGCTGGTCATGCTTCCCCATCGAGAGCAAAAAGTAGAAACAGTTGAGAGAGCAGCTGGGTTAAAAAAGAGAAAGTTGCAGTGTCCTGGAAAAGTCTACTGTGGCAGAAAGTTGTACCATAGTGGTGAGATGAAGAAAAGGTTGTGTCCTGAGCCTGGAAAAAGGATAAAGGTTGTGTCTTGAGCCTGGAAAAAGAACAAAGATTGTGCCCTGAGCCTGGAAAAGGACAACAGCTGTGTCCTGAGCCTGAAAAAGGACAAAGGTTGCATCTAAACCTGAAAAAGATGGGTACTTTTGTCTGTACCTCATCGGTGAGACACGTGAGAAGAGAGATGTGCTGAGTGAATTGTGAAGAGAGAAAGCCTCTTCAGATTGGAAGTTGTTTTGCACCTGTACAGTGAAAGAAAAAAGGGACTTTCTGTAACTCAAAAGCTGAAAGAGTGAGTTCTGGAATTGTGTGTGGGTCAGAGCAAGAGTGTGACTGTGTTCCAAGTTGAGAGACTGTGGAAGCAGAAAGAATAGCAAGTGCCTGTTGAGCAGGGTTCCTGCTGTCTGCTCCCCGATACAGCAAGAAAAGAGACTGTTGTGGTAACCTGAATCTTCAGACTCTGAACCCTCAGAGTCTGGGAACAGGAAGGTAACAGAGACTGCTGGCTACACACTGTAGCAGGTAACTGGAAGAAAAGTGCAATTTTCTAAAGGTTCTATCAAAACCCAGGGCCAGGTGGGGAACTTGCTAACCCCATCAAGTGAGGTCTGTTGACTGCCCAGGGCCATGGGTCTTGTACCCGAAGGCTAGGGCACTGTGACCTGTGAGGGAGCTGGGCCATGGCACCCTCCAGGTCTGGGTCCTTGTGACTGGCAGGCTTTACGTGTTGCTCTGCACGGGCCTCAATAAGCTGAAGGGACAAGCTGCAGGATCTCAAGCAAACTGAAGATCCACGCTGCAGTGTCTTTGTGCCCCTTCAAAATCAAGCATTGTGCCCTGTTCTGCAAGTGCAGTTTCCATCCACCACAGGACTTCAGACAACTGTACCATCCAAGGACTGATCCTTCAGAACTGTGAGTAACAGCAGAAATTGGCCTGCAGTATCCTGGGGATGTACACAGCTATTGTTCAAGTATACTCACTGGCATAGGAAGTCAGTTCAGTTAGTCCAGAGAAAGAAATGCAAAAAGTTGTTTAATTCAGCAAGCGTGCCAATGCTGGCCGACCAGCTGCACCTCAGGCCTGCAACTGACATCTGGGTACACAGGGACAGTACTTGGGGCATGTTCCAAACTAGCACCAGTGGATCTGGGTTCTGGGAATACCTGCAGCAGTTAGCTAGATAAATAAGGTGGAGGCTGCATTAACTAAATGTGGGTTTGAATAATACAAAGGGAAATGTGATTGGTTGAAAATGAAAATCTTTAAATTGAAAACATAAATGTTTCTTAAACTCTATTCCCCACCCCACCCTAACCTTCCCCATGTAAATGATGTTGTTGTTTCAGAAAGATCTGATTCAAAAGCCTGATTTTTAGTGAGCTCCTGTGTAGCTGAGATATAAAATGCCAACTGATTGCTTGAGGGATGTTCAGATCTGGTAAGTCCATGTTTATTTTATTTATTTATTTATTTTAATATTTCGATCAAACCCTTGAGTTAAATTATCTTTACATAGGTTCCACATCAAGATATATAAGCAACATAGGATACATAGGTTACAAAATTGGTAGACAGGTAAAACAAAGCAACTTTTTTTTTATTCTCATATTTATTCCTCCTCTTAGCCCCTCAGCTCCTGGTCTCTCGGGAGACACCAAGAGTCATCCCTCTGCAGTCCGCTCTGCCTGGACATTCCTCCATCGCCCATGTAGCCTCAGTTTACCCACTGGGTGGGAGGTGGGCCCTAACACCCCGAGCAGGCAGTAGCGTCGGTCGGGATGGTGCCAGGTGGGTGGCAGCAGATCGAGGGCAAGCTCTGTGCTCCGTCTCTGCTGGAGCTGAAGGGTGTTTTCCCTTTTCTTGGGAGTGGCTGGTGCCCTGATGTCAAGGCATGTTACGGACGTCTGCCACTCTCCCGCTCCTTCTCTCATCATCAACGCTTGCATCTCCAGCCTCTGCCAGAGGGCAACCAAGCACCTGACTGGGACCCTGTCCCTCCCGGGAGAGAAGAGTTGTCCTCTGAATACTCAATCCTCTCCCTCCCCTGCCAACCTCAGCAAGCAGGGCTCATTCCCGAACCGGGTCACCGGCATGGCGGCGTGGTGTGGCATCCAGCGCCTTAACCCTCATTGCCACCGGGCTGGCCACAAAGCAACAATTTGAACAATAAAGTGGTGTGGAATAAATATGTGACAATTGTAGGTAGTTAGCAAGGACAGGTGTGGGTACAACAGAGTATAGGAGACAAGGAATACATATAGGATAGTGGATGGCTGAATGGAAACAACAAGGCTATTCTTACGAGTGGTTGCTGTGCCGATTGTTGACCTTGGGCGCAGCTCGAGAGGTCAACATCGGCTGCAACTCAGAGCAGAGAATAAGCTTGTTGTTTCCCATCCACTATTCTATATAGTGTAGTTACTGCCTAATAGTGCCCACATCTTTACAAACAAAACAGACGAATTTATGTGTGTGAAAATACTTTACTGGAAGGGGAGAGAAAAAAAAGATTACTTACAGTGCTTGTACAGATTTATCATAAGACCGCCGTTACTTCACATACTACACCCCTCCAGTACCATGATCACCGTGCTGCACAGTTAAACTTTAACCTCTCACCCCTTACCCTCGCTGAGTTTGGTTTTAATAGTTAAATAACTTATTCGGAGTTATGAGTGGCTGACAGCATCACGACTCTACCACATGGCTGATTTTTTTTAGAACTACCATTTGGCGGGTGAGGAATGCCATAAATTTTTGCCATGATAAAAAAGTGCCCATAAGGGAACTGGTATGACGTCCAGACTGAAGCAGAACCAAAAGTCGTTCTGCTGCAGTATGGATGTCACTACTGCAGCAGAACTATGTTTTGTTGTCACAGAAAACAAGTAAGAACAATGTTCTAATATACTATAAACAAATTACAATGTAAGTTGCAACAACAATAAGTGTCAACCCAAGAGGCCGCTTCTTGAAGAGAGAGAGAGAGAGGAGAGAGGAAGGAGCAGGAAATTGAGAGGAGAGGAGGTGGTGAGGATTGGTAGGTGGAGGAAGGCGTTAGCATAAGGTGTGAAAGGTGGGGCCAGGAGAGGGAGGAGCATGGAAAAGGAAGGTGAGGGCAAAGTCAGAGGGGGGCGTGAAAATGAGGGAGGGATGTGAGGAGTGTATGGGGTAGCCATTCTGAAAAAAGGAGAAAGATTTGGGCCAAGTAAGATGTTGAAAGGGGAATAGCTCGATAATGGCAGGTATACCTAGTGGAAGCAATCACAGCTGGAGGCGATTACAAGGTGTTGCCAGAGTTTGGGTTTAAAGGATTCCAGTGTGCAGGAGGAATATATATCACTAGGTGGGAGTTGTGCCAGAGTGGGACCCTGTGGGTGAAGGACCCTTGCCCAAGGGAAGTACAGCAGCATGGGATCTTGAAGATCTGATTCCCTGAGTTTCCAATTTGCCAGTGACACCCATACGAGGTGAGGAGCTTCTGAACCCCCAGTGGCATAAGTCCCAGGTGAACTTTTTGCAACAAGACAAGTTTTGTATTTAATTCAGTTATTCAACTGGAGCCAATTTGCCTGTGAGTAAAGTGCACAGGTGTGAGTGAGATGAGCAGACCCTGTGAGAAGATGGCAGGGTTTGTTTAGAGCCATTTAATTCTACATAGAGGTATCCATTGCAGACCCATAAATTACTTAGCCATAGTCAATCAGTGAGACAACTGGCTGTGAATAGCCAGCTTCAGAGCATCTGGGGTCAGGCAGTGTTTATGCTTCTAAAGCAGACCAATGCATCCATGTACAGCTTTGCTATATTGTTAGTATCTCTAGCATAGGTCAAGGAGCTGTCAATTGTCATCCCAGGTATTTGAAATGCTGGACCAGATCTATGGGGAGCCCTCGGTGTTAGTGATGGAGGGGCAAGCTCTATGTCTACTGAGCAAACTGGAGAAAAAGCATTATTTTTTTTTTTGTAGTTCATAATGAGCTTATGGTCACTGAAGCATCTCTCCACATTAGTAAAACTGTGCTGCAACTGGTTCTTGAGGAGTGAAGGGTCAGGATTGCTTGAAAAATAATGTTGTCATCAGTGTATAGTAAGATGTGATCATTGGAGGCTTTAGGTAGTTTGTTAAGAAAGATACTGAACAGGAGTGGCCCAGAATGGACCCCTGAGGACACCCAATTGGACAGGTCTTTTCAACTGAGAGGATGTCACCTATTTTTACCTGCTGAGGCCACAATCAAGGTAGCTCCAAAACCAAGCAGTGATATCATTGAGAGTCCTATGTTGGTTAACTTGTCGACCAGGAGGCATGATAAACTGTATCAGAGCTTTGGTTAAATCAATAACGATTGCACTAGCCAGGCGACCTTGGTCGAGAGTATATGGAGGAAACCAATAAACTCTAGCAATGCTGTGGTGGTACTATGTCTGGGCCTAACACCATGTTGTTGAGGGCACTGTACTTGATATTTGTCAAAGTACTCAACCAACTGGTCAGCAACTATTCTCTCCAGAGCTTTAGAGAGCAGGAAAGAATGGAGATTGGTCTACCATGGTGTGCTCGATCCCACTTTTAAAGACAGTGGTAACTGTTTGAGGAGATGGGTTGTATGGCATCTCAGGGGCTTATACTGGTAGAAAACAGACCTACAGCAATCAACATAAAAGGGTTAACTGAAACCCTGGTTTTACATACAGTATCTGCTTCATCAGATTTTACTTAAAGCACATTGTTTACAGAAAGGTAAGGCAAGGACAACATTTCTCTGCAAACTACTAGAAGAAGCACAGAATAATTATTTATCCTATAGTAAGTGCTAAAGTGGTACATGGATATCAGGGAATCATCACTTTGACATAAATCAGAATTTATGGAGCTAGAAATATATATTCTTTTTCAGAAATGCCACCTGGAATGCCTTGCAGTCTGTTTAAAACAACAGTGCATGGTAAACTCTTTTAATATACCCTGTTTCATCCTGCACTCCTTTTAACCACTGGTGTTAACCCTGATGGTCCCATTTAATTTTATGTTCACCATGTCAGAGCTAACATTTTGTGGCCTGAGTGAGTCCTGATGTCCCCAGTGTCCCATAAGACCAGGGAACAGTTTATATTGTATGCTAGTTTATCTTAGCTGCTGGTGGCCGGACCTCTGCATCCAGCCTGCCACCCCTCACCTAGGAAAGCAACCACAAGCCCAGACTAGGCTCTCCACTTCCATGAATGACCCTGGCACTGCTACCTACTGGTGGCCAGACCTCTACATCCAGTCCACCACCCCTGGCCTGGGAAAGCAGCCACAAGCCCAAACCAGGCTATCCACTTCAGCTGAGTGGCTCTGGCACTGTTACCTGCGGCAGCGGACCTCTGCATCCAGCCGCCACCTCCTGTCCTAGGAAAGCAGCACAAGCCCAAACCGGGCTCTCCACTTCAGCTGAGTGGCCCTGGCACTGCTACCTGCTGCAGCCAGACCTCTGCATCCAGCCCACCATCCCTGACCTGGGAAAGCAGCCACAAGCCCAAACCAGGCTGTCCACTTCAGTCAGTGGCCCTGGTGCTGCTACCTGCTGGCGGCCAGACCTCTGCATCCAGTCGCCACCCCTGACCTAGGAAAGCAGGTACGTTTGGTCAGTTCCTGTCCGGACGAAGAGTCACGTTCAGACTCTAGGGTTAGTGCCATGATCTCACCTGACCTTTTTCTCCGGAACATTTGTTTGATCATTTCTGACATTTAATATGCTAATTCCACACTTTTTGGCTGTAGAGTGCTGCTTTTGTGTGTTTTGTTAGCTGATTTTGAGAAAGCACCCTCTTGGTGTTTCAGCGTGTACCTCTGCCTATTTTTCACAGATAGAATGGAGTCAGTATGCTGGAGAAGGAGGTGGAGGTAGAGTTGGGCTTCCGGAAGCCAAACTGATAGCACTACCTATGTATCATTACACTATGAAAAACCTACACTCACGGAAAATAATATTAGCTGTAGCAAGCGGTATCCAACCTAGTACATTATATAAAATAAATGATGACAAAGTTTAGCATACTCAGCGAAATTATACCATCTCAGGTTCGAACAACACATAAAGGCCACTTGCCTTTGAGCTCATGGTTTTATGACTTGTTCCTCCCCTCAATGGTATTATTTCCTTGTATACCACACTTTGCCATCATTTATTCTCTCTCTCTCTATATATATAAATTTATTATTTATTCTTTTGTCTCTTTCTCTCTCTGTCTCTATAGTAGAGGTGCAGTAGTGCCCCAATAGTTAGGGGTGAGTCTGTTTAGTATTAAACCCAAATTGTGCACCTTTAATAACTTTGTCATCATTTGACAACATAGCCCAAAATTTGGTATACATGGTCAAGCAGCCATAGTCTCAAAATGTAAAAGTTTTGTGATGTCATCTTGTTCAGTTTTCAAGATTTAGAGCACCACAAAATGGAAAAAAAAAAACACATTTGGTTTCCATATACTTAACATTGGGTATTTTTTGCTCTCGCCTACAGCCTAGACCGTGCAGATTTTTTCATGAAATTTTCAGGGTTGAAGGAGCCCATGCCAAGGGTGTGCCTTTGGATGGTTTGATAAAAAAACATTCTACTGTTCTAAAGTTATAATGATTTTTGAGTTAAAATTCAACTTCAACTGGTAAACCTATTGCGAAAGGTACAAAAACACTACTGTGAAAGGCAAAAAACATATCACAGGTGATTATTTTGCATGATTTAATTGTTGTGGGGAAAAAGTACCAGTCAAAATGGGCACCATTTTTTTGCTTTTAATGATACAAACATTTAAGATACATAAAATGATCTCTTAAAAAAAACACTTGAACTTAGCTAAATGGGACCAGGTTACCTAGATCTCATGGTTTTTAATTAAGTTGTCAGAAATAGTTTTTGGGGCACTCCAAAATCCAGGGTGCCAAGGTTAGGGAGATGAGTCATTCACCTGTGTTCTCTCTATGAGAACAGTGGAACTTTCTTGACATTTGCAACCTTAGCTGTAACTTGTGCTGTGGGCTGCAGTGACAGGAGTGAGCTGCCGATCCCCTCTGTCTGTCTGTCTCTCTCTCTCTGTCTTTCAGTGTCTTTCTGTGTGTGTGTGTGTGTGTGTGTGCGTCTGTCTATCTGTCTATCTCTCTTTTTATAATCTATCTAGCTATCTGTCTGTCTGTCTATCTATCTATCTACCCATCTACCTGTTCTCTGTCTATCTACCTACTACCCACCTACCTGTCTGTCTGTCTGTCTATCTATCTGTCTATCTATCTGTCTGTCTATCTATCTATCTACCCATCTACCTGTATCTCTGTCTATCTACCTACTACCCACCTACCTGTCTGTCTGTCTGTCTGTCTGTCTGTCTGTCTGTCTATCTATCTATATATCTATCGGTCTATCTGTCTGTCTGTCTGTGTATATCTATCTATCTATCTATCTATCTATCTATCTATCTATCTATCTATCTATCTACCCACCTACCTGTCTCTTCTGTCTGTCTGTCTATCTATCTACCCACCTACCTGTCTGCCTGTCTGTCTGTCTGTCTGTCTATCTATCTATCTATCTATCTATCTATCTATCTATCTATCTATCTATCTATCTATCTATCTATCCACCTACCCAACCTGTCTTTCTGTCTGTCTGTCTATCTATCCATTTGTCTATCTATTTACTTATCTGCCTATTTATTTATTTATTTACCAGATCAGGAGCCTACACCCAGTACTGCATCTTTCTCTCCTTTTCCTCCGGGTTGCCCACCCCATACCCATTTTTGATTATAGGTGGACCAGAGTGCCTGAATACCTTAATAGTTTATATATTGTAATAGAGGTAATGTCTCAATTTTCTGTTTATCATGGGGAAGATATGCATAATATTGTGTAATAGTAAAGCTTAACCTTAATACAATCAAAGCAAGAAGAGAAGTAAAGAGGAAGAATAAAATAGAGATGAGCGGAGAAAGCGAGAAGGCGAGAGAAAGGGAGATATAACTAAAAGCGTCGAGTATACCACATAAAAATCACAATAGGAAGAACATCCATACATTGAGAACTGGCAATACCAGAAACACTGATGTAATTGAAGTAATCCTGCCAACATCTGTCATATTCATTGAGTCAGTCAGAGGAGACATGGGACAGCCGATCTAGAGAGGCATATTGAGAAAGATTTTGGAGAATGTCAGGAAAATTTGGTATAATAGTGGATTCGAGTTTATAAGAATGAGACATTTGACTAGAAGGAACAGAATGTTCAGCCACCTAAAATGTCGTGAGATAGTATAATGTTATGTGAGGGAGAGATTCCTAACAAAAAAGTTTAGTATCAAATTTAAGTTGTTGCCCAATTACTTTAATTGCAAAATGGTGGATTTTCTGCCACAGCTTATTTATAGGGCACAGGACCATAAAATATGAAACAAGTCATCATTGGGTGAATTACAGTGCCAGCAGTTATTTTGTTTAGCAGTCCCATTCGCTGTAACACAGAAGGAGTTATGTACCACAAGTGTAGAATTTTAATTTGTATTAGGGAGCTGTGAACATCCTTAATGTAATGTGGCACAAAGTGCTAGTAATTATGCTACTATGCATCAGTGATATTGTAACTGAGGAAAGCGCTCCATTTGTTTTTGCAGATATTAATTGATCTGGTAAATTGTCTGTAATGTCTTTGTAAATAATACTATTCAATTTGGATGATGTCTTGATGCAGCGTGAAATATATTGGTCGATATGGAATATTTATGTACATAGCGGAGAAGGAGTTATAAGTAGCCTGAAGTTGTAAATATTTCCAAAAGTCATGCTTTGGAAGGTCCCAGTGTGTCTGAAGATCCAAAAAAATTTAGATTTAGGGAATTCTGTTTAAGAATGTCACCCATGAAAAATATACCTCTATTTTTCCAGATATGGCAGAAAATGGGTTGATTCTCAAGGGAGCTGTACCTCTTCACAATTCATTCACTCTTCTGGTGGATAGTGGTTCCTCTATTGAGGCACCTGCAGTGGAGACCAAGGAGGATGCTGGGAACCTTCACAAAGGAGACCCAAAGGAGGGTGGCATGGGACCCACAGGGGAAGGAAACAACTCCTGGTGGGGATTCAATCATTAGGGGTAGAATGGGTGAGGATGGGGAGAGGGGTAGGTGCCTTCCTGGCACCATGGCTTGGAGGGACAGGAAGCAATCCTCAGGATCATGGGAGGAGCTGCACGAGGGAGGAGCTGGATGTCATTGTCCACCTTGGGACAAATGAACCTGGCTAGGAATGGGATCAGAGCAGTGCAAGAGGAGTTTGTGGAGTTGGAAGGGGCCCTAGACAAGAAGCGATATATGGTAACTTTCTCGGAGGTGCTGCCTGTCTATGGCAAGGAAGATGCTAGGCACTTCTCACCAGGGAATTCAATGAGTGGTTGAAAAACTGGTGTGGAGCTCAGGGTTTTGGCTTCATTGGGGACTGGGGAGCCACCTGAAGGAATGCAGACCTATACTGGTGCGATGGTCTGCATCTGTCCAGAGGGAACTAGGATCCTAGGTGAGAGGTTTAAATGCTTCATTGGCAAGCATTTAAACTAGCCAAGGGAGGCACTGAAAAGAAGCAGGAAATCGAGCCTTCCCCACAAAACATGGTGATTAGTGAGGAAACACCAAGGTACAGAAGTCATTAGGAGCAGAACAGATTTAAATGTAAAAAAGGCAAAGGCAGTAAGGACAGAAATGGGGCTAAAAGGGGTAAGGCTATCAAAAAGTGGAGGGTGATGAGTACCAATGCCCGTAGTCTGTAATAAGCTCCCTGAACTAGTGGCCTTGATGGAAGAGGGTTGCCTGGATATTGTGGCAGTCACAGAAACATGGTACACAGAGAACCATGACTGGGATGTCAACATACCAGGATACACAATCTACAGGAGGGACAGGGAGGGTAAAGAGGAGGAGGAGTAGCTCTCTATGTAAAGGAAGGGATCAAAGCAACAGAACTAAAGAGTAAACAGGGAGCAGATGAGGCACTTTGGGTCACCCTGGAGACAGGAAATGGCACCACAATCCGCATGGGGGTTGTATACAGACCCCATCTCAGGGGAGGGAATGGACAAGGAAATGATAGAAGGCTTTCTTAGAATGGCAGATAAAGGGAGATATTGTTGATGGGGACCTGAATATGCCAGATGTCAACTGAAGCACCTTTGCTGCAGGCACATCCAAGAGCAGGGTCATTCTGATGCCCTACAGGGGCATGTCTCAGACAGCTAGTATCGGAACCCACTCAGGAGGAGCAGTCTTAGACCTGGTACTTTCAAATGGGGATGGAGAAAGAATCTCAGATTTAGAAGTGGGTAGCCATCTGGGAACAAGCGACCACCAAACAGTGTGGTTCATGATAAACACAGCCATACAATCAAGCCATACAAAAGCAAGAGTACTAGACTTTAGGAGGGCTGACTTTGGGAAAAGAGAGTGCCTCAGAAAAGCACTAGCAAAAAGGCAAGAAGGAGGGTGGAGGAACAATGGGGAGTGATCAAAACAGCCATCACAGAGGCAACAAGCCTTTGTGTAAAAAAATCAATAAAACACAACGAAGGAAAAAACCACTATGGTTCACAAAAAGAGGTGGCAGGGAAGGTTAAGGAGAAAAGGACAGCATTCAGGAAATATAAGGAAACACAGAAAGAGCAGGACAGAGAACTTTATCAGTTAAAGCAGAAAGAAGCTGGGAAGGCAGTCAGAATAGCAAAGGCCCAAACCGAGGAAAGGATAGCCAATTCTGTTAAGAAGGAGATAAGACCTTTATAGGTACATTAGGGAGTGAAGAAAGACCAAAGGAGGGATACTGAAGCTTAAAAGGGAGGGAATGTGGGTAGAGGGTGATAGTGAAAAGCAGGGATACTGAACGAATATTTCTGCTCAGTATTCACAAAGGAAGAGGAGGGAGTTACCTAAACCAAACAAGAGAAACACTCTGAAGACGGGGTCGATGCCAGTCCATTTACAGAAGAAAGGGTTCTGAAAGAACTAATAAAATTGAAGGTGGACAAAGCAATGGGGCCAGATGGGATTCACCCAAGAATTCTAAAAGAACTAAGGGTAGAACTAGTGACATCGCTGACTACTCTCTTTAACAAATCATGGGAGGATGGTGTGGTACCTGAGGACTGGAGGAGGGCAGATGTGATTCCTCTTCACAAAAGTGGGAGCAGGACAGAGGCAGAAAACTACAGACCAGTTAGTTTGACCTCAGTGGTAGGGAAAATGATGGAATCGATTCTGAAGGAAAGAATTGTTGAGTACCCTAGAGGCCAGTGGGGCACAGGACCCAAGGCAGCATGGACTCACGATGGGATGGTCATGTCAGATGAATCTAATAGATTTCTTTGACTGGGTGACCAAAGTAGTAGACCAGGGAGGGGCTGTGGATATGGCTTACCTAGATTTTAGCAAGGCATTTGATACAGTCCCACACAAAAGATTAATACACAATATAGCCAGCCTTGGAATGGGTCCCAAGGTGGTAGCCTGGATAAAAATTGGCTAGACAACAGGACACAAAGGTAGTAGTAAATGGAGTACACAGTGAAGAAAGGAGGGTTACTAGCGGGTACTGCAGGGTTCAGTACTGGGACCGTCCTTTTAATGTCTTTATAAGTGACATTGCAGAGGAACTGGAAGGAAAAGTATGTCTCTTGCAGATGACACAAAGATCTGCAACAGGGTTGATACACAAGATGGAGTGGAAAGGATGAGAAGGGACTTGGCAAGGTTGGAGGAATGGTCAAATGCATGGCAGCTCAGATTCAATGCAAAGAAGTGCAAGGTAATGCACATGGGAAACAAAACCAGGGAAGCGCACACACTGGGGGTGAGATACTGACAACAGTAAAAATAGAAAGGGACCTGGGGTAATTATATCAGATGACCTAAAGGTGGGCAAGCAATGTGAGAAGGCAGTAAGGAAGGCTGGGGGATACTGGGATGCATAGGAAGAGGCATCAATAGTAGAAAACAGGAAGTTGTTATCCCTCTGTACAGACAGTTGGTGAGACCCCATCTGGAGTACTGTGTGCAGTTCTGGAGACCCCATCTCTGCAAGGAACATAGACAGAGTGGAGGCTGTCCAGAGGAGGGCAATCCAAAATGGTGCAGGGTCTGCACCAGAAGACATATGAAGAAAGACTAAAGGAGCTTAATATGTATACTCTTGAGGAAAGAAGGAGAGAGGGACATGAGAGAAACTTTCAAGTACCTCAAGGGAATTAACAAAGTCCAAGAGAGTAGCATCTTCCAGAAAAGAGATGTGCAAGAACAAGGGGCACAATTTGAAGATAGAGGTTGGGGACAGCTCAGGGGTAATGTGAGGGAAGTATTTTTCACTGAGAGGGTTGTGGATGCATGGAACAGACTCCTGAGGAGGTTGTGGAGTCAAGAACAGTGGGGGACTTCAAGAAGCATGGGACAGGCATAAGGCAGTCCTAGGGGTGGGTAAGAGGAAGTAAGCTGTTGGTTAACTAGGATCTGCAGCTTATCTGTTAGGTAGGAAAATGGGCAGACTAGGTGGGCCAAGCGGTCCTTATCTGCCATCAAATTCTATGTTTCTATGTTAAGGCCTATTACCCCATAGAGGCGTAGATAAGAGGGTTGGATTAGATTTGAGATGTTTGAGTTAGTTTCCAATAAAGAATGGAAGTTGTAATAGTGGGATGAGATTTTAACTAGAGGAAGAACATTAAAGATAAAGGAGGTAGGAACCTCACCAGGACATAATACTGATTCTACTGCAACCCATAATGGAGTTTGGAGTGAAGGTTTGCAGAACCACTTAATGGTTTCGTAGCCTGAAAGGCCCATAAGTAGGCTTGAAACCAGGGAGACCAAAGCCACCCTCCTCCAGTGTGTATGAAATTTGATGCAACTAATCTTGGTGTTTTACCCTCCCAAATAAAATTACTGATTAGTTTATTGAGTTTAGTTAGG
Organism: Neoceratodus forsteri; assembly: GCA_016271365.2. Taxonomy (NCBI): domain Eukaryota; kingdom Metazoa; phylum Chordata; order Ceratodontiformes; family Ceratodontidae; genus Neoceratodus; species Neoceratodus forsteri. The sequence continues at coordinate 1,681,606,809 of CM028129.1, read as the reverse complement.
AAAGTAGAAGGAAGAGTTAAAACAATATTGGAGAAAAGATAAAGTACTTTGGATGAAATGGTCATTTTGATAGCAGCTATTTTCCCCATGAAAAGAAGATTAAGTAGTTTCCATCTTTCTAAAATAGTCTAAAAACTAGCTAGTAAAGGAGTAAAGTTAGCATCCCATATTTTATCTAGGTTGTGGGAGGTTTTAATATCAAGGTATGTAAGGCTTTGGGGTGCCCATCAAGCTCTAGAGATGAATTCATAAAGGACTTGCAATGGTCATTAGGGGAGTGTTTCAGATTCTTATAGTTTAATGTTAGACCAGAAACCACAGTAAATTTGTTAACAAAGTAATTAAAGGCTGTGCTGCCTCCTCTAGGTTTTCTAGCAAGATTAAAGATCATCCGCATAAGAAAGAGATATATATCTAGAGTTGCCAATAGGGATACCTTTAATAGCATTAGTCTGGCATAAACAGGCAGTTAAGGGTTCCATGGCAAGGATGAACAGTGTTGGTGATAGAGGACATCCTTGTCTAGTGCTCCTTGCTAATTGAAAAGATGAGGAAAGGGTGGAATTGGTGAGAATTTTTGCTGAGGGTGAAGTGTATAATAGTTTGATCCAAGAACAGAAATTTGAAGTAAACCAAATGGGCTAGGACGAATATAAATAATTCCAATTTAGAGAATCAAAGGTATTTTCAAAGTCAATGGCTATAGTAGCAGCAGGTGATTTGAGGATTTGGTTTTATGTATTAAATTAAATAGGGAGCGAGATGGTCTGAACCAGATCTATTTTAATAAAACCAGCTTGAGATGATGGACTAATTTTGAAAGTAAGCTTCTAGGTGAGATGTTAAAAGTTTAATAATAATTTTCCCATCTGTGTTAAACAATGAGATTGGCTTGTAGCTAGCAGGAAGGGAAGGGTCCCTGCCTTTGGGGAATTAAAGTGATAATTACTTTGGTCAAAGTTGGAGGGAGTTTACCTTTCAGTTGCTTCCAGGAAAATGTCTTAGGAGTACCATCTACTAATAGAATTGACAGTGATCCTAAGGTACAAGCCTAATTCCAGCAATAATAAAGAGTATTGTACAAATGACTCTTAAACAAGAACTAATTATTCCAAGTTGAAAACCAGATTTATAACTTCATCCATAATTATGCAAGAGGTCTATATGGAAAAGGAATTAAAGGGAATTACCAAACCAGATTAATTAGGTATATAGGTTCAGTGTTTAATAGGTGCCAACCTGTTACAGAAAGTAATATGTGTTGTATATACTAGGGACCAGTGTTACCTAAGTATAAATCAGAGGAACCTGGCAATCTTCACCAAATATAAATATGTAGGAAAATAAAATCTGTGGAAGCTCCATTGACTAAAATCCTCTGTGTAGGGTGCGACTGGAGCAATATTATGACCAGGAGAATTAAGATTCTTCTGAATTGAGAATATACTAATATAGTAAAAGTGCCAATAATCCTTTAGGTTGATTGTGAATAGATAAGGTGTAAAAGACGGCTTCAAGGGTGACTGGTATCAATAAACAACCTATGTTACTGAAGTAGCTTTCCTATGCTCAAACATTGCCTGCAAGAGAGTATGTGATGGAGTGACTGGGTCTATATAATAGGTCGGTGACCCCAAGAACAGGAAGGGTATCCGAAAGGGGGATCCCTTCAACTTATAGGCTTCGAGCAGATAAGGTATAGTGAGCTTGGATAGGTTATACTATACTATACTGTATTATAAAGAGTTATATATTGCACCAACATCTCAAAAATAGCCAGCATTAGACATATGGGGGAATAAACTTTGAATATATAGTAATATTGTGTATATATATATATATATATATATATAATATATATATAATGTAGGGACATTAAATGGAGGTAAATTAAAAAAAGGTTCCAGATTAGTTTGAATTAGGCTAACAGGAATGATGAGTTGTAAGCCATTAGATCTTGTTTATAAAAGTGGGTGAATTATGTGGGCACAATAGTAGAACTTCCCAGGCATCATAATTGCAGTGATCAATATATAAAATGGTGACTAATAACAGTAAATGACCATACGCAGAGGCTTAGAGTGAATGGTGCTGTATATAGGTATAGGATAGTATGTAAATAGAAACATCAATACAAAGTTTCCAAAGATAAATATTAGGCATTATAGGAAAACAGAGGCTCATTGAACATCAACCATGATGTACAGCACTGCTGTGACACAGCCTGTTGGAAGTGATAGCATCAGGGCTAGAGATTGTGCATCATGGGCAGAGAGACAAAGAACTGGTCACTGAACACAGAACCCTGGGACTTGACAAGTCGCCAGGAAGAGTATAGGTTGCTCCAATATGAGTTCTTAAAGATTGAAGTAATGTGCAATTTATGAGCACCTTTTGAAGCAGAGGGATTTTGTTTTAAGCTTTCGCTTTGTGTTTCTTCTTTGACGGTTCAAGCAATTTGAAAGGAGAGAGCTCAGAACCGCCTCGGCCCAGGAGGAATCAGCTGAATGCTGCCCTGTAATGCTGCACATAGGTTAGTGGATTGGGATTCAGTCTCCACCAAGCGCAAGTCATCTTGTGAGGAGTAAGTCTTCTCCAAGGAGGGTGAATTTGTTACTGAGGGGAATAGAAGAGTTGACATAGATGTGCATGTCTGGTGAGGAAGAAGCTCTGGTGGGATCCTCAGATGGGCAGCAAGAGTTTTCTGAATGCAGGTCCAGATGACATTTTCTCCATAATTCTGATCAAGTGTCTGGGAGGGGAACATCATTTGCAGCAGCATTGGGACAGTGGATCCAGCAGAACCTCCTCTAGTGTCTTCTGTTGCGTGGATCTCTCTCCGAGCTTGCCCAGCAGAGATGACTGACAGAGCTACATTGGTGGTCTGATCCGAGGTAGACCCATTTTGGGAAATGTTTAAGAATGTGGCAAGGGTTTCAGGGGTGTTGAAATCTTTGAAATAGTTCTCAAGAAGAGGCGCATGACAGCAGGGCAAACCTTATGCCCTCTGGTGGAGATCTTGTTTTACAGGATTGTATGCACGCTTTTGACAGAAAGTTCCTTTGAAAAGTCCCTGTAGATTGATATTTTAAATTCTGCCACTGAAGGATGCCTATTTCTCTGGCTATCCTTAGGATCAGTTTGGTGTGTGAAAAGTTGAGGAATCTGGCCACTATTGGTCAGGGCCTTTGATCTGGGCCTGGCCTGGGACTTCAGGCGCGATGAGAGCACTCGGTAATTAAGGTTTGCTCGGGGAAGTTTGAGCATGGCAGGTAAGACGTGCAGCAGTAAAGCTGTTGTGTTCCCAAGTTCGGCCCTTGGGAAACAGAAAACGAGATTATTCCTGCTGTTGTGATTCTCGATCTCATCGAGCTTAAACTGTAAGATTTTGATGGTGTGATCTTGGTCTCTAATTGTGGCATGGAAATCATGAATTGAGCTTGCATTCTGGTGGACTTAGTTTCGTAGTGGAGATGCGATGGTCAAATGATTCCAAGGTGGCAGCATTTTGTTGAGTAGAAATTATTAGATAAATTATATCAGACATCAGTTTCTGGAACATTGCCTCAACCCTGGCAAGCGAGTTAGAGTGAGATTGGAGCTCAGCTATGGTGCCAGGTCTGAGAGGCCTAGCTGATGCCAGAGAGTGGTGACCAAGCTTGAGCTTGTGAAAAAGCCTGGAATAACTACAGTGGTTATGCAGGAGTGCTAGTTGAGTTGAATCCCCGAAGTTGGCATAGTCTTGAGGTCTGGCTAGTAATGGATGAAGTAGGATTTCTGTTTGCCCTTTAGAGACAGATTTAAGCTGCCATCTTGAGCTGAGCCGCCACGCTACCCCCTGTTTTTTCCTGTAAACAAGAAAATGGTCCCTCGCTGATCTGCCCCCTCACCCGACCTCCCACTAAGCACCCGTCATCCCACACCCTACACACCCTCACTCACCTGAACATGCTCCATGGCAAAGATCCACTCTCCATTCCAAGACGCATCTAGTTGCTGGAAACACTGACTGCAATATGAGAAACTAAGGTAATTGTGGTTCAATGTATTGCAATGGGTTTTGAACTTTGATGCATAACTTTGTCATTTTGCATATTATGACCTCAAATTTTCAACATGGCCGTTCTAGGACACCACCTCGTGACCAGTGGCAGTGGAATTATGCAAATCAGGCTCAAAAGGTGATTTCATGGTCACTTGACAAAATCACCTTTTGGGCAGAATTTGAAAATTCTGCTGCCTTTGTTCATGAGGTGGGGTCATAAGAAGGTTTTATGCTGAAATATGTAAAATGGCAAAGTTGCACATGTACATTGAGATTTTTCTATGCTCACTGTAACTTTGATAGTTTTAAATATTTTGACTCAGATTTTCAACAAAGCCATTTTTCACACCACCTCACAAATGTGATAGCTGTAATTTTTCAAGTCCTGGCAAAATGTGTTTTGCACCAGTGGCGTTGATGTTTTGTGGTGCAGAAAGATGTTTTGGCAAGGATTTGAGCATTTTTACCTACTGGGTTCATGAGATGGACAATAAGAAGGCTACGCTGAAATCTTGTGTACAAATATGGAAAAATGTCCAGGTTATGACTGACCATTGCATTTCAACGTTTCTCATAAGTTCACTAATTTTGATATTTTGACTCCAAACTTTCAACATACCCATTTTTCCAAACCAACCTCATAAATGTGAGAGGTATCATTTCAATTATGGACAAAATTTGTTTTCACACTTGTGGTGTGAAATTAAATTTTGAAAATATGCTATAAATGATATGTGTCATGTTTATGAGGGCAGTAATAAAATGACTATCATATAAATTTGTGGTCAAAATAAAAAGAGTGAATGTGTGAAGACTGAATATGTAAAGAGTGAATTAGTGAAGACTGACTGTGTACTGAATGTGTAAAAGTGAATGTGTAAGAGTGAATGAGTCACGCCTGCACTTCTGTAGGCAGGTAGAGTCTTCAATAAGAACACAGAAGAAAGGGCCCTGCATATCTGTACCTGTTCACACAGGTCCCAAAGTGATCTGTGTGAATGAGGATACGATTCCACTATCTCAAAAAGAAAGACAATTCTTGCAAAAGCTTTGTTAATGCACCAGTTGGGGTAACTTAACACCACAAAAGTAGGAAATGTAGCATTAGGGTTTCCAACTCAACTCCCAACCCCCCATGTAGCAAAAGGAAAAAATATTAGGTTTTGGGACCCCAGAGTCTTGGCGAATCAGTGATGGTGTCTTTTGGGGTTGTCAAACATAATTATCACCCCTCCCCATAGCCTGCAGCTCCCAGTCTGAAGCACAGGGTACAGGTCCAAGCCAGTGCCTCATAGCGATACACTCTTCAAAGGTGGAGGAATATGTCACCACATGTTGCCAACACAATTTGTCATAGCTTTTTTCACAAAGGGCACTACAGGTCCTGCGTGAAGAAAGGAGATCATATGTGATGTTGTTTGCTCAGGGCATGGGGTGATTATTAGGGTTGATAACTCCAAGAAAGACCCCAACACTGATTCATGAAGACTCCAGAGACCCAAAACCCTAATAATGTTTCCTTTGCTGCTTAGAGGGTGAGGCTTGGGAGTTAGATTGAAACCCTACACCACATTTCCCTACTTCTGTGGCATTAAGTTACCCTAACTGGTGCAATAATGAAGTTTTTTGCAAAGAATATACAGTGTGTATATATATTATAATATTATGGTAGCACCAGTGCTACCATAGTTAGGGTTGAGGAGCCATTTCATGTTAAACCCAAAATGTTGCACCTTAATAACTTTGCAAACGTTTGATGGATTTATCTGAAATTTGGAATACATGATCAAGAACTATAGGCCTTGGGATATGCCAAGTTTGTACCAGTTGGATGTCACGGCTGGAGTTATTAAGCGTGATCTACACATGCTTACGCTTTTTCTGAATTCTTCATCGCACCCTACAGGTCGCACGGTTTGTGCGACCTGCCCAACATCTTCAGGGAACATGTGGCTGGGGTTCCTGATCTGCCTTTCAAAGATTTGGTGAAAAATATTAAACGGTTCAAAAGTTATTCAAAAACAATTTCCCATTATAAGTCAATGGGAAAGTTAACAAAAGTTCGACAGTGTCGCAAATGCACTTTTTACTGTTGCAAATGGCCCCGTTACTGTCGCAAATCTGCCATCTTGTTTTCAGTTAGTGATCAGAAAATGCTTGGCATTTAAAATTGAGACTCTCTAGCAACCTAATTCTTTTTGTATTCACCTAGTCAGGCCCTGAGGATGCTAGCCATGTCTTTATTTTGAGGTGAAACACCCCAGAAATATGTTTTCAGATTTCTGGAAAAGTACTTTCATAAGTAGTGTCGCGACTCACGAAAGTGCTCGCAAATGTTTATAAAGCTTTCAAATTGCGACACTACTTTGCAACACTATGCCCAAAATAACAGTAATTCTTTGGCACTCCGCTACAAAAGAACGGTTAGGAGTTTTGGGCTGAAATTGGAGGAACACAGCCGACATCTCACAGATGTGCCTTTCAGTGTTGTATTGAAAAATATTACACAGCAGCAATGTTAAGCACTCCAAAGTTGAAGGTTTTCCCATAGGATAACATTACGGCGCCTAACGCATTACAGGAATCCTTTGGCACCTGCTGCAAAATAACGGTTTGGTCTTTTTCCTGAAATTTGAGGGAAGACAGCCAACAGCCACAGATGTGCCTTTCAGTGGTTTGGTGAAAAAATATTACAGGGAGGCAAAGTTATGGCACTCCAAACTTCTCTTTTCCCAAAGGATAACATTACGGCGTTCTCCGCGCCTTTCAGGGCCCGTATCTCGGAAGCAGTGTGAGATACGGACTTTTCATTGGAAAAATGCTTACTAGCCAGGACAGTCATAAATCATATGACTTTCAAATTTTTTTCTACGTCGTTCGGTTCCTGAGATATAACCTATTTAGTATTCCAAGTCCTCATTTTCTGCTCCGATACCCATTATTATGCATACATTCTTTGTACTCACTGTCTTTCTCTATGCAGCTTTTACGTGGAAAACCAGCCTGTGCTCTTACATTACTGTTACTGTTGCCCTTTACGCTTGCAGGTTCAGTACCCGTTCACTTACTGTTGACATCTCGCCACCATGTACGTTATCCTTTGTGTTTCATTTGCGCTTATGTTTCTGTTATTTTTTGCCATTTGTGTCTACAGTACTGTTTCTCTTTCTGTTTCACTTTGCGTCACCATGCCCATTGACATTTCCATTTGTAGGCACCATGTTACTGTGTGACAACAAATCACGTGTGAACCGTTCCCGTCTCGCCACTATGTATGCGTTACCCTTTCTGTTCTCATTCGCGCCGCGTTACCATGTAATGCCATATGTTAAGCGCTTCTGTTTGCATTGCTGTTCCTGTTACTATGCCACAAGGCATCACATGGCGGGAGGGCCCAGCGCTTCCGCCGCTACTTCTGATCACTATTTCTCATTATCATTCTCAAAAGAAGGAAATTAGAGGCAAAAACTCTTTTAATGCATTAGTTAGGGTTGTTTCCACAGCGACAAAAGTGAGAAATTCGGTGTTAGGGTTGAAAACCTCCCTTGGACCCTCCGCCCCACCCCAACCGGCATTAGGGTGTGCATTAGGATCGTCGGTCCTAACTCTCACCCCATTCTCCTATACTTCTGCTGCTTTCACATGTCATAGGTGAGAGTGGGGCTGGCCGATCCCAATGCTCTCAATGCCAGTTGAGGGAGAAGCGTGAGGAGTTCAAGGGAGAGTGTTCAACCCTAATACGAGATTTCCTCACTTTTGCTCACTGTGGAACAACCTAACTAATGCATTAAATGAGATTTTGCCTCAAATATATATATATATATATATATAGATATAGATAGATAGATAGATAGATAGATAGATATTCCTTGCAAAAACTTCATTAATGCATCAGTTAGGGTTGTTTCCACACCAACAAAAGTGTAGAAATTCACGTTAGGTTACCACCCCTACCACCCCCACCCCACCCCCACCAACAGGCATCAGGGTGTGCGTTGGGGTTGTCAATAAACTCTCACCTCATTTCATGTGTAAAGAAGAAGCTGAGGTGGTGCAGTATAGGAGAATGGGGTGAGAGTGAGACACACAGCGACCCCAATGCACACCCTGATGCCTATTGGTGGGGGTGGAATGGTAGCAGTAGTAACCCTAACATTGAATTTCCACACTTTTGTCAGTGTGGAAACAACCCTAACTGATGCATTAATGAAGTTTTGCAAGAATTTCCTTTCTTTTAAAAGTGTAATGTAAGTAGTAATAGAAATGGGCGGCTTGGTGGGAGCGAGGCCGAAGCCACCTATTTGTGCATACTGTATGTGTGGGTGGAGTGCGGCCTCCAGGCCCTACACTCCCACTCTATATATTATTTTATTTATTTATTTAGTTTTGTTTACTTGGTAAGTACCATAGCCAAGACATGACTATTTTCAGGCATGACCCGGAGATTACAATAGGTAGGGATAAACAGGGAATACATTTTGAGTACAGGGAAAGAAAAACAAACAAAAATACAGTAAATTAGTAAATATCAAGCTAGGTCAGAGTTCATACACAGTTAACAAAAATTCAGTGAACAACACCCACATATAGCAAACAATAATTAGGGTTAAGAGCAGTTGAAGCAAATTCAGATGAGACAAAGTGCCTAATAATATAATTGGATGGGCAGGAAAAGTAGATATCAGTTAGCAGCAGTGGGGAAGTGAGACAGAGTCCGAATGCCAAATTCAGGGGGTTTAAAGCAGGCACAGAAGACCAGGCTGAAGAGGAAAGAGCGACACTTGTTTTAAACTGGGCATGACTGGGGCTAGGTGAACATCAAGAGTTAGGGAGTTTCAGAGTCTGGTCGCCAAGTGAGAGAAGGCTAGGGTTCCTTTGTTCGATTTACATCAAGGTATTAGCAGCAGAGATTTATCAAATGACTGTAAACCATGAGAGGAGGGCAGTGGAGTAAGCACGGAGGCCAGTGAGACAGGGATACCTGCTCTAATAATATTATCAGTCAGGAGCCTAGGGCAAGAGTTCAAGCCAAAGAGGGGTGGCCAATTCAGATCAGTATACAGCTGACAGTGGTGTTTTGACCAGGGAGAGGCAGAAGCATACCTACAGATGCTGTTATAGGTGGTATCCACTTCCTAAGGAGAGTTATAGATGCACCGAGATAAGTGACTACCCCATTGGATAGGGATGGGATCAAGATCCCACGGGCTATGGCTAATCTTGCCAACTGCGTAAGGACATAGCTGGTTGTATAGGCTACCCAGTTTTAGCATTAACTGATTTGCAGGTAGACATTATATGCTTATCAAAGTTAAGATTTTCATCTAGGAGTACTCCAAGATACCTGAAGAGAACTGATTCAAGGACCAGCCCACCCTGACCGAAACATTAAATAGTTCCCGTTGTTTTTAATTTGACTGCAGAACCAAACAACATAGTATGCATTTTGCTAGCATTATAGATATGCATGGAGCCATACAGCAGCCCTATAAGGCAAGGGGCTTTGCAACAGTAATTTGCCCATATCTAAGGAACCATAGGAGGGAAAAAAAATTCAAGTGTTGTAATCGTGACAATGTGCAGTTCGTGACCATGTAATGACGAACCTGTATCTTGCATCATCGAATACGTGCACCAAAAGACAATGTGAGTGCTAAATCTGAGGGCATAATAGGGCTACGCACATGAAAATCACACATTAGAACAGTAATTTGCAAATATCTCAGGAACCGTCGTGCTAGGAAAAATTCAAATTTCAGGGATTTCAAGGCTTTCTAGCCTAGTTTTGTTCTTAGCCCCTAGCAGGGAACTAAGAAATCTTTGATGAAAATTCCATATCTCGAACCGTTTTGAGATACGAATGAAAATGCATCGCAGGCACCGCAATGTTATCCTATGGGAAAATTTGGAATGTTGGAATACTATAGATGTAGCCCTGCTGAATGTTTTTGCAGCAAACCACCAAAAGGCACACCTGTGAGACTGGGCTTCTCACCTGAAACATTCAGGGTAGTACTGCCAATCCACGTTGCAGCAGCGAGGCGACAAAGAAAACCAGCGCTGCAATGTTATCCTATGGGAAATTTCCAAACTTCAAAATGCTGTAACTGTGGCCATGTTCAATAGTTCCATACCAACCCAACAAAAGTCACACCTGTAGGGTAGGGATTTGCACCCTAAAAGTTCAGGTGAATACCACAACGCATCGTAGCCACAATGACTTGACAAAGAAAATGACTCACCAATGTTATCCTATGGGAAAATTGGTAAGTTCAGAATGCTATTACTAGGACGTGGTGAACATTTTCAAAGCAAACCACTGAAAGACATATCTGCAGAGAGGGCTTGCCACCTTGAAATATTCAGGCCAATATCACAATCCAGCTTGCCACAATCAAGTGACAAAGAAAACAGAATTTCAAATGTGGCTCTGCAGTGTTAACATGGTTATTTAAGAAAGAACAGTGACACTCTTATCTTTATAATGGGAATACAACGCAAATGTAAAAAATAATACGCCGTTGTATTTTTAATGGTGGTGCATATTGCCGTGGTGGACTGGTGGAAAAATCTGAAAATCACATTTCCAGACCTGCTGGTGAAAAACTAATGCCAGATTCGTGTTCCTCATGCCCGAAATGGTAAACCCAATGGTTGGTGTGTCGAAAAGTGCAGTATTTTTTGAGTTATATTGTTTTTTCTCTCGCTAACTGAAAATAAGATGGCGTCAGTACAACACTATTTTTGGCAAGCTCAACACTATATAAATACTATCATGACAATTTTCAAGCTGCATATATACATTTTCCCATAGGATATAATAGGGCACTAAAAACACTATAACTTTTGAACGGAACAAGATTTTTACACACAATCTTCAAAAGGCACATCTGCGACCAGGACCCACATAGCCCACCAATCTGAACCCACTTAGATGCAGTCTTCAGTACAAAGTGGACGTCTAAAGAAAATGGAATGTTGGGATTTTTCACATTTTCAGTGCACTATGATTCCACAACTGTACATCCGATGAACACAAATATTCCCAGATCCAGATACCTATCAAAATTCTTCCTCCATTCCAAATTTCAGGCAATGCAGACAAACAGTTCCAAAGTTATTAAAGTGCAAAATTTAAGGTTTGACATAGACATGACTACAACCCTAACTATAGTGGCACTACTGTGCCACTATAAATATATATATATATATATATATATATATATATATATATATATACACACACACACACACATATATATTATATATATATATATACGTATACATACATATATATACAGTATATATATATATATATATATATATATATAAAAATGGTAGCACGATAGTGCTACCATAGTTAGTTTGAGTAGCATTTTTAAAGTTAAAAGGTCAAATTTTCCCTTAATAGCTTTGACACTGTCTAACAGATTTGCCTGAAATTTGGCATCTATAATTAGGCATGATAGATCTTGGGATCTGCCAAGTTTCGTATTGGTGGGATATACGACTGCGGGTTATTAAGCAACAACCAATTGCACAATTCGCTTTTTGTGATTTCTTTGTTCTCATCTACAGGTCACACAGTTTGTGTGACTGGCCTAGAAAATCTCAGGGAACATGCAGCCGGTGTCCCCGATGTGCCTTTTGAAGATTTCGTGAAAAATATTGAATGGTTCAAAAGTTATTCAAAAAACAAGTTCCATTATAAGTCAATGGGAAACGTTAACAAAAAGGTTTGAAGTGTATCGCCAAATGCACCTTTAGTGTTGCAAATTGCCTAGTAGTGTCACAAATCTGCCATTTTGTTTTCAGTTGGTGATCAGAAAAATGCTTGCCATTTAAATTTGTGACTCTCTAGGGACACAATTATTTTGTGTTCACCTAGTCGGACCCTGAGGATGCTAGCCATGTCTTTATTTTGAGTAAAACACCCCAGAAATATGTTTTTCAAATTTCTGGCACCAGTAGTGTCATGCAAAGTAGTGTCACAGGCATGACACTTTCACAAAATTTAGCAAAAATTGTCACAAATTGCGACACTACTTTTCCAGACTTGGCCAAAATTACAGGAATTCTTTGCCACCCTGCTGCAAAAGAATGGTTTGGTCTTTTGAGCTGAAATGTGGAGGAAGGCAGCCAACATTTCACATATGTGCCTTTTCATGGTTTGAAGAAAAAAATATTTCATGGCTGCCAAGTTATGGTACTCGAGGTTGATGTTTTTCCCATAGACTAACATTGTGGCATCTGCTGCACCTTCGAGGCTCGTATCTCAAAAGCAAAGCGAGATATGGAATTTTGTTGCAAGTTGCATAGCTTATAGGCTATGTAATTGCAAAAGCCTTCAGCCAGGGAAATCAAGATTTTTGTGAAATTTAATTTTTTCTACGTTGTGCGGTTGCTGAGATATTAGCAATTAAGTAAAGTACTTCAATGCTCGTTTAAGCTTCAATCCCCATTATAATGCATCGTTCTTTGTACACACTGTGTTTCTATATGCACCTGTTTGGCAAAACAGGTGATGCGCTCCGTTACTATTACAGTTACTGTTTCCACTTGCGTTTATGTCCCGTTTACGTTACCGTTCCCATATGCCACCGTAATCGTTACCCTTTGCATTGTCATTTGCCTTGCATTTTTCGTTACTGTTACCATTTGCGTTTCCACTGCTGTTTCTGTTTGTGTTTTTGTTTGCGTCCAGCGTGCATGTTGCCATTTACGTTTACTGCAGCACTTTCGTTTCGTCTTCCTTGCTGTTACTGTTACCAATTGCATTGCGTTACTGTGCCCATGTGCATTCGTTTTGCGTTTCCATATGCGCTTGTGTTTCCTTTGCGCTTCTGTTTCCTTTGCTGTTATTGTTGCTAGTTACCATTACCATTTGCATTTACAATTGCTGTACTGTGCCCATCGCAGCGTTTAGGTTTAACGTTCCATACGCTTCTGCTCCCGTTCCATTTCTCTTTCCTTTGGCATTATTCTTCATGTTAACTTTACCATTTGCATTTACAATTGTGGTACCATGCCTGTGCGCATTATGGTTTGTGTTTACGATAAGCTTGTGTTATGTTTCTGTTTCTCTTCCTTTGGCATTCTTTTTGCTGTGACACTTAACATTTCCATTTAAAATACTGCTGCCATCACTGTTTGCATTACCAGTTGCATTTTTGTACACACTTCAATGTCCGTCTGCGTCTCTGTTCACTTCAGTGTCACTTTGCACTTCTGTTTTCGATTAATGCTTCTGTTACCATTTACGTTTGCATTACCATGTGTGCCGCTGTTCACGATTCTGTTTGCATTGCTGTTCCTGTTCCTACGTCACAAGATATCAGGTGGCAGGGCCCGTTACTTCTGCTGTCGCGTACATTCACTATTTCTCGTCATCATTCTCAAAAGAAGGAAATTAGAGGAAAAAACTCTGTTTAATGCATTAGTTAGGGTTGTTCACAGTGACAAAGCGAAAGTTGGTGTTAGGTTGAAGGCCCCTTGGACCCCCAGCCACCTCCCCAACTGGCATCGGGGTGTGCGTGGGGTCGTCCGGTCCTAACTCTCACCCCATTCTCCTATACCTCTGCTTCTTCACACATGTGATGGGTGAGAATTAGGGCCGATGATCCCAACATGCACCCGATGCTGGTTGGGGGTGGCTGGGGTCCAAGGGGCCTTTCAACCCCTAACACTGAATTTCTTCGCTTTTGTCGCTGTGGAGTAACCTAACTAATGCATTAAATGGAGTTTTGCCTCTAATATATATATATATATATATATATATATATATATTTATGTAATAAGTGTGGACACAAATGCCATTAAATAAATAATTTCACCAGCCCATTGGTGCAGCAGTTGGATTCCACTTGCATGACACTGGCACCTGGGTTCAGGAGTGAACTCGGGTCATTGGAGGCTGGCTGGGGAGAAGGCTTGAGTGTCCCACAGCTGCTCTCCTCTTCTCTGGAGGGAGGGAGGGACCAAGATCCAGTTTGCCTGACACCAGGCAGAGGCTCAAGGTACAGCAAGTCCTGCAGTTGCAGGAGGGCCAGTGAGAGCTATGTGGTGGATGTCAGCATGTAGCACCTTGATGTCAGGCGCACACCACACAAGGGGAGAAAACAGGAGGAAAATGCACTGCAAAGCACGGGTAGATGGAGCACCAGTACCGACCCTCATTATGGCTGCCTGCCTGACCACTGGGGACCTGATGAAATATAAAGATATCGGGTGTCTGGACCCCACCCCATACCTGCCTGGGGGTAGTCATGCAGCTCCATGGGGAACCCCACGGGGTTCAGGTAAGGCAAGCCATGGGAAGTAGTTCTGAGGTGTCTCCCAAGAGAATGTAGCTCGGGAGGGGAGGATAAGCGGGGAATTAAATAAATAAATAAATAATTTCATTAATGTACATAGTAGAGTATGTCATCAGCATTTATGTACATAGTAGAAATGCCATGATGTGCTATATGTAGGTAGACCTGTCATCGTGACCTGTTCCCTCCCAACATTGGCACTACTTCCATTCTTTTCATTTAGACAAACTGCAGTACCTCTGAAGCATCACACTACCAACACAGCTCCCAGTCACTTAGTTTATTTCCAGCATCCGGCTAAAACTCAAACCAAAGAAAACTCATTTTTTTCTTTTTTAAAATGGAAACTGCACAAAACTTCTTTGCACGCTCTGCCCACACACTCACTGTTATCAGCTCTCAATTCTTTCGGTCTCTTCCTAGCCAGCAAAATGTACACTAAGCCACTAAGCATAAAGCAAAAGTCAGTACCTTTTTTTCCTAGTTCATCTGTTTCTCCCTGCCTGGCAGCCTGCATTCAGGCGGACACCCCAGCCCCATCCCCTGATGTCCACCAGTCCTTGGCCTTCTGCCCTCAGGGCTTGCCCCTGGCAGGGTCAGTGGGGAAACTCACCTCCACTGCTCACAGGATCTGGTTCTGGCCAAATCCGACTGGCCAGGAGAGGGGCCACGGGTGCCCACCTTTATCTAACCACCAGGCAGTTTTCCTCTTTTCTCCCTGTAGAGGGCATGCAAAGGGCACTAATGGCAGTTCCGTGCATGTTCCTGTATCGCGACAAAGCAAAATCTCTGCCCCTCTTACTTGAAGTGTCAGTATGCCAGCCCCTAGCCTTCATTGGGGACAGACTAACACCGATCACTATCCCCCACCCTCCCTGGAGGGTGAGCTGTCCTGGGAAGCTCAATCCTCCTCCTCATCCTCTTCAGCTGACCCTTGGCGATCCGCTCACACCACAAACATGGGTCACTGGTTCGGCAGGAGGTAAGGCATAGATGCCTCAGCCCTCCACACCACTGGCCAGCTAGTACCTTTAAAAAAAACAACAAAAACACTCTCTGCCATCTGCCGACACTTCTCTCTTAACCCGGGCAGCCAGCAGTGCTCGTACCTTGTTGCTGCATGACTCCCTCTTCTACAGCAGAGTCAATTTAACTGACTGAGCCTCAGATTTAAAAAAAAATGCTGAACGAACTCTCCCTGGCACATCACAAACCAACCTAAAGCTGTTTCCCTGAATGGCAATGGTTGCTGGCTTGCTAAACAGAGATGCCATATTTATACACAAATTCCACAAAGTCACTCATTTAACCAGTCAGTGGCAATGTAGCAGAGCCAATGCAGCATCCTTGACTGTGGTGGCACTCCGCTTGCGACACTGGTGACCCTGGTTCGGGAGTGAGCTCGGGTCACTGGAGAGCTGGCTGGGAGGAACAGGCTGTAGTGTCTGTTGACAGTTCACCTGTTCTGGGTGGAGGGTTGGGGAAGCAGCTTGGTGTTTGCAACCCTGGAGGAGGTAGGGGTGCAGCATTACACTGGCTACCTCGGTGTCCTGATTGGCCCCCAAGACAGGTTTGGGGCTCAAGTGACTCTTTGTAGGCACCTAGGGGAGGGCGTTGCAGATGTCGGCAGTCATGCCTTGATGTCTGGGCTAGTAAAATGCCCACAGAAAACTGTAAAAGAGCCTGCCATCTCCGGGAGCCGGACAGCTGGAGACGTGCCCACAATGTGCCACCAGCCACCCAACAGCTCCAGGAATGACAAAACATAGTCTTGGGGTTTCAGACCCCACCTTGTCCCCACTAGGGAGGTTAAGCTGCAGCTCCATTGGCTCTCAGAGGCTGCTCCGAGTAGGGTGTGTGGCAGTGGGATGTCTGCCTTAGGCTATCCCGATGGGTCGGGAATGGCAAGCTGAGGGAGAGAATAAATAGTAATTTAAAAAAAACAACAAAACAATAAACCTAATAAAAAAACACAAACACAGGATTCCTTTCTATTGCATAAATAAAATACATAACACGTATCTTGTGGAATAAGTGCTTTATTTTCACTCAAGTTCTTGACCTTGGGCACATCACTCATGGCTTATGCCACTCGTGAGGTTACCAAGGTCAAACAACTCTTGTAAAAATAAGTAATTTATTTAAGGTTCACCATGCCGGAGCAACAAATATGTTGCCGATGCCGATTATGGCACAAGGTAACATGCCGCCTGGAATTACAGCACCAGGCATTACATCTCCTGGGAGTTACAGTGCCAAGGTGCCCTCCCGGAAACAGTCAGCTTTTATGGGGCCCTTCACCCCCCATCCCCAAAACTAAATATAACCTCCTATGGGGTGGTCATGCCCTGGGGCAAAATTGCATTGTGCAAAGGGCAACATGACTGAGGGGTGATCTAAAAATCAAGACGCCTCCCACTGTCCCCCTTGGTTGTGGCAACCCCAATTAAGGTGGCAAAATGTAGTCAGTAACTGGATGGGATACATTTATTTAATAGGTTCCTGTTGCATATCTCTTATATACAGTGTAGGCTGTTTCTCTTTATTGGGACAGAAGCGCCAGCTAATTGGGATGACTTAGTCACACTCTTCTACTCTCACACATGCTGCTTAGGTATGAGTGGTCCTGAGGTTGTGTCCCAAGCAGGTGCTAATGACCTAATACAACTTTATCCCATGATTAGGATTGCTCTGAAAATGTGCCAGTTTGCATTTTGGAGTTTGTTCTTTGAGCAGATGATCATGACTAATGCTCCCCAGTACAGTACACACCACCCAGTACAGCCCACCACACCATACCTGGTTTCATCTGCAGCCTCGCAAAATTTGTCCTGAGTTGCTTTTTTTTCCTTCTACTCGACATGCTGGTGGGAAGAAAAGAGGACTGGATCAGACCATGTGTCTCACCAAAAGACAAAGACAACAGAGCTAGAGCAGTGTGTATCGGTCTGTCTGGGAAAGAAGAAGCGATGGGGCAGATTACATGACAGATGGTGTTTTTGTTTGGAGGGGTGTGAAGAAAAAGTTTGATGGAGAATTGAAGCTGTCAGACCACATGGAATACTGGTAGAGCAGAGGAACAGATACTGTATCACCAGTCATACTTAAGGTACAGTACTGCACTTTTTAGCATCAGGAGGGTAACAACAACTCACTCACTTCCTTTACTACACAGAAAATGGCTACACACATAGGAGCCGACTTTTATTTTTCAGTGGGGGGCTGAACAGATACGGCTGGGGTCTGGGGCTGCCTAGGCCCCTAAGCTCTGGGTGTTGGCATTCTGTGGTACATTTTGAGGATTGTACTGAAGAAATAGCACAATATAAAACAAGCATCACTGAAATCATAGCACAGTACCCAAATTTGACCATATTTTCTTCTGTAATTACATCACAGGAGTGTTTCTGGTAACTTTTTCTATACAACTAGCAACAGCCCAAATGATGCATTTTCAATCACAGCAAGATGTCTCTAGCTTGCAGTCCCCAGTCTGCCCCACCTTGAGCAATACCACAGTTAAATGAAGGAATTAAACAGATGCAATACACAGCATGAGAAATAAAATGTTATGAATTCTAACTTTGAAATGAGTTTGTGCTAACAGTTTGCTACCCACACAACATTAGAGTCCAAGCATTGATTCACAGTTACACCCTTTTGCTTTACCAAATCAATTTGCTTTATAACTTTATCACTCAACCTAACTGCAAGTGCTCTTCAATAACTTAAGGTCTCTTTCCACTAAAATTAATACTGATAGTGTTAGCAACATTTAAGACAACATGATTTTGTAGCCAGTCACCCAGCAGTTTAAATTTAGCTGATACAGAACATCAACTCAATCAATGACTGCATGAAAAGAAAGGAAAATTGTTTAACCAAGAAAGACACATTAAGCTGAAGCTTGTTTCCAGGTACAACCTGGGAGCACAACAAAGTTTAAGTGACTTGCTCAGGGAAGGGTCATACAGTATGCAGGTAAGGTGTGGGCTGTAGAATTCAATCCCACATCTCAATGTTTGCAGCCTAGTGTCCTTAACCACTACACTACACCTCTTGTATGGCAATAGCAATATAACACAGTATTACCTGCATTAAGCAGAATTATACATTTGTTTCTGTTAGGTCAAACCTTTCAATAAATGAACCAAAAAAAAAAACAGCAACCCTTTTTGATCCCTGTGTAACTTCAAACTTTATCTTGACTAGATCTGTGTGGACTAATCCCAACTTTACCTCCTGAGAATGATTTGGCAGATAAGAAAAATGCACTGATTTTTTTTACTGGAGGAAATAATACAAGAGGAAAAAGTTTTGTTCCAAAGGAAGTTTGTCAGCAAAGAAGGTCAATGTATTTGTAAAGCCAAAATATCCAGCTCATGTAAACATAGCCACTGCATTGTCCAGTCCCAATAGCTGTCTTGGAAAACAGCATAGTCAAGGAAGCATTAATTGTTCAGCTGAACATGTTTTATAAATATCATACAGTACAAATAAAGGACTATACTGCTGAAACCATGACTCACTTAATTCATAAACCAGGGACATTTGTATGTTAGATTATAGCCTCATATCAAGCAAGGTACATTAAGTTTGGTGTGATTTGGGACTCAAAAGTCAGGATCCACCACCGGTACCTTCACCTCTGAACCCCAACTCCTGAATTCTGAACCGATGGGCCAGTCAGACTCAGCAATGCATAATCTTAACTGAATCCCTGGACCCCAAACCCCAGTCTCCTCCTCCTCACTAAATGTGAAATGGGGTGGAACTGCACCTTAGAGAATCATTTTCTACAGTTGCTGACTGTTTCTGCCATTCTGAGAATGGCAGAAAAACAAAACAGTCAGAAACTCTAGAAAATGAATATAAAGCATCGAACACACACAGATGATATATCCACCCAAATATTGTGCACTCCATGGTGGGGACATGGTCTTACAATAAAACAAGTTGGATGAGTTCATATACAAAATCAAAACCATAGTGCAAAAACAACTGTGATAACCATCCGTGATAAGATGCTCCTGCTTCTAGTTCAGGAGAAAAGAAGGAGATGGGTGAAATCCAGAATGCTAGAACCATAATGGCTGGAAATGCAATTGTGCAAGTTGTTCAGCCAACTAAAAAGTGAATGTCTGGAACAGGCACAAACTGCATTCTTTGTTCTGTTCCATCCAGATAAATGGCCATTCAGATTTTCATTCTTTCTAGTTGTTCAAGTCCCACCACTGCAGATTTTACCCTCAATGAGAAATAGTGCATTTTCCACTTATTCCAACTTCCATCAAATAAACATTCTGGTTTTAATGGTTCTTCTGACTGTCCTGGTTCTAGCATTTTGGATACTCTCAGTCCCAATTCATTTCGAATTACCTAACATTTCATGCCAACTGCTTGTTGCTTTATTAGATTCAGAGCACCTCTGAATGGAAATGCCTAACAACTGGCGTGAAAAACACAACATTAGTTAGGTCAAAAGACTCAAAATATAATACTGCTGCATTGGTCTAAGCACTTATGGGTAGGAAGTGAGCACATAACACAGGCAGCCACCCTCGACTACATTGTTTGTTTTTAATTGTAGTTTTTTCCTCAAGTGAGACATGCACCCACCACGACTGTGCCAGACCCAGACTGCCAGTGAATCTGTGATGGTGGCTTTTTCTGTGTTACCCCAGGCTGTCAGACAGTGAAAATATTACTTATTACCTTGTCCTTGCTGCTTGTTTCTTGATTGTGAGCTGGGCTGCTGGTTCCTTCCTGCTCCGACTGTCTCCCACAGCTACACCACCTGACTCTCACACTTTTAGTCGACCGGCGGACGAGTACCAACTGGTGAGGTGATGACTCTGGCTTTACACTCCTTGCTGTACGCTGCATGGCCCCAGACCCGGCACCGGTTATTGAGGGCGGTTGGTCAGCCCATAGTCGACCACTCTTGACCCGATCAGATGACCATCTAATCTTAAATTATTTAACAGTTGGAATGGCTCCAGTACTGGCGTCCTCACCCTGCACACAGCACAGCCTGGCCACGCCCTGCTGCCTGCTACCGCCTACCAAATCTTACTTCAGTTCTTCTCCACCCAGTCTCAGAGTCCTGCCACTGCCATCAGTCATCCGGCAAAATGAAACCACCAATATTCACTGCCATCTGCTGAGGAGGATTAAAATGGTGGATCCACTGGATTCAGACTGGCGCCAAACAGCACACAGTGTCAGAGGTGCCACAGCGCATGTGCACTTCACACTGATGAACCAGTGTGATTGGATTGCACCACCAACCCTCCCATGGCACTGCATGGAAAATTAAAAAGCAGGGTGTATGAATAATTAATGATGCAGGGCACATCATGATGACAGGCTGGCACTGCTGCTCCCAGCAGTGAAGTTGGCTGCCCCTCCCACTGGAAGGTTCCTGAAGGTGGGGGCACTGACAATAAAGTAAAAACAGGAAAAAAGCAATTATGATGGGCGTATCACGGAGGCTGAGCCTCACTTGCTTTCCAGGGGGCTTCAGCCCTCAGCCCCTCTGTAGTCTGCATATGGTTACACTATGCATGCCTTCTGTCCAAATGCCTCAGATACTGCATCCTCTCACTATCATACCTTATTCGCTCGACCCTGGTTATTCTAGTACTCTCCTTCCTACTCATATGTGGAGACATAGAGCCAAATCACTGCCCCCGCTCCTCCCCATCCCATATCAAGGATCTCCACCTCTTTCACATAAATGCCAGGAACCTTTACCCAAAATGGATGCCTTTAAAATCTGGTCTACCCAGCATGACCCAGATGTCCTATGTGTCACTGAAACATGGCTATCAGCCAGGATTCCAGACTCTTCACTCTCAATCCCTGATTTCATCTTCCACTGCCAGGACAGAGGGAAGTGAGGCGGTGGGTCACCCTTTATGTATGCCACTCCATAACAACCTCAGTCTCATTCCAGAAATCCTTCCTCCTCCCACATATTCCTTTTAGCTCCTCTCCTCCCTCCACTATCCCCATCTACATTGGAGTACTCAATGTCCCTCCCAAAGCAACTCAGGACTCCTAGTCACTTGCATCTCCTCCATCACCACCCTGGCCAAAAGGGTGAACTCATTTTACTTGGCGATTTTAACATAGATTGGCTCTCTCCTTCTCTAAACCTACCACCCTTAAAATGGAATCCCTTAACCTTACACAGCTGATCTCAGAGCCGACTACCTCAACCCCAAATCCTCCCACCACTCTCTCCTTGGCTGGGTATTTTCTTCACACCCCACCACATTACTGCTGCTGGCATCCTTCCAGATGTCCTCAGTGACCACTGCATTACCTACTGTGTAAGAAAATTAGCCACCCCACAAATAACCCCAAATACATCTGGTACTGCCCTCTCCATGCCCTGAACACTGACACTGTACTCCATGACCTATTCCATATCAACTAGACTCCTATGTTGCAGGCCCCAAATATCGACTTGGCCTCAGCATCTTCACAAACAGTCTACTTCAAGTCTGGAATATACATGCCCTGTTAAAGAAGGCAAAAGTTAAGCATCCCCACTATCCTTGGGTTACACCAGACTTCCTACCCTCTGCACAGCCAGGGACAAACTTTGGGTTCAATATAAACTGCCAAGTCTCCTGCTCACGCATAATATTACAAAACTTGTAGAAATGCCTGCACCAAGGCCATTCAACCAGCCAAATCAGACTACTTCAAACCGCACCTCCAAGCAAATGATGGATCCCCAACTGTCTTCTGGAAGGTTATTAATTCACTCATGGACCCCCAACAAATCAAGACCCCCATCCTCCAGCATGACAGCTCGAATATCTCTGATCTCTCCCCAAAGCCGAATCCCTAAACAAGTTCTTTATTACTTGCGTGCTCCTGACAACCCTCCCCACATCCCAACAGGTCACCCCTTCAACACAAAAATGGTTATCACTTCCCTCATCTCACTCCCGGAAGTCCTCAAAGCATCCATGTTCTTGCATCCAGCAAAATCCAGCCCCAATGGACTCCACCTAATGCTCCTCTGCATCTCTTCCCCAACCATTGCTTATTCCCTTGCCCACCTCCTAAACCTCTCCACCTCAGCCAGCACCATCCCCAGGTCTGGAATCAGGCCAAAGTGCTCCACTCCAGTCCACAAAGGTGGGGACCAGTCCTGCCCAGCAACTATAGACCCATGTCCCTACTGCCATCCCTTGACAAACTGCAAGAATCACGTATCTACTCCAGACTCCTAGACTATCTAGCAGCATCTGGCATCCTCTCCCTTCCAATCTGGCTTCAGAAACAGCACTCCAGATCACCTCACTGCTTTGAGTCACTGACTCAATACAATCTACCATGGATCAAGGCCTAGTTACCGTTGCCATCTTTGTGGACTTTGCAAGAGCCTTTGACTCCGTATCCCATGACCTCCTGCTCTGCAAGCTCCATGCCTCTGGGCTGTCTCAACCAGCACTTAACTGGTTCCTGCCTTACTCTACACAACAGACTGTAATTGGTCCAATTTGGAAATGCCTTATCCTTCCCTCCCAATTCAAGTGGGTATACCCCAAAGATCTGTACTTGGCCTATCCTGTTCTCCATCTCTATTATTGACCTTCCCTCTGTCTACTCCTTCACGCAAATTCACATGTATATGGACAACACTGTGATTTTCTCCTCTGGATCCACTAACAGAGTTTTCCCCAGTTACAGCAGGACTTTGTAAAGTTCAACGCTGGTTCCAGGATAACCAGCTTAAACTTAATACTAAGAAAACTGTCTCTATGGGTTTCAGTATCTGACAGAGGCTGGCTAGGTTCCAGTTCCCCCTTACCTTCACCTTATTAGACAGCTCCCCCTTGAAATGGTCTACTCCTTCAAATACTTAAGAGTCTGGTTAGACTGTTATCTTGACTTTTCCCATCATATTGATGCTATTTGTTCAAAACTCTGCCCAGAACTGGCTATCCTTTGCCACAGCCATGATTGCCTATCTCACCTACTCACCACGATCTGGTTGTAAAACTAGTCTTCTCGTATTTGATTATGCTGATAGAGTCTATGCCGCTGACCAATTACCTTGCTCTCTAAACTTGACACTCTCCTAAACTCATTCTGCCGCTTTGCTACCTCTCTCCCCTCACTCATCACTGTTATCTCTACTCCTCCTTCTCTATCTCACAGTTGAGAGATCCACTGCCTCTCCTCATTGCAAATACTGGTTTGGATCTCTTCCCTCATACCTCGTCTCCCGTTTGTCAACTACTCTCCCTCTACCTACCCCTCTGCACCAGAGATTCTTGAACATTTACCCTCCTTCCCTGCTCAGCCACAGGACAGTCCGTCTTTCCTACCACTTACCTTCTCTGTGGAACCAACTCCCCAGGTCTGTCAGGCACCCCCCTCGTTCACGTCCCTAAAGCCAATCTCCATCTCCTCCCACTCTACTTGCTGCCTTTTGCCTCCCTCCTTCTTCTTCCACCTAACCTACAAATTCTATCACTCACCTCCCACCTCCTTTCCTCTGTCACTGTTCTCCTCCATTTGCACCTCTCCTTTAAGTTCACCATTAATATTGCACAGTTGCTGCATTTGCACTTTGTGGTACTTGATTGTTTTCCTGTTTGAACTATATTTGTATCCCCATCGAATTATTGTAACCTTCTCTTCCTTGCTCTAGATGTGTCTCTCTGAATCACTCCTGACTGTAACTCCATTGACATTGTTCTATTATTATCGAGATACACTGATATTGTTATTATTATATGTTATGTCTGTATTTTATTGTACAGATTTTATGATGTTCTAAACCCCATGTTTGTATTGTTACCCTATCACCCTGGGTAATACCTGGAAACGGGCCTTGGCTCAGTGTACCTTTCCCATTTACCAAGTTTTAAATTAAAAATAAATGAATAAAACAAGACAATCTGCAGACTGGACAGAAGGACACAGGGTAGGGAGGTAGGGTTGTCAGAACCCTCTGAAGTTCTGGGTTCTAGTTCTAGTCTAGAACTTTTGACAAAGTTCTAGGGTTCTAATCTTTTTAGAACTTTTTAGAACTCAAACCCGATTTTTTAACTGTGCTGCCAGTAATGCAGATAATAGTGAAATACATGTGAAGTTGAGTACATGCTGCCAATGATGAAGTAAAATAGAAATGCACATGAAATGGAGGACAAGAGAAATAAAATCTTTCAGTATAAGGGAGAGAAATGATCATGTGTGACTTTGATATATTGGGTACAGTGCAACAATCAAAAGGCACGCAGCAGGATGATGGCCAGTATGCCACATAGGAGTCACAGACTCACTGGGCAGTGTGAAGCAGTGAAATGGCACACAGCAGTATGATGGTGTATAGGAGACGGAGTCACACAACACAGTGACACATAGATATATATTTTTTCTTTGTAATGAGTAAGGGATTTTCCCATCTCTCCTCCCAACAGGAAAATATTTCTGGCATGTATTTAAGGATACCACACAACTGGCTGCTGTGCTGCACAGTGCACATCACACACACACTGGTGGGTAGGATACAGTGCAGTCAAAGGGCACACAGCAGGATGATGGGCTGGCCAGGCACAGTACGCCAAGTAGGAGTCACAGGTACACTGATGATGATCATCTGTACTGTACACAGACCCCCAAGGCTCCCAGTCAGTTGAGTCTACAGTCCCTCTGCCTGCCTACACCCTACTCCCGTCACATGAAACCACTGTGCCAACTGGCATTTTGCCACTGCCTGGCTGCTCCAGTTCATTGATCTCCTGTAATTTCTGCCATAGAAAAAAATGCCTTGCTTCCACACCACTACCAGTACCTGCCTTCAATCAAAGTGTGCATTCTTTTCCCCAAAAGACACCAAAATGGAGTGCAACATGCCTGCTCTGCTACTCATCCAGCTCCATCTACTCCGATAATTTCCTGCTGCACAACTGAAGGTTTGAGTCACGGGACTCAACTATACACTTTGGGCTGTTCGTGAGAGTACACTACAGTAATCATATAATTAACACACTAATTTAACTAGTCCTCCCAGCCCTCCATCCCAGCTGTCAGTCTGTCCAGAGGAGTAATTTTGGTGTAAAGGTTGTGGGGGGCAACTACACTCTCAACAAGCCTTGGATCAAGAGTGCTGTATTACCCACCAGAAAGTAAATTATCTGTGTTATTTCTGATTTTGCACAGCAATTACTGTTAATTCATTTTAATATAGAAACATAGAATCTGATTGCAGATGAGGACCGTTTGACTCAACCAGTCTGCCCATTTTCCGTACCTACTTTATCACCGTAGACCCTACTTGATCTACAGCTCTTTCTCCCTCCCCTTCTTTTCCATAACGACTCCCTTGTGCCATTCCATCCACATGCAGGTAAAGGTGATTTTTTTTTGTTAAATTTAAGTTTGGTAACACACTCTAGGTTAACCACATACCCCTCTTCCCCAGCCAGCGCCCTACCAAAGCAGACATACAATCAGGCTCAGGTGGCACACAGGAGAGATGCTAGACAGCACAGCATTATAAATCAGACACTGACTCACTGTAGACAGTACAGTAGACACATCAACACAGCACAGCAGAACAGCCCATCAACAAACATAAACACCACCTACCCTTGCCTTCCGCAGACTACAGCTATGTTAATTCAAGTTCTGCAGTTCTGTTCTGTTTTGCTAATTACTGTGCCCATCACTACCTGTTAGTGCCCTGACCCCTCCAGAGGCCAGACATAACAGGAAGAGAATACCTCGCAGACTGCAGCAGGCTTGTATCCCGGGCACTCCTGTCTGGTGCCAAATCAAATGGCCAGTAATATGTGCCCTTGCCAGCTTATAACTGCCTTGTGCAAACTGGAATACCCTTGCTCCACCATCTCCTCCTCTGCTTATTGCTTTGCCTTGGTTTTGTCCATACAACATAGTGAGCATACACCCCGGCATGATGATATGACTGGCTGCCCCCAATCACTACTCACTCCCATCCGCCACACTGCAGCACCACCAGTCAGTCCTACCTCCCAGTTAGCTGTTGTTGGTTTCAGCAGCAGCCTCCTTCGAACCTCCAGAAGTCCATATTCCTCTGTTATTTCCTTCCAAACTTCCAGCTGACAGGCCTCCAGTTAGCTCCACAAGCTACAGGCTCAGCCTGATCGACACCTCAACCGAACTGACCCCGAGTCACTCACTGGCAATCTCAGCCCCACAGTGCTTGAGCCCAGGCCATGTGACTCCACGACTGACTCCCAGCACTGGCAAGCAAAGCAGCAGCTCCTCAGCCTTGGCAGGTGAATGTGGTAGCAGCATTCTCTTGATGCCAGCAGTCAGTCTCCGCCCGGCTCATCCGGACTCCTCACTACTGGTGGCGATCGCGCTACACTACTTCCGCAGTGTGGTCCATCACATTCCTCCCTCCTCCTACAAGTCACTCCTGCTCCTCCCGGGTTCCAGCCAGGCCATCTTGTGCAGCGATACCTCCCCATGCTCCGTCTAGCTGCCACAGCTCGCCGCACTCTCTTGTGTCTCTCCATCCCAGGGACCACTGGTGAACCCGCCACCCTCCCTGGAAGAGCAAGCTCCCGAGTCAGTCCCTCCTAGCCCATCAGCAGGCAGCAGCAGCAGAAAGGGCTGAATATTGACAGTGGCAAATGTGCCTTCCTTAAAGGGGCACTGTCAGCTTGTTCCCTTCGTTTGGAGGCATACATATACAATGTAGTTCTGGCACAAACTCATTCTATACATTTTGTAAAATACATGTAACAATTTAAGCATGATTTGTAGCCTGTTTAGTCGGTTTTCAACAAAGTCAACATTCCCTCATCCCGATCAAAAAGTACCCACCAACGCAGCATGCTAGGTTCAGAGCAGCGCATCGAGCTGGGCGCGATACCAAAGCTCAATTTTTTACCATACCACTTGTAATTATAGGATTGCAGTGAATTATTGAATGCTGAATTGGTGGTGAGTATGTAAAGTAAAACACCGGCACACTGAAGAGCAGCAGCGTTTTAAATATTTAATCCTGACCCAAAATCCGCGCAGCACGCCAGGAAAGCACATACAAATCCCACGCATGTGCAAGACATACTCTGCCGGCAAGCATGTCGCGGATTTCGGGTCAGGATCAAAATTTAAAAGCAGCGTTGCTCTCAGTGCTCGGTTTTGGCTTTATACACCACCACCAATTCAGCATTTAATAATTCACTGGCAATCTATAATTACAAGTGGCATGGTAAAAATTGAGTGCCTCGCGACGCGCTGCTGATGCGCTCTCTGAACCTAGCTGAGGCTTCCAGTGGTGGGTACTTTTGGATCGACGAGGGAATGTTGACTTTTGTTGAAAACGACCAAAACAGGTACAAAACTGCATTTTTCAAATTGCTACATGTATTTTACAACATGTATAGAATGAGTTTGTGCCAGAACTTACATTGTATATGTATGCCTCCAAATGAAGGAACAAGCTGACAGTGCCCCTTTAACTGTTGAGGGAACTTGTGCCCTCCTTCTCCTCCTATAATTACTCCCGAATCTGTCCTCCCAGTGTCTCTGTCCATTTCCCCAAGGAAATAGCAGGTAGTGGCATGGTGGTGCTGTTTAAATAATAAAAAGAAAAGTCGAACCCTTTTGTGAGACCTCTAGTGTTCGGGTTCTAAATTAGAACTCGAACACCAGGGTTCTGAGGAGGGTTCAAATCTTTCCTAACAAGTTCTGACAACCCTAGTAGGAGGAAGGCGATAGTGTCAATAACAATGTAAGCCTATCAAAGCAACAGTTGGACAATTGAAAATGTTGTCTCCAGATAATTGAGATGGCTGCCTAATTGGGACAAATAGCCCACTACCAGGTGGTCCCAATTAAAGCGTCTTCTACTGTATTACATACATCTAATAAATATCCAATATTATGGCACAAGGAAAGAGACATGAGTAAACCATGATAGTAGGGTGTGTGGGTTGCATTTTCCGGTTCTGCCGTGTCAGGCTGGGTTGAGTCAGGCAATAAGAACCAGAACCAAAACCAGAACCCAGAAGTGTAGTATATAGTAATAATTAGTCATGCAGTCAGTACTGTCTGCATGTAACTTTCTTTCAAAATCAGTGAAGGGCCTTTAACTACTGGGGATGGGTGGAATGGTCCATCCCAGATTAGACACGCCCCAAATCCAACATTATCAGGTGGACCTGGATAAATACAGACTTTACAGCTCTATGTACTATGTCTGGGTCCACTGCATAATACTTCTTTTGCTGGTATAGTTGCAAACTTGTGGCACTTGGTTGAGTCAAAACATTTTTTTGCACTTTGCAGTTTGCACTACCCTCACTCTTGTGCCCCCACCCCACAGACACAAAAGGCAGACACAGACAGCAAATGATTGGCAGCCACATTAATTTGATTGGCATTGGCATAGGTCACTCTGAGTCATCATTTTCTTCCTGTCTGTCTCCTCCTTGGCTCACTCTCTCATCCATGACTCGAAGAAGACACAAGGAGGAGAAGAGGTATTTGATTATGCCAGAGCCTCATTTTCCAGACATCACATAAGGCTATAAAAATCTTACATGTCTGCACCATAGCTGCAGCTGGATTGGAGAGATGGAGACAGAGGCATCAATTGATCAAGCACAAACAGTGAAAGGAGGAAGGAGAGGGATGAAAAAGATAAACAGTGGTTGGGTTTATTGATTTACTCAGCCTGCTTTGCACAGGACACCATAAAAACCTACAGTGTTTGTGCTACTGTGCTCTGACTCTAGTTAGTAATTTATATGCCCAACTGTTCTTGTTTGCAGGTGTGTGCGAGAGAGAGAGAGGGAGAACCAGCAGCAGGCCAGGCTGGCACGAACTGCTCACAGCACAGATATGCTTTCTGAGCCCCTTCACCAACCTTGAACCCAGGAAGCCCCTTTCCACTGTGTGAGGAATCTGCCACTGTATGTCCTCCAGGACACCTCACCCCTGCAGACAATCCCAAATGCAGTTGCAATGACTTATCAAAATTATTAGGTAATGAAAGTTTTATTGTCCATGCGGTACCAGTACTGCTATGATAATACTCTACCTATGTTTTGAGAAATGAATCCTCTTCCTCAGGGCTTGCAATTACAATTAAAATTAAAAGTATCAACATTATAATATAGACTGCTTTTAAACAGTCACTGTAATCATCACCTTAGTTTCCCCAAGCTTGGTATTATTGATGTTTTCTCATTATAATGTTTGAGGTGAGACATCTTAAAGTGACTGATTCTGCATGAACCACAATAACAGTGTTCTAACAGCAACAGGCACCTACTTGTGGGAGATTTAATATACTTATATTGAATGCATGTAACTCCATCAAAATATTACAGTGACTGGTAAACACAGTGACAAATCGACAGGTCGCTGTTGGTCACTGTAATGGTTGCGCGGAACCCCGACGCTTCTCTGGACTTGGGCCCCTCCTGAAATATCTCCATCATGGAGGTGATTATACTAAAGTCTGGGGGCTTTGCCCCAGATGGGGGTTGCATGGGGCACAGCCCTCCACAGAAAACACGCTTGTTCTCCCCAACTACACATTGTGGATGTGGTCACGGTCGGACTTTGTGTGTGTCCCTACAGTTATTTGCGGATATTTTGTCGAATTGGCTTGGTGGAACCCTTATGAGCATTATTGAAATTGCTAATGCACTGTATTGTTCTCTTTCAATCAATTCAGTAATAGTTATAAAACTGGCACATGCATGAAAAAAGGATCTTCATACATGTGAGTCTTCTCATACCTATCCCATATGGTGTTTGTATACCCTCTTATATAAGTCTGGCATTTCTTCATAGTATTCAGTTCTAAAAGTAAACCTTATGGCCATGCTATTCTGTTTTCTGCATCTGTAAGCTCCTATGGGAGCTTAATAGCTGTTCCCGTGTTATGCTGCCTGGTGTTTTTGCACCACTTGTTTGAGCGGTGCCTGGGGCCTGGGTAGTATGAATTTAGTGGTTTGTCACCAAAAAGGTGGAGTCAGGTGTGGGGAGCAAATGAGAGAGTGAGCTCCCAGTTTGAGGGAGAGATGCAAGTTCAGCCATGGGTGTAGGTTTGGGGCCAGAGTGGGCAACCTACCAGGTCAATATAGTGTGGACAGAACCGTGCATGAAATACAACGCTGTCAAATGAGTGAATGGTACTACAGTAACATGAGTCCTATAAGTGTGGTAAGAACTGCTACCCTGTTGTTGTAGTCTCTCTTGGTGGAAGGTGAAGGATGCTGCCGGGGTGGTGCATTGCTGAGCCACTCTGTTGGTGAAGTGGCTAGAGCACCTGCTCCCAGTGACATCGGGGACCTGGGGCTATGGTTCGATTCTCCCCAGGTCCCAGTATGATGCTGCTGTTATTTTTGGTAGGTAAACAAAATAATCTACAATTAGTTTTTTGTTTCCGTAAGTCCAACCCAGATGGTTATATTTAGTGCAGGGGTATGGGGGCAAGAAGACCCCATGTTGGGGAGTGCAAGGGGTGAGGCCCCTGCAAAACAAAAGGTACTGCTCCAGTGTGCGTAGTGGTCCTTGTGGTCGGCGCCTTATGCCAATGCTGTTATGCCATTTGCTGATATGCATGCAGCATTCTTGGTATGTGGTTTTCACTGCAACATTATGACCTCGTGCCATGGGCAATGGCCACTGACCCACCGCCTTTGTCTGGAGAGAAGTCGGTGGAGTCTAGTGAGTGTTCTTTGAGATGCATGGAGTGGGACCTCTGCGGCTAGTAGGAGTGGGAGCTGGGGCCCAGAGTATGTTGGAACCAGCCTTGTGATCCCGGCACTGAGGTAGGAGCACATAGAGGTCCTGGTGCCTCTAGGCCAGTTGGCTGCCACAGGGTCCTGGTGCGTGAGTCCAGTGGTGAGAGCCTGAGTTTGTGGGGAGCAGTGGTGGCAGCCTGCTCCCGGTCACCTTGTGGACTGTTCCTGTGTCTGTCTGGATCATTTGCGCTTATGGAGGCCCCCGAAGTTCTCAGCACACGCAGCCTGCAAGAGACTGCCAGGAGCAGCCCTCTTTTTTAAGGCTGCCCCATGGGTCGCCTCACTGGGCAGCGTGAAATGTGAGTAGCAAAGTAGATGTATTTCTAAGTTTTGTGCAGGAGGGAATTTTGGCTGAAGTGGCCGGGAAGAATTGAACTTCAGCCGAGGTGTGTTGCTGCCATCATCATTTCTGATTCAGCTCCAAGGCGCTGTGCAGTCAAGATCCTTGGATCAGTTTCTGCAAGCAATGTAATCTGTGTCCTGGCCATATGTGATAAAGCCCACTGCCATGTATGGTTTCCCTACGCTCCATGGAGTGGCCTATTTTATCTCTTTCAGTTGAATCACTTTTTGCACTTTGAGTCATTGGGGACAATGAACTTAATCATTCTACCTTACTGTACTGCTGAACAATTTTGCCCCTATAGCAGGCAGCCTCCCCGAAGAGACAACCGACAGCCCCAGGACCATTGCTGAACCAGGAAACTGAGCAAATTCTTGTTCTGTGTTTCTGGCTGTGAGTGTCCCCTCCCCTTTGTACCACTCGGCATACCCCTAGACACCTGGAAGTGTCTGGCACATCCATCTGTCTTAATCCCAAAAGCAGTTGCAGGGGCTTGGTCTTGCTGGTGGGCAGGTGGTGCAAGGCCCTGAGCATGCTGGCCTCATCTTGCCAGACTGGGAGTTTTTGGTGTTTTCCCAGCCACTAGTTGCCTGGCTGTAAATTTGTCATAGCACTCAACAGGCATACACATAGCAAAGCTACTGCTTCACTCCTGCCAATGCCAGCCCTGACTGGCTCACACAGTCCTGGACACCTGATGGTGGCACTCGTGCAGTAGTGAGAACCCATTCATCCATCCAAAGAATGGAACCTCCTGTGAGATGCTGAGCCTCCAACTCAGCAGTCTTCCCGTGCCATGGGATCACACAGATTGCTGATACTGCAACTTTTAGTTTGTTGTTAGAACCAGATCTAAATACGCCTGCACATGGGTTGCCTCCCCATCCACCTGTGATTATTTGCCTGCTCCTTGTCTAAAGTTACTTGCTAAGGGTCACAAAGTATGCAAGTGATAGTTGTAGTATTCAAGCCCAGGTCTACTGGGTCTCTAAATTCACAGCTTGGTGCTCTAATCCTTAACTAGTGTTGCTTTGGTGAAGCCTGCACAACACAGAAGGGACAGACAATAGCAGAATGGAGAATGTGTAGACTCCCCAAGTGCCAGCTAGAGAGTCGAGCAAAATCTGTTGCTTTGGAGCATGACGAATGGAAGCATTTGAATTTAGAGGAAGCTCCTCAGATGTACAGCTCTGCTAATTAAAGATGTTGCCCTAAAGGAAATTAAGCCCAGCCAAATCAAATAACTGGCATGTGAATACATCACACTAAAATGTAATATTACAGGAAAAAGAAACATGGCCATGCTAAAAGGTAGCTGGAAAGGATCACTTTGCATAGTGCATGTCAATTCAGGTGACACTGCCAAACAAAAGCCTGCATTAAGCTAGTGTGCCTGAAACATGCTCGATAAATTCAACAGATCTATCACAGAATTCACCAAAGGCAAAGCTGCTGATGGCACGGTTGCCTGAATTGAAAATGTTCTGTAAAAAGGTGACCATGTCTTGCTGTAATTAGTGAGCTATGAATGGTAACTCTCCTGTACTGTGTCCAACAGCTAGTGACTTAGCTCTGTTAATAAAGTCATTAGGCTGACATGTACAAACCCTATGCACAGTCTGGCCATCTATGTGCCAGAAAAGGCACTACCAGGCCACATAGCTATATCACAAACCCATCCCAGACAAACATGCAGGACTTGGATTACTATCCTCTGTTGGGCTAATGTGTGGCTGTGTAGCTCCATGCTTGGGAAAAGGGTCAGTGGTGGGGGATGGACTTGGGCCAGTTGGAAGCCTAGCAAAATGTCACTGGTATCTCTGGCTCTTTGGGAGCAAGTAATCATGGGAAGTGACAAACCACATGCAACCTACATTCACCTGCAAATGGATACCATGTTTAATATATTTAACAAGAAAAAAATGGGCATGGGACTCTGTGATCTTCACCCCAGCCCTTAGTGGTGAGGAGTACTGGGGTCTGTAGCAGCAAGGCACAGTCAGAACCTTACAACTCCTGTCTGGGGACATGCAATGGTTATGACAGCCCTATGACTGGTGTAACATAAGCTGCCCCCTCCCCAACACTGGACTGACAGGGCTCAAATGGCTTTATGTGTAGCTGCTGTGTTTTCTGTCTGGACCAACGACACCCACCCTACCAGACACACAGTTGCACAAAGTCTGGTGCAGTTGGGGCTTTGGAGAACAACATGGTGGGGAATGCAATTACTTCATCTGTTGGTGCCTGACAGAAACCTGGGATGGATAAAACATGGTCCTAGTGCTACATATCATGGTGCATATGGTTTTATTTTTTTCAGTCTTTGGTAACGGGTAAGGCCCACTAGGCACAAGTGTCTGTTTTCAGGGGCAACCTGGGAACACTGGGTGGTTAAGTGACTTGCTCAGAGTCACATAGTATACAAGTGGAGGTTGTGAGAATCCAAATTCAGGTCTAGTCTGCTGGATGTACCAAGCTCGTTCACACCTCATTCCTCTAACCTCTAGGCTATACTGCCAGCCTATTATTATTGCTATTATTATTATTATTATTGCTTAATGCATAGACCCCAAAGCTTGATCATGAATAGAAGACTAGATACTGAATATGACATGTCTAAAACATTCAGTAAGCATTTCTGCTGATCTTCCACAATACAGAGTTGGAAACCCTTAATATAAAGGAGATAACAGGGGAAGAACTGCCATCAATGAGGAAAAAGTAAGGAATTATTAAAGGACCTGAAATCAATGAATTCCCAGGACTAGATGACTTACACCAACAGGTACTGAAAGAGATTGCAAATGAATTAGCAGGCCCACTTTCACATCTTTTAATGCATCACAAACTTAGGGATATGTCCTAGAGGATTGGCGGGAAGCTACAGTAGTCCCAATCCATAACACCGAACAATGTGGGCAAAACAAACTATTGCCTGGTCAGCCTAACACCTATTGTGGCAAAATATTAGAAACCCTGATCAGATAGTTAATAGACAGTTGATAGAAAGAGCATAGGGAGGGTTTCAAAACACAAAGTGGAGTCAGGAGTAGCAGGTCCTGTCTAATCAGCCTTATGAGTTTCTTTGAGCCCAATTAGCCAGGCATTAGATCAAGGAAAATCAGTTGATGCAGTGTATTTAGTAACATAAGAATTTGATGGCAGATAGGTACCAAGTGGCCCATCTAGTCTGCCCTATGAACTAACCCCCTCCCCTATATTTTGCTGTTTTTGTTTATACCGTAGAGGCCCGTCCATATGTGTTTAAATACATTCACCATCTTTGCTGCAACCACTTCTGGGTGCAGGCTGTTCCATGTGTCTATTACCCTCTCTGTAAAAAGTAGTTAGACAGTGGTCTAGTGATGATACTGGGAGGGGATGACAAGGGGGAATGCTAGGGAGAAAGGCTGTGTTTTTTGGGGGCGGTTTGTGGTAGAACTTTTGTGTAGATTTTGTGGGCTGCGTATTTTTGTCTGATAATTTAGTAGATGCAACTTCCTTTGCACTTGTGATGCTGGTTGTGTTTCTATAATCAAAAGCTGTATTTGTAAGGTCACAAGAGGAGGGAAGCAGGTCATTTTATTTTTAAGTAAAGTTAAGTTAGCATGTTACAAACTTGGCAAACCATCTCATTAATAAAATGAAGTCCACTGAAAACCTTGGGATGTCATTTCATCTGTTTTCTTTTCAAATTTAATAAACTTTATTGAGAAAACAAGGAACCAACCAGGTTAACAGCAAACAAACAGGAACATTTAAGTGAACCACAAAATTAACAAGTAAACATTATATACAAAGCAAAACAGAGCACTGCAACAATAAACAGTACAATAAAACACAACAAAACAGAAGTTCTTATACTACACCTCCCCACCCTCCCACCCCCCCCAGTCACCAGAAGAGGAAAGTACACAGTGTAAAATGTCATATATGAAAAGTATAAACTAAAGAAAATGTGCAAAAATTATTAGTCTACCAATCTAATACTCTAACAGGGTGCAAAATAAATTGGTCAGGAGCAGGGCAGAAAAAGACTGGAGGAGCTTTTCAGAAGTTAAAAGGACATACAATGGTTCAAACCCTCCTATACACAGAAAGGCGATCAGCCATGCTACCAATGATTTTCTCTGCATTTAGTGCAAATAAAATTTCCTGATACCATTCCAAAATTCAGGCGTGGACTGGTCACATCAGTGTCTGAGAATTATTTTTGGCACAGGCTGAGATCAAGGACATGTGAGGGTTTTGATTACCAATCAAACTATCACCAGAATCACCTAATAGACAACCCTCAAGATGGAAAGCAGCTGTGAGGGCCTAGAATGGTATCCAGATACAGATTGAATACTATTCCAAAGGGGCTAACTTTTCACTAGGCCCATAGGATGTGAAATAGCATGCTCAAGGACTTTTCATCTGGAACAAATATCGGAGGGAGTTTACCCATTCTATGCAACTTAACTGGGGTATAGTAGAGGTTATGAAGGACATGAAACTGCATGAGACAATATCTATCCCACTTTAAAAATGTATGTTTGTTTCCAGATGCCTGGCCATATAAAGGGAGGAATTAGGCTTGGGAAGTGTCTGATCCCAATAATAGAAAACAGCCCCCCTCACTGTGAGCTAGGATTTCTTGTAATTGATGGTAATAATAAGAGGTACTGTGAGAGGTAAGTGGAACAGGGACTAGGAGAGAACAGGTATCACAATAATTATGCTATAAATCAGACCCAAAATGATGTATTAACATCTGAGATCAGATGAAAGTATTTAAAGCATAAAAACATGATATGTTCTTGTGCTTTTTGAAATATGAGAAGTTTCCATCTCATAGTAAACAATTCACAGTATTTATATATTTATAAGGTCAAAAGGTTCTATGAGGGGCTGACCTGCTATTTTAAAATTAGGATTCCCACTAATGGTTGTATATGTCCCACTGTGAGCAAACCTTGAGAATAGAGCATAACTGAGCATGAATCCTTAAAGATGTCTCTATAGGAGTGCCTTTCAGCCATCTAGGAAGTGATTTACAGGCAATATACAGAAGGGCCCAGAGATCCAAACCCAGTTGTGTGAACAAAGTTCCGCTCTATGTCCAACCATTGTGGGGTGTAAGGCAGGAAGAACCATTTGATTTCGAAGTTAACCAGAGAAAGAATCTTGTGCAGTGAATAGCTAAATAATGGAGGAAAACAGGAACCAAAACAAAAAGCAAAAAGGAAATCCAAAAACTTCTGATCATAGGAGACTCCATGATTCGAGGAGTCGTCTACGTATCTCCAGCCAGGGGTAGTCAGTGTCTCCCATGTACATCAGCATGGAGAGACACTGACTGCATTGCTAAAACTGTTCAGGAAGCAGGAGAAAACATTGATATCCTGGTACACACAGGGACTATCATCTCGCCAGCCAGTCAGTTGTGGAGACCAAGGAACACCTGACCAGGCTGGGTGACAAACTATCATCCATTTCATCCGCATCTCTTTCTCTGAGATCCTGCCAGTCTGGGAGAGGAGGACAGATGGACGGAAGGTCAGAGAAGGAGAGATGGGGAGCTAAACATGTGGTCAAGGGCTGGTGCCAGGAAAAGGACACAAATTTATAGGAACTGGCAACAGTTTTGGGAGCGAAAGTTCTTTAAATTTGATGGACTGCATCTGACTAAGGATGGAGTCAGTGCATTGGGGCAGAAGTTTGATGTCTTTGCAGAATATTTAAACTAGCAAATGAGGAGAGGGGTGCAGCACAGAAACATTGACTGGGAAGAACACCCCTCCCCTCAGCTAGTGGTCAAACAGGAGTTCAGCATGTTTGTAGTTCATTTGCATCACCACATAAAGAAAAGGTCCAGCTCCCCATACGATGCACAGAGGAACGCTGGACCTCGCCCAATAGCTAACACACTGAAATCTGACCAATGGAAAATCATATACACAAATGCTCGCTGTCTAAGAAACAAGATCCCAGACCTGCAGGCAACAATGACAGAGGCTAAACTGGACATAGTAGCCTTTAGCGAGACATGGTTTACCAGTAACCACATTTGGGAGACTTCAGTACCTGGTTATGTACTGTTCAGAAGAGACCAAGGTGCAAAGGTGGGGGTGGAGTGGCCTTTATGTCAATGAAAATATGAAAGCTACAGAAATTCAGAATACACATAAGGAACCAGAAGAACTGTGGGTCACCCTGAAACTGGAAATGGGACAGCCATATGACCTGGGGTTGTGTACAGGCCTCCAAACCAGGGGAGGACATAGACACGTTACTCTTAAAAGATATACAAAACATGACAGCTAAAAGGAGGTTCTGCTAATGGGAGACTTCAACATGTCAGTTACAGATTGGTCAGTAGCAGCAGGGATATCTGCAGTACTAGACACATGGTGGATTCTCTGCAGGGGAGGCCTCAAACAACTAGTACAACAACCCACTAGAGACAGAGCTATCCTAGATCTAGTACTGACTAACAGGGAAAGGATCGCAGATCTCTAGGTAGAAGGTCACCTGGGGCCACTGACCATCACATGGTATGGTTCAATTTGGCCACTAGAACAAAATCATCCTATTCCAAGGCAAAATATGGGACTTCAGAGGAGCTGACTTTAATAAGATGGCCAACAGAGTTAAGCTAGCCCTGGCACAAAGAAATACAGGTGAGAGGGTACAGGCAAAGTGGGCAAGCATTAGAGATGCAACACTTGAAGCAACATCCCATTGTGTTAGTGAGAAAAGGAAGTGCAAAGAAGAAGGAAACCACTTTGGTTCTCAAACACAGTAGCAGAAAGGTCAGAGCCAAAAGGCTGGCCTTCAGAAAATATAAGGAACGCAGTAGGATGAAGATAGGAGGTAAACCAAACTTCCCTAAGGGAAGCAGGAAGGCAGTAAGGCAGGCAAAGTCTCAAACTGAGGAAACACTAGCATGAACAGTAAAAGAAGGTGACAAGACTTTCTATAGATACATTAGTGAAAGAAGAAAGTCCAGAGGTATTGCTAAGATCAAAGGGATAAAGGGGTGTGTGAGGAGGAGGACCATGTAAATGCATCTATCCTAAATAGATGCTTCTGCTCAGTATTTACTAAGAGAAGGTAGGGCAGGACCCACAGCTCTGTACCATGGATGCAGGGAGGGAGGTGTGCACTAGTCCCTCACAAAAGAAAGGGTCCTGCACAAGAGCCTCGATAGCTCTGTGGGTGACAAGGCAATGGACATGATGGCATACATCCCAGGGTACCAAAGGAGCTAAGGGTGGAACTAGCAGAGCCATTATCAGAACTGTTTAGTGAGTCTCTGAGCACAGGACAGGACACAGAAGACTGGAGAAGGGCTCATGTGATCCTGCTCCACAAGAGTGGTAGCAGGGAGGAGGCAGGGAACTACAGACCAGTCAGTCTTACCTCAGTAGTGGGCAAGATTATGGAGGCACTCCTTAAGGAAAGGATAGTGCAACACCTGGAGTCCATAGGAGCACAGGATCCAAGACAGCATGGGTTTACAAAGGAAGGTCCTGTCAAACTAATCTCATAGATTTTTTGACTGGGCAACCAGAGTGGTGGACCAAGGGGAGCAGTTGATGTTGCCTACCTTGACTTCAGCAATGCTTTCGATAATGTTCATATAGAAGATTGTTAATAAGCTGGGTAGGCTCAGTGGTCAGACATTGGTCAACTGGTGACAAAACTGGTTGACGGGCAGAAAACAGAGAGGTGGTAAACGGTATACAGTCAGAAGAGATGCAAATCACAAGTGGGTACCCCAGAGATCAGTCCTGGGGCCAGTCCTCTTGAATCTTCATTAGTGACATTGCAGATGGACTGGAGGGTAAGGTTTGTCTGTTTGCTGATGACACCAATATCTGCAACAGAGTAAATGATCCAGATGGTGTGGGCAGAATGAGAAGAGATCTGGATAAACTAGCAAAATGGTCAGAAGACTGGCAACTGGGGTTTAAAACAAAGAAGTACAAGATCATGCACATAGGGAAGAGAAACCCTAAAGCCACCTATAGGCTATGAGGGAGTTGCTGGCAGTCGCAAGGAAGAAAGAGACTTGGGCATCATCATCACAGATGACCTGAAATCATCCAAGCAGACCTCTAAAGCAGTAGGTAAGGCTAGAGGGATGTTGGGGTGTATTAGTAGAGGTACACATGTTGGAAGAGGGAGGTAATAATCCCTCTTTACAAGACACTGATTAGGCTCCCATCTGGAGTACTGCATGCAGTACTGGAGGCCACACCCTCACAAGGATATTAACCAAATGAGGCAGTCCAGAGAAGGGCAACCAAAATGGTGCAGGGACTGCATCAGAAAACATATGACGACAGATTAATTGAACTCAATATGTATACCCTAGAGCAAAAGAGGGAGAGACTGATACAATTGAAACATTCAAACACCTTTTTAAATATAAGAAAATAGCAGGACAAGAGGAACAGCATGAGATTAGAGGGAGGCCGATTAAGGGGTAATGTGAGGAAGTTCTTTTTCACAGAAATGGTGGTGGATGCATGGAATGGCCTACCTTGGGAAGTGGTGGATATGAATACAGTGCAGGGCTTCAAACAGGCATGAGATAGGCATAAGGGAGCAATACAGATGAATATGAATAGATAGACCATTGACAGAGCAAAGGCTATAGCACATTCATAAGGTAGAACACAAAATGGGTAGACTGGATGGCTTACGGTCCTTATCTGCCATCAACTTCTATGTTTCTATGAAAAATTAAGCACTTTGAGGCCACCCTCTCTAGACTGCATCAATTTATGCAGTGTCTTGCATGGGGTTTATGTAGTCATCTAAAATTATGAAGAAGCCTGTGTAATCGTGTGAGCAGGATTGTGATAAAGCTTGATGAAGCATCATAAGGGGATAGGGATGTGTGAGAATATTCATTTTAATGATGTTCAAATGCCCCATAACGAGATAGGCAGGAAGACCAGCTGCCCAGATCTGTTTTGACATTCAGGGGCATTACCTCGGATTTGATATATTAAGCTTATAATTGGATATTGCTACACATTTCATGATGCTGTAACTTCTAAAGTGATGGACAATAAAACTGCAGGTGAAGTAACATAGTAAAATATTGTCTGCATATACTGATAACTTAAATTGTTGAGAACCTAATGAGATACCAGAAATTTGTGGGGTGCTATTTATTTTCCTAATTACGTGTTCCAAAAAGAGGTTGAAAAGGAAAGGGAGCAGGGACAACCTTGCCATGTACCTTGTCTTAGGAAGAAGCTATTAGATAAAGCCCATTACAGAGAATCTGGACAGTAGGGTGAGTATAAAGCACCTTTATCCAGTGAATAAAGGTTGATGGGAGATGAAACTTAGTTAACAGATTGAACAGATAATCCCACAAAACCCTGTCAAAAGCTTTCTCTGCATCTAGAGAGGCCAGAACTGCCAGGGTGTGAGAATCTCTGTAAGCAGAGAAGAGGTGGAGAGCTTAGTATATGATTGGCAGAGAGCCCCCAGGTACAACCCCAACCTGCTCCTTGCTGATAAGAAAGCCTCAGACCTGATTCAATCTGTTAGCCAAAAATTTTAGCAAAGATTTTGAGGTCTATGTTAATAAGAGATATAGGCTATAATTTGAGACTTGTAAAGGATCCCTGCCCAGTTTCTGTATTACTACTATAGTGGCCTTGGTAAGTGA
This sequence comes from Neoceratodus forsteri, assembly GCA_016271365.2. Classification (NCBI taxonomy): domain Eukaryota; kingdom Metazoa; phylum Chordata; order Ceratodontiformes; family Ceratodontidae; genus Neoceratodus; species Neoceratodus forsteri. Next base: position 1,681,565,639 of record CM028129.1, on the reverse strand, counting down.
GGTATCAGAAAGCCCTACCATGGAGATATGATTGAATGTATCAAGCAGTATAGGGCAAGCAAAGCTTTGAAATTTTTATAAAAATAGGAGGTGTAACCATCTGGGCCTGAGATTTATCTGAGACCAGGGAATCAATGGCATTGCAAACTTTCTATACATGGGGAGCCTGCAAGAGGGCAATCTGCATCCCTTTCAGGTGGAGCAGATCAAGATCCTGGAGGAAGGCATCAAATTCCTGAGGCAAAAGTGATGGAAGGGGCAGCATAAAATTCTGGTAATAAGATTGAAACTGGGCTACAATATCTCAGGGAGAGATTAAAATTTGACCAGAGTCTGTACAAATTGAGGAAACAATATAATCCATAGCTTGAGAATGCAGTTGTAAAGTCAAAGGCTGCTCGGCCTTCTCCCTTGGTCAAAATATTTAGCTTTTAAGTGCAATAAGAGGTATCTAGCCTTATCTGTCAAAATTCTGATTATATTTAGACCTTATATTATAAATGTTCCCAATCTTGATGAGGGAACATCGAAAATTCGTGCTCCAGAAGCCTGATCTGGCCCAACAGCATGTTAAGTTCTTGGAGGTCAGATGGATCATTCGCCTAAAGAGCACATTTTAAACTCCCCATAGCACAACCAGTTTCATCATAGGTAGAGAATTAAGATTTAAAAAATGGGAAATAAATTGTTGAATATGGTCAACCAGATCTGGGGACATTAATAATTGATTATTGAACCTCAAGTCTTAATCTCTCTCCACAGTTGAAGACAGACAGACCTGAAGGATACAGGATGGTGATCAGAAATTACCTTTGCCCCATAGTGGTACAACAAAATGCCTGAAAGGTGCTCAACACCCAACAAAAGAAATAAGTCCTGGAGAAAGAGCTGTGAGGTATAGAATGAAAGGAATATTGGTGCTGGGTAGGATATAAGGTCTCCAGGGGTCAACCAAACCCAAAGTATCCATGAGGTCTTGCAGGGGTAACTGGTCCGGTGTCAAAGTTTGCTGCTGGCGACTTGATCAATCTAATTCATTATTAAAGACCATATTCCAGTTCCTGGCCAGTAAAATGGGGAGTGAGGACCAGGGTGCCAGTAAGGAGGCCAGGGTAGTGAAAAAGTTGTTCCTTCACCGTAGGGGCCATATATAGCACCTAGGATAACCTCCAGGTGACCCAATAGGGCACATAAAATCTTCCCTGAGGATCTACCACCTCCTGGAGCAGATGGAACAGTAGTCTTCTGGCCACTAGAATGGCAACACCTTCTTACTGAAATTGAGCCAGCTCCTAAAGCTTGCCCCACCCAGGATCTCCTAAAATGGAAACCTGGGCTGAAGCAAGTGGGTCTCCTGAAGGAAGGCACCATCTGCCTGTAGTTTATTTAAATGTAAAAGGATTTTAGCCCTCTTTATTGGGGATTGAGCACCCTTAATATCCAGGAGCAAAACTGAAATTAGTCGTCATTTGTAAAGACTATAATTCTATCAATGTCTCTTGGAAAATAAATGTGGCAAGTTAACTTAAGACAATAAAAGACAATTTAAATCTCTTCTGGTGAATCCCATATTTCCCATCCCATCACCTCCTCCTTCCCACAATATAGAAAGGACAACAGCAAAAAAAAAACAGTGCAGTAGTAATACAAAAGAGAAATAAACTGAGTTACTGTGATTCCCCATAAAAAACATGAGAGACAGAAGCAAGCAGTTACAACTTTCCCAAGAAAAAATTATCATGATTCCAGCAATAGTAATCTCCCATTGCTCGAAAGGTAAAAGAACCAATTCTACTGACAAATGACCTCTGAATCACATTTAGCATGACTAGATAAGTGGAAACTCTTAACCTACTCCAGGAACAACTAGCCAGGTCATCAGTTCGAGCTCTGTTATATAAAGAAATCATCAAACCAGAAATGACTAGTGTATGTCTAAAATAAAATCAGACCTGGCGGCAAACTGAATTAATAACACTGGAGCTATATAACAGTGAAGGTCGAACAAAAGGGAGCCTTGCTGGAAGACTGTTCCAAGAAATTACAAGGAATCCAAAAACCCTGGAAACCCAGAATAAAGCCAGTGAAAGGGGAAAAGGGATACCTCCTAACCTCAGAAAGGTAGAGGCCTATCCCCAACATAGATGGCAGAAGGAACCCATCCCACGCTTTGGCTTGTAAAACCCACATCCATCAGCAGCCTTAGCAACTCACCATCCCACTCCACCCATTACTCACTAAAATATAAAGGAAAGAATATCTCTCATGTATGTAAAACACCAACAAGGAGTAAAGCTTAACACTACCACCTTTATATATGCAAAGAAAAACTCAAAATAGCAAATATGGTTATAATGAAACAAGTAGAATAAAATTACAGAAAATGGAAAAACTAGATGCCACAATAAAGTCTGACAATAATATTTGTATTACTTGACCCAGTGAAGGGACAAATATGAAAGAAGCAGGGGAGGGGAAGAGAGTTAAACAAACCCAGTCAAGAATTATAACAATCTATTATTCTGCAGTATATCTGGACCATAGTTTCAGTCCCCATCCCTTCCCAGCACCCTAAACTAAAACTGGTCAATATAAATATACCAGGTCCCAGAAGTGCTTCATAACGTAGCTGACCAGGGACCTAAAAGAACCAGCTATACTGAAGATGACTCAAGTACCTTAAGGCTAGGATAATCAGCAGAACTAAATGAGAAAACCAAAATATCGTCATTGGACCCAAATAAAGCAATGGCAATTGATGGGGAAAAAGTCCAAAATCAGGTCAATTAATCCAGAGTCAGAGGATAAAATGGATAGTTCTGATGCCAAATCCCATTTAACAGAGGAAAAGGAATATCCAAGATGATACCGAATATGCAGGAGAATAATCAGTGGAATCCTCGATACGTAGAAGTGTAACAACATAGCTGGCTTGCATCCTTGTCCCAGCAATGAAGTCTCATAATCTAAGTGAAATCCTGCCTTGAAGCAAGATGCGAGCCTTAAACTTCAAAGTACAATCCCGCTACAATATGGGATAATTGGTCAAGATGCAGCAAGTGTGGAGTCAGCAAGAAGAAGTGGAAATAACAGAGTGAGAACTCCACATCTGCATCAATATCAACTCCTGGATAACGAAAGGTCGAACATTGATGTGGACCATCAGTAGACATGTCTTCTACCATTTGCCAGGGGAGAATGCGAACATAAGAAAGAAGCTTAAGAGCTAACAATCAGAACAGAATCCTGCATCGTAGCAGGATAGCTCTCTGTAGACTTTGAAGTACAATCCTGCTTTGAAACAGGAAAATTAGTTGAAGCTGCAAAAACATGGAGTTGGCTGAATAGATAAAAGATGACAGGAGGACCACTAGACACAGCATTAGAGACAGCTCCTGGACAGTAAGAGCCTACTTAGGCAAAGTCCATTGGTGGACAGGCATTTGCTATTAGCCAGGATGGATGTCCACTATAAGAAGTTCGCAGTTCCATCATTGAAGCATACCCTGCATCAGAATAGCGAGGCCACCACCACTGTGAAGTACATCCTGCTTTGACAGAGGATGATTGGTCGAAGCTGCAAGAAGTATGGAGATGGCAAATGAGTAGAAGTAACCAAGTGGCTGTATGAGGACAGCTGGGAATACCAGCTCAGGGGATCTGAAGCCTTCCCATAAGTGAAGTCCATCAGTAGTTAGACATGTACGAGTAGGCAGAGAGGGTGTAAACAGTAACAAACTCTCAGTCAAAACTGAAATGTATATTCCAGACCACAAGGAAAACTGAGGGATCAAAGAATGGAGTCATCTCTCTTGAAAAATTTGGCAGAAGTTTTTCAGCTCCACACTGACCTGATCTACCTTGTCATATGTATGCAACGAATCCTGAAGCAACGCTTGCAATCTGGCAGGATAAAGAACTCAGAATTTTATTCCTGCAGCCAAGAGTTTAGTGACAATAGGATGAAACGCAGCTCTCTTTTGTCTAGTCACAGCCGGCAAATCTTGGGAAATCCTGATGCGGCATCCTCCCAAGTGATTTCCTTAAGCTCCTTGTTTTTGTAAAATAAATTGCTTGTCAAGAAATTCAACGGCTTTAAAATAAATGGTCTGTGGGGATCCAGGAGGTGGTTGGGGCGTAAGGATAGACGGGCCTGCTCCACAATATAGCAAGGGTTATTTGGGAAGGTCTGGCTATGCATTCCAGAAACTTCTGGGTGAACTTGATTGATGTGGAGCTCTTCCTCGTAATATTCCAAAATAACCACATTTTTCTCCTGCTGCATCCTTCTAAATCTTATAGCTTATTTTCCATTTGCCCCAGTTTTTGATGGAGCAGGATCACCTTAGAGGATCACATCAATCACGCCAGCTCTCTATTGAGGTAGTATAGAATCTAAATCACCAACCCGCCGCCTATATTACCCAGATTCACTCATAATGCTTTAAGTTCATCTGCCAGATCACTCATATAGTCCTTCAATGGTTGCAGTTCCAAAGGAATTTGTCTTTGGAGAGTGGGCTGGAGCCGGGGTTGCAGTAGCAGAACCTCTGAAGAAGCACCTTGAGCCTTTGGCTTTTTAGAGATTTTGTCCAGCGTTTGTTTTCTTGCACCTTTAGAAATGCCTTTCTCTAATGGCTGCTCAATGAATAAGGTAGTGCCCGTATATCCACACTTGGTTTCCCTCTGGAACTGCCACCTAGAAAACCAAACCAGAGGTTAAAACAAATGATGTCACACATATCCTTCAAAGGCCTGTGAACTCCAATGGCTGAGGGTCTGGAATATGGTCGTCTGTAAGCCCTTCTACCCCTACGTATGTGGCAGCCCCAATGTGGAAAGAATGGGTATTGAACTCCTTCAGTACACCCCTTCCTGTTCATGGCCTTCTAAAACATTACAAAATTGGAATGCTGTCGGGGAGGCATGCATGCCAGAAAAATTAGATCCCCCAACCATCCAGTGGAAAACATAGCCTTGCTCCCATTCCTGGATGTCTCACTGCATCCCAGGGAAATCTCAGGTTGCACTAACGCCCAGGAGTCAACCTGTCCATCTTGCTCTTTCATAACTGGAAGAACACCCCCTCTAGGGTCACTGCCACATCGCTATCCACAAGGCTACTGGCAAACTGGGACCTTTGATTGGCTGTAACAACTCGCATACCCTGAAGGCCCCCAGAAAGCCACCAGGAACAATCTGTGGAACAAGTGTGCCTCTGATGGTGACAATCACAACCTCAGCAGCTTATTCCAAACTCATGCCAGCAGGATTAGGTTAATTGGCTGTTGACCCACTGGTCAGCGGGGACCCCACAGGCCCACCATTACAACATCTTATAAAGGTGAAATGCCTGCATGGTATCTTCCTGGCTTGTGACCTTGGAAAACCATGAAATGCCAGCAAGGTGCTGTCCCACTGCACCTGGAGAGGACCCTTCTAGTTCCATGTGGAGGACATATGAGCATTGCTGGTTCACTGAATTTGGCCACACACTCACCCACCCCTGAGCCTGATGCACACTGAGAAATTTCTCCTCTCCCTTCTGGTATGTTGCCTGCATGCTGGGTACTAAAGAACACCTAAGTAACTTCCAGGCTTCTGGATCTCCAATTCCCAGTGATAGACTGGGACTTCCCTGGGGTACACCTCCACTTCTGGAACCAACTCCTAGAATCCATGCCATTGCAAATGAGAAAGATCACCAGCAGTACTGTTATTCACATCTGTCACATACACAGCTCTAAATTGCATGTTAAGAACCAAACATTTTAGCACAGAGACCCACGAAGATTACCCAAGGAGCCCTTGTTTCCTATCTGGTCAATGATGGAGTAGACTACCCCAGTGTTGTCTGTCCTGAATCATAGGTGCCAGAACAGGGAGGCCACTAGGGCCATGGCCCTACCACTTTCCTAAGTGGCCCTATCACTTTGCTATCATGGTAATATATTTAATAGAGAAAATTTAACCCTTACGTCCTTGGCCCTACCACTTTTCAAACTGTTCTGGTCCCACTGTCCTGAATGTCACTTTTTTGTCCCTAAACTGCTCCCCACATGACCAGGGCCACCATGATGGGGAAAACTCTAGGAGAGTGACCTTCCTGAGTAAGCCCTCTGCTTCCCAAGCTTGGGGCCACTGTTCAATATGCCACTCACCCTGACAATGTGCCCTGAATCTGTAAAGTGCTTGAGCTGCTATCTGTTGGTTGGCTCTGGCCAGACTGACAACCCACTGAAGCAATTTACCAAGGCCAGTCACACCTCAAGATCATCACTCATTGATTCTGACACCCATATCCAGTGGTAGGGCTTACTGCAGTCAGTGCCAACCTTCACCAGTCGACAACGAAATATCCTGCACACTGGTATGACTTTGGAAGCAAAGTTGAGGTGGTCGAGCACTTACTGCAACTCACACAAGGTGATATTGTGCACCTTGGCCACCTTAGAGTTGAGGTCCTGGAGTGCTACTAACTTCTCTTCAGGCATTCCAAATTCAGGGACCACCATGTCAATCTCTATGCCCAGGAAAGATAGACTAGTACAGGCCTTCTATCTTTTCATGGGACCAACAGGACCCTCAGGTCTGCGCGCACTGCCTGGAAATCCTCCATTAGCTGGCCACAAATGGTGGTTCCTGGCTGCCCTATGAACAGGAAATCATCCAGGTAATGCACTACCACAAAACAGCCTGCCCTGCATGTATTGACTCAATGCAAAAAAGTGCTGAACTGTTCAAAGACAGTGCAAGCCAATGCACCTAATACATGCAATTGCCTATATAATACTGATCCTCAGATTTCATGTCCAGAAAATTTTAGTCATCAGGATGCTCTAGCAATGGTTGCAAAACAGACTCTATATCATCTTACCTGGGGAGCCCTGCTCCTCATACCACATTGATCGCTCTGTCAAACAGTGCATAAGACACTGTTGTGTAAGCCAGATCAATATGACAATTGAATGAATCCCCTTCCAGGTGTCACAATTTATTTTCATCCAAAATTCTACCAGGGCCTTCTTAGGAACCAGCCCAATAGGGGACATTCTGAGATGAGGCCAGGAAGGCACTGTGAAGGGCCCACAACCCTACCTGCACCTGTTCCTCTTTATCCAGCTTGGCCCGGATGACATCCAATCAGTCCCTGGCAGACTTCAGGTTCTGTGTCTCATTGTATTGGCAGGTCCATTGTATGAAATCTGAAAAATTCCTTGAAGCCATCTGCCAGGGTTTGAGTGGGCCATATCTGGGTATTTGGTCAGCCATCTCAAAATGATCCACCTTTATTGGCATTTGGAGGCCTGCTTTGCCATTTTTAAAGGGCCAAGAGATGGTGGTTTCCTTGCACCAAGTAAATGAGTGCAGGCTGCCACATGCCAAGCATTCATGCTTGTATTTACAAAAGTCTGACTTACATGTCTCTAGTGCTGTGCGGAATTTTCAGATTCTGAAGAACAAAATTTTGCAGAATGTTTGAAATTCTGCAAAATCCACCGAATTTTGCCAGAAATGGAATTTTGGAATTCTGTGACAAAAAAATGGAATGAGTTTTTCTGCAACATTTCTAAAAATGTTATCCTGTGGGTCTCAATATTTTCCACACAAATGGTTGGAGAATGATTTTCCACAGAAAAATGCTGTTCTGCAGAATATTATTCTGCAGATCTTAATATTTTCCATGGAAATGGTTGCTGAATGATTTTCCACAGAAAATGCTGTTACACTAAATATTATTCCTAAATCACAGAAGGTGGAATTACAAAAGAACCAGCAAAATTCTGGTGGACATTCCACAGGTGGAATGGCCATTCCATGCTAATTTAGCTGGAGAAATTCTGCATGCTGCACAGCACTACATGTCTCCTGATTATAGTTACTGCAATGCCCTCCCTTCCACTACTGCCTTGCTCTCCTCTCATCGGTGATTGTGGTCATCTGACAGGGAACCCACTATTGGAATACTGAACTTTCCCACCGAGGTCAATAGACTCATTTATGGGGTCCAACATGTCCAGGACTTACCTTGCTCAGTCTGCTTTCTCTTATGGAAATTTTCATTGTATTGTAGTCAACCCAGCTGGGCTACTTGCATGTATAGCCATAACCTAGCTGTAGTATGTCCACCGCTGGTCGCTTTCGTGATTCACCTGCATTATAACTTTGCAAAGATAGTGAAACCAACTGATAATTCTCCCAAGTGCAGCCATTCATAACCTTGCATTTCTTCTTCACCCATTCATCCTTATCTTTTTTTCTTTTTCTGCCTGAGGTTCCTTGTTCAGTAGTGTGAACACATCCACTTACTCCTCATTTGCCATCTGCCGCACACCTTTCTGGAGACGTAAACCCACTGGCTCCCAGTCTTACATACCTAACACATGCCAGCTATGCTACTCCCTGCTGGGATGCCAGAATTGTGGGTGTGATCCCTAAGGCCTGATTAAACCCTGACATGTTACCGTTGTGTGTGGTGGTGGTAGGGGAGGACTGCTTGCTTTTGCACCTGGGCTTCTATAAAGTATATGAACTTGTCGAGCTTCTGCTCAAGCACTGAAGGACCTGCTGGAGAACCCTCCAACTGGGGAGGGGCTGGGATCATGGTGACAGCCTACTTGTTTGTGGAAGTTCAGCTGCTTGTGGAAAAAAACAGACCTGGCATAATAGGTGAGACTGGGGTCTCGGGTGGAATGTGGAGAAGCAGAAGAGCTGAAAGCGGAGCACCTAAACCCAATATAAAAAGTAGGACCAGGGTCTGGGGAGCAGGGATGGAAGTACAGCAACCTATGTAATCTACGAGGGTAGGACTCAAGTGTGGGGGTTGTGCTGGCATTGGGGTGGGTTGCCTCTGGGCCTGCTGGGACAATAGTTCCTCCCAGGGCCTCCATGGGCATTTTGGGGCTGGATCTTTCCTTGTGGAGAGAACCTGAAATGTCCACCTCAACAACTACCTCAACTCTTTGTCAGTCATATTTTCCAAACTACCTGGTTGAGGAGTCTACAGTGCAGAAAGTGCTTGCTATGGTTCTTGGTTCCTGTCTTTTTGGACAGGGCACCAGTGAAAGCTGTCTGGGGCTGGTGCAGCTGGAATCTATGGCTGCAGTTGTTGGCCCGCTAAGCTGAGGGGCCTGATGTACCAAGTCCATCTGGGTTCTGAAATGTGGCATCACACCATGCTTTCCCATTTACTCATATGATGGCTGCCAACTGACGCTTGAAATATGCAATAGCCATCTTCCCTTTGCTCAGCACTGTGCCCAGCAATACTATAGCTGCAGAAATACAAACACAAAAACACAAAACATGAAAAACAAAAACAATGTCTGTAGTATTAGTCTTCACTGCACCGCACCACAGGGTGTGCAGTGAAAAGGTCTGTTAGTCACATTGTATTGCATATCAATTCTCATTATTTTTAATATATATATATATATATATATATATATATATATATATATATAATAGGTGCAGTCATGCCCCTGTAGTTAGGGTTCAGTCTTCGCTTCTATGTTAAACTTGAAATGTTGCACTTTAATAACTCTATAATCATTCAAGTGATTTTGCAATGACAGTTTACATGTATCATCAGGGACCAAAGATCATGTGATATGGTAAGTTTTGCTTCGGGTCGGATGTGTGTGGGTGTGTGGAGATGGGGTGCCAAAAATGTAAAAATGACCATTTTAGTTAAATTTTTGTCACAATGATGCACAAAACTGCTTGGGAGTTTTGGTCTGACATTTTAGAGTACAAAGGTCTTGGTTACAGACGTACTTTTGAAGGTTTGGTGAAAAGTATTAATCCATTCCAAAGTTACAAAATTTTAACATTTCCATAATTTTCAATGGTAGCAGTTAGATGTTCTGCTTGAAAAGGATCCTTTGTCACAAATGGGTATTCCTTTGTGCGAAATTGATAATCCTTTGCTATAAATGAAATCCTTTTTCATGCTAGTAGCCACCTTGTATTTAGTTAGAGTTGGCAACAAAATGAAATAACAAAAGAACACAGGCCTTTAGTAAACACCAATGGTTGTGTTTGCTAATTAGGACCCACAGAGTCTGTGTTTAGTTTTTCATAACTGAGTCAGAAATACGTTTTCTCAACATGCTGAAATCCTTTTTTCGTAAATTGCAAAAGTCACACAACAGGATCCTTTTAGCAATTTTCAAAATTTGTTCCTTTACCGCAAATTGTGAAAAAGCAACCGTGGGAAAAGGATCCAGAGCTGTGGACTAGGATTCTTTTCACATGTTGCAAAAAGGATTTTGGCAGGTTAAGGAACTACTTCTGTGTACAAAATCTGTTATTCCTGGTAGTCTAGTAGTCTCCCTCCCCTATGTCTGATAACCCACCTGTAATTTAAACACATATTTCCTGGTAGTCTAGTGGTCCCTCACCCTCTGCTGATGTCTGATCAACCGCCTGTTACTAAAACATGAGTAATGCTCCAAAGTAAGGGGTAGTGAAAGGGGGTATCACAGAAATGTAAGGGGATTTAGAGTCACCCCAGTGGGTCAACGTCCGTGTTTATGGGAGCCCCTTATAGTGTTCCCCAGAGCATTATTAGGCAGGGCACTGCATAAAAAAAAAAAAAAAAGAAAGAAAGAAAAGTTTTTTTTCCCTATCTGCTGCCTGCTTGCTCCATTTCACCCCCTCCTAGAGCAGGCAGCAGAGAGTGGGCACCCCCATGCTTGGACCGCTGTCTCTGACTAGTGCGTGGTGCCCTGTTCAAATCCATTGCTGTTTGTATGGGCACTGGCTTGGGGTTCCAATATTAGAACTCTGAGTGCTTTTTTTTAAATGGGAAAAGCTGTTTTTGTAGAGAGATTGAGCTGGGCTGTGGAGAGAGGACTACAGAGTGTGACGGACACAGGGCTTATCTGGAGTGGTTGAAGCTATCTTGTCAACTCTGCCATGGTGCCCCTCATCCAGCCAGTGAAGAAGACTGCTGCTGTTCTGCTCTGGTGCCGCTTTCTTGAGGTCAAGTCTGGCAGTCCTGCCGAGGAAAAAGGATCCTTGTCCTACATCCAGTGTGGGCTCTGTATAGCCCGTTTTTTATTTTCTCTTGTGCCTGGCTTAGTTTTAATAAGTTCGGTCCTTCGTCGGTGGCATTGGAAGAGCCACATCGTCTGGTGTCAGAGACCTGGTAAGGCCCCCTGCTGCCCACCGCTCACCTGCCCCTGCTGCTCCAGTGCCTTCCCACTGTCAGGAGAACCTCCCTCCCGACTGCAGCTTCTTCACCCGGCTGGGGCAGTGAGTCAGGCAGCAGCACATAGAAGACCGCTGTCTGCCCTTTAAGTTAAATAAATTAATAATTTTTTTTTACTGTTCAGGCACCCAGAGTGCCAACAGAGGGCCGGGAGGGAGGGCCTGCTCAAACTTTCAATATTCTGAGTGCAGCAACATCCATGGGAGGGTCAGCACACATAGGTCCATAGAAGGCCTATGAATATTTATAAAGGGGCAGAACAGGGCGTGGATGCTCCAACAAGTGACAGCCAGGCCTTGAGCAGGCCCAGTGGTTAAAAGTGAGATCTAGGCCCTAGTTTAAAGGGGCAACGCGCAGGCCCAGGTAATTAAAAGGGCAGGACAGGCCCAGTAGTGAAAGAGGCCATAGACCCCAGCATTAAAGGGGTAGGATAGGCCTCAGCATGTGCAGCCTTAGGCCCACAGCACCTAAGGGGTTAGCAAAGGCCCTACAGTGGGAAGAAGGGAATAGAGGCTCCATCAGTAGACCATAAATTACAAGGGCAAGAGTGGAAAGGGCACTGACCCAATGAGATGCTAGGGTAGCCAGATCCTGGTATTAACAGGGAGCCCCCCACCACTACAGTAACTCTGTGAAGCTAAGCTTAAGGAAAAAGGAAAGGTGCTTAGCACACAACTGCTATTTGGTGACTGTCAAATACTGAAATGTGTACCTGATCTGTTGTGTTTATTGCAAAATACTGAGACTGTATTACTGGGTTTGTGGTTATTTACCTGCAATGAACAATTGCCCTGAGACTGTGGTTATTTGCCCTGCTACGTAACAATTGCCCTGACACTGTGGTTATACACCTGCAATGAACAATTGCCCTGAGACTGTTTTTTTTTTTGCCCGTGCTATGAACAATTGGTCTGGGATTGTGGTTATTTACCCTGCAGTGAACAATTTCCCACATTTTGGGAATTTACCCTGCTCCTAACAAATTGCCCTGCAATAAATAATTGCCCCAGATGTTGGGAATTTGCCCCTGCTCCTAGAAAATTGCCCCTGCAGTGAACCATTACCCGGATCTTGATGATTTGCCCTGCTCCTGGCAAGTTACCCTAGTATTGAGCAGTTCTGTTAGTGGTGAAGGTGTATCTTCTAGCTCCAGTGTTGCCAACACATGTGGATAGACTCAATCTTCTGCCACAATATTGTTCCATGGTGTTGTCTGTCATTCTTCTTCTATGGAATCAGTCTCTACCGAAGAAGACAGCTTTCATCATCTTTCTTCTCCAGAAGGTGTCTGCCCAGAAGATCATCGACCATGTCCTTGTCATCCCTGAAGTCAAGTTACGCTGAAGTCGAGTCTGTCGAAAACCTACCGCTTTCTTTTGTCTCTCTCAGTTCGATTAAAGTATGCCAAAGTTCGAGTGATCATGTCCACTGTGCCAGTGTTATCTCTCGGTTCCTGATCCAGATATCCCAAAGCTGGCTGCCATCAGAAGAGTGTGCTTGTCCTGGAAGAAGCTTGTCTGCATCCCCTGGTCATTAGCCGCAAGTTGAGTCCGTCAAGCCCAGTGCGGGACTCATCCGCCATTTCTCATTGTTTTGTTCCAGTTTGCTTGTGTTGACATCAGAATCAACCAACTTCACCTTAGATTCTTCTAGTTCGTGGTTGCATCGGATATCCATCTTCACTTCAGAGTCTTCGAGTTCCTGCTGGCCTCCGAGTGCTGCAGCATTGTCCAGTCTTTGGTAATCCTCTAGAGGGTTCATCTCCAAGCATCTTCTGGTTCTTTCTTGATGGCAGCCTTGAGAGAGAGTGGATTTTATGTTGAGAAACATAAGGTCTGTTTAGAAAACCTCTCACCACCCCAGTGGCCTTAGCTAGGTCTGTGCTAGGATCAATATCTGAGTGTCATAGATTACTTTCTGCCTATCCTTGTTGCTACCAACTGTATTGACGGTGTGCACAAATACTTCAGTGACAACTAAACTCTATATTATCATTGTATGGACATTGCTGTAATAGACCTTAGTCGGCATTGTAAAAGTTTTCAAGGGGTATGATTGTTATCTGATATCAGACAGTGCTAAAGTGACACAGCGTGATGTTATTGCTGTACTAATAGATTCTAGGAACACAGAGTATATTGGCATTAGCCGATGTGCACCTCAACATATCCCTGTTCTTTAGCTATCTAAGTAGTGTGAGATAAGAAGTAACTGTTTATGTTCATTCTCCTTTTGTTTTGCTTACCCTGCTGTGACCATGTCATCCTACTCCATTGTTACTGAATAAAGCCCAGTGGGCATCAAACTCTATGGACAACTCCTGCCTCTCCTTGTCTGGACAAATATCATCTATCCAAATTCATTTCAGACCCTGGTGTTCCTCACCATCATCAGAGCACCACATGTGTTTTCTGGTAGTCTAGTGGTCTCTCCCTCCCCTCCCCTGAAGTACGATTGCTGTCCCCCTATAGAAATATCTATTTCCCGGTAGTCTAGTAGACCTCCCAATGTCTGATAACTCTCCCATTATTTAAACACATATTTTCTGGTAGTCTAGTGGTCCTTCACCCCTCCCATGATTTATGATGACCCTCCTATTATTCAAGCATATATTTTCTTGGTAGTCTAGTGGTCCCTTCCCCTCTCAATCACCCTACAGGTATTTTTCCTCCAAAGTTCTTTGGTGGTTAGTGGTCCCTCCCTGTCCTGATACCATCCTGTGAAATATGAAAAAACATAACCCTGGTGGTCTGGTGGACCCCCACCCTGTCAGCTACTGACCCACCACCTGCTCCCAACCTGATCCCCAGCTGATGATCAGTACAGCCCTCCTCTCTTCTCACAGTTGGTTGTCAACTGACTATGAATGAATGCATACTGTTACAGTATGTGCTCATTCACAGCTCAGTTGTCAGCCAGCCATGGAGATGAGAGAGGGCTGTGCTGGTTGTTGGCGGGGATCGGGTTGGGTAGGAGCGGGTGGTGGATCAAAAGATAACAGGGTGGTGGGGTGGGGGACACTAGTCAACGAGGGTTAAGGTTTTTGTATTTCACGGGAAGGGATTAGGGAAGGGAGGAGCACTAGACTATCAGGCAATATGTGTTGAATAACGGAAGGTGATTGGATGTTGGTGGAGGGGAGGGACCAATATTACCAGGAAATATATGGCTGAAGAACAGGAGGTGATCCAACATGGTATCATGTTAAGTGAGCCATTGATTTTGATGATGAGAATAAGAGTGACATCGCAACAGCGAATGTTAATAAGGCACTGTGCTAATAATAGCGATGTGCTATTAGTACCACAGTGAAGTTGAAGTGCATAGGGTTGTGTGTATCTGGAAGGTTTGTGTACATTAGTTTGGCAAGCAGCTGCTGAACTGGTTGTGTGTTGTGGTGGTTAAGGCAACCGCATTTAGAGTGGATGACCTGGTTTGGACCCTAAGTAGGTATACTAATTTTGTGTTTAATTTTCCGAACATGTATCATTCAAGTAATTGCTGATACAGTGAATCCCACCAGGATGAAGCCCAACTCTGCAGAATTCTGCAGTAGAGTTACTGCAACAAATAATGCAACTTCAATGGGAGTTAATCCCTTTGTCACGCAGGAAGCCTGTGACACTGTGCTTCATCCTGGTGGGGTTCGCTGCATGTGTCCTGTTATCCAACCCTCCTGATATTGTTCCCCACTGTCTGTAGTGTCCACCCCATTCTCCCTCTGCTGTCATGTGTGTCCTCGATGTAGCCCCTCCCAAGTTTGCCCCGTCCCCTCAGTATCAACCCCGGAGTTGATTACATTAAGTTGGGTGTGTGTGGGGAATAGTCTTCTGCATAAAAAGTAGTAGCCTTTTTGTTATGTGTGTAAATATAGTGATGATGGCTATTCCTGTTGGGCATTATGGTGCACATCACCATTTTCAGTTTTTGACAATGTCCTCTTGCTGGCTTGTAACTTCGCTGTTCTGTGTTCGCTGTTACACATGGAACCATCGGACCTCAGGAGAGGGGAGGAACCACTAGACTACTAAGAAATATGTGTCTTAATAATGGGAGACTGATTGAACATCAGAGAGGGACCGCTAGACTACAGGAAATACTGTATGTGTTTGAATAATGGGAGGGTTATCAGACATCAAGGTAGGGGGAGGGACCACTAGACTACCAGGGAAATAGATATTTGTATGCAGGGACAGCAATCAGATATCGGGGAGGGAAGGACCACTATCAAAAAATAAGGAAATTCTTTGCAAAAAACTTTGTTAATGCATCAGTTAGAGTTCCCATGACAAAAGTTTGAAATGCGGGTGTTAGGGTTTACAACCCTAACACCCCAACCCACCCTATCCTGTATACACCTCAACAGGTGTCGGAGGTGGCCTTGGGTTGTGAGCTTAACGCCACCGCCTCTCCTATACTGTACCTACCTCTACTTATTTACTCATGGAATGGGGTGAGCATTGGGTTGAAAACCCCAAGGCACCCCCAATGCCTGTTGGTGCATGCTGGGTGGGTGTGGGGTGGGGAGCTAGGGTGGAAGCCCTAACACCTCATTGCCAAACTTTTGTCGCTGGAACCATAACTGATGCATTAATGAAGATTTTGCATTTTACTATCAACCCTTGCTCTGGCTTCCGTCTAGCTTTCTGAAGCTGCCGATTAGCTGGTCTCTCCTCACTCTCTTCTGGATACAGTCTGCAGCTTTATTACTAAAACCTCCAGCAAGCTAACAGGAGGGACAGACTTTCATAGTTTTTAAACAGAGAGGGGCTTATTTTGTGCTCTTAACAGGCTGTCACTTTCTGCAATGCACACTGCTCGGTCATGCTACATTTCAGCAATGAAAAGTGAAAGTGCTCCACGATTACTCTACTATCCCTATAAACAGAGCTTTTCCACAGAAATTAAGAGCAGACAACTTTAAAAACTAAGTTATCTTACTTTTTGTACAGACAGGGTTAGTCAAATCCTCTGCCACCATATCATTTACCAACAACATTTTAGCAATTACACTAAAGTGCTCCCCAATCATGCTCACCTTCCTCTCCCTACAAATACCACCTTCTTTCACAGAAATAAAGTAAATGCAAAAAAAATAGTTGTTCTACGTTTTTCAAAACAATCTTATCTTAAATCACTGCCAGCATATCATTTAGCTGCTAGAGAGAGGATTATTTTTCCACCCACCCCTAAAAACTGTGTTGCTATTTATATGAGTAGATAACCCACTCTGGGTTGTCTGGTCCGCCTGATATGCTGACGTTGGTGGTTGAATGCACTGCCTGCAGCCCTCATGCATCATTACTGAATACTACATGCAAGGGGATATCAGAGCATGACCGCATACCCTAGAGTGGTTTATATGATATATATATATATATATATATATATAGTTACATTTTTATTGCTATTTCATATCGGAGAGGCCTTTTGTAACTGCATCTGACAAGGGCAAGCAGCAATAATGTTCTGGAGAAATATGACTTGTACAGATCTGCTACCAACAAACTACATTATTTTGTGCACTTAAAAAGTACATGAAAACATCATCATTTATGTGTTTTTTTGCTCATTATGTCTCCGACTATGAGCCGGAAAAGCACTGTGCACATTAGCAGAAGAAACACACTTCAGACAAAATGCATCCAATAACAAAATCACTTAGAAAAGT
The DNA here is from genome assembly GCA_016271365.2 of Neoceratodus forsteri. Lineage (NCBI taxonomy): Eukaryota > Metazoa > Chordata > Ceratodontiformes > Ceratodontidae > Neoceratodus > Neoceratodus forsteri. Next base: position 1,681,548,753 of record CM028129.1, on the reverse strand, counting down.
ACACATTGCTATTCTGAGGCATTTGAATTGCAAGATGCTATTCAGACTGAGCCACATCACTTTTAATTTGATTTTCTGTATGCACTGAATCAGTCTAAATCTTAGTTTATGCTCAGCAGGGTGTGTGAATACCTTATTTTGAATATTTGCCGAGTATTCAACAAGTATTTGTATTCAGGGGCCCCAATTATTCATTATTCGATATTTGGCTGCTGGAACAGGGTGTGAGACTTCAAGATCTCCTGAGACTTCCTGTCCAATCAGAGATCACTTTGAAGCTCACTGAAGACAGGTCATGTGACCCTGCACTTATAGAAGCTACAGGCAGAGAGACAGATAGCTCATCTGCTGTAAAACAGCAATCTACTTATATCCACTTGTTAAAATTAGACACAGATCAGAAATCTTAACAGTTTGTGTTACTGTTCTAAACCCAAAGCTAGAGAAGTTAACCTTTGTTATACTTGTGGGTTATAATTTTATGGCTTCCCAGGAGAACTGCTGAGAGTGTGCTTTTTTCCTAAAAGAAAAGAAAACAAAAAAATAATACTATACTAGGCCTGTTTTTACTCTTCAGTGTCACAGCCTGGATGATAATGCTTGTTAGGGAAGTGTTGTCACTGTTGTCATCATTTTGTTATCCATATCTTACTTAGAAACACATAAATTGTCGGCAGAAAGGACAGCTAGGCCCATCCAGTCTGCCGTAGGCCCTACACATGTATGCATCCACTCATCCTAAGTGGTCAATGATTTTCATCACTCCTTCCCACCCAAGTTCCCTGTGCTTGTCCCAGGCATGTTTAAACCCCTTCACTGTGCTTGCCCTACCACCTCTTGTGGCAGACTATTCCAAGCATTCACCCTCCTCTTTGTGTAGAAAGACTTCTTCATGTTACCTCTTAATCTCCCTCCTCCAATTTCATATCGTGTCCCCTCATTCTGGTATCTTTCTACACTGGAAAGATCTCCACCTGCACCTTGTTTATGCCCCTGAGGTACTTAAAAGTTTCTATCATGTCACCCCTTTCTTCCTCTCCTCCAGTAAGTACATATTGAGATCTCTTAGTCTCTCCTCATATGTTTTGTAGTACAAACCATGCACCATCTTTGTCACCCTTCTCTGGACAGCTCTCCACCTTGTTTATGTCCTTATGCATCTGTGGTCTCCAGAATTGCACACAGTACTCCAGGTGAGGCCTTACCAATGTTTTATACAATGGCATCACCACTTCCGCCTCCTACTAGTAATACCTCTGCCTATGCACCCCAGCATGCCACTGTTCCTCCCTGCACCCTTTGTAGCACCGCTTTGATACCTTAAGGTCATCAGATATGATAACCCCTAGGTACTTCTCCTCTTGGTGATGGTTAGCACCTCCCTGCCATCCTGTAGCTCTTCACAGGATTCCCCTACCCAGGTGCATTATCTTTCACTTTTCACATTGAACCTCAGTTGACACACCTCCAACCATTTTTCAAGCTTCTCCAGGTCCCTCTTCAATTTCTGCACCCCTTCTGGAGTATCCACGCTGTTGCAGATCTTGGTGTCATCTGCAAATAGGCAGACCTTTCCTTCCAGCCCTCTGAAATGTCACTAATGAAGACATTGAACAGGACGAATCCCAGTACTGATCCTTGTGGCACTCTGCTGGACAACCTTCTCTCCCAGATTGGATCCCATTTACCACCACCTCTGCCTTCTGTCCATCAGCCAGTTTCTAACCCACTGTATCACCTTATGCCCCATGCTCAGACTACCCATCTTGTTAACCAACCATCTGTGTGGAACAGTATTGAAGGCTTTACTGAAATCCAGGTAGGCGACATCTACGGCCCCTCTCTGATTCACTTCCCTAGTCATCCAATCAAAACAATGTATCAGATTCTGTTTGACAAGACCTCCTGATGTGAATCTGTGTTGCTCAGATCCTGGGCACCAACAGATTCCAGGTGTGTCACTTTCCTTTCTTTCAGCAGTGTCTCCATGATTTTTCCTACCACGAGGTGAGGCTGACTGGCCTGTAGTTCCCTCTGCACCATACTGCCACTTTTGTACAGTGGGACTACATGTGCCCTCCTTCAGTCCTCTGGAACCGTGCCTGTGTTGAGTGACTTTGTGAACAGGGTGGCCAGAGGCGCTACTGGATTCTCTCCACAGCTCCCTTAATATCCTCAGGTGTATGTCATCTGACTCCATGGCTTTATCCACCTTCAGCTTTGTGAGTTCCTGCCAAACTCTCTCACTGTGAATGGACTGGTGTCCACTTTTCCCCTCGATTGCCTCTGCTCCCAATTGTGGTCCTTGACTCTCTCCCTCTTCAGGGAATACTGAACGGAAGTATTTGTTCAGTATTTCTGCCTTGTCTAGATCCCCTCCTCCACTCCTCCTCCTCCCTTTGAGCCTCACAATCCTCCCATTGTTTCTTCTATTGCTAATGCACCTATAGAATATCTTGTCCCTTTTTCACAGTCCATGCAGGTCAGAGCCAAAAGGCTGGACTTCACGAAATTAGCGGAACGCAGCAGGATGAAGATAGGAGGCTAACTAAACTTTCCTAAGGGAAGCAGGAAGGCAGTAGGCAGGCAAAGGTCCAAACTGAGGAAACATTAGCAGAAACAGTAAAAGAAGGTGACAAGACTTTCTATAGATACATCAGTGAAAGGAGAAAGTCCAGAGGGAGTATTATTAAGATCAAAGGAGAGAAGGGAATGTGTGAGGAGGACCATGTAAAGCATCTATCTTAAATAGATACTTCTGCTCAGTATTTACTGAAGAGGAGGTAGGAAGGGCCCACAGCTAGCACCATGGACACGGGGAGGTGTGCACTAGTCCCTTTACAAAAGAAATGGTCCTACAAGAGCTTGATAAGCTCTAGGGGTGGACAAGGCAAGGGACCTGATGACATACATCCCAGGGTACTAAATGAGCAAGGGTGGAACTAGCAGAGCTATTATCAGAACTGTTTAGTGAGTCTCTGAGCACAGGAGAGGTCCCAGAAAACTGGAGAAGGGCTCATGTGATCCCTCTCCACAAGAATGGTAGCAGGGAGGATGCAGAGAACTACAGACCAGTCAGTCTTACCTCAGTAGTGGGCAAGATTATGGAGGCACTCCTTGAGGAAAGGATAGTGCAGCACCTGGAATCCATAGGAGCACAGGATCCAAGACAGCACGTGTTTATTAAAGAAGGTTCTGTCAAACTAATCTCATAGATTTCTTTGACTGGGTAGCCAGAGTGGCGGACCAAGGAGAGCAGTTGATGTCACCTACCTTGACTTCAGCAAAGCTTTTGATACTGTTCCACATGCAGTAGAAGCTTAATTAATAAGCTGGGTAGGCTCAGGTGGATCAGAAGTTGGTCAACTGGGTAGCAAACTGGTGGACAGAAACAGAGAGTGGTGGTAAACTATACAGTCAGAAGAGATGAAGTCGCAGTGGGGTACCTCAGGGATCAGTCCTGGGCCAGTCCTCTTCAATATCTTCATCAGTGACATTGCAGATGGACTGAGGGTAAGGTTTGTCTGTTTGCAGATGACACCAAGATCTGTAACAGAGTAGATGACCCAGATGGTGTTGGCAGAATGAGAAGAGATCTGGATAAACTAGCAAAATGGTCAGAAAAGTGGCAACTGGAGTTTAACGCAAAGAAGTGCAAGATTCTGCACATAGGAAGAGAAACCCTGATGCCACCTATAGTCTGGGAGGGAGTTTCTGGCAGTCACAAGGAAGAAAGAGACTTGGGTGTCATCTTCACCGATGACCTGAAATCATCCAAACAGACCACTAAAGTAGTAAGTAAGACTAGAGGGATGTTGGGGTGTATTAGTAGGGATATTACAAGTCGGAAGAGGAGTAATAATCCTTCTTTACAAGACACTGGTTAGGCCCCATCTGGAGTACTGGTGCAGTGCTGGAGGACACACCTTCACAAAACTATTAACCAAATTGAGGCAGTCCAGAGAAGGCAGCCAAAATGGTGCAGGGACTGCATCAGAAAACATATGAGGACAGATTAATGGAGCTCAATTTGTGTACCCTAGAGCAAAGGAGGGAGAATGGTGATATGATCAAAACATTCAAACACCTTAAGGGCATTAACAAGGTGAAAGAGTCTAACATGTTTCAATATAAGAAAAATAGCAGGACAAGAGGACACAGCATGAGATTAGAGGAGGCTGATCAAGGGGTAATGTGAGGAAGTTCCTTTTCATAGAAATGGTGGTGGATGCATGGAATGGCCTACCACCTCAGGAAGTGGCGGATATGAATACAGTGCAGGGCTTCAAACAGGCATGGGATACACATAAGACAATACAGATAAGTATGAATAGATAGGCCATTGACAGAGCAAAGGCTGATGGCAAATTCATAGGGCAGAAAAGAAATGGGCAGACTAGATGGGTCTTGTGGTCCTTATCTGTTGTCAACTTCTATGTTTCTCCTCTGTCAGTGTCTTGGCTTTCCTAACAGCCTTCCTGCCTCTCTTAGACATTCAAGTACACCTCCTGTCGTTCTCCCATTGGATCCCTTATACTTTTAAAACTTGCTCTTTTTTGCCCTTTCTGTCTCCCACCTCTTTAGAGAACCATAGTGATTTCTTTCTTCTTTTCCTTTGGCCACTAACCTAATGCATTGGTTACTTACCTCTATAATGGCTCCTTTTAGTCTTCCCACTGTTCCTCCACTCCTTCTATTACCTCTACCTTCTCGGGCTGCTCTTAAACATCCACCCATTTCATTGAATCCGCCTTCTGAAATCTAATACTTTTGGCCTTGTCTGGCTTGGAGTCTCTGTCTCCATGTCAAACCACACATATGATGATTGCTGGATCCCAGTTGCCCTTCCATCTGGATTATTTCGACTCTGTTCTCATTGATCTATACCAGGTCTAGAATCAATGTGTTCCTGGTGGGCTCATTCACCAGCTGCTGCAGTCAGCCCCTGCAGGGATTCCAGGATGGCTGTGCTTCTGGCTGAAGCAGCTGCCTGGGTGGTCCAATCCACATCTGGTATATTGAAATCTCCCATCAACAGGATTTCACCTTAGCTGCCATGTCATGAATTTCCTCTGCTAGTACCATGTCCACTTCTTCCCTCTATGCCTGGGGTCTGTAGATCACCCCTGTGCGTGCTGCTGTGCCATTTCCTGGTTCAAGGGGTGACACACATTGCCTCGGCCTTCCTGTACTTCTGTAGCCCTTATGCCTCTCTGATGTACAGGTCACCCTCTCCTTTTACCTTCCCTGTCCCTTCTAAACAGTCTATAGCCTGGTACATTGATGTCCCAGCTGTGATTAGCAGAATATCATGTCTCTGTTATTGCTATGTCAAGGTCTGCATCTGTCATCATGGCTTCCAGGTCTGGAACCTTATTTCCCAGACTGCAGGCATTTGTGAACATGACCTTCCATGTTTTACTCCCTGCCCTCCCTCTGTTCCTGTTTTCTCTACTTTGCCTCTTCCTCTCACCTTGGTATTTGTGCTCATGTGCTCTTGTCCCCCTTTATCCCCCTTATAAATGTTTCCTGCCTGCCCCTCATTGCCCTTCCGTTGTTCCTGTCATCAACTTGTATTTTGCATATTCTCTCAGGGGTGTGTGTGTTCCTAAGCAACTTTCTCTCCTGGCTTTCCCCCTTGGTGAGTTTAAATGCTCTCTGCGGCATTCCAACGTCTCACTAAGGACTGAGGTCCCATTTCTGGACAGATGCATCTGCCTGGGTTGGGCCCCAGTCCTCTGTGAAATAAATCCTTCCCTTCCACACCAGTCCTTCAACCAGGGTGAAGGTTCAGGTGTGGAGTGCCCTAACCTCCCCATGCTTTGAGAGGTAGCACCTCTGAGAATGAGACATAATGTGTTTTCTGTTTCAGGTCCTCTCCCAGCTTCCTGAAATCCTCCTGGACTCCAGCTAACTCTCTCTTCTCTTCTCTTCTCTTCTCTTCTCTTCTCTTCTCTTCTTCTCTTCTCTTCTCTTCTCTTCTCTCTCTACCCAGGCCATTGATCCCCAGTTGGACAATGACATCCAGCTGCTCTCTCCTGGCTATCACCCTAGCAATCTTATGGATTCACTTCCAATCCTTCCATACAGCGCTTCCTGGGAGGCACTTGACCTCCTCTCCTAGGTGTCCCTAATTTCCCACACCGGCGTACAATAGAGTTCCCCACTGGGAGAAACTTCCCCTCCTCTGGGGTGCCTTTCCTCCCTTCCCTGGGACTCCAGCTTGAAGGTCCTGACCATCATCCTGGTCCCAGCTGTGGGTGCTGTGTGGGGCATTCCCATTCCTCCAAAACAGCATAGGAGTTATTAGCTGGACTAGTTGAGGGATGTGCCTCTGACCCCTCCCACTCTTCCTGAGCCCACTGTGGTCCATTCACCGTTCTTCCTGGGCAGCCTTTGAGGTTGATGTTGTGGACCTGGTGGTCTCTGGGTGGGGTGGATACTGATAGTAACCTGGCCACTTCTGAACGAGACAGACAACCTCTTCCCTCAGCCCAAAGAGGTGCCTAGAGATGAGCGCATCACAGCCTCAGAATGTCTCCCTGAGACTGCTGCTCCACAGCCACCACACTGCACCACTCCTGTCATGTCTGATGTGATCTGGCCTACAATATAATTAGGTATGCCCTCTAGATGAACCCTATGCTCCTCCCTGTCCTCAGTGTGGAACTTTCTATGTGATGTAGGAAGGTGTAACACTATGGGCCCACAGCCTGTAAAGAGGACTAGCCCAGGGGGGAGGGCTAAGGTGGCTGGAGTACCCCTGGCTGTGTCCAGAAACAATCAGCTGAGGACTCCTTTACCCTATGTTCACAGAGGACAAGCCCCAATGATAAAAAAAATATCCCCAAAATCCATTGAAATATGAGACCTGCATTTTAAGTAACAGACTCAAACAAGTACAAACAGTTACAAGCTTACCAGCAACAATCCTTCACTCCTGCCCTCCAGAAACTTAGCAGCAACAGAAGGTAAATCTACCTGAGCCAAACTCAGTCTGCTTCAGCTCTGCTACTATGTGACAGAACCCACTGGTATTTAAAACACAATTAGCTGTAAATTGATCCTAGCTGAGGGAATACACAGAAACTTCCAGAAGGTTTCTACCCTTGCAAGTATTTATTGTGAAAGAGCAGTCACTTCAATCCACTTATTAAAATTAGACAAAAAGCAGAAATATTGACAGTTGTTCCTTTTCTAAATCTGAAGATAGAGAGGTAATTTGTTTCATGCTTGTGCATGATAATTTTCAGTGTTTGTTAGGAGAACTGCTAGAAAGTTTTTTCCCAAAGTGAAAAAATAAAATAGTCGGTACTAGGCCAGGCCTGTTTCTGCTCTGCAAGCAAGAATCAGGCACAGTTTGGTACAAATCCTCCATATTTTGTCATAATTATAAAGGAGATCTCATAATATGTAGTAGCATAGAGAGGCCACTCACTCAGTCAGTCAACAGTTGCAGTTTGCAGAAAGCTGAAAAATATAGATAATTTCCAATATCACGTTATTAATTTTTGAGTTCACGCAGGCACTATGAACTCCCTGGGATAGTGACTTTTGAGGGTGTGACAATGTCTGTCCAATGCATAGTGCTCTGCAAGGGCTCGACAATAATACACCAATCATCAGCCAGGCTGCTCCTGATGCTGTTTTGCCTGAAGTGGTCTGGACTTTGAAAAGAAAAGCTGCACCAATCATGTGGCGGCTTTTTCCTTTTGTCTGCAGGTCACAGCTCAGCAAACAGCCGTTCATGTCACAATCAGCCTGGCTGACATCTCTGCCCCCGCCACCCCACCAGTCCCTTCCTGGAAGGTGGGAGGAGGCGCTTCCTCGCCTGCCTTCCACGTCCGCTGTCTCCATTTGCTTATTTTCTCCCCACCACGTGCGGAGTAGGCCACAGTCAAAGACTGGCACAGGCTGGGAGTATTCAGTGCCTGAAGGCACTTTTATTCTAAGCGCAATCACGCTTAGTGGATCCCCCGCCTGCTGACATCGGGTGCTCAATCCCTGTGTCAGCATATATCTCCTCTCCCTTATTGTGGCACACTGTGAGCCCACCCAGTGAGCCAAAAACTACTCTGATGTTCCAACACCGGAATGCCCACCTCTGGGGGCCCAATCCCCAGGTCGGCATTGATCCTCCCAGTACTCTGGCACACTGAAGCCCACCCCAGTGTACTGAAATCCATAAATAGTTTATCTGTAAAAAGAAAAAGACCCACGACGCCCTTTTTAAACTGAAAATGAAAACGCCCCTTGTCGCTCCCAATGGCCCCCTCCTCCAACCCACACTTTTCTTCTGTGCACCCCACCTCCCCACACCTCCTCCACCCATACTTACCTTCAGAGGTCGGGAGCAGCAATCTTCTGTGGACCAGGAACACATCTGCACTCTTCAAAAGCCAATTACAAACTGAAGAAAATCACGGTAAGCCCCATAATGGCAATCAGTGGGGGTTTCAACCTAGGTTGATATCTCAGCCACTTTTGGAGTTTGGCCCAAAATTTTCAACATGGGGTTCTTAGGACCTCACCTCATGAACAGAGTCACTGTCATTTAATTTCTCAGTCCCAAAGGTGATTTTGTGGTCACTGCATGGAATCACCTTTTGGGGCCAATTAACTAAATGACAGTGCCACTTTGATGAGGTGGGGTCCCAAAAAGCCCTTGTTGCAAATTTGGTGAAAAATTCCAAAATGACTGTGTTATGAGCACCATTGTGCAGTTTCTAAGCAAGCTGGTAATATCACCAGTTTTAGAGATTTTCACTCCAAATTTCCAACATTGCCATTTTTACACCCTCATGAACAGTACAGCTGTCATTTTTGCATCCTTCCAGAAATGTGTTTTTGCACCTGTAGCACAGAATGGCACGGTCACTATGTGAAATCAACATTTAGGACAGTGTAACACAATTCCAGTACCATTGTTCATGAGGGAGGGCCCAAGAAGGCTATGCTGAAAACTTGGTGAAACATTCAAAAAATGATCATGTATGGGCGGCATTGCACAGTTTCTAGGCACACTTGTAACTTTGCCACTTTTTTCATATTTTCACCCAGAATTTCGGCAATGCCATTCTTTACATCTCCTCGTGACCATTATTGCTGTAATTTTTCATATCCTGCCCAAAATGTGTTTTCGCACCTGTGGCACTGAATGGTACACTCACTGTTCGAAATCACCTTTGGGACTGAGTAACAAAATGATACTGCCACTGTTCATGAGGTGGGGTCCCAAAAGCTCATGTTGAAAATTTGGAGCAAAATACCAACAAATGCCTGGGGCATTAGGGCTTCCAACTATAACACCCACTCTGTACAAACTGGACAGGCATCGGGTGTGTGACTTAGTCAATGGCATAATACTCACCCCATTCCTGCCCCCACCCCCACCCTGCAGCCACTGACAGGCATCAAGGTGTGCCATTGGGTCTTCATCCATAATGTTCACCCATTATCCTACACTGCAGTCATCTCAGCTTATTTTTTTTTATGGAATGGGGTTGGTGGGCGAAGACCTCAAGGCGCACTGCAACAGTGTCGGTGTCTGCAGGATGGGGTGAAGTGGAATGGTGTGACTGTTGCCGACAACTACAAAGGCACATCCCAACACCTGACAGTCTCTGCAGGGTGGGGTGGGCTTGGTGTTACTCAATACTTCACTGCCATTCCCATATGCATCTCCTACACTACCAATGCCAATGCCAGTAAGCAAACATTCAGCATTGACAAATGCTTGTTTTTCTAATGGAGTAAACCAGTGCTGGAAGAACATAAGAAATTTAGGTTATGATTGCTGCCTTTAAAATGCAAGGCAGGGAATATACACAGAAAAATATGGGAGGTATGTACAACAGTAATACCAACAATGAACTTTCGCATTGACAAATGCTTGTTTTCCATTAAAACCACACATACTGAACCAATGTTCCACAGATAGGGTTTGTTTAAAGGAGTGTTTTAACTGTTGAATCAAATTGCTATCCCATTTTTTTTGCAATTATTTATCACATAAATAAAAAGATGCCTGCTTTTATGGCTCTTTTAAATCATTCATTTAATTTCCAAGGAGGTCCCAAGGGCGAGGCCTCACAGAACATTTTTTATAAATTGCCATGTTTTTCTCCTTGAAGGGATCTGCAACCCACTAGGAGACCAACACGGCGCTGTCAGAATGTTTTGGTTGTGTGGTTACCCTGATGGGGCTGGTTCAGAAGCATGGCTGGGGTGGCACTGTGTGCTGCAACAGGCCTGACTAAAACATAGAAACATAGAATTTGATGGCAGATGAGGACCACTTGGCCCAACCAGGTTGACCATTTTTCCTGCCTATCATATCCTGTCACTGCAGACCCTATTGGATCTCCAGCTTCCCCCTGCTGCCCAACTAAGATTCCTCTATACTTATCCCATGCATGCTTGAAGCCGCCACTGCTTTTGCCCTTACCATCTCCACTGGAAGACTGTTCCAGTTATCCACCACTCTTTCAGTGAAATAGTGCTTCTCACATCTCTCCTAAATGTTCCCTTCCATCTTCATTGCATAACAAAAAACAAAACCTTTGTCTCAGTGATGACTCATAGGATCCGAACTGGGTATATTCCATGATCTCTCTGATTGCAGAGCAGGGTATGACCTTGTCTGTCCTGAGGGACGTCCCTATGTAATTACAGGGTATATGCCTAGTGGAGAAATCATGGAGGGAAATGTTTGCTTTCTTAAATGAAAAGAAAGCACCAGCCTCAGACATTACAGTACCATCAGTACCGTTAACTAATCTGATGAACCAAGTTTCTGAATGGACTTTCATCACTAAGGGGCCAGGCAGGGGAGAGAGGATTGCACATCCCATAGATGGCTCTCTTCTTAAGAGTGGCTGCACAGACAGTGTCCATTATCAGATGACGTGAGTGATGACATGCTAGTGCCAGACAAACCAGCTGATTGATCAGGTGATGATTAGCAGACAGTTCACAGCATGTAACGGGTACAGAGGAGCCTGCAATGTCTGCTGTACAGAGGTTGCAGAGTATGGTATAAATGGGATTTTTAACATTTCAGGCATAGCTTTTGGCTTTTGGAAAGGTAGATCTGTCCATTATAAGTGAGTGTCTGTTATAACAGTATCCGCTGTAAGGTGGATTGGACTGTAATTGCAAACATGAAACTGATACCTTGTAGTAAAATGATGAGAGCAGTTAAAACCCCTTTAGCATGCTGTATTAGCAAAGTGTTGGGGCTGTGGAAAGCAAGAAGATTTTGAGAATGCTGTTCTTGTGGGCTTTATGCAAAAGCAGAGTAGTGAGTGGTGCACTGTGCATTGCACCTGGTTTCACAATCTTGTTGTTATAAAGTCATAAAGATAAGAAGCCAGCAGCCACTGGATCTTGACTTACCTTGGGGCTATTAGAGCTGTGATTTTGTTCAGCATCCTTGCTGTTTCTAACATACATAACAATGACATGTATTAAAACAACAGGAGAAGTTATATCTTGATTAGAAAAGTTAATGTATTTATATTATGATGAAGGTGCGTGCATTAAGCACTGCAGGAAGACAGTGGAGGGATATGCAGGTTAACTTTACAGAGAAAAACAGCAAAAGCAGACTTGAGAGCTATATTTCAATTTCATGGGAGTAATTCATATTTGTACCAGGTAATGGCAAGTAAAGCTTGATGAAAACTACTGGACATGTTCAGTGTCTAGCACTGAATGATGGGACTTAACACCACCAGCTGCGCTAAACATCCTCTTGGATGGCACACTTGTAGGGAGGCAGCCGTGTTTCTCCAGCCAGTTGGGTCAAGTGAGAGGATGAATGAATCTTATGTACCCAATAGCCCAATGGATCAACCTGAAATGGCTCAAGAGACTCCAAAAATAGCTATTCAAGATATTTTCCACAGAAAAGGCTGTAACTGTGTCCTCTTCTGTTGCTTTTGATATAAGGATGTGCTGGTCAGTGCCCACTCAGTCTCACCAGTGCTGCTATCAGTAGCAGGTATTTCTTTCCCAAGTCCACCAGTGGAACCAGACATGTCTGATGGCATTCTCTCTAACAACACCTTCTTTATCAGCCACTGATGTCTGCTCCAGTCACCACATGCAACCAGCCAGCTCATCACATACTTATTGTCGAAAATTATTCACCCTGTGGCTATCCATAGCCCTGTGAGAAATTTCACATTTGAACACAGGGGTCCAAAATGGTTGCAAAATGTAACTGTGAGTATTCAGAATTTAGGATCATAGAATCATAGACATGTGATAGTAGAAAATGACCCTCTTGGTCCATCTAGTCTGCCATTTATCCCCTCTCTATTGCCACCCTCTCCCAGAGATCCCCTGTCTGCCCCCTGGTCAACCCCTTGTGTCTGTCCCATGCCTTCTTGAATCTCTCTACTGTTTTGACCTCTACCACCTCTTCTGGCAGACTGTTCCAGGCTTCCCCACCCTCTCAGTGAAGTAACGCCTTACATTCCCCCAAACCTTCCTCCCTCCACCCTTAGACCATGACCTCTAGTCCTAGCACCTTTCCTGTGAATAAACTCTACTTTATTAATCCCCTATATACTTAAACATTTTGTCATGTCCTCCTTCTCCCTTCTGGTCTTCAGCAGGTACAAATCCATCTCCCTCAACCTCTCCTTATAGGTCTTCCGATTCAACCTATGCATCATTGCAGTGACCCTTCTCTGTACCCTTTCAATCCTATCTATGTCCTTGCAGGTGATATCTCCAGAACTGAACCTCATACTCCAGGTGAGGCCTTACCATGGATTTTAAAGCAGCATCAGCACCTCCCTCCTTCTGCTCATTATACCTCTCCCATACATGCCAGCATTCTATTCACTTTGCCCACTGCCTTGCTACATTGGGTTTCCACCTTAAGGCTGTCTGTAATTATGATCCCCAGATCCCTCTCCTTTGCAGTTGCCTTCATTTCATCCCCCAAGTGTACTTTGCTTGTGGGTTATTCTGTCCCATGTGCATTACTGTGCATTTTTGGCATTGAATTTCAGCTGCCATGCTTCCGACCACCCCTCCAGCAACCTTAGATCTTCCTCATAGCTTGCATTCCCTCTGGGGTGTCTACCTTATTGCAGATCTTCATATCATCTGCAAATAGGCAGACCTTCTCCTGCAGCCCTCTGCTATGTCGCTGATAAAGATGTTAAACAGGATGGGCCCCAGCACCGATCCCTGAGAGACCCCACTTGTCACCCCTTACCCCTGGAATGTACCCCATTTACCACCACCTCTGACTTCTACCCATCAGCCAGTTCTCCACTACCTTGTTATTTTCTGTCCCACCACCAAACTTTCCAGCTTATTTACCAGCCTTCTGTGGGGAATATAGACGCATTATACTCAACTCTCCCTGATTTTCAGGGACGCCCTGATTTTGCTCTCAGAATTTTCCCTCTGTCCTCTTGTAAAATTTGTGTTTTGTGACAGAACACTGGAGATTAAAACCACAAAATAATATCAAACATTAAAATAACATACTTGTTCTTCTTCAGAAAATGCATCTTAACACAAATCACTTTATTCTGTCAGCTTTCTGAGTGAATAGCACCAGTTTTAAGATGTGTCCCTGATTTGGGTCTTGTCCTGATTTTTTAAGCCTTGTCCTGATTCATGAGTCAAGAGATTGAGAGGTATGGTTGAAGGTCTTCCCAAAGTCCAGATAGACAATGTCCACTGCCCCGATCAATCGCCTCCTCACCCAATCAAAGAACTCGATCAGGTTTGTCTGGCATGAACTCCTTGTGTGAAGCCATGCTGATGGACGTCCTGCAGCCCACTTTTCTCCAAGTAGTTGACCACCTTTCTTTTAATATCACCTCCATCACCTTACCCACCACTGAGGTGAAGCTGACCAGGTGATAATTGCTCACCTTCTCCATGCTGCCACTCTTGTGAAGCGGCACCATGTCTGCCCTATTCCAGTCTTTGGCACCCACCCTGTATCCAGGGACAAGTTAAACAACCTGACTATGGGTGTTGGGCATTCCTCCCTTAACTCCTGCTGCACTCCTACGATGCAGGGCATCTGGACCCAAAGCCTTGTCTACCCTTAACCTACTTTAATTCCATTCTGACCCTGTCCTCACTAATCAGACCAAGAGCTACCCTTATGTCATCCCTTCCCTCTCCTGAACACTGGTCCCCTTCCATCTCCTTCCACCGTGAAGACCGAGCAGAAGTACCTATTAAGTACCTCTGCCTTCTCAAGTCCCTTCCACTTGTATTCCCTCTTCACCCTTAATATCCCTGCCTTGCTTTCTCTCTCCTCTCCTACATACTGAAAAACAGTTTTATCACCCTTTGGCCTGTTTGCAGTTCTCTCTCCGTTACTGCTTTCACCTGCCTAATCTTCTGCCCGCCACCCTCAGCTTCGCCCTGTAAGTTTCCATTTCTTCATTCCATGTGACCTCTTATATGCTCAGATTTCCTTTTCTCTCCCTATTGGCCCTCACTTCCCTGGTGAACCTTTCATCTTCTGCTCTTCCTCGTCTTCTTAATGCAGATTTCCATGGCCTTTAGTAATTCCTCTTAACTGAATTCCTACAATTCTTCCACTTCCCTATTTTCTCCTTCCCTCCATTTCTTTTCTGAAAATCTCCCTCATTCTGGGAAAATTCACCTCCAAGTCCAGGACCTCTGTGATGGTTTGACTCACTTTGTTTCCCATACTAACCCTGAAGCTCACTGTATTATGGTTGCTTACACCGAGGCTGACCCTACTCCAATTCCTTCCACACTGTCCCCATTGGTGAAGACCACATCGAGCATGCTGCCATCCCTAGTGGGCTCCTAACCAGCTCCTGGATGGACTTGAGGATCTCCCTGCTCTTGGAATGACTCAGCAGATGGGATATCCCAGTCCATATCTGGGAGGTTTAGTCACCCACCAGCAGAATCTCCTCTTGAGTGCCATCTGTTGAACTACCTGCAACATCTGCCTATCCACTTCCTCCCCTGCATTGGAAGTATGTAAGCCACTCCCAGCCTTATTGATGCCCCAGACCACTTTTCTAATGAGGTCCACAAGATTTCTGCCTCCTCTTGCTCCTCCTGCCCTTCTGTCACTTTAATGTCCTCCTGATGTACAGCACAATCCCCCTTTCTGCCAGCCCTGTCCTTCCAGAAAAAGCCTGTACCCCAGGATACGTACTTCTCAGGTCTGGTGTTCAGACCACCAGGTCTCCATTATGGCTACAATAACCAGGCCCTCTCCCACCATCATGGCCTCTAAGTCCACCATTTTGTTCCCCAAGCTTCTGGCAATAGCAGAAAGTCCTTTCCACCATATACTCCCTCCTGCCATCTCTCCCTTTCATGCCTGTTCCTTCCCTGCTCCCTTTGTGGGGGAGTGCTAGCTAGTCCATTCCCTCTTGTTGTTAAACTGTCCCCTTCCTAGCCTTGTACTCCCCCAAGCAATTTAAATCCTCCTTAAGACCTTATCAATATATACTTGTAGACCCCCTCAGCACTGTTGCTCCCTCTCACTTAGATGCAGTCTATCTTTCTAGTATAAGTCCTCATTCTCCCTGTGTCCCCCACTCCCTATACAGGTGAACCCTTTCTTCCGCACCATTCCCTGAGCCATTCATTGAATTCCTAATTCTTTTCTGCCTAAGCATGTGGCACAGAGCACTGGCAAGACATCTGAGAATGCCAAGGATCTTGCCTTTCCATGCATCTCTTTGCCAGTGCCTAAACCTCCTCTGGACCTCCTCCACTTCACTACTCACCAGATCATTCATCCCCAAATGAATGATTAGGTGTGATTTCTCCACCACTCTTGTACACTCCTGAATTTTGCATTACCCTCGCAGCCCATCCCTGGCTCACAAAAGACTGACCTTTGCCTGTATGTAGACCCTCCTGATCCAATGTATCCCTTAATGATGGAATCTCTGAATACCATGGCATTCTTCACCTCCATAGCAAATGGATCTTATCTTGTTCCTGATGGACACCTCCTTGTCCCATTCTTCCTAATTGTACCCCCAGATCTGAACTGCCTACTTTTCCCCAATGGTTCCCCTCAATTCCCCAACTGTTCTCCCTGGGAAAAAGATTCCAGCCTCTTATCTGCTGACCTTCCCACCTCCCTCCTCTGTTCTCCTAGTTCTACCTCCCTGGTCTTCTCTATTTTCCTGCTCCTTGAATGCTTCTTATCTCCTGTGTTACCCCTTCACCTTCTCCCTCCCTGCCTCCCTGCTCCCTTGTACCTGCTGTGCCCTTCCTTGTTCATTCTCTCCCCTGCATCTTCTTCCACTGTTCTTCTATCCCTTCCCCATCTCTCCCGCCAAACCTTTTTCACTGGCTGCCATCTTACCCATGCCACTCTCCTCCTTTCACCTCTGCCCATCCCCTGCCCTGGCCCATCCTTGATTCTCTCTCCAAAACATCCTTCTCCATCCTATCTGACAAAGGTATGACTCTGTTGGACATCATAATGCCCCCCAGTGGATACTTCCTTCCCCTGAAGCTGAGGTCGTTCCTTCCTGAACCCTGGAGTCTCTTCCCCATTCTCCTCACCTCCTACCATCCGTTGCTTCCACCACACAGCTTGGTCTGGTTCCTTCCTCCTGACTTTGCCTGTCTTGCTCTTTTTCTCCATGCTAACCGCTGTTTTCTTCCATCCCCCTATCCATTTCTGCAGCCCCTCATCCCCTGCTGCCATTGTAGTCACCCCACCCCTCTACCTTTCCACTTCCTCACCATTTCCTTTAGATTTTTTATTACCATTTCTATTTGCCCCAATCTGATGAGTTTCGCAACTCCTGTCCTCCACAGTGTTTCCAGGAACACCACTGCCCCCAACCACTGTACTTCTACCATTCTGCATGTTCTCCTGTTTACCTCTGGAACTCCCCATCCCATCCGAAGAGACCTGTGCCTCTGCCATCCCAGCTTACTGTATAATAATGAATTTCTCTGCTTACACTCTTCCTCCATGCCTTCCTAGTGCAGTCCTCAGTAATTCCTTGCTCTCTCTCTTAAGGCACAGTGACTCAGTATTCCTTGTATCCCACTCCTTTAAGACGCAATAATCCTCTAGCGCAAGTATATTTATGGTTCAAAACTTCTTCTGTTTCCCATTTAGTTGCTGTATGTGTTAATACCTGGCATTAGCCCCTACTTCTCATATTAATTTAGCATTTACTTTACCCTTCAGTTCCCTTGCAACAGTCCTCATGTAATCATTGCCCTCTCAAGTATGAGCTGAGTTATTTTAGCTCCTCAGATCACTTAATAACCCCTCTTGTATTTACAAATTTGTTCCTTTGAAAATAAAAGATAAACAGTCACTTTTCTCAGTTTTGCACCCTCCTGTTTTCTTTTCCTGCACCACACCCCTTTAGTTAAAAGTTTGTCCCATTAAAGAATAAAAGATAAAAGTCACTTTTCTCTGCTTCGCCATCTTGCAGTTAAAGATTTGTCCCTCCATTATAAGATGAAAGTCACTACTATTGGAGTTAAGTAGTTTTATTGATCGGTCAAAGACCTTTACAATTTTAAAATGTATTAATACATAGCACAACATAAATATGACACAGTTGTTAGAAAGTACAAAATAAAATTTCCTTAAAACAAGAGCAGTTGGTGCTGTGGCAGTCCCAGAAATCTGTACTGACATGAATACAGCCAGGGTTTAGGAAATTCTGATATGGGGTCCCAATACCTTTTGGCACCACAGAGCCAACCTTGAGATGTGTGGTTTTGATGATCAGCTAGCAGTATATCCTAGAGGTTAAAACAATCCTGAAGATGGATTATTTTTACTAACAGTTTGAAATGTAAAGGCGATTACTCACTAGTTTCAATGCACATACCAAACAATTATAGATGTAGAAAATGTTGTAATGACACTTTAAAACACACTTAATAAAACAGTCAATTTCCAATTTAACCTGTTGGATTAGATACAGTCAAAGGAGCACCTAGACCCTCGGTAACATCATTTCCTGTCAGGAGCCCAAAACATATGACTGCAAATACTCACAGATAAACACACTGGCTCAAACAAATTAGCTTTTTATGGCTTAGATCATTAAGAATCCTGTTGATGACATCAACTGTCATCAACAGGATTTCTTAATATTGGCCCCAGATCAGAACCCATGGTACCTCACTTGTAACAGAACCTTTTCAGATAAATGACCTTTAACACTCACTATCTGAGTTCTATTATTAAGCTAGGAGTCTACCCACAGTATAACTTTTGGGTGTATTTCCAAACTTATTAAACACTGTATGAGCTGTTCATGTGGCACTGAATCAAACACCTTATAATAACTCAAAATAAATTATGTCCACTGGCAGCCCTTTATCAAAGGCACTGCTGGCTGTCTCAAAGACCTGTGTTATGTTCATCAGACACGATCTACCAGGGATGAAACCATGTTGGCATATGTCAATTAATCCTTGATTGTGTATATGCAATTCGATGATTTCCCAAATGAAACCTTCCATTAACTTTTCCAAGATGGATGTCAGGCTTATGGGCCTGTAGTTCAGTACCTCCTGCCTATCACCCTTTTAAAAAGATGGGGTCACAGTCTTTCCTTTCATGCTGATACCATCATTCCCTGTTTCAGTGAGGTGTTTAATAATTCAGCCAGTGGTCCTATCAATTCATCTGCCAACTCCTTGAACAGAATAGGCTGGTTTCTGTTTGATCTTGACAATTTATCCACCTTCAGTTGTTTTAATTTGTACATAACTTCTCTTTTGTTCTATATTCAGATTTGGGACTGGTATCATATGTAATATTATTATTTATTATAGGTTTAAAGATAGTGAGAAAATATTGTTAAACTTTTTGCAATTATTTTCATCATTTATCAACTGTCCTCCTACATATATTTTACCTGTTGTTTTTGTCCACCTCTTAAACTGCTTATGTAATTAAAAAAATGTTTTTGTTGTCCTGAACTGTTGTTGGTATGTGTTTTTCCATGTTAACCTTTACATTGTTTAATCATTCTTTATTTTTATTTTGCCTTTTTTATTTTTATTAGCCCAAACTTTATATGTTGACCAGTTTTCTGGAGTCAGGTTTTCTTGTATTCTATCTATGCCTTCCTCTTTCTCTTTATACTCCTGTTGATTTGTTTTGAAAACCATTTAGGGATTCTTGCCAAACTAGAATATTTCTTAATAACTGAGAGTAGGGAAACGCTGAACAAATCCATTTTCCAGTCCCAAGATCTAATATATTTATTCATATCTGTGTAGATAGCTTTATTCTAATATTTAATATGAGTAATGCCTCCATGTGCAGTATTATCCCACAAAATATTGTTTTTAACATATTCTGGTCATTGTTCCCAAGTGATTTGTCGACTACAATGCTATGAAGTTCTTTATCAAGGTTTGCAAGGATCAAATCAGTATACCAATTCCCTCATGGCAATTGGACTCTTTGCTCTAGATTTTTCTCCTAAAGGCTTTCAATAAATCTGTCTTCTATGTAACTTGTCCCTGTCATAGTTTAGCAATACATTTTTGAAAATTGGAATCTCCCAGGAGTAAGTAATCTCCTTGGATATTAACTGAGTTGATGTTTTCCAAAATATCATGGTGTCTGCTGCTTGATTTAGTTAGGCGGTCTGTGACATAGGCCAATTATTAGTTTTTATTGTTAAAGTTTAATTGAATCCACATACTTTCTCCACATTCTTTACTGTGCTTCATAAGAGGTTTTCTGATTTAATGTGTTCTTTATATTCAGTGCAATACCTCCACCCCATCTGCTGCTATGGTCTCTGTTAAATAATTGGTGACCAGCTATGTTTTTCCCCAGTCATCATTTGTAAACTAAGTTTCGTAATGGCACATATGTTAATGTTACCATTGTACAGAATGGGCGGATATTCAAACTGCTCCCAAAAAGTGCGCAGCAGGAGCAAGCAACAAGTCAGTTCGCGCATATGCGCAACATACGCCGATATTCAAACATGGAGCAAGACAAATTGCGCAAGCAGCCAGTGTCTGAATATCGCACAACCGCGCCATAGCACAACCAGGGAGGGAAGCTGAGCAGACATGATGCACCATAGCTCTAATCAGGAAGGGGAAGCTGAGCAGAAATGATGCACCATAGCGCAACAAGGCTAGCCCAGCTGAGCAGTCCAGAGGTGCCATAGCCAAGCAGAGCCCCCCAGCAGAGCAATGGAACTGCAAAACCAGGGAGGCAGGGCTGGGCCCACCACCAGCCATGCCACACATGGGCACAGGAACACACTGCAGAACCAACAATACACCTGCACACCCCAAGTACAGCATCACTGGGGAGGGATGGATGATCCACCGCCCATGGGAACAAACAAGCCAACAAAGCACAGCAGGGCCATGTCGCCCAGCACACCCACTGGCAGGTTGAGACTGCCACACACAGGGGTCGACAACCACAGTGCACATCAGCCCCCCTTCTGTACAGCACACCCTGCACTGTGACCCCAAGACACCACCCATGTGCAGTGACTGTCACTGCAGTAAACACCATGCAACCCTGGCACACTGCAACCTCATGTAGCACAGAACCATACAAGCCACACTCCACCCTGGGCACCCAGCAGTGGGCGGCAGCAGATGGCAAGACTGACTGAAAGGCACTCCCACACTGGAGACACCTCCCCATGCACACACACACATACCCAGGACCATACCACCCAGATGCCATGCACAGCACTGCTACTGAGCAACCATAGCCATTGCAAATCAGAGACCACCACAGAATTCATAACAAAATATATATATATTCAAAAGATATGTACAACACCAACAACATCTATATACATATGTACAAGACAAGGGGGGTGGGAGTACAAGGTAGGGGTGGGTAAAGGTAGGGGTGAACAACTGGGAGAGGGAAGGCAGGGTGGAGGGCTGGGTGAAGTGGGAGGGAAGTGCATTCAGCGCCTGGCAGGCTGGTCCCCTGCTGCCTGTTGATCCTCCCAGTTCCTCCGCGGTCGCCTGACCCCATGGCGCTGCATGTCTCTCAGGAGGTCATGTGTAGCGAATGACACTTCAGCGCCAGCTGCTGGAGGGCACAGTCCATCCGCCGAGGATGCTGAGACCTAGGAAAGGGAACACAGTCAATGGCTGTGACTGTCCACAACCCTGAACACCACCCACCCTGCAAGGCATATAGCCTAGTGCCCCGCACCTGTGATGGTATGCACCCACCCACAGTGACCATGCACATGACACACCCAACCAGGCAGCACCAGCTATGTGCACCACTGCACACACACACTGCCCATGTCCATCACAGCACAAACAAGGCTGTCAAGGACGTGGCAATGTGGTGAGATGCCAGTTCCACAGTCATGTGCCCAGTGCATGGCTGGACCACCAGCAACGACACACAGACGTGCAGTGACATTGACAGTGATGACTGTCACCTGTGTCATGCATGGTTGTGTTGTCCATGGCTGGTGTTCATGCCCACCCTCCAGCATGCACTAGCATCCATGATGTAATGACACTCACACTCATTAAGCAGCTGTGGCTGCTGCTGCTCCTGCTGCTGCTGTGGCCCACCCATCACGCCTCCTCGCTGCCACCTGAGCCCCGCCACGGCCCTCCTCAGCCTGGGCCTGCATCCTTCCGCCAGGCCTGTGGGTGACAATGGTTGAGAAAACATCAGTGTGACCCCAAAGCAGACTGCCCCTGCCCCAGTGAGTGTGCCTGCCCACACAGCCAGACCCATGCATCTCACACCTGCACACACTGACACAGCCAACCATGGCAGACCCATCCCCATGCACTGCCACCAATACACAGTCACACCCCTACGAAGAATACAGGTGCATAGATGGTACACCCACCTGGCCTAGGCACAACGCCCTCCTGGCACGTGACCTGAGGCATTGCAGCACATCCGCCCCTCCTGCGGAGGTCCCTGTACCTGTGCCTGCACTGTTCAGCAGACCGGCACCGTCCTGTGACCCTCTCCAGTTCAGTGGCCACCTGCAGCACACATGGGTGCGGGCCATGGTGAGGGGCTGATCCTCAAACAGTGCCCCAAAGTGAGGCTCAACCACTGCCACCAGGTTGGCCACCTCCAACTGACTCCATTGGGGAGCTCTCTCCGTGCCATAACTGTGGTAGTAGAGCAGGCAATATGGTGCCCCACAGCATGGCAACCCACGTGGAAATGTTGTGCAATAGACCACCATAGGTTCCAATCGCGATTGTTCGTATAGCTTGCCGAAACCACATAGCGCTGTCACCAAACAGCGCAACAGAGCCATACACATGGCAGCCGAACAGCGCCAGGGGCAAGGTTGGACACCAGGTCAGGGTCTGTGACGCAAGGCCACGCACAGCGCCATCGGACATTCACGCATCCCGCGTGATCGGACACCGCGCGCTAGTGCCACAGCGCCATGTGGTGACCAGTGCTGTAGCGCCACTGGCACAATGGTGGCTATGGCCTGAATTGCCGATCGCGAGACAGCACGCCATCAGCACGGCAGACGCCCGCGTAGTTACTTGGGCATGTGCAATGCAGTGTACCACACAGTCACAGAAATGCGCCATTGGCTCAGCTGCTCAAATGACAGTAAAGCACAACGGCGCCGATATTCAGCCCGACACATGCAAATCATCTGATCAGCCATTCAAAGGCGCAGTGGCACAATATGCATCTCATTACAGTTGCTCCACTCCTAATTTGCATGCATTGCGCTATAAATATGCGACATTGGGCTTGCTGGCCAGATTCGGTTACTGCAGGTGAGAGGTGGGTTGCATGCTGTGTGATGTTCTGACAATGGTCATGGGATAATGCTGTAGACTGCACAGTGACAGGTGTCCACTTCCACCCATACAGATTGACATGACCGAGCAGAGCCAAGGTGAGGGTGAGGATGGTGGGCGGAGGAGGAGGCCCAACTTCACCACGGCGGAGACAGAGGCCCTCTTCCAGGCCTACCTGGAGGAGGAGCCACTACTGAGTGGACGGCGGGCACCCTCAGGCCCGTGGCTGCATGGGAGGGGTAGCTCGGTAGCTAACCTGCACGGAAGCTACCAGCGCCCGTCAGGAATGCAAAAGAAGATGGGGACAGACTGCAGGAGGGTGAAGGAGAAGGTGGCACCCGCAGGGCGGCACATGCTGGCACAGACGGGGTCAGCCAGTGGTGGTGGAGCTGATCCCGGCTGAGGACCGACTGGCTGCATCAATGCAGTGGAGTGCTATTGAGGTGTACCAGGAGGTGGATTCCAGACAGGTGGAAGCCCATCACTGCACGGTATGACATGGTGGTGGTGTTGGGGAAGGTTGTTCACATGCACTCACATGTCCTCACTTTCTGTTACAGATCCTGTTCATCTTCAGGGATGGTGGTGGTGGGTCCAGGCAGTGAGGAAGACCTGCTGGACATGGAGGAGGGTCCATCCACCTCTGTCACCAGCCAGCATGCACTGCACCAGCATGCACACGGGCTGCCAACTCTGGTGTCAGTGAGTCGGTGTGGGGATGCACAGCATGTGTTCAGCAGTCTGGCATGCAAGCATGCCAGCACACTGTGACTGTGGCTGTAGCACGCACTGCACCATTGATGATGCAAGGACTGCAATGGGCAGTGACATGTGTGTGTCCCATGACGGACACACAGCAGGCCAGCACGTGCCCTGGGCCTAGCTGGTTCCAATGTGTGTGCCAGCATGTCAGCACAGTCCCAGGCTGTGCCTGTCATCACCGGTGGGGCAGCACCGGTGGCTGTGCAGGTGTCTGGCACTGTTGTGGCCACAGCAGTGGAATGAGTGATCCCTGGGCACAGCGGTTGGAGGGGCAGCAGCAGCAGTCACCCACCAGGTCTGGGGTACAGTGTCCAGTGGTGGCACATGCCCACCGCCCTTTGATATGCCCATTCCTGGTCCTGGTGAACAGCACCTACCCTCAAGGGGTGTTGAGCATCAGGACCTTCCATACCCTGGGGACAGGATGCCATTGTGGCAGAGTACCCATTTGAAGAGCACACCCACCTGCTGTGGGAATCAGCACAGCAGCAAGGTGGGTTGCAACGTCTGTGGAGGCACAGCAAGGACTGTGCTCTGAACCTTGCAGAGATGGTCCATATGTGGATGGATGTGACCGCTGCCATTGACAGGCAGACCCAGGCATTGGTCACTGTCGTGGCTGCATTGGGCACACAAGCAGGTGCCCCTGCACCACGCACCCCACACAGTACACTCTCCACTCTCCATTCCCAGCGTCGTGCGACACCAAGCCTGTCGATGCTGGGTTCTGCTGGGCATCCCGAGCACCCCTGGTGCAGGTATGTTTGCATACTACAGACCCCAGTGTGGACAAGGTCGCGATTGCAGTGGGACCCCTGGTGATCCATCGTGCCACCCCATGTGGCCCCTGCTCAGCCTGCCAGTGCTGTTGGGTCATGGTGGGCCGCCCACACATCTGCGGTGGCCATGGAACAGTGCAACATGACTGACCTGTCTCCCAGTGCAGGCCCTGTCTGGTGCTGCCCTGTGCACTGTGCGTCATGGTGGGCAGTGCACTGGTGGGTGCCCTGCACATCACGCTGACATCTGGACCACCTGCACACCATTCTGACTGCTGTCCACAGGTGCGTGTGCATGATGATGCCTGCATTGTACTGTACACCAAGGTGCAAGGGTGCCCAGCATCTGACACACGTACTTGGACAGTACAGGTGGTGGGTGTGGTCTGTGGATCTGTGTGTTTGCCATGTCTGTTCCTGCTCTGCTGTGCACCTGCCCATGTATGCTTTGTGCCTGGTGCGTGTGTGTGTGTGTGTCCATATGACTGTTCACCCCTCCCTGATGGTGTGTTTGTGTGCCTGGTCCCTTCCACTCCCTTGCCTCATGCACCCTGTTGTGTTACTCTGTGGGCCTGTGGGTTTGCGCCAGGACAGTGTTGGTTACGCCGGTCCCTTGACTTACCTGTGTCATGTGAAATGTCTCCTCTGTGATGGTGTTCTGGTGCAGCTGGGCCTGCCAGATCAGTCGGGGTCCCCCTGTCAAGGGGCTGCTCATCCCATCATCACCGGTGCACGCTGGCGCCCCATCAGCTGTCCCTCCCCGACCTGAATGGCTATCCCACAGTCTTTGGCCATGTTGCAGGATACAACAGGCCAGGAATATCCCACAGGCCTTTGAGGGGCTGTACTGTAGGGCACTGCCGGAGGTGTCTAGGCATCGAAGCGTGCCTTGAGCATCCCAAACACCCGCCGATGATGTTGGTGGTGGTGGCATGCGCCATTATAGCGTTGCTACGATGGGGTCATGGGGCACCGGTATGGTGTGAGCAGCCAGGGACGGAGTGGGTATCCGCTGTCACCTGTGTGGAGATGGTGGAGATGAGTATCATGTTCAGGTCCATATTGCCAATATCCCTGTGTGCCACTACCGTAGCACCTGTGGCATTCCCACCCTTGCCCCACGTTTGCAATTCCTACATTGTACTCACCCACTAGATGGCCTGTGGGGATGTCCCCACTCTCGAATCAATGGCACAGTGTGGACTGATACCATATAAAGGCATCTGTGCTCCGCCAGGGTGTGTGGCACAGATATTGATTATGCGCTCAGTGGCATCACACACCACCTGGCAGTTGACACTGGAATAGCCCTTCCTGTTCCTATATGCAGCCCCATCAGGCCAGGTGGTGTGTATGGCCACATGGGTGCAGTCTATGGCCCCTAGCATGCCAGGCAGCATAAGTGCTACCCTGTGGAACCCTGCATGTTTGCTGTACGCTCTGCCATGGTGCTGGGGAACTGGATGTGCTCCACAGCATGTGGCAGTGCACTGAGGAATTGGGTGAGGATGCACAGTAGCTGACTGTGTGATGCCTGTGGTGTCCCCTGTCAGCCTCTGGAAGGTGCCCGTGGTGAGCAGGCACATGCAGGCTGTCACCTTGGTCTCCACCGACAGAGCATGACTCCGCCGTGAGGGTGCCTGCATCACATCACTGCACAGCTCACAGAGTCGTCTCAGTATTGCCCTGTTCAGGTGGTACCCGGCCCATGATCTCTACATCTGTGCAGCTCAAAGCTGATGCGAGCGCAGTACTGCCTGTTGGGCGATACCACCGACGGGGCCTTCCACGGCCACGCCCCCTGCAGCATGCATTCTCACCTCTCATTACAGCTTCCATGTGGAAGCTGGCACTGTCCATCTCCCTGGCTTGTGACCCTCCCGCTGATGTTGCTCTGTTACCTCCGCTGTCCTGACTGCTACCTCCACTGCACCTGGTACACCTACTGGCCTCTGCACCTGTGGCCCCATACACCTTCCCTTGCCCTCTTCTGTCCTGTGCACTCCTGGCCTGCACTGTTTGTTGCTCTGGCCTTCTGTCTCTCTGCCTCATGTGTCTTCCTGTCACGTTCTTGCGCCTCTTCCTTGAGCCTTTTTATTTTGGCTCATTTCCCGTTGGTGCAACTTCCGTTGAGTCCACTGTTGCGCTACAAAGCCTTTGAATATCGCATTGCGCTTCTTTATGCATGGATCCTCCTTTCGGTTGCGCATGCCTTCATTTGCATTGCGCTGTTGTTTCAGCATGTTTTCAGTGGTGCAAACTGCCTCCCACTGAATATCGCAGAATGGCACATTGACTTGCGCTGGCACAATCCTCTATTAAGCATGGTGCAACCCTTTTGAATATCCCACCCAATATGTTTTAATGCATCCTGCTTGTTCCGTAAATGTCTGGTATTTACTAATAGAAGATTGATACCATTCGGTTTATCGATGAACTTTATTGTTATTACTTTTGGTTTTATGCTGAGGTTTTGATTTTGGTATTTTTTAGATCCCCACCCCCTTCCTAATTAGTTTAAACATGTGTTTATATGTTTATCAAAGAGGATTCCCAGTAACTGACTACCCTTTCTGTTCAAATGTAAACCATCCAGACTAAAGAAGCTCTGCTTCCATAAAATTTGCCATGTTCTTATAATCTTAACGTTGTTTTTAAACTCCATTGTCTAATCCAGTTATTAATCTTTACTGTCTTCTTGTTTAACCACGCTTTAGCTCTTGGTACTGATAAAATTTTGGATAGGATTACATCACACCCTTGTTTGATTAAATATGTATGTGCCTTTTTATACCATCTGTTATTTCATCCTCTGTTAATTTCTTGAGATCATTTGTTCCTGCATGAAGGATTACCAGTGGTTTATTTAAGTGATAACATTCAGCTGCTAGGGTATACAAGCAATAACCAGCTTCTGTGGATGATTAAATGTTGAGGAGAAACCAAGGCATTTAATCATTCACAGAAGCTGGTTATTGCAAGCATACTCTAAGCAACTGAATGTTATTGCTATTATATGACCTGGAGTGATGTAAATTTTGGTAAAATTGAGCATAGAGACATTTTTTGGTCGACTGCCAGAATGCTCAGTGGTGTGTTTTCATTCACTGCAGCTAGTGGGATGTTGAGAGAAAATCATTCATAAACAAGTTACACATTTTTGGTAAAATACAAGTAAAGCAATGTTTTTATATAGCTGGCAGCACAGAATAGCACAAATTTACTCACAGCCTGAAACAAACACTGTAAAGTCATAGTTTTCTATCTAAAACTGAAGCAGAAGTCCAGGCATGCACATTAATGGAGGTGTTAATGCAGTGTGGAATCCTGCTTTAGTTTTTTTACAGAAACCATATAAGTTTACAGTACTCATTTTAGGCTGAGTAAATTTGTGCCATTCTGTGCTGCCAGGTGTAAGGAAAATAATGCTTTACTTGTGTTTTATCAAAATGTGCAACTTGTTCACAAACGAGTTTTCCTCAGTTCGCTGCTGCAGTGTGTGAACAACCCGGTGAATATGGTGCACTGAGATTTCCGACAGTGGACTCAAAATGTTTTTTAATTAATATCAAAGATAAAAAGTAGTTTAGAATTAATTTAAGAGGATATTTACATTTTATAATATGAGTTTGTACTCCACAGACATTCAGTTGTTTGTTGTGAATCCTGACAGAGTCCTGAGTGTGGGCTTGGAGTACCCCTCATTAACTGACTGTGGGTGTGGTTAAGGTTGATTAACCAACTGTAGGTGGGGTTCAGATTTCATTAACCAACTGTGAGTGGGGTTTGAGTGAATAACTGACTCGGGGGTGGTTTTGCAGTTTGTGAGAGAATAACTGACAGCTGTTCTCTGTGTGCTTCGCTGAGAACAGATACCTGTCGATAATCTGGGTTATATTTTTGCTCAGTATGACTGATGGTAGTGAATAAACATCTTCAATCCCTGCACCTGACAGTGACATACTTAATAAGTATTCATTTTTATTAGCTGTGGTAAATGAGTTTGCATATTTGACGAGAGTCACCTATGATATAAACAGGATGTTTATTACTATCTGGCATCCCTGTGTTTTTTTAATGCACTTGGTAGTGTATTTAAATGAGACAGCATGCTGAGTTTGTTAACTTACATTTTTCAGTTCCTATCAGTGAATGTTCATTTGAAACTGTTTCTGTTACTAAATCCATAATGTCTTGTGTTTCACTATTAATGCTGTTCGTTATAGTCTTGAGTGGGGCAAACTGATTTTCTGTTGGGATTGAGAATTCCATAGCTCACGCTCATTTTTAATATATGTTTTTCTTTGTCATATCTATTTTCTCCCTCTTCATTTCCTAATTCTTTTGCTAGCCTCCTCTGACATGGTCTACTTTGTTTCCATTATTTATGGTTTTGGTTATAGGAGCAGTAAAACATTTTAATTGTAGCTCAAGTCCTATTATTCCAGTTCTTAGTTCTTTTATCTCAACACATTGCTCACATGTGTACTGTTCAGAATCAACAGTGTCCATCATGGCAAACTGGTTACAGCTGTTACATTTGGTCCCACTTTCCCCACTTGCTAGTTTCGCACCTGTACCTTCCATTGTTAGTTTAGTTAAAAATACTCAAGCATACATACAGCTTCCTTTAAATTAACCTAACACACCGTTAGTACCTTTGCTAGGGGTGAATTTATATTATGTTTGGTGGTTGTGGAGTACTGGTACCATTCCCCATGACACCTGCAGACACCAGCAGATACTGCTTGCCTCTGCCTGCATCACCTCTCTGCCCTGTGCTCACCTCTGTTCACTCTGGTCTGATTTTATGCTGAACCTGCTGGAAATAGAGCTCCCTTCACCTGACTGGGTTGCTTAGCAACACTAAATACCTCACGGACTGTAGCTGTAGCTATAGACTGCCTTTAAAAAGTTAGTCTTGGCAACTACTGGCAAGCTCAAAATGCTCCAGC
The DNA here is from genome assembly GCA_016271365.2 of Neoceratodus forsteri. Taxonomy (NCBI): domain Eukaryota; kingdom Metazoa; phylum Chordata; order Ceratodontiformes; family Ceratodontidae; genus Neoceratodus; species Neoceratodus forsteri. Next base: position 1,681,519,466 of record CM028129.1, on the reverse strand, counting down.
AACTACACAACTAAATGTAGCAGCTGAACTAGAAGACCTCAGACCTTCATATACCAGGAGGTGGGGGTCACGTGACCTGAAATCCTGTACTGAGTTACTTGGAGGGAACAACTTCCCAGTTTAAAAGAGCAAGTTAGTCCTGAGTAAATCAGCCAGGAGTCACCCCGTAGTGACCCCATTTCAGTCAAGTTTCACACAATCTCTGCTCACTCTGGCTCCAATTTTATGCCGAGCCTGCTGGAAGTAGAGCTCCTTTCACCTGACTGGCTGCCTAATAACACTATATACCTCCTAGACCACAGCTGTAGCTATAAACTGCTTTTAAAAGTCAGTCTAGGTAGCTACTGGCAAGCTCGAATGCTCCACCAACCACACAACTCATGTAGTAGTTGATCTGGATGACTCCGCTCCTCATTTACTGGGAGGCAGAGGTCACATGAACTGGAGTCCCATACTGAGTTACTGGGAGGAGAAACAACTTCCCAGTTTAAAAATCGCTAATTTGCTCTAAGTAAAATCGGCCAGTAGCCACCCTTGTAGTGATACCTCTTCATTCAAGCTTCACGCAATCTCTGTTCACTCTGGCTCTGAATTTATGCTGAGCCTGCCAGATATAGAGCTCCCCTTACCTGACTGGGCTGCCTAGCAACACTAAACACCACAACTGCAGGTAGCTATAGACTGCCTTTAAAAAGTCAGTCTCAGGCAGCTACTGACAAGCTTGATATGCTCCACCAACTGCTCAACTAAATGTAGCAGCTGAACATGAAGACCTCAGTCCCTCAGATACCGGGGTGCAGAGGTCAGGTGACCTGAAGTCCAGTACTGAGTTTCCCAGTTTAAAAAGAGCAAGTTTGCCCTGAGTAAAATCAACCAGAAGCCACCCGTAGTGACCCTCCCTTCAGTCAAGCTTCACATCAAATTCATTAAGAAGGTGGTTGTTAAATTTGCCAGAAATTCTCCCTACTGATAGTCATAATGCACAGTGAGCACACTGACTTTCTGTTCTCTTCTTTTAGTAATGTAAAATGCAGCCATAGCATGCTGTTATGGCTCCACTCGTGCAGCTAATGTCACCAGTGTCATCACCACTCTTTTGGTCCCCATTAGCCATTTTTATTTGGACCTGTGTCTGCAGGATGTCCTCTGCACCACTGGTGCCCCTACACCAACTCTACTTGGTTGTTCAAGCTGGGTAGAGCCTGCTGAACAAAGTGCTGTAGGACCACTTGCTGAGTTTTTATTGGGGGTCAAATTGTCTTTTTCCTGCCTCTGCGACTTTGAGAGGATGAGAATTTTTGGTCACCTGACTTTCTTGCTTTTACGGCTCTCAAGGTACTTCATCATACTCTGCCGCATCATCAAACTGCTTAGGTTCGCTTTCTCAGATGATGTATCAGTGGGCAATTTATCTCCTGGTAGAAAGTATTCAGACTCAGATGAGTACATCTCCTTTCCATCTCCACTGAAAGTTCTACAGTACTAGAAACAGACTAAGAAACAAGAAGTGTCACAGTAAGGGTGGACACAGCACTGGAAATAGTTGTGCAACTGGCTGAGGCTACAGTGGTAGTAGTGGATGGTGTCACTGTAGCAGTGCCGTTGGTCACCATGGTGCCAGTTGTAGGTATGGTCTCAGTCACAGTAGCAGGAGCGGTCTGTGTCAGAGTGGCAGAAGTGGTCTCAGTCTCTGTCACAGTGTCAGGAGTGGCTGGCAGGGCCTTTGTTGTAGCAGATGTTGGGATGCTAGTAGTTGCTGTGGATGGGTGGTGGGTCAGAGCAGTGGTGGTTATTAAGGATGAAGTCCTGGTGGTAGTAGCAAGGGATGATGATTACATATTAACATTTCTAGTATCAGTGGCAGTTAATGACAATGTCCTCTTGGCAGCAGTATTAGTGGTTTGCAGTGTACTTTAGCTTTTTTCCTGGTGTCAGCCGATGTTGTACTGGTGCTTGAAACAGCAGATCTTTTTTTTTTGCTACCCTCCTCACTGCAGTGGGTTCCTTTCTTCTGGGATCCCTAGGTTTTATAATCCTATAGTCCTGCCCCAAGTACCTCCCTCTGGATACTGGCCAGCCTGTCCCCATCCTGCCTCGGTTTACCCTCTCAGGTGGGGCTGAGAAGGGGGACCCCCAATCCCTCCCACGGTCCTTAAGTCTGTGTTGGAAGGCTTGACAGCCCTTCTATGGAGCCTGGTTATTGAGTGTTCCGGCCAACTGGGTCCCGTTTATGGGAATCTGGTGCAGGTTTTTCTATTTTCTTCCCAGCCCACAGGACGTCCGCACGCTGGGGAGCCAAGGGCGGAGCACGCTATGGTGCTTGATGCTCCAGCTCCCAGCAGACATCCTCCCACTCTTAGTGTGCAGTCTCACTGCACCTACACCTGTGGTCACCCAAGTGGCGGTATCGCAGTGGGACTTGCATCCCACCCCACCCAGTGGAGGAGAGCAGCCACTGGGCCCTCAATCCTCCTCCTCCCCCAGCTGGTCCTCCAGCTGCCCAAGTCCATTCCCAACCTCGGTCGCTGGCATCGCAAGCGGTAGCTCCTCACTGCTGTGCTGGTAGGCCAGCAAAAGCAAATCTTGATGGGGTAAAACATAATTTTGTGTATTGACTGCACCCTGGATGTCCATCTGTTGTGTGCTCTCCTCATCTGGGATGTCCTGCTTTACACCTACTGCAGCATTGCTGGGGCTTCTGGACAAGCCCTGTTTTCTGGTACTGCATCCTCTGTCTACCAGAGTTGTACTCCTAACAGTAAGATGTATAAAATCTAAATTATATGGTTATGAAATAGTCACTCAGAGTCACTGCAGCAATGATGAGATGACAAGTCTCATTCACTTCTAGTCAAGTTTGACTAGCAAATTCTCAGACAAAAACAACTATTTTTTTAATTTCTTCTTTGGCACAAAGCCATAAACTTAGAAAAATGTCTTAAGTGCATAGCCGTGCATACATACAGAATAATATAGCAGTTAACTGAAATGGTGGGAATCAGCCGCTAGCCCCACCCTACCAGCTACGATGCACTTGCAGTTGTACAAGTGGCTGTGGAGGGACCTGAGCCTGGGTTCCTTGCTAAAGGATGTCTGATGTTACATTTAAATTACACTATTATGAAATATAGGTACTCAAGTGACAGCAGCAATGATGAGCTGACAAGTCTCATTCACTACAGTGAAGCCTGACTAGTAAATTCTCTGAAAAAATAAAATTTAAATATCTTCTTCAGTACAAACCTACAAACATAAAAGGTCTTGCGTGCACAGCCATGCATACACAGAATAAAAAAAGCAGCTAACTGAAGTGAATAGAGCTAGAGGACTAGTCCCACCTTACCAGCTATGTGGCATTCCAGTTTGGGTTGGTGAGGGACCCAAACCCAGATTCCTCACAGGACAGTCTGATATTAAATATAGTCACTCACTCACTGCAGCAATGCTGAACTAAGTCTCACTCACTATAGTTAAGCCTGACTAGTAAATTCTCAGAAAAAATCATTTTTTAAATTTCTTCTAGAACACAAAACCACAAACTTAGAAAAATGTTGAGTGCACATTCAAGCACATACAAAGAACAAAAAAGCAGATAACTGAAGTGGTGGGAGTCAGCTGATAGTCCAATCCACAAACTATGGTGCACTCACAGTTCCACAAGTGGCCGTGGAGGGACCTGAACCCATGTTCCTCATAGAAAGATGAGTGACATTACGTTTAAAATATATATTAATATAAAATAAAACCAGTCAAGCCACTGCTGCAATGCTGAGCTGGCAAGTCTCATGCACTATAGTCAAGCCTGACTAAATTTCAGAAAAAAATATTTTAAAATTTCTTCTTAGGCACGAAGCCAAGCCACAAACAATAGAAAAAAAAGTGTCTAACAGCTGACTGCACTTCAGTTAAATTACCTGCCTTGTTCTTTGTTTCAGAGAACTAAGTTACAAAAAAACTTCACTTTTAAATCAAAATATACCCTATGAAACTTTCCTTGCTCCCTTAAGTTGTTTAGTGTTTAAAACACTACACTGTAGCCTTAAATATGATTTGGTTTTAGAACAAAGTACATAAACTCACAGGCTATGTGTGTGTGTGAGTGTGTGTGGTGGGCTAGGGCCTTGCCTGTATCTCTCAGAAAACAGACCTCCTATTTTCCCTTTCTTAATAGCCTAATTTTCACCCACAGTGTAAAAATATTGACCTCTCTAGCTTGAAAATTTAGAGAAGAAACAAAACTGTCAAGATTTCAGATTTTGTCTAATTTTAACAAGTGGATGGAAGTAGATTTTCCTTTCTCAGCAGCTCAGTCATCTGTTTGTCCTACCTGTAGCTTGTTAGTGCTTGGACACATGACTTGCCTTCAGTGAACTTCCAAAGTAGCTTCTGATTAGACAGGAAGTCTGAGGAGATCTTGAACTCCCACTGAATAGTACCAATATTCATTTTTCTCCAAGTGTAACAAATAGCCTGTTATTCTTGGTAAATATTATTTGTTAACTTGCACACCCCAATGTGCAGTCTATCTGTGGATACTGTGCTTAAAGCTCGGTTTGTTCTATTAGTTTGTGAAATATATACAGTGACTAACCTTATCGCTACATCTGCTTCCCATATTATGCAATCACATCATATTGTGTAACCAAATCTAAATGCCTAATTTCATCAGCCACTCCTAAGCTACATCCCTCACACAATGTACAAAAGTTGTAATACAAATATGATGAGTGTGAAAAAATAGTTGTTCTGCCCCCAACAAACACTGTAGTGTACTATTGCATCTGAATAAAGGTGTAAACCAAGCCTGGGAGAGAGATTTAAGGCCTAGCAGCAACACTTATTAGACTGTAGCCTGTAATTTAACCATCCTTTCTCCAGACAAGGCAAACACCCATAGAACACTGTAGTTTGGTTCTTAAACTCCCCATAATGCAAGCCAGTATTGAAGCTTATTTAAACATTCACTAAAAATACCTTCAATAGTATTGTGTACCTTTGTTTAATCCTAGAACTTAGCTCTCTACATAACAGCATGTACAGTGTTAAGAACTAGATCAAACCATATTCTTTTCCAGTTGCAGATCCCATGATTTAAGCTTCTCCTCTAAGCAAAGAATAAAACAACATTTTGCTAGTCACAGATCCTATGTTTCCCACTTAGTCCTCTACTATCACAAGCATGCACAAAATGTTGCCAATTACCTGTGCCTATATAGATTTATTGTTCCTCCCCTCCAGTCATAAGCTTCTCACCTCAGAGAACTGCTGCCTACCTGTCTACCCCTCCCCATAGTGATCACCTACTTAGCAAAATCTACCTGCCGGCTTAGGTGTCAGTCAGGGAGGTACCCACAGATGGTGCTCCACCTGCAGTAATATTTTGCAGGCTTCCTAAATATGTAAATGCAAAGGGGCTGAATGGTGCAATTTGCAGAGGACACCAGGACTGGGCTAACAGGTGAAAATGAAGAAGACATATTTACTTTATAAGAATAACTAGATAGGCTAGGAACTTGGGCACACAATACTAAACTGTCATTCATAGAAACATAGAAGTTGATGACAGATAAGGACCGCAAGGCCCATCCAGTCTGCTCATTTATTTTCTACCTTATAAATGTGCCATCAGCCTTTGCTCTGTCAGTGGCCTATCTATTCATACTCATCTGTATTGCTCCTTTATGCCTATCCCATGCCTGTTTGAAGCCTGCACTGTATTCAATCCACCACTTCCTAAGGTAGGCCATTCCATGCATCCACCACCCTTTCTGTGAAAAAGAATTTCCTCACATTCCCCTTAATCGGCCTCCCTCTAGTCTCATGCTGTGTCCTCTTGTCCTGATATTTTTCTTATATTCAAACATGTTAGACTCTTTCACCTTGTTAATGCCCTAAGGTGTTTGAATGTTTCGATCATATCACCTCTCTCCTCCTTTGCTCAAGGGTACACATATTGAGCCCGTTAATCTGTCCTCATATGTCTTCTGATGCAGTCCCTGCACCATTTTGGTTGCCCTTCTCTGGGCTGCCTCAATTTAGTTAATGTCCTTGTAGGTGTGGCTTCCAGTACTGCACACAGTACTCCAGATGGGGCTCAACCAGTGTCTTGTAAAGAGGAATTATTACCTCCCTCTTACGACTTCGGTATATCCCTACTAATACACCCTAACATTCCCCTAGCCTTACCTACTGCTTTAGAAGTCTGCTTGATGATTTCAGGTCATCGGTGATGATGATGCCCAAGTCTCTTTTCCCTTGTGACTGCCAGCAACTCCCTTCCAGCCTATAGGTGGTTTCAGGGTTTCTCTTCCATGTGATTGATCTTGCACTTCTTTGCATTAAATCCCAGTTGCCACTCTTCTGACCATTTTGCTAGTTTATCCAGATCTCTTCTCATTTCTGCCCACCCCATCTGGATCATCTACTCTTTTGCAGATCTTGGTGTCATCTGCAAACAGACAAAGCCTTACCCTCTAGTCCATCTGCAATGTCACTAATGAAGATATTGAAGAGGACTGGCCCCAGGACTGATCCTGAGGTACCCACTTGTGACTTGTATCTCTTCTGACTGTATACCATTTACCACCACTCTCTGTTTTCTGCCCATCAACTAGTTTGCCACCTAGCTGACCAACTTCTGACCCACCCCGAGCCTACCCAGCTTTTTATCAATCTTCTATTTGAAACAGTGCGAAAGCTTTGCTAAAAGTCAAGGTAGGCAACATCAACTGCTCCCCTTGGTCCACCACTCTGGTTACCCAGTCAAAGAAATCTATGAGATTAGTTTGACAGGACCTTCCTTTGTAAACCCATGCTGTCTTGGATCCTGTGACCCTATGGATTCCAGGTGTTGCACTATCCTTTCCTTTAAGAGTGCCTCCATAATCTTGCCCACTACTGAGGTAAGACTGACTGGTCTGTAGTTCCCTGCCTCCCCCTACTACCACTCTTGTGGAGCAGGATCGCATGAGCCCTTCTCCAGTCTTCTGGGACCTCTCCTGTGCTCAGAGACTTGCTAAACAGTTCTGTTAATGGCTCTGCTAGTTCCACCCTTAGTTACTTAAGTACCCTGGGATGTATGCCATCAGGTCCCATTGCCTTGTCCACCCTGAGCTTAGCAAGCTCTTGTAGGACTCTTTCTTTTGTGAAGGGAGTAATGCTCACCTCCTCCCCCTGTGTCCGTGGTACTGAGCTGTGGACCCTGCCTTATCATCTCTGCAGTAAATACTGAGCAAAAGTATCTATTTAGGATAGATGCTTTTACAGGTCCTCCTCCTCACATGCTCCCTTTCTTCTTTGAGCTTAGCAATCTCTGGACTTTCTCCTTTCACTAATGTATCTATAGAAAGTCTTGTCACCTTCTTTTACTGTTCGTGCTAGTGGTTCCTCAGTTTGGGACTTTATCTGCCTTACTGCCTTCCCTGCTTCCCTTAGGGCAGTTTGGTATGCCTCCCTATCTTCATCCCGCTGTGTTCTCTTATATTTCCTGAAGGCCAGCCTTTTGGCTCTGACCGTTTCTGCTACTGTATTTGAGAACCAAAGTGGTTTCCTTCTTTCTTTGCACTTCCTTTTCTGTCTAACACAATAGGATGTTGCTTCAAGTATTGCATCCTTAATGCTTGCCACCTTTGCCTGTACCCTCCCTATGTTTCTTTTTGCCAGGGCTAGCTTAACTCTGTTGGCCATCTTATCAAAGTCAGCTCCTCTGAAGTCCCATATTTTTGCCTTGGAATGGGATGATTTAGATGTAGTGGCCAAATTGAACCATACCATGTGATGGTCACTGGCCCCAGGTGAAATTCTACCTGGAGATCTGTGATCCCTTCCCTGTTAGTCAGTACTAGATCTAGGATAGGTCTGTCTCTTGTGGGTTGTTGTACCAGTTGTTTGAGGCCCTCCCTGCAGGGAATCCACCATGTGTTTAGTTCTGGCAGATATTCCTGCTGGTATTGATCAATCTGCATCCGGCATGTTGAAGTCTGCCATTATCAGAACCTCTCTTTAGCTGTCATGTTTTATACATCTTCTAACAGTAATGTATCTATGTCCTCCCCTGGTCTGGGGTCTTAGACAACCCCAGTTCTTATGGCTGTCCCATTCCTGTTTCAGGGTGACCCACAGTTCTTCTGGTTCCTTATGTGTATTCTGAATTTCTGTAGCTTTGATATTTTCATTGACATACAGGGCCACCCCACCCCCCCTTTGCACCTCGGTCTGTTCTGAACAGTACATAGCCAGGTACTGAAGTCTCCCAAGTGTGGTTACTGGTAAACCACATCTCACTAATTGCTAGTATGTCCAGTTTAGCCTCTGACATTATTGCCTGCAGGTCTGGGATCTTATTTCATAGGCTGTGAGCATTTGTGTACATGATTTTCTATTGGCCAGATTTCGGTGTGTTTGTTGTTGGGTGAAGTTTGGCATTTCTCCTGTCGTCGTATGGGGAGATGGACCTTTCTTCTTACCTGGTGATGCAAATGAACTGCAGACATGCTGAATCCCTGTTTGACCACTAGCTGGGGAGGGTGTTCTTCCCATTCGACATATGGGATGCTGCACCTCTTCCCCATTTGCTAGTTTAAATATTCTGCAAAGATGTCAAACTTCTGCCCCAATACACTGACTCCCTCCTTAGTCAGATGCAGTCCATCAAATTTAAAGAACTTTTGCTCCCAGAAATGTTGCCAGTTCCTACAAATCTGTGTCCTTTTTTCTTGCACCAGCCATTGAGCCACATGTTTAGCTCCCCATCTCCCTTCTCTGACCTTCTGTCCATCTGCCCCTCTCCCAAACTGGCAGGATCTCAGAGAATTAGATGTCAGATGAAATGGATGATAATTTGTCACCCAGCCTTGTCAGGTGTTCCTTGGTCTCCACAACTGACTGGCTGGCGAGATCATTAGTCCCTATGTGTACCAGGACATCAATATTTTTCTTGCTTTGTGAACAATTTTAGCATTGCGGTCAGTGTTTCTCCACGCTGATGTACCTGGGAGACATCTGACCATTACTCTGGCTGGAGATGGGTATCAACTCCTGAATCATTGAGTCTCCTATGATCAGAAGTTTTTGGATTTCCTTTTGATTTTTTGTTTGGTTCCTGATTTGAGTGAGTTTTGTTGTGCTAGCTTCTGTGCTGCAATGTCCTGCTCTACAGTGTCCTCTGCCCTTTGTTTGATTTCGGAGATAGAGGCAGATACCTGTTTGTATGTGTTTATATGGTTTTGGAGGCAATATGTCGGACAGCACAGAGTGATGGGGCACCGATTGCCTCTAACCTGCCAACCTCCTGGACCAAATACCCTCTGTGTCGAGGTTCTTCTGTTGGATGTTGGGGAAATGGCGGGTGGTTCTTATACTGTAATTCCTCTTGAATATGAAATTTGAGGCACACAATCTGCCCATGCTGCCCAGAGCTGAGCCCTAAGATCTCCAATGGCTCAGAATGTAGGACAGTGTCCTGAATCCTGTAAGACTGTCCTTCCAAAATTGTTCCACAGTACCTGCAGTTAATGATATCCATTCCAGATAAGTTGCTGGGTTTATAACCTGGTCAGAGTAATTAGAAGGAAGAAAATGCAAGTAATGGTTTGATTTTGTGTTTTGTTTCGTATAACTTGTTGTAACAAGTTAAATTACTAGTGCCCTGTAAATGAACTCACCTTTTGGATGCCCCACTGATCTGCCCCTTCCTGCTTTGCCAGAGGAAATGTCACAACTGTGGTACCCTATAAAAGGAGTGTAGTGGGGTGGTTGGTTGGGCCCTTCCCTGCCAAAAGAAGAACCACGGATGAAAGAACAAGGAGGTAAGAGCAGAAACAATTAGTCAACAACAAATGCAGTAACCATGAAAGCTTATCCTAATGTTAGATAAAACTGAAAACCTGTAAAGCACCACCTGTAATAATTTCAGAGAAGATATACCCTGTAAGAAACACTTTGCTACAGAGAAAATAAAGCAGTAACAGAAGATATACCTTGCAAAAGACAATTTGACTCAGAAGATTACAGCAGTAATCTGTTAGTACATACCTGTAGGCACACCTTGTAATAATGCAGAAGAAGATATACCAGCAACAACAATTTGAATCAGAGGAAAATAAAGCAATGAAATGTTAGCAATAAACAGTAGCAATACCTGTGAGTACAAAATAAAAATAACAACATACAGTAAATCTGCTTAGCCAAAAGAAGTCTTAATCCTTTTCCCTTGCTCTGGTAAGGTTCTCTGCTCTGTCCTTTCAAGCAACCTAGAAGGAAAGAGCTCAGGTGAAGCTAGTGCCTTGGCCAGCAAACCAAGTCTTCTACCTATTCAACACCAGAAAATGTGTGGTTGTTCATTTCTGTCATAGAAATCATGGGGCACCTTACACACTCACTGGAGTGATGCTGAAGAGTCAGAGAGTGAAAGGCATCTATGTGTAATCATCCCGTAACCTCAAACCCTCAGAATAATGTGGTCATGTAGCCAATAATTGTAATGGTACTGTACACTGTATAAAGAGGAATTTCATGAGCAGGAATAAAGAATTATAGATGCTACTGTTCAGGGCCTTGGTGAGGCCCCATATGGAATGTTGTGCACAATTTTGGGCTCCTCAAAATAGTGGTGATAAGAGTAGACTAGAGAAAATGCAATGCAGATACACTAGGAGCATTTCAGGGTTAAGATACTTGTCATGTGACAAAGGATTGGAGAAGTTGCAGTTTGGAACACCACTCATCACTGCACTTGGGTGTGAGAACTCCCCACCCACCACCACCCTCTGTTGCCTTCCCTGCAGCCAGTTTTCTACCCATCTCCCAGCTTTGCACCCACCCCTGTGCCTACAAACTTCCTTCCCAACCTTCCATGTGTCACTGAGTCGAATGCCTTACTGAAGTCCAGATACAGGACATCCACTGCATGGCCCCTGTCCAGTTGCCTAGTTACCCAGTCATAGAACTCAACCAGGTTGGTTTGGCAGGATCTGCCATGTATGAAGCCATTCTGTCTGCTGTCCTGTAGTCCTTTGGCCTCTAGAAGGGCCACCAGCCTCTCCTTCAGGATGGTCTCCATTAGCTTGCCCACGATGGATGTGAGGCTCACTGGTCTGTAGTTTTCCTGTTCATCCTTGGGGCCAGTCTTGTGGAGGGGCACCACATGAGCCATCCTCCAGTCCTGAGGTACACACCCCAAATGTAGTGAGGCATTAAATAGGTCTGCAAGGTCTTGCAAGGACCTCTGCCAGCTCCTTCAGTACCCTGGGTGGATGCCATTTGGGCTGGCGCCTTGTCCACCCTCAGTGCCTTCAAACCCTTTCAAACTCTACTCTCCATGATTTCCCATCTGTCACCACTTCCCACCCTGCTTTTGCCATTTCTCCCACCTTGGGTGTCACCCCTCTCTTAGTAAATACTGAGCAGAAGTACTCATTTAGTGCTTCCACCTATCACACCCTGCTTCCACCCAACCCCCTCCTTCCTAATCCTTACTACGTGGTCCTTAAAGCTCCTTTTCTCCTGATGTACTTAAAGAAGTCCTTCTCCCCTTCTTAATGCCTTGCGCTAGCCTGAGTTCCATAGATGCTTTGGGTTCCTTTACTGCCTTGTTACCTCCTTTGATTCTTTCTGTCAAGTACTCCTCCCTGTCCTCCCTCCCTGTTTTCTTTGTACTCCTAAGGCGGCTCTTTCCTCCTAACCTTTTCCATGACCTCCTTGCTCAACCAGATCATTTTCTTAGCACTAGCCTTCTTGCTCTGGTCTTGCAGCAGGTTTTTGTTGCCTCCACTATCCCCAGCTTTCTGAGCTCCCACCTCTGGTTAGTGTCCATACTAGATTGAATTCTGGCAAGGTACCCTTTACCACTTCCCCATCCTCCCAAAGTTGGCCTCCTGAAGTCCAGCACTATTGTGCCAGATTCCACCCTTCCTTACCCATATCCAACATGAGCCATACTGAGTGGTGGTCACTTCCTGACAGCAGTTCCTCCACTATAAGTTCTCTCAAAGAGTCCCCATTTGCCAGCACAATGTCAAGGGTATTCCCTAACCTGGTTGGTTCACTGACCATTTGCAGCAGCATGTTGTCCTGGAAGGCATCCAGCAGTACCTGCTCCTTCTGTTCCTGGTTGTTGGGGTGCTCTAGTCCACTTCTGGCATGTTGAAGTCCCCCACAATCACCACATTACCCTTTTGCAGTTCCTCCTGATCTGTCCCACTAGTTCCCTGTCTAACGCCTCTGTCTGAGATGGTGGCCTGTATACCACTCCCATTCTAAGAATCCTATTCTTGGAATCCTGGATTTGCATCCAAAGTGACTCCTTACCCTCCTCCTCTTCCTGTCTTACACACTTCAGTCCTTCCTTCACATATAGTGCCACCCCCTTTCCCAATCACCCTGTCCCTACAAAATAAACTGTACCCTGGTACAGACAGGTCCCAATCATTGTATTGTGTGACCCATGTTTCCGTGATGGCTGCAATATCCACCTCTCCCTCTGCCATGAGAACCTGTAACTCTCAGTTTTCCTCCCAAGACTCCTAGCATTAAGTGTAACCACCTTCCACCCTCTCATCCTGCCCTCCTTTCCTAGCATCACCAACAGTACTTGCCATTTGTCCTTTGTCACTGTTATGGGGGTAAGATCATATGATTTCCCAACCTGTGGTCTCTGCATATCTCTTCCCAACTGCCACCCCTCACCCTAGTTTAAATTCCCAACTTCCTCTATGTACTCTTCCGTCCTCTGTTTCAACACTTTCTTTCCCTCCTCACTCAAGTGTAGTCTGTCCTTGGCATAGAGACTACTGTCCTCCCAGGTCCCTCCCCACCCCCCCAGCAGCCCATACCCTTTAGCACAACACCAGGTTCTTAGCCATCCGTTAAACTCCTCTATTCTCAGATTCCTTGTTGTGCTTGCCTTGGCACTGTAAGTATTTCGAAAAGTTACTGCTCTTCCTATATACATACTAAGCTCCTTTAGTCTCTCTTCATATGGCTTCTCTTGCAGACCCTACACCATTTTAGTTACCCTCCTCTGACTGCCTATATCCTGTCTATGTCCTTGTGGAGATGGGGTCTCCAGAACTGGGTGCAGTACTCCAGATGGGGTCTCACCAACTGTCTGTACAGAGGGATAACAACTTCCTGTTTTCTGCTGGTGATGCCTCTCCTATATATCCCAGTATCCTGCCAGCGCTCCCTACTGCCTTCTCACATTGCTTGCTAACCTTAAGGTCATCTGATATGATTACCCCAGGTCCCTTTCCATTTTGTTGTTGTTATTACTCTCTACCCATTAGCGTAATCTTCCCTGGGTTTTGTTTCCCAGGTGCACTATTTTGCACTTTTTGCATTGAATCAAGCTGCCATACTTCTGACCATTCCTCCAACCTTGCCAAGTCCCTTCTCATCCTTTCCACACCTTCTGTGTATCAACCCTGTTGCAGATCTTTGTGTCATCTGCAAAGAGGCATCTTTTCCTTCCAGTCCCTCTGCAATGTCACTTATAAAGACATTAAAAGGACTGGACCCAGTACTGGACTCTCATGGTAGCCCACTAGTAACCCCTCTTTCTTCAGAGTGGACTCCATTTACAATTACCTTTTGTGTCCTGTTGTCCAGCCAATGTTTTACTCCAGGTTACCACCCTGGGACCCATTTCCAGGCTGGTTAATTTGACTATTAATCTTTGTGTGGGACTGTGTCAAATGCCTTGCTAAAGTCTAGGTAGGCCATGTCCACAGCCCTCCCTGGTCTACTACTTTGGTCACCCAGTCAAAGAAATCAATTCAATTTGTCTGACATGACCTTCCCACTGTGAACCCATGCTGCCTTGGGTCCCAGCCCCACTGACCCTAGGTACTCAACAATTCTTTCCTTCAGAAGTGATTCCATCATTTTCCTACACAGAGGTGAAACTGACAGGCCTGTAGTTTCCTGCCTCTGTCTTGTCCCACTTTGTGAAGGGAATCACATCCGCTTCCTTCAGTCCTCAGGTACCACACCATCCTCCCATGATTTGTTAAAAAGGGTAGTCAGTGGTTTCACTAGTTCTCCTAATTATTTTAGAATTATGGGGTGAATTCTGTCAGGCCCCATTGCTTTGTCCACTTTCGGTTTAGGAGTTCTTTCAGAACCCTTTCTTCTGTGAAAGGACTGGGATCGACTCCCAACCAGAGTGCTTCTGTTAATTGGATTAACACTTCCCTCCTCCTCCTCCTCTTGTGAATACTGAGCAGAAATATTCATTCAGTATTCCTGCTTTTCACTGTCCTCTCTGCCCACCCACCGTCCATTCTATTCAGCCTCACTAGCCCTTCCTTTGTCTTTCTACACTCCTGATGTACCTATAAAGGTTTTATCCCCTTCTTAACTGAGTTGGCTAGCTTTTCCTCAGTTTGGGCCTTTGCTATTCTGACTTCCATCCCTGCTTCCTACTGCCTTAACTGGTACAGTCTCTGTCCAGCTTCTTCTGTGTTTCTTATACTTCCTTAAATGCTATCTTTTCTTCCTGACCTTCCCTGCCACCTTTTTGAGAACCATAGTGGTTTTTAGAAACATAGAAGTTGTTGCAGATAAGGACCGCAAGGCCCATCCAGTCTTTCATTTTGATTTGTTTATTTGCGTCACACAAAGGCTTGTTGCCTCTGTGATGGCAGTTTTGATGTTTCCCAATTGTTGCTCCACCCTCCTTCTAGCCTGTTTGCTAGTGCTTTCCTAAGGCACTCTCCCATCTTGCCAAAGTCAGCCCTCCTGAAGTCCAGTACCCTCACTTTTGTATGGCTTGACTCTGTGTCCAGTACCCTCACTTTTGTGTGGCTTGACTCTCTGGCATCTTGTGTCCACCCACCCTCTAGTTACCATTCTGATTCCCCAGAACTGTTGATTTAAATGATCCCTGGTGTCTAGTGATCCCGACAACCCTGACTGCCATTACAATGCCCTCAAACTGTTTTTTTAAATGATCCCTGATCTGTAATTATCCTCCCACCCGGTCACCATTAATTTGCCCAATTCATATATTAATATGATGCCCAATGTCTAGTGACCCTTCCCCTGATTGTGAGTCCAAACCTCCTTCCACCCTACCAACTCATGTCCCTCCACCCACTCTTCTGGTGGCCTCTCACTACCTCAGCTGACAGTCCCTCCCTATGATGGTGACCAGCACAGCTCCTCTTCTCACCACCCAGCTGGCCACCGCCTGAGTGATAGGAAGTTAGTTGTATGCTCATAACCTGTCACTCAAATGGTGACTAGCTAAGGTGTGAGTGAGAGGCTGTGCTGGTTGCTATCATGGGGTGGGGGCTGCCAGCAGAGGTAAGTTGGAGGCAACTGGGGCAGGGGTGGATGGAACCCAAGTGGCTGGGACAGGAAGGAGTTCAGAGTTGTGATCAGGTCAGTGGGGACCACTGTATACCAGGGTCACAGTATTAGATGGATTGGGGTATCTGAATTTTGATTGGGGTGGTGGACCCACTAGATGCCACGGATTATATTACTTTACTAATCAGGGGCATCTGAATGGTGATCAGGGGTGGGGAGACCACTAGATGCTGGGGATCATTTTCATCAACAGCTTGGGGGCATCAGAAGGCAACTGGCATGGGGAGCTGGCAGGCCACATCATCCACCTCCATGCAGGGTGCTGTGACAGCACAGCACAAAGCTGCTGCATGTGGTGCACCCACAGCTCCTATATTCAGACAGGCAGTGTGCACTGTTGGCTTTTGCCTGTCGAATATGCCCCCTGGCTTGTTGTGTATTTCATGCACAACGCTTAGGTGTGCAATGTTAATGGCTGGCTCAAAAATATGACTGGAAATACATGCTGAGTTGAACAAAGTTCTGTATGTTTCACTTTTTATAGTATATAGTTTTAAATTTTGTTTTAAGCATTCTGCCCTCCATGACAGATACCTGCTATCAGATACTCACAACACACACAGTATTTTCACATTGTTTTAAAAAGTTTAGTAACCCATCCTGCACCCAACTATTAAATGTCCACCCAGTCACTAACATCGACACCCCAACTCGTAATTTATTTTACTTAAAAACATGAAATTAAGCTCTGTGGGTGAATAGATAGTGACGAGGGAATCAGGGAAATGCAGAGTTATGTATGAAAGCTAGGGGAGTAGTCTAAGGTTTGTAGTTGAAATTAGTGCCAAAAAGTGCAAGGTAATGCACCTAGGGAACAAGAACCCCAAGACAGAGTACTAGAAGAGTGGGGAGACATAGCACTACGGCTGAAGAACAGGACCTTGAGTTATCATCAGTGACTCTCTAATTGAATCAGTGCAACAAGGCATATAGCAAAGATAATAGGGTTCTGGGATGTATTGAAGGGGTACTGATGGCTGAAGAGAAGAGGTAATACAGTGCTCCATTGCTATACCAAACTCTTCATAGTGAACTCCCAGGTATAATGAATAGTTTGCATGTCTCCTGACTGAAGTCTAATATTTCAGTATAGCAGTGACAGCTACATAATCTCCCATTCTCACAGATGTACAATATCCCCATCTCACTACATACAATACTGTATTGCCTGTTAATTGCTGCTGCTGGTAACTTCTTCCTGTCAAAATCCTCGCCTCACCTCACAACGCTCTTTTTCTCTTTCAAGGAAGTTTTCAAACCATTTATGCTTGCCACACTCCTCACTTGCTCTTAAGAGTCATTCTCCTTCACTTACCATCACAGGTAAGACTGTGAAGTGCATAAAACGTAATTAATTTAAACTAAAAAAAAACGCTGAGCTGTAATGTTGCAGGGATGTGTTGGAGGCAGTTGGAGTGTGATTGAGTGGTCAGGCAGTTGCAGCTGATGTGCAGAGATAGGACTTTCCAGGTCTGTATTTAAATAAAATGCTAAGACAAAGGTCTGCATTTAAAGAAACAAATCGAACAGCCAAAGTGCTGTGATGTTGGTGGGATGAGGGAGCCAGCTGGGGAGTTGGGGGGCAATCAGATTGAGTGGCTGAAATGCAGAGAAAGAGGTCTGTGTTTAAATAAAAAACTAACACAATGGTCTGACAAAGGTCTCAGTTTAAACAAAAATCAAACACACTACAGAAATAACTTGTGTATATGTAGCACAGAACAAAGTAGTACTGTACTGTACTGTATTTGTAAACAAGTGATTTTTACCCTTAACACATCTCAAAACAGCATCCCTCAATGTAACAAATGGACATATTACAAACTGACTCTTTGGTTTGTTGTAGTGAGGGAGCACTGTACTTCCTTTATATAGCTTCTTAGTGAGGCCACACTTGGAGAGCTGCACCAGTTCTGAGTCCTCACCTCATGGAGGATAGGCTAGAGATAGGCTGGAGACAGTGTAGTGCAGGGCAACTAAAATTTTCAGGACCAACAGAGCAGATCCTGCAAGGAGTGACTCATGGCACTGAACATGTACTTGCTGGAGACCAGAAGGAGAGGGAGATGTGATAGAGACATTCAAGTTCCTAAAAGGAATTAATAAGGTGAACTGCAGGAAATATGTAGCTTGAATACTAGTTCATGGTCATGTGGACGTGAGTAGAAACTGATAGGTGGGAGGCCCATAAGAAAACATTATTTCACAGAAGGGCGGTGGAGCCATGGAGCATTCTGTCTGCCAAAGTGGTAGTTGCTAGAACTGTTGGGGGTTCATGCATGGTTGGGATAGAATGAAGGCTAGTGGTTGCTCTGGGTGGCAGAAGCTGGGAATGGGAGAAAGGATGGGAGGGCTAAGTCTCTGGATTAAGAGTAGTTCCCAGGGCTAAATTTGGAACTTGGGTAGACTAGATGGACCAGTTGTCTTTTCTGCCATCATTGTCTATGTTTTTATGTTTCTACGTTTAGTGGTGACCACCAACTTCTTACTGTTTCTGGTTTGCTTGTTCTTTTGAATCTGAATTTTGCGTAACTTGGCATTGCACATTTTTTTTCAGGACAGGGGAAGGAAGAGTTACATAAAGAAATATGGCCTGGACATCCAGGGAATAATTTACGGGCTAGTCTATGTGTAGGGGTTGCTGCTTCACATCTCTGTGGAACCTCAGTCAATTGAACAATGGATAGGGGAATGGAGACAGGTATGCCAGTCTAATTACCTAAGCAGGAGGGGATCTAGTGACTACTGGTTTACCTCGATCTCTGGAGGGGAGGGAGGGATGTAGGTCCTTGATTGCGGGCGGTGAGGTCTCTACTCTTACCTGTCTTGCATATTAAAAGTGGACAGCAGTCTGAGCATGATGAAAACATTCAGGTAGGAGTGGCCTGAGAAGAAGGGATCTTTACTCAGCAAGAGAGTTGCACAAGCCAGTACATGGAAATTACAATAGTGCACGTTTGTACTGACGGGAAACCTTACTGATGCTGGTGGGAAAAGCTGCAAGCAAATGCAAGGAACATTTCTAAACTTGCAGAAAGCACTGACTGGGCCCCCCTCCACATTGGGGATTGAGGTGATTTGCAACACACGACCCAGAGTCAACCTACTTTACTCCCATTTGCCATAATTATTGTGAGCCCCTGGCATCAGCAATAGTGAAATATAGAAGTTGATGAGCGGTAGACTGTCTTTGCTTTTTGAACAAACAAAAAAAAAGTGGACCTCCTTGTGTTTGCCGTCTCCTTGAGGTGGGGAGGGATCATAAACAATAATGAGGCAAACATAGAGGAAGTGAATAATGAGAGACAGTCCACTGATATTCACCCAACCAAAATCAGCTCAACATGACACTGATCAGTTATAAAACCCTAATGTATAGACACATGTCAGAAGAAGGAGGTAAAATGGAAGGAGGAGTTAGATTAGTGGTCTCCTCCTTAAAATTGTCTCTCACTCTCTCTCTCTCTCTCTCTCTCTCTCTTGCTGGCCAGACAAACAAACTCTATAGATGGAGATGGGGTGGGAAGGAGGGAGAATGTATCAATTTAGTGGCTTCTCTCCTGCTGCCTCTCTTCTGACTAGCCTCCCTCTCTTGCATATAAGGATAGGGACTGTTAAACAAGTACTGTGGTTTGTAATTAGCCAGAGTCACATGGACAGCTGGAGAAGAGAATAAGACAGGGTTGTGGGAGTAATTATCCCTACAAAGCTTGGAGACCACATAGATCACCTGTACGCCTTAATGGTATCTGGAGAACCTCACTGAGAGGAGGATGGTATGGATGTCTGGCTGGTTCTACCACAATGGAGAGATTAAAATAACAGGATGCATGTGAGCAGCTGCAGCCTGTGATGGTGTTCTGTGTTTCTACTTAAACTGCCCCTCCTTCCTCCCTCCAGGGATGGGGACATAAATGTAGGATAAAACATATTATGAGAAAATATGGAATTTAAATATAGGATTGGCTGATGTTGAGCTGGAGTGTCCACAAAAGAAGACCCTGTTAATCTTATAATTGTAATTACTCCTTAAGCTGGATAGACAGACCAATTTAAAGGGGTGACTTAGGGAGTATTAAGAGAACCTAACCTCAGAAATCTTTCTTCGAGGAGATCACATGATGTCTTCTTCCTAAGCAGATGCGTTGTGTCTCCTCCCACCTCAATGGTTTAAATATTTACTAAATTAACCAAGATCGCCATCAGGTACTTAGTCTTTACCATGTACCAAGCCTCTTCATACCAGGGATGAACCTGAACACCGATTTGCACAAAATAAGCCACTTCAATTACAAGAAATGAAGACTGAAATGAAACAGGCCCTCCCATCCAGAATGCCGCCTACTACTCCAGATAAACAAGCTAAACAAGCCAAAATGCACAATCGCAGGTACTGGTAAGAGCTCCCAATCTCCTGCAACTGTTGCTCCACTTTCTGAAGATAGACTTGGCAGAAATGGCTCCGCTTAAGGTGGCTTTTAACAGACTTCAGATCTGACCTAAAAAGCTATACAATCAGACCTGAAAGAGACAAACAAGGCACTCTCGGATGTCTCAGCCCAACGCCTTCACTTGAATCATGGCAGTCTCGAACGGAACCAGAAATGTCCTCTATCAGACACAAATTACACAAATTGGAGCTAAAACTGAAAGATCTAGAAGGCTGAAACAGGCGTAACAACATGGTAATTTTCAGTCTTCCAGAAGAAATGGAGGTTCATTCGCCTGTCATTTTTGCTCAAAAATTGCTCAGTAAAATAGCTGGTCCCCACATTCAATGGCCTATGCAGTCGAAAGGGCCCACAGATCTCTAAGGCCCAGACCCCTCCTGGTGCAAAACCTAGGCCATTTATTCTGTGATTGCTGAGTTACTTTGATCGCCAATATGTCCTGTCAGCAATCAAAGATCTTCAAGAAGTTAAATGGGAGGAATCTCCATCTAGTTTTCAAGATTTACCAGTGGCTACACCTCAAAAACGGGCTGAATACCATCCTTCTGCAACCAAATTAATTGCCGCTGGTATAAAATTCCAGATGCAATATCCAGCTAGACCATCCGTCCTACACCTAGGCAGCTTGGAAACATTTGAAAATGCAGAACAGGCTACAAAAGAGCTAACAACTCTTCCCTGACCTTTTCACCGCATGCTGAGGCTTCATCATAATATTTTCCTATAGTACATCCAGAACTGTCTGGAAGTTGCCTTTGATGCAAGTTTTGACTCTAACTGAATGCTTCTGTTGACTGATCAGAGGAAAAGCTTGATTTGAGTTGCTGCCAGTGGTATGGTTTTTGGTTTTTGACCCTGTGGATTTCGGGACCCATTTTTCCCTGCTGGAGTCTTGGTTCATCCTGTCCTGAAACACTCGTGTGGATCCTCTTTCAGATATGGTGGCCTATTCCTCGAGAGATATGTTAATCGCTGGGCAAAATGAAGATCCTGGGAGGGTTTCCTTTTTGTTGTTTTTTCTTTTTTTTTTTGGTTGTTTCCCTACTTAACTTGACAGAACATGCAAGCGTTTTCAACTGCATGTAAGTGCGTACAGTTGCTCAGCTGCTGCATGATTGCTTTGATTCTCTGGTCTACACTGGGACAATGTTATTACTACAACATTTGCTGTTCTACCTGTGTGGTAATAAATAAAACTTCCTTTGGCTGTAAACAAAAATAGTATGTCGAACTCTAATTTTCATTTATGAATAATATAAATCGGCTGCTATGCCCTGACTCATGACCAATTCAAGGAAGGGAAAAAGATTTTGAGTTTTATTTCATTGGTTAGGTTTCAAATATATTTCTATTTATGACAAAGGTAGTTCATTGAATAATGGTTTGGTCATGTGGTGTTTTTCTTTTCTGGAAGGCATAACCTTTTTTTTCTTTTGTTTGTTATGCCAAGTTATAGCTAAAATGCTATTACAATATAGGGATATACTGCTTTAATTTGACAGCCTTTCATTCAGTAACTAATGACTAATTAAAGACTACACATGGTAATAATGTTTTAGTAATACTTTTTAGTTAAATTAGTGTTCACTGGTAATATGTAGGTAGTGAGTTTGTTTAAGATACCTGTGTTTTTTGATTATGGATAATTGTCAATGGTTAACTTTAACATTTACTCAACAGGTTGGGGTGGGAGGAGTACATGATTGTATAGCAATAGGAGGAGCAGTCATGAATTAGACATTGGGGTCTGAACCTCCTAAATAACTATCCCAGTTAAGGAATGTTCTCATTTTAGTCTATCAATATAAGTTAGGTTCAAGCTAGGTCTTTAGGTCCTAGCTATGAAGATTTAAGTATTTTGGACTGGGGAGGGGGAGGAGGATAATAATTAAGGGTTGTCTGCCACTGAAAAGGGTCAAATATTGTTATTTTAGATATTCAGGATTGGTTGTACCTGATCATCTCCAATTTACTCTGCTATGTCTTACAGCTCCCTATGGCTAGACTTAAATATTGCTCCTGGAATATAAAAGGGCTCAGACTCCAGCCAAGCATCCAAGGTTCTACTTCATCTAAAAAGTTTGCAAATTGATGTACCTTTTTGCAAGAAACACATCTCCTGGCCAGTCAATATTCATTATTTATGTAGAAACTGGGTGGGTCAAGTATTTGGTTCTGGTATTGATTCCTGTAGACAAGGAGTTGCCATCCTTATAGCCCACAGAATTTCCATTTCCCTTATACAACAAATTTCTGGCCCAAGTGGTAGATCTGTTTTTCTGAGGGCCCTTCTGGGCCATTCTGAAGTGGTTTTAGGTTCTATCTACGGACCTAATTTGAAGACCCTGAATGTTTTGCAAATCTTATGACTATTCTTGCCCCTTGGACCATGTTTCCAATGGTCCTGGTGGAGATTGGAACCAGGTATTATCTAACAACTTAGATAGTTCTGGCCAGAACCAGCAAAATTATCACTGGGACAAAAGCTTTACATGAGCTAATGCATTCTCTAGGCCTCACAGAACCTTGAGGCTAATGTACCCTGAACGTAAAGAATTATAACTTCACTCTTTTCCCATCACTCCTTTTCCAGGATATACTATTTTCTTATGACAATTGATCACCTTCCGGGGTTCTCAGGCCTATTACTCTTCTAATGTTATTTCAGACCACCATATAGCCCACCTTCACTTAGATCTTTCTCCCACGATACATAAAGATAGAATTAGGAAATTGAGCAATCAACTTCTGAAATCTGATGAACAAATACAATTTCACCAAACATCTATTTTAATTTCATGGAAATTAACACCCCATCCATGCTTAAAAATATTTTTGTGGGGATCTCATCGAAATGTGCATTGAGAAGTGAATTAATCCGCTTAGCGACTAGTGTAAGAAGCAGATAGCTGTGGCTCTCTCTTCAATTTTAGCCCAGATAGAAGACCAGGAGAGCATCTCCTTCCTCAGCCCTATAGAAAAACGAGAGAAAGCTGAATCTCTTCTTGCCCAATATAACCAATTAATAGCAGAAAAGGCTGAATTCTTATGCTTCTTTCTAAAATATCCTATTTTGATCATGGTGAAAGGGCAGGAAACTCATGGCCTTCGTCTTCATTCCTAAGTAACTGATAGAATAATCACCTCTATTTACTCGAACTGGTGACCTTTAACCTCTCCCCAGACATTGCAATGCATTCCAAGACTATTACCGCAACTATACTCAGCATCTGTACTCCTCCTTGTCCCAACAATTGATAACTTCAACCAAAACATTGATCTCCCTGTACTATCAGACCACCAGATAAACATCCTGAAAGCTCCTACTACGTTAACAGAAGTTTGTGATGCCATAGACTCTCTTTCCCGGACAAATCTCCTGGCCCAGACGGTTTCACCACAAACTTTTATAAAAACTTAAAGAGAAAATTGCCCATTCTCTTAGACACCTTTCATTACATCTTTAAAATGGCATATCTGAAAATTCTTTGACCCGGCTTTATAACTGTTATTCCCAAACCTGGCAAAGATTCTCTTTTCATTCCTAACTATAGCCCAATCTACCTAATCAACGTGGATCTCAAGATTCTTGAAAAATCCTTGCCTCCAGATTAGGCCAGGTCTGGGATTCCCTATACGATAGAGCAGGTAGGGTTTGTAAAAGGAGGCTTTCATCTGATCACCTTAGAAAAATAGCATACCTCTCTTCTGTGTCCAGGGACTCATCTGTGCTGGCAGCACTTGTTACTCTGGATGCAGAAAAGCCTTTGATAGGGTCTCTTGGGACTATCTCTTTATGTTACTACCTAGCTTTCATTTCCGATGGAATTTATACAATAGGTTAAAATTTTGTACACTTCTCCATCAGCCCAAATTCAATGTAACAGTGTTCTCTACTTCTTTCACCTTATTTCAGGGTACCCCCAAGGGTGTCCCTTTCTCCCTTCCTCTTCAACTTGTATTTAGAACCCTTATTAGAAAAATTAAAAATTGGCATTTGTATCTGGTATACCAATAAGTAACATGGAATACAAAATCTCTGCTTATGCAGATGATATACTCCTTCATATTTCTAACCCTACCCAATCTTTACCTCCTGCTTTTCATATCATATCCCTATTTGAGGCAATTTTGAATTACAAGTTAAACATGAAAAAAAATGGAAGTCTTTCTCCTTAATAAATATACAATGAGGACCAATATCGAACATTTAGGGCTACAATGGAACGCCGATAAACTTAAATATTTAGGATTTTACCTTCCTTCCCCCATATCATGAAAAGCTCAATTTAGATATTCTAGTTAATACACTAACAGAAGACCTTAGATACTGGTCAAAATTACCTCTTTCTATATGGGACGCATGAGTATAATAAAAATGAATGCACTACCCGTGTTTTATATCTCCTACAAATGTTTACAGAAGAAAGGGTTCTGAAAGAACTCTTAAAACTGAAGGTGGACAATGCAGTGGGCCTGATGGATTCATCCCAGAATTCTAAAAGAACTAGGGTAGAACTAGTGACACCACTGACTAAACTCTTTAACAAATCATGGGAGGATGGGGTGGTACTCGAGGACTGGAGGAGGAAGATGTGATTCCCTTCACAAAAGTGGGAGCAAGGCAGAAGCAGGAAACTACAGACCTGTTAGTTTAACCTCAGTGGTAGGGAAATGATGGAATCACTTCTGAAGGAAAGAATTGTTAAATATCTAGAGGCCAGAGGGCACAGGACCCAAGGCAGCATGGATTCACTGCAGGAAGGTCATGCCAGACAAATCTGATAGATTTCTTTGATTGGGTGACCAAAGTAGTTGATCAGGAGGGCAGTGGACATGGCCTACCTAGACTTTAGTAAGGCATTTGACACAGTCCCACACAAAGATTAATATACAAGTTAGCCAGCCTGGGAGTGGGCCCCAAGATGACAGCCTGGGTAAAGAATTGGCTGGAGAATAGGACACTGAGAGTAATAGTAAATGGAGTCCACTCTGAAAAAGGGGGTTAGTAGTGGGTACCACAGGGTTCAGATAGACCAGTCCTCTTCAATGTCTTTATAAGTGACATTGCAGAGGGACTGGAAGGAAAAATATGTCTCTTTGCAGATGACACTAAGATCTGCAACAGAGTTGATGCACAAGGTGGAGTGGAAAGGGTGAGAAGGGACTTGGCAAGGATTAGAGGAATGGTCAAATGTATAGCAGCTTAGATTCAATGCTAAGAAGTGCAAGGTAATGCACCTGGGAAACAAAAACCTAGGGAAGTGTACACAATGGAGGTGAGATACTAACAACAACAAAAATGGAAAGGGACCTGGAGGTAGTCATATCAGATGACCTAAAGGTGGGCAAGCAATGTGAGATGGCAGCAAGGAGGGCTGGGGGATACTGGGATGCACAGGAGAGGCATCACCAGTAGAAAACAGGAAGTTATTATCCCTCTGTACATACAGCTAGTGAGACCCATCTGAGTACTGCGTGCAGTTCTGGAGACCAATCTCCACAAAGACATAGACAGGATGGAAGCTGTCCGAGGAGGGCAACTAAAATGGTGCAGGGTCTGCACCGGAAGACATATGAAGAGAGACTTAAGGAGCTTAATATGTTCAGCCTCAAGGAAAGGAGGGAGAGGGGACACGATGAAACTTTCAAGTACCTCAAGGAATCAACAAAGTCCAAGAGGTAGCATCTTTCAAAAAGAGGTGTGCAAGAACAAGGGGCACAATTTGAAGATAGAAGGGGCGGCTCAGAGTAATTTAGAAAGTATTTTTCACAGACAGGGTTGTGGATGTATGGAGCGGCCTTCAGAGGAGGTGTGGAGTCAAAAACAGTGGTGGAATTCAAGCATGCATGGGACAGTCATAAGGCAATTCTAGGGGTGGGGTAGGAAGAAGTAGGCTGCTGGTTAACTAGGATCTGCAGCTTATCCATCAGGTAGGGAAATGGGCAGACTGGGTAGGCAAAGCGGTCCTTATCTGCCGACAAATTCTATGTTTCTATCTATGTTAACTGGACTCTCCCATTATCATGGTTCTTGCAGATACAGAGACTTCTCAGCACTTTTATATGGCTAGGAAAAAGTTAGACAAAGTTACTCTAAACTTACACGTCAAAAATTGACAGTGGTCTTCAAGCCCTAATTTCTATATATATTATTTAGCCATCCACTTGGCTAGAATAAGACACTGGATACAACCCCAGAGAACAGTCTAAACTCTGCATATTGTCCCTCCTGGGTCAGAATTGAACAAGCACTCTGTTCTGAAAAGATATTGATCCCAAGGCCCTTCCTTTTATTACTAGAAAGAACTCCTAAATCCCTAAAGGAAACACCACTAAGCTCTTTACTTCATACACATTATCAATTAATCACTTTCCTCAAAGCGGATGCATACAGAGATATCACCCAACCCTTGTTCTCAAATCCTAATCTTCTAATTTCAGGTAAGATAATTAAACCTCACATTTTTGCCATGATATGGGTGTTCTAAGAGTGGATCAGTTGATTCAGGATAAAAATGCTTCCCTATAAAGTAGCCAGTCTCCTTTTCAACTGGACTACCACACATGTTTTCAAATACTTTCAGATATCCACATGCTTACATTATTTTGGTTCAGGGTTTGGGACAGTCCCTTTATGTCTGCTCTACTTCCTTACATTAGCTCCATTCCTTCATCTCATGTAATATCCTACTCTTATAAATTTCTTCTAACAAAGTTGCTACTATGGAAGGTCAGAGGTTCTATTGGTGGGATAATGTCTCACCACTGACTTTCCCTCCCAGGAACTGGTCAAATATTTGGAATCACTTATATAAATACATTAGTGGTATAGATATAGACTTATGCAATTTCATATTAACTATAATCTATTTTATACACTGCTTAAACTTCACCAGATGGGAAGTTTATCTTTAACCAATGTCAACAAGCACCTGCTGATCTACTCCATATGCTATGGTCCTGTGATAAAATCACTCCTTTCTGGTTCAGCATCAAAATTGGCTTGATTCACTTCTTGCATTATCAGATAACTGCAACCGAAATTTGTATCTTGGGTGATTATGCATGCTTAGAAGGGAATCAACAGAGAGCTATATGGCCTTAATTTCAGGCTGTACTAAAATAAGTAATTTTGAGGCATTGGCTGGAATCAGCTACTCCTCCTATGTGGAATGCTTTAAGGAAATCATGTTTGCCTTGCAAGCAGAGCTCATCATTGCAGGAATTACCAACAGAATGGACAACTATAAACTAAGATGGAATCACTGTATACCCTTTTATCGATTCCACAGACTTCTATCACTTTTACCTCCCTTTTAAGGACAACTATATCCAACACACTCTTTTATTATTGCATTTCTTCACAACCATCCTCACTTAACAGTAAGTGGCAGACTGGGGTGGGTCGGGAGGAGGGGAGGTGGGTGGGATACAGACAATGATGACATGGGTCAGAATTTCTTATACTGTATTCTTTACCTGTGTGCTACACGTTATGTATTAGTATTCCACTAACTGCTTTTTTTTTTCAGCACTGTTATGTTGTCTGCATTGGTGGTTGTTGTTATTAAAAATTTTAAAACAATAAAGCTTATTAAATGACAAAAAATAAATCCTCCTTTTATCCTTAGTCTATAGGGTTGGTGACAGGTTCTCCCACTTTCCTTAGCCCCATGGGGAGGATTTATCCACCCCTAGGAGAACTAAACCCTCAATTGGTTTAATTTTCTCATTCTTGTGATTCTTATCTCAATTTGAGGTGAGCTCTCACAGAGAACCACTCAGATGGTACCCACACCTTGAAGTCACATTTCTCCACCGTACATGGAAGAGGAATTGGCTACTCTCTGTTTCAGAAATTTGTGCCCTCACTCACCTGTATCTGAATAAAGTGCAGGCTGAGGAAGAAAGATTCCATCTACCCAAATGTAAATATATATTACGTGTTTCGGGTACCTGTTGTGCCAAAAAGTTATACTTGATTAACTATTAACTGTTAAATGTTTATATCTATGTTATAGCTGCTTAATCAAAGTAGGGACATGGGAACAAAATGTAATACTAAGTATAAGGTTAATACTTAAAGAGGATAGATAAACAGTGAAGTTATCAGAATGACAGGAGTTTCTTAAAACAATTTACCCCTCAGAATATTTGATCGAGAGCCACAGGAAATAGAACCCACCAGGTGACTCCATAGGAACAAAATGTTCTACACATCTAGACATATGGCCCCCTTAATGCCAACTGCTATATATTCACAAAATGTAAATGGACTTAATAACCTGGTGAAAATAAATAAAATACTTACCTCTATAAAGAAAAAGTGACTCAACCTTTGTCCTGTTACAAGAAACTCATCTTTCACAAACAGAACATAATAAACTAATAGGGCTTGGTTATTCCTTAGTGGTGGCCTCTAGTTATGGTAAGGAAAGCGCAGAGGCATAGGCATTTGATTCAAAGACAACATTATTTAAAATGGAAACTAAATATTCGGAACCCCAAGAACACCTGGGAATAGTTACAGGCCAATACATGGGAAAGACAATAACACTGGTTAGTTATACCTACCTCCTGGAATAGACAATGCAACAGTCAACTCCTTATTTGGAAAAATTACACAATATCAGAAAGGGATACTCTTAATGGGGAACCATAATATGGTATATAACCAAATGGATTCTGCTAGCACTAGCCAATATAGGCAGTCAGGTACTACAAAAAGAAGCAAGTGGTGGCTTAAACAAAATGAGTGTCTGACATTTGGTGCTACCTACACCCTACAAACAAAGAATAGACACATTAGTCAAGCCCACATAAGATATACACTCGAATAGACATATCTCTAAAGAACATGTATACCTACTGTAGCCACAAATTGTGACATATTACCTATCTATCTCTCTGACCATGCCCCCACTTATACTTTCCCTGAGGCGGTGTACAGATAGACCTAATACATTATGGAGATGTAATAATTTGCTCCTTAATATAGAAGTGTTTAAGTCACTGATGTGGCTGGCCGGTGGTGCTGAGGGTAAGGCGCTGGATGCTACACCTGGTGCTATGGCGACCCAGGTTCAGGAGTGAGCTTGGGTGCTGGTGGGTTGGCAGGGTGGGTTGAGAATGGAGTGCCCTTGTGGTGCTCTCCTCCCTGGAAGAATCGGTTGGGATGACTTGTTGTGCCAGCGACCTCCGGTGGAGACCAGGGAGCACTGCAGAAAGCCGGGCAGCACAGGTACAGCATGGCCGACACCAGCAGGTTGGAGCATGCCCACAGGGTGGGGATCCAATGCAGAACAAGGAAAATACTTGCTTTGTGGGACAGGAGACGGCACCTGTCCCCATGCTCTCCACTGGGTTCTCCTTGTCTGGCCTTCCAGTTCCTCCTCCGGGTCCCAACTGCAGCTGGAGTCTGGCTTACAAGTGAGCCCAAGAGGTGACGGGCGATCCTTCCCAGGTGGATGAAACCGGGTGCTGGCTGTGGAGAGGAGGAACAGACTGAGGATTCACAGGTGGGCAAGATAAAGGACGGGATGCTTGAGAGAAGGTCCCACCAGCCATGACCGGAGCAAAATAGAGTAAAAAAAAGACACCGATGCAAGATAAAATGGAAACCATAATAAGAGACACTACAACACAAGACATTACACCAAGTACCTTGTGTGATTCAATGAACAGTTTTAAGAGGTGAGATTATAAGTTATTCCTCTTGACTAAAAGGCAAAGAGAACAAAAACTGGATCAGTTGCAAAACAACTGTCGGAAATCCAAAACAACATATGTAAGGAGATACTGCTGTAGGTCCCACCCTTAAATCTCTACAGCAAGAAATCCAAAAAATATTGAACAATAAGACTGAGATGGCCCTATGATTTCTTAGACAGAAATACTATGAAGGGAAGCAAGGCATCCAGAGTTCTGGCATACAGAGCAGGAAAAGGTAATGGAGCCCACTGTAACACAAATTAGAGGCCCAAAATCAAACCTTAATTTTACAGAACCTAAAAATAATAGAGGTATTTTGACATACTATGAATCACTATTTACTACAGAAAACTATTGACCCCATTAAAATTAGAGCTTTCTTAGAGAAAATAAAGCTACCAACCCTATCACAGGCAAACATAGAACAAGCCCCCATTTTATTCAAGAAAATAATGACGATAATCGAATTTGAAAAATAATAAAGCCCAGGGCCAGATGGCTATACTGGAGAATTTTATAAAACCTTTGCTGAGGATATAAGACCGTTGCTCACTTCAGTTAGCAATTGGGTGTTGAAGAAGAGAACATACCCAACATGACACTTAGCTGCAATATCAGCAGTACTAAAGCCAAATAAGGAGTACACAATGTTCTTCCTACAGACCAATATCTGTGCTTAATATCAACTATAAGATACAGTATATACCACCAAACTGGCACAGCGATTGATTGAATGTTACCATCACTAGTCCAGAAAGAACAGACAGGATTTGTTAGAGAGAGAGAGACAGACACAGGATAGCATCAAAGAACCCTGCATGTCCTTCACCATGCAAGAGAGCAGAGGGTTCCATTTCTCCTATTAAGTCTAGATGCGAAAATGTATTTGACAGGGTGGCATGACAATTTTGTATATGACCTTGTCAAAATTGGATTTCCACTTTCCTTTAATTCAGCCTTAAGGATATATATTCCGCACCACAGGCATATATAAAATTAATGGCCAGATATCACTGAGACTTAGTTTGCCCTCGCTCCCATTGCTCTGTATATCTGGAACCACTAGCACAAACCTTACGACAACACCCACAAATAACAGGGAAGGAATTAGGAGGTCAACACCACAAATTTGCCCTAGATAACCTATTAATATACTTAACATCACCAGACAAATCCCTTCCACAGCTCTGGGATCTGCTCCAAGAATCCAGAGAATGTGCGGATACAAAATTAACAAATCAAAAACAGAGGCTCACCAAATCAACTACATCCCTTCCCTGAAGTAGAAAAAAATTCAGTTTAAATGGAATTTACCAACATTAAGATACTTAGGGTCAAATTAGCAATACAGTTAGATGACATAGGCCAGTTAAATTATAAATTAATCACCCAGGATACACAGGAAGATTTGAATAGATTGAAGGCTATTAACTTCTTAATACAAAGAATCGATTGTATAAGAATGAACATTCTACTTAGAATTTTGTATCTGGCCCAAACCTTACCAATAATTCTGGCAGGATCTCAGTTCAGGCAATGGTATAGATGTATCTCACAATTTGTATGGGGAGGGTCATGGCACAAATAAAATATGCCACACTCTAACTACCGAAAGTAAAGGTGGGCTGGCATTACCACATTTAGAAAGATACCACCAAGCGACATAAATCTGCACTGCCTTATATTGACAGCAACAAAATATTCTGCAGTTTGGAAAGATCTGAAATTAATAGAAGGATACTTGCTACCAGTTACTAAACAAGTATTGATGAATAGAGGACACTCCATGGACCAGAATGTGGAGAATCTATTTACTGTCAATACATTGCAACACTGGAGTAAACTACTCAGACACCCAACTCTGAAACCCTACAGGTATCTAATAACACCACTGGCTTCATAACAACAATGTTCACCATTTTAGACTAGGCCATACATATAGTCAATGGGAAAGACTAGGACTCTTATTACCCTGCCAGTTTAAACAAAGACTGGAATTTATAGACTTCCCAACACTGGTAGTTAAATTTGATCTGAAGCCAAAGATATTTATAGATATACACAAGTAAAGGTATTTATCCAAAAGTGGAAAGAACTGCCCCCAAGACCAACCTATTCCAAATATTATAACACTAATACAGTCAATAATGATAGAAGAGCCAATGAATTCATTGATATCCAGGGTATACCAAGGATTAATAGACATAGGAAGACATTCCACTGACTATGTCAGAATAAAATGGCAGGAAGATCTAGGATTAGAAATCACTCTAACAAAATGAAATAACTATACGATATACCCAAAAACAACCTCCTCAACATGTGGAAGGAGTTTTCCTGGAAGAATATAATTAGATTTTTTAAAGTCCAATACTACAAGATAAATATGATATTAGGATAACACCTCAATGTTGGAGAGGATGTGGAGAGCCCAGAGCCAGCCATGCTCATATCTTTTGATTATGCCCAAGGCACAGAGTTTCTGGCGGAATGGAGGATATTTTTCACCTACTTTGAATCTGACAGAAAGAACCATCCTGTTTATAGATATGCCAGTGGAGTTTAGAGTAACAGATACAAGGAAATTGCTAACAATATGTGTACTTGCAGCTAACAAGACTATTACAAAGAACTGGGTAAATAATAAAACGTTAACTATAGAAATGTGGATAGTGTAATGAAAGACATCTATAATATGGCAAGATTAACTGCTAAATAACTCAAAATCTTCCAAATTTGAGGTAGTATGGAGAAGATGAGTTGTATATGAACTGAACAAGTATACTGACTTTGTACCATGAAGATAAATCACATAAATCTTTCAACTTTAGTGTAATTGATAGATATGATAACTTGAATGAAGAAATGTGTCCAAACTTTTATTGTATTCTGTAGTAATGCTGCACTGCTATTTGTTGTCATTGTACAGTTTGTATTTAAAAAGTGAAAAGCAAATAAAAGAAATAAAAAATGTACTGTGTTGTGAGTTTTCTACAGGTAATCATCCATACACTACATGTTCATGTGAACAGCTACTGTGTCTTCTATGAGTATAAGAGTATAATACATGATCAGCATGTTTCATGGTTGTTTTGAAATCCAATAATCCACACTTTGGAACATTCAGAGAAATAATTCATGATTTAGAATATGACTTATTTCTCCACACAGCTACCTAATAGAGTCCCACTTCAGCCAACCAGACGCACAGCTTGGAGTGCAAGCTGATTAAAAGGCAGAAAGTAGACACATTTCATGAGGGCTTTCTCTAAATGGCAATACAGTACAAAGAAACCCCATAGCCTTGCATTTCACACATGTGTATTACAGGCTAACTTTATATTACATGAGGTACAGTACATCATAAAAAACTCAGTGAACAGCTTGCAGGTAATGTCACACCTCTGGGACCTGGCTACTGTACCTGTGTGACCTACTGTCTCTTACCAATCCCTCCGTCCCTCCATTCCTCAGAGGAGGGCCTACTAGCAGTCCCAAGGTTTGACTGAAGTCATCGGGGAGCAGGCTTTTCAGTAGCTAGTCCTGCCCTGTGGAACTGACTCCTGTGTCCTTGTGTGAGGTGCCTCATTGGAATCCTTTAAAAGAGGTCTGAAGTCCCACCTATTTAAGGAAGCTTTTTCTTACACAAATTTTACTGGCAATATATTTTTATGTTTTTTAGTTAATAGTTTTATTAATTTAAATTTGTTTTACTTTATTACCTGCTGTTCATACTTTCACATTAATGTATATCTTTGTAAAGTGCTTGAGCCTCCAGGGATGGCACTCTAGAAATAAATGTTTACTTGCATCTTGTTGTGTGGTGGCATCATAAGGTCACCCAACCTTCACTGTCATGCCATGATGTCATCACATTAACTTGGTGAGAACTGACCAGCTTGTTCTTCATAGGGGTGTTAGTTATTCTCTGAGCCTCCTCGACTTCTTGGATGACAGCACTGCGTGAAGCTGAGAAGTTCTGAGGCACAAAGAACTTCAAAAGAAACTCTTATGACCATAAGAGATGCAGGAATTGTCCACGCATTTATTGTAAATTATGTTAAATACCTTGGTTTAAAAACACATTTAATTCGAATTTAAAATCAAAGTGTTTCACTTTGTAGACTATTAGAAATCCCTTTTGTGAGAAATGGACTCTGCCAACTGAACTTAGACCTTCAGAATTTTAAAACTGTGAGCACGAGATAGTCTCTTTTATAAGTTAATAGAGCCAAGGGATGTCTTTTACGGTATGAGACTCTGAGTATGAGGTTTGGTGAGAGATTGCAAAGTGAAGCTGAGTGGCTCTGTCTGCCCAAGCCTCATGACAGGAGTCTGTTATACCATATTATGAAATGGGTACTAAAAATAGTGGATCCTGATTGGTCCAGAGCTACCTTCAGCTGCACCATTATTACAGCACAATGACCTGGGTGAAAGTAGCTCCTGGCAAGTGGACTGTCTACCTAAGAAAATACCGCTACATGTGGCTCAACTGCCCACAAAAGCACATCCCAGCAACTGTCCAGACTCCAACAGGACACACAAGGATGTTCCACTGTCCTCCATATGGTGCCAGTTTAAATAAAAACAACAACTTTATTTTAGCTGCCAAGTGCAGCTAAAACTGAAGTCTCCACATACTTTTCAGCTTCTACTGAAGGTCGTTTACGGTCATTATTACGGACACTGCCACACTCCCTGACACTCTGCCCAGTTGTTACTGTCCCAATGAATTGAAAATTCTTCAGTGTACTATCACTTGACACTATGCTATAACATGCACCTCACTGCGTGGTTTTCACCTCTTCTTATCCAGGCCATACACTTTCCAGGAGGGAAGCTGAGGTAAAACAGAGCAAGCTGATAGATGGTGGTGTCAGATGGGGATCGCAGTTTGAAGAAGTGGGAGTCAGGCTGGGAAAGTAGATACAGCTGCAGAGTAGAGAGGGAGTGGTGTTTACCATACTAGCTGCTATGTAGCACTGTTGCCACCTGCTGACCAATGGCCAACACTCACAATCAACAGGCACAATTTATTTTCTTTTTCATTTTCTTTTGATATTTTTGTTTCTATTTTTACAAATTTAAAACATAAACACTTTCAAAAAACATTTTTATTTACAGTATTGAGCACATTTCATAATCACAACAAGGCACTCCAAGAAGGACATTATGGTGGGCTAATGGCCCCTTCCTAAGGTGGTGGAAGCACTCAACAACCTCGTGCTTCAACCACCCAAGGCTGTTATCCCACCATAACACCCTCGTCATGCCTTTTGCTTAAACAGACATCCCTTAGACTCCTATTTTCTTATTATAAAACACTCAAGTTTTGCTAAAGTCATTTATAATAAGTTTAGAGTATTTCATCTGTGACTCTTTTTGTGAAAGTATTTCCTCACGTTTCCCAGAGTCTACCCTCCTCCAGCTTCATAGCATGTCCCCTTGTTCTTGAGCATCTTTTTTCTGAAAAATGCCCCTCCTCTACCTTATTTGTACCACTGAGGTATTTGAGTTTCTATCAAATTTCTGTTCTTTCCTCCTTTCTTCCAGGGTGTACATATTGAGGTCCTTTAGTCCCTCCTCATATGGTCTCTGGTGCAGATTGTGTACCATTTTATCTGCCCTCCTCTGGACTGCCTCTACTCTGTTTCTTGTCCTTTTAGCGATGTGGTCTTCAGACTGGACACAGTACTCTAGATGAGGTCTCACTAATGATCTATACAGTTGATATCACCACCCCTCTCTGCTGGTGATACCCCACCCTACACACCCAGCATCCCACTGGCTCTCCCACTGTCTTTGCACACTGTTTAGCCACATTTAGGTCATCAGATCTGATGGCAGATATTCTGGATGCACCTCTAGTGGATCTCTTTAACACGTCACTAGAGATGGGGAGGTGCCCAGGGATTGGAGGCAGGCCCATGTTGTGCCCATCCATAAGGGGGATCAAGAGAAGTGCCTGAAACTATAGACCCATCAGTCTGATGTCAGTGGTGGGGAAGATAATGGAGAGCATACTTAAGGAAAGACTGAGGAGGTTCTTGAGGAGATGGTAAACCTGAATAGTCAGCAGCATGGGTTTGTGCCGGGTAGATCATGTCAAACTAACCTTGTGGAGTTCTATGAGTGGGTGACATAAGCACTCAACAGGGGAGACCAGTGGATGTACTGTTCCTGGACGTCAGCAAGGCATTTGATTCAGTCTCTCACAATGGCCTACTGGAGAAGCTGAAGGAGATGGGGGTAGGACCACTGATGGTCAAATGGATAGGAAATTGGATTGCTGGGTGCACTCAGAGGGTAGTGGTCGATGGGAAGGTCTCATCAATTGCCTAGGGAGGTCATTAGTGGGGTCCCACAGGGCTCAGTCCTGGGGCTGCTCCTGTTTATTGCCTACATCTCTGATATCAGGGAAGATATCGTGTTTGAAAGGAGTCTTTGCTGATGACTCTAAGCTAGGCACAGTGGTAGAGTGGGAAGAGGGGTGGTTGGCCCTGCAAGGACTTGGATGCTCTGGATAGGTGGTCCTGCACCTAGAAATTGAAATTTAACTCCTCCAAGTGCAAGATGCTACACCTTGGGTGGAGGTAACCCCAAACATGTGTTCACCTCAGTGGGGGATGAGTTGCAGGCCACAGCAAAGGAGAAAGACCTGGGAGTCCTGGTGGATGTCAACATAAATAATTCAGAGCAGTTCAGGAGGGCTGCGGTCAAGACAAATAGGATGCTGGGTTGAATCGCAAGGGGATTACCTCAAGGAGCAGGGAAGTGATTCTGCCACTTTACAACAGCCTGGTTAGATCACAGCATGAGTACTGTGTGCAGTACTGGAGGCTGCACCTATGGAGGAACCTCCATCTCCTGGAAAGGGTTCAGAGGATAGCAACCAAAATTATCTGGGGTCTTGGGGATATGACATATGAAAAAGAGAGACTGGAGGAGTTCAGCCTGTTCTCGCTGGAGGAGAGGACGAACTGGGGGACATGACTGAGGTCTTCAAGTACCTCAAGGGGTCAATAGGGTAAACCAAAATGGGATCTTTTGGATTAAGGAGGGTAGGATCACCAGAGGACGCAGCTGGAAGCTCTGAAGGTGAGAGGATTAGGGAAAAGAAGGATGAGCTACTTCACCAGAAAGTGGTAGAACCGTGGAATGCTGTATCTGGGGAGTTGTTGCTGGCCTCTATGGTGGAAGGCTCAAGAGAGGGTGGGACAGGTATAGGCAAGAGGTAAAACAGAGGATGGCTTGCCTAGGGGGGCCAGGTTTGAGGGATGGACAAACAGGAAAGGAGCCAGGGCGATGGCTACTGTACCCACTCAGGGTACTGAAGCATGAGCAGACTTGTTAGACCACGAGGCCTACTTTTCTGGTGTCTAGTATGTTAGTATGTTACCCCAGGTTTCTTTCCTGTTTCATGGTCATCAGTACCACTCCCCTCATATTGTACTCTGCTCCTGGGTTGCTGTGCTCCAAGTGTATGATTTTGCACCTCTTCACATTGAAACTTAGTTGCACACTCTTGACCACTATTCAAGCTTTCTTAAATCCCTGTACATTTTTCCACCTGCTGAAGTATCTACCCTATTTGCAGATATTTGTGTCATCTGCAAAAGGCATATCTACCTTTCAGCCCTCTGCAATGTCATAAAGAGAGACATTAAAGAAGATTGATTCCAGTACTGATCCTTGTGGCACCTCTGCTGGTCATCCTTCTTTCCGTAGGGTGAA
This sequence comes from Neoceratodus forsteri, assembly GCA_016271365.2. Classification (NCBI taxonomy): domain Eukaryota; kingdom Metazoa; phylum Chordata; order Ceratodontiformes; family Ceratodontidae; genus Neoceratodus; species Neoceratodus forsteri. Next base: position 1,681,482,195 of record CM028129.1, on the reverse strand, counting down.
CTCCATTTAGCATCTCCCTCTGTTGCCTATCTCCCAACCAATTTCTTATCCAGTTTACCACTTTTGCACTCACTCCCAAGCCACCCAGCTTGTTCACGAGTCCGATTTGGAATGGTATTAAAGGTCTTACTGAAATCCAGGTAGGTCACATCCACCGCTCCACCTTGATCTGCTCCTTTGGTCACCCAGTCAAAGAAATCTATCAGATTTGTTTGACGTGATCTCCAGGAAATTCTTGTTGCCTCAGATCCTGTATTCTGCAGGTTACAAGATACTCCACAATCCTTTCCTTCAGCAGTGATTTCATTATTTTCCACCACTGAGGTCAAGCTGACTGGCCTGTAATTGCCATCTTTCTCCCTGCTACCACTCTTGTGAAGTGGGACTATATCTGCTCTCCTCCATTCCCTGGGATCTCTCCCATCTACATTGAGTGATTGGACAGAACCATCAGAGGTGCAGCCAGCACCTCTCTGAGGTCCTTCAATATCCTTGAATGTGTCCTGTCTGGACCCATTGCCTGTCCGCTTTCAGATTTGTGAGTTTCTTCAGGCCTCTCTGTGTGTAAATGGACTAGTGTCCACCTCCTTTCTTCCATGCTCCTGTCACTTATCTGTGGTCCCTCACCTTCCCTTCCTCCATGAACACTTAACAAAAATATTTGTTCAGGATGTTTGCTTTACCTGGTTCCCATCCACACAATCCCCTCAAACTATTGTCTGAAGGACAATAAAATATTTTCTCCAAGGTTATTTTGTCTTTGAGGTTGTTAATCCACTTGGATATGCCAAGGGTTTTCATTGATCCAGTGCTGAAAAAGTGTCTTTTGTGACCATTGTTGCAGTCAATATTACAGCAGCAGTACTATCTAACCAGGAAGTGATCCGTTAGGACTGTTGTAGGGCCACAAAAAATATGGCAGCTGCCATCTAGTACTACTGCTGTCAATGCAGGGGTGGCAGAAATGTAAACAAACACAAAGGATAATTGAGCAAATTAAAGGGTGATGGAACAATGCTGTCGGGAAAGAGTACCAGGGATATGCTTAGCAGAGCACAGGGAAAAATTGTCAAAGAAGCACAGATTTTATTTACATTGCACTGCTGCTTTAATGTCTTGGTATACATTTTCAGTTGGATGCATTTGTTAATTAAATTACCAAAATAAATTCTATTTGGAGCATATAACACTAGCAACTAAGTCGGTATTTACAGTACCAACTGGGTGTGAGATGTGTTTCTTAATTTTTGAATACAATGTTAAAATACAGTGTGAGCGAGCGTGAGTGGCAGTGTGGGTGTATAGAACAGACAGCTGGCACAAGCTGCTGTAATCAGAACTATAGCTGTTAAGCCGGAGATCAAGTAGGGTCTTCTGCTTTTACAGTAGGCAGGGAAAATGGCAGACTAGATGGGTCTAGCAGTCCTTAACCGCCATCAATTTCTATGTTTTTAAGCATTAATACAGCAGTTTACATGCACATTGTATCCCAAAGAGCTTTACTAGCAATGACAGAGTGATAGTGAAGTGACTGTAAACGTGTAGTGGCAGCCATATATCAACACCCACACAGAAACAGCCCTGAACAACTGCATGAACCAGTTTTATGGGAAGGGGTATGTTGGCCAGGACACTGAAGAAAATCCTCTACTCTTCAGAAAAGAAATATCACAGCTTTAAAAATAATGATGGTTTGATGCTAAACACAGCGAAGAATATTTTAGATACTGTTCAGCAATATTTAAAACAAATGTCTGGTGCATCGGATTGTAATCTTCCAGCAACAGCACTACTGGAAAATGTACAAATTCCTCCTATTCCACAAGAGGAGCTTGACAGATTAAATAGTCTTATAACTATAGAAGAAATTATAAAAAAAAACTTAAGAAACAATATAGTCCTAGGCTCAGATAGCCATATTTCTGAATTTTATAAACAACAAAAAAAAAACATTTTTAACTGGCAGAAATATTTTATAACGCTTTTAACTGGATGTTAGAAGAACGAAGTCCATTATCTGCTTTGGGGAGGCTTTACAGAATCAAAAGGAGATCCACAGTATTTGAAGAATTGTAGGCCACTTAAGCAATAAGGCATGACAGGGTGTGTGTTACTGTGCAATAATATCACATGTCGGGTAGTTGAAGCAAAAGGCCACATGGCAAGTTCATTCAACACCTAAGAAGTGATGTTATTACAATAACACACATCCTTGGAGTATTTATTATTATGCAATGACTCATTTATAGAGGAAAATAAATAAATTAAAAAGTGTTAAAAATGTGTTTTTCTTAACGCTTTGGTGTGTTGGTATACTTTTAGGAAAAAGTTTACAATTTCTGTTTTGCCCACTAGATGGTGCTGTGAGTACATCTTGCCATATGTTTCCTTGCCTACAGGCTTGTCTTTCCCCATGCGCACTCATATACACACACACACACACATCTGTGGTAGAATTGAAGGTAGCTCCTGCATACCAGTGTAACTTTTGGTGTGTTACAAATGGATCTTTATTTATTATGTGTCCAAGTGAGCACAGTTGTCTAGCCAATTGGTGACTACAGTGCCCGCCAAATGTCGAGGCTTCAGCTACTCGGGGCTGTTTGATGGTACTTGGGGCTGTGTTGTTTATGAAAGCGAATAAAGGTATAGCTTTGTTTTCCCTCATTTTCTTTTCCTTCACATTTTTTGCTTCATCTTTTGAGGAGGACAGTGATGTGTGGCCACTGAGTCACAAAGTGAGCACAGTACTGTAGTCGCACGCACTGCAAGGACCGTAATTTGGAAACACAAGGGACTGTTGATGACAATTCGCTGTCATAGCTCTCTAACTTCTTTTTTTTTTGTGAATGGACAACACATTAGACTTGGAGTGGTCTCATGGTTATACTACTGAAATGCTAGAAACACCAATTTCTCAATTCTTCTGACTAGCGTGAGAACATGAAGCCATATTGGCTTTGGGGTACTTGTGGAGGGGATATGTTTCAATGTGTTGCAGTCATCTTACTGCTCGCCCTTGATACAGTGATGTTATTGTTCAATAACATCACTGTGTCTGAAGTCAACAGCCAATCAGGTTTCTAGATTTTTCTTGCCATTGCATAATACATATTATGAATTCAGACATAAAAATCTTAATGAACATTTTATGTACTAAGTTAGAATGTGTAGCACAGTATCTTATTATTCAACCTCACACCTGCTCCATTCCAGACAGCAGTATTCATGGCAACTTAATTCTCATTCGCAAAATAGAATTAGGTAAGCAAGGTAAAGAAAGTGGTTATATACTAATATTTGATCAAGAGAAGCTTTTGGCAGGGTGTCCCACTGGTACCTTTTAAGTTCTCAAGTGTTATGGTATACCACAAGAGTCCTATAATTGGATACAGAAATTATATAACATAAATAGTATTACTCTGAATATTAATGGACACAAATCAACTTTCTTTTCAGTGCAGTTAGTCACTGTAAGGCAAATCATGAAAGGAAATGTGAAAGGAAAATGTCTGTCTTTTACTGGGATTTGAATCCAGGCCCTGGCATTCTGTGTCATGCTTTAAGCATCTGAGCTATAGGGTAACTCAGGAGATTAGCAGACCCAGTCATCCCTTTCAGACAAACACATTCCTTTCTAGGTACTGTGTGCCAGCAACAAGGCATTTAAGAAACACAAGTCAACTTTCTTTCTCAGTGCAGTTAGCCACTGCGAGGCAAATCATGAAAGGAAATGTGAACAGAAAATGACTCTGCTTACTGGGATTTGAACCCAGGTTCTGGCATTATGTGCCATGTTCTAACCATCTGTGCTATAGAGCAACTCAGGACAGTACCAGACCCAATCATCCCTTTCAGGCAAACATATTTCCAAAATGTCATAGCAATATTCAGAATACTAATTTTATCATGGACACTCAACTATGCCTCAGGGCTTACACCACAACATTTTCAAAAATCATATAAATAATTATAGAATTCAATTCTAATATGATACCTATTGTAAATGTTCTAGATAACGGTACATCACATTTCTGTCACACTATAATATATATATATATATATATATATATATATATATATATATATATATATATATATATATATATATATGAAATATATTTTATTAATCCCTGTACAATAATTCTAATAATTCTTAATTTGCATAAATATATCTTGTAAACATAATAATAAACCTGTAACATAAAACAACAAAGGTTTCAGAAAATCAAATAAAACAAAATGAAGAAATAAAACAAAAACAAAATAATTAGCAGTTTTTTTTAATTTGTTTCTGCCACTGGCTCCTTTGTCGGCACCTTTCATCTGCACTTTTCTCTCATCTCTGGACACCATCCAGTCTTCCCCAGCTTCTTGTAGGGCTCTCACCTTCTACCCCATGGTGGGGTAGCAGGAGCTCCTATCTTACCTGCCAAGTGTGGATCCAGTTCCGTGATGCAGCCAAAGCCAGGGTGCCTGTAGGATGGTAATCAAGCCGCCATGACCAAGGATGCCTTTTTCCCATTTTCTCCCTATTTTGTGGATCGTGGCATGCAATGACACCTACAACGTGGTCACATATGCTCCTGCATGCGCCACCTCAAGCTACTTGCCGTGTGCCCACCCTTGAAGTCTTGGCCATGTTGCCAACTCCCAGCTCTCCACTAGGGGTCTGGTGCACAGTCCCCACAGGTATCCACCATCCCCAGAGATGGAGAACAGTCCATCAGATGCTTAATCCATCTCCATTCCTGACTTCCAGCGACCCATGCTTGCTCTGAACATGGGTCTCTGGCATTGGCTCGAGTGTGGCTTCCAGTGCCTCAACCCTCAGCAGCACTGGCAGGGTAATAATTTGCAGTTTTAATAACATTTGCAAATAGTAGAATTGTTTTGTAAAAATACTTCAAATGGCTTTGTTTAATATTTACATTGACTTTTCTTTATACTGTAACTCGTTCAAATATCTTTTCTTGTGCAAAAATATGTATCTTTTATTTAACTCAAGCTTAAACTATGTCCCAAGATTTTGTAATTAAAAGTGCATCAATTGCTGTATCAGCATATGTAGATGACATATGTTTATATGTTAAAGATACTCTGTCTGGATCTGTTGCATTGAATGCATCCACTATTTTCTAGTGTTTCAGGTGCAAAGATTAATATTAATACATGTAAAGGTTATTGTGGCGAGTTCACCAACTGCTGGAATATTGCAAACAATATTGTTTTGTATATTTTGTTTCTGTTTATGCATTTAAAGGGTTACATGCATATGAGTCTGTTTATGTTTACAATTTCCAAATCAGCCAGAAGTAATGGTTGCCAAAAGATGCCTATGTGTTTTTTTAAGGGGTACATAGTTCACTGAAAGGTGACAGGAAAGAGAGAAGGTCTTGCAAAATATTTGACATTCCTCTGTGAATTGAGAACAGGCTGATTAGCAAGGAAGCTAAGAGTCCATTGCAAAAGGGATGGACGTCTCTGGTTAGCTAATTGGTGTAATAATATCTCAGGATGGGAGAAACCATCTTCCCTATCATAAATGTACACTTCAAAGGAAAAGTGCTTTAGATTTCCAGGAACTATCATTGTTACGAGGTGGCAGGAAGGATGAGGGAAGAGCAAAGGATGTTGGAACTGAAAGAGACTTTAATCAATAATATGGTTCACTTAAAATATTGAGCAGAGCAAAAGAAACCCTGTTGACCTAAAAGATAAGGCTACAGACTGCCTGAACCCAGGGTATTTAAAGCCCTCAGAGCAGGGCACAGGACACACTTTTCATGGGACACTCTTCCTGTCACACACCAAGACAGACTGAAGAACCAGTGAATGCTACAGAAGGACTGACATTTTGCAAACCCATTTATTCTTTGGACTTCATTCATCCACAAACCAGGTAGAAACTAGACAGCTAATGTTTACAGTGCATTTGTTTTGTATATTTCCACCTTTATTTGTGTTATTCTGTTACCATATTTTTAAACATTCTATTTCTAAAGTTTATATGATAAACAGTTAGATTTAGTGCAAACATTTTCACTTTTAAAACCGCCTGTGAGTGATTTTTTGTGTGTGTAGAAGAAAAGGTTTAGTCAATTTTGAGACCAGCCTGTAATTACTAAAGTGCCACCATTCACTACTATGACTAGAATTCTAAAAGGGAAGTCTGGATACCTTTTCATAGTGGAGATACACAAAGTTTGAAAGGAGGAACTAGTTGCTGCAGGGAGGACAAGATCAGGTTTACAAGAGCAAACCCTGAAGAGCTCATTATGCCTGGGTCTTCCCTCTCAGTACCACAACCAAGGAAAGTTCTCACCTGGCTATAGACTTGAGACTGTACTGTATCCTTACCCAGATTAGAGAGGAAGCCCTAGTACCCCATGGTGGGTGTTCAGTTAAGAACTCAGCAAGCACTCTATAAGGTCACTTGTAGGGTATTCCTGTTCCCCTGTCACAGATTGCACTTAGGGGTGGGCAGTGTGAACTCAGTGGACCTGGCCCCCAGGAGTGGGTTTGTGACAGCTGTGTCATAAATTGAGATGTGTTATATGAAGTCAGCATCAGATGCTCCTTTTAAAATATTAGGTGTTACTTATGGAAAAGGAGATCACAGTAATATAAACTGGGAAGAAAAAGAAAGATTAGTGAACAAAACCAACTTTTTGTTGCTTTGTTTCTCTCAGTTGATGGACAGGGATATACCACCCTCTCAGCCCCTGGACTTGTCCTCCCGCCATCCCCAGCAGGCCACCCATTCTGGTTGGGTCACAGCTACCCCTATGGTGGGGCTTCCCAGGGGCTGGAGGGAGACTGAGATCAACCAGTGGCCCCAGTTAAGGCTTACACCTGGGGTGTTATTCCAGAGGCAGTCCAGGGGCATCACAGAGCTCCATGATCAGAGCTTTTCTTCTTTGTTTCCCAGGAGCATGGACATGCAGTGGCATCAGTGTGGGAAGGGTGCACTTCTGCACTCATCCCACAGACATCTGCCGACAACTCTGTGTACCAGGCATTCCTGGCTGTTGGATACCTAGCCTCCACTCAATGTCACTAGCATGCTGGGATCCACAACCCCTTCCCCAGGGGTGAAGAGCTGTCCATGGGATGCTCATCCAACCTCTCATGGCTGACCCTCTGTCACAATGTGCTCACTTTTGAACACGGTCATCAGTGCTACAGGCGGTAGCTCTACTGCTACAAAAGTGGTCTGGCAAAGAAAACAAAATACATACATGGAACCACTGGCAACAAACAAAAACAGAAAAAGTTGCAATAATTAAGACTTTGATACTACCCATATTTATTTACATCAGTATAGTTTATCCCTCTCTAAGTCATCGGAAGTAAAACTGTTGAGCAATGTATTTCAAGTTATGTGGGTAGCAGACTGAATCCGATCAAACAAAAAATCTAATATTTGAAAACTAAACATGGGGAGTTGGCTTTTAAAGAGTGGCATAGCACTTGTATCAAGCCCTGTGCCATGACACTTAGGTTCTGGGAGTGCGTGAAATCCTTTGCCATAGCTGTGCTCAGTTTTCCAATCTCAGGTGCAGCTACAACAGTTTTCATTATTTGCAGCAGCTTGTGCAAAATATCTTGCACAAGCTTTTTAAAAACAGTTTCAGGATTACCACAAGCTAGACCAGAAAAGTTGGTCTAACTTGTTGCACCTGGTACACGTGATTGAAAATCCCAGTCGCTGGTTTGGTGATTGCCACAAGCCCCCTGGGCCATGTCATTGGCACAGCTGGGGCTTATGACAATCGGGAGCTTTGAAAATCGAGCCTGGGGATTGAATCTCATAAATCTGATAGTTTTATTCCACAGTTTGTTTGTTTATTTATTTATCCATTGGAATGTTTCCTGGTATATAAGGAATGTAAATAAAGTATGGAATTTCTGACTCATAGCTGATGTCTCCTTTAACAGTAAATTGGGAAACAAGTGCTAGGAAACTTAAGAAATTAAATGCAACTCCCAGATATGTTCTCCCAGTTAGTGAAAAACTATGAAGTTGTAATGTAGAACTTTCACAAATACTAAATAAGTCTAGAGGGAAACTGTATAGCACTATAATGGAGTAGAATTTTCAAGAAGAAGTGAGAGTGTACACTCATGCAGAATATAAAACAGGACACTATTTGAAGATAAAAGACACCCTCTCAAGATGTGGGATGTCATATGGCTTAGTTGTCATGGACAGCTCAGAGTAAAAAATAATTCAAAACCTGAAAATATAAATGAAAGATTTTGTCCCTGAAATGAATGCAATATTATTTTTGAAAGCATGGAGCATTTATTTATAGAATGTCTTTACACGCAGTTGTTTTGGAAATTAATAGCATGATTATGGAATGATCCAGCGTGGTCATCTGTAACATATGTCGTGTGATTTTAGGAGAATTAATGACATTAGAAAGGTATTAACCTAGTACAGTCAGATAAATTTTTACCTGCAGTAAATTTTATTTATGGCAGTCATGTGTATACTAATTTTTCAATTGCATCTGAACCCAGCAGTAATCATTGGTTTAATTTCAAAAGAGTTGTCACACATCTATAAACAAGAAAGTCTATTTATGTCCCCAGCATCATTACGGTTCAAATGGAGAAAGCTGAAGGATATTGCTTTTGATTGAAGGTCTTTCTTTAGATACCTTAAGAAAATGTTTCTAACTTTATTTTGGAGTAGGTATGATATAAGTATACTGAGTCAGCTAAGGGTGTGATTGATCTCTTTGATTTTTTATTAAGAACTGCATGCTAAATTATGTTTTTTTTCCAATTTTGATTCATTGTAATTTTTTTCTTATAAAGGAAAAAAACTCTTACAAAAAGTCCTTCGGTTACCTGAACATCCACCAGACTACAACAACTTTTCATGATGTTTAAACCGTACTACAACAATGTTTGGGGAACTGGAATCTGTAGTACAGGAAGAAAATACTGTGATGGAAATCCAGACCCAATCACACCTAACCGTATACTGCAAGTTGTTTTTGTCTCTGACACACTGTGCTTGTCTTTTGCATGGTGTATGGAAGGCTGTGAGTGTAATCAAGTAGTTAATTCACAAAGCTGGGAAACAATGGATGCCAGGTTAAAATCCCTCCAAAGTCACTGACCCACTGTGTGACCCTGAACAAGTCTCAGGTCATCCTGTGCTTCTTTCCACATAGCTGTAAAGCAGGGCACTGCTGAAAAGTGTATATAATGGATTAATTGTATGATCCTGTAAAAATTAATAATGAACAAAAACAGAAACATAGAAACAGAGAATCTGACAGGAGATATCTTCCAAAAGCTGATGCACTCACACACCCACAAGAGGCAGGACACGGAGCTTCTTTCTAAAATCTTATTTATTTGCACCCAAATACACTTTGACCTGTTTGGACAATGGTCCTTTATCAAAAGCTAAAATACAAGGTCAGACTTGATTTAAATACTAACATACAAATGACGTCATAATTACATATTACAATTCATTGGTACAACAATCAAGCACCTCCACCATCTAATTATACACAGTTAAACCTTAAAATGACATAAAACAAATACTTAAATTATGTCTAACTAATAGAAACATAATTAATAATACATCAGATTATATAAACAAACTCTTTTACTGTCATATATTTCCTTATACATCTTCATCTACATTCTAAATAAGGTTTTAATTCTAAATGAGCATTAATGCCAGGTTTTGATAAGCTTTTAATCACAAAGTCCATTCATTTTCCTTTTTAGAATTTTATTCCGATAATTTCCCCTCTTAAACCAGAATACACTTTTTCAATACCCAAAACTTAAATTCATGAATTTCTTCTTTATTTTGATTTTCTACCATATGTATTGATGTGGCATATGACAAATCCTGTTTATTTATTGACCTAATATGTTCCAGCACTCTAACTTTAAATGCTCTTTCAGTCTTGCCACATAAAATGTCCCACCAGTACATGTCGCCAAATATATTACTCCTTGTGTGTTACATGTGATAAGTTGTCTAATATCAAATATTTTTCTTGTCGATTAACCACACTAAAATCTTTTCCTTTGAATGTACTGACAAGCACTGCAATTTTTACATTGATTACAACCAACAGATTCTCCAAACCAACTGTTGGTATGTCCCATCCGTGTCGTGAAATGACTATGTACCAAAGAATCTTTTAAAGTTGGGGCATGTCTATATGTCATAATAGGTGGATGGGAAGTAATTTCTTGTAATCCCAACTCATATGATAGCACATGCCAGTGCTGTCTAATAATTTTACACCTCATAACTCTGTGCACTAAATGTGGTTACAAAATAAAATTTTTCCTTTCATATTTTCTTTATTTTTATAACTCAGTAATTCATGTCGACTGATATTTGCAGCAACTTGATACCCTCTTCTATTACTTTTGTGAATATCCCTGCTATTCAAACGTTTTCTAAGAGCTAAAGCTTCAGTTTCAAAATCTTCTGATTTACTACAATTACGTTTAATTCTAAAAACTGTCCTTTAGGAATGTTGTGAATTGTATGCGTTGGATGACAGCTTGTAGCAAATAGTAAAGTATTTCCATCTGTAGTTTTCCTAAAAGATTTGTGCTAACCTGTCCTTCCTTTCTTTTCCGATTAACCTGTAAGTCCAAATAATTTACAGTATTACAGTTTGCATTAAAAGTGAATCTCAGGTTTTCATTAGTCCCATGTAAGTAATTCACAAATTCTTGTAACATAGTATCATTGCCTTTCCAGATTAACAACACATCGTCAATAAAGCGCTTCACAACAGCACATTATAAAGAAAGGGTTATTATCTGTATTAAATATAATATCATCTTCCATCGTCCCACATATAAACTAACTACTGTTAGTGCGCATGTAGCCCTCATCGCCATTCCCTCAATTTGCCTATATATGTCTCCATTAAAAAATATATTTGACTCAAAACATGTTCAAGAAATCTCAAAATTACCACAATTTCTCCATCTGCTTTATCCCTGATCTATTCAAAAATATGCTGCTGCATCCAATGCTCCTTCATGAGGGACATTAGTATAAAGTGCTTCTATATCTAATGTTACTAGCATACAGTCTTCCCAATAACTATTCCATCCAATAATCTTAATATATCTTTGGTATCTCGAACATAAGATTTTAATTTTCTAACATAATTACCAAGAACAGAGTCAACAAATTGGGACAAAGGTTCTGTAGCTACCTAGACCACTGACTATAGGACGTCCAGGTGGGTTTTCACAGTTTTTATGAACTTTACAGTATGTAAAGTGTACCTCTGACAGGAGATAATGGCCACTTGGCACAACCAGTCTGCCCATTATTTGTTTTACTTTCTGTTTTGCTGAAGACTCTGCTTTATCTATGACACTTCCTATACCTACCCTTTTTATGGCTCCAATTCCTTGTGCATATCCTGGGCATTTTGAACTCCACCACTGTTTTCACCCCACCACCTTTGCTGGAAGGTTGTTACAGGAATCTACCACTCTTTCTGTGAATAAGTACTTCCTCATATCTCATGAATCCCCACCCCCAGCTTTATAGCATGTCCCCTTGTTCTACAGCCACCTTTTTCCCCTGACAGAATACTCCTTCCTGTACCTTATTTACCCCTGCAAGATATTTAAGGGGTCTCTATCATACTCCTCCCAATAGGGTGCTTATATTGAGGTTCTTTAATCTCCCTCTATTAGGGCTTGTGATACAGAACATGCACTATTTTAGTTTTTATTTATTTAAAAGTTTAATCAGAAAAGACATACTGAGCCAATAGCAGTTAATTTCCAGATGTGTCCTGAGGGGAAGAGAGATGGCTAAACTATAAAGCCTCCGCTCCAAAGTGTCCACCCTGTTGCAGATCTTGTTTTCATCTGCAAAGAAGCAGACCTTCCCTTAAAGGTCCTCTGCTTTGTCACTTATAAAGACATTAAAGAGGACAGATCCCAGCACTGAACCCTGAGGTACCTCACTGGTGACTCTTCCTTCCTGAAAGCAACCTCCATTGATTACTAATCCATCACCATGGAAGCACTCCGAACCTCAGTCTCCAGCTCCATACTCTCCACGGTAGACTACAGGCTAGTGATCTATGGATCTACTACTGATATAGCACTCAACAGGGTCCAAATTGCACTAAATAAAGCATGCCACCTCACCCTGTGTGCAGATCAATACACTCATACTTGCACCCTGTATGAGCGTACAAACTGGCTTAACCTAAAGACAGGATCAAATACCAAACTGGTCTCCTGGGAAATAAGGCACTCCTTGGAAAAACCTCACCCTGCATAGGAAACCTGCTCAAGGCTTTCTCTCATCCCGCAATCACCAGAGGGAGGAAGAATGGAGCACTGTCCATCCCATTCCAGTGAACTTCACTTGGGCAGCGCACTTTCTCCTACCGAGCCCACTCTGCATAAATAAACTCCCAAAGAAACTATAAACAAACAGCCTGTCTCAGTTCAAAACAGGCCTCAAACAGCACCTAATGTCTAGCTCAAAATGCACCTGCTTCTCAGGCTCTACTTGAAAGACAAGCCTACACCCAAGGTAGCACCAAGCATGGATACCTAGAAAATCCCTGCCCCATCCCAGCTTAGCCAGGGGCTTATGTAAGCTATCAGTCCTCTTTAACGCTTTTGGTATTGTCCTCTCAACCCATCCCACACCCACTTTCTCAGCCATAGTTTATCAATGGATTTGGTGGTCTCAGGTTTGAGCTACCCAGGATAACAAATTAGATATAGCTTGCATCCTCTCACAACAGCTCTGTTTTCTCCAATTTGTCTAATTCTCATGTAACTGCTCTTTAATGCCTAATGAGTTGGCCTCTGTAACCACTGAATACGTGTTTTGTCTTATTGTCCACCCTGACATGGAACCTTTGTAAAGAGCTCACGTTCAAAGGTCTTTCTGATATTACAAATAAATAAATAAAAATAAATGAATACTACCTCTGTCTCATATCCCCTAACCAGTTTCTTATCCAGATTACCATCTTGCTGCCCACCCTTAAACTACCCAGCTTGCTCACCAGTCTCCTATGTGGAGCAGCCCCCCCATGTGGAGTGGTGTCAGAAGCCTTGCTGAAATCCAGACAGGCCATGTCCACTGGTCCACTTTGATTTAACTTGGTCAGTTATCAGATTTGTTTGGTATGATCTCCCACTGTGAATCCATACTGCCCCAGATCCTGTAACTAATTGGATTCAAGATATTCCACAATCCTTTCATTAACCAGAGTTTCCATTAACTTATCCACCACTGATGTCAGGCTGACAGGCCTATAATTGCCTGCCTCTTCCCTGCTACCCCTTTTGTGAAGTGGGACTATATCTGCCCTTCCCAGCTCTCGCTGAAAACTCTGTTCTCAAGTGATCTGTTAAACAGATCTGTCAGGGTGCATGTAGTAGATCCCTGAGCTCCCTCAACACCTTTGGATGCATCCCATCTTGCCACATAGCTTTGTCTACCTTCAGGTTAGTGTGGCTTTCCGAACTATCTCTCCTCAGAAAAGGCCTAGTGCCCACTTCCTCCCATCAAAGTTCCTGATCCTTTTTGCAGCCCTCCTTCCCTTTGACTGTGAACACTGAACAAGAAGCACAAGTATTTGTTCAAGATGTCTGCCTTTTCTTAATCCTCCTCCATACAATCCCCTTTCCTCTTTAACTTTACAGTCCCTCACCTTGTCTTTTCTGTTTACATACGAAAAGTGTCTTGTCCCCTTTAATACTGCCTGAGCTATTCCTTTTTAGTTTGTGCCTTCGTGCTCTTTACTGCTTTCCTTGATTCCCTCTGTTTCCTCTGTTATACCTCCTATCCTCCTTCCCTTTGAGCCTCCTTATACATTTTAAATGCAACCCGTTAAGCCTTTGTATTTTCTGCCACCTCTTTTGAGAATCATAGTGGTGTCCTCTTTCTTTTGCATTTGCTCACTTGCTGCATACAGAGGTTTGTTGCCTTTACTAGGCCCTCTTTGGTTTGGTCCACTTTCCTGTACTCCCCAGGTCATCATTCCTGCCAGGTCATTCCTGAGGCATTCACCCATCTGTAAGAAATCTTCCTTCTGAAGTCTAGGACTCTCACCATTGTGTGGTTTAATTCTGCAGCTGTTCTTATGTTGAACCACACTGTACAGTGATCAGTTGTCCCCAGATGGCTTCCCATCTTGATGTCTGGAACACTGTCCCTATTAGTGTGCACCAGATCTTGTATTGCCCCAACATGGGTGGGTTCCAAAGGACTAAATGCATTGTTTGACATCACTTGTTTCTTAAGTGAAATGTAATATGTCTTACTTCAAACTGAACATCTTTTAAAAATCATGTGGAAAAAAACAGTTTGTATACAAAAGTAAGGAAATGTGATATTTGGGTAAAACAGTTCACATTTGCCTTGGTGAATCATAGTGTAGTGTGTCCTTGGCTTTGAATGATCATATTCCTGTAGTGCTGCCATTGTTCTAAGCTCAAGTATTTTTTGCCCTGAATGCTGACCTCGAGGCAGTGCTGCCCCGGGCAGCACCCTGTTGTTCCTCCAACCATCTATGCCTATTGGTGCATTTTGTCCCATGCCCCCATGTCAGCACCCTGTAGCTCTTCCTACCACAAATCCTATTGGTGCAAGCCCACACAATGCTATTGGCTATCAAGATGTTGCCCCAGGGGCAGCACCAGTAACCAACCATCACACCATCACACATGAACCAACTACCCAGGCACTGACCCAGGAAGCCAACAGGAACAACTACCCAAGCAATACTGCAGGGGCAGCCCACAGGAACCAGCTACACAGGCACTGCCCTGGGGCAGACAACTGGACCAACTACAGGGAGAGGAGGTGTACCCCAAATGAGCCAGAAAACACATACTGAATGCTATAACAATGTCACTTGTTGACTGTGGGGATGTGGTCTCATGGGGTGCCCAGGACAGAACTGGACAGGCTGGACATGGCTTTGAACAGGTTTGCCTGCTTCATCCTGGACGTCCGGTTGATGCACCATTGCTTACTATATAAAGCTTTGTGTTGAATGAATCTTGTAGAATGAGGACAACTGCATATTTTACATTTTACACACCAGAACTTACTGCAAAAGTCCTCACCCTACTTAAAACAACATGTTCCAAATTTGTACATTGCATGATGACCTGAAAACAGCACAAAATTTGCAACTCAAAACACCAGTGCTGAGAACAGTAAAAAGGAACTCTACCATTATTAATCTTGGGCCTAGAGCTGGAACGGTCTGTCAGCTAAATTTAAATCTAAGGAAGTGGTACACTGGAGTACGATAAAAGAATGGATGCTAAATGAAATTTCTCACCCTAAAGGTTGTTGTTAACTTTGTGTTATGTATCATACCAAGTTATGTATTAAATTATGTAAACATTTATTTTAAATGTTTTTGTAAGATGTTTTGATTATTTATATAATGTATGAATGCTGGACCCCACTGTAAATGAGTTTGCTCAACTGTACTATCCTTTTCTTTGAAAAAATTCAAGAATAAAATTTTGCAAACAAACAACTACCCAAGCACTGCCCCAGGGGCAACAAACAGGAACCAATCATCATGGCACTGCCCAAGTGCAGCCAAAGTAACAAACTACACAGGCACTGCCTCAGGGCAGCCATGGGAACCAATCACACAGGCACTGTCCCAGGAGCAGTGGCACTAACCAAAATCAAGGCACTGCCCAGGGCAGCCACAGGAATAAACCATCAGCCCTGCCCCACAGCAGCACCTGTAACCAATCATTATGGCACTGCTCCAGGGAAGCACACGGAAACATTTACCCAGGGGCAGCCAACAGAAACCAACCACCCTGGGGCAGTGCCTGTGTAATTGGTTCCCATGGACTGCCCCTAGGGCAGTGACTGTGTAGTTGATTCCTTGGCTGCCCTTGAGGCAGTGTCATGATGGCTGGTTCCTGTTGGCTCCCCTGGGGCAGTGCTTATGTAGTTCTTCCTGTTAGCTGCCCTGGGGCAGTGCCTGGTAGTTGATTCCCATGTGATGGTTGGTTACTGGTGCTGCCCCTGGGCAATGCCTGGGTAGTTAGTTTCTGGAGCTGTCCCTAGGGCAGTGTATGGATGGTTTGTTCCCATGGGCTGCCCGGGCAGTGCCTGGGTATTTGGTTCCAGTTATCTGCCCTGGGGCAGTGCTGTGATGGTTGGTTATTGGCACTGCCCCTGTGGTAGTGTCTTGATAGGCAATAATATTGTATGGACTTGCACCAATAGGATTTTTGGGAAGAAGGAGTTACAGGGTGTTGCTCGGGGCTGAAGATGAAATGCACCAATAGGTATAGGTGCTAGAATTACTAACTGGTGCTGCCCCAGGCTAGCACTGCCTCGAGATCAGCGTTTAGGGCAAAAAGCATACTCAAGCTTGTTCTAACTTCAGCACTGTCTTTTAGACATAAAAATGCTGTACTCCAATGTTTGAGAGATGGTGCTTGTTAGGGCAACAACAATGTTGCATCACACAGTCATTCACAAATGACATTCTAACAGTTAGGGGCAGAGGACTAATGATAGGTCAGTCCTGTGGAACCTGATGAAGACCTTCAAATTAGTTGACAATGGTCCTCTTTTACTAACATCATTGGAGATGGAAGTTCTCAGTTTATGCACATGTAGTAGATGTATCACCCAGGATTTTTTTTTCGGTTTTACTATTTTCTTTGTAAAATATTTTAAATCATATAGGGAATGCAATTACAGTTTCTTTCAGATCTGCTGTCCCTAGGAGAAGTGGGTGTGGGTAGCAGAAGTTTTTTGATCTAAAAGGCTTGATTTGGTTACACTTAAAGGGCTAAGTCTTTTTCATAAAACAAGTCATGTTTTGAATGGAAAAAGTAGCCAATGTAATGGCAAATATTTCTTGGTGGGTAGCCAGCCAGAATAACAAAAGTACCAAGCCACAATAAACAAATACAGTTTGGACCAGTCTGGGAAAAAATGGTCCCTAGGGATCAAAAGCTGGTCCACGATGTGCAGAGAGGCATGTGGGATGATGTGGGTGTAGTAGACCAGCCAGCTAATGGCATTTCTGCTGAATGTTTACAATGAGAAGTTGGTTATATTTGGGACATTGGACTGACAACATCATGGGTTCAAGTCTGCCATAACTCACAGGTTGGAGGTAAGTTTCTTCCACTTTACTTAGTGATTTAGACAGCATTGAGTTAGATTATTTTTTGTGTGTGACCTCTGTCTTTTTCAAATTTGTTTATTTTGTCTCTGTAAAATACAGTATTCTGCCATAACCTTTAGTGTGTACTATCACATATGTTAATATTGTGGAGTTTTAAAATGCATTTTTTATGCATCATGCTTTTAGTTACGGAGTCATTTTAGGCATAGATAACTGGGGTAAACAAGCAAGTCTGAGATCCATGTATGAAGAGACAGGCTTTGGATTATCATAAGTAAAGCACAGTATTCTCAGGTGTAATAAAACTGGTGGGTCATTTGTTCTGTGTGAGCAGTGGCTCTGCTGGGATTTGGACCTAGAAATACACCAAGTGAGAGTCCTGCTGAGTAGTGTCAGCATACCAAAGTAACCCTTTCAGGCACCTGAAGGGTTGTGAAAACTGATAGCATTGCAGACTGAGTTTTGGAAAGAACCAGTCTGTGACACGTCATCACAGTGATGGCATGGCAATCACAGTGCAAGCTTCCTTAGTTACGCCACCGCACCAATGTGCCTCAACTCTGCTGCTAAGGTACCATCATGTAGGTTAGATAATAGTTCAGATTCCATGCCCATTCAGTCCTTGGTCTCTCATGTGAGACTGCCAACAAGGGTGCCATTTAGTATTAATTACTGTGGTGTTTTTGGGTAGCAGACACCTGTCCACTGAGGACTGGATTGAGAAACTTCACACCTCATTGTTCATTTACTATGACTGTAGGAGAGAGTACTACTTTTATTAATATTTACCAGAAGAGCTGAGAAGCTGACAATTTGTTAAACAAGGAAATACTGTTTCTCAAATGCAAGAGAAAGGTTTGGTGCACACAATAAGAAGGCTAGAGGAGAACTGGAAACCTGTAATGAGTTGCCATGGAATATGTATTTATATGAAGTTTAAACTAGAGAATGTTTAAATTATAATACACACTGCTAAGTAGATAGCAGAGGTCAAAGGTCAAACTGTTTAAATTGATATTATGGAGAACTGTTCTGTAGGAAATAAGTAAGAAGGAATAGAGGATTGACTTGCTAAGAATTAACATGTGACATTGAGTAAAAGGAATGAAGAATTTTAGAAGTATTTGCCATGTACGGTATTGCGTGTTTACACAAGCTCATTATGAGAGGATATACAACAGGAGACATGTATTGTGATGTTGGCTAGGAAGGAACAAGAAAATAACTGTAGGTGGAGTAGTTAGGACACAGGGGATGTTTTGTTAAGAAGAATGAAGAAAATATGCATTTAAACAAACATAATTATCTAAACATTTTCAAATAGCTATATCACCGATTGGGCCTGATGAAGTGGTGGAGCCATGAAACCATCACCTATCTGTAGTGAATGGTGAAATAAAGAAAAATATTTTTGAACTTTCTTCTTTGAGTGAAGTTCATTCTTGCACAAACTTTCTAATGTCTCTAAAACTCAAAGTATTAAATATTTTTTATATACATCATGCTCTTCATGAGTGTAACTTTAAAGGGTATAGATAACCTGAAGCAATTGGCAAATTCCTGATCTATCTTCGAAGACAGGCAGGCTACTAAACTGTCCAAAGCAGATCTAAGACTAATAAAGGGCAAGAAAAAGAGTGTTCCCAGCTGTGACTATTGGGATGGAGCATTTTCCCTTGGGAAAAGTCACTGTACTGTGTGGGTAGTGGCTGGTGGTAGAATGTAAACCTAAAAATACCAAAAGTGAGAGTGAAGCCGAGTGGTGGCAACATATTGAGGTGACCATTCAGGCAGCTGAAGAGACATGAAATGCTGGTAGTATAGTGTGGACTTAGTTCTAGGAGGCCATCCTGTGACAGTGCCCAATGAAAGTGTACCTCCCTCTGCTGCACCAGCCTACAAACCGAATAACTGAACATTACCAAGCTAGAGAATGTCAATGCTGCATATATCTAGGTATTACTGTTGCCTGCTATTTGTTCTATGAAACCCACATTTCATTAACAAAATCAACCAAAAGCTATATAAGCCCTACAGGCACATGATGCAGTCTTCCCTGAGATGCTAAAGGATTACAAGCTGCTCATACTCTACCCATCTTCATCTTCCTTCAGTATGAAGATGTTCTGTTAAAGGAACATAAACCCCAATGTTTCCATTTTTTATATACTGTAATTGTTAATGTGGGCACTTGCAAAGCCTGTTTAATTTGTGCATATTTTGTGTTGTTTTAATGCAGACTTTGCCCAATATTCATTTTTTAACTTAACTTTTTTTCCTTCCAAGATTCTTCCCAATGGCAACCTATGCCCAGTGACTGAACTTCTCATGGACTTACTGGTTATCCACCACTTACCTAGGACCACAATGTGGTGGTGGCCAGTTTTGTCAGTCATGCAAAAGCCTGTAGGGTGTTCCAGCATCTATGAGTCTGGCATTTTCATTTTCTCCCTAGGCACTCCAACTGCAATGGTGCAAGCATGCATGCATGCCCTGACAAGCATATGTGCTGTGGCATGCATTAATGCCAGATGTCCTGCAGTGGCTCCTCCTATTGCATGTGCTCCCATCTGTTCCCATTTATGCTGTCACCCATCCTCCACCAGGTGGCAGTGCTGAAGCAGGAGGCTTGTCCTCCTCTCCCAAGGATGGAGAGTAGTTACAGGGATGCTCAGTCCTTCTTCCTCTAGCTGGCCCACAGTGATCTGGCCTCATACCCAAATGTGAGTGGTCAGCTTACAAGCAGTAGTGATACTGCAGTGCTAACAGGCCAGCATAATATTTGTTTATTACTTATTTAGCTGTTCAGGAAGCCTGAAACATCAGCTGAGTAGAAGTCCTGTGTTAAAAGTTTCATTGTAGGCTTCATTTCAGCTAATGCCACTTGGATCTGCTTCCTGTAGTCTACAGCTTAACTGTTGTCAGTGGGCTCTGGAACTGCTAACTCATTTAAAAGAGAATATTGGTCTGGAAAAGGCAGTATTAACAAGGAACTTTAAATAAGGAAAAATATGACTACTTCAAAACAAAACCAGAAATCAGTACAGATTTCACATGCCCAAATTGTAATTATATAAAAAATGTAAATAAAAGAGGATAAGGTTCCCTTTAAATGTCCCAAAAAGTCTTCTACAATCCAACATGACCTTCAATACCTGCACATTTGAGCTACCCTGCCTCAGCCGAACCATCACTGTCTCATTTAATTTTTGCATTGGTGTGCTGTTCCCACGTCGAAAGAACTAGCAACCGGGCACTAATGTTCAACCTAGTAAGAAATTGTACCCCACATGCTCTTAGTGAGTAACCTGGTATGCAACTGAAATACTCCTTCCCTTATGTCTACACCCATGAAAGAGTTGCTGGTCCCCTAGCCAAAATCTACAGTGCAAAGCGATTCTCTCACCTGAGCCATATGTCCAGGACCAGCCTCTCCTAACAATGAGACCGCACAAGCTACTATATATCTGAATTCAAACACAAATTCCAAGTATTACAGCAAGACCTAAGTAAATGCACTGTGTTCTTAACTAATTAACATTCTCTCCCACCTCTATAAATCATTTCCACAGTCCCTCAGTACCCATGACATTTTTGCTCACAGTCTGTTACTGTGTATAGACTTTATGTAATTACAATCAATGTTTTTCCTTTATCTGCTATATAACCCTATAAATGCCTGCAAATAATTGTATCTTGTTATAATACTGTATCTTGCAGCTTGAATTTGCAGTCTATAGTTTGTCTATGTATCTGCTGCATTACTCCATAAATTGTGTGGTTCCATAATCATATGCACTTTGTCAAAGCAAGCTATGTTTTGTCTTATATTTGCTATACAGTACTGTACCACTCTGCAACTGTAAAATAAAGAAAGAAAGAAAGAAAGAAAGGCAGCCCTAGTCATTACCATGGAAATATTTTTAATTCTTGGGGACTTGGACTCCTCAAATGATTACTGGACCTGCCATTGCTGGTGTGTATTAGGGCAAGAGCGACTTTTGCAGCATTCACAGGTTTCATGAAATACAATAGAAAATTCAGCAAAATTTGCAAAGAGTATAAAGTTGGTGAAAAATGTACTGTGTACTGAACTTGTAGATTTTTTGTTTCGCCATTATATCCCTGAGTGGCAGATCAAAATATTCTCAAGTCCCACTTAGGAAAAACAGTGCTTGCACAGGTATTGAGTATTGAACTTCTAGATTTTAATTTCCTGCATGTCCTTAAGTGGCAAAACAAAATAACCTCAAGCCCAGCACTTAGAAAAAAGTGATTGAACAAAAGCTAAATATGGGATTTTCAGATTTTTAGAACCACAAATCAGAGTTTTAGGCATTTCTTTTCAGCCATTTATTAAAGAAACCCACTAATGTTTTCATCAGCCTGAAACAGGACTTCTCATATACACTCAAAATATGTGCTCACACTAAATTGGTGCTGCTGTTAAGGCAACAGTAACAAAGAGAAACACAGGCTACAGTGTACACAAAAGGAATTAAATTGCATAT
This sequence comes from Neoceratodus forsteri, assembly GCA_016271365.2. Taxonomy (NCBI): domain Eukaryota; kingdom Metazoa; phylum Chordata; order Ceratodontiformes; family Ceratodontidae; genus Neoceratodus; species Neoceratodus forsteri. Next base: position 1,681,460,498 of record CM028129.1, on the reverse strand, counting down.
TACGGGCAGGATTCACAAAAGAGATCGCTGGGTGCAACTGAGATGTGCGGTGCATCTAGAAAATGCGCCATGGGCGATTTACACAGGGGTGAATGTAGCGCATCCGAGATGCACTGCACCAAGCAAGAAGTGCCGTAGGGTGCATCCTAATGATATGCAGTGCAAAAACAGGGGCGGACATGCATGATTCACAGTGCCAAATGATGGCGCAATGATAGAGCAATCCCAGCACAAATACTAAATGCACCATGAAAAGATAAGTATTAAAGAAGCAGACTTAAGTGCAAACCACCTGTAGGTCAGTGGCTGAACAGCACCTGCACACCAAGTGAGAGAGGGGGCTAGTGAGAGAGAGAGAGAGAGACAGAGACAGAGAGTGACAGAGAGTCAGAGAGCCAGACAACAAATAGCCAGAGAGCCAGACAGCTTTTGACAACTACAGACACAGACAGACAGACAGACAGCACAACACCAGCAGCATGGATCCAGCACCAATCGCCATGTTCGGTGTACTCATGAGGATGAGGAGACGGGAGGCGGAAGGCACCGAGGCAGCCTGCCCCATGGTGGTATTGTGCCAGGCTGTCATTTGAGCAGCTGACAGATGTGGAGACAGTAGACCGATACCGCCTGAACAGGGCCATGTTGAGGCAGCTCTGTGGGCTGTTCCATGATGAAATGCTGGTACCACTGCACGTGGTCATGCCATCTCAGTGGAGACCACGGTGACATGAGTTATGTGCCTGCTCACCACAGGAACCTTCCAGAGGCCCACTGGGGACACCACTGGCATCTCACAGGCCTCCACTTCCGGCTCCTGACACAGTTCCTCACCACACTGCTACGCCACACTTCAGAATACATCCATTTCCCAGCATGCAGGTGGAATGGACAGAAGCCATACAGGGTTCTACAGGGTGGCATGCATGCCAGGCATCATAGGGCCATAGACTGCACTCATGTGGCAATCCACACACCACCTGGTGAGGAAGCCATAACATATGTGAACTGGAAGGGCTACCACTCTGTGAACTGCCAGGTGGTGTGCAATGCCACAGGGTGCATCAGGAATGCCTGAGCCACACACCCTGGGAGTACATGTTGCCTTCATCTGGCATCAATCTGCCCTCTGCTGGAGGTTTGAAACAGGGGCATACCGAGCGGCCATCTATTAGCTACATGTGACATGGACACAAAAGTACAACAGGGTCCCACTGGCAGGACCACGAGGTGTTGGCAGGGGACAACATGCACAATGCGCAGTAGACGCGATCAGGCTATGGGGCAGTGGGGGTGCAAGGGACACAGGCAGACACTGTCAGCCACTGGGTGGCACACAGCAAAGCACACCAGGTGTGGGGCACTGCCATGGCAGTGAATGTGTGGCAGGGACATGCACACCACAAATGGACGGTTTCATGCAAAAGCTACTGGTGTAGGGATGCAGAACTGCAGGGAAGGGGAAGTACAGGCAGTAGTGCATGCCATGCACACAGACCAGTGAGGCCACAAGGGGACAGAGTGCATGCCACACATGCTACCAATGTACTAACGGACACCCATTCTCCCCACAGGAGACATGGCATACCCGCTGAGGCCCTGGCTCCTCACCCTTCTCGACGACCCAGAACAGAGGTGGAGGAGTGGTACAACGAGGCACACATCGCTACGTACCATCATAGAGCGAGTTTTTTGGCATGCTGAAGACATGGTTCCAGTGTCTGTGTAGGTCTGGTGGTGCCTTACAGTATAGCCCTGAGAAGGCCTGGGCATATTCCTAGCCTGTTGTATGCTCCACAACATGGGCTTAGACTGTGGAATGCCTGTTGAGGCCAGTGAGGGCGACATTTCTGGGGAGGAGGAGGAGGGTGGGGGGATGGCACACCACCACAGGACCATGGCACATATGCTGCACATGGCTGCCAGGACCCATGGCTGGCAGCACGGGCCAGGCTATATCACAGCAGACTGGTGGAAGAGTACTTTGGGAACTGCAGGTGAGTATAGAGGCACGATCCTGGAGGTGCACTATGGTGTAGACATGGACCATGCCATGAATAGCTGATACTGACAGTCACACAGACAGTGGTGCACACGTGTGCACACATGCACACACACACATCCAGCAGCACACCCATACCACCAGGACCATGCCAGGGATGTCATGGGTCATTATGCACTGCCACCGTGCACAGGCATGGCAGACAATGGAACGCACTCATCATGCCCATGACACATGGCACAATAGTGGTACATACATACACACACGTGGTACTGCACAGGGAGCCAAGGTGGTGGTGGTGGTGGTGCACTGAGGTGGATGCGTACCACACAAGCTGCTCCAGGCACCGTGGCTAGGCGTGTGGTGCACAATGGTGGTATATGCCTCCGCCGATAGAACCGGGACCAGGACATTACAGGGCAGCAACCTGGCCACCACAGACACATGGGCGGCCTCTGCCATGACTGGTGGATGCTGTTATGCCACCACCAGCCACAGGGTGTAGCCACCAACCCTGCAGGGATAATGCACTGAGACCGTGAATGTGTGGTCAGTGGTGTTGCCATCCCATGGCCAACATCGGTGCCATGGACGCTGGGTATAGAGGCATGCTGCTGGGGTGTGGAATGTGGTCCTGGGTGTCTGACTGGATGCCAGATGTCCATGGCACACAACGGATGCAGCCAACACCTCCACAGCAGCTGCAAGCCACTCCAATGCTGCGGTCATGCCCGCTTGCATGAGGAGTGCCCTGAGCCAACATCTGTGAGCCAAACGGCAGGACTAGTGCTCCTGGACCATCACTGTCCTGTGGCTCTGGAACTATGCACGAGGGTGGCCTGCCCTCCACTGTGGGACACAGGAGATGAACATAGCCCTCCATGTCATCAGTGGGTGAAGGGACACGGTGGCATCGCCGATGAGTGGGGAGTGAGACAGCCCGCCTAGTATATCCACTGGGGGTGGTTGCACCATGGCAGGCTGTGGCATGGATGAGATCTGGCCATGCTCAGCCACTGTATGTCCATGGCCAGTGTCATCACGTTCCAGTGGTGCAAGCATGTGCACTGCAGCATCCCGACCTGATGCCCCTGATGGCCTGCCAATGCACATGGCACATGTGCAGGGAGCACAGCATCTGCTGCTGGGGTGACTGTGTGGCCACTGCAGCTGCACCATGTACCAGTGGGGACATCAGTGTGTCTGGGCCACCCGCATAGGCACCTGCATGCTGCATGTACCACCATTGGCCATGTCCCTGTCGAGCTGTGTGGCATTGATGTCCACGGTGACAGCACTGCCCCCAAGCATGCAACTGGTGAGCATAAGTAGGGTGTCTGCGATGGGTCTACTACATCATTGTGATCATCATCAGAGTACCCAATCAGGCACCCCAGCCATGTGGTGTCCTCACCGGCCACTGTTCTAGCATTGGCTGAGGCACCTGATGGGCCTGCCTCCACTGGGGCTGTGACTAGTGTGTCAGGTGTGGTGGCCATGGCTGTACCCATGAGGCATGATGGAGCTGTGGAAAGAAGAATGAAGAACATGGTTATTGCACTGTACTAATCGGTGGATATCAGACATGCACAATGCACAAAGAGGCATGCCACAGCACCATGGGTGCACATGCCTGTCTGCTGCAGGACTGTGCCATGCCCACAATGCCACACCTGCCATACGCATGCTGTGACCAGCACTGTGTGGTGACAGACAGTGGCCACATGGCACAATGCGTGGTGATGGCAGCACAGGCATGCACAACCATGTGTGCCACCCAGTGGCGATGCTGGCAGTTGCACCTCCCATGTGTCACACAGGCATGGGAGTTGTGTCCACATGATGCGTGTCATGGACCAGCCATGTACACCCAAGACACATGGCACAGCCCTTGGGTACACAGTGGCACTGCATGGCACACAGTAACAGGCATGGCAACCATGGCATACATGGGTTCCAGACACACCAGGGCTGCATGGCTACTACAGTGCTGCGACAAGCTACCACCAGTCAGGAAGCCACCTCCCGGGACACCCAGCACAGCAGACATGGTGATGGTAGAGGCTAGTAGCTCCTCATTGGGGCTTAGGCAGACCTCCATGGGTAGTCCACCCCGGTCCGCTGGAGGGATGCCTCAATGTGGGCCACCTTCTTTCACCCTCCTGCTCCTGTCATTCCAGTTCTTGCAGCACTACTGCGGGTGTGGTTGTTGACCCACAGAGTTGACATGGTGGGCCACCTCCTCCCAGGCCTCTGCCTGCACCGTCTGGCTGCCACCCCAACAGTCAGGACACCCAGCCGCAGGTTACATGCCTCGTGAGGCCTGCTCCTTGTCCTTCGTAGTTAAGGGCGCCACCTGCTGGTGGCGCTATTACCTTCCAATATTGTGGTTCCTGTGGAAGAATACATACAGACATTAGCCATGCTTGTAGGGGTCCCTTGTGGCCCATTCTGACAGGCTGCGGATGGTGTCTGCCACATCAGCACCTGTCAGCCAGAGACAGTGGGGCATGCATGTGCATGGCCATGCATGGTGTGCTGTGCTGATTGTGACTGTGTCCAGTGTGTACAGTGCACATGCTACAGACAGCTGCAGGGCCACAGCTGAACCACTGCTGCTGCATGCCCATGGACACATGCACAGCTGTCCGCCCTGAACACACACCTTGCACACCACACTGTCTGTGATCAACATCGGCCTGCATGCCCCCATGGTACCGCCTTTAGGACATGTTATGGGTTGGCAGTGCGGCCGCCAGGGTACCTGCACATGGCATGCTGACGGTGTGTATCACCCAGCTGGCCCCAGCATTTGGCATTGCAACAGTGCCACTGTGCCTGTACACACACTGCTGCATGCATCTGACAGTTCTATTGCACACTGCTGGTTCCCCACACCTGGGATGTGTCGTGGTGTAGGCAGAGACTCCCATAATCATAGAGATACCACAATACCCGCAGTTGTACATGTGGGAAGAGCTGTGTTCTCACCCTTAATGCTGTGTATTCTATTGGTCACCTAGTCTCAGTGTGTGCTGAATTGGGAGCATTTATGGCTCAGTGCATGCAAATGAGGTCTGGGTCTGTGTTAATGAGATGCTAAACAGCTGAGATGCCCATGCATGCAGGATGAGGCTGTTCTAGGTGCATCGTCTGTGAATTGCATAATTGCCCCCAACTTATCTCAATCAGCACAGTATATCTGTTGGTTTGGACTCTTCCATGTACAGCTCATATCCTGCAAAGGCATATGCATTGCACACCCTTGTGCGCAATGATCATTGTGTTGGTGGATGGTATTGTATCCTGATCGCCACTGATGAGGTATGCACAATGGTGTGCTGACGCACATCACGGCCACTCTGTGTGTGATTGCGCTTGCCGTATGTAACATGGCGGTTGTGTGTGCATCATGCATGTGTGACACGGAAGTGACCCCTGCCACACCTTGGCAGTCTGCATTGCCCATGTGCCACTGTAAAGTGTCAGGCAAATTGTGCGTCACGGCACTGTGCATGGTGCACTGCATGTGTCCTTGTGTTGAATGTGGCTCATTCTGTGTCTCACACCACACATACAGTGCATGTTCCCTGAGCTGTAACAAACTGCTATGCCTAGGGCAGGGAAAATTGGACCTAGGGCCATGAATTGACACAGATAGAGCTGCTACACCTGGTGGCACAGGTTATGTCTGTGGAGGGGCAGCTTGTTCGGCTGTGAGGACCTGCAGGTGCCCAGGTCACATGTGTGGGCTGCCATTGCCCATTGGCTGGTGAGGTGCACGGGATGCCATGCACTGGGGAACAGTGCAGGCACCGATACAGCGATCTCCAATGTCAGGACAGGGACAGACTGATGTGTTTGCATTGCTGTCACACAGAGGTACACTGCCATGGCCAGATAGGTGTTGGCATTCGTAGTCTTCATTGGCACATGCAGACTGTGTGTGATGCCCACACACCACGCACACATGGTTGTGAGCTGCACATGCCCTGTTGTACTGTCCTGCGTGCCACACAGGGTGGACACTTTGCGTACTGTTTGTGTGTCCGGGGCACTGTGTATCATATGGGTGTGTGCCACTGTGTGTGGTACATGAACACGGGATGGCACACTGGGGTTCAGACAGTGGCTCATGCACCGCCAAGTGCCTGCATTTGCAGCCACTGCTGTTGCACCAGCTGGGTACCCCTGCACTGCATGTGCTCACTGGTGTTGAGGTGTGGTTCATACACTGCTGTGTCACCTCATGGTGCTCTCTGTCTGTTGTGCCTTGCAGGGCTGTAGGCCAGGCAGTGGGCCGCAGAGGCTGCTGAGGTGCATCATCAGGTGTTGTGGGGCCAGGTGTGGTGCACATGCAGGAGCAGGTAGGTGCCACACTCTGTTGTCTTTGTCTTTCTGGTGGTGTTGGCCCTTGCTTGGTGGGGGTGGTGTCTCTGCTATGGTCATTAGTATGTTTTCTCTCTGTCGTTGCTGTAGGTCCCCAGGATTGTCATGCTGCAGCTGGAGGAGGTGTCTTTGTCCATGGGGGACTTGCACCAGCTGATCAGCTGGGCCATCCAGGCAGCTCTGCGGCCATTAAAATGCACTATAGGGTGGCTCAGTGCATCCTTCAGGGCATCCTATGCCAACTGCCTGCATGCGCCATGTGGGATGGTGCGCAGAGGTGCATGGCCACGTAGTGGACCCCAGTGCTGTTGTTAAGGGCACTGTCGCATATAGCCTCCTGTTCCTGCCCCTTCCATTCCTCCCTTGTCGGTCCCACTTATCCCTTCTACTCCCATGTTTTGTCCTCCTTGTAAATAGCTGCACCATTTGTTACTGCTGCTGTACATGTTTACTTTGTTTCATTTGACATTTTATAAATCTTTGTACAATCTGCTCTTGTGTCTGTGTTGTTTCACTGTTCCTCCTTCCTGTGTGTGTGTGTGTGTGTGTGTGTGTGTGTGTGTGTGTATGTGTGCTGTCAGGGTGTGTTCCATGTCCCTTCCTCCCATGGCTGTTTGTTCCCACAGCGTTGTTTGGTCTCCTGCACCCCATGCCAGGCCCACCTCTCCATGTGGTGCTGCCGTTGCCTGTGCCATGTATGTGGCTCACCATCCCACTGCTCATGTCACTGCCCCGGTCCTGTGTACGCTTATGTATGTGACACACCTACATTGCATTGCTGCACATTTGCTATGTGCCTATGTATGGTTCCTGTGCTTGGGGTTGTGGCCTGGCTGCCTGGCACTCATGATGATTCAGTGTCTTGTTTGCTGTCTCGCATGCTGCAACCCTGTGTGTTCCCCCGCACTGCCATGGTGCTGGCCACCTGTGGAATTAGCCCTGTCCACTGCCCTCCACCATGCCATGTGCATCTCCACACTGTTATGTGCTGCACTGCCTGCTGCTGTGTGCCCTTCTGTCTGCGTCTCAGCCCCTGTGGGACGTGGCCATGGGCTCAGCTGTTCTTAGGTCCCTGTCCCAGTTCTGTGTCTGTTGTTGGCACTGTTGTGCCCTTGCCTCACTGGTGTATGTCTGTCCCATTGACCTCTGTCACTCACTCTGTGTATGGGAACTTGATCCTGTTGCTCCTTCTTGCCTTGATGACTTGCTTCGATTGCACTATGTTGCTCCCCTGTGTGGCTCAGTGCATCCATCTTGTACTGGTGCATCCCCATTTGCACCCTGCCGCTTATGTACGATTCACAGTGGGTTGTGCATGGCGATCCCATGGCGCACGCCTTTGTGGATCACTCAGTTTCTGGTTGGTGCATCCTGTTTGCACCAGTGCATCTTAGTTGCCCCAGCGCATCTCTTTTGTGAATCCTGCCCTGCAAGTGTAATTTGCTGACCTGCAAACCGCCATGCACCCTGGGGCTTCAAAGTGCTCTGCCTTTTATTAGGAAGGGTCCACTGTGAAAGATGCAGAGTATCTCAAAGTATAGGGGTCCCTGGCAGTTTGCTGGCAGTGGGTAATAAATGTATTTTGCAATTCAATTCCTTTTGTGTGCACTGTAGCTTGTCCGCTTCTCTCAACAGAACTCTTTCCACTGGCACCAACAAGTTGCTAATATTACGGATTGTGCAGAACCGGTTCTACAAAAACAAAACAAAAAAGCAGCCTAGCACCTGGTAGATTTTAAAATTAGAACCAAATAGAACCCCCTTAAAAATACTACTGATAATAAAATATAGAGGATAATGTCTAAGTAACAGTGGTTAACCATGATGTAATCACCTCAGGCGGTCCTGGACAACCAAGTAAACCTCTTGAGCATAGCTCGAGTGGCTTACAGTAGTCATGGCGACTCAGTAGAGGTGATTACATCCGTGGTTGACCACCATAACTCAGGCATTGTATTTTATAGTGTATGGAAAACTAGCTACTGTGGGGAAAATACAATTTTTTTCAATTGCATTTGTTCTCCTGCTCGGCTATGAATGCTTCCTGGTTCCTGCTTTGAATGTTGAGTGACTGAAGCGCTGAAATTAGTCATTGTGATCTATACTGCAGCAGGTCTATAACTGTCTGAATGGAATGTGTGTGTTTTGAACGAATGTCCAAGCAGCAGATCACCTTTCCTTCCAAGAATTTTGACAGGTGGTGACATTCTATCCTGTAATCCTATCATTATGACATAGTTAAGCAAGGTTTGCAGCATACTGATGTAATAACGATGGCATTATCAGGTTATAAACTGATAGAAAACAGGGTTAATAGACACTGTCCATACATTATAAAAGAGTTGTTGCTGCTTGAAATGCAAATAAGCAATTAGCATATCCAATTCTTATAAGTAATAGGCCAATGCATGCAACTTTCTGGGTTCAAAAGAAGTTTGGAGATAAGGATCTTTAAAATCTGGAAACAGAAAAGCTTCAGCCATGCCAAGTTCACCGCAGTCTCACTGCATGCTGTCAGATCTGGTCCAGGCCCTGGAGTTCTGTAATTCCATGGCTGCATAACTTTCTGTAGAACCTGCATCATGCTACAGAATATACAGTATATAGTCATTGCTCTTGGTAAATTTTCATTCAAATATACAGTTTTTCCCCATACAGCCTGGTTCCCATCTCCATCTCCTTTGTCCCAAGCCTCTCCTCTATGCTCTGCATGTGGTCATCGATGACATCACATCATATTTTAGCCAATATGATTGCATTCTGCCACAGAACTGAATAAATTGTGCAACAGAAATAAATAAAAAATGCTGCCACTCAACCCAAGGAGCTCTACAGTAGAAACCAGAATGGAGTGCTGCAGAGAACTAGGGCCCTGGATCCGTGAACCCCACAACCTTGTTATAGCTGCCTTTCTATCTGTTAAATAGATACAAAATTAGGATTTAGAGGATAGTTGCAACACAATCCCATGTCAGATCTTCCCTGCCTGAAGTCCCTTTGGTGAGGAAGGGGGAAATATCCTGGGGTGACTCTACTGCCTAAGGATATTAGGATGATATATTCTCGATGGGAGACACCGCCTGTGTATTGTACAGTTCCCAGGCTTGGCACTTGAACCACTCCCTTGAGGTGTGGCCCACTTTGGCAAGGTGATAAAAGTCCCAGAACACCAACACTTTCTACCTAGGCCAGGCTACTTGTGCCCCTTTAGGACAATCGCCACCTTCTCTGTTTTGCAGCCTTCATGCTCAAGGATCGGGACTCTTAGCTACTCCACTGCCTGAAACCATCAGCATGGCATGGGTGCCTCTCTAATTTTCTCTTTCTAGCTTTGTGTTATTTGACCCTTTCTTCCTTTTCATGCTCTTCACTGACCCTTGGCTCCACAGGTAAATGGAGCCACCTTTGTTGGTCAAAAATAGATTTCACTTTCACTTTACACTGTGCACTCTACCGATCCACACATGGCAATGCAGGGTAGGACTTAACTTATTTAAACTATAAACTCAAAACTTTATTCAGTTGCATTTGAAGGTCAAACACTGTACCATTGCAGGAATTTACTCAGACATAGGGCATGACACTTTAGACTTAAACTTCTTTGCAAAACTCCATTAATTTAATTACAGGCTGGCACACAAACATGAGGTAGTAGGCAGTCTACAGTTACAGCTCCCACTTTTGGGCCCAGTCTGAAACAACATCAGTCAGAGTAATAATTTAGCAAAAGTTACATTTGCTATAACCACTTGTATTTCACACTGTCCCTTGACCAGACGGTCACGGGTTTGATCTTCAGTAGCAACAAAATTACTTTCAAAACATGTACAGTTTAAGCACAACTCTCTTCACATTACTTTTTATTACAGTGCAAGCCACTTATTTGGGACACGATTAATTGGATATCTGCTTTATTGAGTATTCCTCTGGGAACCAATTAAGTGGCTATATTGCTCATAGAAGGTTTAACTGTATAAATGGGGCATCCCTGTTGCTCCAATCAGTCAATCATCAATCAATCAATCAATTAAAAATCTTACCAGGTGAAACATCTTTGAGTAAACTCATTTGCAAGCTGGACCTGGACAGGTACATGATCAAACACAGAACAATATTACAAAATTAAAATAAAGATATTACATACAATACAATAAGATACATTTGTAAATATGTACACTAAGAGAACACTTATAGATAGCAGTCACATAGCAATATGTGCATTGAACATACCAGCATAACAAAGGCGGTGTGGGCAACCATGCAGGGAATGACAATGGTTACATGGAACAACTAAGATGGGGAAGGGAGGGAGGAGGATAAGCGTGAGTAAAAATCACATTGGGTGGGGGTCAGTGGAGGTCAAACAGAGGATTATGTCTGAGGTCAGTATACCTTATCCAAAAATCAAGGAACGTGATTACAGGACTCTTAACAGAACGTGCATATAGTGATTTGAATGCTTACAGATTAAAATGGTAGGCTATTCTCATGTTTTTTGGAGTTTATTCCAGAGTTGAGGATGTGCATAACTTATTGAGGCCCTGCTAAAGCATGACTTGACTTTGGGGATAGTTAGGAAATGTAAAAGGAGCTTCTCAGAGCATAACTACCTAATGTACAACAGGGTAAACAATCTGAAATGTACTGTGGGAGCTTCTAGTGATTGCCTGAAGGTCCAGAAGGCGCATTTCTTTGCCTTCTAAATTTAAAGGAAGACCAACCCACTAAGGAGTAAAGGAGCAATGGAGTATAGAATACGGTGCTCCAGACATAAATCTTAAGGTTCTGTGGTAAAGAGTATCAAGTTTGGTTAACGCTGTGTTAGAGCTTGGCCGTGAGGAAATCGGCATAGTCCAAAATAGAAAGAAAAGTAGTTTGGACCAGCCTTTTTCTAGCATCCTGTATAAGGAGGTGTTTGACCCTGAATAAGAGACCAGGTCTCTGCTTAAGCTTTTCGGACATCTCATCAATATGGTCCAGGAAAGAAAGTTTTCAATCAATCCACACCCCAGGCATTTGAATTTAGTTACAAAGTCTAGAGATTCACCTAAAAGAGCTGTAATTTGAGGTACCGTCCGCTTCTATTGAGGCAGGATTTATTGCATTGATGCAGGGTGAGAAAAGCATTGCCTTTGTTTTTAGCATTCAAGAGTAATTTTGGCTCAAACAGTTTGATTGCAGATGATTACAATCTAGTTGGAGGTCTGTGCAGGCAGATAATGGGGTTGGTCTGGTGATGTAGAGGACCGTGTCATCTGCAAAGAGAAGAATATTGACTGTTTTGATTCCACCATGCTGCCTAACTGAGACAACCAGGTCTGACCTTGCCCAGGCTTGTCCCTCTCTAATACCTCACTAATCCTTCTCTCACACTTATGTAGGTGTGAATGTCTTCCTCCCCTGCCTTCCTCCCTCCTCCTCTGTTCAGCTCCTGTTGTGCAGAATGGTAAACTCACCCACTCCTGTTGTTTTTCAGTTGATCTCCCTCCCAGATCTTTTGATGTAGGTCTGCTGAATTGCCATCTCTCTGATTCCCACATACACTTTTTGCCTCCTGCACTCCACTGCCACAAGACTGACGTAATTCATCCCTCCCGACAATGAATGTGTCTGAAATGGAACTTTCACTTACAGTATGTCTATCTCCAGCAGAGACAGAAAGAAAAGAGTTTGTTATTTAAAACTCCTCCTTCCAGCCTCTTTCAGTTGCAAAAGAAAAGAGAGTTTGCAGAGAAATCCAGAGCCGGTAGGAGACATTGCAGCCTTTAACAGCCTGTCATGGGATGCCAAACTCCATGCTGGCTCTTTAGTTTGCACTCACTGCTTACTGTATACAGAGATATTTACTAAAACAATAACTACTGTCATTACTTGTACCAATTTCGATATTTCTATATTACTGCAGAGTGAGAGAGAGAGACAGAGTTAAAGAAACAGTGCTAATGTACATATAAATTGATGAAATAGTCATTTTTACTAACTTTCTATTAACTTCTGTTCAAGGGATGAACGCCTAATAGGTACTGGTGGGTGGACCAGTCCACCAAGAATCAGAACCACCCCTAGATCCCGAGTGTCCTTCTGACTCGGTAAATAAGAATTCTGGCTGATGGTGGTACCAGCTGTACCACAGTGCTTTAATATATATATTTTGTACCCAAAAAAGTCAATGCCGTATTTTATGCCAACCTCCTACCATCCCACAATGACAATAAAATTACTTTTTTATTTGTTATTTTCTGATCTAGGCTCGTTGCTGCATGCTCTCGTGGCAGACATTCAAGTGCGCATGCTTAAAGCGTGAGTGAGCGAATGTGGGAGTCCTTGTCTCCATTGAGCTACGAGGAAATGCATGGTGGACATAGTGCAGAAAAAAGAGACTACTCACTGAATGTGTGGGCGGCTAATATGTTCTGAGTTATTTGTCCAGCGTAGTGGGTAGTGACGTACAGCAATGGTGGGTGTCATCTGATCTGTGTGTGTATAGTGAATATATCAGCACATGGAAGAAGGCATTCATTTATTAATTTCTGGATTGGGGCTATCAGCAGATGAAAGGACTAGAGGGAGGGATATTCATTTAAGTATTTTTGGGACTGGCTGTGTATCAGGAGCAGATGGGAAAGGATATTTTTGTATTTTTACAGGGCAGGCTTGGTGGGAATCAGCAGATGGGGTATTCATTTTATTCTGGGGCAGAGTAGATGGGTATCAGTAGATGGCAGGAGGAAAAAGGGTGTTCATTCTGTGAAAGGATGGGCTTCAGCACATAGAAGATGAGGGTAGTGATATTTAGTCTGGAACAGTGGATACCACAGATAGGAAAAGGGGTAGTGCTATTATCATTGTGACAGGTGGTATAATTAATTTGGGCATGGTGGATGCAAACCTATGGGGCAAGGGGTAGGGTATTCATTGGGGCACGGTGGATAGCAGCAGATGAAGAAGCAGGTGCTTGCATGCTGGAGCAGGGTGGTTGTTGGCAGATGTAGGAGATGGATGAACATGCAAGGGAAGCATGGGTTTAGAAACAGGATAAGAATTAAGGGTGTGCAGAATATTATTAGGAGAGGTTATCATCAGATGGGACAGGCTGGGGATATATGAATAATTACTGGGGCAGAATGGGGAGAGATACCATGCCCCAGCCACACAATAAGGGTAAAAACGCAAGTGGATAACTTGCAGCCAGCAGATGAGCACACAGAATGGAGTCAGAAACAGGCCAACACACTTGGGTAAGAAAATACACTATTTTCTATTTTTAATGCTTTTGTGATTGCCGATGGGCATTACAGTCAAGGTTCTGATTTAAATCAAGACTAATCAGAACGTATCAGGACTCTGACATGGATCCTGTCCTCCATCCCTATCGCCTAATCAGGATGAATTGCCTGCCACCAGGGCATCCTGATTAAGCAACTTCTACTGTTACACATTTTCCCCATTTACTTAAAGGTGATACTCAGGCCAGGGGTATCAAGAGTTACAATTCTTCCCCTTGCAGCCACAGGTGGGATAAGGGATCTGGTTGTACCCAGCCTTGATGGCACAGAAACAGCGAACAGTGCCACTGGCAGAGACAATTGAAAACACTGTATGTACCTTTCCAAGCACACAGACACAGGACAAATGAGGTATAGGCCACCTAGACCAGTCTGCTCTGAGCCCTGTGCCTTCATGGTGGTCAGAGTCAGTGCCTAAATGTGATAACAGCAACTGTGGCATACCAACTGACTGGGTTCATCCTTCTCACTAACGTTCAGAGCCTTGGTGGCATGTGTCAGGGTCTTCTGTCATTCACACAGGACTTCCTTGGTTAAAGTCCCCACCAGCTCAGGAATACATCCATTTCTTCTCTACCATTAATGGGAACATAGGAGAGATTGTCCACAAGCCATCAGGAGGCCCTCCTCTAGGGGTAAATTTTCAACATGCCCCCAGCTGTCCCTGATCTCAGACCCCAATCAGGCCCAAGCCTTCAGAGACCCACACAGGAGGAGCCCATACCACCCAGACCCAGGAACCCGCCACCATTCCTTGGGCCTACAGGACCCTCCAGCCAGTCGAAGCTGAAGAAGAAGAACATCTGTAGGTGCTGAACTGGGTTGTTGCATGTACTGATCCACAAGTTGAAAGGTATAGTACTCAATGGTAAATTAAAACGTGTGTGGGGTACTCAGTTAAGGGAGCTTGCTGAGGTTCCAAGTAACAAAACATGCCTATTGTATTGAAACAAAAGAAGTGAGCAACAGGGTGTTTGCAGTATACAGTTTCTTAAAATATCTTCAGTGCATGCTAGCAGAAGCTATTTTGACATTGTTTTCAGAGCTGAAACACACTCATGACATTGTATTTGTAGCTTTGAATTAATTGAATGACATCCAGTCTGGTATTTCAAAAGCAGTTCATTGAAACTGTGTCCCTGTACGAGGGTGCTGAAGTCATACATAAAGTTTTCTGTGCTATCTACAATTAATTCAACATGTAGTTGAGCAAATATATTGCACCTTACCCTAGTCCATCAGCCAGCCACTCACCCCAGCACTTCACTGCAAGCTGTTGTGTGTGTACTAGCACCCCAGACTAGGGAATTTCAAGAACTGGAATTTTTAGTGGCTGGAGCCTGGAGCCATTACTTATATGCCCCTAGTGAGAGGGAAACATTGCCCGGGAACCCTTCCAACTAAGGGCAATTGCAGGTGCAATGTAGGTATGGGATCATGGGTTGGATGAAGACACAGAAGGTGAGACAAGTTCTTTTAAAATGTCCCATAGAGCAGTGCACTTTATTACAGAAAGACTTCAACACTTGGCAAAACCATAAACAGTTCAACAATGCAGATCTGGAACTTCTGTGTTGCTCATACTGATTGACTAGTCAGGATGATCTTCAGCAACTGTAGTAAAACATGGCTTATAGGGTCGGTTCCCACTCAGCCAGTAGGCTCACAGGGATAAATCCAGTGCCTGAGGGTGGTCCTACTTGTACCTGCAATTTTGCAGCCAATACTTTAGAAGACCAAGCACCCTCTAGCTTCTCAACTCAGCTCTGGTTCAAAACATCCCAGCCTTGACTAGAATCACCACTGGTCAGTCTTTCTGAGACTGCTTCCAGCACCAACTACTCCCCTATTGCATCAGGCAGTTTCACCACAGAGAACTGCCTCTCCACAGCTCAGATCTTATCTGCCAGAGTCTGCTCAGTCAGCTCCTTTTATAGGGCTGAAGATCATGTGACCTGTCAATCATAGTTTTAAATGTTAATTAAATGTGTGCAACAATTTTAAATATGTCTATTTCATACAAAAAATATGTAAAGGTGAAAAATAATATTTTAACACACATCAGCTTTTAAACAATCAAAAAAGAAAGCAATAAAAAAATAAAACAGAACTTCCTGGCAGGAAATCCCACCTTTCTTGTTCCCAGACCTCATGCTAGAGCTCTATAAAGCCCCTAGAGTTCAGCCGGCCTGAGCCCCTAGTAATTTACAAAATGGATGCCTGCAAACTAAAGCACATGGAGTCAGGCATTTTCAAAACAAGTACATTTTCTCAACATATAGCAATGTGTACAGTTTGGGCTTAAAGAAACATTTCATCTACTATCAGGAAATACAAATTAAACCAGCAATATAAAACAACAGACATTGCTAATGCATTATTTGGTAGCAGTTTGTAAAACATGTGTTTGGTATATTTCAAACAGTAAGAACTTTGGGATTCCTCATACCTTCCATACAAAACTAAAGGTGGTTTATTGTAGTTCTTTAGTACTTTATATTTTATAGGGCCAAAACAAAGATTCATTTTATGTTCTTTCTTCCCCAGGTTCACTATTTTGCAAATGGAAATTTAACAGGGGAATACATTAACAAAGTACACAACATTTCTTTTACCCTAACTGTACTAGAACAGCTCCTGTATACTTAATGCTATGTGTATGTGTATATATATATATATATATATATATGTGTGTGTGTGGGGGGTCAGAAAGAGAAGAAGAAAGAATACTGAAGTTTGGGTGATCAGTCCAGCAAAGACAAGATAGAATAGTAGCATAGAAGAAAGGTTGCAGCCAAAAGGATAGGTAAGACACATTTATTTTGACATGCTGTAAGACTGTTCCTGCACTGAATATTTCTGGTCTCAGCAGGCTTTCATTTTATGTTTGCTTGCATGCATGTGCAAGAAACATAGTGCCATCATTCGAAGTTTTCGGAGCGTGTCACCCCTCTTCCAATTCAGTCAGTGTGTTAGCAGGCGCTGCCCCTGTCCACATCGCATGCTGGAGCTGTCTATGACAAGCTCCAAAATGCAGTGGCATACAGTTGAAAGGGAGCTACGCTTCAGTGAGCAGCGATAAGATATCGCCTGCTCGCGCGCAGCTCCCCCACACACACACACACACACACACACACACACACACACAGCGCGCATACCGCGTGCTGCTCCCCCACTATCACACATTTATAGCCGACGGGGTGCCCAACTTCGCCGGCTGTGCTGTGCTTCCCCAAAGCCTTCCAAATGCCATGCTGGGTGCCCACCCCAGTGTGGCAAGTTATCATATAGCTGACGGGGGTGCTCAATCCCTGTCTGCTCCACTGTCCCCCCAGTACCGGGTGCCACGCTGGGAGCCCACCCAGTGTGGCAACTGATGCTATGGCCGATGGGGGTGCCCAATCCCCCTCGCTGGCTTCATGCCTCCCTGCCGTTTCCTGTGCCACGCTGGGAGCCCACCCCAGCGTGGCAAATCGCCCCGCGTTGTCTTTTAAAACCCTGAAAAGCAAAAACGCCACACGCAGTCTCCCAGCCCCCACAACCCGCACTCACCCACTGCGCACCTGCCTCCCCACACACCCCACCCCACACTTACCTCCGGAGCACGGCGCAGTGATCTTTGGTGGACTGGAACACGCCTGCACTCTTCAAAGCCGACCGCAAAATGAGGAAATGCTAGTAAACTGTATAATGGATAGATAGGGTTTTTCAACTTTATTGCATATCTCAGGCATTTTTGAATTTTGCACCAAATTTTCAACATGGGGTTTTTGGACCCCTCCTCATGAATTCTGCACTGTCATGATGTTATTCAGGTCTGAAGGGTGATTTCAGCAGCCACTATGCGAAATTACCTTTCCAGAATGATTAATGAAACGACACTGCCAGCGCTCATAAGGTGGGCTCTCAAAAAACTATTTTGAAAATTTGTGGAAAAATTCCTAAAATGACTGTTTTTCGAGTGCGCTATGAGTTCTACGCACGCTTCGTAAGTTCAAGAAATTTTCAATATTTTAATTCCAGATTTTCAACATTGTCATTTTACCACACCTTCTTATGAGCAGTAAAGCTGTCATTTTTCACATCTTGGCCAATATGTGTTTCCGCTCATGTAGCACACAGTGACCAGTTGATGTGCGAAATCAATGTATGGGACACATTAAGAAATCACAGAGACACTGTTCATGAGCAGAGGTCTTAAATGACTATGTTGAAAATTTGGTGAAAAATTCCTAAAAATGACTGTTTTATTTAGTGTGAGTTGCGAGTTCCTATGAATGCTCGTAAGTTTGCGAATTTAATATTTTCACTCCAGATTTTCAATATTGCCATTTTATTACACTTCCTTATGAACAGTACAGCTGTCATTTTCATATGTCGCCTAAAATGTTTCGCATAGTAGCAAACAATGGTGCTGTTGGTGCTGCAAAGCAATGTTTGGGACAGATTAAGAAAATCACAGTTACACTGTTCATGAGCAGAGGTTTTAAAATGGCTATGTTGAAAATTTGGTGACAAAAGTCCAGAAAATGACTGTTATGAGTGAGCATTGAGCAGTTTCCATCACCTTCGTAAGTTCATGACTTTGTAATATTTTCAGTCCAGATTTTCACCAGTGGCGTTTTCCACACTTCCTTATGGACAGTACAGCTGTCATTTTTCACAACATGGTCAAGTGTGTTTTCACACTTTCAGCGCAGAGATGCGTGGTCGCTGTGGGAAATCATTGTTCTGGACAGATAAAGAAAATCCCAGTGACACTGTTCATGATCGGAGGCACCAAAATGCCTGAGTTGACAATCTGCTGTAAAATCCCCACCCTAATTATATTATGGGTGTGCGTTGCACAGTTTCTATGTACACTCGCCACTTCACCATTTTTTAAATATTTTTACTGCAGATTTGCAACATTGCCATTTTTATACTTCCCCATGAACAGTACAGCTGTCATTTTTTACATCCTGTTCGAATGTTTTGTACCTGTGGTGCTAAATGCCGTAGTCGCTGTGCATAAACAGCTTTTGGCTAACAAACTGATATTCCTCCTGTTCTTAAGGTGGGGTCACAAAACACACGTTGAAAATTTGGAGGAAAATACCAATGAATGCCTGAGGTATTGGTTTCCAACCATAATGCCCAACCCTGTAGAGAATGACAGGCATCGGGTGTGACTTGGGATTCTTGCCTGTAATGCTTATACCATTCCACACCCTGCAGCCAGTGAGAGGCATCGAGGTATGCCTTGGACTCTTGGCCCCAAAGTTCACCCCATTTCCTATATCGCACCCATCTCACCATATTTTCTAATGGAATGGGTGCGATAAGGGCCAAAGACCCTAAGGAACACCGTGACACTTGTCATGTCTGCAGGGGTGTGGTGTGAAATGGAGTGGCCGCTATGCCTGACAACCCAAAGGCACACCCCAATGCCTGTCAGTCTCTGCAGGGTGGTGGTGGGGTTGCTTCAGTTCATTACTTCTCTGCCATTCCTATTACGCAGCTCTGTAACTTCTACATACCACTGCCAATGCCAGCAAGCAAACATTCGGCATTGACAAATGCTTGTTATTTGATACCTTAAGTCAGACTTATTGTGGCTGTAAGGCTTTCTTGCAGTCCCTTAGGAACAGATTCTCTATTTTCATTAGTCAAAAACACAGTAGGAGGATCCATTAAACTGTGTCCCCTTTACAAAGGTGCTCAAAGTCATACATAAAGTTTTCTGTGCTATCTAGAATTAATTCAACTTGTTGTTGAGCAAAAATACTGCACCTTACCCTAGTCCATCAGCCAGCCACTCACCCCAGCACTTCACTGCAAAGCTTTTTCAGGGGCAAGCTGTTGTGTGTACTAGCACCCCAGATTAAGGAATTTCAAGAATTTCAAGAACTGAATTTTGGTGGGCTGGAGCCTGGATCCATTACTTACATGCCCTAGTGGGAGGAAACATTGCCAGGAACCTTCCAATCAAGTGGCAATTGCAGGTGCAATGTTGGCACCTAGTCATGCATAAAGCATTAACACACATTGGAAAACAGGGTACACATCATTAATATTCAGAACCTTGGCTGCACTAGCTTAACCCTTATAAATGCACTTGAAGTACAGCACATTTTCTACCATTTGCATGCCATACAGCATAACCCTGATGGCATTAAACTAAACGTATGTGGATCCCAATAACCCTTGTTATGACAGTTGGGTTACACAGTTGTGTTTTGTCTTCCTTGCAGCATGTAGTAATTTAAGTAGCCTAGTTAAAGGATCACCTGTGTAAGTTTCAGAATAATCAGCTTTGAAAACAGATTTCTTATAAAGACCTACAGTAAGTACATTACAGTCTGTTACCAGTCAGTAGATTATGACTGCTAATGCACACGTGTTTCAGCATCAGTGATGTCATAGGGATAGAGGTCCTGTTGTCACCAGAGCTAGAGGAAATGGAGAAATTCTGTTCCATGTGGTGTCTATAGCAGGATAGGAAAAACAGTTTTCCACATGATTTGTTCAGAAGTCATGGTTATGCTTTAAAGCTGATTCCTGGTTGAAAAAACAAGCATTTGCCAATCCGAACATGTTTGCTTGCGTGGTGTCACGTTACAACAGTATCTTGAGGCTCGGGCAGACCCCTCTTACTCCCAGTAGCCATTGTTTTGTGGACTTTGGGCTCCAATGGGCTAAGGAATATAGGTCCATATATATCTCGAACTGGTCATGTGTGCTGCATTGAAAGGAGCACTGTAGCAACTAGCACATGGCCAGATCAGGGGCAATATTCAAACAATTAGCACACTCTGAATGGAGGGAGCTAACTGTCTGGGGTCTTGTCAATGCAGTGCATAGTGACTAGGTGCTGTGCTAACATAGCCACAGACTGAATATGGCCAACAGGAGCTCAAAGGAGATAAGCAGGCCAAACAGGATTGCGCCTAAGGCTCCTGTGGACCATATTTTGGCCCTAACATGCTATTGAGTCTATTGGGCATGTAAGTAGCTGTGGTCCATTTGCATGCCATTATGGGCTCATTAACATGTGTGCATGGCCCCTGCATGAATGGCCATCCTCTAGCTGTCTTAAATGTTCCTGGTGGTGCAGTTATTCCCCACCAATTGCCCGTCCTGTAGCTTAGTTGTATATTTCTGATGGTCCTAGTGATCCCCCATCCCGCTCATACATCCTGGAGCTGTCTAGAATATTCCTTGTGGTCCAGAGGTCCACCCACCATAAAAGCATCCAACACCCTCCCTAATCACCTCTCAGGACCCTCCTCCTAACACCAACCCTCACCTCAGTCACCTAAGCAGAATTGTGGCAATAGTGATGGTGCCCAGAAAACCCTCTGCTCACCACCTAAGCTGGCCATCATCTGTCACTGAAGCGATCGTGCAT
The DNA here is from genome assembly GCA_016271365.2 of Neoceratodus forsteri. Lineage (NCBI taxonomy): Eukaryota > Metazoa > Chordata > Ceratodontiformes > Ceratodontidae > Neoceratodus > Neoceratodus forsteri. The sequence goes on along the minus strand of CM028129.1, from coordinate 1,681,439,431 downwards.
ACTGTAGAAAAGCCATCTGACTGTCAGTGAGCAATTGTGAGTACTGAAGAAACAGCTGTTTCTATAATAATCACAATTGCTCACTGACGATCAAAATAATAGACAACTGAGGAAGTGAAGCAGAGGGCTATGCACTGGCCATCACTATTGTCATAGCTCTGATTAGTTGAGTTGAGGGTGTGTGGGGAGGAGGGTCCTGAGCTGGTAGTCAGGAGGTGGTCAGATGCCCTTGTGGGGAGTCCACTAGACCACTAGGAATATTGCAAGACAGCTACAGGATGTGCGATGAGGGTTGGGGAGACCACTAGACCATCAGGAATATGAAAAAGAAAATGTATAATGGGTGACTGGGGCACCGTGCATCAGGATAAGAGCAGAGTTTCAGCAGCATTAAGCAGCACTACAACAGAGGTTGTTTTTAATGCTCAAATCACTGGATATACTGCAGCATCTATTATGCATGGGAGTCCCTCATTTGTATGGGATCAGTGGTACTTTTTGCAGTTGCACTGTTGGGTCAGCGCAGTACACTGTTGGCCTTGAATGTGGCCTCTACCCTGTCACCCAGCACTATTCATGATTAGCAGAGCACTAACCCAGTGAGTACTGTGGTAACTGTTTGAATTTGGGGCCCCTACAGCTGAAAAATGGGGCTGATTCCAGGACAGCTATATAAATTAATGCAGATGTGTTATGCCAGTTGCCACAATGCCAGGGACCCCACGCTGTATTCCAAAGCGGCAGGGTCCCAGCACTTGTGACATGAAGATACGCCATGCATGTAGCAGTAGCCCATGCATGGTATATCACAGTCGAATGTCACAAATCCTCAAGGGGTGAGAGACAGGCGGCCCATCTGGAGCTCCCACCCTGGACCACCGCAGCACACATCAGGGGGCATGGGGGCCAGGACAGATGGCACAGGCATCGGAGGGGTGCTTCTGAGAAATGGACCCCCAGGGTCCCTCATGATCAGGGTTGGGGGTGGGGGTGTGTATGTAGAGGACCAGAGGGACAGCATGGCGCCATTGCCATGGCACTGTGTGGCTGCATCCAGCGGTGTCAGCTGTCAGATGCCACTAAGACAGCTCTGAGCTGTCAGAGGATACCCTACGCCAATGCATGTCCCGGAATAGCAACTGCAGGTTGCGACAGCAACCCTCCTGGAATTGGGCTACATTGCTGTTGCAACCCGCGGTACTGCACCAGGCATTGCAGGCTGCGGCGTAACTGTGGTCATATCTTGCAATTGTCACCGCCTGCAGACACCATGGTGTAGGTGGCTCCTGAATTGCACCCGCGAATGATGTGTAAGTCACGGATATACTATGGGATTATGATCCACCTTACACCGTGTAGCCTGTCTTGGAATCGGGCCCCTGGTGAACAGAATAAGTAGCATGTTTATAAGTTTACTGTTTCCCCATAACTTTTTGCTCCTTTTCTGCACCCCTGACCTTCCTCCTTCTTGCTGCTCAACTTCCTGTCTGCCCAGAAGTCTCACACCCCTTCACTGCCACTTTATACCACTAGCTCCCCAGGCTGTCCCCACATCATCAGAAGGGTCTAGTTTATTCCTTCCTGGGGGCCGCCTGCCCCAGGGGAGAAGAAGGAGTAGCATTCCTCGGGATCGTCCAAGGTATGTAGAGCGTAAGGGGGCAGGATCGATGCACTATGGGGACTGTGGCATGGGGAAACTAGGTAGCTGTCATCCAGCAGGCTGAGACAGATGCTAGATTTCTGTTTTCTGGGCCCTCCACACTCCCAATGGCATGCATCATGGTGATGCCCTAGAGCTGGAACCTGCCGACGTGTGACCACCCACATTGGCAAGGCTACACACACCACCTGGTGTTGCTTTCTGAGTGGTGCTCTGCAGCACCCTTCCCTAGGAGGAGAGCATCCTGGCAGACACTCTGTCACCCTCCCTGTCAGCCTCTACTCCTAGCGTCTTTGGCTTGGAGCTGAAATGCAGGTTGCCAGCACGCCAGGAGGGTACCCCACCACTCAGTGCCACGCAGAGCTGACTTTTTGTTTCTTGACATTTTGACCCCAAATTTTTAACATCTTGTTATGACCCCACATTATGATCAAGACAGGTATCATTTTTAAATCCCATCAAAAAGTGATTTTTTGGAGTAACTGCAAAACATGTTTTGGAGGGATTTGAATATGTAACTTGTTATATTCATGCGGTGGGCAATACAAGGCTTATGTTGGAAATGTGGAGCCAAAATCTGCACAATAATAAATTTATAAGTAAACATTGGAAAAGTCAATGTTTCTTGATAACTCATCATTGAGAGGGGCAATATAGGACCATGAGGGAAAACTGAGGGAGGGATAAATCATAAACAATCTTGATGTCTGTGGGAAGGCATGTTCAATATGCATGCCCCTGCTATAACATCCCATCTGAGGCATCCTGTGGGTAGGGGAGAAACATGGAGGTAAACCCCTTGTCAGCTGCAGGATGATGACTTCAGTGGTACCCTCAGACCCGTCCCTCTCCTGTGCATATGTGCTGTGACCTGAATAATCAGAGTGGGGCCCTGACTCTCCATTGCAGCCAGGGGAAAAAGCTGAAAAATTAAGGAATAACTGCAAGGTAGAAGGGTGATAGCGGCCAAGGTGGTGCTTGGCAATAATATAAACCTGGCTGGAGTTGGCAGGAAAACAGAAAGTTAAAAAAACTTAGACACCAGATCTAAAAATCCAGTTCCCTGGAGTTCCAATTCATCTGGATTCAGGCAATCTTCAGATCTTGTGACCTTCTGATTCCCAAAAAACATAGTTCTTCTGTTCCCATGTCACATGCAGTTACATGTAACAAAAGAATTTATGGAGAAAGGACATTTTCTAGCTTTCTTAGTATTGCAATTTACCATCTGTCATGCAGACAGACTTCCTTCCTGCTTTTACAACTCATTCTAAAGCACAGAATAATTGCTGTATTGCATTAAGGGAGCCAGGATGATAACTATCACCATAAGACAAAAGTGGGACAAAATACGTGCAGCAAGACACACTTAATACATCTCAAGCTCCAATTAGAAACCAGATGCATAAGTCCTTCGCTACATTTTAGAAATTCAATTTGCCTCAATTACGCTTATGTTGAATGCTATACTTTACGGACAGTGTTTGACTTGATTCAGTTGTCTCATCCGACATGACAATTTATACGGCTGCCTTGGCAGGAGAAGTAATTAAAGGTGTCATTTAGTGCAGGTGACAGACAAGCATGTTTAACCATATGACAACTAAATCCAATGAATGATTGTGTGTGGTCACTTGTCTAGTCCTTTTTCGCTCCATAGAGCAGTCTCCTATTTGTTCAGGCTAGTACATTAGTGTCCCTGTGCATTACCATGATCATTTAATATGTTCACCATGCTATATAGACCATCACTTTAAGTCATTTTGTCAAAGATGTTTAATTTAGCACACACGGATAGATGCAAGTGAGGAATTAAAGTATGGACTAGCAACAGTGCAGTGCACCAGACTATTTTATCTAAGTGACTATTTCTAACTGTTATTATTGTATATAAAGAAATGCTACCACCCCTCTAAAATAAACACCAGATACAGAGATTTAAAATAAACGGGATATTTTTTCAAAAAATATATCTAAGAGCCCCTGTCTCCCCAAAATGGGTTCAAATACTTTCCAGGACAGACATAGAAACATAGCAGTTGACTGTAGAAAATGGTTCTATGGTCCATAGAATCTGCCAAGCCTTACATAAATGGGACATAACTCTACTTCAGACGTTTCTTCACAAAGTCCCTTTGGTAAGGAGGGGCAGGTAATGATGTCAGGGTGATTTCTGTGTCTAGGGGTATTAAGATAGTAGTCTCAATGGAGCCACACCCAGTGGCACTATACAGTTTGCTTCTCCATTCTGTGGCCTCCATGTTGCAGGAATAGGGACCCATGTCTACCTGACTGACTGAACCATCAGCATGGCAATGCTCTGTCTCTTCCCATTCCAGTTACATGTTGGTGGCTCTTTTTGTCACATTCTTCAATGTCCCCATGGCTCTGGGGTCAAAAATAGATTTCACTTTCACTTTACACTGTACACTTTACTGTTCTCAACTTGGAGACTTGGGGTAGGCCTCAACTTACTGAAACTATATATCTACAACTTTATGTTGGTTTGCATTAACTGATGCAATTGCATTCACTGGTTTAACACTCTACTCTTTCAGGAATCACTCGACCTAGGGCATGACTCTTAAGGCAGAAAGTTGCTTGCAAAACTCCAAACATTTTATTTACAGAAACTAATGCACAGCTTGAGGGAGGAAATGACAAGCAAGCAGCAGGGACCCTGATCACAGCTCCTGTTTTGGGCTCAGTTTCAGTTCAGCATTCACAGTTATCAAATTGAGTTGAATTTAGCATAATCACCTTTGGGCAATAATCACTGTTACTGTACATGTCCCAAACTAGCTGGTCATGGGTTTGATTCTTATTAGCAGCAGAACTACATTTAACATATTTACAGTGAAAGCACAACTCCCAGCCCAATTACTTACGTTCACTGCCATTACTACCTTCCCCATTTATAAAGCTGGCGCTTAGGGCATCATCAGTTGCTTTTGGTGCCCTCCCTCCCCACAGCCATGAGTAGGATTAGGGGATCAGGATGTACCCAGCCCTGCATGACACAGGATTAGCAATCGGTGCCTCTGGCGAAAGGCAATTGAAGGATGTGCCATTCTGAACACACACACACACACACATCCTATAGAAGCATAGAAACACAGAATTTGATGGCAGATAAGGACAACTTGGCCCACCTAGTCTACTCATTACCTCTACCTACTGTAACTGCAGACCCTACTTGATCTCCAACTTTACCACCCTTTCCTTCCACTAAGGTTCTCTTATGCCTATCCATGCCTTCTTAAATCTCATTACCGTTTTTCCCCACCCCTCTGCTGGGAGCCGTTCCAGGCATTGACCATGCTTTCTGTGAAGAAGTACTTCCTCACATCTCCTAAGCCACCCCTCCAGCTTCATTGCATGTCCCCTTGTTCTTGAGAATCTTTTATCTGAAAATGCCTCCCCTTCAATCTTATTTATACCCATGAGGCATTTGAAGGTTTCTATCATATCCCCTCTTCTTTCTTCTGGGGTGTACATATTGAGGTCCTTACTCTCTCCTCATAGAGCTTTTGATGCAGACCCTGCATCATTTAGATGCCCTCCTCGGGACCACCTCCACTCTTTCTAGGTCTCTCTGGAGATGTGGGGCCTGATTCACAAAGCCCTGTAAATAGCAAGGTGCCTGCTCCAAACCAAAATGGCGCAAGTAGCACCTTGCGCCAAAACTGCTGTCACCGCTGTTCTGAAGGCAGCCTGCATCTACTGCAAGCTGCCTGTCCCAAACAGGGCTTGCACCTCCTGTGCACCCAAATATGGGCTGCAACCTGAGCGCTAGGGGCATGTGGCAGGTACAAGCTGCCACATCCCTGAAAACAGTATTCACAGATCTCCTCCAGAGGAGAATTCTAAGTACCCTTAGACCAGCCAGGGCTTGTCCAAGGGTACTTGAAACTTCCCACTGGGAGAGTTGTCCTGCAGGAGGCAACGTGCCACAGTCCCTGAACCCCCATGTTGCCCACAGGAGTAATGTAAAGTAAGCCCCCTGCCTGGCGGACTAGTGTCCCCTTCCCTGAACCCCTATCATGCTGCCAGCGAAATAATACAAATATTTCTGCATCTCTAGTGTGGCCCCCATCCCTGAACCTCGATCGTTGTTATTGAATTAATATAATACTTCCCACACCCCTAGACTGGCCCCCCTTCCGAACCCCAATTGTGCTTCTAATCAAATCACAAAATCACAAAATCTAACTGCAGAAAAGGACCTCATCGGCCCATCGAGTCTGCCCTTTACCCGCCTCCCTTCTCATTTCCTTCCTTATGGACCCTTCCCTTCCCCTCACTTCCCAATCCCATATGTCCGTCCGTTGCCATCTTAAATCCCTCCACCATTTCGGGCTTCACCACCTCTTCTGGTAGTTTATTCCAGGCCTACAATACTCTTTTCATGAAGAATCACCCCTCACATTGCTGCTATATCTTCCGCCTTCCAATCTTAGGCTATGCCTTCTAGTTTTAGCCCCTCCTTCCTTCTGAACAAGCTCTCCTCTTTCACATTAATGATTCTATTCATATATTTAAAAGTTTCAATCATGTCCCCCTCTCCCTTCTAGTCTCCAATGGGTACAGATCCAATTCCCTACACCTCTGTTTGTATGGATTCCCCTGCATATCATGCACCATCTTGGTTGCTCTTCTCTGAATCCTTTCCATTCCATCAATGTCCTTGCCTAGGTGTGGTCTCCAGAACTGGACCTCGTACTCCAGGTGCGGTCTCACCATGGCCCTGTAAAGAGGCATCGGCACCTCCCTTCTTCTGCTAGTTATGCCCTCCCAGTACATGCCAACATTCCATTAGCCTTCCCACTGCCTTCCTACACTGGCTACCCACCTTAAGGTTACTTGATACTATAATCTCCAGATCCCTCTTCTGCTCTGTTTTCTGATTCCCTCCCCTCCTAGAATGCAAGTTGTTTGTGGTTTTGGCTCCCAGATGCATCACAGCACACTTTTGGCATTGAATTTCAGTTGCCAAGTTTTTACCACCCTCCAGAGTCCTTAAGTCGTGTTTCATTGCCTCTACTCCCCGGGTGTCCACCCTATTGCAGATTTTCATCTCATCCGCATATAGGCACACTCTTCCTCCAGACCTTTCTACTATATCACTGATGTATATATTAACAAGCATTTGTCAATGCGAATGTTGTCTCACTGGCATTGGCATTGGTAGTCCAGAGCTAGAGATGCATAATAAGAATGGCAGTGAAGTATTGAAGTAATGCCAACCCACACCCACCCTGTAGAGTGACAGGTATTGGGGTGTACCTTTGGGTCATCAGCTATAACGCTCATGCCATTGTACCTCACCCTACCCTGTAGACACTGACACATGTCGTGGTGTGCTTTGGGGTCTTTGGGCATTATATTTACCCATTCCATAGAAATCGCTGGCGTGGGATGCAGTATAGAGAATGAGGTGAATTTTGTGGCTGAACAGTGCAAGGCACACCATGATGCCTGTCAGTGGCTGCAGGATGGGGGTGGGGTGGAATGTCGAGCATTACATCCGATGATCCCAAGTCACACCCTGGCACCTGTCAGTCTGTACTGGGTGGGGTGCTACAGTTGGAAACCCTAACACCGTGGGCGTGTGGTGGTATTTTCACTCCAAATTTTCAATGTGGGCTGTTTGTCAGCCCACCTCATAGCGGAACAGTCAGTTTGTTAGCTGAAGGTGGTTTTGCACATGGCTATGCCATTTGGCGACACAGGGATGAAGCATTTTGGGTAGGATGTGGAGAAGGCAACTGTATTGTTCATGAGGAGGTGTAAAAATGGCAACATTGAAAATGTGGGTGAAAATATGAAAATTTGTGAAGTCATGAGCATGCATGAAAGTCGCAACACCGTCCGTAACCCAATTATTTGGGGTTTGTCACCACATTTTAAATAGGCATTTTGGGACCTCCCTCATGAACAGTGGTGCTGTGATTTTGTTAATCTGTCCCAAAGTTGATTTTCCACAGCGACCATGACATTGTGTCCACAGGTGCAGAAACACATTTTGGGCAGAATGTGAAAAAATGCCAGTGTTGAAAATTTGGTATGGAAATATTGCAAATTTACGAAGTTACAAAGGTGCATGGAAACTGCAAAAGCAAGCTTGTAATGCAGTCATTTACGGACTTTGGCACCAAATTTTCAACATAGGCATTTAGGACCTCTGCTCTTTTACAGTGTCACCGTCATTTCCTCAAACTGTCCGAAAAATGATTTTGCTCAGTGACCACACTATTTTGCGGACGTGCAAAAAGACATTTCAACCAGGATATGTAAAATGACAGCTGTACTGTTCATAAGGAGGTGTGGAAAAATGCCAAGTTGGAAAATCTGAGTGAAAATATTACAAAATCGCTAACTTTACGAATGTGACAGTAAACTGTGCAACGACGCTTGTAACTCAGTCGCTTTATGGAGTATCGTCATGAAATTTTCAACATAGGTATTTTGGGACCTCTGCTCATGAACAGTGTCACTGTAATTTTCATAATCTGTCCCATACTCTGATTTCCCACAGCGACTCGCTATTCTTGTGCTGGAAGTGCGAAAACACATTTGGGCCAGGATGTGAAAAAATGACAACTGTACTGTTCACAAGGAGGTGTGGAAAAATGCCAATGTTGAAAATCTGGTGTGAAAATATTGCAGATTAAATGCAGAATTCTGACGTCGTGTAACTGCACAATGCATGCTCATAAAGCAGCCATTTTTGGGACTTTTCCACCAAATATGCAACATAGGCTTTTGAGAGCCCACCTCATGAACACTGGCACTGTCATTCTGTTAATCAGTCTCGAAGGGGATTCTGTGCAGTGACCGAAAATCATCTTCGGGGCGAATAACGCCACAACAGTGGCAGAATTCATGAGGAGGGACAAAAACTCCATGTTGAAAATTTGGGGCAAAATTCCAAAAATGCTCGAGATATGCATCAAAGCTGAAAAACCCTATTTATACCATTATACAGCTTACCAGCATTTTGTCAGTTCACGGTCGGCTTTGAAGAGTGCAGACATGTTCCCGGTCCACTGAAGATCATTGCACCGACTCCGGAGGTAAGTATGGGGTGAGGGGGTGGGGAGGCAGGGTGCGCAGAGGCTGGGCACAGTTCGGGGGCAGGGAGATAGTGAGGATTGTTTCTTTTTCACAGCTTTAAAAAAATTGTGGGACTTTTTTGCAGGGCATTTGCACGCTGGGGTGGGCTCCCAGCATGCCACCCAAGTGTTTTTTTGGGGACTTGTAGCCAATGGGGATTGACACACCTGGCCGCAGCACATACCGGAGGGGGGAGACACATGAGGGGATTGGGCATCCCCTTGGCAAGCAAGTAAAGGGCGGGGGACACATTGTTGACGGTCAGTGGGCCCCATCGGCAAAAATAAAGGGAACAGGGATAAAAGCCGATGGGAATTAGGCCCCTGTCGGCACAGGAAACTGTTGGGGGTGCATGATGCTGAAGGGGTTAGCCACCTCGGCATACATTGTACATGTGAGGGGAGCATTATGCTGGCGGTGGGCTCCCCCGTAACATTGCTGACAGGCAGCGGTGGCAGTCACTGCCGCCATGTTCCCTACACTTCAGGGCGTGTTGTGGTCATGCTTCTGAGAGCTTTGCTCTCATTGCAGCGAGACCGTTTTCTTTGTTCTGGTGGCCATATTTGGTATGCGTGAGGTCAGAGCCTGCTGCTGGCTGATTGGGGAATGAGAGACACACCTTCTGATGCATGCCTGCATTCACCCAACACTGGCCGCTACCAAATGTGCTACTATCATTAAAATGTTGGGCTGGCGGCAAACGCAAGTCAACACATAAAAAGGAGGGGTCTGGGCACCCCACTGTTACCCCCTCACCACGGAATGCACCCCATTTACCACCACTCTCTGACTTCTGTCTGCCAACCAGTTTTCACCCACTGAATTATTTTCTGTCCCACCCAAAGCTTTCCAGCTTATTTACTAGCCTTTGTGAGGGACGGTGTTGAAAGCCTTACTGAAGTCCAGATAGGCCATGTCCACCACCCCTGGTCAACCACCTGCATTACCCAATTGAAGAACTCTATCAGGTTTGTCTGGTATTACCTCCCATTTGTGAAGCCATGCTGCCTTTCATCCTGCAGTCTGCTGTCCACTAGGTAGTCCACCACCCTTTCCTTTATTAGTGCCTCCATCACCTTGCTGACCACCGAGGTGAGGCTGACCAAATAATTTTCTGCTGCCTCCCTACTCCCCTTTGTGCAGTGGCACCACATCTACTTTCCTTCTCCAGTCCCTAGGCACACACCCTGTATCCATGGGCAAGTTAATCAGTCTCGTCAGTGGGGCTGCCAGCTCCTCCCTCAGTTTTCAGAGTACCCTCAGGTGAAGCTGTCTGGCCCCATTGCCTTGTCCACTTTTAACCTGCCCAGTTCTCCCTTGCACTGTCGATGCTAAATATACTAGGATCCACCTTTTGCCTTTCCTACCCCTCCCCATGCTGTAGGTCCCCTACTCTCCCTTTCCTCCATGAAGATCAAGCAGAAGTATTTATTCAGCACCTCTGTTTTCTCAAAGTCCCTTCCAATAGTATTCTTCCTCCCCTGCAACCCTTACTGCTCCCTGCCTCACTTTCCTTCTTTCCCCTACATACCTAAAAAAGTTTTATCTCCCCTTTTGGCCTGCTTAGCTATTTTCTCCTTGGCTTCCTCTTTAGCCCTCTTTATCTTCTGCCCTGCCACTCTCCTCATTTCTTTATAAGCCTCCCTGTCCTCCCCTCTTTATATCTTCTTATATTCCCTTAATGCTCTTTTCCTTTCCTGACCACCCTGCCACCTCCCTTCTAAATCAGAGGTCTCCTCCATTTTGTTCTTCCTCACCTTCTTAATGCAGATTTCAGTGGCCTTCAATACCTCTCCTTTGACAGTTTTCCATAACTCCTCAACATCCCCTATATTCCCTTTACCATTTCTTCCTCAAACATCTTCCTCATTTTGTTAAAGTCCATCTTTCTGAAGTCCATCTCCTTCGTTCTAGTCTGATTTGTCTCCTCCCATTTTTATCCCACCTCACAGTCCTGTGGTCACTAGTACCTAGTTAAGTCACCCACCTGCACCTTTTCCACCCTTCTCCATTTGTGAGGCCACGTCCAGCAGGTTTCTCCTAGTTGGCTCCTGACCAGCTGCTGCATAAATACCCCTTGTAGTGCCTCTAGAATCCTCCTGCTCCTAGCTGATACTGCAGTTGGGATCCCTAGTCCACATCGGGGAGTTTAGGTCCCCACTAGCAGGAACCCCTTGAGAACCATCTTTGTAACTGTCTGTATCAGCTGTCTAGCCTCTTCCTCCCCTGTGTCGGAGGTCTGTAGACCACCCACTCTCAATGATTCCCCAGTCCGTTTGTCAAGCGTGACCCACATGAGCTCTGTCTCCCCATCTCCTCCTGCCCTTCCATCACCCTAATGTTGTCTTTGACATATAATGACACCCCACCCCTTACCATTCCTGTCCTTCCTAAACAGTCTGTAGCTTGGGATAGTCATCTCCCAGGCATGATGTTCTGTCCACCAAGTATCACTTACTGCTATATCCAGTCCCTTGTCCTCCATGATGGCCTCCAAGTCTACCATTTTGTTCCTAAACTCCTGCCATTGGCTGATAATTCCTTCCACCAGGACCCCCTCCCTCACTGCTCTCCCCTACTAACCTTTGCTTGTTCTTGCTTTCTACTGTAACCCCTCCTACCAGAATGGGGCTTACCTGTAGCCCATAGCTCCCATTTCTGCTCTCCTTCCAGGCACTTCCTGAAATGCCTGCTAATTTTTGGACAGCCTCAAGTCCTTCTGTGCCCTTTCTGGTGCCCCAGCTCAGCCCCAGTGTAGATTCAGCCCCTCAGGGCTCCAAAGTGGACCACGATTACCCACACTTCCAAAGCACTCCGGTGTAGTAGAGGGATCGTAGGCACCAGTGGCACCTTTTATCTAGTGACCGCTCACCTTGTGGTCGAGGGAGAGTGTTTCAGTGGTCCGGTGCCCCCATCTGCCTAAAGGGACCCGGTGACCACAGGATAGGACCTTAAAGTACCCATTCTCAAAATTTAAGAGACCTACAAGGGTTCATGATTAGGGCTCATGAATATTAATAAGTCAGAGCCCCAATTACATTAATATTCATGAGGTGCCTCTGCCCTCAGGGAAGCTGTGTTCGGCAGTTGCTGACCAGGAAAGAAAGTGAAAAATAAGATAAATGTAACTGCTGTAATGTATGTTTGGGAAAATGTGCAAGAAAAGTATTCAAAATAAATAAATGCTTTAATCCAGACTGCACCAGCTTAAAATTGGGACTCGGAGATAGCCTGCCTGCTGCAATAGGAGGGGTTACAGCGACAGGAAAATGGACTGAAATCTATTTGATCTGTGCAGTGACAGCAAGTACACATCCAGAGCTATGGAACTGTGGGGCATTTGGGCAAATATTTCGTTTATTCTGGCTGCACAAGGATTTTGTTTGGGACTGTGGTATTTCTGCCTAAGGGACTGTATGTCTTAGCCATTACAGAGCAGCACAGCCAATCAAAAAGCTAGAATATTAAAGCCAGGACTTGTGGGGCATTAGCCAAAGCTCATGGGACATTTACAAGTGCTCATGGGGAAATGCAGGGACCTAATTTCAGTTGCCAAAACAGTAAACTAACTGTGCATCAGTGAGGTTCATGCATAATTCATTTTCTTGATTGACAGGCCCTCAGCTAATCGAGGCTAAGCACCAAATAGCTTTAGCAATCAGGAGCCTCAGGAGAGCCCCATAAAGCCAGTGTTTCAGCATTTTGCCAGATTTGAGCAGGAACCCCCACGGGGTGGGGGCTCGACCCCAGCCATGCAACTGGGCCTGGTGATCCAGTAAATTCTCTCCATCCAGGAGGGTGTTTGCCTTCTTAGCAGTAATAGTTGAAAGTAATCTAGTTAATGCAGAACCTGCCCAGCCTGGGGTCACCAAATGTCCTCCAAGCGCTAGCCCTCCCTTCCACGTTGGGGAAAGGCGTGGACCTGCAACATGATGACATCAAGCCAGCTGTGAGAGAGCTGATCGTACCTCAGTTGTGAGAAGACTGAAGATTTCAGGAACCTTGATTGCGGAGATTCTACCATGGAGAGCCTGAGAGAGTACTCTTGTAGCCCTTGGTGCAAGAATGAAGAGAACTTGCTTATTTGGGGCTGCCAATGCCTTTAGTGACTGTTCATCTGGTCTGCACCCTGAATTCTGCTGTGCCTAAATCTTGCCCTCGCGAGTGGGACCTAACTGTTTTGGGGAAAGTGAGCCCAAAGTATTGCCTAACTGTTTTGGGGAACCAAGTGATCCCAAAGTATTGCGTAACTGTTTGGGGGACCAAGTGAGCCCAAAGTATTGTCTTACTGTTTTGGGGACCCAAGTGAGCCTAAGTATTGTATAAATGTGCTGATATGTATTGTGTGTTCTAAACTTTCGAGTCCAAGATGTCCAGTGGAGCTGCAAGATACAGCCATGTGCCACAAATAGTACTGAGACCCAAGTCTACTGAGTTTGACCCTTGTAACCTAGAAATAACTGTTATATGCAAACCAGACCAGGGCAGCCATTCTGGCCCCTAGTTGAAGCACTATCCCTTCATTGAATGTACCAGATGTGTCTGAAATGTAAATGTACTGAATGTGCCAAAGCATATAGATGTGATGGGTGTTCAGGAAAAATCTTAATTTCCAAATCGGCGTAACCGACTGGTTGCATCTGACCAATGTTTCAACTGCAACATGCGGGCAATCCTGCACACCTCCCAAATAGACTGTAATAGTTCATGTTTCAAATGTTAAAAACAAAACTGCAATTTCTGATAGTCAAACCAGTCAACAAACAGCTGCACCATCCACCAGGCCTGCCACCATCAAGGGACTGTCTTGGTAACTGGGTGCCCAGGTTTAAATGTGTGGGATCTCATACCAAAGTCTGGGAAACTGGTGCCAGTTGTGGGAAAATGATTCTGTGTTCCATCTGATTCTAGGCAGTTTAGATAGCCAGGGCTCAGGATATCCATGTGGGTACAATGTGATTGTTTTTCTGATTTAATAACCAAGTATTCACCCAGCTGGAGGGTTTTCACCAGCACAAACCAAAACCAACACAAGCCAAATAAACTGTAACTCTTGTAAATAATGATAGTGACTACATAACCTCTATTCCTTTTGTTTCCCATTCCAAATCCTATGCCTCCCCAAATAAATATTGTTTTGCAAATACTGGTGTTGTGAGCATATTATTAGAGAGTCTTTATTTATTTATTGAATTTTGATGACCGGGTTGGCCCACTGGGCTCCAAAGGTCCCTTTTTCAGGTAAAGTGTTTGAAATGTGGGAAATATTATTGGATTATGAGCTGGGGAGGCAATGGTTATAGTGGGTGGTATGACAACCCAGGTGGTTATACCAGTAACAGCTATCACCTTAAAGCTAAACTCTGGGTGGAGGCACTGCTAAAGTAATATGATGAAAAATAACTAGTTTTAATGTAAGTGTGGACCCATGCCCCTCAACCTTGTTTAGGCCTGCAAAGCAGAGTGTAGTACCTAGATGGCGCTGCCAAAGGGTTACACTATTAGTATTTATCACCATCCCAGGGAGACTGACAGCTTCCCATCACTCCTGCCACATTGAGTGGCCACTTCCTAGTCTCCCAGAAATCAGTTTAAATTATACTTTATTTCAATAAAGTCCCGTAACTTTCTTTTTAACACTGCTTGTCCCTCCTGCTGAGGTGTAGCCTGTCTAGTAGCACACCACCACAATGACAATTTCATAGCAAATGCCACCACAGCGACAAATTTCGTCAGGTCACTGTGGTGGTCACAGTCTAGCGATGCTGCGATTCCTGATGTTTTGTCCCCACCTGAACCAACTCCAACTTAGAGTTGGTTATTTAGAGATGGGAGGTGGGGAAAGCCTCCCCAGAAAAAACACTTTGTCTTGACAGGAACAATGTTGACAGTCGACATTGTTCCCCATCGCTGTCAGGGATGTTGACAACGTTGTTGTCGATCTAGTGACATGGAACCAGCCTGTCTGGGGCAAATAGGCCTCATCCTCCCACGTTGCTCCCCAATCCCACTACCCAAACTCCATCTGTCTGCACCAACCCCCAGCCATTTATTCAGTTCTTCAATCCTCTGCTTTCTTACTGTGCTTGCTCTTGGCACAGGCAGTACATCTGAGAAAGCAATCAAATGGAACCCAGCACTACTGCAGAACCTAGGAAGCTCTCTGAACCTAGCCTGCACCTCCATTAGACTAAGCCCTGCAGATCACTGGTGCCTAGGTGGAACACCAAGTGTGACTTTACATCTTGCTGCTTGTCCCATGAGGGTATCTTGTGCCACACCTTGAGCGCCATCATTCCTGGCATACACTCAACCCAAATGGTGCTACTCCTGCTTCCATTTCTCCCCATCTGATTCCCTTTAGTACTGAGTCCCCTATGAGCATGACCCTGCTATTCCTTCCTTCTGCCTGTATTTTTGATTCTCTAGCTTACACCCCTTTTCTGGCATCCTATTTCCTCTCTGGTCCCATTTTTTCCACTTGTCCATCTCCTTCCCTAGAGTTTTGCTCTCCCGGCTAAATCTCTATTCCTCCCCATCTGGTGTCCCCACCAGTCCCCACATCCTAGCCTCCTGTGAACGGGTTCTGCCTCCTCCTTTGCTCCTTACCTTCCTCTCTACTGCCTGAATCCCTCTGTGTATGGTGCCCTCTCCCTTCCCCTCCCTTTATCTCTTCCTTTTCTGAGCTTACGGAGCTCTCCCTGTCCTTCTGTGCATTGTGTCCCCTTGAGGTTGTTTGCACACCCTCCTCTTGATCGTTTTGGCTACTTCCTTCAGGTTCTCTCCCAAAGTGCATCCCCATTCCTGATCCTTCTATCAACTTTGCCCTCCTCCATCTCCTATGAATTCCTTGCTACTGCACACCTTGCCATCCTCCTCCTCAAGTGCTCCCAGGGTGCAAATCTGTTTCCTGCTCTGTTCCCTTGTTTTGCAGCCTGATGCCTGATGATTTCCTCCCTAATTCCTGCCCTTCCTGATGGTGTTCTGTGTGCTTTTTTGATCCTACCACTTGCCACTTCCCTAGCCCCTCTCAATCTCTACTTCTCTTGTACCTAAGTCTCCTGTAGCCTCCCTTGTGCTCCTTCTTTCTGCTCTTGACCCTCTGGTACATCCTCTGGACTTCCTCAATCCTCTCCTTCTTCACCCACCTACCTCTGCACCTGTTCCTAATAGCCCTGCAGCTCCTCTTGTGTTCACTCTTTCATCCCCCACCCAACTCGTGTTTTCTTTGGACATCCTCCAATCATCTCCTTCCCCACTCCTCTACCCGTCTTAGTGCCCACCTCAACCACCCAACCTCTTCTTTTAGCTGTGTAAGCTGTCTACACCATGCAGCCCCAACCTCCATACTTATCCAACAACATGGCTGTCCCACACTCACTGCACCCTACCATCTCCCAAAGATCTCCTTGCCCTAGTGTCTGGAAGTCCATACTCAAGACCTGCCTGATCCCATTTCAGGCTACCCACAATCTCACTGTCCATCCATTTGATCACCTTAATCTTAAAAATTATTGAATGAATACCCTCTTTAAAAGTAATAGACACAGAAACAGCTAGTTCTGTACCCTTCTGTTCCCCTTACTACAGCCCTATGCAATCAATTATTTTTGAGTATGTATTAAGTTCCTTATCCCCATCAGATCCCATTATACATTCTACCTTGCAGATGTTACTACCTCTTAAATCAATTCAGTTAGTTATAAGATGCATGCTAGAAATATAACATGGAAATACAGAAAGTTACTTGGACACTAAAAGTCCCATATAAATATAAAAGTCAATTAGAAATATAAAAATCAAATAGAAATATAAACAGTCACTTTTCTTTGCTTCACTGTATCTGTACTAAAAATTCAAATTGAAAATTCCCTCCTCCTTCTCCTTTGATGTTGGTAGCCTCCTCTGGGAGGAGCAGAGAACCTGTTTAATTAATGGAGGAGGTGGGGGCAGGAGGTGAATTTTCTTCCCCACAGTCACTCGTGAGTAGCAGCTTTCTCCTTCAGATCAGTGGACTGGACTTTGCTTTTAGTGGTCTCCCTTGACCCTCGTTCCTCTTCCTCTTCCTCAGTGCTCCTCAGCAGACTGATTTAGAGACAAAGAGCTCTCTAAATGTAAATTAAAATTGACGCTTTCCCTTAGCTCTAGTCGATTGGCTCGCTGTCCGCAGTGGGCATTTCAGCCATCGAAAATTCCAGTTGCAAGTTCAGTACTTTAAAATTTTCAGCAGCTTTCTTCCCCACAGTCACTTGTGAGTATCAGCTTTCTTCTTTGGATCAGCGGACTGGACTTTGCTTTAATGCTCTCCCTTGACCTCTGTTCCTCCTCATGATGCTCCTCAGCAGACTGATTGACCTGGCTCGGGCATTCACCTGCAGTACTGTCATTGACAGTTCAGTCGATAGCCAGCCAAGGAGGTGTGAGGTGGTCTGTACTGGTTGCGGTTCCGTGCTGGGTTGGGGGGCGGTGTGGTGGATACTGTCTGCTGGTGGCAGGGTGGGGGCCACTATACTACCAGGGATGGTGTGATGTATTCATTTATTTAAATAATGACATGATCAGGGTTTGGGGAGGGGCACACGGGATGATGGGACATTGTATATTATTTCAATAACAGCATGATCAGGGTTAGGGATCACTAGACCACCAGGCATGTGGGGCAAACTGTAGTATATGGTTAGTTGCATGTTCAGGGATCGGGGATCGCTTGCCCCAGCCACAGGAGCCTGCAGCAAACCCCTCTGGTGCACCTGTGTTTGGCGCATGGGAGGGTTGCTGTAGGTGTCAGGACTTAGGAGCTGGGACCCCTCCTGTACCAGAATCTGGTGCAGGGTCCCTAACACACTGGGCTTTGG
The DNA here is from genome assembly GCA_016271365.2 of Neoceratodus forsteri. Lineage (NCBI taxonomy): Eukaryota > Metazoa > Chordata > Ceratodontiformes > Ceratodontidae > Neoceratodus > Neoceratodus forsteri. The sequence goes on along the minus strand of CM028129.1, from coordinate 1,681,421,800 downwards.
TGCAAGCTGCTGTTTGCCACAGCATGCACGATCGAAGCCCTCTATAATTGAGCTCATGGTCTCAAAACAGCGGTGACACACTCTCTTTTTATGTGGGTGATACCCATCCCTATCACACTAGCATCCCACTAGCTCTCCCTACTGCTTTGTCACACTGCCTGGCCACCTTTAGGTCATCAAATAGGATTACCTCCAGGTCTCGTTCCTGTTTGGTGGTCATTAATACTACATCCCCATTTTGTACACTGTCCCTAGGTTTCTATGCCTAAGTGCATGATTTGGCACTTCTTCACATTGAAACTCAGGTGCCACACCTTGACGACTCCTCTAGCTTTCTTAGATCTCTAATCATTTTACACCCGAGTGTCTACTCTATTACAAATTTTAATATTATCCACAAAAGGCACATCTCCTTGAGCCCTCTGCAATGTCACCAATAAAGACATTAAAGGACCAGCCACATACTGATCCTTGTGGCACTCCGCTGGTCACCCTCCCTTCCTTGGAGAACTCCTTTACCACCACCCTCCATCTCTGATCCCCTAACAATTCCTTACCAATTTACCACCTTTGGTTCCACTTGATGCTGCCTAGCTTGTTTATGAGTCTCCTATATGGAATGAGTCAAAGGCCTACTGAAATCTAGATAGGTCACATCCACTGCTCTACCCTGACCTACTTCTCTGGTCACCCAGCCAAAGAAATCTACCAGATTTGTTTGACATGACCTCCCACGCTGAATCCATGCTGCCTTGGGTCTTGTAAGCCACTGGATGCAAGATATCCCAGTATCGTTTTCTTGAAGAGTGAGTCCATTAACCTCCCCACTGCTGAAGTCAAGCTGACTGGCTTGTAATGCCAGCTTCCTTCCTGCTACCACGTTTGTGAAGTGGGACTATATCTGCCCTCCTCCAGTCTTCCAGAACCACTCCTGTTTCCAGTGGTGGTTGAACAAAACTGTCAGAGGTGCAGCCAGCACCTCTCTGAGATCCTCAATATCCTTGGATGTACCCGTCTAGCCCCATTGCCTTGTCCACTTTTAGATTTGCAAGTTCCTTCAGGACTTTCATCTGTAAATGGACTAGTGTCTGTCACCCTTCCTTCGATGACCTTGGCACTTAACTTTCATCCTCACCTTCCCTTCCTCTGTGAACACTGAACAAAGTATTTGTTCAGGATGTCTGCCTTTCCTGGTCCCCTTGACACACTCCCTGTTTTCCCTCTTAAGCCTTACTACCCTCCCTAGTCTTTCTCTTTTACACACATATCTGAAAAATGTCTTGTCCCCTTTCTTTACTGCCTGGGCTATTTTCTCCTCTGTTTGTGCCTTTGTGGTCCTTATTGCTTTTCTGCCTCCTTTTTTCCTGATACACCTTCCTATCCTCAGTGTCTCCTTATACCTCTGGAAAACTAACCTTTTGCCCTTACTTTTCTGGCCGCCTCCTTTGAGAACCATAACAGTCTCTTTTTCCTCTTGCTTTTGCTAACAAGCCTGACACAGAGGTTTGTTGCCTTTACTGTCCCATCTTTGAGTTTCATTCACTTTTCCTCTATTCCACTCAAGACATCCCCCAACCAGGGCTTCCTGAGGCATTCTCCATCTTTTAAAATCAGCCCTCCTGAAGTCTAGGACCCTTGCTTTTGTGTGGCTCGATTCTGCCGCTGTACATATGTCGAACTATACTTTATGGTAATCACTGGTCCCCAGGTGGCCACCCACTGTGACATCTACAACACTGTCCCCATTGGTGAGTACAAGGTCCAGTATTGCCCCTCATGAGTGGGCTCTTTTACTAATTGTCTGAGGAATGACCTGCAGGGAGTCCAGCATGTCCCTGCTTCTAGCTGAAGCTGTGGCTGGGATGCTCCAATCTATGTCCCGCAGATTGAAGTCCCCTACAGCAGCACCTCCCCTTATTTGCCATCATTTGGATGGCTTCCACCAGGACCTTGTCCAACTCCCCCCATTCTGGAGGTCTGTAGATCATGCCCTTACAAATTGAGGCTCCATCCCTATTTCTGGGTGACCACAGTATCTCCCCACTCCCTGTATTCCTTAAATCTCTGTCGCCTTTATGGTATCCCTCACATAAACAGCCACCTCTCCTTTCTTTCCACACTGAAATAAACTGACTGGGCTGGTACAAAGGCTCAGGAACCTCTGTAAACATCCATAAGACCTGCCAGGTGCCTACTACCGACTTCTCCACATCAATCGTGACCCTAGTGGGTTCTGGAGTCACCTAACTTTCGATTTTGGAGAGGGGCAAAATGAAACCATAACTGAAGTGGTCTTGGATGGAATAAGCTGCAATAATCCTCTTACCATTACTGATGCTCTAAACTCTCGCTTCTAGGACCCCTCTGCCTATGCATCATCTCCTGCGCCTTCGTCTGGACCACCTCTAGGCAACAGGGAACGATCAATCCATCTTTAACCTTCACCCAGTCACAGTACCTTAAGTTGAGCACCTTCTTAAGTCCATTTCCTCTCTATGGGTCAGCTAGGCTGATGGCTGCTACTCAAATTCTTGAACTCAATTGCCCCTTCATCACCTCTTCAGCTACATGCCTCTTCAATCTGTTTCTGATTACAGGTCATGTTTCATTCCCCTGGAAGACTGCCTGCATTGTCTCTGTCCACAAAAAGGGTGACACTATAAACATGGACAACTTCTTCCCTATTGCCATTTTGTCGACCTTATCCAAAATCTTGAAGAAAATCGTAGCCACGGGTCTCGGACCACCTCAGGTACACAATCTTCTCACTCTGTATCAACATGGTTTTAATGGCCGTCTGGTTGCTCTGAGTGTTGAGGTGCTGGATGCCACACCTGCGCACCATGCTGGTGACCCAGGTTTGGGAGCGAGCCAGGGTAGGTCGGAGGCGCCGGGGAGGAGGAAGGATGAGAGCTGCTGGCGGCGGCGCTCTGCCTCAGGAGGAGGAATCCAGCTCTCTTGGGTTTGGCCACCCTCTGGTGGTGGCCAGAGGATGGTGCCATGAGGCGCTCTGACACAGGTCAATGGGGAGGTTGAGGGACCCGGTCCGGGCTGCAGTGCGCGTATGCGCCTCACGTGCATGCGCCACTGCTTCCGAGAGGTCAGGGGTAGCTCAAGGGAGGAAACAGAGGAAACTGTGGGGGCCGACAGACGATGCCCCAGGACCAACTCTGGGGATCTGCCGGGAACGCATGGTGCTAAAGCCCCGAAAGACCCCGAGAGTTTGGTAGGCTCGGTGGACTGAGGTCGACTACGCCACAAGGAGGATAAAAATAGTCTACAAAACAAAACAAAAAAACATGGTTTTTAAAGAGGACACAGCACTTCAATGCTATTATCCATTTTGCCAATAATGTCAGGTTTGCCATGGACAAAGTCACCCTCACAGGGTGATCTTCATAGATCTCATGAGGCATTTGACTTAGTGGATCACCACTGCTCCTATCAAGCTGTCCACCCTTGGCGTCAGCCACCTCTGCAACCACATGGTTCTGTAACTATCTCTCATAGAGACAGCAAATCATGCAGATCAGAAATGCCAAGTCTCTCTCTTCCACAACTGTATCAAAGTTCCTCAGGGATCCATACTGGGCCCTCTACTGTTTCAATCTTGAGAATGATCTGCCCCGCTGTCTGGCCCATGCTTTGCCCTGTTATATGCTGATGATTTGGTACTCTACTCCAGCTCCTCTGACCTATCTGCATAAACTGAACCTAAACCCTAACTTCAACATCTTCCAACACTGGTTGAAGCAAAATAAACTTGTCCAAAGCAGCAAAAGACAGTTAACGTGCTCTTTGAGTCATGACCCAAAATCAGAGCCTGTCACCAGCCATTATGCATCAGAGCAACTGATAACCCCCCTCAACATTGTCACCTCTTTTAAATACCTTGAGTCACCTGGATTCGGCCCTGAACTATGACCTGCACCTTACTACTACCTCAAAACAGTCAACATACAGCTTGGTCTTTGCGTATAAAGTTAGGCACAGCCTCACATCTGCGAGGATGGCTACTCTTCAAGGGGTTCTGGGACCTACATCGCCTATGGGATGATTGTCTTTCTGGAATCTTTCATGAGGGCTCCTCCACAAGTGGGATGTCCGCTATAATAACATCTGCCTCTTTGCTTTGTTGATACCTAAGCTCACTCACCACTGCTCATTATGCTCCGGCCTGGGCTGACTAGCCCCCTCAGCTGTCGAATACACCACTACTTGTTTCATCAAAACATAATTGCCTCCCAGAAACCTGACAAACTGGCCTTTATTGTGCTGCCCTTTCTGCCCTGCTAAGCTGAATCTATGAAAGTCCTCTGTATCTAACAAAAGTGTAACACAAAAATGGGTGAAACCCCTTCTCTATAAGCACTCCAAAGGTGTGTCACTCCATTCCGCTGGCACTGAGAAACTCCCAAACCCTCTGAGTTTTAAGCAGGAACTCCACAAGGTACTTGCTAGTTCTGAACCCTGCTTCTGTTAGGGTGAACCCACTCATTGCCTGATCTTCTTATCTGTTCTGTCCCGGCACTTGTTCCCATCCTGATCTCCTGGTACCATTTGTTTTCCCTCGCATCTACCCTCTATTTTTTGTAGAATGTTGAAACATTGTCTACGCCACTGTACTATTGCTACGTTTGTATTATTTTATTGCCTGACTCTGGTTTCATTTTGTTGGTACCATGACTGAATGTTTATGGCAAATTGCACTTATTTAGTTTGTTGCATTTACTGTTGTTTCCCACCTTTGTATGTAACCTCCTTAGTTGTGCCTGAAAATGAGCAACTTTGCTGTCTGCGCACTTGCAGTCAACAAAACCTAAATAAATTTAAAAATCTTTCCTGAGCGGAGTCTAGTCTGGGATGGCTGTATGCCAGTCATGGTTCTCACTGCACCATGACTCGGTAATGGTGTCAATGTCCAGGGGGACTCTGACATAATGACCTCTAGGTCCAGGATTTTATTTCCCAGACTTCCAACATTTGCACACATGGCCTCCAGATTCTGCTACCACCCTGCTTGTCACCCCCAATTTCCCTTTGTCTTCTCTTCTTACCCTCACTGTTCTTGTTCCTATCTTTCTTCATTTGTACCATTTGTTTTTTTGTTGTTGTTTTGCACCCTTAAGGATTTATCTCCATTAGGGTTCTCCTACTGACTTCTTCATCTTGTGTGTGTGTGTGTGTGGGGGTTTTATACTCACAACATATGCCAACCCCCCCGGCGAGATTGCAGGCCATCAGACCCGATATAGGCCTTATCCCTCTAGGTGGGACTCCAGTCCCCAATGTAGCTGAACCCCTCTTCTCTACACCACTCCTTCAACCATTGGTTGAAGCTTCTGGTATGGAGTAACCTATTATGAGTGGCATGGGTTCAAGTCCCAGCTGATGCACTTATTTCTCTCTCACCCTATCCTCCCCTGTCATAGATCGGCAGCACTTCAGAAAAGGCCACTGAGCATGCTACCTGCCTAAGACCCCTCCTCAACTCCTGAACTCCTCCTGCACTCTCCTAGACTCATCCCTAGCCAGGTCATTAGTCCCTAGGTGTACAATGACATCCAGCTCTCCTCCCTTCCTGCTGCCCTAGTTATTCTCAGGACCTGCTTTCCACTCCTCTGAGTCATGGCACTGGGTAGGCTCCTAACCTATTGACCCCCTCCCTTTCTGTCCCAAATCTACCCCCTCCCCACAAAGGAAGTATAAGCTACCTTGGCCAGCCTGCCCTGAGCCCCATGCCTCCATAGGGTCCAGAGTCAGAACTAAATGCAGTCACTAAAACAATGGCTTACCAACAAACCAACTATTTCCATTCCTTCTCCTTGGGGTTCAGAGCCTCAGTACCAGGTGCCTCAATCTTCCACCACTCACCACAGACCCTTCTTAGCCAGAGTCCCCAGACAGCTCAGAATTTTGTCTAGTTCTCCTCTACCATTTACATGGACATGAAACACTTTGTGAGGAAACCATCAGGAGACACTCCTTGAGGATGATAGTCCCCAACAGGTCACTGCTGTCACCAATCTTGGACCCTGGTCAGGGCCTAAGCCTCCAGAGACATGCACTGTAGGGATCCAGTGCCACCTGAACCCAGGAATCCTGTCACCATTTCTGGGCCACCTGGCCCATTCGGCCAGTCACAGGTGAAGAAGCACCCTGTAGATGATAAAGGTGGAACAGATACATGCATGCTCTGGAGTAGTGCACTGTACTTCCAATAACCAAACCTTTTTGAGGCCAGAGGGAGTATTTATATGCCATAGCAGGCAGAAACATTGTACAGGAACCTCATAACCAGTGGGCAACTGCAAATGCAATTCTTGGACCTAGACTTACTGTCATTAAGAAGGAAACACATTTCAAACTGGATGCACATTGTTAACATTCAGAAGCTTGATCGCTAACTGAACCCTGTAGCACACTATCCCTGCAGTATATTTTAACTTTAGTAGACCACATATCATAGCCCTAATGTAATACTACATTATTTTTCACTTATGTGACTCTTGGTATACTCTGTTATGAGAGCCAGTTTCATAAGGTTGGATGTGATGGCCAAAGAGGCCTCTACTCCCTACTACCTTTCTTTCACTTTTGTCTTGCTGCTCGTGTTTGAATCCCTCCACTGATTTAACACACAGAAGTTTCCTTGGCAGTTTGTTCAACACCCTTTCTGTGAACAAAATATTTCCTAATGTCCTTCTTATATCTCCCCCTGCCAGATTAATTGAGTTCCCCTTAGTGCTTATATTTCCACTCAGTATGAACACCTTTATGCTGCCCATCTTTTATTCGATTAAGGTACTGGTATGTCCCTATCATATACCCCTCTCTTTTCTTGCTTGCAGGGTGTGCATGTTGAGATCCTCAAGCTCTCCAAGTAGGACTTCACTTGTGCCTGGATTCTTTTGGCTACCCTCCTCTGTGCTGACTCCACCCTGTCCCTGTCTTTCCTCATGTATGGGCTCCAAAACCTCATGCAGTGCTCCAAGTGTGCTGGAACCAGGAATCAGTACAGTTGCAGATCACTGCCCTCTTTCTACTGCGATCCCCATTCCCATGTATCCCAGCATTCTATTTGCCCTCCCTGCTGCTCTGTTATACTAGGCAGATGTTTCCAGTTGTCCATTATTACCCCCCAGATCCCTTCTTCTGTAATTCTTGCAACCTTTACTCCTCCATCTATACACTTATACACATTACACATCTATACATATTATACACATTAGACCTCTTTGCATATTACAAAGTGGTCATCCCTTTCTTAAACTATGCAGATGTGGTCTATAGCACCACCTCCTCCTCTTCCTTGTCAGACTGGGCACCCTCTGTAACCCATTTTATTGCTTTGCTACCAAATCCAACCCCACACTCACCACTGCTCCCTCTACTCTTCCCTATCCATCCTTCATCTACCCTCCCATCACCTGTCCCACTGTGCCTCCTTCATTTGGAAACACTGGTTTGGGACCTATCTTCTTACCTATCCTCCTCCTTTCACCCATTCCTCTACCTCATAATCCTCTTACCTAGCCTCACTCCTTTTACCCATTCCCCTGATTCATATTCCCTTTTGCTCCAGTGATCCTTGTACTTTCTCCATTCTCACTACTCTGTCCTCTGCTGGCTCTGCTGGGCACTCAGCATTCCTCTCACCTTTCCTCCTTCTGGAACTTGACCAATTCCTTTCTCTGTCTCTCTCCTCCCACTCTCCCTTAAGTACCAGCTAAAACTTCTCCTGCCTCACCTGCTCCTGTCAGCCTCTACCTGACCCCTTCCTTTGAGTCCCTTCTACCCCCTGTTGTTGAGCCTCCTCCATGTTACCTCTACTTGCATCAGTTGTCTCCCAACTACCACTGCACTGCAATTTTGCACCTCTTTGGGTCACTTTATATGCATATCAGAGTTGTTCATGATGCCATTATTTGTCTCCTTTGATGTTGCTGCATTTGTACCATGTTGATTTGTACATTGTTTGCACTTTACTTTGTACCATTTAGTACCACTGTGTATGCTTTAGTACTATATTTCTTCTCCCTTTCCACGGCTTACACGAGAAATGAATCTTGGCTCAGTGTGCCTTTCCTGGTTACCAATTTTCAATTAAATAAATTAAATTGCAATCCTTCCTTAGTTTACATAACAAGCAGCCCACTCAGCTGCTGGTCTGCAGTCTCTCAGCTGAGGTAGGCACCAGATGGTAACTCTCTTGGCAGCAGCAGGTTCTGGGCATAGCCAGAAGAGACCATCTGTGTCTAGGAATGATGGTGACAAGCTCACTAGAGGTTTCCCCACAATCAGTGTCACATCTGTACCCTTTCCTGGCTGTGGGGCAGTTCAACTTGAACCTCTGTCCTGGAGAAATCATCAAACTGCAAGGGTATTATAAGCAGTAGTCAGTCATTCTTTACTGATCCAATTTACAATTTACAACACATTTGAATCCTGTCCTGAAATCTCACCTGGTTAGCATTATACATACTAGTTCAATCCTGACTGCAGACATGAGTCAAGACCTTAGGGCCCATCTGTTTAGTTGTGTCATCTACATACATACCAGGTGTCACATGGCACCTCCTATTCCTGTTGTTTCACCAGTGGGTAAGGTTACCTCAGGTAAGAACCTATTCTACTCTGCACTGCCTACCAGAGTATTCCATCAAGCTACACACTTTGGGTTTCACACACTTTTGCATATACAGTACACTGTGACAACGTAGTGTCTAGTCAGTAGGTGGTACAGGATGCATCATTGTTGTAGAAGAATTCTCTTGGGCTTCTTACTGGGTACCCTGGTCCTGTTAAATCTGTAACTCCATCAAGGCCAGTCTCCCCATTGGAACCCTGGGTCACTTCTGCACTAGGTGCTTCATCAGCTTAGCATCACTTACCGGCAGGTGTGCTAGGTACAACACAGCATGTGTTGCTCCAGCCTGCCCTTTGGCAGTGGTTGGCAGTCACCTAACCCCTCTACTAGAGGTAACATCTCTAATAACCATCCCAGCTCTGGTTGTTCTGTACCCAGTGTAGGCATGCTGTATTTCCTATCTTAGTCTGCAGCTCAGTCTCTCTCCATCAGCAGCTTGGCTGGTCTGTTGAGCACAGGATCGAAAAGGCCCCCAAAATGTGAACACCCTATTTTGTTGGGGCCCTTTCTCTGATGCAAAGCTATCAAAGACTACACTTAAGGAGAAGCCTTCAGGATTCCCAGACTCTCCCAGTCTTTTCCTTTAGATTTTCCAAGCTCCTTTGAGAGTAAGGATCAGCAAGGCCACTGATTTATGGAGATTAAAATAATGAAATACCAGTTTCAGGATTTGGAATTCCATGAATTGTACAGGTGAGTGCTAGTCTAATTTCTGGATTTTACCAGGATTCTACTGTCATTATTTTAGAATGTATGTAAATAATCAGAATAAAGAAGGCTTACTATACAGAGCATTCATTGAAGCAAATTGAAAATAGTACAGGATGCAATTATAAGAGAAAAAAGTTCTGCAGATTTACTGATCTGGCCAAAATGCCAAATTCTGTGAAATTCTTTGTTTTACTAGTGTGCAGACAGTCCAAATTCTGGAATTTTACCAGGTTTTCTGGTAAAACACCAAACATCTGTGGCCTTGCTGATCAATGTTTCCACACCTCCCAGTGTGCATGGAATTCTAGTAACCAACCTCCAGATCTCTTCGCAGGAGGGAGCTGTTACACTCTGCCCCAAGAAAATGATATCAATCAATGGATATAGCAGAGGTGGGCTGATGCATTTGCCTATCACACCACACCAAGGTCAGCTACTCCATCCTTCACAGAGGTACCAGCATGCACACCTGTGATGCTCATTTTCCATGACATAAATCACCCTGAAATATATAACATTGCAAAATAATCTACCAAGTCTATCTGAGGATTCCTAAAACCCTTGCCCAGGGGATTAGGACAGCCATGGGCAGTCTTATTCAAATTCAGCTGAGTCAGTAAGAGCTCCACAGCACACGCTCCGTGCACCATGCGTATGACCTTGTCCTTCAGAATGCATGTAGCATGGGCCCAAGCCAATGGGTCTTAGCTTCCTCAGCAATGACACATCTTGTGGCTGTCATGCTGGCACCTCTACCCCTCTAGCAGATCAGTGTAGTAAACCACATCCCTCAGTTTGTACCCTATTTCAGTGACTATGTTCTGGGTCCTGGTAGCATAGTCAGCCCACTGGGTATGTCTCACTAGTGTCCCCAGGTTCCAATTGGATTGGCCTAACACACTGCCATGGTACCACCACTGCAGGCCAGGGCTCACAGGACACCAGGGACAAGTTTATGGTTATAGGGAGAAGAGGGTGGTGTCACTGGATAGCAGGGAGGACTTAATGGCACAAGGAGGGGTGCCACTGAACACCAGGGAGAAGTTATTGAGACAAGGAGAAGAGGATCCATATATATATTTTGTTTGCAATGAATATATACAGTAGGTATATTATAGTGGCGCAGTAACGCCACTATAGTTAGGGAGTTAGTGGGTAGTTTAATGTTAAACCTCAAATTTTGCACTTTAATAACTTTGTAACAGTTCAGCAGCTTTGCATGAAATTTAGTACACGTGCTGTCCTGTGGTGTACTTTTTCGTTTGATCGGATTTGTGAATTTCGTGCAGCGATAGTGAAAAAACGAAAAGTTGCTTTTTACCTGTTTTGGCTGTTTTTCCTCATTTCCTTTAGGTGTACTAAGCAATGATGCAGGTTGCCAGTCCATGATTACAACTACAGTGGGTTTTCAAATCTTCCTATGGTTATTGAGAGATTGCACCATTTGCAGCACAAGGGTTACTTGGAATGTCTTTAGGCCTCGCTGCATCTCTACAATTATAGGTAGATGGGAGCACAGGACCCCTGATGGATACCATTATGCAGTAATAGGACTGCAGCACTCTCCATTATGCAACAGTGGGGCCCTCACGCTCCTCAGGGAAATGACAGTTCATTGCAATGTCTATACATTTATAGATAGATGGCCCTGCACTCCACAAAGTGATACCATTATGGAGTGACGGGAGTGCAGTGGTAGCGCAGGGCCCATACAGCAAACATATAAGGGTAAGATTACACTTTCCCAAAAAGTAGAAAATTCATTGCAACAAAATTTGTTAATGCATCAGTTAGGGTTGAAGCAACAAAAGTAGGGAAATGAAGCATTGGGGTTTTGAACCTACCACCCCCACCCCTACCTCCCCACCCAACAGGTTTTTGGGGTGTGCATTGGGGTCATCAGCCTAACTCACCCCATTGTCTATACTGTGTAGCATCTCAGCTTACTTAGACATGGAATGGGGTGAGGTTAAAGCTGATGTCCACAGCAACCCTAATGCTTGCTGTGTGGAGGTGGGCTGGGGCAGTAGGGGTGGAGGGTGTTAGAGTTCAAAACCTTAATGCCTCATTTCTTACTTTTGTTACATCAACCCTAAGTGATGTATTAAAAAGTGTTTTGCAATATATATATATATATATATATATATATATATATACACATACAGTATATATATATAAATATATATTGGTAGCACAGTAGTGCTACCATAGTTAGAGTTAGTAGCCCTTTTAAGGTTAAATGGTGACATTTTGCACCTTAATAACTTTGCCACCGTTCAAATGATTTGCCTGAAATTTGGCAGGCACAGGATGGAACCATAGGTTTCAGGATCTGCCAACTTTCATACTGGTCGGATATCACGACTGCAGAGTTTTTAAGTGACATCCATGTGTGCACTGCGCTTTTTGTGCATTCTTTGCTCACACCTACAGATTGCCAGTTTGCGCGACCAGTCCAAAAACCTCAGGAAAGCGTGCGGCTGGGGTCCCTGATGTGCCTTTTTGAAGATTTTGTGAAACAATATTGAATGGTTCAAAAGTTATTCAAAAACAAGTTTCCATTCGTCAATGGAAAAGTTAACAAAAGTTCGACACTTTCCCAAATGCAGTTTTTAGTGTCACAAATGTCCCTAGTAATGTGTCATAAATCTGCCATCTTGTTTTCAGTTACTGATCACAGAAATGCTTGCATTTAAAATTGGGACCATCTAGAGACACAATTATTTTTGTGTTTACCTGTTCGAGCCCTGAGTGCTAGCCATGTCTTTATTTTGGGGTTAAACACCCCAGAAATATATTTTCAAATTTCTGGAAAAGTTATGTCTCAAAGTGTGTCGCATGTGACACTTTCACAAATTGCAAAGCTTGCACAAATCATGACACTACTTTTCTAGGCTATGGTCAAAATGATAGGAATTCTTTGCCACCCTGCTGCAAAAACGGTTTGGTCTTTTGGGCTGAAATTTGGAGGAAGGCATCCAACATCTTACAGATGTGCCTTTTGTGGTTTGGTGAAAAAATATTGTATGGAAGCAAGGTTACAGTACTCCTTGAGTTGATGCATTTTGCCATAGACTAACATGGTGGCGTCCACCGCTCTTTCGTGAGGCTCGTATCTGGAAATGGTGCGAGATGCGGAATTTTCTTCACAAAACCAGTGAAAATCAGTGAAAACCTAGCCAGGAAACTCATGAATCATCAATTTAAATTTTTTTTTTCTACGTCAGACGGTTACTGAGATATTTTAATTTTGCTATTACAACTGCTCGATTTCAGCTCTGAAGCCCATTATTATTGATACATTCTTTGTTTTCACTGTGTTTCTCAATGGAGCTTTTGGGAACAAATAGGGTATCTGCGCTCAGTTACTGTTACACGTGGGCTTTACACTTGTCTATCTGTGCCCGTTTGCATTAGCATTCCCGTGTATGCCACCCGCTGGCGTACTTATGCGTTTCTGTTTGCGTTACTGTTACCATTTGTGTCTGCACTACTGTTTGTGTTTGTCTTTTGCTTAGCGTCATCATGCACATTACCATTTCTGTTGGTGGCCACCCTTCCATTTCCATTTGCGTTTGTCTTTTGTTTTGCGTCATTGTTGTTCTTACCGTTACCATTTGCATTTCAATTGCATTCCATGCCCATCGTTTTATGGTTTGCAATTCCATACCGCTTGTGTTTGTGTTTGTGTTTCCTTTGGCATTATTGTTGCTGCTACCATTACCATTTCCATTTAGAATTGTAGTACCGCGACGTGTGCATTCGGTTTGCATTTCCATACAACTTGCATTCATTTATCTTTAAACCGCATCACCGTCGCATTACCATTTCTGTTGGTGACCACCCTTCCATTTCCGTTTCTCTTTTCATTTTCGTCATCATTGTTCTTACCGTTACCATTTGCATTTCAATGCATTCCGTGCCCATGCGCATTATGGTTTGCATTTCCATATGCACATGCATTTTATTTTCCTTTGGCATTATTGTTGCTGTTACATTACCATTTCCATTTAAATTGCAGTACTGTGACCCGTGCACATTACGGTTAGCGTTTCCATACATGCTTAAGTTTCTGTTTCCTTTCACATTATTGTTGCTGTCATATTTACCATTTGCATTTACAATGGCGGTACCGTGACCATCGCATTACCAGTTGCATTTCCATATGCGTTTGTGTCTCCGTTTGTGCCACTTTGCACATGCATTTCTATTAACGACTTGCTTTACAATTACATATGTGTCACCATGTGTGTAACCATTACTGCTTGTGTTTGCATTGCTGCTACCATTACCATGTCACAAAAAAATCACCTGGTGGGAGTCCGGGCTCGAATCACATTCCATTCACTATTTATAGTCCTCATTCTCAAAAAAGTTTTTACTTTTAGTTTATTGTTCTAAGAATTATACCTTTGAGCCAATGGCTCTTTTACAAAGTTCCACTTCATCAATGTACAAACAAACAAGACATGTTACATAGAATGGTCAGAAAATTATAAAGGTTTCAATAAGCCAGTATAATACAGTACATCACAGGAAAAACAAAACATTGGAGGAGCGGTCAAGGTGGGAAGGGTAGGGGGAGATATGGGGAGGAGCAGACTTAGAGTAGTTAGAGTTACTCAGATGCCTTTGTCAAGAAAGGAGCAGAGGAGGAGGAGGATGAAAAACAGTAAAAACAGCCATGACAGAAGACTCATTAGTCAAGGCAGTCACAGGAGCTAGAGGCTGAGAGGTGAGGTAAAGCATAGATTTGAAAGCTCCTAGTGAAGTGGAGGAAATTAGAGGCAAAAAACTCAGTTTAATGCATCAGTTGGGGTTGTTCCACAATGACAAAAGTGGGAAATTCGGTGTTAGGGTTGAAAACCCACCTTGCACCCCTCAGACCGCCCACCCAACCAGCATCGGGGTATGCATTGGGGTCATCGGTTCTAACCTCACCCCATTCTCCTATGCCTCCAGCTTGTTCATGCATGTGATGGGGTGAGAGTTGAAGCCAATGACAATGCACATCCTACGATGTAAATAGTGACTCTTAAAAGTACAGGGGGTTTTCACTATCTTGTCACTGTCGTCAAACACCTAACTGATGCACTAAATGGATTTCTTTTGCCTCTAATATATATATATATATATATCTATATATATCTATATATTATAGTGGCACAATAGCATCGCTATAGTTAGGGTTGAGTAGGCAGTTTAATGTTAAACCTCAAATTTTACTCTTTAATAACTTTGGAACCGTTCAACAGATTTGCATGAAATTTGATATGCACTGTCCGTGAGGGTAGATCTCTTAACATACCAAGTTTTGTTTGATTGGATTTGTGGATTTTGTGCTGTGAATAATGAGAAAAGTAAAGTTGCTTTTTCCACCTGTTTTGACTGTTTTTTCCTCATCATGCTCTGGCCACACTGTTTGGAATTTTAGTCTGAAATTTTTATGGTAGAACGAGCTTGCCCCAAAGAACAAGCCAGCATTTGGTTTGGTAAAACAATATAAATCTGTTCCAAAGTTATTCAATTTTGAAATTTCGAGTTCTGAGCATGCTCATGTCAGTCTTCTGGATAGCTGCATGGTGCAAAAAGTGATTTAGGACTCTTGAAAGGGTCTGTGACAGTTTGTGAAGAGGTTCATTAAATCCCTCTTTGTAGAAAAAGTTCCCTTTTAGTGAGCCACCATCTTGTTTTCATTTTTTCTGCCCAAACATAATGTTGTAACTTTACCCAGGGATGTCTTCTGCAGACATCCAAGCCTGAATTTTGTTCATGTGGACTTCCTTTACAGTTCTTTGCCTTTGATTTGCTTTACTGTGGCCCCAGAATGTTTATTTTGATTTTAAAATCCTTTTTGCAATTTGCTTCTGATCCCTTTTTGTGATAGCGAAAAGTTTGACTACCTCTTGGAAAATGATTTTGACAGGTCATGAAAAGGGACTGGGTTGTCAGACCAGATGGTCCTGCAGGTAATCTCTTTTGCAATGCACAAAGGTTTTGACACCTCACAAAAAGGGTTCATTTTCAAATACCTTTTGTGAGCTGTCAAATCCTCTTCATAAACCAAATCACTTTTCTCAGTTGTCAAAATCCTTGGATTTCTGGCAAGGCCATCTGGTCACACAGTTGCAAAGGGATTTTGACACCTTGAAAAGTTCAGCTCACAAAAGGGATTTTGGCAGCTCTCACAAAAAGGTTGTTTTCAAATCCCTTCTCATGACTATCAAAATCCCAGTTCGAGAAACCAAATCCCTTTTTAGCAGTGTCAAAATCCCTTTTCGTGAACCAAATCCCTTTTTATGAGGCTGCCAAAATCCCTTTATGCAATGCGAAGGATTTCTGGCAGGGCCATCTGGTCCTACAATCATGAAAAGTTTTGACACCTCATGAAAATAGATTCAGCTCTTGAAAGAGATTTTGACAGCTCACTAAAAGGGATTTCTAAAGTTTGCTGTTTCTTTGCCACTTCACTGCAGAAAAATAGTTTGGAATTGTGGGATGAAATTTTCAAGGTAGAAAAGGCTTCCCACAAATGTAACTTTTGCTGGTTTGGTGATAACATTTACATTGCTTCCATAGTTACAGTATAACATTTTGAAGTTTGGAAATTTCCAGAGGTAACATTGTAGGCGGACACAGTGCGTTTGGTGCCTCGCCTCAAAAATGATTTGAGATACAGATTTTCACTAAAACAACTTTTAGGCATGCACGCAGGTTGCCAGGACATGTTTATAATTGTGGTGGAATTTTTCCCAAAGTTGCTATGGTTACTGAGATATTGTGTCATTTGCATCACAAAGGTTACTTGGAATATCTCTAGGTCTGCAATGTGTCTCTACACTTATGGATAGGTGGGGCCCTGCATTATCACATATGGATACCATTTTGCAGTAATGGGAGTTCAGGGCCCTCCATTATGCAGTACTGGGAGCACAGGGCATTACAATGTCTCTACACTTATAGATATGGACCCTGCACTCCCCAAATGGATACCATTATGGAGTGATGGGAACATGATGGGGCCCTGCACTCCCAAAGGGAAATGCAACCACAACACACTATATACTGATGGGAGCACAGCACTTTCTCTAAAGTAAAGAAATTCATTGCAAAACACATTGGTAATGTATCAGTTATGGTTGGCATAACAAAAGTAGGCAACTGAGGTGTTGGGTTTTGAACCTAACACCCTCCCTCCCTCACCTTCACACACCAACAGGCATCAAGGCGTGCTTTGGGTCATCAGGCCTAACTCTCACCCCATTCTCCTATACTGTACTATCTCAGTTTACTTACACATGGAATAGGATGAGAGTTAGGCACGTGGGCCCCAAGGCACATTCTGATGCCTGTTGGTGGAGGGTGAGGGTGGGGTGGTAAGTGCTAGATATATATTTGCAAGCTTCCATTAATGCATCAGTCAGGGTGAATGCCACAGCAACAAAGCAGAGAAATGAGGCATTAGGGTTTCCAACCTAATGTCCCACCCCAGGGTTCCACTCCACCATCCTACCCCCATCTTCCGACCTTCCACACACTAACAGGCATCGGAGAGTGCCATGGAGTCAACAGGCCAAACTGTCACCCCATTCCATGTGTAAACAACCTTACATGCTTCAGTAAAGGACAATGGGGTGAGAGTTAGGCGGATGACCTATGGCACACCACAATGTCTGTTGGTGTGTGGAGAGTGAGGGATGTAATGAAGTGGAATCCTGGGGTGGGGGCATTAGGGGTTGGAAACCCTAACACCTCATTTCTCTGCTTTTGTTGCTGTAGTAGTCCTTAAATGATGCATTAACAAAGTTTGCAACTAATTTCCTTACTTTTGAGGTAGCATAATAGTATCCTCATTTTACTGTGGGCATGCAGGGTTCCTTGGACCCTGCACTCCCATCCTCTATCCAGATAGTACAGCAGTATCCATATGTCACAGTAGGAGTGTAGGGCCTTTGGACCCTGCACTCCCATCCCTCCATCCAGATAGTACAGCAGTATCCATATGTCACAGTAGAAGTGTAGGGGCCTTTGGACCCTGCACTCCCATCCTCCATCCAGATAGTACAGCACTATCCATATGTCACAGTGGGAGTGTAGGGGCCTTTGGACCCTGCGCTCCCACCCTCCATCCAGATAGTACAGCAGAATCCATATGTCACAGTGGGAGTGTAGGGCCTTTGGACCCTGCGCTCCCACCCTCCATCCAGATAGTACAGCAGTATCCATATGTCACAGTAGGGAGTGGAGCTTTTGACCCCTGCGCCCCACCCTCCATCCAGATAGTACAGCAGTATCCATATGTCATAGTGGGAATGCAGAGTCCTTTGGATCCTATGTCCAATCCTTCCACAGATGCACATATGTATGTAGCTGTGGAGACACAGGGATCTGTGGCCTCTGCATTTTCACACATAAAGTTGTGAGCAGGCATAGCAAAACTGCAACAAATAGTCATAACTGTGATCTTAAATAATTTTCCTCCAAATGTTCAACATAACCTTCTTATCACCTCACCACATGTATCCAGTACAGAAAAGTTTCAAATCCTTGTCGAAATGTAATTCCGTGCAACTCTAACATTATTTTGCACCACAGGTATGGGAAAAGATTTTTTGCAGAATTTGAAAAATTACAGCTGTATTATTCATGAATTGGTGTGAACAAATGGTAATGTTAAAAATCTGAAGTGAAAATATGAAAATTAGTGAAGATACAAGCTTGCATAGAAATTGCAAATGCATACTCATAATACAGCCATTTTTTGAATGTTTTCTCTGAATTTTCAACATGGGCTTCTTGGAACCTCTCCTCATGAACAGTGCAACTGTTATTTTGTTAATCCATCCCAAAAGTTGATTTCGCACAGCAATCGTGCCATTCAGTGCCACAGATGCAAAACAGATTCAGGGCAGGATGTAAAATGGCAGCTGCACTGTTCATAAGAAGGTGTGCAGAAATGGCAATGTTGAAATTCCAGAGTCGAATATTAAAAATTGGCAAAGTTACAAGCTTGCATAGAAACTACGAAATGTACACTTATGCATGTGAGTCACTTTTAGAATTTTTACCACATTTACAACATGAGCTTTTTAGGACCCACTTCACTGAACAGTGGCACTGCTGTTTCATTAATCAGTACCATAAGGTGATTCCATGCAGTGACCGAGAAATCACCCTTTGGGACTGAGAAACAAAATGACAGTGTCAGTGTTCATGAGAATTGGGGTCCCAAGAACTCCATGCTGAAAATGTGAGGCCAAAATTCTAAAACTAGCGGATATCAACATAAGTTGAATTGTCCCCCGACTCTCATTTACGGCTTACCTTGATTTCTCAGACCGCAGTTTGGCTTTGAAGAGTGCAGATGTGTCCCGGGCAGGGAAGATCACTGCTCCTGACCTCCTGAGGTAAGTATGGGTTAAGGGGGTTGCTGGGAGGTGGGTGTGCAGAGGAAGGTGAGAGGGGGGAGAGGAGTGAGGAGACAACGTGGGACCGTTTACTTTTCTGCAGGTGAAAGAAAAGAGCGGGGATGGTTTCTTTATTTACAGGTAAACCTGTAAAAAAATAAATTTAGAGCACACTGGGGTTGGGCTCCCAGTGTGCCACATGAATGGGGAATCATGATGCCGACAGGTGGATTGGGCACCTCCGCCCGGCAATAAAAGTGGCTGGCGGGGCATCTGACAATGGGAGTGGGCGCCCTGGTGTCGAAAGTTTAAAACAAAAACAATTTATCTTGGCACACTTAATAATAATAATAATACTAATAATAATTTTATTTGTATAGCACCTTTCACTATATCAAGGCGCTGAACAAATTAATTAAAACTTCAACATTCAATACAAAGCATCAAAGACCATAAACATTATAAAATATATCATAAAAACATAATAAATTACAATAAAATTTCAAACATTTTACAGTACACATTAACTTTCCAAGAAGGCCATTCTCCATAAATGTGTTTTCAATTCTTCTTAAATATCTCACGGAGGTGCACTCCGTAACCGGCATGGTAGAGAATTCCAAGAGTGGGTGCAGCAGAGAAAATGCTCTGCTGCCAGAGAGATTTCAAACTCACTCTTGGAATCTCTAACAACCCCATGTCGGCGAGCAGAGTGATCGGCCGGGCAGCAAGGAACCCGTAGGTCTTTCAGATAGGGACGGACCCTGATCATGAAGGGCTTAAAAGTCAATAAAATGACTTTAAGGTGATCCGCCACCGTGTTAGGAGCCAGTGCAGTTCGCTGCGCAGCACGAGGTAATATGACAGGACCTACTTGTCCCAGTCAAAACCCAGGCTGCCGCATTCTGCACAAGCTGTAGAGGCAGATTTCAACCCCAGAGGCCCAAAGTAAAGGCGCTGCAGTGGTTTAGCGCGAGGACACAAGGCATGGACCAATGTTGACCCACTTGGGTGGGCTCCTAGTGTGCCACAATACTGGGGTGGGATACACACCAACATAGGGATTAGGCACCCCAATGTCAGTGCAGAAAATAAGAATTAGGGGCAGAACAGTTCGATACAGGATCCTGCATCGAAATTATTGCAAATTTCGATGCGAAGAAATGACATCGGGGACAGTTTTGTTTATTTTACAGGGTTAAAAATAATGAAGAGAACACTGCGGTGGGCTCTCAGTGTGCCAAATAAGTGTGTGTGGGGGATATATACTGACACAGGAATTGGTCACCCCATGTTGAGTGCGAATAAAGCGGTCTTCCTTGACTCTGGAGCCAGCAGCATGAGTTACAGCTGTGGCTGCAGAAGTAAAAAAATACCACTCTTCTCATATAGAGAGCAGGGCTACAAGTCATTCACTGTAAGCTGACACCCGACAAAAAAATTGTTGACAAAAAACTTGTTTGGGGCCAGCTTAAAACAAAAACCAACAACATCAGAATACACCTGAAGGGGTCATCTTTAGCTGTGTTCTGAGTTTTGTTTCTTTTAAGCGTTCTGTATTTCAAGATCCTCGCTAAGCGGCAAACAAAATGGTGGACACAACTCAGCTCAACTGATCAAATGACTTTGCACAAAATACCAGCCTTCTTTGTGAAAAGAAGCTGGTATTTTACCAAAAAATACTTATTGTCTTGAAAAATACATTTTACGTGCCTCACATATAAATTTTCCCATAGGAAATAATGGGGAAATTTTAAATGTCATAACCTTTGAACAGATTAATATTTTTCACAAACCTTCAAATGACCCCAAGGCTTTCTTCCTGAAATTTCAGACCAAAACCTAAAGCCGTTTCTGAGATCCAGGATACGAAAAAATGTAAAAAATCCAGATTTTTCTGTTTTTAAACACTTTATATTTCAGAAACCTCTCAACATATTCCCACAATATTTTGAACATCAAGAGAACTACTCCTAGAGATTACGCTTGCCAAATTTTATATGAAACCATTGAATGGTTCCAAAGTTATTAAAGTTCAAAGTTTGGACTTTAACATAGAAGTGCAGTTTCAACCTAATTATACTGGCACGATCATGCCAGTAATATAGTTATATATATACATAATAACTGGTCAGCAATTTCTCTCAATGTACTGTCCAGGTTGATATTTTCCATAACAACCAGCTGGTTGTTATGACATTCATAAACCATGACAGTTGAACTATGCTGCTGCCTCATTGGCCAACAGTCTGTATGTGGGCAGGGCCAAACAGTCTCACAAAGTGCTGGAGAAAAATTGCTGGTCTGCTATTATAAAAATAAAAGATGGGGAAGGTGTTTCACTCACGAGGCATTTAATGCACACCCTCATTGTGGGATGCTTTGATAAACCCTCAGGCTTAGCCCTCGGGGTTTATGTAGCATCCACGACTCGAGATAGCGCATTAAATTCTCATATCAAACCCTTCCCCATCCATTATTCTCTCTCTATATATATATTATTATGGTAGCATGGTAGTGCTACCATAGTTACGTTGAGGAGTCATTTACATGTTAAACCCAAACATTTGCACCTTAATAACTTTGCAACCATTTGATGGATTTGCCTGAAATTTAGAATACACGATCAAGACCCATACACCTTGGGATCTACTAAGTTTTGTTCTGGTGGATATACAGCTGCAGAGTTATTAAGCGTGATCTGCGCATGTATGTTCACGCTTTTTCTGGAATTCTACGGTGCGCCTACAGGTTGCGTGGTTTTGTGACTGATGCGAAATCTTCAGGAAATGTGCGGCAGGGGTCCCCAATGTGTCTTTCGAAGATTTCATGAAAAATATTAAATGGTTCAAAGTTATTCAAAACAATTTCCCATTACAAGTCAATGGGAGAAGTTAAAAAATTCGATCAGTGTCGCAAATGCAGTTTTACTTTAGCAAATGGCCCTTTACTTTCGCCAAATCTGCCATCTTGTTTTCAGTTAGTGATCAGAAAAATGCTTGGCATTTAAATTTGGAACCCTCTAGCAACTAATTCTTTTTGTATTCACCTAGTCGGGCACTGAGGATGCTAGCCATATCTCTTTTTAGGGGTAAAACACCCCAGAAATATGTTTTCAAGTTTCTGGAAAAAGTACTTTTGCAAAGTACTTTCATGCTCATGACACTGTTGAATGAATTTCAAGCTTTTGCAAGTTGACAGTACTTTTCAGGTGTATGAAAATAACAGCAATTCTTTGGCACTGTGCTGCAAAAGAACGGTTTGATGTTTTGGCCTCAAATTTGGAGGAGCATAGCCGATATCTCACAGATGTGCCTTTCAGTGTTTTATTGAAAAATATTATCACGGTGGCAAAGTTACGGCACTCAAATTTGATGCTTTTTCCATAGGATAACATTACGGTGACCGATGCATTACAGGAACTTTGGCACCCTGCTGCAAAATAACGGTTTGGTCTTTTTCCTGAAATTTGAGGAAGACAGCCAACATCCCACAGATGTGCCTTTCAGTGGTTTGGTGAAAAAATATTACAGGGCCACAGTTATGCCACTCCTAACTTCTCTTTTCCCATAGGATAACATTTCGGCGTTCGCCGCTTCCACGGGCCTGTATCTTGAAGCGGTGCGATATATGGACTTTTGTCAGAAAAGACTTAGCCCCTAATGGGGACTAAGTACAAAACTAGCCAGGACAGTGGTAATTCATATGACTTTTAAATTTTTGTCTACATCGTACGTTCCTGAGATAGCAGCAATTTACTATTCCAAGTCCTCATTTTCTCTTCCGAGAGTCATTATTTTGCATACATTCTTTGTACTCACTGGCCCAGATATTCAAAGGGTTACGCCTATGCTACAGGTTGGGCGCCGCAAGTCCAAAATGCGCCATTCTGCGATATTCAGCAGGAGGCAGTTATGCCACTGGCACCAGGTTGCGCTAAGAGGCAATGCAAATGAATGCATGTGCTCAACTGGAGGAGGATCCATGCATAACCTGCGCAACCCGATATTCAGTCGGGTTGCGCGAAGGATGTCTGCGCGCAACCAACCTGCGCCGCACAAGCTGAGCCAAAAAAGGCTTAAGTGAGGGCCACCCACAGGTGAGCTGCTGCATTGCAGGGGCGCACAGCAGCTGCCACCCCTGGCTGGCCCCAACTCACTCCTGTGCCCCCACCAGCCCGATCGCGGGCAGTACAGAGTACATGTCCCCCCACACCTCCCACAGCCCGATCGCGGGCAGAACACATACATGTCGCCCCCACATCACCCACAGCCCGTCGCGGGCAGAACCTGTAAACCCCCAGTGCCCGGTCAGCGGGCAGAATGTAACCCTCCCCAACCAGATAACTCCCTGGTGGTCCAGTGGACCATAAAGCCCGATCGCTGGGCAGAATGTCACAGCAGAACCCCCAAACATCTCCTGGTGTCTAGTGTCCCCCACCCACCCACAAATCTGGACTGTCATGATCGGTATGGGCTGCACGCCCATTGGCTGTAACTCTGCACCAATGGGCGTGCAGCCCTACCACAGGATCGGTCGGCCGGGCGGGGCGTGGGCGGCAGGTGGTGGGATGCTGTCGCCCGCCCGGCCTCGCGGGGAGCGGGGTGGAGGAGCTTGTGGGTGGGTGGGGGGACACTAGACACCAGGGAGATGTTTGGGGGTACTGCTGTGACATTCTGCCCGTGATCAGGCTTCGAGTCCACTGGACCACCAGGGGAGTTATTCGGGTTGGGGAGGTTACATTCTGCCTGCGATCGGGCACTGGGGGTTTATACAGGTTCTGCCCAGCGATCGGGCTGTGGGTGATGTTGAGGCGACATGTATGTGTTCTGCCGCGATCGGGCTGTGGGAGGTGTGGGGGCATGTAACTGTGATGCCCTTGATCGGGCTGTGGGAGGTATGGGGGGCATGTAACTGTGATCGCCGCGATCGGGCTGTGGGAGAGTGTGGGGGCATGTAACTGTGATGCCAGCGATCGGGCTGCAGTGTGCGTCGGTCCATGGCGGCTGCTGCCTGGCAGGAGTGGCCAGGAGCAAGTCCTCGGGGATCGGCGCACCTACATGCAAATGGCATGCAAATGGGGCCATAAAGAGATGCAAATGGCCCCTCATCTTGCATAAATTAGAGCCCCATTTGCATGTCACCTTTTGAATATCGGAAATTTGGCGCAGGCGCCAATGGTATGCGCCACCGCCAAGTTGAATGCTCAACTCTGGCAACTTGCGGTGGCGCAAGTTCCACTGCGCCTCTTGTCCAAGTGCTGTGGCTTTCGGGCGATATTCAAGGGTTGCTCAACAGTGCAACTCCTTTGAATATCACCCCGCCACACCCCCGCGCAACTATTTTGAGCAGCGCGGGGCTGCGCCTCAGACTGGCGAGTTTGAATATCTGGGCCACTGTCTTTCTCTATGCAGCTTTTGGGAAAAGCAGCCTGTGTGCTCACATTACTGTAACCATTACCGTTTCTGCTTGCGGTTCCGTACCCATTTCACTTCCCGTTCACGTATCGCCACCATGTGCATTACCTTTGCATTTTTCATTTTGAGTTGCGTTTGTGTTGCTTTTAACATTTCTGTCTACAGTACTGTTTCTCTTTCTGTTTCACTTTGCGTCACCATGCCCATTGCCATTTTAGTTTGCGGGCACCATGTCACTATGTGACAAGATTTCACATAGTGGACGTTCCGTCTATGTCACCGTGTGCGTTACCTTTTCGTTCTCATTGCGGTTAGCGTTACCATGTGCGCCACTGTTAACGCTTCTCTTTGCGTTGCTGTCACCACCGCTCTACATTCCTATTTCTCTCTATCATTCTCAAAAAAAGAAGCATAGACTTTGATGGCAGATAAAGACCACTTGGCTCACCCAGTCTGACCATTTCCCTACCTACTGGATAAGTTACAGATTCTAGTTAACCAACAGCTACTTCCTGCCAAGAAGGAAATTAGAGGCAAAAGATTCCATTTAATGCATTAGTTAGGGTTGTTGCACAGCGACAAAAGTGAGGAAATTCGGTGTTAGGGTTGAAATCCCCTTGGACCCCCAACCCACCCCAACCGGCATCGAAGTCGTATAGGTCGCCGGTCCTAACTCTGACCCCATTCTCCCATACCTCTGCTTCTTCACACATCTGATGGTGAGAGAGGGCCGATGACCCCAGTGCGCACCCCAATGCCGGTTGGGGTGGGGTTGGGGGATCCAAGGGGGTTTCAACCCAACACCGAATTTCCTCACTTTGTCACTGTGGAACAACCCTAACTAATGCATTAAATGGATTTTTGCCTCTAATATATATATATATGTGTGTGTGTGTAACAGGGTTTGCAGTAAATACATACCATAAAAGTATGTATTGAGCTGCTGGCCCAGATATTCAAAGGTTGTGCATGGCGCAACAGAGTTGCGCCTGGTGCAGCCCCACATTGCGCCCGTGGATATTGAAAGGGCTGCCAGGTGCAGTGCAAATCTCAATGCACCAGGGCACAGTGTAATGGCATGTGGCGCAGATGTAGGGGCATGCCCATGCATATGTGGCACATCCTGATATTTAGCTGGGATGTGCAGTGCATATGCTGGTGCAACCCTGCAGTGTGCCGCATGGGGAGGCTCAAAGTTGAGCCTGTGAGGAGTGGAAACAAATCTTGGCCACCCACAGGTGGGCTGCTGTATTGCATGACACAACATAGCAGCTGCCCAGCCGTGGGTGGCCACCTGCCCACCCAGAACGCTGTCCGCAAGCATCCACATAACCCTGGTAGTCTAGTGGAACCCTCCCCGCCTGCTGCCGTGCTCACCATAAAATACTGTAGAATAGTCCCTGGAGTCTAGTGGTACCGTCCTCCTCCATGCTCCTGATCACTGTAAAATACTGTAAAGTAAGCCCTGGTGGTCTAGTGTACCCCCATTTCTGTGATCGTGGTACATCTCTGATATAATTTCCCTGGTGATCCAGTGGCACCCTCCAGCCCTCCCACCCACACAGCATCCCTTGCCCACCCTGCTCCTCCAATGTCTTTGGCGGGTGGCTGCAACCCACCCACATACCGCCCGTCTGCCCGAATGACAGGTACAGTATGGGCTGCAAGCCCATTGGCCCACAGTGTGGACAATGGGCTTGCGGGCGTACATTGTACTAGACAGTCCCAGATATGTGAATGACTTCATTCAGATATTTGGGAATGTCTAGTATGATATGCCCTGTAAGCCAGTATTGTATCTGTCATTTGGCGGGAGGCTGGGCGGTATGCAGGTGGGTTGCAGCCACCCACCAATGATGGGGGAGTGGTATGGGCAAGGTGCTGTGGGTGGATGGGGTGCCACTGGATCACCAGGGAAATTGTATATGGAGATGTACCGTGATCACAGCAACAGGTGGGGGATACCACTAGACCACCAGGCTTACTTCACAGTAGTTTACAGTGATAGGGTACACGGGAAGGAGGGGGTACCACTACACTACCAGGGCATGATTCTGTTTACCCTTTGATGTGTACTGCTTCTTCATTGGTAATCCACTGTGGCAAACAGGCACAATCCAAAAGGGCAAAAGAAAAAAAAAACCACAAAAACAGTATTTTCCAAATAAAAAAAGTATATCCAACATTGGCAGCATCGTAAGCCTCCAACATAATGGTACAACAGAGTTAAAATAAAGCAGAGCATTTTCAAAAGTAAATCCCATTTGGAAGCAGGAATTGTAAAATACACTGTCCTGTGCCATCCTTTGAGGTCTTAACTCCCAGCGCACACAGAAGCACACACTCAGCCGACACGAAACACCCTTGCGGGCTTCAGGTTAACTCCACTGCTTTCCGCTAATTACCTCAATCCTTTTCTTGTCACCTTGATTCCCGTTGGTGTAGCCTATAGAACATTACATGAAAATCAGTGTACTGAGTTGCCGTATCACGAAAAAGGCCACCAGCTGTCAAAAGTAATACTTCACCCAGGTAGACCAAAATGCAAAATCCTGGTCCTCAAGTTCAAACAGACCTCAAAATCCTTTCCAATGAAAGCAACACATGAGAGGGTCCTTCTCAAACGGTCCCTATGTGTCGACTGACAAAACACATGCCATTAAGACATACATACAAAACCATGCCCACCATCCAATCACATCCATTTTCCCATGGTGTATGTAACCAATCACAACCACCAAAACACTTTCATTCAAAATCCATAGCCAATCAAATTCTACAAACATATTTCCATTCACACACAAATAAAACTCTGCAAACTGTACAGACCTGTTTACAGGTAGTTCTCAGTTAAATAAGCCATAGTTTGAAAATATTTTAAACTTCTTTCTACATAAATCTGCCAGATGTTACAAAAATGCCTGTTGCATAAATCAGATACATGATGGTTGCCTATCATATACATGATTTATTTGAATGAGCTGCTCGTGCCTTTGAGTTCTCACTAATGGCTCCACCACTCATGAGGTAACCCAAGCTCACTCACAGCTCATTCAAAAAATCATGTATATGACAGGCACCATCACGTATCTATATATATATATATATATATATATGTCAGAGAGACATATTGATATATATATATATATATAGTGTATATATATATATATATATATATATAGATATAGATATAGAGATATATACTGTATATAGATAGACAGATATTATAGTGGCACAGTAGTGCCTATATGCACTTTAATGTTAAACCCCAATATCTGCACTTTAAAATCTTTGCAACTGTTCAACGGATTTGCAAAATATTTTGCAAGTGAAGTCTCATGGGGTAGATCCTTGATGTGCTAAGTTTCATTACAGTTAGGTATACAGATTCCAAGCTGTAGACAGTGATAAAATGTTAAAAAAAAAATCACTGTTTGTTTTACTGTTTTTGTTTGCCATCGTGTAGCCTAGAAGGGTTGGAATTTTGTTCTGAAATTTTCAGGGTAGAAATGGCTTTCCTCAAAAGGATTTCCTTTGCTGGTTTGGTGAAAAATATTAATCTATTCCAAAGTTATTACATTTTAAAATTCAGGTTCTGAGCATGCTCAGTAAGCACTTCAAACTAGCTATATGAAGGGCGAGGCTTGGAGGCCTAGATTCACCTCATAGTTCATGAATAACAATGAGCTTATTTGCATACCCATTTTTAAAATTGAGGAATTAGAAAAATCAGGTGAAAACAACAAGCTCTTCCTCTTTGGGAAGCTGGGTCTGTTCAAAATCATTGTTTACAATTTCTTTTTGGTTTCATGTGTTCACTAGCAGAAGAACAGTTCCTTATGTGCCCCCAGTTTCAAAAATGTCATTGTAACCATAGCTCATGAATAATCCTGAGCTTATTTGCATGCCCTTTTTTTTTAATTGAGGAATTAGAAAATTGGTGAAGACTACAAGCTATCCCTCCTTGGATGCTTGGTCTGTTCAAATTACTGTTTACAATGATTTCTTTTGGGTTGCTTTTTGCTTACTGACAGATTGAAGATGTCAATTGTTTTAGGCTACAAATCAGTATATTAAAATTAGGGCTATAAAAGGAGAGTAGTAATTTTAACATATGTTAAAATAGACAATAGAGTATGGATTTTGTGTTCATGTGAATTAAAATGTTTCAAACAATTCAATGGCTTAGAAATATGCAAAGTTGAAAAAGACCTTTGGCAATACAAAGAAACAGGAAAGTATTAACGGTTGTTCTAGTTTGGAACTGTCTTCACTTTTGGTAACAGAACATTGACACTGTGATATCAAAGGAGGCAAAATAGTGCAGTGTCTAAAGCTCTGGGGTATGAGCCTGGGGACATGTGTTTGAATCCCACAGCCCCACTGAATAAGGTCAAAGGTTTTTTTTGTTTATAGTAACTTATGAAACTAATTACAGAAAAAGTACTGTCTCAGAAAGTAAGGAGATTCATTGCAAAAACTCAATAATTACTTGTGACCCTATTTATCTACCTGATTATGAGTACTTTCAAATGTTGTAATAACATGAAATCTGGTTATTATGGCGTTTGATGCCATAGTAACCCAAAATACGGTTATTACAGCATTCGAAAAACAACTTTCACTTTCCCTCCACCTTCCTGCTAACTGTAACATGACCAGCTGTGTTCACTGTTGTAAACAATATCCTAGAAAATGCACAGAAAGAACAATGTTCATTGTATAAAACAAGAAAGCTGTATTGCTTAACATCACTTTTCTTAGTTTTCCGTGAGTGTACAGCAAGGAGATCGAGTGACTCGTGGCTTCAGAAGACTCAACACAAGCATTAACGAGTGTTGCTATGGCAAAGAAAATGTGTGGATACTGGGGAGGACTGTGCTTTTTCAAGGGAGGGTGGAGGGATGGGGGTTTTCCAGTTGCTTTCTTGCTGTGGGAGGGTTCCATCAACCCGCTTGACAGAAATCCCACCGACATCCCTACAGTGACATAATGCCCCAACATCTCTGACACCACCACGTCCTGACAATGACCACAGAACACACCAAATCCAACTGCCACACTTGACAGTATCAATGCTAGGGAGCTGCACCCCTCCTGCATCCTCCCATGTGGAGGTATAGGCCCTCACATCCCTCATTTAATATATAACAAATACAAAGTTATACATCAAGTGGCCGGCCATGGAGGTGGGCTGGTAGAGCCGTCATGACTTATTATTACATCTATATTAAAAACACAAAAAACTTGTGGATGCTGGGGGGCTGTGTTTTTTCAAGGGTGGGTGGATGGATGTGGATTTTCCCATTGCTTTCTTAGTGCGGAGAAGAGGAGGGGCTGTTTCTTTTCTTTTGTGTAGGGCCGAATATTTCCACTGAATACTAAAGTGTTGGCATTTAGTGCCCCCAGCAGTGTGGGACACTGGGAGCCCACCTCAGTGTCCTGATATATTTAATCTATTTATTCAGACCTGTAAAATAACAGTACCCTGATGTCTTTTTAATTCTGAAAAAAAATAAAAGATCCTTGTCATCGCTGCTGTCCCCTCCCCACATCACTACCCTTCTAATGAGCACCCACACCCACACCCCTTATCCCATACTTACCACCAGAGGTTGTAGACTGTCATCTTCTGTGGACTGGGGACATGTCTGCACTCTTTAAAGCCAAACCATGAACTGAGGAATAAAGGTGAGTGCCATATCGTATTTCAATGGCGTTTTGAACTTAGGTTCATAACTTTGCCATTTTTTAAAATGTTTCATCAAATTTTCAACATGGCCTTTTTGGGACACACCTCATGAGCACTGTCACTGTCATTTCATTAATCGGGCCGGAAGTTTATTTTGTGTCGCTAGTGAAATCACCATTTGGGACTGATTAACAAAATGACAGTGCCAGTGTTAATCAGGTGGAATCTCAAAAGGCCATGTTGAAATTGATGAAATTCTAAAAATGGGTGATTTACATGAGTTCACTGAAATGTTTCTATGCAAGTGCATAACTTTGATCATTTTCAATATTCTGAGTCCAAATTTTCATCATAGCCACTTTTCACACCACCTCATGAACAGTACAACTGTCATTTTCACATTTGTCCTAATGTGTTTTCACACGGTGGCACAAAAATGACATTTTGACATGGATTTGAACATTTACATCTATGCAGTTTATGAGGTAGAGTCATAAGAAGACTATGTTGAAAATGTGGGGTCAAAATAAAAAAATGCCAAAGTTATGAGCATTTGTTGTAATTTCACCAAGCTAAGCTAATAACTTTGGAAATGTTAAATATTTTTACCACAGATTTTCATCATAGCCTTCTTATTACCCCACCTCATGTATGTCACAGCTGTCATTTTCAAATCCTGCCCAACCAAAGTATCTTTTGCACATGTGATGTGGAATGGCATTGCAGTTGTGCAGAATTATGTTTCAGTGGTGATTCAAAAATTTTCTGTACTGGTACAAGAGGTGGGGTAATAAGATGGCTATGCTGACAATTTGGTCACTGTTGTCCTATAAATGAAATGCAGGGCCCAGAGGGCCCTGAGCTTTCATAGCTACATACATGTATGCACCTATGAAGGAATGGGAGTGCAGGGTCCGAAGGGCCCTGTGCTACCACAGTAAAATAAGGATACTATAGTACTATCTCAAACAGTAAGGAAATAAGTTGCAAAAACTTTGTTAATGCTCCAGTTAGGGTCAAAGTGACAAAGTTGGGAAATGAGGCATTAGAGTTTTCAACCTAACACCCCACCCTCCCAAACCAGGCAGGAGAGCAGGTATAGGGTGTGCCTTGGGCTTCTCAATCCTAATGCTCACCCCATTCTCATAAAGTCTACACATCTGATCTTATTTAAAGATGGAATTGGGTGAGTGTTAGGCTTGAGAAGCCCAAGACACATCCTACACCTGCTCTACTGTCTGGTTTGGGAGGGTGGGATGTTAGAGTTTGAAACCCCACTACTCCTCATTTCCCAACTTTTGTCACTTTGACCCTAACTGGAGCATTAGGGTTGTAACTACAGCCACAAAAGTAGGAATGTGGCATTAGGGTTTCCAACCATAATGCTTCACCACTCCAACAACCTGCATATGCCAACATGGGTCAGGGTCTGCCTTGGGCTCATTGGCTGTAATACCACCACCCCATCCTGCAGACAATGACAGGTGTTGGGAGTGTTCCTTGTGGTCATTGACCCTAATGCTCACAACATTCTCTGTACTGTGCCCATCCCAGCTTATTTACTTATGGAATAGGGTGGCGTTATGGCCGATGATCTCAAGGGAGACCCCCAATGCCTGTCAGTGTCTGCAGGATGGAGGTGGGGTGGGTAAGCAATAGGGCCAATGAGCCCAAGATAGACCCCAATGCCTGTTAGGGTATGCAGGTTGTGGGTGGTGGAGGGGTGTTAGGGTTGGAAACTCTAATGCCACAATCCACTACTTTGTGGCTGTTGTTACAACCTAACTGATGCATTAACAACAAAGTTGTTTGCAATATATATATATATATATATATCATTGCAAAAACATTGTTAATGCATCAGTTAGGAGTTAATAAATAATGACAAAAGTATGGAAATGTGATATTAGGGTTACCAACCCTACCAACCCATCCCTACTTCCCTCCACACACCAACAGACATCGAGGGTGTGCCATGGGGTCATCAGGCCCAACTCTCACCCCATTCCATGTGTAAAAGGATGACATGCTACAGTATAGGAGAATGGGGTGAGAGTTAGGCCTGATGACCCCATGGTACACCCTGGTGTCTGTTGGTGTGTGGAGGTGGAGAGGGTGGGGTGGGGTGGTGGGGTGGTAACCCTAGCATCACATTTCCATACTTTGTTGCTGTGCTATCAACCCTAACTGATGCATTAACTAAGTTTTTGCAATACATTTCCTTCTTTTGAAAAGTGCAATGTAACTGGTATGTGTTTGTGAGGTGCAGGCCCTCTGGGCCCTGTGCTCCCTTCATATTCCCATTTTGTAATAATGAAGACTCGTGAGAGTCGAGGTGCTAAGAGGCACATTTGACTATCTTTGATTCTGTACAAAGTGTATGCAGCATGAAAAGAAACTGAGTAAAGTATCTACCCAAATTTACTTTTGACTGTGAATGTTCTTTAATTTCATGAACTGCATATGGAACCTTAGTGTCGCCTACCTTTTGGGATTCATATAATGTAACTGGTAACTGGTATGTGTTTGTGGGGCCTTGGGACCTCCAGGCCCTGCACTCCTTCACGTTCCCATTTTGGCTTAATGGTATGCGTATGTGGAGTGCTAGGCCTCTGGGCCCTACACTCCCACTTATACATAAGTACAGAGCCATACAGCAGCCCCATAGTACTGAAAAGTAACCCTCATAACACTTATTTCACAATATCTTAGTAACCATAGCAACTATGAAAAAATTCCACTGCAGTTGTAATCATGACTTCAAAACCTCTATGCAAGCTTAGTCCAAAACTAACCAAAAGGTTGCAAAACTGGTGCAGAGCACAGGGCTTTAGCTTCATTGGGGACTGTGGGTCCACCTGGAGAGATAAAGGTCTATACTGGTATGACGGTCTGCATTTGTCCACAAAGGGGACCAAGCTCCTAGGTGACAGGTGTAAATGCTTCCTTGGCAAGCTCTTTAAACTAGATAAGGGGAGGTACTGATAAAAGGCAGGAAAAGTCAAGCTCCCCCACAAAACATGACAGGTAGTAGGGTAAACACTGAGGTACAGAGCTCAACACGGGCAGGGCGGGGTAAATGGTAAAAGATAAGAGCAATAAGAACAGAGATGGGGAAAAAGTATAAAGCCAACATTAAATGGAGGGCAATGACTACCAATGCCTGTAGTCTGGGAAACAAGCTTTCTGAGCTAGTAGTTTTGATGGAAGATGAACAATTGGATATTGTGGCAGTCACAGAAACATGGTACACTGAGAACCATGATTGGGATGTCAACATACCAGAGTACACAATCTACAGAAGGGACAGGGAAGGTAAAGGGAGGTGGAGTAGCTCTATACATAAAGGAAGGGATCAAAGCTACAGAACTAAAAAGTAAAGGGGAGGACAAGAGGCACTCTGAGTCACCTTGGAGATGGGAATGGCATCACAATCTGCACAGGGGTTGTATACAGACCCCGTCTCAAGGGAGGAAATGGACAAGAAAATGATAGAGGACATTCTCAAAATGGCTGAAAAGGGAGATTCTGTTGATGGGGACCTGAATATGCCAGATGTTAACTGGAGGACATGTACTGCAGCCACATCCAAGAGCAGGGTCATTCTCGATGCCCTATAGGGGCAGACCTTAGACAGCTAGTGCTGGAACCCACTCGGGAGGTAGCAATACTAGACCTGGTACTCTCAAATGGAGAGAGGATCACAAATTTAGAAGTCGGTAGACATCTGGGAACAAGCAACCACTGCACAGTGTGCTTCACAATGAGCACAACCATGGAGATAAGCCATACAAAACAAGGATACTGGACTTTAGAAAGGCTGACTTTGGCAAAATGGGTGAACACCTGAAGAATGCACTAGCAAATGGCCAAATAGGAGGGTGGAAGAACAATGGAGAATAATCAAAACTGCCATCATAGAGGCAACAACTCTTTGTGTAAAACAAATAAAGAAAACAAAGTGGAGTGAAAAACCACTATGGTTCTCAAAAAGGTGGCAGGGAAGGTTAAGGAGAAAAAGCTGCATTCAAAAGTATAAGGAATCACAGAAGGAGCATGACAGGAAACTGTATCAATTAAAGCAGAAAGAAGTAAGAAAAGCAGTCAGAATAGCAAAGGCACAAACCGAGGGAAAAATAATAAACTCGGTCAAAAGGGGAATAAAACCTTTTATAGGTACATTAGGGAGCATAGAAAGGTTAAGGGAGGGATGGTGAAGATTAATAAAGGAGAGGGGAAGTGGACAGAGGGAGACAGTGAAAAGGCAAAGATACTGAATGAATACTTTTGCTCAGTATTCACAAAAGAAGATGAGGAGCAGTTACCTAAACCAGACAATAGAAGCACTCTGGGTAGGGGGTTGACACCAGTCCATTCACAGAAGAAAGAGTACTGAAAGAACTCCTAAAACTCAAGGTGGACAAAGCAAAGGGGCCTGACGGGATTCACCCCAGAATCCTAAAAGAACTAAGGGGACCTAGTGACACCACTGACCACACTTTTAACAAATCATGCAGGATGGGGTGGTACCTGAGGACTGGAGGAGGGCAGATGTGATTCCCTTTACAAAAGTGGGAGCAAGGCAGAAGCAGGAAACTACAGACCTGTAAGTTTGACCTCAGTGGTAGGAAAATGATGGAATCACTTCTGAAAGAAAGAATTGTGAGTACCTAGAGGCCAGCGGGGCACAGGACCCAAAGCAGCATGGATTTACAGCAGGAAGGTCATGTCAGACTAATCTAATTGATTTCTTTGACTGGGTGACCAAAGTAATAGACCAGGGAGGGGCTGTGGATATGGCCTACCTAGACTTTAGCAAGGCATTTGACACAGTCCCACACAAAAGATTAATAATCAAGTTAGCCAGCCTGGGAGTGGGTCCCAGAGTGATAGCCTGGGTAGCGAACTGGCTGCACAACAGGACACAGTAGGTAATAGTGAATGGAACACATTCCAAAGAAAGGGGGTTACTAGTGGAGTACCTCAGGGCTCAGTACTGGGTCCAATCCTCTTTAACATCTTTAAAAGTGACATTGCAGAGGGTCTGGAGGAAAGGTATGCCTCTTTGCAGATGACACAAAGATATGTAACAGAGTTGATACACAAGAGGGGGTAGAAAAGATGAGAGGGACTTGGCAAGGTTGGAGGAATGGTCAGACATATGGCAACTTAGATTCAATGCAAGAAGTGCAAAGTAATGCACCTGGGAAACAAAACCCAGGAGAAGAGTACACAATAGCAGGGGAAGTACTAACAACAACAGATATGGAAAGGGACCTGGGGTAGTCATATCAGATGACCTAAAGGTGGGTAAGCAATGTGAAACATCAGTAAGGAGGAGCCAGGGAGATACTGGGATGCACAGGAAGGGGCATCACAAGTAGAAAAGGAAGTGGTTATCCCTCTATACAGACAGTTGGTGAGACCCCATCTGAGTACTGTGTGCAGTTTTGGAGACCTCATCTACGCAAGGACATAGACAGGATGGAAGCAGTCCAGAGGAGGGCAACTAAAATGGTGCAGGGTCTACATCAGAAACCATATGAGGAGAGACTGAGAGAGCTTAATATGTATACCCTTGATGAAAGGACAGGGGAACATGATAGAAACATTCAAGTACCTCAAGGGAATCAACAAAGTCCAGGAGGGTAGCATCTTTAAAAAAGATGTGTAAGAACAAGGGGCACAGTTTAAAGATAGAGGGACGGCTCAGGGGTAATGTGAGGAAATTCTTTTCACTGAGAGAGTGGTGGATACATGGAACAGCCTTCCTGAGGAGGTCGTTGGGTCTAAAACAGTGGGGAATTCAAACATGCATGGGACAGACACAAGGCAATTATAGTGGGGTTGCAGGAAGCAGGCTGTTGGTTAACTAGAATCTGCAGCTTATCCAGTAGGTAGAAATGGGCAGACTGGGTGGGCCAAGTGGTCCTTATCTGCCGTCAAAGTCTATGTTTCTATGTTTCTATGTCCACTAAAAGGTGGACTAAGCAACCAGGAGTGAAAATCCATATTTGAATCTTTTGAGATACGGGCATTGAAAGGCCACAGGTGCTGCAATGTTATTCTATGGGAAGTTTCTCTTCTTCAGAGTGCTGTAACTATTGAACCATTGCAAATTTTTTTACCAAACCAGGAGAAGGCATATCTGTGGGGCAATGGCTTTCCACTCTACAAATTTCAGCCCCAAACCCTAACCATTTATTTGCTATGAAGTGGCAAAGAAACTGACATTTTAGGGTGGTACTTCCGCAAATTTGTGATACTTTCACAAATGTACTTTCAATGTATATCGTATTGCGAATTGGAAAGTTTCGCAAAAGAATATTTGAAAATATTACAGTGTTTGCGAAAATAGCTTAGTTTCATTTTCGCAAGCAATGATTCATTTTTGAAAATGGCCATTTTCATGCTGAACACTTAACTTTCCCCATAGGAAATAATGGGACATTTAAAACTTTATAACTTTTGAACTGATAAATACATGTTTTCACCAAACCTTCAAAAGGCACATCTGTGACCCAAGTATAGTCTACCCTGGAAATTTCAGAACCCAGCCTAAAACCGTTTCTGGGACACAGGTGGACAAAGAAATGTAATAGAACAGGTAAATTTAGAATTTTTGACACTCTGTATCTCACAAACCACAGAACAGTTTCACATGAAATTTGGCAGATCAAGAGACCTATACATAAAAATTGTGCATGCCAAAGTTCGTGAAAATCCATTGAGTGGTTCTAAAGTTATTAAGGTTCAAAATTTCAGGTTTAACATAGAAATGTGCACCCAACCCTAACTATACTGCACTACTGCACCAGTCTAATATATATAAATATATATAGTGCCCCTATAGTTAGGGTTAGTAATCTGTTTAATGTTCAACTCCAGTTTTGCACCTTAATGACTTGGGCTGTATTTGACAAAATGGCCCCAAATGTGCATGTACAGTCTGTCTGACAGAGTCTGAAGATGTCAAAAAAGTTTGATGACAGCATCTTGTTCAGTTTTCGAGATATGCAATGCCAAAAAAACAAAAAAAACAGTTCTGGTTTCCTGTACTTAACGTGTCTTTTTCTTCAATGTCACACAAAGCCTAGATAGTGTGAAAGTTTTTCTTGAGACTTTCAGGGTGAAAGTGGTCTATAACTAGGTAGTGTCCTTCAAGGTTTTGTGAAAAATATCATATGATTGCAGAGTTATAACAATTTAAAGTAATTTTTGGATAACCTTGAGCTCTACAAGTAAAAACACCAATCACGAGTGCTTATTTTCATGATTTACTTATTGTGAGGAATTATTTATTTGTCATAAGAAAAAAGATCATGCAGCTACCATCTTGTTTTTAACAAAAACATTGAAAACATATACAAATATGTTTCTAAAAACAAACACCTGAATCTAGCAGACAGGACCCATTTAGATAGATTATGATGTTTGTTTTTGAAAATTGCCTGAAAATAACATTTCTGGGCACCAAAAATCTTCGTGCCCTGTTTAGTGAGAAGAGTTATTCACCCATGTTCTCAGGATGACTACAGTGGGACTTTCTTGAGTTCTGAACTTGCAGCTGGAGTGTGCTGCCAGCTTCAGTTGGAGCACTGAGCTGGTTCTTTCTTTCTTTCTTTCTTTCTTTCTTTCTTTCTTTCTTTCTTTCTTTCTTTCTTTCTTTCTTTCTTCTTCCTTCCTTCCTTCCTTACTTACTTACTTACTTTCTTTCTTTCTTTCTTTCCTCTCTTTATAAGCTCTATTGTTTATGGCACCATATATCATAAGTTTTTGTTGTGCTAGCATTTTGTAGTTAAAAAATGCATTTCTTCCTGTCAGCTCTCATTCCTTTGCATGGTGTATGGCTATGTCTGCAACCAATTGGGCATTACAGGAAATGACTATTTTGTGGAATAAAGTGATCATCTCACAAGAATGTAATGGGGCATTGTAAGTAATTTTATGTTTATAAAGGTCACTCTGATGGAGTGCAGCTGTTGCATATGATTATTTTCTAAGTCCATGTCAGAAGTCCAGCTGTCACTCATAGTACTTATCCCAGCCAAACAGAAATTTCTAAGAGTGAATGCTTTTGGACTATACAGACAGGTTGTTCCCCACTCATGTCTAATAAAGTGTATATTTAAAAAGTTTCAACCAGTTTGAAACTTGCATGCATATTACCGTAAAAATAAACAATGACAAGATTTTGAATCTTCCTGGTGGGTGCCATAGAGTGCACATTATTGAATTGCTTAAACTGGTCTGCAAACAGATAGATGAATTATGTTATGCCAGAGCCAGTCCTTACATTTTGTTATCCTGTAAATGTGTTTTGTATACCCTATGGTATTGCCCAAAACAAAAACAAAAATAATCTCATGTAGCAAGCCTCTCTTCCTGTTTTCTTATCTGCCAAAATGTTTGAGTGGCAGAATTACAAATAATCTCCCTGGAAAGTCAACAGCAGCTGTACTTATCAAGTTACTTGATTGAGTAACATTGTTATTCAGTCCCCATAACTAAAGTACCTGGAAGTATACACCTGAAAGATTATTTCCTGAAAATATATCAGCAAGAAGATCACTGTGAGCCTGGTGGCGCTGAAGGTTGTGGCACTGGGCGCCACACGGCAATCTGGGTTTGGGAATGATCCTGGGCTGCCTGGGTTCGGCAGAAGAGGGAAGGATCGAGCACCCGTAGGACTGCTCTTCCTTCCCAGGAGGATCCAGGGATCACGCCATTCCTGGGTGGTGTCTGGCACCAGTTGGGGGTAGTGCAGGGAGACAGTGGTAGACACAGATGCATGGGGAAGAGCTCCGGCAGACATTGGCACACAAGTGCCATAAGAGGCCATTGCATGTCCAGATTTCTGAGGGGTAACCATGCCAGAAAACCCCTACAGCAAGCCAGTGGAGATGAAGGAAATGCCAGGGACCTGCCCACATCCCACCGTTGGACCTGATGCATCAAGTCTGCTTTGGGCATCCTGATCCCAGTAAGGTCCCTCTAATATTCAGACAGGCAGCCGTGGTGGGGCGGGGCAGGCCCTCCCTGGGTGGTGATCAGGGGACTGGACCTGCCGTGGATCTGGAAGGAGATAGATGCATGCATGGGTTTCAGACTGGGAGTACAGACAGAGTCGTGGACACTCTGGAAGGATGCCCTGGCTCTGAGTACATAAAGAGAATATACAAAAAAGATCACTGTGTGATCTTGAGCAAAGTCATTTGACCTCCCCTTTTGGTTTAGTCATCCCAGCTGTGAACCTGGGTAGAGGCAGTCCCTCCCTCACAAGATGTTGTATGTCACTTGGTCTGTCCTTAAAATGTCAAATAAATTTGATACAACCAATGGAACCCCAGCTTTAAGAGCAACGATATGTTTAATTTTTGTTGTGCAAAACACCACCTTATCGTCTCCTTTAGGAATTTGAGTTTTCCAGTTCTGCCACCGATTGCATTATCTGATATATTGAATCTATTCTCATTCTAAATCCACCCCGAAATTTCAAGACTGACATTAGCAATAAATATTTTATCATTTTGAGATTTACTAAACAAATGTGCACATGCTCAAAGAGTTACCTAAGGGTACATAACTCTACAGAGATTTCAGCAATAACGTACCCTATCTGATGCCTGCACTAAAGATTATGTCTAGATTAAACATAATACCTCATAGTTTGGGGGCGGGTCTGGTTTTATATAGCTCCATTTAAATTATACCAGGAGCTTTATAAGCCATGAACACCTACATCAACCATTGACATGCACATGAAGGATAAACAAGGCAAGCAAGGTTAACTGATATGGAGTGAAAAGAATTCACAGGGAGGATGAGTGACTTGCAGGTCATATACAGTGCTGTATCTGTGGTAGTGGGATTCCCAGTTAATGGCTCTGGGATCTAACTGCTCTGCATTGCCTGCCATGTATTGATTACAATTTAAAAGATAATGGCCGTGTGCATTTGTATCATTTCTTTTTTTTTAAATTGCAATTTTATTTTCACTTTTCAAGTGCCCTACATACAATATTACACAAAAGGACACAGTATAAAATAAAGTACACATTATGCTATGGTAAGACAATAGCTAAAAATTAAATTGAGAACAAACATAAGGACTTATTAAAGCTCCCACTAATCCCGCCCTCCACCACCCCCGCAGCAAGTTAAAAGAAAACATCAAATTAAGTTCATCGTCCAATTTGATCTAGAGAGTATATCAGATAATATATGTTATATAGAATATCTTGTACATTCATGCAGCCAGCAATCATTAAACACACTAAAGCTCTACCTGTCTCCACCTAAACTGCTAGGGTTCATGTTCAAAGTTGACATCCTTCCTACTGACCCATTGCTTCCCTTGCCAAGATATCTATAAGTGTGATTCCCTCTTGGGTACTCAGAATTTCAAAGAAAGGTAACCATCTGGCTTTATACAAATCTATCTGTAATCTTAGTGTGCAGTCAACCTTTCCATGACCTTTATTTGCTGGCAACATGTCAATCACTGCCCCATCTCCGGAGATTTGTCTGACAGCCGCCACTTGGTGATGGCCTTCTGAGCAGCTGCATCCAATATATTGAATAGATATTTCACTTTGGCCCAGTGGATCCCTGGTGGGATCTCCCAGCAACAGAACATGACATTGATCTGAGATTTGAATTTTTAATATGGAACCCATTTGTTCTTGGACTTTCTCCCAGAAACCTTTGAGCTTAGGGCATCCCCAAAAATATGTCCGTGGATCCCCAGTTGTCCACACCCCTCCAAAATCTATCCAAGGGAAATCTTCTGTAACGCTTTGTGATAACTGAGGTTCTGAAGTATCCCATAAAACTTGCCATCTGAATTTCTCCACATGGGGAGGCAATGGTTTTCTGTGCCAGTTCCCAGATCTGGTCTCACTTTGTCCGAGGTATATTACTCCAACCTCCTTCCCACTTCTGCTGTATTAGTAATCTATGATCCGAGTGGTCTCTTTTACACACCTTGTATAGCTTGGAAATCAGGTGTGTCTTTTGTCCCACCCTCCAATAACCAAAGAGAAATTCTGCCAGTGGATGTGTGGTCGGGTTCCCTAGGGTACCCTGCCTATCCCTGTCATCAGGTAGTGTCTGATCTGTAGGTAGCCTTAAAAGTCTTTTTGTGGTAGACCAAACTCATTTTGCAATTGGCCAAACTCTTTAGTGTGTCTCCTGTGAATAGTTGGGAAATTCTTACCAGGCATCTCCTACCCCACTGAGCAAACATTGGGTTGTCTCTCTCTCTCCGGGGAACTCTAGCAGGATCAGATCTCCACATGTTTACACGCCACATTTTCTACCTTTAGATCTTTTACTACTTCCTCCAGGTGGTTACCAAATTTTTGAGCCATGGAGTCAGCAGGGTTCCCACTATTTGATCCCATTTATTAAAAAGGATTGATGGTAGTGTTTTAAGGTCCATTAAGTCTTAACTCATCCTTACCCAGCTCAGTGTGTGATTCCCATGGTAGGCTGCCAGCTATTGTAATTGTGCCGCCATAGTACATTCTTAGATCTGGGATTCCCAGACCCTCTTTCTCTTTTTTTTAGAACAAAATTGACCATTTCAATCTTGGTCCCTCCCCCCATATGAACTTTTTAGTAGTGTAAGAATAGTTGTCCAGAATTTTTGGGAGGGTGGATAGGTAAGGTGTCAAATAAAAGAGCAGTCATGGGAGTATGTTGATCCAAACTGATTACGAGTGACCCATTAGGACAGTGGCAGTGTTGCCCATCTATTACGGTCCTGACGGATTTTCTCTAACAATTGCATATGGTTTACTTGCCACAGTTGGCTCAAGTCTATGGGTATCTGGACTCCCAGGTATTTATACCCTTTAGTGGACCATTTCAGATTTGAATTTTGCATTTTGTTGCATTAATTTTAAAGCCAGAAATACTATATTCGGTTAGAGGCCATAGCCTTAGGGAGCAAGGTTGCTGGATCTCGCAGGTATAGGAGTGTGTCATCCACATATAAAGATATATGGTTGTCTATGAGACCTATTTTGATACCCATTTTATCTGGGCTAGACCTGAAAGCCTCTGCCAGAGGCTCTCTGCTCAGGGCAAACAGGAGTGGGAAAGAGGACACCCTGTCTAGTGCCCTTCTAATAGAAAATTCTTGAGGACAACACCCCATTTAATCTCACCTGTGCCAATGAATTGGAATACAATGTAGAGCTCCATGCCCAGAATTTTGTCCAAAATTTAATTTTAAAGGACTGCCTCCAGGAAACTCCACTCCAGGTGGTCAAATGCCTTTTCGACATCTAATGCAACCACCACCAGTACCCCATCTAGGCCTTTCTGTGAGCAAGCTATGGTGATAAGCAGTCTACGGATGTTGTCATGTAGGTGTCTGCCTGGCATAAACCCCACCTGGGTAGAATGTACCAACTGGGTGATAATCAGCTGCAAACGATTTGTTATCATCCTTGTGAAGATTTTAACATCTAAATTCAAAGGGAGATTGGTCAATAGCCACCACAGGAGGTTGTGTCCTTGCCAAGCTTTGGGAACACTGAGATCAGGGCCTTCACCCAGGAATCAGTGCTGTCTGTTGGAGTATGGGAAAGATTACAAATCTGAAGGAGCAATGGAGTCAGCTCAGCCTGGAACTTTAGGAATTCGCCACAAAGCTGTTTGGGCCCGAGATTTATTATGAATTTTAATGTCGCTCACTGCATCCCTTTGGGAGAAAGGGGGTCCACTGTTTGGGCTCGCTCTAGGGACAACTTGGGTAGTCTTGTTTGCCCAGAAATTATCCTATCTTATCTCCTTGATCTGCGGGTGTCTCTGAAGTATAAAGCTCTGAGTAAAATTGTTTAAAAGGTCTGCCATTCTACTCGGTTTTGTTTCCATCTTTGGATGGCCCTGCCTTTTCCTGACTGCTGGGATGAATTGGTCTGAAGCCTGTTTTCTGAGCTTATAAGCAGGTAAGTGCCCTGCCCTGTTTCCCCTTCATAATATTTCTGGTCAACAAATCTAAGTGCATTTTCAGTTTTGGAGCTGAGAATCTGTTCTAGCTGCTTCATCAGGGATTTTATTTCGCCAGTAAATCATCTGCTCTTCCGCCCTATGTAGACCTTTCAGCTCTTTTATTTTCTGTTCTAGAATTTTCTGTTTCTGTTCTGTGGTCTTTTTTTTAAGTAGTATAGGAGATAGCCTCCACCCTCACTACTGCTTTTAATCCATCCCTTAGAAACTTCACCCTGAAACCGTGCCCGTATTTTCTTTCATGTAGTTGGTGATGACGACTTTTATTTTTGGATTAAATGTTTCATCTTTAAGAAGCCCCACATTCAGATGCCACACCAGTTGTTTGCTCGTGGGTCCTAGGTCCACCTTAAGGTTAACCTTTGCATGGTGAGCTAAATAAATGAGATGAATTTCCAGGTCGATAATTGTGTGACCCCATGCTTTTCGTGGTATAAATCTATCAATACGAGAATAGGTGTTCTCGCATGGAGTAAAAGTTGAAGTCTCTGCTGGAGGGATATGTCTCTCTCCATGTGTCCACCAGCCCTGCTTCCACTCATAGGTTTTGCAGTGTTTTGAACTGGCCCTCCTCCCTGCTGTGTGCCAGGTGATCTATCTAGGCTAGGGTCTTCCTGAAATTCCAATCTCCTCCAAGTATTATCTGCACTTCAGGAAGGGATTCCACGTACCCAAATACATGCCTAAAAAATTGTGACCTGCAAGGTGTAGGGCCATAAACATTCACCGAGTGGATATTCCTACCAGCCATTTTACCTGA
The DNA here is from genome assembly GCA_016271365.2 of Neoceratodus forsteri. Lineage (NCBI taxonomy): Eukaryota > Metazoa > Chordata > Ceratodontiformes > Ceratodontidae > Neoceratodus > Neoceratodus forsteri. The sequence goes on along the minus strand of CM028129.1, from coordinate 1,681,378,143 downwards.
TAAAGCCACCAACCTACCCTCCTGGTCAGAATATGATCCAGTTTTTGAATAGAAGACCCTTCCTAACTAATATGGCCATGCTGGCCTTTTTGATTTTGGGTGTGAAGATGATATCACTTCCCTACTCATGAGCGGTGTAGTTTTCATGCTGTGCTGGAGTAAGGTGAGTTTCCTGGATAAGACCTATGTCATAGTGGGCGTGGGCCCAGGTCACTTGTAAATATCTTTTACAACCAAATTTAACATAACATTAAGGGAAATCACTTTAAGAGAACCCATTGTGCTTGCTACAGTGTGACTCATGGCCACCAGTGTCCCCTATTCCTTGGCTAGAGCCCCATACTTTCCCAATAACTGAAAAAGGCTTTTAAAAGCACTTGTATTGATCAGTAGTCTGGTATTCTTCTTGATGACTGGAATAACGTGCGAACCCCTGCTGCCAGTCTCAGTAGAACCCCCAGTCATAACTTCCCCTCCTCCTTGATACCTGCAACAATGCCCCTTCCCTCCTCCGCTTCCACCGATAACTCTGATCCCAAAACTTTAACATGTAACTATGCACTAACAGACACCACTTTACACACATTACTGTAGGTTTCAGAAGGAAGCTCCTTCTGTCCTGGAGCCTGGGCTTCTACTAGAACGCCCGCACTTCCTCCGTGTCTCTGACTTGCAGAGATCTGGGAGGTGAGTGGTCTCAGGCAATGTGTTGACTGGGAAAAAGTTACCCCCACAGAAGGACCAGGTGACTAGTCAGCCTACTCCAGGAACAAGTGGGCCTCTCCTCCAGTCCAAACCTCTGGTGGATCTTGATTACATATAAAAAATGTTTTTATAATAATATCTGGCATCTGGAACAACTGCCAGTAAACTGAAGATTATCAAAAGCATTGCAGAACTTTCCATATGAACACCTTATCTTGAGTGGATTATGCACTCATTCTCCCAACATGCTCAAAATAAATGTTTCTAGCACCCTCCTCCCGCATCATCCTTGTTAAGATTTTAAGAAGTCAAGGGGGATAGATGGGGATGCCGTGAGGCAGAAAAGGTATCTGGACTCAGTTCCTGATTTACAGTGATTTAGGAATTTCCACCACCCATGATTTGCTAGGGTGAACAAATGCCTTTGGGTTTTCAAACTGAACAACTCCCAGATGCTTAATGTTTACTTTTCATCCTCTGTGGTTGGCCTGTAAGGCCATCAGACATGAGGTGTCCATCTGTCTAGCTGATGAGTGGAGGCAAGTAAGTCAGAGTCCCACAGTGAAAATAAATGAACATCTGTCCCATAGCCCTCTCATTTGAATTCACACAAGTTCACTATAATCATCATTGACCTTCTGCACTTCTTTCATGGCAGTATAGGTGCCCACATAAGATCTCCTGCATTGGTCCACCATGCAGTGAAATAACAGGGGAGCCAAGAGTTTAAACCGAATGTATACAAGAGCCAAAGTTCCAACGTGCCTGCAATCACTCATTTTAATCAGAAAGTGAAGGCTGTTAGCTTCATTCAAAATGTAGAAAGAGTAGACAGTCTTACCCCAGTTGACTTGTTTCAGGTTGGAGGTTGATTTGAAGAGCCTTGCAATGAAGGTCTAGGTCTTTACAGAGCTGCCTATCTGGGCCAGAGCCTTTGCTCTTTACTGCTGAGGCGTTTTCCCCACGGTTTCCCATCTGAGCTGCAAAACAGCTTGCTCGACTGAATCCTACTGGCACTCTGGTAGGCTGATACCAATTTTCTGCAGAGATTTGGCAGCTTGAATTAGAGAGTCATAACGTTTGGTCCACTCTCCCAGAAAACAAGCAGCTTGGCTGGAAACCGTAGCTGAGCTCTGATCTGCTTTTCCTTTAGTTGTTGGCCAAAACTCATTTCTTTTTCTGCATTGTCACTGCTGGATAATCTTGGTCTATATAGACCCTTTTCCCATTGAGGTTAAGGTCCGCTTTCCTTAGTACCATTTGTTTAACTGGGAAGTGGCTAAATTTTACTAGGATTGATCTTAGAGGTGACTCATTTTTGGGTTGGGGCCCAAAGCCCTGTGAACCTGCTCCAATTCTAGTGGTTCCACCTCAGGGATGTCCAGCTCTTTCCATAGCCACGTTCTAATAAACTCAGGTGGATCATCTTGTTCACTCCCCTCAGGGAATCAAAAATTTGGATGGTCTTTCTCCTGCCTTTGGATTCTGCTTCTTCTGCTCTCATTGTTAGTTCTCTCACTCCCTTTGCCAAGTAAATAACTGCCTGGCCCAGTTGCATTGCATCTTCATGTACCTCATTTAGGCCTTTCTCCAGCTTGAAGTTCTGCACTTAAGACGCTTCATGTCTTATTTGATATCTTTGACATTAGTGTCTTATTCGATACAGCATCTTCAAGATATGCAATGTTGCTCTTCCATCTAGGGAACTGCTGTGGGAGGGTGCCTTTCCTGCTGCCTGATCCGCCGCTGACTCAGAGGCCCTGGAAGGTGAGATACTGGGGCTGCGATCGCGCCGTGATCACGGCGCTTGGCTTCATTAATAACTCCTGCCTCTTGTTTTGGAAGCCTGACTCATTTTCTTTCTTAAATTTGTCGATCTGCATTCAGAAAACAGCCTTAGGTTGCCAAATGTCTTTAGATTAAACCACCATGGACTCGGAGCAACAGACTATGCCTCCATTACCAACAGTGATGTCACCGGAGATCCATTTGTATAATTTCTATTGCAAATTAATATTTATAATTATTAACCTGTCTGGGCAAAACAGACATGTTTCCTGTCTGTTTACATTTTTAAGTTTTAAAAGTAGGATTACCTGATTTACGTTTTAACTTATCTCAGCTGGATTTAAAAATAAGCGATGATGCTTTGTATGTTTGTACAGGTGTCCCTCGACTGGAGTTGGTTTAACTTTTATGCCAATGTGTGTATCTGAATACGTTGTTTACAACCTATTCAGGGGAGGTTGCAATAAACAAGAATGTCTTACCTTTCTGAGATGGCAAGATACCAGGCATTTTAATTTGTTGATAGATGGATAGAGGAATAGATATATGGATGGATAGATAGATAGATAGATAGATAGATAGATAGATAGATAGATAGATAGCAAGAATAGATAGATACAAACGATAGATAGATAAATAGATACAGTAGCTAGGCTAGGTAGATATGATAGATAGACAGACAGACAATGAGACAGACAGCACATATTGCCACAAAATAAACAATGACATAATTTTTAACTGTATCTTTTAACTTGTGCATCTTTCTGGTGGGTGGCATGGGGGTACAGTATTAAGCTGCAAAGTGCTTTTACCTAAACTGGTCTGCAAACAGATAAATAGATAGACAGACAGACATTTTCATTCTCTTTGTTCTCATTCTTCCTAATGTGCATTTTCTATTTAGATATTCATAAATGATGTTCTACTAAGAGCCAATTCTTAAATTTTGTAATCCTGTAAATACTTTTTATATGCTCTATAGTGCGGCACAAAACAAAGAAAAAATCAAATGCTCACCCTAAATAGTTTATGAACCGTTGTTTAATTCCTGTCTGCTGAACCGTGATGTGTAAACACATTATTTATATTGTACCCTAGTGAGTGTGTATTTGTGACCACCACTGTTGTTATTTGCTGTTGTCTTTCATTTGTATAGGTTGTTCTCACTTGGTACTACCAATTGTCTTATGTTCTAGGATGCCTGCTGTTGACCACGGAAACTTGTTGCTATGCTTATTCTTCATACTTCACGTAATAAATCTGTGTCTCTCCTGAAACAGGGACCTGTGTCTCAGTCAGCCTACCGGTTAACAAAATCAATAAATAAACAAATACATTTCATATAGAATGCCTCTCTTTCTTCTTTTTATCCACTAAAATCTTTGAGTGGCAGAATTAAAATCGGCTCCATGAAAAGTCAGCAGTAGGTTATCAATCAAGTACAAACATACGAAATTTGCCAGCAGATAAAGGCCTAGAGGTCTATCAAGTCTGCTCGAATGTGCAGCTAGCACCAGTTATTCTGCAGCTGCCCTCTCTTCTTAAGTGAGCTATCAAGTTCACTTGATTGTGTAGCACTTTATTCACCCTCCCATAACAAAAAGTACTGAGACAACACACCCATAACAAAAATAACCGGAAAAACACACCCATAACAAAAATTACTGGAGAGAATACACCCATAAAAATTACAGCAAAGAACACACCAGAAAGACAATTTCACAAAAACATAACAACTAGAAAATCACTGTGTGATCTTAAGCAAAGTCTTTGACCTCTCTTTATGGTTTAGTCATCCCAGACGTAAACCTGTTTAGAAGCAGTCCCTCCCAAACTAGACATTGTAGGCTTGATTCTCAAAAAGACCTTAGATTGATGCAAGCTACTGCCAAAGGCTGCTTGTGTCAAAGCCCAGTGCACCAGGGACCGTGAGCCCAATTCTCTATTGGGCAATGTCCTAGTGGCAAAGTCCCATGGCTTGCGGCAGCCGTGGCCTTGCACCAAATAGATGGCACATCTGGAGAGTTTGCTGCAAGCTGCAGGACCACCATACACCACTCTAGACCCTGGTGGTCTAGTGTCCCTCTCAACATGCCTGATAGGTAAAGGTTTATAATAATCCATACCTGTTGGTCTAGTGGTCCCACCCCCCAATCCCTGATGTGACCCAATATCATTGTAATTAATATTGTCCCCTTCCCTGATAGTCTAGTGGCCACCCACCCAGGCAGGGGACCCAATTATTATTGGGGTGTTAAAGTTTCGAGAATAGGTAATACATCAGAGGAAACTGGATATTCATGGAATTTGGGTGATGCATTAGATATTCCAATAAGGTATCAATGGACCAAAGGGTGAACAAACAAGGTTACACTTACTTGAATGCTTATGGTGGCACAACTTAAGAACTACAAATGGGAGATTTCAGGGTGATCCAGCTGGTAACTGGACATTCATAACAAAGATGGGGAGTAGTTTGCTGGATATACTTATTGTTGATGTGTTCTCATATAGGAACATTAATAATATGGTTGTTCTTGGTAATTGGAAAAGTGATCACTATCCAATTATGCTAGAATTAAAAAAGAAATGGAACTGTAATGATTTATTTATCTTTATTTATTTATCAAGTCTAGGATTACAAATACCTTTGAGCCATGGCTCTTCTACCAAGGTTCCACGTCAGAGAAATACAAATTATGGGGAACATCAAGACAGGCATTACAACAATGTGGACATTGCAAACAGAGTACAGATTAATACAGTTCAAGGGTAGCATTGTAACAAGGCAGCCAGTGGCATTTGTCAGAGAAAATAGACAACAGATAAGAAGTGCCAGAGTCATAGGGAGAGGAAGAGGGTAGGAGGGAGAAGGAATGTAGGAAGGGTGGTGAGAGGGTGAAAAGTGCAGCATTTGGACAGCAAGATGTGAGGGTAGAATCCAGTGGGGGGACAACTAGAGCAGAAAGGGAAGTGGAGAAACAAGGTTAAGTGGGAAGTCACAGGAGCTGTTGGTAGTGAGATAGTCCGGAGCCTAGTTTAAAACATACCAATAGTTGGGGCAGAGGAGATGGTTGAGCTGAGGCCATTGAACCAGAGTGGTGCTTGATAAGCAAAAGAGCGTTGTACCTTGAAGTTTGACAGTGGGGGACTTTCAGTAGCTGTAGCGCGTGGATCTCCTAAGGCACCATTTTTAATTCGATGTTGTAACAGAGTTGAGACCCCAGAAGGTGCAAGGCCAAGGTAGATATTTTTCACCATGGAACAGGTGAGAAACTTTATGCAGTTTGATAGTTGGAGCCAGCCAGTCTAGTGTACAGGTCACATATGTGGGTGAGACGGTGAGCACCAGTGATGAGCCGACATGCTTTATTTAAGGCACAGTTGAGAGGCATCTAGGGTTGTGGTTGTGGCGAGCCATAAATGATGAGAACATAGTCTATTACAGAGATCACAGAGCTCAGGACTGCAACCTTCAAAGCTTCAGGCATGAGGTGTGGTCTGTGTTTGTAGAGGAGACCAAGTCGGTATTAGCAGCTCTAGCTACATTATCTACATGAAGTCCATAAGAGAGATTAGGGTCAAGCTGTATCCCTAAGTATTTGAAGGACCCTCCTGATCTAGAGTGTTCCCTGGGTGGTGGAGATAGCCAAGTGGTGTAGCTTGTGTGGGTTATAAGAGCTGCAGAAGAGCATAGATTTGGTTTCTTGTCATTGAGGACCAGTTTATGATTAAGAAACCATGTCTCTACAGAACTGAAACCAAATTGAAGGTTGTGTTGAAGAGTTGCAGGATCTTTGTGGTGGAGAATACAACAGTATCATCAGCATATAGTATGATCTGCTCAGAGCAGTGATAAGGGAGGAGTTTAGAAAAGGCTAAAAAGGAGGGTCCCAGTATGGATCCTGTGGGACACCAGGCAGACAGGCAGGGTGTTGAAAGAGCATCCACAATTTTACTCTCTGTAACCAGTTTTCTAAGTAGTTTTTAAACCAGAAAGAAGAGTCAGGTGATAGCCCGGCATTCAGTAGTTGGTGTATTAGTAGTCCATGATGTACTGTATGAAGCCTTGGAGGTGTCGTGACAGCCCTGTGAGAAGGCCGTTTGTCGAGGATTTGTGCAAAGCTTCAGTGAACTCAAGAAGGAATATTTAAACTAGCAAATGGGGAGAGGGTGCAGCACCCCATACGCCGAATGGGAAGAACACCCTCCCCAGCTAGTGGTCAAACAGAATTCAGCATGTTTGCCGTTCATTTGCATCACCAGGTAAGAAAAAAGGTTTGTCTCCCCTACGATGCACAGGGTAATGCCAAACTTCACCCAACAACTAACACACCAAAATCTGGCCAATGGAAAATCATGTACACAAATGCTCACAGCCTGGAAATAAGATCCCAGACCTGCAGGCAATAATGTCAGAGCTAAACTGGGCATAGTAGCAATTAGTGAGATGTGGTTTACCAGTAACCACACTTGGGAGACTTAGTACCTGGCTATGTATTGTTCAGAAGAGACCGAGGTGCAAAAGGGGGGAGGAGGCCCTGTATGTTAATGAAAATATCAAAGCTACAGAAATTCAGAATACACATAAGGAGCCAGAAGAACTGTGGGTCACCCTGGAAACAGGAAATGGGACAGCCATAAGAACTGGGGTTGTCTACAGCCCCCAGACCAGAGGAGGACATAGACACATTACTGTTAGAAGATATACAAAACATGACAGCTAAAGGGAGGTTCTGATAATGGGAGACTTCAACATGCCAGATACAGATTGGTCAATACCAGCAGGAACATCTGCCAGAACTAGACTCATAGTGGATTCCCTGCAGGAGGCCTCAAACAACTGGTACAGCAACCCACAAGAGACAGGGCTATCCTAGATCTAGTACGGACTAACAAAGAAGGGATCACAGATCTCAGGTAGAAAGTCACCTGGGGCCAGTGACCATCACATGGTATGGTTCAATTTGGCTACTACATCTAAATCATCCCATTCCAAGGCAAAAATATGGGACTTCAGAGGAGCTGACTTTGATAAGATGGCCAACAGAGTTAAGCTAGCCCTGGCAAAAGAAACACAGGTGAGGAGGTACAGGCAAAGTGGGCAAGCATTAGGATACAATACTTGAAGCAACATCCCATTGTGTTAGACAGAAAGGAAGTGCAAAGAAGAAGGAAACCACTTTGGTTCTCAAATACAGTAGAAAAAGGTCAGAGCCAAAAGGCTGGCCTTCAGAAAATATAAGGAACACAGAGGGATGAAGATATAGGAGGACACCAAACTGCCCTAAGGGAAGCAGGTAAGGCAGTAAGGCAGGCAAAGTCCCAAACTGAGGAAACACTAGCACGAACAGTAAAAGAAGGTGACAAGACTTTCTATAGATACATTAGTGAAAGGAGAAAGTCCAGAGGGTATTGCTAAGCTTAATGGAGAAAGGGGAGCATGGGAGGAGGAGGACCCTGTAAAGGCATCTATCCTAAATAGATACTTTTGCTCAGTATTTACTGAAGAGAAGGTAGAGGCAGGGCCCACAGCTCAACATCATGGACACAGTGGGAGGAGGTGAGCACTACTCCCTTCACACAAAGAAAGGGTCCTACAAGAGCTTGCTAAGCTCCAGGGTGGATAAGGCAATGGGACCTGATGGCATACATCCCAGGGTACTTAAGGAGCTAAAGGAGGAACTAGCAGAGCCATTAGCAGAATTGTTTAGTGAGTCTCTGAGCACAGGAGAGGTCCCAGAAGACTGGAGAAGGGCTCATGTGATCCCACTCACAAGAGTGGTAGCAGGGAGGAGGCGGGGAACTACAGACCGGTCAGTCTTACCTCAGCAGTGGGCAAGATTATGGAGGCACTCCTTAAGGAAAGGATAGTGCAACACCTGGAATCCATAGGGCACAGGATCCAAGACAGCATGGGTTTACAAAGGAAGGTCCTGTCAAACTAATCTCATAGATTTCTTTGACTGGGTAACCAGAGTGGTGGACCAAGGGGAGCAGTTGATGTCGCCTACCTTGACTTCAGCAAAGCTTTTGACACTGTTCACATAGAAGATTGATAAATAAGCTAGGGTAGGCTCGGGTGGGTCAGAAGTTGGTCAACTGGGGCAAACTGGTTGACTGGCAGAAAACAGAGAGTGGTGGTAAATGGTATACAGTCAGAAGAGATGCAAGTCACAAGTAGGGTACCTCAGGGATCAGTCCTGGGGCCAGTCCTATTCAACATCTTCATTAGTGACTCCGCAGATGGACTAGAGGGTAAGGCTTGTCTGTTTGCAGATGACACCAAGATCTGCAACAGAGTAGATGATCCAGATGGGGTGGGCAGAATGAGAAGAGATCTGGATAAACTAGCAGAATGGTCAGAAGAGTGGCAACTGGGATTTAATGCAAAGAAGTGCAAAATCATGCACATAGGGAAGAAACCCTGAAGCCACTTATAGGCTGGGAGGGAGTTGCTAGCAGTCACAAGGAAGAAAGAGACTTGGGCATCATCATCACTGATGACCTAAAATCATCCAAGCAGACCTCTAAAGCAGTAGGTAAGGCTAGGGGGTGTTAGGTGTATTAGTAGGGGTATCACAAGTCGTAAGAGGGAGGTAATAATCTCCTCTGTACAAGACATTGGTTAGGCCCCATCTGAGTACTGCGTGCAGTATTGGAGGCCACACCTTCACAAGGACATTAACCAAATTGAGGCAGTCCAGAGAAGGGCAACCAAAATGGTGCAGGGACTGCATCAGAAACATATGAGGACAGATTAACGGAGCTCAATATGTATACCCTTGAGCAAAGGAGGGAGAGAGGTGATATGATCGAGACATTTAGACACCTTAAGGGCATAAACAAGGTGAAAGAGTCTAACATGTTTAAATATAAGAAAATAGCAGGACAAGAGGACACAGCATGAGATTGGAGGAAGGCCGATTAAGGGGAATGTGAGGAAATTCTTTCACAGAAAGGGTGGTAGATGCATGGAATGGCTTACATCAAGAAGTGGTGGCTATGAATACAGTGCAGGACTTCAAACAGGCATGGGATAGGCATAAGGAGCAATACAAATGACTATGAATAGATAGGTCACTGACAGAGCAAAGGTCGATGGCACATTTATAAGGTAAAAAAATGGGCAGACTGGATGGGCCTTGCGGTCCTTATCTGCAATCAACTTCTATGTTTCTATGTTTCTATGTGGTGGTGCTGTGACCTTTCCGGAAGCCATGTTGTTGTGGACAAGGTATATTGTATTTATCCAAGTGGTCGATAAGTTGATCAGCCCGATGCACTTAAGTGCCTGAGAGAGTGGGGGCAGAGGTTTAGGATTTTTGTTAATGGATGAATTACCTCATCGAGGGTGAGCAACAGAAGCTTAAGGTCCAGGGTGTCGCTACTAGATCTAGATTTAGAGATAGCTGCAGTAATATAGCAGCGAGCTTCATTCAGCCTTACCTTCCTGAAGTAGAAGAGGGATTGTTAGACTGAGGAGCTGAGGTATTTGGGGAGTAGGCCCTGTTTTCGAAAAAGTCATGGGGTAGAACAGCACTAAGGTCTGAAAAAGCCGTGTTAAAGATGTTTGCCATCACCTTGGAGTCAAGGGTTGAGGATCCATCAACCATTAACGTGGCGGAGGGTTTTGGCTGCTGATGGCTTTGTGGAAAACTGTTAGCTGGCAGATACACACATGAGCATCTTAAATAAGAAAAGAATCAAATGGCCCCTTTATGCAACAAAAGGTCATAACATTATTATCTTCAAGAGCTGATAAGTGAAAAGGATAATATAATAGATCAAATGAAACTAGAAAATAAACGGCAATATTTAGACATGGGGATTGAGATAACTGAAATATTAAACAGAATATATGGCATAGAAAATTATACAAAAATAATGTGAGGAGAAAGAAAGGAATAGGAATAAATCTGAATAAAAGATAAATAGTTTGATAAGCAGTGCCAGTGTATGAAAACAAATTGTCAACAAACAAGCTTAAAAAATGCATAAAATAACTTTGAAGATAGAATTCGCATTAAATACAGGTGCTAAATTGACTTAAAAAGCCAAATATAAGAAATGGCTGTGGTCCTCCCTACAAGAAATCATTCAGGCAAAGATAACAAATTATTTTGGAATTTTATAGCACATGGTACAGGGTTCTATGTGATAACTGCGACTGCCTAAAGGTGACTGCATTATTCGACCTCAGAGTGGAGAAAACATTTTTGGCTCTCTGACATCCTCGGTGCACAGAAGAATGGTGCGGGGATATACACTAATACTTTCTGTGGGGGCGCACCCCCCCACACTGCAGAGGCTTCACCCCTGCACTCCTACTAAAGTTCTCAACTCCCAGGGGTGCATGTCGGGGGGTGGTGACAGTGTAAAAAATAAAGTTGAGGGCCGGCTCAATAAAATTGCACCAGTGCCGGACCTGAACCAGTACCTCACCCACCCCAACCACAGGCCAACCCCGATGCCACAGTGCAGCTCGGCAACCCACCACAGCACCACCCCCTATAGCCCCTCCGCCCCTCTCAGCCCATGCTCACTGTGATCGCTCCCTCCCCACACACACATGTATGTATAGTGACATCCTGTTGTCAAATTCACCCACCCTATATTTGGTCTCCCTACCCTCCCCATACGCCATTTGGGCTTCGCCCATAAAGCATCGCATTTCAGATGTTGTCCTTCCTCATGCACCCACATCACAGGCTACCTGGTACAGGTAACATAAGGAATAACATTGAAACAATGATACCACCAGAAGCATGGTTAAGCCATTTCAAAAAATATTTAAATTAATTGCTGATGACCGAGTAAACCAAGTAAATGTGACTAATGAAAGGCCCAAGGAAACAATAGAAATAAGCAATGTTTGGCCTCAGATCTCAATCCAAGAAGCAGTGTATGCTATTGAATATAGAAATAAAGAATAAAGCTCCTGGATGTGATAACATGCTGGCAGAAGGACCGGCCCGTCAGCGCAGAGGGGTGGGATTTCGCCTGCGGCGCGGCGACCCCGGAGTTGAAGGGAGCGGACTCGGGTCATCGGAGAACCAGCCAGGAGTAGGATCGGCGTCGATGGGCAGCTCTCCTACTCTGGGGAGGATGCGGGTGGCGCTCGGTATGTTGGGACCCCTGGTGGAGACCCGGGGGAGTCCTCGCATAATCCGACACTCGATGATATAGAGGCGAGGCAGTTCGTGTCATTGCACTGCCCCGCCTCCTCAGGGGAAAAAGAGGGAGGAAAAAGCCCACGCCCAGTTTCCAAATGACGCCTGCTCCGGAATGCCCTGATTGGCCACTAGAGCCGCTCTCGACTAGTCACTAGTTCGAACCCGATATGGGGGTCGGAGCCGTGCCCCACTCTGGGGAAAGCCAGGGATGACCGTGGGAGTCGGCGATTTCGTGGCGGGATCCCGGAGCCCGTGACAGTGCAGATGTCTGGCGAGGCGTGCAAAGAGCAAAAAAAAAAAAACATGCTGGCAGAAATATATCAGTCCAATGTATATTGGTGGGCTGAATTACTGACACCAGGGTTCAATTTAATAGTAAATGCAGAAAGTATCCTAACCAATGACTTACAGGCATTATAGTGCCTATTCATAAGAAGGGTCTTAAATCAGACCCTACGGACTACAGACCCATAATATTACTGTGCATTTCTCTAAAGATTTTTCAGTAATTCTATTAGCCAGACTACAACTTTGGATAGATGAAAATAATACAATTTCTTCAGCTAAATCAGTTTCAATAAAGGGTGTTTTACCTAAACCAGATTTTATACTAACATACATTTTAGATAGGTATTTGGGAAACAGGAAAAGAAGGATCTTTGCAGCTTTTGTTTATTTTATTTTATTTATTTATCAAGATTTCAGATACACATTTGAGGCAAGTTTTTTTTCCAAAGGTTACATGTCAACAAACAAGAACAAAACACAGTCAGAAGACAAAAATAAGCCTATAAGGGCAGTCAGATGGCTTTGTCAGGTACAGTAGTTAGCAAATACACTTCAAATCATATGTACAATAGTACTGGAGGTCACAAGCTTAAAGTTGGGTAAGAGTCAGGCAGGAAAGTCAGTAGGCATGAACAAGAGCTAGAGGTGACAGAGTGGGGAGGGAGCTGTGCATTGAGCATTGTCAAAGTGGGGTGAGTGGAGGGGCAGGGGTAAGAAAGGGAAGGTAAGGAGAAACATTATAGGGAAGGGCAGGAGGGAAGGAGAATGGTGGCTAGCTATGAAACAGTCGCAAGAGGCCCTGGCAACAAGGAGTTGTCATAGTCTGTGCTTAAAGGCACCCAATATTAGTATTGTTGATAACTTCTGGTGGAAGTGAGTTGAACCAGGATGAGGCTCTGGATCTGAAGGAGCATTAACCTTGGGTAGTTCAGCATCAAGGATGGAAAAAGTAACACTTTACAAGCTTCTGGTTTGGTGTGGACCACAACGAAGAGCCAACAGGGTCTGAACCCTGGGGTAGAAGTTCCAAGGTGAACTTTGTGGCTAGGATGCAGGTTTGATACCTAATTCTACCAGATAATTGGAGCCAGTTTACTTGTTCGTAGATGTCGGAGGTGTGTGAAGGTGGTGGGCTGATATCAGAAGATGACATGCCTTGTTTAGGGCTATGGTAATGTGTAAGGGTAGTGTCAGTGGCAGATCCATATATTACTAACCCATAATCAATTATTGAGATAACAGAGCTGTGGATAGCAATACTTGGGGCTTTGGCCATGAGGCAGTTCCTATGTCTATAGAGCAGGCCTGTGTGGGTATTCTAATTTTGCAATGTAATTGATGTGTTCAGAGTGGTCAAGTGTACAATCAAGGATGCCCCAGATATTTAAAAAGGTGAACTTGTTCGAGTATTGCACTGTCACTGTTAGTGATAGAGAGACCTCTTTTTATCTTTGCTGTGGGTACCGTGAAACAACACTGATTTAGTTTTTGTAATTAAGAATGAATCTATGAGATTTAAACCATGTCTCCACTTGGCAAAGCTTGATTGTAGTTGTGACTGAAGAAAGGAAGGCTCAGGGTGGGAGGTGAAGATGACTACATCATCTGCATAAAGAAGGATTTTATCAGGGCAGGATGATGGGAGACTGTTTAGAAAAATACTGAAGAGACATAGGACCAAGATGGAACCTTGAGGGACTCCAGAGTGGACTGTGAGGGAGGTTGAGAGGGTTTCATCATTTCTAACCTGTTGGGTTCGGTCACTGAGGTAGCTTTTAAACCATTGAGTGGTGTCATTTGAGAGTCCTAGGTGAGTTAATTGTTGAAAGCAGTAATGAATGGTTGATGGTATCAAATGCCTTTGTCAAATCGATGAAGGTGGCACTGATAAGATGTCCCTGGTCAGGGGCATTGTGGATATAAGAGGTGAATTCTAGGAGAGCCATGGTCATGCTGTACCCTTGTGAAAACGTGCTGCTCTGAACACAAAGTTGTAGCTTGTGAGGTATTCTGCAAGCTGTTCAGCAACTATTCTGTCCAGAGCTTTGGGAGGAGAATGGAGAGCGGTCTGCGTTTGCTAGTAATGGTTTTATCACCACTTTTGTGTATAGGTGTCATCACAGCAAGTTTCCATTTGGAGAACTGTGAGAGCATGAGGACTGGTTGAGGATTTTGGTGAGCTGGGTCAGGACTTCGGTCTATGGTGAGAACGAGGAGTTTCAGGTCAAGGGAATCACCAGTAGATCTAGGCCTCCCAAGTACTTTAAGATGCTTTTTAGTTAGGTCTTTGGAGATGGTTTAAAATAGAACTGCGGTGCCCTGCATAGTGCTTGTTTTGTCAGAGTTTAGGGTGACTGGTGGTGGATGAAAGAAGGTTGGCAGTAGCACAGGGCTGAAAGGTCAGTAAAGGCTGCATTGAGCATTAACAGTGGTAACTTGATCCAAGGTGATGTTGCAGTTTAGGTTGACCATGGAGAGTGGTACTTTGGAGTCTTTCCTGTAAGTTCAGTAAGGTTGGACCAGAACTTTCCCATCTTTCCATGTCTTGGCTAAGTGCTCTTACAGTACTTGGCCTTTTCATTCGCAATTGCTCTTGTAGAGGCATTTCTTGCTGCTTTGAAGGCTTGGATATCTGCCTGGTTGCCAGTCATCTTAGTACAGTGCCAGAGGTGATCCTGGGACCTTATTTGCTCAAGAAGATCTAAATTGATCCATGGGTTGTTGACACCCTTTATCTTACATTTCTTGAAAGGAGCATGGATAGTAACCCATGATGTGGGTGCCTGTAGTACAGCGACATTCAAAATGGTGGCCTTTATGGGCCAAAGCCCGAATGGCAATGGGGAGGGTGGGGCAACCGGATGTGGGGGTGGGCGAATCCGGCGACAGCATGTCGCTATATACCTGCAGAGGGGGGAAGTGAGCATGGTGAGCATGAGCTGGGAGGGTGGAGGAATGTAGAAGTGGTGCTGTGGTGGGTTACCGAGCTGCACCATGGCATCAGAGGTTAGCCTGCAGTTGTGGTGGGTGAGGTACGGGATCAGGTCCGGGCACTGGTACAATTTGTGCACTTATTTCAAAACTTTATTCTTCGGCCTTTCACCCGCCAACATGCAACTCCTGGAGTTGAGAATCCTTTAGTGGCAGTGTGTGGGGAGCAGCCACCCACAGAAAGCATGAAAACTAAGTCCCTGGTGCCATTCTTCCGTGTGCCAAGGTTGTCAGAGTGCTAGAAATGTTTTCCCAGCTCTGTCTTTGCAACGCAGCTCACCTTTCGGCAGTCGCTGTCATCACATAGAACTAGCACGGACATCACAGGCAGTGTTAATGCTATGGATAATGTAATCAAGAGCAGCATACACAACAGGTGCTGAGTCTATGAGTCTATAGGTGCCCAGTCGTGTTCTCATAGGAGAGTTTAAGATGCTCAAGGTGACTAGGCATTAGTTTTCTGCTGTTGATAGTTGGAGGCTTTATGAATTTATTGGTCCAGGAGCATAGGACTGGGGAGTAGTCACTTATACTGTTGGGGAGAACTTCAATATTAGTGATGTGTTCAGGGCAGCTAGTGAGTACCCAGTCCAGAAGTGTTGTGGTCCCTGTTCTGTAGTTCACCCAGGTGTGATTGGACCATTTGGGAAAAGTTTGCAGCTGTCAGGGCATCTTCATACATGGGAGGACCAGTTGATGTTGAAATCCCTAATAGGATTGTTTCAAGCACTGATCAACAAGTGGATGAGGTCAGTGTTGATATAATGGCTGCATTTGACAATGTGAATAGGAATATAATCTGGGCATTATTGGAACAAAAAGTATTAATAATAAGCTGCTTCCTATTATTAAATTATTGCACACAAGTACATCTTATACTGTATGATAAGATATGGGAAGGATGGTGCTTTAACTGAACCAATGTAGGTAAATAGAGGTGTAAAACAAGGATGCCTCTTAGCACCTGTACTTTTAATGTGTATATAGAAACTATAGTTGAGGATTTAAAAAAAATAGAAACACCCTCCTAAAATAATCAGTCTATTTAAATACTCTTATACACGGATGACAATTATCTTATCACAAACACCAATTGGCTTATGAAGAGGTATAACAGGGTTGAACAAGTCATTAAAGAAACTAGATTTGAAACTTAACCAACAGAAAACTAAAATCCTGATATTTGGAAATGGTAATAGAACAGCTGACAGTACTGAATGGATTGTTGATGGGATGAAGTTGGATTTGGTAAGAAATTACTACTGTTTGAGTGTCACATAAAAAAAAATATGCGATAGAAAAGACATATCAAAAATATTAAAGAGACAACATCTAAGTCAATACTAGCACTAGCAGGAATGTTTACAAGTGACCATTGATTTTAGGTTCCTGAGCACTTCATTCTTGTGCAGGTGTTTTCTCCAAGTTAGCAGTGAGCGGTTTCACATACCTTTGGCACCAACTCATAAACTGCACAGAAAAGGTGCTTTGATGCCATGGTAAATTCACAGATACTTTATAGTGCAGAGATTGAAGTCTAGGAACCAACATAAGAAATTTGAAAGTATGCAAAACTTATTCTTAAAACTAGTACTAGAACTTCTTAGATATATCCCAGTGTAGAGGTAAGGGCAGGAGCAGGGTTTTGGCCCTAGAAACAAGAGCCTTGAAAACTTGCATAACATTTTGGCAGAAAATAACATGTCACAGGATTCTTTTTATATAACTGTTGGATTGATGCTATGAAAAGAGAAAATAAAGATACATGGTTTGGCAGATTAAATCACATTTTAAATAAACATGGTTTAAAAGGGATCTCTTATATATATATATATATATATATATATAATCCGTGTAAATACGGATATATTTATAAATAATACTGTTCATAGAGTAATAGATATAGCAATACAAAAAGACTTATTAATACACAAAGCAAATAAATACTGCATTCGGAATGAAACAAAATGTAACTTCAATGCAGAAAAATATTTGTTGTTCTGTGAAAAATATGAATGTTGAAAAGCGATATGTAGATTGCACCTAGACATTTGTGGGCATGGTTGGAAACCCTTCCATATCCATCAGAATCTACTGTGTATATGTGACACACATAAAATATTCAGCTGCTCATATATTGCCGATTGCACTGTGTTTGCTAAGAAAGGACAAATGGATCTAGCCCTTCCTGCATGGTAAGGTTACCAATGAGAAAGCTAAGAATTTGTTGATTAGTACTGAAAATTCAGCCTTATCTGGTCTGGGTAATTTTGCACATTTTATAATAAGGAAAGTTAGTTAATTTAAACCATATAAATGTTGAATAAAAATTGTTGAAGTCTCCTTTCCATATATGTATAGATGTATGAGTGTATAAGCAATGAAGACCTTTTGAAGCAAGGTGGATGTATACTTTTATATGTCTAAACTGTGTGTAGAATGTTTTTATAATACAATTTTAATATTTGTAAGTAATAATGTTTTGTGCATACTGTTAAAATAAAATGAATCTTGAACCTTGATTCAATTAAATACAAACACATTCTAGATGAAAAATAAGTTACAGTAAAGGATGCCATGAGATGTAAATCATATACATAATAGAAATTACTATCATGTCCCTGTTTGAAAGACAGTATAGCCAGAATGTAAGCAGTCAATAAGAGGTTAGGATGCAAGAGCTAGAGCAGGGAGGGTAGGTGGGTCTGTGGGGTGTTTGAGCAGAAATTTGACAGGAAGAATAGTGACTATAGTACTGGGTAAAAGCACACAAAAGGCATATATAGGAAAGCCAGAATATAGAAAAGATATAGAGGAATTGGTGGGGAAAGAAAACAGAAGCTACAGCTAAAAACAACATGGCTTAATAGGACATCAACATCTGTAGATATATTATAGAGTAATGCATGACTACATTAACAAATTCATTATATGAAGTGAGAGATTTCAAAATATGTTCATGGTAAAAGATAGAAAAAGCCAGCAATAGGCAGATCATTTCCTTTTCCAGTAATCTTCCAAATTTCACAAATTCATGGGGTAAGTACTCGGGATCCGCTGGTAATTAGTTGAGTCTGCCACTGTAGAGGTAGAGCTAAGCAAAGAGAAATGGGAGACAAAAAAAAGCAAAGAAATCTGTGTAAATGTCTGTTAATATAATATATTGTATGGGAGAGGGCTATTATATATGGAATTTGATCAAATCTAACTCTGTTGTACCACTGATGTGACATCAAAGTGTTGGTGTACCATTTAAGTATGTCACATCAATGCTACAACAACTTGGAATACTCTCTCACAGTTCATTTGACCTGGTAGCCACGTCATATGCTCATTTCTTTTTTCATCCACAGCAAGTTGTAACTTGAAAACGAGTGAGAGATGATGGCTGAGTTAATGGTGACAAAATTCACATTGTTGTACAGGCTCCAGTTTATAAAGGAGCAGGAGAACCAGAGGACAGTAAAGAAAATGGAGTCAGATGTCTCCCCTTGTTCCTCCACCTTCTCCTGTACAGTATTTGTAAATAGTAGTGATTCCCTTTATTTGTTTTCTTTAGGTACCATATTATAATAGAGCTCCTGTCCAGCATTGCCTAAAAGCTAGAGGACTGCAGTCTCTACTGACCAGCTTGCTTTGGCAGTCACACTAAACTTCCGCACAGTAGTATGTATTTTCTCTTCCGCCAGTTCCAGTCCGAGATGGACTCTGCTAATAATCTAGTTGATCTTTTAGTTTTAATTGTTTTCTTATTGGTGTTGCTTGTATATATAGTCAGCATGTTGTTATTACTTATTGAAATAATAAAATCCATGCTGTTGCTAGTGGTAACTGTGTGCTCAGCTCCTTTGCATAGTAAGTCTGCATTTTGTTTTTATCAGAAACATTCAATGTTGGCTTGAGTCAGAATCTGCATGAAGTGACCCATTGTTGCACTATAGTGTATTGTAGAGCATTGTTCTGTATAGAATTCCATCCCTTTTAAAATGCTGTTGTACCACAGTTCAAAGGTTATGGAATGAAATTGTACCCTTCTGTGGTACAACAGCATTCTGGAACCTCTAGAGACTGCACAAGTCAGTTTCATTCAAAGCCAAAGAACTGTGTCACATTTCACATAATGCTATACAGTATAAAAAATACATGATGAGCAACTTTATGCAAAACCAGTGAGTTCTGCCACCTCAGGGTTCTGATTCCTATTGACTTCTCAAGCTTCGTTCTTGAGGTCTGAGGAATCAAACCCCTCTGTGGCAGAACACACACTGGTTGTGCATAGCTGCCCATCCGGTATACTCTGTGTTGCCCATACAGTATATAAGATAATGGATGGGCATCAGTGAACAACACTGAGTCCACTTCTTGAGGTTGTCATGACAACAGTAAACCTCTCAATCTTCGCTATCGAGGTTTACATGGTTGTCATGAAAATCTCCTGAAGTGAACACAGCGTTGTTGTTCATCGACGCCCATCCATTATTCTCTATGTTATCACAAAAATCAGTAGAGATAACATAGTTAGACAAATTCAGACAGTTTTCAAAAGCAGCTACAAAATCATCAACAAACAGCATACATTTTATTTATTTTTATTTATTTGTTAACCTGGTGGGTATACACTTCCGGGGCCATTTTCTGGCATGACTCGGGCCATAGAGATGGCACAGTACAGAGATACAAAAGAAATATATATACATCAAATGAGGCAAACTAGAATGTAGTAGTTTGGATACACATGTAAAATCAAAGCAGGTAAATTAGACATATTAAATAATGACAATATGATATGCAGAATTTTGGATACATACATAAAAGATAAATATGAGCTAAGGTTAGACATTTTAAATAACACCAATAAGATAGTCACAGTGTACATTTACAGACTGATTTTGCTAGGAGAGCAGCAGATAAAGCTTGATTTGAAGGCCTACATAGAGCTATTGTTAAGAACTGAGATGGGGAGGATTACAAGAGTTTGGGAGTCACTACCGAGAAAACACGCTGGTCCATGTTAGTGTTTGAGCCTGGAACAATTAGCAGTTGGTGGGATGAGGACCTTGTCCCCTTGCACATTGCTTAAGGATGAGGAACATGCATAGGGAGATATAGCACCACCACAAGAGTTCTGTGAACTGGGGCTCCCAGATGGAGTTCATGTTAAGCCTATGGTGTTAACCAACCTAGGGAGACATATAGGGAGCAGCGATGGGTAGTTAGAGGGACAGAGAGAATAAAGTGACAGATGCAGTGGTAGGAAGTGTTAAGTCAGGTGAGTTCCCTAGATGAGGTCTGGGAGATGACAGGGGAGCAGTACTCCAGAAGAGGGAGTAACATGCCATGTCTGATTGCCAGTCTTGCTTCAGGGGTGAGAAAATGTTTTAAGCAGTATCAAACCCCAACCTACTGGTGAATTTTCATGATTATTGTTCCTATATGATCACTGAATATGAGGGAAGGGTCCAGTGTGCCCCCTCAGATATTTAAAACTCTTGACCTGCTCAAGAGATGAACCATCAGGGGACAAGATGGAGAGGAGTTGACTGTTTGTGAGGGTATTTTGGAGAGCTTCTGTCTAGACCCAAATGGCATGGATTTGGTGGTCTTTGTATTGACCAAGAGTCTTTTGCTGAAAACCAGTTATGTGTGATTGCAAAGTCATGAGAGAAGGAGTGAGACAGAGAGGGAGGTTGGTGTCCCTCCAGTACAGGATTAGATTATTTGTATACATGATTTTCTTACAGCCAGCATTAATGTGTAGCAAGTTGTTGACAAATAGGGAGTATAGGATTAGGGCCATGTGGATCCTTGTGGGACCCACTGGTTACTTCTAGGGAGGGCAAGAGATCCACTAGCCTAGATGCTCTGTGACCTAGTGGAAAGACAGTGGTGAAACCAGTTTGTTGTCCCCTCAGAGAAGCCAGAGGCAAGTTTCTGTATGAGGAAGCTGTGATCTACAAGATCGAAGGCTTTAGATAAGTTGATGATGATGGCCCCAGTTAGCACGCCTTTGTCAGCAGATCTGAGTGCATGGTTGGTGAAGCAGGCTGTTGATGTGGTGGTGCTGAATACATTTCTAAAACCGTGCTGAAGTGGGGATAGAAGTCTGTTTTATCTATGCAATCCGATATGTGCTGGAAAACTATCTTCTCTAACACTTTGCTGAGATGTGACAGCATGGGAACTGGTCTGTGGTTCTCCATGATGACAGGATCCCCAGATTTGAAAATAAGGACTACTCTGGCCTATTTCCAGAGCTTGAGTACAGAGGAGGTTGCTAGGGACATTTTATAGAGAAAGGCCAGAGGGGCATAATGTAGTCAGCAGCTAGCATCAAGAATCTGGGGCAGAGACCATCGCTGCCTGCACTGCCGGATTGGGGAGTGCCATAGAGTCTATACATCTCCTTAGTGGTGGTGCATTTGAAGTGAGAGGATTCAAAGAAATGGTTTAAGTTCTCAATCTAAACTGAGACCTTTCAGTTGTAAAGTACCCAGATTAAAATCCTACAGCTTTCTTGTTGAAGTGAATGGTTAAACCTGTCACCACCTTTCATTCTTGTACTGACGACTTCAATGCCCATCCACCTGGAACATGCAGGATCATTATTATGTTGTTCAGAAAAATGTTCATCAACTGGTGTGTTAGCTAGCTCAGATCTGATGCAATGGATATGTTTCTGTATTCTCTGGTGCAACGCCTCATTGTGCAGCGTGACATTTGCATCAAACTATTTTGGTACAGTGAAGTATTCATTGGTGGCTGAGGATTTTTCATTGCAAGTCCTGCAGTTTAATGCATGTTAGTGAAGTTGTGTATTTGACTCAGACAGTACCTCAGGTGGTTGAAACTGGTTTGCTCTAATTGCCTTCAGAGCACAGACCACCAGGTTGTATAAGGCTGGATCAAGGGATGCTTACATCATAGGACTTGAGCTCAACTGCTTTATTTTCTCTGATTGAAATTATTTTTGCAGGATATATTTTCTGATAAATTGTTGTACAAGTTGTCTTTGAAATTGTTTTTGCAGGGTATATTTTCTGTTAAATTCTTGTGCAGGTTGTCTTGCTGAAAGGAAGGAAAGCACTCACTGGGGTGGTGGGTCAGAGCCAGCTTGGATTGTTTCTAGGGCACGGGTTTGGTCCTGCTCACCCCTGTCCCTCACCCCACCCACCCCAAGGGCATCATTTCCTTTATACCAGGGGTTCTGACATCACTCCAAAAAGGGCAAAGGACATATACCTGTCATATCTTTAGTAGCCCAGCACACTGCGAGGGGGTAAACACATGCACACACTAACAAAACAAAACAAAACAAAAAGAAATTTTAAACAGGAATGGAGAGAGACATGTGGGGAGTGGTGCAATGCACTGGCTGTGGGGTGGCAGTCTTCCGGAGACATTCTGGAGGTTGCAATGCTGCCCTATTGCAGGCACCTCTTTGTTCTGAGAGAGGAGGTTGCCCATCTCCAGGCTGACCTGGCAAGGAGTAGAAACCACCACCCCACCCAGGGACCACTATGGCTGCCACCGCTGTCACAGAGGTTGCCAGAAAGAAGAGCAGTTGGGCCACGGTGGGCTCAGGGAGGATGAAGGTGGTGGAACAGGGTGCATCCTCCAGCTGTACCTTTCCATAATTCATACACCATTCTGGTGGGAATGGTTCCTTTGTGAAGGCACCCACAGTGGAGGCCAAGGAGGATGCTGTGAACCTCCACAAGGAGACCTACAGGAGGGTGGTGCAGGGACCCACAGGGAAGGAAACAGCTCCTGGTGGGGACTCAGTTGTTAGGGGGTAGAACTTGGGAGGGATGGGGATGGGGAGGAGGTAAGGTGCTGGTCCGTGCCATGGCAAGGAGGGACAAGAAGCAAATCCTTAGGATTGCAGGACCAGATGCATGGGAGATGGAGCTGGATGTCCTTGTCCACATAGGGACAAATGACCTAGCTGAGAATGGGATCAGAGCAGTGAAAGAGGAGTTTGTATAGTTGATGAGGGGCCTTAGACAAGTAGCAAACATGGTAACCTTCTCAGAGGAGATGCCTGTCTATGACATGGGTGAGGCTAGGGTACTCTGCAGCATGGGATTCAATGAATGGTTGAAAACTGGTGTGGAGCACAGGGTTTTGGCTTCACTGGGGACTGGGAGTCTACCTGGAGGATACAGGCCTATGCTGGTACGATGGTCTGCATCTGTCCAGAAGGGAACCAGGCTCCAGGTGCTAGGTTTAAATACTTCATTGGCAAGCTTTTAAAACAGCTAAGAGGGAGGCACTGAAAAGGAGCAGGAATTCCAGCCTCCCCCCAACAAAACAGGGTAGTTAGCAAGGTAAACACAAGGTAGAGAGGGCGATAGGGAGCAAGACTGGGGTAAATAGAGAAAAGGCAAAGGCAGTAAGGGCAGGGATGGATTGAAAGGGTAAGGCCATAAAAACATGGAGGGAGATGAGCACCAATGCCGTAGTCTGGGTAACAAGCTTCCTGAACTGGTGGCCTTGATGGAAGAGGGATGCCTGGATATCGTAGTAGTCACAGAATCATAGTACACAGAGAACCATGACTGGAAAGTCAACATACCAGGGTACACAATCTACAGGAAGGACAGGGAGGGTAAAACAGGAGGAGGAATAGTAACTGTCAACATAAAGGGAAGAGATCAAAGCAACAGAACAAAAAGGTAATCAGGAGAAGAGGAGGCACTGGGGTCATCTTGAAGACAGGAAATCACACAACAATCTGCACAGGGTTTGTATACAGACCCCCATCTCAGGGCAGGAAATAGACAAGAAAATTATCAAGGCATCCTTAGGACGGCAGAAAATGGGAGATACTGTTGATGGGGACCTGAATATGCAAGATGTTAACTGAGCACATTTGCTGCAGCCACATCCAAGACAAGGTCGTTATCGGCCTCTTAAGGGGCATGCCCAGACAGCTAGTGTTGGAACCCACCAGGAGGGAGCAGTTGTAGACCTGGTACTTCAATTGGGGATGGAGAGATGATCTTGGATTTAGAAGTGGTAGCCATCTGGGAACAAGCGACCACCAAACACTGTGGTTCATGATAAACACAGCCATAGAGTGAAGCCATACAAAGTGAGAGTACTGGACTTTAGGAGGGCTGACTTTGGCAAAGTAGGAGAGTGCCTAAGGAATGCACTAGCAAGTAGGCAGGAAGGAGGGTTGAGCGGAACAATAGGAAAAATCAAACTGCCATCACAGAGGCAACAAGCCTTTGTGTGAAGCAAAATGAACAAAATAAATGAATGAGAAACCCACTATGGTTCTCAAAAGAGGTGGCAGGGAAGGTTAGAGAAAAGATGACATTCAGGAAGTATAAGGAATCACAGAAGGAGCAGGACAGAGAACTGTATCAGTTAAAGCAGAAAGAAGTGGGAAGGCAGTCAGAACAGTGAAGCCCCAAACTGAGAAAAGATCGCAGACTCAGTTAATAAGGGGGATAAAACCTTTATAGGTACATTAAGGAGTGAAAAAGACCAAGGAAGGATAATGAGGCTTAATAAAGGGAGGGAGGTGGGCAGATGGTGACAGTGAAAAGGCAAAGATACTGAACAAATACTTTGCTCAGTATTCACAAAAGAAGAGGAGGAGGAGGAGGTACCTAAACCAAACAATAGAAGCACACTATATAGGGGCAGTACCAGTCCATTCACAGAAGAAAGGGCCTCAAAGAACTCCTAAAACTCAAGGTGTACAAAGCAATGGGGTCTGATGAGATTCACCTCAGAATTCTAAAAGAACTAAAGGGAGAACTAGTGACACCACTGACTACCCTTTTAACAAATCATGGAAGGATGGTGTGGACTGGGAGGGGCAGATGTGATTCCCTTCACAAAAGTGGGAGCAAGGCAGAGGCAGGAAACTATAGACCTGTTAGTTTGACCTCAGTGGTAGGGAAAATGATGGAATCACTTCTGGAAGAAAGAATTGTTGAGTACCTAGAGGCTAGTAGAGGTACAGGACCCAAGGCAGCATGGATTCACAGTGGGAAGGTCATGTCAGATGAATTTAATAGATTTCTTTGACTGGGTGACCAAAGTAGTAGACTAGGGAGGGCTGCGAATATGGCCTACCTACTGTAGATTTTGGCAAGGCATTTGACACAATCCCACACAAAAGATTAATAAACAAGTTAGGCAGCCTGGGAGGGATCCCAGGGTGGTAGACTGTCAAAAATTTGCTGGACAAAAAGGTTGCAGAGGGTAATAATGAACGGGTTCACTCTAAAGAAAGGGGAGTTACTAGCAGGGTACCGCAGAGTTTAGTACTGGGACCAGTCCTCTTTAATGTCTTTTAGGTGGCATTGCAGAGGGGCTGGAAGGAAAAGTATGCCTCTTTACAGATGACATGAAGATCTGCAACAGGATTGATACACAAGGGGGATGGAAAGGAAAAGAAGGGACTTGCAAGGTTGTAGGAATGGTCAAGGTATGGCAGCTAGATTCAATGCAAAGAAGTGCAAAGTAATGCACCTGGAAACAAAAACCAAGGGAAGAACACACAATGGGGGAAGTACTAACAACAACAAAAATGGAAAGGGACCTGGGGATAGTCGTATCAGACGCCCTAAAGGTAGGCAAGCAATGTGAGGGGGCGTTCTGGGATGCATAGAGAGAGAGGCATCACAAGTAAAAACAAGAAGTTGTTATCCTCTGTACAGACAGTTGGTGAGGTTCCATCTGGAGTACTGCATGAAGTTCTGGAGACCCCATTCTGCAAGGACATAGACAGGATGGAGGCAGTCCAGAAGAGGGCAACTAAATGGTGCACGGTCTGCACCAGAAGCCATACAAAGAGAGACTAAAAGAGCTTAATATGTATACCCTAGAGGAAAGAAGGAGAGGGACATGATAGAAACTTCACGTACCTCAAGGAATTAGCAAAGTCCAAGAGGGTAGCATCTTTGTGAAAAGAGATGTGCAAGAACAAGGGGCACAATTTGAAGATGGGGGAATGGCTCAGGGCAACATGAAAGTAGTTTTTCACAGAGAGGGTGGTGGACATGGAATGGCCTTCCTGAGAAGGTAGTCAGGTCAAAACAATGGGGAATTCAAGAATGTATGGCATAGACATAAGGCAATTCTAGTGGGGGTAGGAGGAGTAGGCATTTGGTTAACTAGGATCTGCAGCTTATCCAATAGGTAGGGAAGTGAGCAGACTGTGTGGGCCAAGTGGTCCTTGTCTGCCATCTAAGTCTCACATTTTAATGTTTCTATGTTATGCTCCTTCAAAGGCTGATGTCATATCCTCTGGCCAAGAATCTGGTAGCTAATTCCTCACATTGTTTGTTAAATTCAATGTCAATGTAACAGTTCCTGTGTGTACTGAGATATTGTCTGTATGGGATAGAATTTATCAACATACATGGATATGCACATTGAACTCCTAGGAGGCTGTTGGTAGCTGCGAGCTTTACTCAGTTGTTCTCAGCCATGTGGGTGACATCAGTGAAATCAAGACTTGATTTATTTATAGTGCTGGTACTTAAGGTTTCAATCATTCTAAGTAAGTCATTTAAGAAATTTGCCAGCCTCTCCTTGGTTCCCTTCCAGACGATATGATGCCATCAATAAATCTGTACCACTTTGTAATGTGTATATGAAGGGATAAAATTGGGATTCCAGGCTGTAATTTTTTTCTCAAAGGCCCAGGAAGAGGTTGGCAAATGATGGCACCATGGCTGCACCCATAGCTGTCCCACATTGCTGCAAGTACAATTTTGGTCATATTCAAAATTACCATGGCTCAAAATGCATGCCAAGCTCTTGAAGAAATGATACAGAGAAGGAGTCTTTGTGTGGATCACATTCAAGAAAGTGAGAGCATGCCTCAATGCCTAATCAATGTATGTATAGAAAGACATGCCATTAATGCCCAACCACACATATTCTGCATCCCTTTCAAACTCATAAAATTTATTTAGGATGTCCATAGTGTCATGGAGATATGAGCTGAGATGCAGCAAATTTAAAAATCCATAATGAAGTGGGCCATAAAGTGTCCACTTGGCGTTGATGATGCTATGTAGTAGCCACTGGAAGTGCTCCTTAGCCTTCTCATTATGACTTTGCATTGTCATTCTGCCTTAACGTGAAGTAAGGCAAAGTGACAATAACATAGGCAGCCCCACACATCACATGGTTTACAGTACTGTAAGTCACATGCATTAGCCAGGCAGGAAGGAAGTGAGTCAGAAAAGCAGTTACTCTCACTTTCTCATTTGCAGTTGTAGAAGGAGGAAGCCTTTTGGTGTAGAGAGAGAGAGTTTGTTTTGTAGTTGGCATCTTGTGATTTTGAGCACAAAAACAGCTTTTTAAAGATACATCTTGAGTTTTTGTAGTGGGTTTCATTGTTTTTGCTACTGAATTTTGTTTTTCTAAGTTTTGTTTTGTGTGTGTATGTGTGACTGTGTGTGTCGTGTGTGTGAGACTGTGAGCGTGTGAAGGTTGGAATATTGAGCCGTTGGTCAGAGTGGGGGAATTGTGCACGATGGACTCGGGATGAGGAGGAGTCTGTGGCCCATGGGTGTGGGCACAGGAGAAGAGTGCACTCACGTGGGGGTGGTCAGGTGTTATTGGGCTGCCCCAACTCTTGGGTGTTGCATCTCCCCTGTGGAAGCAGCAGCACCAGTGCCACTGGTGGTGGCACATCCACCATGTCCGCCACTACCACCATCACCAGTAGCAGCTGCAGGGCTCCAAGCACCTCTCCACCACCTCCACAGCCACAGGTGAAGCCCCACCCCAGGTTAATGAAGGTGCTTCCAGCAGTATATCTGGTCCCCTGCAGCTCCCCAGTGTGGCAGTTTTTCACTGTGTGGGGAGACAGCACACCATTGTGGTTTGCCATCTGTGTGGTGTGCAGGCATGCTGTGGCCCCGGGGACACATTTGGGACCGTGGCCAGTGCACCCACATGGCAAACCACCACAAGGTGGAGTGGCAGGATGCCACCCAAGGGCCAGGTGTCCACCTGCTGACCCTTCTGTTGCAGTGGCAGAGGGTGCTGGGGTGTTGTGCCTCACCACCGCAGCAGGAGGAGGGCAACAGCAGCAGCTGCCCACCACCATCACCACCACAGCCACCAGCACCACCTCACCACCACCACCACTACCTGACTTTCCTGCTGCAGTGGACCCCGCCACAGTGCCTGCAATGCAGGCAGACATTGCACTGGTGTGGACACCCCTCGGGAAAGCAACAAGAGAGTGGGTGCTGTGCAGCAGCAGGTGGATCAAATCCAGCAACATCGGCTGCAAATACTGACAATGCTCCACCTGCTGCTGGAACACCATGGAATCCCCTATTAAGGATTTTTATGCCCTCCACTACTCTGCTGTAGTGTTTTGTGTGTTTTGTTGCTGTTTAATAATAGTCATTTGCCCTTTTGTTGTAATGCAATGCCTCAGTAATGTTAACTTTCTGTTGTGGAGTGCTTGTGGACAAGCTGGTGTGAGCAGTGCAACTATGATGTGCTAAATTGTATGTGTGCAGTCAGTGTTGTTTCCTCTGTGTGTGTGTGTGTGTGTGTGTGTGTGTGTGTGTGTGTGTGTGACAGCAGACATTGTGCAGCATCTTGCAAACATATATTGCAGTTGCTGACTTGTTGCAGTGTTTATGGTATAAAGAATAGTGAGCAGAATAATGTATATTTTATTGTCACCATCATCATCAGTGGACTAAGTGATACAATACTTTTCAGAGGTGTCTAGCCAGAGTGCACCTTAGTCACATACTGCACACATAGCTTTTAGGAGAGCATGTGTTTTGTGCTATGGTCTCCGCAGTCATATGTGCACTGTGAGTGACTGAGGTACAGTGACCCGATACCTCTGAAAAATATCATATCACTTACTCCGCTGGTGTTGATGGTACCAATAAAATATACATCATGTATTCATTGTTATCTTTATTCTTGATACTACAACAAGTGTAACCATTTATATGTTTTCATGAAGCTGAACAATGTATGCACACACAAGAAAGAACACTGACGGCACACATGCAGTTTAGCATAACATACTTGCATTGTTCAGTCTTCATGCTTTTGCAAAACACTTCAAATGCGATTCATGAGTCCCAACACAAAGTAAACATTACTGAAGCTCTATAACTATTTTGTTTGTGAAATAGACATAAAGAGATTCACCAACACAACATTGCACCGGATATATAGCCTTACTTCCAGAGAATCTTTCTTGCTCCACATGTCCTTACATAGTGCAATACATTTCTGTCAAAAACACCTGTAATTTCATTAAAGTGTGTCATGTCATGGAGAATTCCCATTCTGAAAAGCCACCAAAATTCTGCCCCTGCTCTCAGCAACATTAGGAGGTGATGCCAGGAGGCCATGCAGTCCGTGCTCCATTATAGTGAATGTCTGACAGTTTTCCAATTTTTTTATGTTATAATGGTCAGTCTGTAGAATATTACTTCCACTAACAAGAGCCTTGTTAGTGGAAATGTGCCCAAGTTTCACCACAAACTCAACCATTATAACATAAAGAAACATTCAGAAAGCTACTGACATTCACTACAATGGAGCACGCACCCAGCCTCCTGGCATCATGTCCAATGTTGCTGAGCAAGGGCAGAATTCAGTGACTCATCAGAACAGGAATTCTCTCTGATGTGACACACCTAATGAAATTACAGGTGTTTTTGACAGAAATGTATTGCACCATGTAAGGACATCTGAGCAAGAAAGATTCCCTGAAGTAAGGCACCCATATATTAGGTGCACACCATAATAACTATGTAACGTGGTATCTTTCGCAAAGCAGCAGTGCAACAATCTGTTGAGAACTGTGACCTATACTTTTGAATGTTATTTTACATTGCCACTTTACTTACATCCTGACTTGTGATACTACTATACTTTCCAGTATTTGAGTCTGCTTTACTACTTTTTTCATGTCTGAAATAATAAAGGTGCACTCCTGTTAATATGGTGCTGACCAGGTCTTTGTCAGTATTTTCCACTGCTTTTCTCCATCACATCAGTTGCTATATATCATTTCTCTTGTAAAATTAATAGTTATGCATCAGGCAGTGTTTTATGACCTGATAGAACAATATTTATTGAAAAGCAGCTGCAATAATGCTAAAACCTGGTCAGAACAATATTGAAAGGCATGCCTCTTTTTTCAGACATGACAAAAAGTAGTAAAGCAGACAGAAATTGTGAAAAGAAGTATATCATTCAAGTCATGACTCGGAGGTAACTATAGGGCTGGCAATGTAAATTAGTGTAAAAAGTACAGTTCAAAATTGTCACACATTTTGAAATGCTGCTTTAATTGATAATTTCAGTATGACATCAAGAGTTCAAATCACAACACACAAAATGCATGTCTTGTGTGCATAAATTGGACAAGTGGTGACAAAGTCAAATGGAACATTACACCACAAGCAAAGTCCCCAGAATAAAATGATGACCGTGGAGCTAACTGTTGCTGGTCCAATGTGTACTGCGATTCCAGCAAATGCAATGTGATCATCTCAACGGATGGAAGGGTGCCTTTGTACACTAATAGTAGTCTTGGTGAGGATATATATATATATATATTTGTGTATTTTGTAGGTGGGGGTTGACATATGTAGATGTGTACTCATTGTATTGTTTTGTTTCACAGGTCACAGATACTGTTGGTGTGCACATCCCAGTGCTCGATAACTTTTATAGAAATTTAAAATGGATAACTCTCAAGCCAATGAAGGTCTTTATTTTTTGGGGGTGGGGAGAAGCATATTTTCAAGTTTGTCTCTAATCGTTTCTTATTTGGTTACTTCTTCACAGATTTCATCTGCATCCTCCGAGTCTGGCATTAATGATGGTCATGGTCATCTAATGAAATGACTTCATGTGTGTTGATATCTGCCCCAGCCCAGGCTGGGGGCCTAATGTTGAAGAACTTCTTTGATAAGGCCACTTTGACACAACAACAAAGCATCTGCAAGCTTCCTAAAAGAAATGAATGACTTCTTACAACTTGATTGTCCCTGGTTCTCAATCTCAAGTCAAGTTACATTTCAGAACCACATCTTGTCATGTAACACAAGTTAACCTTGGTGCAACTTTTTCAACCCTGTCATGGTCATGGCTGCAAAGTTGCAAGTTCAGAATACAGTGCATGATATCTTGCAGAAATAGTTTTGGTGACGTACACATGTCACCTAGTGTATGAACTGTACCAGTCACATTTGCTGCAGTCTTAAAAATATTGAGCGTATGAAACAAAATCTTGACACTTACCAGTATGGTTTTCAAATGGATAATCCATTGGTTCCTGTGTACAGTATAGCTGCTGTACCATTCATAACTACTTTCAGTGAAGGAGAGTTTTTTTGTTAACCTGTAAAAACAAAATAAGTTTACCGAATGTGTTTGACCATTGCAGCTCAGAAAAGCTACAGAAAACAAAACATAAAGCTAAAGGAAGTTAAATAGCATAATAAACATTAGTACATATACTCACTTTAT
This sequence comes from Neoceratodus forsteri, assembly GCA_016271365.2. Classification (NCBI taxonomy): domain Eukaryota; kingdom Metazoa; phylum Chordata; order Ceratodontiformes; family Ceratodontidae; genus Neoceratodus; species Neoceratodus forsteri. The sequence continues at coordinate 1,681,346,692 of CM028129.1, read as the reverse complement.
AGTTTAAATATTAAGAAGCTTTGTGCCTGTGGCTGATGGATGTGGTCTCCTGTTCGACTTCCTCTGCCTTGGCATGGTCAATGTAATGGGGAATATTGTCTGAATGACACTGGTGGTGGGTGGTGGGTGCTGGTGGTAATAGCTGCAGCACATGATGACATTCTCTGTGATATCTTCCTGCATCTGGTGGTGGTGGCAGTGGTTAACATCAGTCCAAGTGGTGGTGGTCTGGGGTGGACAAACCATGCTCAGTGGTGGCAGTGGCTAACATCAGTCCCAGTGGTGGTGGTCCGGGGTGGAAAACTCATGCTCAGTAGTGGCAGTGGCTCACATCAGTTCCAGTGGTGGTGGTGGTCCTGGGGGTGACAAACTCGTGCTCAATGGTGGCAGTGGCTAACATTGGTCCGGTAGTGGTGTACTGACTCAGGGGCACACCACCTTTAACAACTTTAGTTAAAACCTGCCAACATTAACCACATCATCATCCTCATAAAGAAAGCTGCCCTCACAGTCATCTATGTCTGAAGTCTGACCACTGGGAAATTCTTTCTCCATTGTGTCATCATCTACATCAGTGGTGGGCCATTTCATGTTGCACTGCCAGTGCCACCAGGATGGTGCATTTCCACATCACCAAAACCACCATGACTATGCCGGGTATGAATACCGAGGTTGCAGTCTGTGCTGGTATGTGCCTCTATTCATTTTAGGAATGTTAGCAACCTAACATTTGCAGGAGACAGATTTGTCAGACAATCCTGACTATTGCATCTGCTGAGCTGAATACCCTCTCGACATTTACACTGGAGGGTAGGCATGTGAGGTACCTCAGTGCTACTGCAGTTAACTCTGGCCATTCACTGACCTTTCCACTCCAGTACAAAAGAGGATCATCAGTTATTGACAGATGCCTGTTTTCAGACAAATATGACTCAACCATTCTCTGTGCCACACTAAGTCCAGTGGTTGATGCATCATCCTCTCTGAATCATTTATTTCATAATCCCTCACTTGGGACAATGCTTCCCAAAGTAGGTTGACGCCAGCTACTTTGGATGACAGACCACCTGGAACTGCAGTCCCTTCCCTTGCATGATATGCTTGATGTTCCTCCAGGTACACCTTCAGCCGGATTATGCTGCTGAGGTTTGCTGACCTTGACACGTGACTTCTGTGCCCATGAACCAAGCACACCAGTTGACAACTGACATTTTTACCTGTTTAGGCCCTTCCTCCAGTACTGATGCAATTCCATGTTTGTATTGTGGGTCCAGCATTGTTGTATGGCAAAGTTGTCACTACACTGAATGCTCAAAATGTGATGATTCTGGTCGAATACTGTCAGCATGTGTTTCAACAACATACAGCTAGCACTGTCTCCGGCAACATCAAGGCCATGCTGTACATTCACCAATGTCTGCCTCAGCACCCACAGCAGTGAAATTGATTGGCTAATGGAGGCAGATTCACACCTACTGCCTGTGTGACATTTTCAAAAGGCCGCAAAATTGTTATTACAGAGTCCATGAGGTGCAACTGTTCAGTCATCATAGACATAGAGGCCCTGAACTGTCACGCTAGTGTGCATCACAAGATATTCTGAGATGGCTTTGTATTGTTCATACAACCTCTGCCATGTATAAAGTGGAGTTCCACTGGGTGACAACTTTCAGCTTCTAGCGGTGTTGAGGGAGGCTGTTTTGCATCTGCAACTGCCGAGCTGGTCACAGGCCTTGCAGATTGTGAAAAGTGAGAGCAGGTACAGCGGCAACTGTCAGCATTTCTTTACATCAGGGGCTGCAGAAACTCCAGCACCACAAGATTTAAACAATGGGCCATGCATGGAACATGAAAAGCCATCATTCATGATGTATTTCATTACATTTGACCCATTGTCACTTGCTAGGAACCCAGGTCTCAGGGACAGGGGTTCACCCACTTGTCAAGTTCCATCAGTACCACGTCCAACATGTTTTCACCAGTGTGTGAACAGATTACATTGCGATAGTAATCTTTGCATGCTATCAAATTCTAAAAGATGGAGTCACGTGATGACACTGTAGTGGAAGCAGCTTGGCTGATCACCTCCTCCAGGAGTGCTGTTTTCACCGTGATCTGACAAACTCTTAAACCTTTAACCGGCTGAAAAAGTGGTTACTGTTAATCTGACTCACCATCTCACCATTACCGGAAGATATTCTGGATTCACGGAGAAACTCCGACACGTGCCAGCAAAGGGATGTCCTGGCCTAAATCTACAATGGAGGCCGAAATGAGACAGGCTCCTCCACTTCACACACCTCCGCCTACACCGGAAAAGGACCAAGAGACCGAAATCCCAACCGGGGCTATACAGAAGCCTGCTAGCGGTCCCACTAATACGCAATCAAATGCTCCACTAACCGAAAAAGGTTCATCGAAGAGCTGCAGCCTTTAAATCTGCTCTGCAAGAGCTGACCTAGGAGCTAAAATCACTCAGGGCGACCTGGCAGAAACTAAAAGAGCATATCAGATACTTTCACCGTAGATAACATCTATAGAGAAGCGGTAACGCTACTGAAAATGATATAGTAAATATCAAATCGAAACAGCAGAAAATAGACTCTAAATTGGAAGACTTAGAGGGCAGAAGTAGACGAAATAATATTCTTATAATTGGTCTGCCAGAGGATGTGGAAGGTGCAATGCCCATCACTTTTATACAAAAGCTACTAGCTAAAGTTGCCTGGCCATCTCTCAACAACTCTACATACAAGTATCGAATGGGCGCACCGCTCCTTGCGCCTCAAACCTGGCGGGAAATCTCCTCAACCACTTATTATCAAGTTTCTGAATTACCAAGACAAATGGCATGTACTGAAGCAGACCAAGGAATCGATCAAGTTTTGTGGGAGGGTCGGCAACTCTGCTTTCACGCAAGACCTACCAGCCACCATTAGACAGAGACGGGCAGAGTACCATTCAATAGTCACGAAATTAATTGCAGCCGGATCCGATTCAGAGTTATATATCCATCGGCTCTCTGTAAATGTTGCTGGCTCATGGCACAACTCGAAGTGCCCTGCAAGCACTTCCAACCCTGCAATCCTCCTGCCTGATCTTTCGTGGTCTGCTGAAACCCTCACGAACCAAGATACGCCTTTGTGTCTTGGATCATCAATGATTAAAGAAAGATCATTACTTAAGAATTTACTGAATGATGACGTAATTCATCACACAGCAGGTTTTGAACCCTTACCCCAGTCATATTTTAAGCATGGAAAGCAAGCCCATTGAATATGCAACTTCAACATGTGGCTCCACCTATGAACATTAGTCCATACATTAATCTTGGCTATAATTTGCAGTCCTGTCAGAGACTAGAACTTGGGTAGTGGTTTTTCGATTTGCAGCTCATGGTCTATTTTATCTCCTCCTCCAAATCACAGATTTAGGCTGGTTAATGGGGCTTCACGGAAATACTACAGCCTGGTCAGGTTATTTTTGGATCGGAGCGAAAACTATCAAGAGAAATAGAAAGGGTCTTTTCAACCCCATTAAGGAGTGTTGCAGATCAGTGTTTGTGAAGCACAAAAGCCTCTATCAGAGGAACGGAAAGACTGTTTTAGAAAGAAATCTCAATTACCAACAACATGAGGACATGCGGAATTTAATGCCAACAACACAAGGGAAACGCAGCGGACTTGAACTCTCTGCCCTGCTCCTCCCACTTAAGTCCGAGAAGATACTGCGCCCTGGAAGAATTTTACCCGTGTAGGTACTCCATTCTTTCTTCCGAGTTCATGGACCTTTGGACTGACTGCAAGACAAACTTTTATCTCTGTCAGGAAGGCTGTAATTGCAATATCTCTTTGATGCTCCCTAGTATTTTATTTTGTCTTTCTTTGACAAATTTGGGTTTGAGGCAGTTTAAAGTCGGAACAGAGCTTCCTATTGTTCAACCTATTCACCCCAGGTCTACCTATGCATGGAAAGCCCAAGATTAAATGGGAAGGCCCTGAAGGGGTTTGGGGTCTTTTTTTTTTCTTTTCTTTTTCTAGATTTGTTTCAGCCAATGTGTGTAACGTTTCTGTTATGGTGAGCCAACATAACCAGGGGTCAGATTGGTGCATGTGGAACTACATATCCCGTGCAACAACTGGTTTATATAATTTTGTACCAAATTAACGCATGCACTTAAGTTCACCACATTATGTTGGTTTATTTTATACCAGAGGGTTCAGGATGGATTTGATAGGTAATCTACTTTCTTAAAGGGGGACCAGTGCTGCGGGTGGGGCTAGTCAGCAACTGGCACACTAACAGCACATTATGTGCTACAGATGTGTTGGGAATAATATCCCAGTCAGATCCAACCCATTGTGTGGTTACCTGTTAAAACTATGTTTATATATGGCATATGGGTGTCTTATACCTAGTACAGTTAGTAATTTTATTTTCAACGGTTGATGTGACTAGTGATTTTGATTTATACTACTGGACAAGCTTACATTGCTATAATTTTGGGAATGGATGATATATCCATGTTACTATGGTTCAAACTCAGTTTCTTATGTTGTATGGGGATACAGGGAGGGAGGGGGTAAGATATGTGGGTTGAGCTGTCTCACCAGGGACTGTTACATTGATTTAACGTAACCATTGTTGTCTTAGTATGTTTATCTGGCCAATACTATCCATCTTTAAATAAGATCCATAATGGGGATTAGATATGGATCTTGGAACATCAAAGGCACACTCTGCTAAACGCTCCAAAATTTTAGTTCACCTTAAAAACTTGCAGATTGACATAGTCTTCCTCCAAGAGACAATCTTAGATTTATAAATTTATGTTACTTTCGAGAAATTGGGTAGGACAAGTATATGGTGTGGGCAAAGAAACTAAGAGAGGTGGTGTTGCTATCCACATAGCCCTGTAGGGTGCCCTTTCAACTACTACAATCTATAGTAGACCCTGATGGTACATATGTCATAGTGAGAGGCCTGTTGATTCATACAGAAGTCATAATGGGCTCGGTCTAAGGTCCAACTCAGACAACCCACAATTCTTCACTTCCATTATGACTACATTGGCTCCTTGGACCAAACTGCCAATTCTACTTGGGGTGACTGGAACACAGTGCTCTCAAACACATTAGATAGATCGGGCCCACCAGGCTACGCTTATCTCCGGTCAGAGAGCTCTACATGAATTAAGTTCCTCCTTGGGACTAATTGATCCCTGGAGGACTGCAAACCCAGAGAGAGGGAATACTCTTTTATTCTACACCCATAATACTTATTCCTAATAGATTACTTCCTCTTTCTGTGGATTGCAACTCAGGGATTACTGCAGTACAATACTCAACTCAGGCTATTTCAGATCACCGCTGGCTTATCTCCAAGTTAACTTTTCCAAAATATTCATACAGAACGAACCTGGAGGTTTAATAACCAGATCCTAAACTCGACAAACTTATTGAGGCGTTCAGATTTTATCCATATATATATGGAGAACAATTCCACTTCTGTGTCCAAAAGACATTCTGTGGGCTCCCTCAAATGTGCCCTGAGGGTGAAATAATCCGCTTATCAACCATACGTAAAAAGCAAAGGAACACAGAATTATCTTTAAAGCTACGCCAGATCTCGAATTAGAAAATCCTCTCCCCAGTTTCCCAGATGAGGACTGGGTTAAACTGGAATCTCTTCGGCTCAATACAATAAGCTACTTACTGAAAAAGCGGAGCTTATGGTTACACGCTCAAAGATTAAAATATTTTGACCAAGGTGAGAAAGTGGGCAAACTATTAGCCCTCACGCTTATGCACCCAGTTGGCCGAGAGAATAATTCCATCAGTTTACTCCTTTTCAGGTACTCTTCTTAACTCGCCTTTAAACATTGTAAATGCCTTTCAAGAATACTACCAGCAGCTTTACACAGCCCCTCTAACCACCATCCTCATGTCAGATGGAATAATTTCTTCAAGAATTACACTCCCTGTCTTATCCGACCCTCAAGTAGACTTATTAAAATGCTCTATTGTTATATCCGAAGTCTGTGAGGCCATTGATTCTCTTGCAATCGACAAGTCACCTGGGCCAGATGGCTTCACAACCAATTTTACAAGGCCTTAAGGACACCATGGCACCCATATTACTCGATACATTTAATTATCTATTCAAAATGGTCTGTCGGACTCTTCATTATAGTCGGCCACTATAGTTCTTATTCCAAAACCTAATAGAGACCCCCTAGAATGTCCAACTACAGACCAATTTCCCTTATTAATGTTGATTTTAAGATTTTAGGCAAAATTCTCTCATCAAGACTTGCCCAGGTGTGGAGCACCTTATCAGCCAGAACAAGAGCTGAAGCGTTAAAATAGATTCTCCTCAGATCATCTTAGAAAACTGGCATATCTCCTCTCCGCATCCAGGGACTTGGACATCTCCGCTACCCTGGTGTCCCTGGACGTGGAGAAGGCGTCGACAGAGTATCATGGGAATACCTTTTCTTCTACTCCCCCAACACCGAATACCTCAGGAATTTATAAAATGGATTAAGATACTATATACCACTCCATCAGCCAGAATACAATGTAACGGCATCATGTCTCGCCCATTTACCCTGACACAAGGCACACGGCAAGGCTGTCCCCTGTCACCTTACTTATTTAATTTATATTTGAACCTCTTATTAAAAAGATTAATCTTTCTACAATGATCGGGGTATTCGAGTAGGTCACCATGAATATAAGGTCTCAACATATGCAGATGACCTGTTGCTACATGTTACTGATCTTGGGCAATCGCTCTCAAGGTATTCCAAATTATAACACATTTTGAAGCCTTCTCAAATGATAAGTTAAATTGGGACAAAACTGAAATTCTTCCTTTAAATAAATATACAATGAAAGCAGAGGTGACACATCTGGGGATACAATGGAGCCTGAGCAAGATGAAATACCTTGGTATTTACATTCACCCTCCCTAAAAGTCATGCGACAACGTAACCTAGACAATCTGGTTCATAACCTGATGGAGGATTTTAAACGTGGTCTAAATTACCATTAACTCTTTGGGAAGAGTGAATGTTATTAAAATGAATGTATTGCCATGCTACTATATCCACTTCAAATGTTGAACCAAACATTACACACTCATGGTTTGTTTGGTTGCATGGTATTTGAGCAAATTTACGTGGCAAAACAAAAGGCGAGAAAAAGTTATCTAAAACTCACAAAGAAAAAACTAGATGGTGGCTTACAGGTCCCCAACTTCTATATCTACTACCTGGCAATACACTTGTGAATTCGATACTGGTTACGGTCCAGTCAAGATAATTGTCATTTACCTTCTTGGGTCAGGATAGAGCAAGATCTTTGTCTGGACACAGGGTTGAAACCGAAGCCCTACCATTTATTCCATTAAGAAAGCTCTCTAAAACCTTGGGACACCCTTTATTCTCTCTGATCCGGACTCAGCAACAACTCAATGCCTTCCTTAAAACAGATAGAGTGAAGGATATAGCCCAGCCCATATTCGCAACCCCAACTTCCATATCGCTGGTAAACTAATAAAGGCCCAGATATTCTGGGCCCCAGATAGGTGGAGAGGTGGAACAGTTTTTTTGACCATAAGATGATCTCTTTCCAGGAAGGCTGCTCTCAGTTTCACTGGGAGACAACTGCAATTTTTAAATATTTGTAGTTAGCATGTTCATTAAGGCAGCATTTTAGGGCAAGGGATGGCATGACTCTTTTAAGAAGCTAACCTCATACTTAGATATACCCCTCTCTCACATGTAATATCATTTTCTTAGATCAACGATGGAACCAACGGACAACCACTGTTATACTCAATGGAATAAGACCTCCGGACCGTCACCAGTCCTACAGACTGGTCTCTTGTTTAGGCGACTTATATAAGTATATTAAATGGATAAATATAGATACATGCAGTTTCATATAATTCACAACTTATATTATTCCCCACTCAAACTACACTGATTTGGCCTCCTACATAACAGTTGTTGTCCTAGATGCCAACAGGAGGCTGCTGATATGATTCACATGTTATGGTCATGTGAGAAAATAATTACCTTCTGGTGAAGTATAGAGAGCAGGCTAAATCCTATTGGCTTGACAGTTTTTTCCGAATTGAAATATGTCTTATTGGAGAATACACACTAATACCTGGGGGCAACCAGAGAGCCCACATGGCCCTGATATCGGCATGTGTGAAATGTTATATTAAGAAGGTGGAAGGACACTGTTGTCCCCACTTATCTAGAATGGTTTCATGAAATAATGTTTGCCCTGCAAGCAGAGTACGATTGCTAAGTTGTCTAATAACACCAAGAAATATGTAAAGAGATGGGAGCCTTCTACACTTTGCTAATAAGTAATTAATGAACTGGGGAGACTTAATACTTTGTACAATGACGCTCAGTAGCTTGGACAATCTTTTACATGCAAGGTTTCAATCTACTATATTGGTGGCAGACGGGGAATAAGGGAAGGAGGGGAAGGTATGGAGGGGGATCTAGTAAGCTACAGACTACTTAATTGTATGGTTCTGTTATATACGCTTTCTAATCGCTGTTTCAAAGAATGGGCAACATGTTTGTCATTTGTTACCAGCTTACACTTATTGGAAAACTATAATAAAGTATATTAAATGAAAAAAATCCCTAAAAGATTGTTACCATGACAATCCACCTTACTGAACTGATTATTCATACTACTAACATCTCAAACCACCTGCACCTGCACCCAGTGTGCAGTTATACACAGTTATGAACTCCCTGCTGTTTTGCCACTTGTCCACATATCCATACTTAAGTGGATGAATGGAGAGGAGAATGTTGAAGGGCATGTCTTACTGATTCGGACACAGTACAGAACAATTTGAAGACAGCATGGGTCAAAAATATGTTCTGGATGGGACTTTCCATTTTGGACAGGCACGTGAGGCAAACCGCCGGAACCCGAATTCTCCACAAAGGAAAAGGGCAAAGATAAATTGCCATTTCAGCTACAGCAGCATTAAGTTCTTTTGACACTGTATGATTTAGGGGGTACTTCAGCTTATACGAAAAACACTTTGTAATGTGGGCTGACTTAAATGTTTTACACAAGGTGTGATGACAAATAGTTCTGCTCAGCGAATGGCAGGAGTGGGTGGACGTTTGATGAAGAAGGTTGCACAGGTGATGATGACAAACCCACAAATGCAGTTATTTTGCCAGATTTGCCAACCGGGGTTGATGTATCACTTGCACTAGACATACTGCATTCACCACCACCACCACCAAATCTGCTACTCTCACCAGCACTGGACAACATTTCAAAATCATTATGCTCCTCCACCTCATCATGCCTGTAGTAATCCTCTGCTCTTATTTCCTCATTACTGCACACATTTAATTTTTCTTCTTGATGCTACAGTCATGGAAGGGATAGCATGTTCATTATGGTTGATGCGAGGGTGAACACCCACTGTGGTACACTTATTAGCTGCCATCTTGTGCTGAGTCCACAGTGCCATGTGCCTATTCTTAAGATGTGTATGGTGTCCTCCTTTGCCCAGATGGCTCTCATTTTACCTTGACTCACATGCACATGGCAAACCTAGCAGATTGCAACTCACTCATCATTTGCATCTTGAACAAAAAATGTGAAACAAGGGACTGTGATGCTCTACTTTTAGCATGTCCATAATGCTGCTTATTGAACTCTGTTCTTTTAAGCACTGAAGTTGGGGTGCTACATGATGTTTTGGGCAGTGCACATGGACTGCAGCTGACCACCATGACTACCTATCATTATTACTGGGTCATCATCATCAGCAAAACTGGTCAATCACAAGTTTTATGGGGGGTGATTAATGCAAACAGACTCAGACACAGACACCTTGAGTTTCTTTTTCTCCGGTTCCCAACTGTGGTCAATTACATCATCATCATATTCATCAACATCACACACATCCATATGTTCTGCTTGGATGCTGGCATTGGACTGCATGTTGCAACCACAGCAACATCATCATCATCATCATCAACACCACCATCACCTGATATTTTTTCACCACACTGTGAATCACTGAATGGAAAATGCTTGACATTAACCACTCTGGATGAAATATCACATTGTAAGCTATCGTTGATATGATTATCAGAATCCTCCGGTTCAGTTACTGGGATGTTACTGGGAAGTATGACATCATCTACATTGCCACTCACTTGCACTGCTTCACACTCCACTATATTTTTGGACATGGTACACTGGTCAGAAGTCGACTTGAGGCAGCAGTACTCATACTACAACCACCAGCAACTGCACTAACATCACTGGCTGGGACAACATAATCTCCTCCAACTATGAGTGAAGCTACTGATTGGGCTGTAAAAACATTGCTGGAGAAAACCTTTCTCACATCAGCAATGCACTGATTGGGGACGCTGGATGTGAACAAAAACAACTGTGGCTTCAGCAACAGATAGAGACACAAATTCACAAATGAAAACAACACCTTAACTAACCAGTGTTTCTGAGGTCACAAACAATCCAATCTGTAAAACAACTCCTTTTGCCAGTGGGGGTGGGGGGGACTGACTGCAGATTTTACAGCAGTACAAGCAGCAAAACAAAGAACAGATACCACAATCACAGTACAAAATCAGGCAGCTGCAGTGGATGAGCAGGTTCACACTGCTGCACCTGCAGTTACACTGTGACACAATAAAGGTGTGTTATTTGATGTCACGCACACCGCACACACACACAGTTTGTCTACAATGGTCAATGAATAATGCATAGCAAATTGAAAAGTTCAGTAATATGCCACACGTTTGTGAACAACCTGAAATTATGAACTGCTGCACCAGATCCACACAACACACAATCAGCAAGAAAATTTCAACAATTACTGACAATATTACTGTCTGTACATTAACACAGTCATATAACAAAAATATAACCAAAAACACAAAAATCCCTATTCTCCAACCTAAATCTACCTACACACAGGTACGCCCTCTCCCAAAGCACACTTTCACTGTCTTTTACTACACACACTCAATGTTGTACTTTAACATTCAAAATCCACACGCAAACAAAAAGCTTGATGATATGAGCACAGGAGGGTTTCCTACAGTCGATGAACTAAAGTTTGAACCCCAAAAACCCAAATGCTTTTTAACAGCTTTTAGAAGGTTTGAATCACAGACACTCTCAGATCACACTGTTTCTCTACAGCTTCCACACACATTACCCTGGACTGAAGCTGTGCAGATCAATATAGAGTCCATGTGACCTGAAATCCCATGAATCACTGCAAAATTCACCTTGGAGCTTAAAAACAAGGTGAAGTGGAGGCGAAGTACATTGTTTCCAATGCACTTCGCTTCTAAAATTGGTAGTAGTGGTCTGGGAAGGCAGAGTAATGCAAAGTCATTGTTTTCAATGAACTTTGTATTACCCATTATGACGCCAAGGCGGAGTACCTGTGACTACATTTGCTCCGTCAAATCACTTCGCTGAGCGGATTGAGCCTACTTTCACCACCACTAATATGAACCAGCCTGACAACAGAATCTTTTAGAAACACATCCAGAAATGTACAAAGATTGTGAGACAGGGTTTGACCCCTAACACTATGGATACCCATGTTGGGTGTGTCAAACTTTATGAACCTTAGGTTGACCTAAAACATGAGTATTCATGGATTCTTAATCCAAAGATACTTGAATTCATCATCAGTAATTTACAAAGATGCCCTACCCCACTGTAAAAGTGTTGAGTTCCTCTCTAAATCTATGAGTAGGGTCAGTGGCCAGCAGCCTGTAATATTGTTACTCTGAAAGGAGATCAAACACACATTCTCTGTAGTCTCCTTTGGTGAATAGCACCACATTGCCCCTTTGTCTGTCGGTTTCATCATGAGGTCTTTCATATTAATTAATTAATTTGTCAAGTGCACTGCATTCTTCTTTCATGATATTGTGCCAGACAAAGGGGAGAATCTGTGTCCAATTACTTTGCTGATTCCCTAGAACAATATTTTCAAAAGTTCTGACTGCAGCGTTCAATGTCTATGAACAAAACTGTGAATCTGGTTTTAAAGATGTTGCTCTAATTTTAGTTGTAAGCTGACCTGAAACATCAAAAACATGTTAACATTTTCAAAACTTGTGTCACTTGATTCATAATTATCTAGTTATTCTAGAATTTCCAGGTTGTGATGAACTTGCTGAGTTCTGTCCGGGGTAAGGTACATTTTGTCTTCTGATACAGAATTCTGATTGCCTTCATCCAGACTTATAATGAGATTAACAATGTCCTGTTCTTGTGTCAGGTCCCCAAACTGATTACTTTCAGTGTTAAACAGTTCCTCCCCATGTTCGCCACTAAGTTGTTTTTGTGGAGAAAAGTCACATAATCTGATTCTTCTAAAAAATTTGAACAGATTAACTTGGACATCAAATTTGGCTGGTGCAGTTTGTGGTGCAAAACTGAAACCTTTGGATAAGAGGGAGATCTGGGCCTCTGCAAGGAAAATAAGATAGATTAATTACTTCTGATGTTTTGTGGTACTCACAGATTTCTTCCTTTTCTCCCTTTTCCCTTCATGTTTTTATGGCTGCATGGTGATGTCACCATGCTGATGTATTGCTATGACTAGGAGAGAGAGAAGGACTCTGGAAACATGTGATTGGATATCTAGAGGATCTCCATCCACTGACTGTTTGGTCTGGACATGAATCACAACTCTTTGCCTCACCTCCACAGTGCTGTTCCATTGTCTCCCTCCTCTACCTCACTCGCAGTACTGCACTATTTCCTTGCTCTAACTTGAACTCCTGAGCCTACAAATGGCCAATGTCAGGGTTTTAACTTTTTTTGTGTGTACTATATCTCTGTCCTCTGGTATTTTGCATTCTGTGGTTTTCTACCTTTCTCGTGTGTGTGTGTGTGTGCGTGTGTGTGTGTGTTTGTCCATCTGTTTAATGTTAACCTTTCAGGACTGATCTAATAATGGCATTCTATTCAGTTTTTCTTGCAAAGGTAGCTGCTAAGACATTGTGATATAGGCTGCATTCACTGAATCCAGCTCCTTGTACATATCTGTTTATAGAGTTTTTAGGTGATCTGTGCCTCCTTCATAGTCAAATAATCCCTTCACAGCTTTTCTAGCCTGAGGACCTTGTGTTTCAGAATTTCTGGTGTTGCACATTCTGTTTCTGCTGTGCAATGCTACTTGTCAGTGAAGCACCTCCCCTCCCCACTGACATTCACAAGTTGATCATGGAAGCCAATGAGGCACAAAGAGAAGGGTCTACAATCAGGGACCTAATAAAACAATTTAGTTCAGCAGAGATTTTTCAGTTCCCTTACTTTGCCGATGTACAGCTCAATGGTTTCTTGTGTGTACGATCACATCCTGGAGTGGGTGGTAAGGGTGATCCTGTGTTATGGAGCAGGACTCAGTGGAGAGAGAGAGAAAGAGAGAGAGAGAGAAAAGGAGGGGAGAGACAGCCAGCATTTTGCAGTTGATAAGGTTAACCCATTGTTAGCCTGATAAAACAGAGCACTTGCCAGGTTGCAAGTGAGTTCCCAAAAATGAATACAGTGATACAAAAAAAAGCAAGTTCATAAATTGTAAGGAGAATCCTTGGCTGTGTCATCAGTATGTCGAAAATGTCTGGATTATAAAAAAAAAAACTAGACTTAAAAACAAATAAATAAAATCCCATAATGTAGATAACTCAGCATTGGTATAAACCTGCATATTATCATAATGCAGTAACTTCATACAGTAGGTACCGATCATAGATTAATGCTCACAGTTCTGAGGAGCTTTAAATATTATTGATAGGAAGAACATGTAATTTATTCATAGGAAGGCAATAAGAATGATCAAGGGCTTGAAACATGACACATGAGGAATGTTTAAAACTCCTCAGACTAAATACTCTGCACAACAGGCATATTGGAGGAATTGTTGATGATGTACAAAATCATTAATAAGAAGAATCTTACGGAAAGATTAAATTTAAATTTTAGAATGGAACAAAAGTAAAGGGACATGAAAACAAATTAGATAAATCAATTTTAAATCAAGCAAGTGTAAGATTTATTACACACAAAGGCTACTGCTGAGTACCACTGCCCTCTATTGTGACTGCTGCAGATTTCTTTGTGGGCAGAAAAAGGCAGCAGTGGATGCAGGGCTCAGTACAAAGCGCCAGCCTGCAGCAGTGGGAGAAACAAAATGAGCAAGTGAGAGAGGGGACTGAGTGAGCTCAGCGGAGCTGTGTCGGACTGCTGCAGATTTCTTTGTGGGCAGTAAAGGAAGCAATGCACACAGGGGACCAGTGCAAAGGGCAGCCTGCAACAGTAGGAGAAACAGGACAACCAAGTGAGAGAGAGGGTGACCAAGCTCAACAGAGCTCTATTGTGACTGCTGCAGATTTCTTTGTGTGCAAGAAGAAGAGCGGCAATGCGACAGAGGCCCAGTAAAGGGCAGCCTGCAGGCGCCATCAGAAATGGAATGAGCGAGTGAGAGAGGGGAGTGATCGAGCTCACTGAGCTCTGTCGAGCTGCTGCAGATTTTGTGGCCAGAAAAAGTGCCAACAGAGGCAGGAGCCCCATACAAAAGGATAGCCTGCAGCACCAGGACAAACAGAATGCGTGAGTGACACTGGGGAGTGAGCGACCTCAAAGGAGCTCTGTTGGGACAACTGTGGATTTCTTTCTATTCAGAAAAAGGTTCAAATGCAGGCAGGAGCCCACTACAGAAGGGGCAGCCTGCAGCGCTGGCAGAAACAGAATGAGTGAGTGAGGAGAGAGGGTGATCGAGCTCAGCGGAGTTCTGTCATTACTGCAGATTTCTTTGTGGGCAGAAAAAGGCACCAACAGAGGCAGGAGCCCCATACAAAGGGCAGCCTGCAGCACCAGGAGCCACAGAATGAGTGACTCAGACAAGGGAGTGAGCGACCTCAATGGAGCATATCTTGACTGCTGCGGTTCTTTGTGGGCAGAATAAAAGCTAGCATGGGCAGGTGCCCAGTACAAAAGGCCAGCCAGCAGCGTGAGCAGAAAGCAGGCAGCGACTGAGAAAAGAGGTGTAGTGAGCTCAACAGAGCTGTGTTGTGACTGCTGCAGATTTATTTGTGGGCAGAAAAAGCCACCATGCAGGCTGGAGCCCTGTACAAAAGGGCAGCCTGCAGCAGCGGAGACACAGAACGAGCCACTGAGGGAGGGGAGTGAGTGAGCTCAACAAAGCTCTGTTGGGACTGCTACAGATTTCTTTGTGGGCAGAAAAGGCAGCAATGCACCCAGGGCCCAGTACAAAGGGCAGCCTGCAAGCGCTGGTGAAATGGAATGAGCAAGTGACAGAGGGGGTGAGAGTGAGCTCAGTGGAGCTCTGTGTGACTTCATGGATTTCTTTGTGGGTGAAAAGGTAGCAATGCACCCAGGGCTCAGTACAAAAGGCGCAGCCTGCAGCGGTGGTAGAAATGGAATGAGCAAGTGAGAGGGGACAGAGCTCAATGGAGCTCTATTGTGACTGCTGCAGATTTCTTTGTGTGCATAAAAAGGTGGCAACACAGGCAGGAGCCCAGTACAAAAGGCCAGCCTGCAGCACAGGCAGACACGAACAAGCGAGTGACAGAGGGGGGACTGAGCAACCTCAACGGACCTGTGTCCAGACTACTGCAGATTTCTTTGTGGGGAAAAAGCCACCAACACTAGTAGACGCACAGTACAAAAGGCCAGCCTGCAGTGCCAGCAGAAACAGAATGAGTGAGTGACACAGGGGAGTAAGCCACCTCAACGACCTCTGTCGGATAGCTCAGATTTCTCTGTGGACAGAAAAGGGTACCAATGCAGGCAGGAGTCCAGCACAAAACAGCATCCTGCAGCACTGGGAGAAATAGAACAAGCGAGTGACAGAGGGCAGGAGCAAACTCAATGGACTAACGAATCAACATTTGGCATTGACAAATGCTTGTTTATAGAGTGATAGAAAAGTGAAACAGACTGCCCAACAAAGTAATCTTTGTAAATTTGGTGACTAAATTCAAGTAGGGTGGAATAGACACACGGGTTTAGTAGTGGGTACCAGGGCTGTGGTAAAAGAGGCAGGGTAATGAGTGACCATTAGGGAGCTCAGTCTCAGAAGCTAGTAGAGCAAAGTATAGACTGGATAGACCAATTGGCATTCTTCTATTGACAATTTTCTTTGTTTTTATGTGTTAAGGGATGTGAAATAATTCTATAATCTGATTCTAGAATTCAGCATGCCCCAAATTGCTGCACCTGCATATGTTTGCTGATTTCACACACACTTCCAGTTTGTTTTCTCCATGAGATTCTGGTGGACGAAAATCTTTGTAGTTTTGCACAATACTAGCTTCTATTTGTGGTCTGAGCCCTTGAAAATGAAAAAGCATACACAAAAACAATATACTTGAGGTTGGTGAGGCAGTTCATGGATGGTGAACACGTAGCCAGATCTGCTGTTCTAAATGACATCTGTTGAGCCCAGAGGTACAAAAGTGCAACTGATTGCTGTGTGCCTGAGCAGTCAAGAAGTTAATCTAACCCTTCTATTTTGGAACTATGGGCTGGAGCCCTCTGCTAGTTCAGCTGGAAGCTGCATAGTACCGTGAGACAGCTGATGATGTTTCAAGAGGCAAAATCCAAGATCATTTAGTTATATACAAGCAGCCTTCTTTAACCTGAGGCTGTAATGTCCCAGTTCAGTGATAATGTTAAGCCTGCAGTTTGTCTGAAAGATAACACACTTTTCATCAATGTGAATTTATCACCACTGGTATGTATAAACTGAAATATATCAGGAATATATATTGATTTTAGTTTTGTTCGGGAAAGGAGGGCTAGAAAATGCTGCCTATTTTCAGCTTCATCCAGGGGAGGGAGAATATATACACACATATTTATACAATATAGGTGAGAATGAAACCTGACAGATAAATGATTGATTTCTATGACCTGAAGAACTAAAATGATGACAAATCACTTATCATCATTCTAGGTGGGTCATCACCATTTATCACCACTTAAGGTAGGTCACAAGGGAGCTCTCAACCAATAGGAGAGCAGCTGGACAATGTCTGATGACATCACAATGACCTTTGCTGCACTCAAAACAGAGCAGTGAAATCAAACAGAAATAGATTATTCTTCATTAAAATGACTAATCTAAAGGTCTACAGTTTAAATACATTGTATAAACTAGACGCATATGGCCTCACCAGAATGACATATCACGGTGAGCAGGCAGAACATTCATAATTCACTTGTGGTTCTACCACCCAGTCATGGTCCTGCCTCCTTGCTCACGTTGATAAATGGCATATTCTGAGTCTGGCCATTGTGTATCCTAGATAGATAGATAGATGGAAAGGGAACATTGTTTAACCAGCAGTAGCACACTAAGCTGAAGCTTGTTTTCAGGTGTGACCTGGGAGCACAGGAAGTTCAGTGACTTGCTCAGGATCACACAGCATGCACCTAGGCAGCTGTGGGTTCAAACCCAGAATCTCTAGATCTGCAGCTCAGAGCCTTAACCCACTCGCTATACTGCCTCCTATAGATAGATAGACAGACAGACAGACAATCAATACATGGATGGAGTAGTTCCCCATACAAAGGCCATCATTTATTTCCCTGTATACCTGTAAGTAAATTATCAATTAAATGTATACACCTACACTAATAAAACAATAAAAATACCTACACTAATAAAATTATTAAAGTTATATATGTACACTAATTAGAAGTATATACCTACACTACTACATTAAACTCTATCGACCACAGTAAATACAACTGGTTTACAATCCCATTAAGCAATTATCCAACCAATTAGAACACCCAATAAATAAAGTACACTCAACTGCCCCTCCCCACCAAAAAATAATACTAGAACTAAATCAGAAAACAAACATAAACACTCAGGACTGGATATTCAGACCGTCCAGGCAGTGGCGCAGCCTGGGCACAGTGCAACTGGGATGCGCTGGTGCCTGGGCCGAAGTGATATTCAATGGTGATGTGCCATGTCAACACCATTGAATATAGCAAGGTCAGTGACATACTGTGCATGGCGCGTGGCACTGCACTGATGCAAACCATATGAATAGGGAGCATGGGGATGTGCCAGTGCAGAGTGCTGTTGCTGAGCGCATCACCCTCGATATTCCATGGGGGCATGCAAATGAGGCCATAAAATATGCAAGGTGCAAATAGGGCCCATTTGCATCTCATTATAGTCCCATTTGCATGCCTTGTGCAGGGCAGCCCAGCGACTTGTGCCTGGCACCCTGCACAGCATGATGTGCAGTGGGGATCCGGGCATCCCCGCCCGTATCACGATCGCGTAACTGTATAACACACAATCCCTGGTAGTCTAGTGAACCCCGAGTCCCTGATTCCCCAATAAATGTTATAAAAGACCATCCCTGATATATGTAAAAATTACCATCCATGGTGGTCTAGTTGAACCCCCAACCCATTGCCATAATCATGGTAATCCTCCGTAAATAAATGCCTTGGTGATCCAGTGGCACCTCCCACCCACACAACCCTTGCCACCCGCTACCCCATCATTGGCAGGAGGCCACTACAGTACCAAGTATTGTGTGTTATACAGTTACATGATTGCGGCTATGGTGGGGGTACCCTAAACTACCATGGATTTAATTAAATGTCTGATACTGGCGATCGGGGACAAGGGTGGGGGTACTATTAGACTGCCAGGGCATGCTCTTTCATATTTACTGTGATCACGGCAATGGATGGGGGGTCCACTAGACTACCAGGGATGTATATAAATGTGAGATACCTGCGATTGAGGACATGGGTGGGTGGGGGTGTCACTAGATCACCAGGGTTATGTGGGTGCTTGGTGACGGTGTTCTGGATGGTTGGGTGACCACCACGGCTGGCGGCTGCTGTGTTGCACCATGCAATACAGCAGCCTACTGTGGTGGTCAGGATTGTTCCCACTCTTCATGGGCTCAACTTTGAGCCCCATGCAACACAATGCAGGGTTGTGCCAGCATATGTGCTGCCGTCCCTGGCTGAATATCGGGGTATGCCGCATATGCATGTGGGCACACCTCCTGCATCTACACTGCATATAATTACATTGTGCCCCAGCACAGCAGGATTTTATGCTGCACCAGGCAGCCTTTCAATATCCTGCCAGGGCGCAATGCGGGTTGCACAAGTGCAACTCTGTTGCCCCATGCACAACCCTTTGAATATCCGGGCCGCAAGTAAAACTTCTACACCTTACCAAACAGCCAGATACCTCAAAGCAAGATCCACAGAACTTCTTCCATTAACCTGTATGCTGAAGTCCTCCATACAGCAACCTCTGTAACCACTACTGACTGTATGCCTCACTCCCCACTGCCGCCCTACTCTGGAACACATGGTCAACTCCCACAGCATGCCTGACCTTGCACGCCCAGCACCCAACTGCATACTAAACACCACCAATTAAAGGATGGAACTGCACAACCATGGCCCCTTACAGAGGGTCTACTGCAAAACATTAATAGACCACAACTCTAAACACCCAAGCTAAATGCACTACACTACAGAAAACCTGGAAGTGATCACAGTTGTGATTTTAAACAGAAGGTGACCATCCTAATGTAGGATATTGAACAAAGAATGGGTAAGGATGGTGCACTGTAAGTATACATATCTCAGGGGCTAATAATGGCTTGGCATCACTGCATTGCTTTAGCACACTGGGAGTCTGTGATGTACACACAGGGAATGGTGCTACCATCAAGTTGTGCCCCGAATGTGGTTTTGCAGTCCATCCACTGAGTAGCAGCACGAAATGGAAAAGGCAGTTGGGAACAAGGGTGATCAAGAACATGGCTATGCGGGAAGAGGCAGTGACAATGGAGTGTGTGCATCCTCGTGCAGTAATGCTGGACAGTCAGACAAAACCTGGCTGGAGTAGCACACATGGATAACTGAAGACTGGTAACAAGGTACTGAAGCTGGTGGTTCAAATTATTTTTCTACAAAGAGAATATTTTTAATTGTGGGACAAACACGTTAATACTTCTGTGACTCAACAGCATGGTCACACCTTGGCCTTAGTTTTTCTCCCTGGGGCTACCCAAGGAGAGACCCCACTACTGATCTGCCATGACTCCAGAGACCCAAAACTCTAACGTTTTTTCCTTTGCTACTTAGGAGGGGTGCAGAGTTTGGGTTGGAAATCCTGATTCCAACATGTTATGCCAGCCAACTGAAATTAAACCCCATTAATTTGGTATCCAGTGATAAGGGCTAATGGGAGAGTCTACCGCATAAGGAGAGTGCAGAGGATGACATGCGGATGGAGACAGTCCTGAAATGGCAACTGTCAACACTGTGATTATCACGGTTCAGCGATTGTCATAACGGTGAATATCAGTGTTGGCGAATGTGATTTATGTGACCTGCAAAAGGTGAATAGCCCAAAATGATGACTCCTGAGCTGCATGCAAGTGCGTGCGTACCTGTGCAACCACACTGTAAAGACAGGCCTGCAGCCTGCAAGGAGACACAGCCCCCTGGACCACTGCAACAGTGCCACTGACCCCAGACAATGCACACCCCACATCCTGGGTACAGTGCTCTCCCCCAACTGCATCATGCACCCATCTGTGCCTCCCCTACCCCCACCAAACAGATGTGAAGGTGAACGATGGTGGGGTTGCAGCCAAGGTGCCATTGCACACACAGCTGAACACACTTGCTGCAGTAGCAGCTGTGGTGTGCGGGGCAGTGTGTTGGGTTCGAAACCCACACTGCAGCCCCAGAAATACACCACAGCATACAGGGACATATTGCCACAGTACTAGGTCCATGGGAGAACAGGTCTGCAGCAACAGACAGTGCATCACAGTCAACTGGGCACATGAAGAGATCCTGTGTCCTCTGCTAGAATACCTGGAGGTGATGTGGGTTGGTTGGGCTGTGAGCAGGATGGTCCATGAGGTGCCCAATGTTCCCAGTAAACACATGGAATAACTATGGGCCTATGCTTGCTGGACTGGCTTGGACCAACAACTCAGTCAAGAGGCTGGCACTGAGGTTTCAGCACCTGGCTTGATGCCAGCAGCTCCAGCATTTGGCAGTTCCTAGGTTGCTGCAGGGAGAAACAGTGCCTGAGTGTGGTTCATATGGAAGTTGCTCTCTGGGGCCAGTGCTGCTGCCCAGAAGTGGCTGTACTGGGATCTCAATATGCATATCAAAGCTGTTGTGGCCAAGTATGGGAAATGCACTTTACCCGACTACCTGCAGGACTAGCCTACAACATTCAGCTGCATGTGTAGTTGGGTGTACCGCCAGGCCTGGTGGAAGCCTCTGCTCCTCTGTCATGCCTGCAGTCCTGTCATCTCCATCCACCCTCCATTGCTGAGCAGCATGGTCCTGTCTGGGGACTGTACCCCCCACCACTCTGCCTGTACCCAGCCCAGCATCCACAGCCCTGTAGCACCCTGCATCCCTGCACACTACCATCTGTATATAGCTGAGCACCGTGCATCCATGCCGTCCATGCCGATGGTGCTGGTGCCAGTGGCCATTCCTCCTCCTCCTCCATGTGGAGCTGTTCACAGAACCCCTGTCCTTTTGTGACCCGTCCTCCTTGTATAGTGGTGCCCCCCTCTTCGTCTCCATCCATTGCCCTGTGTTTCTGGTGGTACTGTCAGCATTTTTTTCAATGCACTCCGTTTGCCATTTTGCCATTTGTGCCTTTTGAGATCCACCATTCAGGCTTTCCACGATTTGCCTGTGCTGTTTTGTAGTTCACCTTCCACATTCACCTTCATTACATAATTTATTGTAATTTATTATGTTTTATGATGTATTTTTATAATGTTTGTAGTGTTTGATGGTTTTGTATTAAAATTTGAAGTTATGACTAATTTGTTCAGTGCCTTGATATATCAAAAGGCACTATATAATATAATTATTATTATTATAAAACCCATTAAGCTACTGGTGGTATAAATACCATTATATTAAAACACACATGGTCTTCTGTTACTGTATAATTTAGTGTAATTTCAGTTATGTCATTTACTTCAAATTAAGATAATTGTGCATTAAGGCACAGTTCATGAGTTAGGAACAATTGGTAAATCTAATCTTAAAGGAATCATGAGGTACAAGGCAAAGCTCAGTACTTTATGTCATTAGAGTTAGATTAACAACAGTAAACCAACCTCTGAGGTTTATGATTTTAAAGTGAACAGTTTTGCAGCCTGAATTCTAATTGTTTTGTTGTACAGGAAGGTTTCCAAACATTAACAGCACCATATAAAATGCAGTTAGCCAAACAGATTGCTAGATTTCCAGTCAGTGATTCCTTATAAACATTATTAACTGACTTTCAAACAAGCTATCAGATAAGGAACCTAATTATTACCATGGGTGGATCATGTATTGACTTTTTGGTCTAATGTTTTTAAGAATGTTTGAATTATTTATCAGAGAAGCAAAGAAAACAGATGCTTTGTTAAACCTCTGGGGTGAAATACTTAGACTACTGCTTCCACTACTGCAAATATAAGTTGTTTGGGAAACACAGACCTCTGCACCGTAGATAAGATCAGCAAATGTTGTTAAAACTACGGGGATGGGGTTATATAAAAGATATGTAGAAATATAAATAACTATGTTTCACAATGGTCTACTAACATTTAATGATTATATGTATTTAATTGTTTTGAGATACATATCTTCAATAAAAGAATTAAAAAGAAAACATACTTTGTTAAAGCAGCAAAATATATTTATCTTATAGTTTTTGTCTTTTTAGCTAAAATGTATTTCTGACATCCTTAGATTTATCCTGGATGTATTTTTAATTTTTCATTTATGTTTAAAACAGCTTTCATAGCTAATTTTGTATTTCATAGCTAAAGTCTTTAAAGAGGCCATCACCCATAATTTTTAACATTTCCTCCGCTGAGGTTACTTGTTGAATGTACATACTAGTTCCATACTGTGGACGAATTAGGATGGTGTTATCACATGTTTCTGATGGTGAACGGCACAGCACATCACTGTACAAAGATAATTACTTTTTTCATGACGATCATGGCATGGGCGGGAATTTTAAAAACTTCAAAGTTTCATAACGTGATTTAGGAATGACAGAAATGTAAATGAGCAAGCATTTGTCAATGCCGAATGCTGTTTTGCTGGCATTGGCATCAGTAGTGCAGGAGTTTTTTTTTATTTATTAACTCTAAGATTAATACCTTTGAGCAGGAACTGCTCATTTACAAAGGTTCCACGTCATAGTGTGGGTAGACAAACAGGGTAAACATCATTACAAAATTATGCAGAGGTAGCACAGATGGTACAGCGAATGCAGGTTTGCAAATCATTATTCAAAATTCGAGACTACACACGTTGGGTCGGAGTAGAGCAAAGACCAGAAAGCAGACATGGGCGAGTGTCTCGGACTAAGAACTGAGCAGTGCATGGGTAGGCTAAATGTGAAGGAGACTTGGGGAGAACAGTGAGGAGGGGTATTCCCAGGGAGTGGGCAGGCTAGAGGCCATTGTCAAGGTGAGAGGAGGGAGTGAGAAGTGCATAGTTGGGTAGTGCTAGTTGGGTAGGGGGTAAGGACAGGGAGCAAAAGTGCTGGTGTTGGAGGGATGAGGTGGAGGTAGCAGAGGGAGGAGGAGATCTGCATAATAGGAATGGCAGTGAAGTATTGAACTGATGCCAACCCCACCCCACCCTACATAGACTGACAGGCACTGGGTGTGCCTTTGGGTCGTTGGCCATAACGCTGATGCCATTTCACCTCACCCTACTCTGCAGACACCGACAAGTGTCGTGGTGTGTCATTGGGTCTTCAGGCCTTATGCTTATCCAATTCCATAAGGAAATAGGCTGAGATGGGTGCAGTATAGGAGAATGGTGTGAACTTTAGGGCTGAAGACTTCAAGGCAGACCTCAATGCTTGTCACTGGGTGCAGGGTGGGGGTGGGGGTGGAATGGTGGGAGCATTACAGCCGATGAGCCCAAGTCACACCCTGGCCTGTCAGTCTCTACAGGGTGGGCGTTATAGTTGGAAACCCTAATGCCCCAAGCATTTGTTGATATTTTCAATCCAAATCTTCAACATTTTGTGATCCCACTCATGAACAGTGGCACTATCAGTTCGTTAGTCGAAGGTGATTTTGCACAGCGATCATGTGTATTTGCCTACTGTCTGAAAACACATTTTGTGCAGGATGTGAAAATAGCAGCTGTACTGTTCATGAGGAGGTGTAAAAATGGCAATGTTGAAAATCTGGAGTGAAAATATGAAAACTGGTGAAGTCCAGGTGCATAGAAACTGAACAATGTATACCCACAACATAATTATTTTGGGATTTTCTGTAACCAAATTTTCAACACAGGCATTCTGGAACATCTGCTCATGAACAGCGGCACTGTGATTTTGTTAATCTGTCTAGAAAGTTGATTTCCACAGCGACTTCGCTTATTAGCACCAGATGTGCGAAAACACATTTGGGCATGATGTGAAAAATGACAGCTGTAGTTTTCATAAGGAGGTGTGAAAAAAATGGGAATGTTGAAAATCTGGGTGAAAATATTAAAATTGTCAAAATTATGAGCATGCGGTAACTGTTGCAATGCACCTCATAACGCAACCGTGTTTTGAAATTTTTCACGAATTTACAACATAGGCTTTTGGGACCCTATCTCATGAACAGTGGCACTGTCATTTCATTAATCTATCCCAAAGGTGATACTGTGCAGTGACCGTGAAATCATCTTTGGGACCGAATAATGAAATGACAGAGCATGAATCCCATTTTGAAAATTTGGAGCCAAAATTCAAAAACATGGCTGAGATATCCACCTATGTTGAACATTGATTCCATTATATAGCTTACTGGCATTTCTTCATTTTGCCATTTGGCTTCAAGAGTTCAGATGTGTCCCCTCCACAGATGATCGCAGTGCCGGACCTCTGGAGGTAAACATGGGGTGAGGGGTGCGGGAGGTGGGGTGCACAGAGGGTGGGTGCAGGTTGGGAGGGTGGCTCTGGGGACTATAAAGGACCATTTTCTTTTTACAGGAAAACAAAAACAGACATCAAAGAACAGTTTTCTTTCTTTACAGGTGAGCTAAAAATGTTGGGCACACTGGGGTGGGCTCCCAGTGTGCCCATAGTTTCAGGGGATGTTGGGCACAGTGGGGTGGGCTCCTTCTGTGCCCTATGAGTTTGGGGGATTGGGCCCCATCAGCAAAAGAAGTGTGTGTGTGGGGGGACTGATGCCGACAGGGATTGGGCCCGCCAGCAAAGAAAGTGTGTGGGGGGGGAACATGCCGACAGAGGGAATCACCACCCTGATGCCGGTATGGGGTTGTGTGTGATGGACAGCAGGATCTGCCATGTTTATTGAAAAATTTCACTAGGAAAGGCATGTTGGGGAGGCGTGTCATCTGCAGCTGCATGATGAGCTTGTCTTTGATTGCAGCGGCACATTTCTTTCAAGTTGGTGGCACTTTCCATAATTTCTATATCGGCGCCAGCATGCGCTATTGGGGATGAGAAACACAACTACTAAAGCATTGCCTGCATTCACCAACACTGACACACCTCTCAATGTGGTACTACCGCAAGATGTTGCTTGCACCTACGAGCAAGACAACATAAAAATGGGTTTCTTGATGTCTTTGCCAGAAAAGAACATTGCTGAAAAAGCTACATGGTGACGAACAATTGTGGGGTTAACCTAGAAGCATTCCAGGTTCCTTACAGGTAGGGTTATGTTCACCTGATAGGCTGATGATGTACATGTGACTTCAAGACAAAATCCAAGCTCCTTTATTCTGTGACCTGTCCAGTAAAGCCCAGTTTCAAATGAGAATCCAATCAGCCTGCAGCATAAGAGCACAGCTCCTGCAAATAGAGGATTTAATTTGTGTTACTACTGAATTCTTTAAATCCACTTTAAAAGAAAGTTATATTTTAATGGCTTGTGACTAATTCTAGTTATCTTCAGGCTTAATTGCTATTTAATCCACTTTTTCTGCTTCCTTTAGCCTCTGGCTAGCTTCTCCATCTAAGGTGAATGAGCACCATGTGGGAACACGAGGTTTTCATTTGAGGCAGAGTCTGATAGTGTACTGTTATATTTGGAGGTGTTTCCTGTGCCTAACATGACTGCGTGAATGTGACCCCTTTACATAGTGGTCTCACTATGTGCTGCACTCCACTCTGCAGAGAGAGCTCCTGTCTAGTGGAGCTCGTCTGCCTGCTGGTGCACTGAGTGGCATCCTCATTCCCTCCTAGTGGCTCCAGGAGCAGCCACTCCCTCCTTTTTGTTCAGGGGCTGGGTTTAGAGGACTAATTGCACAAAGGGCAGCATTGCCGTTTTGGAGTTCGAGGTGGGCAACATTTCTGAAAGAATATGGTGGCTCATGCTATGCAACTGGCTTAGTTGCCTGTCTCCTCCATATCACCACTCCTGTGCACATGCATGACCTGTATACATGCATTTTCTTACCCTCACTTGTAGTTTCTCTATGCTCCTTAGTGTGCATGCATGGTTGACTGGCACCATCTTGTACACGGTGTTCACATGAGCACATGGAGTACAGTATGTGTGTTTCATCAGTGGTATTTTGATACCTCAGTGACACATGCATGGTCAACAGGTACCATCTTGCACACAGTGACCTTGTTACTTCTAGCAGCATGTGCTGTTAAGCCACACAGAGACCCTAGCACTGCCAAAGACCATATTGCAACTCTTGCTTCCAGCTCAGAAGTTTCGCCTCTTCTCTGGTTGCTTTGCAGTGCCAGCTTCTGCTCTAGTGGCCCTGGTTCATTCTCTCAGGGGACTAGGTTCATTACTGCCCAGTCAGTAGTTACTTGCTGTCACTTCTGGTGGCCATGTCACAGCCTCACACCTCAAGCACATACACAGGGCAGTACCTTCCAAGCACAGAGTAGCACAGAGGTCCTGCACACAGACTTCCATCTCTGATAGTGACTTATTGCAGGCACCATGGATGTAGTTCTCGCTCTATGCCCATACCGGAAGTGACCAATCACAGTCCTTCCAGTAGCCATTTTAGTACTTCTGCATGATGCCCTCATTCAATATCAGCCTGTAGACATGTTTTCTCCCTTGTCTATACAAACCTGACTGGACTAATGACATCAATGCTGACTTATCATCCCTGGTGGTACCCAGCTTACATACCTCCATGGAATGGTTATTTCTGTGCACTTTGTCTTCTGAACTATAAACTTATCTACTCAGCCAATACTTGCCCTGCTGCTCCATTCTGTTTCCTCTGCTGGCAAAATAGTGAAGACAAAAAGTGCAAGACTCGCAACATTCCATTGCTCGCTGCAACTTGGGGTCCTTCTGCTCCACCTGCACAGAAGACCAGTCAGAGCTCTTGGAAATTGTCTTCTTGACTGAAGGCACCAGTGGCTCTTCACAGGAGTCCTGCAGAGATCACTAACAGCACCATCACAGACCACACTACCCCAGAATTGAACCTAGAATGGAGGTTCCTGACACTAGCATCCTCATCTTTCAGAACCAGCAAATTATCCAGGCATAGCAGCACTTCATGGTGGCCATGCTCGAGAAGTTTGCTGAGATAGAGGTAGAGGGACCATGCAATTCCATGCTTGTGGAGCCAGCACCAGTTTTGCCATCAGCCCTGGCTTCCCTTCTCCTTCCAATCCAAAACCAGATAACTCTACACCAGACTCAGAGGGAATCAGAAAAGAATAAAAGGAGGAAATGGACATGGAGTAAGATCCCCAGTCCCTAACAGCAAAAATGTGCCTTCTGGAACAAGTTCCCATCCTCATCCAAAACATCAAGCCTACAGTTGGTTTGAGGCTTCTACCCCTCCTCAACTAAACTAATGCCTCTGTTTTACCAATAGCCAAGCCAAACAACACCTTCTCAGTGTGTGAGGCTATCGATGAGTTGATGGCAGAGGACTGGCAGGGCAGAACTGGTCAGAACACCCAAAGGTGATCCTCGGATAGAATGTGCCTGCTTCAGGAAGATAAATTGCAGATGTGGTATGCCAGTCCAGTGGTAGACCCTCAAATCATGGCCCTAAGTGAAAAGATAGTGCTACTTGCTGAAGGAGCATTAGTCCTCAGAGACCCTGCAGACAGGAAAATGGAGGACTTGCTCAAGATGAGGTTTGAGGTAGCAGGTCTAGGTGCAAGAGCTGCCACAATGGTGATCTTTGCAACCAGAGTGCATTTTGCATGGATGCAGGAAGTACAAAAGACTCTGACACCCAAGTTGGCAGAAGCTCAACTAATGGCACAGTCCATACAAGCCACAAAGTTATCTCATGGACATGGCAGTTGATTAATTGAAGATAAATGCCAGGGTGGCAGTGGTAGATAATGGGGCCAGAAGAACCCTACAGCTCAATGTGTGGGATGCAGATAACAAGTCTAAAGCAATGCTCAACAAACTACTCTTCAAAGGCACACACCTGTTAGGGAGGGCTTGGAAAAACAAAACAAAAGGTGGACAGCAGTTCATAAGGTAAACAGTGGAACCCCAAGTCAACCTACTTAACAGCAAGGTCTCGAGTTCTGAGGAATAGAAACTTGCACAACAGACAGCAGGGATACAATGGAAACAGGTACAGTAATTTTCATTTCCATTACGCAATGAATAACTACATCAGTAAAATTCAGAAGCTACAATTCCACTAACAGAAAGGTTTAACAACAGCTACAAACCAAAGCAGCAGTTGAAACAATGACTACAGCACAAAACCACCTGCTGTCCCTCTTCCATAAATCAGAGCATGTCTACTACAGTTTGAACAGGAATAAAGGAATTCAACATAGATCAAGTGAGTTCTGTGGGTCGTCACCCGGAGCTATACGATAAAGTTTATAGACATACTGACAACAAACTGACTGATAATCTCACCTGTCTCAAAAAGAAATCTCGACCTGATCAAGTCAGACTGACCTTCAAAGGCCAAATCGAGAACAGGGCTATTACAAAAGTACCACAAGCAGAACAGGAAAGGAATTTATTCCTATTTGTTACAGTTCCCAAGAAGATGGGCAAATGTTGCCCAGTTTTAGACTTAGTTTTAAATCACTTCACCCAATACAGATCATTCAAGGTGCAGACTATCAGGTCCACCATAAGAGTCATCCTTCAGAGATTTCTAATGTCAATCAACATGAAAGATGTATTTCTCCACATACCAATCAAGCTGTCACACCACAAGTACCTTCATCCAGCGTGCCTTGACCAGGTCACGGACCCCTCTATGTCTGAAACCTAAACAGTTTTTCAGAAATCCTCTGTACTGCAAGGGATCCAGCATGCCTTGACCAGGCCATGGACCCCTCTATTTCTGGAACCTAAACAGTTTTTCAGAAATCCTCTGTACTGCAAGGTACTAGCCCTGACTTTTGGATTTAGTACCAGTGGAAGCTGATTTCCAAGTGGCCCATACTATCTGCTGCTGAACACACCTCTAACTACTGTATATCCCTCTGTGTCTCTAGTTGAATTTATGTGCTAGGGTTTAATGATTTGTTTAATCCTTACAGTCATTTTAAGTTCTGAGTTGATATTAGAAGTGAATTTAGAGCTTTTTTTTACAGTCATTTTAAGTTCTGAGTTGATATTAGAAGTGAATTTAGAGCCTTGACTGTGTAAATCCTTGTTTTGCTGTCTGCTCTGCAACCCTCTCCTCTCTCCTCCTCCTCCTCCCCACACCGTCTGCTTTGGTCTCTGAACCTGCCCACTTATATTTATTCTCTTTGTTCTGATGTGACCAGCCCACTTCTCCAGCCTTTAAAATCCTGTTTTTCTACTTTATTTCAGGGATCCAGCGTGCTTTGACCAGGCCACAGACCCCTCTATTTCTGAAACCTAAACAGTTTTTCAGAAATCCTCTGTACTCAAGGTACTAGCCCTGACTTTTGGATTTGGTACCAGTGGAAGATGATTTCCAAGTGGCCCATACTATCTGCTGCTGAACACACCTCTAACTACTGTATATCCCTCTGTGTCTCTAGTTGAATTTATGTGCTAGGGTTTAATGATTTGTTTAATCCTTACAGTCATTTTAAGTTCTGAGTTGATATTAGAAGTGAATTTAGAGCTTTTTTTTTTACAGTCATTTTAAGTTCTGAGTTGATATTAGAAGTGAATTTAGAGCCTTGACTGTGTAAATCCTTGTTTTGCTGTCTGCTCTGCAACCCTCTCCTCTCTCCTCCTCCTCCTCCCCACACCGTCTGCTTTGGTCTCTGAACCTGCCCACTTATATTTATTCTCTTTGTTCTGATGTGACCAGCCCACTTCTCCAGCCTTTAAAAATCCTGTTTTTCTACTTTATTTCAGGGATCCAGCGTGCCTTGACCAGGCCACGGACCCTCTATTTCTGAAACCTAAACAGTTTTTCAGAAATCCTCTGTAATGCAAGGTACTAGCCCTGACGTTTGGATTTGGTACCAGTGGAAGCTGATTTCCAAGTGGCCCATACTATCTGCTGCTGAACACACCTCTAACTACTGTATCTCCCTTTGTGTCTCTAGTTGAATTTATGTGCTAGGGTTTAATAATTTGTTTAATCCTTACAGTCATTTTAAGTTCTGAGTTGATATTAGAAGTGAATTTAGAGCTTTTTTTTTTTTTCCATTAGCAGATTATATCCTCTCACCACTAGAGGGCTATATCTCTATCTCTTTATCTAGTACATAAGCTATGTGGTCTCTCTCTGCCTTTCTCTCACCTCTCCTCCTCCTCCTTGCCCTGGTCCCCTCTTCTCTCTCCTGGTCCTAGCCACCCCCACCCCACCCCACCCCGCCACCCTCTACTCTGGTTTCCACTGCAACTCAAGGAACTCTCCACTTCCCTCGAAACTTGTGCTTGGTGCACCGTTTGGATATTCCTGGTTACTTAACACGACCACTACTCTCAACAAGTGTGGCCACCTCTCTACACTGTACCACCTTGCAGTCCATATGGGACACCGCCTGGAACCTTGCAACTTCTACTCCAGTAAACGACAATCAAAACTATCTCTCAAAGAGCTGTGACTCTGCTCCTTAAAACTCCTGCTCCTCCTCCTTCTCATCTCAGGCAGCGTCCATCCCAGTCCTGGCCCTAGAAGTTCAGGCCACACACAAACTCAGGTGCCCTTATCCTTGCAACCATTAATATCTACAGCCTACTACCAAAGCTGGATGCACTCCAAGCCTTCATATGCCAACACAACCCTGACATCCTCACAGTGGTGGAAACTTGGCTGACATCTAAAGTTCCTGACTCAGCAGTAACAATACAGGGCTGCAATGTTCACAGGCTGGACGGATATCCAAAAGGCGGTGGTTGCGCAATCTATATCAAAGACTCCCTGTCTTGGCACCCTGTAGCAACTCCATCACTTTCTGCCTCAGCCCAGATTCTGCCAATAAAATCATCCTAGGTCCCAACCATAAAGCTCTGACTATTGTCTCTGTATACATCCACCCAGGGACCCTAAACAAGGATTCAATGATGTTCTAAACTTTATCAACTCACATCCTCCTGAAACTGAACTTATTCTACTAGGAGATTTCAACATAAACTGGTTAGCATTGAGTGCCAGTGCCTATAAAGACTCCATCTCAGCTGCTAACCTCACGCAAATGGTAAACTCCCTATTAGGATTAACTACAAGACTGGCACCAGTACCCTCTTGGATTGGGTCCTCACCACTCACCTCACAAGGATTTCTCATCGACCATTCTCCCAGACTCACTCAGTGACCACTTCCCAGTCATGTGTGCATGGTCTAACAAATTCCTTAAGCCCCTCCCAAAATTATCTCCTAGCAGAGTCCTTCCTCGTGGAAAACTTCCACATCTCAAACAACACCTGCTTCTACAAGACTGGCTACCCATCTATGAAGCAACAGATGTTAACTTGGCTCTTGATCACTTCATCTCAATTTTCAACCAAGCCTGTGACCTCTTTGCCCCTGCTAAAGAGCAAAACAAAATCTCTCTAACCCATGGGTCACAGGCCCTTCTCTCACAGCTGAAACTGGGCAGTTGCCAGGGCCATTGGCAAACAACTGGACATCCAAAATTACAAACATGCATGAAATGCCTGCACAAAAGCCATACGGCTAATGAAATCTACCTATTACAAAGATGCTCTCACCAATACATGGGGAAATGGTCGGGCTTTCTGGGACAATATCAAGGATGTCACAGGAAGCAGCCAAAACCTCTCTGGCCATGTTAATGGTTGATGGATCCTCAACCCTTGACCCCAAGGTGATGTAAACATCTTTAACATGGCTTTTCAGACCTTAGTGCTGTTCTACCCATGACTTTTTAAAACAGGGCCTACTCCCCAAATACCTCAGCCCCTCAGTCTAACCATCCCTCTTCTACTTCAGGAAGGTAAGGCTGAATGAAGCTCACCGCTATATTACTGCAGCTATCTCTAAATCTAGATCTAGTAGCGACACCCTGGACCTTAAGCTTCTTTTTGCTCACCATCGATGAGGTAATTCATCCATTAACAAAATCCTAAATCTCTCTCAGCTGTGGAAATTTCCCAGACCTATGGAAAACAGCCACCGTGACACCCATCCATAAAAGTGGGGACAAAAGCGATTCACTCAAATTATCGCCCTATCTCCATACTGCCCCCCACTCTCTAAGGCACTTGTTAATCGCAGCTGATCAACTACCGACCACTTGGATAAATACAATATACCTTGTCCACAACAACACGGCTTCTGGAAAGGTCACAGCACCACCACAGCCCTTCTTGAGTTCACTGGAGCTTTGCACAAATCCCATGACATGACGGCCTTCTCACAGGGGCCGTTTTCGTCGACCTCTCAAAGGCCTTGATACAGTACACCATGGATTATTAATACACCAACTACTGAATGCGGGCTATCACCTGACTCTTCTCTCTGGTTTAAAAGCTACCTAGAAAACCGATCACAGAGAGTAAAAATTGCGACGCTCTTTCTAACACCCTGCCTGTCCGCTTGGGTGTCCCACAGGGATCCATACTGGGACCCCTCCTTTTAGCCTTTTCTTAAACTCCCTCCCTTACCACTGCTCTGAGCAGATCATACTATATGCCGATGATGCTGTTGTATTCTCCACTCAAAAGATCCTGCAACTCTTCAACACAACCTTCAACTTGGTTTCAGTTCTGTAGAGACATGGTTTCTTAATCATAAACTGGTCCTCAATGACAAGAAACCAAATCTATGCTCTTCTGCAGCTCTCATAACCCACACAGCTACACCACTTGGCTATCTCCACCACCCAGAGGGAACACTCTAGATCAGGTGGGGTCCTTCAAATACTTAGGGATACAGCTTGACCCTAATCTCTCCTATGGACTTCATGTAGATAATGTAGCTAGGCTGCTAATACACGCTTGGTCTCCTCTAAGCACAGACCACACCTCATGCCAGAAGCTTTGAAGGTTGCAGTCCTGATCTCTGTGATCTCTGTAATAGACTATGGTCTCATCATTTATGGCTCGGCCACAACCACAACCCTTAGATGCCTCTCAACTACCTTAAATAAAGCATGTCGGCTCATCACTGGTGCTCACCGTCTCACCCACACATGTGACCTGTACACTCAGACTGGCTGGCTCCAACTATCAAACCGCATAAAGTTCTCACCTGCTCCATGGTGAAAAAATCTACCTTGGCCTTGCACCTCCTGGGGTCTCAACTCTGTTACAACACCCGAATTAACAAATGGCACCTTAGGAGATCCACGCTACAGCTACTGAAAGTCCCCCACTGTCACACTTCACAGGGACAACGCTCTTTTGCTTATCAGCGCCACTCTGGTTCAATGGCCTCAGCCCAACCATCTCCTCTGCCCCAACTATTGGTATGTTTAAAACTAGGCTCGGGACTATCTCACCACCAACAGCTCCTGTGACCAACTAACCTTGTTCTCCACCTCCCTTTCTGCTCTAGTTGTCCCCCCACTGGATTCTACCCTCACATCTTGGTATACCCAATGCTGCACTTTTCACCCTCTTGCCACCCTTCCTACATTCCTTCTCCCCCCCACCCTCTTCCCTCTCCCTATGACTCTGGCACTTCTTATCTGTTGTCTATTTTCTCTGACAAATGCGCTGGCTGCCTGTTACAATGCTACCCTTGAACTGTATTAATCTGTTCTCTGTTTGCAATGTCCACATTGTTGTAATGCCTGTCTTGATGTTCCCCATAATTTGTATTTCTCTGATGTGGAACCTTTGTAAAGAGCCATGGCTCAAAGGTATTTGTAATCCTAGACTTGATAAATAAATAAATAAATAGATAAAGTACCTCTGCTTCTGCATGCTGGCTAACACTATCAGTGCCAAGCATTACCCCTTTAGGTTGGCATCAACCCCAAGAGTTTCTATGAAAGTCTCTGCTGTTCTGGCCACAAAGATGAGGGAACAAGGGATCCAAGTGATACCACATCTAGATGACTGGCTCATCAGAACTAGATGTCAACCACAGTTGATAGGGAGACAAATGGTACTGTGTTGCCTGGAACTACATGGTTGGGTAATGAACCATCCCAAGACCAATCTCCTACCCAGTCAGATCTTTGAACACTAGGCGGGGCAAAATTTATTTTCTACCAGTGAAATTCTGGTGAAATTCTAATTTCACTACTGTGACATTTGCCAAAATTTCCACAAAAAATTGCAACAGTTTGCCAAAATTGTGATTTCAATTATTTTATTCTCATTTAAAAAGTTTGCATGTAATTGCACCAAATGTGGCATAAGCGACTTTGCTGCAGTCCACTCCAGAAATGCTCCAAGTATCAGACTCTGTCATTAAAGGTGACTGAGGTATAAGCCTCCAAAGAATTGGAAATTTTAAAATGACATTTTGCAATTATGTAGTGAAGCCTGCTATGATGCAAACCCAGTTCAGCAGAATTATGCAGCAGGGTACTGCAGGAAACAAGGCAATTTCAATGGGAATTTATCCATTTTGTCATGTAGAAAACTGTGACACTGCACTTCATCTTCTATCCGGCGGGCTCTACCTGTGTACTAAAAATATTTGTCCAAACTGCACCACATTTGACATGATGATTTACCAAGGTCCATACAGAGGTGTATCAAGTTTCTGATCTCTACCTTTAAAGTCGACTGAGTTATCAGCTTCCAAATGTTTGGAAATGTTAAAATTACATTTCACAATTATGTAAACTGCAGAATTTTAAGCCCCTATAACTTTAAAGCTATAGAACAGAATATCACAATTTTTTAGGTCCATTGACCTTAAATATTAGGCTTGAGGCCACCCCATGGCCCAGCAGCAGAGCATCTCGCTGCCATGCCAGTGACCTGGGTTCAGAAATGAGCCCAGAAAGTCATGTTAGGAGGTAGACCACGGCTGAGACAGCTGCTGCTCGGCAGTGGATCTTAGTCATGGAGGGTTGGCAGACGGTTCCAGCAACACAACAACCCTGCAGCTGGGCCAGGAGCTGGAGCTTGCTTCTGCTGCAGTGGAAGCTGTGACTGTGCAAGGCTGATAAAGGCACCACCTCAACAGGGGAGAAGGAAGGGGAAAGAAGTGGGAGAAAAATCTGAGAGTCAACTAAATGACAGCTGAGTTCAGCCTGATCTGGGTATATCCCTAGGAACATTTGGGGTGGGGGTAGGAAGAAGTAGCTGCTGGTTAACTAGGATCTGCAGCTTATCCAGTAGGTAGAAATGGGTAGACTGGGTGGGCCAAGCGGTCCTTATCTGCCGTCAAATTCTATGTTTCTATGTTTCTATGTAACAGATACCCCTGAGAGACAATCTGTTGTCTGGAAAACATAGAAACATAGAAAATGATGGCAGATAAGGGCCACTGGTCTGACCTAGTCTGCCCATTTTTTCTATAGACCCATACTTGATCTACAGCACATTCTCTTCCCTCTTCCTGACCTCTACTATTCTCTTGTGCCTGTCCCAGGATTTTGAACCACCACTGCTTTCTCCCACTACCTCCATTGGAAGGCTATTCCAGGCATCCACCACACTTTCAGTGAAGAAGTAACTTCTCCCATCCCTCCTAAATGTACCTCTTGTCCAGCTTCATAGCATTCCCCTTCATCTAGAGCATCTTTTTCTCCAAAGGAAACCCTTTCTTGTACCTTATTAACCTCCTTGAGGTATTTAAAGGTTTCTATCATATCTCCCTCTCCCTCTTCTCCTCCAGGGTGTACATATTTAACTCCTTTAGCCTTTCCTCATAGGGTTTATGATGTAGTCCCTTTACCATTTTGGCAGCCCTCCTCTGGACCACCACCACCCTGTCTATGTCTTTCCTGAGATGTGATATTCAGAACTGGACACAGTACTCAAGGTGGGATCTTAGCAATGTATATATAGGGTCAGCACCTCCTCTTCCTGCTGGAAATACCCTTCCTATGAAGCCCAGCATCTCACTCGCCCTCCCAACTGACTTTTCAAACTGCCTGGCTACCTTTAGGTCATCCAACATGATTACCCCAGACTCTTTCCTGGTTTGTCTTTGTCAGTATCACTTCACCTATTGTGTACTCTGCTTCTGGGTGTCTTTGGCAGGTGCATTATTTTGTACTTTTATGCATTAAAACCCAGCTGCTATACCCTTGACCACTCTTCCAGTCTTTTCAGATCCCAGCCCATCCCTACTACTCCCCCCACAGGTGTTGACTCTGTTGCAAATGTTGGTGTCATCTGCAAAGAGGCAGACCTTCCCTTTCAGTTTCTCTTCTATATTGTTTATAAAGACATTGAAGAGGACTGGTGCAGCACTGATCCCTGAGGTACCCACTGGACATCCTGCCTTCCTGAGAGCACACTCCATTTACCACTACCCTCTGTGTCCTATCCACTAACCAGTTCTTATCCAGGTTGCGCCTTATTACCCACTGCCAAGTAATGCAACTCCTTACCCATCTCCTATGTGGAACAGCATTGAAAGCCTTTCTGAAATCCAGGTAGACCACATCCACCACTCCTCCCTGATCCAGTTCTCTGGTCACCCAATCGAAGAAATCTATCAGGTTTGGCATGACCTTCCATCTGTGAAACCATACTGCCTTGGGTCCTGTAATATGTTGAATACAATACATTACATAATCCTTTCCTTCCATCAACTTACCCACCACCAAAGTCAGGCTGACAAGGCCTATAATTTCCTGCCTCTTCCTTACTAGTACTTTTGTGAAGTGGGACTACATCTGCCCTTCTCTATTCTTGTGGGATCACGCTGGTCTCCAGTGATCTGTTAAAGTCTGTCAGAGGAGCAGCTGGTACCTCTCTGTGCTCCCTCAGCAACCTTGGATGCATCCCATCTAGCCTCATAACTTTGCCCACCTTCAGGTTAGTGAGTGCTTTCTGGACTCTACAGAGAATGGACTGATGTCCTTTTCCTCCACCAAAGCTCCTGGTGCCTTTACATGGTCTCTTCCCTTCCCTTCTACTGTACTGTGAACACTGAGCAGAAGAACTTGTTCAAGATATTAGCCTTTTCTTGGTCCCTCTCCATATAGTCACTTCTCTCTGTCTTAACTGTACAAAGCATCCCTTTGTTTTCCTCTTTTTCACTCACATACCTAAAAATGTCTTGTCAACTTTTGATACTCCCTCAGGTGTTCATTCCTCAGTTTAAGCCTTTGCACTCTTACTGCTTTGCTTCCCACCCTCTGTTTTTCCTGATAAAATCTCCTATCCATCTCTCTCTGGATCTCTTATACCTTCTAAATGCTGCTTTTTAGCCATTAACTTTTCTGCTACCTCCTTTGAGAACCACAGCAGTCTCCTCTTTCTTTTACTTTGCTTACTTGCATGACACAGAGGTTTGTTACTTTCATTATGCCCTCTTTAGTTTGGCCCACTTTTCCCAATTCCCCCAACATATCCCCTGTTAGGTCATTCCTGAGGCATTCATCCATCCATCTTTGTAAAATCAGCCCTTCTGAAATCCAGGACTCTCACTATTGTGTGGTTAAATTCTGTAGCTGTTCTTGCATCGAACTACACTGTAAAATGATCACTGGTCCCCAGATGGCTTCCCATCTTGCCAGTATTATCCCATCATGAGTGGGTTTGATAACTAGTTCCCTGAGGATTGCCTCCTGCAGGAGTCCAGAATTTTCCTGTTTATAGCTGAAGCTGCAGTAGGAAGGCTCCAATCTAAATCCAGCAGATTGAAGTCTCGCCAGCAACCCCTTCCATCATTTTGCCAAATCTTCCCTCTGTGCCAGAGGCCTGTAGATCACACCTGTCCATATAGTGGCTCCATTTCCCAATCTGAGGGTGACCTACAGCACCTCTGCTCCCACACCCCTAATTCCATGTATCTTTAGCTTTATGCTTTTTATCACATAAAGCACCAATCCCTCCTTTCCTTCCTACCCTGTCCCTTCTGAGCATCGTGTAGCCTGGTATGAACATGCTCTAGTCATTATTGCCAGTTCACTATGACTCGGTAATGGCTATATACAGGACAGCCTCTGCCTTGATGGTCTCTAGGTCCGGATCTTATTTCCCAGACTCAGCATTAGCATATGGCCTTCTAAATTTTGTTTCCTTTCATGTAGCGCTCTCTTTTCCTTTTGTTCCTCCTTTCTCCATCTTTATTTCTGTCCACTTGGTTTCCCCACTTCCTCCTTTGCTAACACCCTACTCCCTGACTTCCTTGCTACCTTGTGGAACTCCCCAGGATCCACTTACCCTATCTTATCATATGGGGTGAAAGTTTCTGCTTCCCTTCTCTCCCCATCTCCCTCAGCTAGTTTAAACATTCGTTGAGGTACAATCATTGGAGAAAACTAATATGGCAAGAAAAGAGGTTGTGTGTGTGTGTGTGTGTGTCAACTGTCTAATCTCTTGCTCAAAGACTGGCCAGTTATAAGCAGCCACAGATTCCAAAATAACATTAGTAATTAAAGTTGAATTTCATGGAATTTTGTGAAATTGTGGAATGTTGTGATACTTTGGTTGAAGCCATGCCCATGCATTTTGCCCACTTGAATTGCCATTAGAGGAAGGTAAAAGCTAGGAAAGTGACAATAAGGTAGCATTTATTGGAGGCTCCATAGTAAAAATATAGTGGTGCTAAGAGTCAGGTCACTATTTTTAGTGATGAACCATGAAGAGTAGTCATTGACATCACAGTGCACTACCTGAATTTTGCAATATGCCAGATACCACTAAAGCTTGCTGGCTTAATGACTTGTGGAAGCACATGCTCATGCAGTATTGTTTCTATGCAATACCACCTGCTGACTCTTAAACAACATGTAGGTAACAATGTGTATATTTTACTATTTGAAAACAGTGGTGCCAAGTGACATCAATCATCAAAAGCCTTATAGCTACTTGCCACTTATGCCATTGTGACAGAAGTATCTGGATAACTTCAGTCATGATGAAGTATGATGCTGGGCATCGCAGTCATAAGAGTGTCAGAAAGGTATTGCAGGGCCATG
Organism: Neoceratodus forsteri; assembly: GCA_016271365.2. NCBI lineage: Eukaryota > Metazoa > Chordata > Ceratodontiformes > Ceratodontidae > Neoceratodus > Neoceratodus forsteri. The sequence continues at coordinate 1,681,307,140 of CM028129.1, read as the reverse complement.
ATGCTACTGCAGGTAAGGTGATTCAGTGGTGATAAGTACTTTGGAAGTTAAATTCTACAAGTGGAATTCTAGTAGCATGTAACTATCACGTCCATGAGGAGGGCCTCTAGCAGTTACCAGGGCTCAGCTTAAAACCTCTGGTGATCATTCATTCAAGGTGGCAGGATCAGCCTGTGGAACTCACGTCCAAGTCCCTTGAAGGAGGGCCTCGGAGGAGGCCCTCCATGGAGGCCTTCAAATGGGGTCTGAAGGTGCATCTCTTTAGGAAGGCTTTTGGGACTTGTTAATTGTTCCTTTTAGTTAGTCCTAGCTGCTGTAATGCTTTTTATTAGAATATTTATTTATGTGTTTAACACTGCTGTTAATTGAATTCTATTTTAATGTTTTGCCTGTATCCTGTACAGTGCCAGAAGTCCCAGGAAAGGGCGCTTAATCAAATAAAATTTTACTCACTTACTAAAGTTACAATGGCTTCATGGCACTGGCTATTAAGGTATTTATGTTCATTATCACCACCAGCCTTCTTGAACCCCTAGGCCTTCCAGCCTTCACCTACTATTCCTGGGACATACTTGCCTCCTGAAGGTCTCCTATGGATTACACCTCATGGTGGAGCCAAGGAGAGAAGTCAGTCCTTCCCAACCCCAGTATCCCAGTCCAGATATTGGAGCCAGAGCCCAGTCAATGGTGCTGGAGCCTGCAGGGGCTGACTGGTGTCATCCTGCCAGTGATGTATTTCCACTTTTTCTCCCTTGCTATCCCCACTTCCATGATGTCAGGCCATGTCCCAACACCACCTTGCATGCTGCAGGTGTATGCCTGTGAGAGAGGCAAGCATCCTGATGGACTGCAGAGGTTGCTAGAGGATCCTGACACCCTCCCTTATTGGCTGGGAGTACTGCCACACAGCAGTGCCTCCCCAACCTTCCGAAGTTGCCTGTTCAGTTTCGGACTCACTGAACCCAGGTTTGTCAGTGTGCGAGTGCACAGTGCTACCTACTGGACATCTGGCAACCCAATAAATGGGTTGTTAGAGTAGAATTTGTTTGAGGTCTAATGGTTGCTAGTGTCCCTTAACACATGGAAAGGTTTAGGGAAAGTAATTTCTAGTTTCTGACTTTACTTCTGGAGTTACAGAAGAGTGATAATGAAGGCTGCGTAGGCTGATGGTGACACTTCTCTGTAGGAATGTGATAAATAAAATACCACAGACAAGGAGATTCTTTACCTTGTCATTTAGCTCATGCGATTCCAAGAAGGTATTTTGCATTAATCTTTCAAAGCTGAGTTTTAACGGATATTCCTTGGCCCTTCTCTTTCTTTTTACCCATAAACTGTGGAGCATGATATTACCTCCTCTGATTGGCATTGATTTTTAAACATCTTTGTCTAGCAAGCTTCAGACAAAGATAAACATCCACCATAGTGGGCATGCAAACAAAAGAAACGTAACATCTCAAAAGAAGGGCCACAGGAGCATTGAAGAAAACTGAAATATAATTATTAAGTAAGCTTACATGCTGTGGTGGTTGTCCATACATCAAACTGCTTACAGGAAGCCACCTGACAGTGTTGGATACATACTAAGTAACACAGTAATTTAAGGTGAGAGGAAATCTAGGTCCATCATGTCCTTCCAATAGTGTCACATAGTAACATAGTAACATAGTCATTTCAGGTCGGAGGGGACTCTAGGCCCATCATTGCTGCCTACCACAATATAACACAGTAACATAATAATTAAAGGTTGGAAGGGACTCTGGGTCAGATCAGGTCTGCCCTCCCACACGGTGTAACATAGAGATGAGAGGGGACTCTACAGGGTCTTATTTAACTCCAAAATTGATTAGTGTTTTGCTCATAAAAGTGCTAAAACATTGTGAAAATGCATAGCACTTGCCTCATTGTGTTTAACAAACATAACACTTCTAGAAAACCTGTATAAATACTTTCTGTACAGTTAGCATTGTCCCAAGAAAAAATTGCTAATCAATTATTTAAAACCCTGCTCTAGATCCATCATGTTTGTCACCCTCCTGAGTGTAACATAGTAATTAAAAGGCTGGAAGAGGCTCTAGACACATAATGTCTGCCACTCATCCCCCAGAGTGTAACATAGTAATTTATGGACAGAAGGAACTCTAGACCATCATGGCCACCCCCAATATAGGATAACACAGTTAACATATTAATTTAAGGCAGAAAGGGACTCTAGGCCCATCATGGCCACCACCACCCAAAATGTAACACAGTAACATAAACATGTAAAGTCAGGAGGGACTCTAGGTCTATCATTGCTACTCCCACACACACTGTTTATCATAGTAATTAATGCCTGGGATCATCATGTCTGCCCCTACAGCAGTGTATGGGGAGTTATATAGGGCCTGTATGTTAACAGTGCTATTTTGAATGTGAAGTGCCTCCTCAGCAAAACTGAGTGCAGCTTGCAGAGTGCAGGATAATATGGTCTATGCTAGATGTCCCTGTGATCAACCTTGCCATTTTTGCAGTTGCTGATGGTGATGGGCCAACATCCCAGAGATCCTAGGTACAGAGCATTACAGTACTTAACTCTGAAGGGGACAAAGGCATGCACAATGGTCACCAGATCCTCTTGCACAAGATAGAGATTAATCAAGAAATTATTTCCCAATTCAAAAAGCCACTGTAGATGACAACCAATGTTCTAGTGTCTGCTGTGGTTCACAATGGCTCCAGATTATTTCACCCAACTCATAGCAAAAAGCATGGTGCCATCCAACCATGGCCGAGATTGACAAGCCAACCTCAGAGCTGTTTTGCCTGAATTAAGACTAAGCGAGCTAGACGTCATTCAGTCTGAAGTTTCTTGTGCAGCAGCTCAGTCTGGTGACTGAATTATGCTCATCTGGAGAAAAGACAGGTTCTGCTGAGTCTTAGCCACATAACAGTGAAACCTTACCCCACAGCATGCAATGATTCATCCCAAGGGTAACATGAACACCACAAAAAGCACAGGGATAGGATTGCACCCTGAGAAAGTCCACTACTGATCACTACTGGGTGCAATGAGTGAGAGCCTATCAGAGATAATCTGATGGATAAGAAGAAGAACACACACCATCTCAAAGCTGTTCTGGGAGTTCAATGTATTTCTCAAGGCATTACAATAACATATGATTCACAGATTTTAAATGCCAACAAGAGATCTAGAAGAAGCACTATAGAGTATTTTCCTCTATTGCTTGCCAGGACCAAGTCATTATATATCCTTACTAGCATGGTTTCTGTGCTGTGCTGTGGCCTGAAACTTGACTGGAAAGGTTCATAAATGTTTACCACTTCAAGGAAACCACAGACTGGGCCACCATTACCTTCTGAATAAACTTTTCATGCAAGGGAAGATTTAAGATAGACCTACAATTGGCCAGCACATCTGGGTCTAATGATGGGCTCCAACACAGGTCACACTTTTAGCTTATTGAGAGTGAATGATGCCCACACAACTAGCCTCCTCCATCCTGAAGGTCAGAAGATAAAATCTACTTTTATCTTTATTGATTCTGGCATCATATTGTGGTAAAAAATTACACTTTTCAACAACCTTAGCTGGGGTGGGGACACCATTGTGTTTACGTTAAATATCCAGGCCCAGATATTCAAAGAGTTGAGCCATGCACAATAGGGTTGCGCCTGCACAAGTCTGAAATTGCACTATTCTGCAATATTCAGCAGGAGGCATTGCACCCCAAAATAATGCTGAGCAACAGCGCAATGATAATGAAGGCATGCGCAGCGAAGGGGAGGAACCTTGCATAAATGGCGGTGTGATATTCAAAGACTTGCTTGATGCGCAACAGTGGAGCAAGCGGAAGTTGCACCATAGCGGAAATGAGCCAAAATAAAAAGGAGCAAGGAAGAGGTGCAAGAAAGCTGCAGGGAAGCCACATGAGGCAGAAGCAGACAGACAGGGCAGGTGGCACAAACAGGGCAGGCCAGGAAAGGTCACAGTGAACAGCCAGGCACAGGGAAGGTATGGGAAGCCACACAGCACAGAGGCCAGCACAGGCAGGTGTACCTGGTGCAGGGTAGGTAGCAGCCAGGACAGCAGGAGGAATACAGTAACAGCTGCGGGGGGTGAATGCAAGCCAGGGACATGTCCAGTGCCACCTCCACATGGAGGCTGTAATGAGGGGTGAGAAGGCGGGCAGCAGGGGCATGGCCGTGGAAGGACCCGTCGGTGATATGCCCCTACAGGCAGTACCAAGCCTGCACCAGCTTTGAGCTGTACACAGATATTGAGATTGTGGGCTGGTACCACCTGAACAGGTCAATTCTGAGGTGACTCTGTGAGCTGTGCAGAGATGTGATGCAGGCACTCACATGACGGAGCCATGCCCTGTCAGTGGAGACCAAGGTAACAGCCTGCATGTGCTTGATCACCACGGGTACCTTCCAGAGACCAACTGGGGACACCACAGGCATAACCCAGTTGGCCACGCCATGCCACCTCACCCAATTCCTCAGCGCACTGCCGCCACATGCTGAGGAGTACATCCATTTCCTCAGCACAGCGCGGAGTGCACAGCAAACATCCAGGAGTTCCACAGGGTAGCACGTATGCCTGATGTGCTAGGGGCAATAGAATGCACCCATGTGGCCATCTGCACACCACCTGGCCCTGAGGGGGCCACATACATAAAATCACAAGGGCTATGCCAGCATCAACTGCCAGGTGGTGTGCAATGCCAGGGGTGCATCATCAATGTCTGTGCCATGCACCCTGGGGAGCACACAATTAATTCATCTGGCACCAGTCGGCACTGTGCCACAGATTCGAGAGTGGGGACATCCCACTGGCCACCTAGGCCACCCAGTGGTGAGTATGCAAACCACATGGACAATTATAGGGCCTGGGGGACATGGCCAGAGGTGGCATGGGTAGTGGCCTACATGGCATTGGGCAGGGCGATGCTGATCACCAAACTAACCTCCACCTCTACACACAGGTGACAGTGGATACCCACTCCGTCCCTGGCTGCTCACACCCTACAGTGGCCCTGACCCCATCCGCAGCAATGCTACAATGAGGCACATGCCACCACATGTAATGTCATTGAGTGTGTTCGGGATGCTGAAAGCATTGTTCCGCTTCTTGACACCTCCAGCGGTGCCCTACAGTACAGCCCCTCAAAGGCCTGCAGGCTATTCCTGGCCTGTTGCATCCTGCACAACGTGGCCAACGAATGTGGATAGCCATAGAGGTTTAAGAGGGGACAGCGATGGGGACGATGGGGACGCCAGTGATGATGGTGATGTGCAGCCCCCTTGGCCGATGGGACCTCCGACTGCTCTGGCTGGCACAGCTGCACGGGACACCATCACGGAGGAGCACTCAGCCAACCCAGGTAAGTCAGCAACAATAACCAGTGGCCAAGGCACAACCCACAACATGCAGGGACACACCGGGGTGCATGCTGTCAAGGGAAGTGGCAGGGCACAGAGGCACACACACAGCCAGGGATGGGTGAGGATTAACATGCCATGCCAAGGACACACACACGCACACACACACAAACGCAACAAACGTGCACAGAGGGCAGAAGGCACACTGATCCACCAGAATGCACACTCGCAACACACACGTCCACAGGCCACCACGCCGACTGCCTGTCTATGTGCATGTATCAGATGCTGAGCACCATTGCACATTGGTGTACAGTGCAATGCAGGCGCATCATGCACACACAACTGTGGACAGCAGCCGGGAGGGTGTGTCAGCTGGACTGTGTGTCCACGCAAGGCCGGTACCCACTTGTGCACTGCCCACTGACACACATGCACTCAGGGCAGCACCAGACAGTAGCCACGCTGGGAGACAGGTCAGTCCCGTGACACAGTGCCATGGCTGCCACAGATGCATGGGAGGCCCGCTGAGACCTGCCAGCACTGGCAGGCTGACCACTGGCCTCATGGGGTGGCACTGATGGTCCCCAGGAGTTCCACTGCATGAACGCGACCGTGCCCGCAGCAGGGGTCTGCAGCACACCAAACATGCCTGCACCAGGAGTGCTCGGATGCCCACAGCTGAACCCAGCATTGACAGGGTGGATAGTGCACTGTGTGGTATCCGCGATGCACGGGCACCTGACTGTGTGCCCACTGTGGCCATGACAGCAATGAATGCCTGTGCATGCCTGTCAATGGCAGCGGTCACATCCTCCCGCAAATGGTCCATCTGTGCCAGGATCTGTTCAGTGTCCCTGCTGCGATGCCTCTGCCCACCCAGAGCCACAGACAGTGCATCCATGGATGTCACAAGCCACATCTGCTGCTGGACCGATGCTCACAGTAGGCGGTGTGCTCGTCCAAGAGGTCATCAGCCTCCTTGGCATCCTGTCCCTCAGGGTGTGCAAGGCCCTGATGTTCATCACCCCTGAGGGTGGGTTCTTGCACCAGGACCAGGTCTGGGCATGTCCACAGGTGGTGCACAGATGCTGCCACTGAGCCCCGTATCCCCAAGCCCAGTGGGTGACTGGTGATGCTGCCTCCGGCTGCTGCACCTCAGGGCTCAGTGGTGCCACTGCAGTGGCCGCAACAGTCCCACTGTCCAGAACAGACACCAGTGCTGCCCCACTGGTGCTGACAGGCACAGCCTGGGACTGTGCTGACATGCAAGACTCCACGGTGGCCCCACCTACAGCCATGGTGCGACTGCCCTGCTGTGTGTCCATCCTGTGGCACACACATGTCACTGCCCATGAGCATTGTGTCATCATCACTGGTGCTGGACTCTGCCCCGCCACAGTTACAGCGGCTGGCATCCGTGGATGCCAGCATGCTGGGACAAAGGCAGGCTTTCCACTGCTGTCCAACGACATCAGTGTGACAGCCAGGCAGCCCCACTCGTACTGATCCACATATACCTGTGGAGGAGGATGGTCCCACCTCCGACTCCATCCAACTGTCTGCAGTGGACAAGCCCACCACCGCTGACCCATGCAGATGCTCAGGATCTGTAAGGAAGGCAAAGTCACATTACCGCGTGACCACTCTGCCCCCCAGACAGACCATGACTTACCATGCAGAGATGGGCCACCACCCGGCCTGGAAGCCACCACCTGAAACACCCTCTATGGCACCTCGATGCATGCTTCCAGCAAGCCTGTCCTCCGCTGGGGTGAGCTGTACCACCTCCGCTGTCCCCCACCTGTTGCAGCACATGCCGCCCTGATGGCAGCCACCTTCTCCTTACCCTCTTCCTGTCCATACCCATCTTCTTCTTACACTCCTGCACGGAGCGCTGGTGGCTGCCATGCAGGTTCACGCACATGCCACCTCCTCCCATGCAGCAGCACGGGCCTGGGGTTCCTCGTCCACTGAGCAGTGCTCCTGATCCAGGTAGGCCTCAAAAGGGCCTCAGTTTGGCCTTTGTAATTCGCCTCCTCCTCCTCTCCACCACTGTTTCCTCCTCTCCAACAACGTGCTCGGTCATTATGTAGCCTGTAAGAATGGCAGTTGTTACCCAGACTGTGCAGTGCCATGCATGTCCCTGAATGTACAGTCCATACTCCCAAACAGCATGCAATCAATAATAAACTGCAGTAACCAACTATGGCCACTGCAGCACATTGTTGCACCTTTATAGCGCAATCCATGCAAATGAGGCAAGAAGCAACTTGAATTAGATGCAAATTTCAGTGCTGCGCCATTGAATGGCTGATTAGATGATTGCATATGACGCTGAATAGCGCTGTTGCGCTTGGCGCAATTGTGTTAAACATGCAAGCCAATGGCGCAGTTCTGTGGCATGCGTAGTACACCTCACTGCACATGCCCAGGCTGCTGACACAGGCGCCTGCCACACTGATGACGCGCATGCGTGATAGGCAATGCAGGGCATGGCCACCATTGTGCCAGTGGTGCTATAGTGATGCTCACTACATGGCGCTGTGGCACTGGGCCTCATAGCGCAATGGCCCAACTGCCCGATAGTCTGCTGTGGCGCTGGCACACAGGCAGCCAATTGCGCTACATGCATTGTCATCCGATGGTGCTGTGTGTGGCCTGGCGCCAGAGACCTTGACCCTGTGCCCGACTTTTGCCCCTTGGCGCCATGCGCCAGGCATAGGTGGATCTCATCGTGCTGTTCGGTAACAGCACGATAGGGAATGGCAGCGCTGTACCGCACAGCATCTGCACATGGGGGCCGGACTGCAGAGCACCATATTGCCTACTATAGCTGTTGGAATAGAGCACAGATGAGCTGCTCAATGGACTTGCCATTGAGCTGGCCAATCTGGCAGGGCTAGTTGAGCCACACTATGGGCCCTCTTTAGGAGGCCCCTGGACAGGGCAAGGACCCAGGTGTGGCAGGAGGTGGCCACTGCCCTGGATGAGGCAACAGGATGGGGGCGCTCAGCTGAGCAGTGCAGGCACCGCTATGGTGACCTGCTCAGGAGAGAACGGAGCTACTGGCCCGACTGTGGTCTGTGCCAGGAGGGCACGGTGCCATGTCCAGGTAGGGGTTCCGTCAACACACTTTTATCTTCCATATGAGTCACAGTGTTGTATGAGTCCAGCACATAGGGGAGGGACCATATTGGATTGGCTGTGGCGGTGTTCACAGGGTGTGGGATGGGTGGGTCTGGCTGGGTGGGAGGGCACACACCTTGGGGCAGGGGGACTTTGCTTCAGGAATGTACTGATGTTCTTCTCTCCTTTTTTTCCCCACAGGCCCAGACGAAACCGCAGGGTGCAGGCAGAGTGGTGGAGGGTGAGGAAACCACAGCCAGGCAGGCTGAGGACCATCAATGCCCACCTGACCGGCCCGATGAGGGTGAGTACCATACCTCCATGATTAGTATTGCATGCTGTGTGACAGGGTGGGCAGCAGGGCATGGCCATCATTCATTGACACCACTGCCATGCACGCCACTTGTTATAGTCAACACTGTCCAGTGGCAATGCATGTCTGGGTGTCGCATCACTGGTGGTCTATCACGTGCACCAGGTGCTTAGCTGTGCCACTGCCTTTGCAGCACATAGCCATGTCATTAAAGCGGCCATGGTGGTGCTATGCATGACTGGCGGTGGGTGTGTGCAGTGTTCTGCATGGCTGTATGCGCCTGGGTGGGCAGGTCCTGTGGACGTGATCACCGCGGTGGTCACACACCATCACAGTGGTATGTCCCGTGGCTGTATGCCATGCACAGTGGGCGGGCTCTATGGGGCTGTGCATTCACACCTATTGACTGTGCTCCCTTTTCCTAGGTATAGACATCTCTGGGAAATAAGGGACACCTTGAGGAGCTCCTTAATCTGGCTCGTGAGTCCGTGGTGATCCTGAGGAGGCTCAACGCGACAGGGTGCTGCGGCGCCACAGAGGCAGGCACTCCCAGAGCCAGGAACGGTGGACATGAAGATGGTTCTTTGTCCCTGACTTCCCCTACCCCCTGGACCCACCTCACACCCCTCCCTATCCCATCCCATTTGTCCACCCTTCCACCTGCCCACCCCCACCTTGTTTGTGTCCTCCACCCCAAGCTTGTAAATAGTTTTTATTATTGTACATAGTTCAGTTTTATATTTTACAATACATTTGAATTTTATATGAATACCATGGTGGTCTCTGATTTGCAGTGGGCTATAGGTGCTCAGCTGCAGTGGTGTGCATGGCATCAGTGGTGGTGCAGTCATGGGTATGTGTGTGTGTCCGTGTGGAGGTGGCTATGGTGTGGGGTAGATATCAGTCAGTGTCTGTGTTGTGTGTGTTGTTCCCTGTGCACTGGATGACTGTGTGCAGTGGTCCATAATGCGTGCTCTGTGTCCATGGTGCACCCATCAGCCCGTCCATGGCCTGTGCAGCCGACACACATGCCTGTCTGTGACCTGCACGGTCCGCTGGCATGTCAGTGGTGGCATTCCTGCAGGGCGGACACTGTACCCATCACTTTGCTGGATTGCCCTTGTCACTAGTGTGGTGCATGCCTGGCTCAGGTGGCACTGTGGGCGACACGGGTCATTGTCCCACCTCCATGCTGTGGCTTGTGTGTGTTGCAGGGATGTGCCCCACTGTCTGTGGCTTGTGCTCCGGTGACTACTGGTGGTGTACGGGTCCACAGTGCCTGCGCCAGGGGTGGCTGGCAGTCCAGTGCCATGGTGGACTGTGGGTTGTGTGTACACAGCTTACATGGGCCCACAATGGGGAGCTTGGTTGCCCCACCACTGCGTCCCTGTGTATTGTTCCTTGGGTATGGGTGGGTGTCTGTCCATACCCTGTGTAGCATCTGGTGTGGTGCATGCTTCCATGCACCACTGTGGGTGTCTGTGCTGGCTGTTGTGGCCAGTGGTGGGCTGGGGTGTGTCACTGGAATACTGTGCAGGGCACTGTACCACTGGTGGTGGTGTCAAGGCCATGATCGTCCCATATGGGGTACCTCTTGTGCCAATGCATGGTCAGTCTCTCAGTAGTACCTCGGGGGACTGTGCGTGGTGGCACTGTGTCTGCCATTGTTGCATTGCCGTGTGCTGCAACCTGCTGATGGGTGCTCATGGTGGAGCTGGCTTGCATGGTTCTGTGGTGCACAGGGTTGCATTGACACAGTGGGGGTGGTGGCATGCATGGGGTTTCCTGCAGTGGTGGTCACTGATCATTGGGGGTGTCTGGGGTCACGGTGCAGGATGTACTGTGCACTGGGGGATGGTGTGGCACAGGGTGGTCTGCCCTCCTTGTGTGCCAGTCACAGCTTGCGGTAGGTGTGATGGGGCACCATGACCAGGCTGTGGGTTGGTTGCTTGTCTCCATGGACCAGTGGTTATTCCAGCCCTCCCTGGTTGTGCTGTGCTTGGGGTGAGGGGGACAATGTCTGTTCTGCTGTGTGTTCCTGTGCCCATCTGTGGCATGGGTGGTGGGCCCCTACCTCCCTGATTGTGCAGTTTCATTGCTCTGCAGCTGGGGGCTCCCTGGTTGCACTATGGCACCTCGGACAGCTCAGCTGAACACACCTTGTTGCGCTATGGCACATCAGATCTGCTCAGCTTCCGCTCCCTAGTTGTGCTATGGCACAGGTGGTGAGATATTCAGTTGTTGGCTGTAGGCGCAATTTGGCCTGCTCTTTTTTGAATCGCATGTCTTGCGCATGAAGTGCAATAGATTTACACTTGCTCCTGCTATTACGCACTTTTGGGTGCAGTTTGAATATCTGGGCCCGTGTTCAATTTGTCACTTTGTAGTGGAAAGCAATCTGTGCAGTGAGCCAGTGACATTGTGCTGCTTTGCATGAAAGTTGCAGTGCTGAGAAATCTAGGAAGTGACAAAACAGTATACAGTGTTATAGTTCAATTTATTTATTTCTTTTTAACCAGGAAAGGCACACTGAGCTGTGATGGCTCATTTGAGGTGTGTCCTGTTGGTGTGTTACATGTACCTGCTTTGAAAAGGAAAATGTTGGACAACACACTGTATATTTTCTGCAAAATTCCAGACATTTAATTACAGCACACTTAAAATTGTTTTCTTTTGAGCATTAGTACTTATGACAAATTAGATGCCAGTTGATGTTACAGTAGGAGAGTCATGATACAAGGATTAACCAACTGTTTAGGACAGCATTTAATAGACATGTGGAAGAAACAATATCAGACCATGTTAAGCAATCACATATGATAATTTTGAGAAAATATGAATTGGTAAGTGTATAATTTCCTATAGAGATGGAAGAGGACGTTGGGAGCTGTAAACAATTAGATGTAATTGTGAGATTCCTTTTTCCCAATCTATTCTTTGTTTCTGAATTTCCTTCTTGTTTAGCACGTTTTTTAGTGGTTGTTTTTAGGTCCTGGAAGTCATGGGACTGTGTTCTTGATATGCTTGACCTGATGTAAATTTCTTTGTACTGTATCTTGCTTTGATTATTCTTCAATAAGAAATATAGAAAACATAGAATTTGTCAGCAGGAAAGAACCGCTTGGCCCATCCAGTCTGCCAAGATGTTTCCTGCCTATTCTGTCTCTGCAGACTCTAACTGGCCTTCAGCAAACCCCCCCCTCGCTTATTTACAAGGATTCCCTATGCCTATCCCATACATGTTCAAAATCCCTAGTGTTTTTTAACCTCTGGTGGCAGGTTTTCCAGGTGTCTACCACTCTTTCAGTGAAGTAGTATTTCCTCATGTTTCTCTAAACCTCTCCCTTCTAGATTTGTTGCATGCCCTCTTGTTCTGTTGGCCTTCCTCATTTGAAATAGGCTTCTCACCTGTTACCTGTTCACCTCCATAAGGTACTTGTAGGTCTCTATCCTGTCCCCACTCTTTTCTTCTCCTCCAGTGTATATATCTCGAGATCCCTCAGTCTCTTCTCATATGGTTTCTTGTGTAATCCCAGCGCCATTTTAGTTGTCCTCCTCTGGAAACCTCTACCCTATGTCCTTTCTGTGATGTGGCCACTAAAACTGGACACAATATTCCAGGTGTGGTATCACCATTGACCTATACAGTAGTACTATACCTCCTTCTTCTGCGGTGATACCACCCTATGCATCCCAGCAATCCATGGCCCTCCTCTCTGCCACAGCAGGCTGGCCACCCAAGTGAGCTGACAATGAAAGAGTGTGCTTGAACAAGCATGCACTCATTCATTGACAACTCCGTTCATTCCTGAGTTCCTCTTGGGTGCAGCAGAGATGAGTGGAGGACAGTTTCGGTCAATGCATGGGCAGGATGGGAAGAATGGCATTATGGACCCCTGGAGTCCACAGTGCCATTGCCCCATCTCACCCCCTACGGTGACTGAAACTGCCCTCCGCTCATCTCTTCCACGCAAGGGACCTCAGGAATGAAAAGAGCTGGCAATGAATGAGCGCATGTTTGTACAGTACAAGTACGTGCTCATTCATTTTCAGCTCAGTTGGGTGGACAGCTGGCCATGGTGGGAGAGGAACTGTGCCAGCTGCCCACTCAGGGTTGGGATGGGGAGCGGGTGGATCAGCACCTGCCGGGGGTTGGGGGTTCACTAGACACCAGGAAGAATAATAATGTGGCGACACATTTAATTTAATCAAAAAGGATTGGGGATAAGGAGGTAGGGGCCCAGTCCACGGATTCAAAGGAAGCTTTATGACTGTATTTTCTTTTTATTTACAGAGGATCTATCAGGGATAGGGAAGGAGTCCACTAGGCACCAGGGAAAGTGGAAAACAAAGAAACAAAAGCTGCATATTATTCTAAAAGGTTCAGATAAGGATCAGATAAGCATTCAAACCTTTTTCCTTGTCCGAGCCTTTTAGAACCTCTGAACCTTTGCGATTACGCCAATCCCTAATTAGTAGTCCAGTGTATTGCAAACAACCTAGAGGGTGGCACAGTTCACAGCATTAATGTCACATATAGCAGTCATTCTAGCAAATAAAATTAACAATAAGGGCAAATCAGTACACAGGATTGAGAAAACTAGAGGATACAGTAGGTCAAGTGCAATTGCAGGCAGAGTTTGTCCACAGGTAGACACATAGAGATCTCCTAAACAGAAAGTGTGAGAAGGGCTGTGAACCAGTAACGCTAGCGTTCGAGTCTGAGTGCAAAGGCAGCAAAAGCCTGATCTTCAGAATTGGCATTTGCTTTATGAGCAACAAGCAGGGATTTATCATTCGCCCTGCGATGATGGGAGAGCTTGAGTGAGTCAGCAAGTGGGGACGGGTGCTAGATCTGATGCATCCCAAGGCAAACAGGCAGCTGTTATCCGGGGATAGCCTTCTGAGTTTATCACAGAGCTCACAGTGGTGAGTGACATCATTACTGGACAGCAAATCTAAAGATTTTATTATAAGTTACATCACATTTGGTCAAGATAGGCATACTAGTACAGTACTGGTAAAGGAGATCAGGGTATAGTTTAGACTGCAGATGCTTGGCTCTGTAGGTCATGCTTAGCTTGGTATTAATTGCCCACAGGTGTTCTTGAATGTATAGGTAAATGTTCAAGGTGGGGTCTAATGTTACTCCAAGATACTTGAAGGAGGACAACACATCATGCAGGGAACCATCCAAACAAGATATAGATAGGGGTTACGAGTAAACAGCAGGAGTAACTCAAATGTAGAACACAAGGGCTCACTTTCTATGTAAATGAACCAAGCCAATCATTGACACATTTTATTGAATGCAGTTATGAATCTCACAGGTGAAGTTAGTAAATAGTATCAAATAAAAACCTATTTGAGGGAAAACATAGAAAACATCAGGCTTAATAGATGGTTCCAAACAGTCAACATTTGTTTCCAAAATATCATATCATAACTTCCATATTCCATAGTTCAGATTGCCAATGGTCTATAATAACAAAAGATTGTACACTGTTACAAACTGTTATCACAACGTGCAAAATATCTTAGTAAAGACAGAGTGAATAATGTTGCAGTGAAGAATAAAATAGATGGAAATACGGATCTAATAAATATATAGCAAATAATGCATGTGCAGCCATGCACAGCAAGGCTATATTTCCATTAGGGATTCTGATGACATCATAGGAAACATGAGAGCGAAGCTGAGAGGCCCTGAAGTTATCAGAGCCATGAGATGAAAACACAGTCGAGTTGTACCTGGTTGCCCATGCATTATTTTATAGTGTATGGTTTAAAATATAAAAAATGCTGCTTTTCTGTTCCCTACCAATCTTCAGTTTTATTTTTATTATTAAAAATAAATAAAAGCTTACCACCACAGCTGATGAAAACCCACCCAAGTGAAGATGGGTTTCTGTTTTCTAAAATGATGAAATGACAAAAGATATTGTTTAAGGGTGTCCAGTGATGGCTCCAGCCTATTTCGGTTTACCAGAGCACAGGCAGAGCACAACTGCTGATAGCCAGGACACTGATATATCGTTGTTGTGGGAACATCTCTGCACCATATAGGATATAAACTGTGCATAGCATTTTTCTTCAACGGCATGTGCTCTGGTACACCTGGGAGGGAATGAAAATAAAGCACTAGGCAGCACACATTTCCATTGTGATTATGGTAGAAGAAAAAAAAAAATAATATATGGGTGAGTGTATGTAACCAGAATTTTATACACACTCGAGATGTTGGACACTACATAAACCCAAAGTGAAGCTCTGGGGTTTATTAAAGCATCCTACACCAAGAGTGTGTATAAAATACTGAGTTATACCCCTGTCTTTTTTTTAATTATGGGCCAGCATTGTTAATAAGGATCAGTTTAGGTGTTTAGCTTCACATGTTCACATGCCTAGTTTTCTTTTTGCATTAGCGTGGGAAGCACCAGTATAAAGACTAAAGATTCCTGCCCTGATTTTTCTGTGGTGTACTAATGCTTGCCCCACCACAGGGGGGCCATCTACTCAGCTGTTAGCTTCCCACCTAGTACAGGGTCAGAGGTGCCAACCAGATGGTGGGTGGATATCCAATAACATGACCATTAGCTTGAGCAGTGCAAATAGGAATGAACCCAGCCCAATTAGCAAGCTGCACTGAATGTGTGCCATCCCCGCTGATCGTCAAAGGACAGTTGAAATCAACAAAGTACTTCTTACCTCAGAGCAGTTAAGTGATAAAAAACACCACCTGTTCTACAGAGTTGCAGTAAGATGGTGCCATGTAGTATGGGTGAACGCAAAGAGCAAGCCCATATCAGCGAAGGTAAAACACGGGCCTGGAACAGTGACCATGCCTTTTCTGGGGAGGCTTCCCTCTACACCCCTGGTTATTTATTATCTAACTCGAGGTTGTAGCACCTTGGGGAAGTGAATACTGATTTTGCTGTTCCGGTACTCACGTTTAAGTATTCGCCATGATTTGGGCTTGCTGTTATGTGTTAGCCCAAATCACGTGTCACCCAGTAAGACATGACAAACTTATATGTGCTGTTTGTGCTAGCAGAAAGAACTATGCAAGTTGATTGACAGCTTGCCGTTACATCCACCTGGTTATAATGCAAAATTATAATCTGGTAATCCTTGCATTAAAAATGCTGGCCAGTAATTATAGCAACAAATGTGTTGCAAGTAATACCTTTTATTAGACTGAAAAATTATTTTTGAGGCTAGCTTTCAAGAGTTATAATGTCTTCATCAGGTCAGATTGCCAGTATCCAATGATAACAAGCAGACCTGATGAAAAGAGTATAACTCTTAAGTTAGTCTCCATAATAATTTTGTTAGCCTAATGAAAGATATCACCTGCAGCATGTTTTTTTTTTCCTACATTAGCTGGACTAATATGGCTACCACATTCTTTGTCATTCTAATTAAAAAAAAAACTGTTGTACCACAGCATTCTATGACCTTTGGCACTTGGGTTAATATCCCAATACTGACACTATAGTGCAGCATGAGGGGTGCTGCACTCCTGAGGTGCCATCTTCGGATGAGACGTTAAAACGAGGTCCCATCTGCATGTCCTGGTGGTAGTTCAGGTGGATGTTAAAGATCCCATGGCACTTCTTGTAAAGAGTAAAGGAAGTTTCCCGGTGTCCTGGCCAAATTTCCCTCATTCACTAAAAATACCACCAACAGCTTAATCTGGTTCAAGGTCAGTTGACATTCATCTGTATCCCCTCCCGGGCCGTTGCCTGAAAATAGGCAGAATCTGCCTAGTGCACTTACTCGGTCAGCAAAACTAAATAAATAAATGAATCTGGGGTAAATGAGCTTTATAATTAGGATGGAAATCTGTGTACCTCAAGGGTAACTGTTTACTGTAGGTCTGTGTCTTAATATTAAGTTTTGAACCGTTTCTCACAAGTGACATACACACTTTAATGTTAAAAATATTGGCACTTACTTCAATACCTGTCAACAATTCAATAGTGCAATACCTGTCTGAGTGGAAGAATGCAACTGTGTGTTATGAAGGAATAGTGACAGTAGAGTCAATCAGAGGATGCAAAATGTTAGGCATGCATCATGTATTACCTGGGCATTGAATTACTGATAAGACTGGGGTGAGAAAGCACTCTCTGAAGGAAAACTTATGCTGCCTAGAACACAACGGAGAACAACACTGCAAATGTCACTTTCCTGTTAAGATGTTGCTTGAATTCTTGTACTTATGTTTGACTTTCAGTAGAAATTTTCTTCCATCGTATACACAGAAAAAGTCATATAATACCTTTCTGTCTTTTGCTATTGTTTAGTCCCTATTTTGATTTTTTCTTTCCCAGCCTCCCTCAGGCTCCAGTTGTCACCCCAACCCCGATGATTATGGCACTCACAAATTCTGTGTAACTTGACTATCAACCTCTCACACTTTATGGACACATTGAGGACCAGCCTCTCTCTCTCAAAGGAATCAACCATGGCAGCTCCCTGTGAACCCCTGAGAAGACAGTTTAAGAAACAGACAAAGGAATATTTGGGCTGGAAGTGGTTGAACAAAGGGCAGAACTAGTTACACCTGATAAAGGAAATTAAAAAATATATATTTTTTCCAGTGTGAATTTTCAGTGCTCTTGAAAGGTACTGGATTGACAACGCTGGAGCGTGAAGTCCTCTATTTATCCACAACAGGTACAGCAAGGGCAATCACAGTGCCAGCTTCCCCACTGCCCACCAAAGTGCCTCAATTCTGCTATGGAGGGACCACAATGTAGGTGAGAGGGTAGTTCACACTAGCATACCGCTATAACATTGAATGCAATACATTGACTGCATTACAGCGACAGCTGCACAGTGATGGCAAATGCAGTGGCAGAAAGTTGATGTTGACAGGTGTGTTCTGTTGACAGGGAGGTGTATTGGTGGCAAATGATCGGGAGGTGGGCAGGATGCGCAGTGGGTAGGATTGTCTTTTTAGTGGATTAGGCATGTGTGAAATGATCGGGAGGTGGGACGGATGTGCAGTGTGTGGGATTGTCTTTTTTAGTGGATAGGGCATGTTTGTGAAATGAATCGAGAGGTGGGCGGAGTGTGCAGTGGGTGGGATTGTCTTTTTAGTGGATTGGGCATGTGTGTGAAATGATTGGGAGGTGGGCGGGATGTGCAGTGGGTGGGATTGTCTTTTTAGTGGATTGGGCATGTCTGTGAAATGATTGGGAGGAGGCGGGATGTGCAGTGGGTGGGATTGTGTGTTTTCATAGATTGGGCACTGTGGGGACTTGAGAAGGGGTGGACAGTGCGGTGGGTGGGAATGTGTTGGGTGGTCGTATGTGGTTCCCCAAGCCTATTCCATAACAGTACTATTGACATCCTGTAGTGTCACTTTTGGGTGGTTGTGCGGCCAGGAACTGCCCTTTTCTCCACTGTCTGTGTGATGTGGAGTTGGTAATCATTAGTTCAGGGGTGCGGTGGGTGGAGCCACCAGCATGGGGATACGAGTTACAGCCCTGCATTGCAATATGTGTTATGGTGATCATTGTTGTGGGGTTTGTCTGTTTTCTACATGCCATTGTTGTCGGTGTTGCTGTGGTGCTGTCAGGAGTTTGCTGTATTTCCCATCATTGCGGCTAGGTGGAACTGTTCATACTTTATACCTATTGAGTCTTTGGCCTCCATGTGAGACTGTAAACAAGGGTGCCAGCTAGTGCCAATTGTTTTGTTGATTTTGTGATGTGCATACCTGCCCACTGGAAACGGACTGGGACCAGTACAACTCATTTCACATAGGCCACTGAACAGCCTGCAGTGTGATGATGGCTATTATGAAATGGGTAGAAAGACTGCAGGCTCCGACTGGCCAAGAGGTACTTTCAGCTGGGCTGTTGTCCCAGCACAACATCCCAGATGAAAGTAGCTCAACAAAATATACAGTATTTAGAAATGACATCCAATACAGGCATCCTTCAAAAGTGGGATGTCGCGATAACAATATCTGTAGATTCGCTCTGTCTGCCTCATGCCTTACCCACCATTGCTCTTTATATGCAGGTCTTCAATGGTTATCCCCTCATCTAAGCATTTATTTGCCCTTGGTTGCCTAGTCGAGAATATTATTTGATCCTCCCAGCCTGCCTCCCTTGCTGGCCTGCTCAACCCTATGGCTCAGCCTTGTCAGTCTTGGTCCACTGCCTCAGCTCTACTCTCCATGGCCCCTCTGCCTCACTAAAATGGGGAACAATCCTTTGCCCACTATGCACCCAAACTCTGGCACTCTCTTCTGTACACCTCAGATTGTACAAATCGCATGTCACAGCACATTCAAATGGGCCCTGTTAGCCACCCAACCTGCCTTGATGCCGGTACATGTTAGCCTCGCTGCACTTCGCTTGGCCCCCCTGTGTCTCTTTCCTTCCTCTTCCTGCCCACCTGCTCCCCCTCTTCCCACTATCCGTGGACCTTGCTTCCTTCAAGCACTTAAGTAACCTTTGTTTTGATCCTTTTGACCACCGCTCGGTGGTTTTCTCCTTTCTGTTGTTTAGCCATTTGATTCATTGCTACTGTTATTTGATTGTTTGCTCCTTTTACTGTACTTTTATTTCCAAGCCATATTTTATCCTACTGATTGTTGCAAGGTTTTTGTGTCCTATTTACTGCTGTACCTGCTTTATTGTATCTAAGACTCCACTGTGTTTAGTTTTTGTTCTGTCCATGTAGCTGATCTCCTGACCTCTGTGATCGTTTTGTTCTCTCCCAGATGGCACCTGAAGATAGGCAGGTCCTGCCCAGCACACCTACCTGGTTACCAAAAGCAAATAAATAAATAAATACATTTAATAAAAGAACTAATTTCTTAATTGCAATAAGGCATTCAGGGAGTGCATTGTGGTGGGCTGCGGCCTTTCTCGGGAGGCGGGGTGCGACACTCAGCTCACCTTGTGCTGCAACCCACCCGATGTCGGCCATTTTCCCACCATAACATACCCCTATCATGTGTTGTTGCTTAATTGCCTACTATCTAATCTGGGCTGAATTTGAACCAGTGCCATACGGTAAAGGCTCTTTAACCCACTGCCAATCCACTGAGCCATTCCAGTTCCCCATATAAAGAAAACTCAAAAACAAAAAGAATGTGGTTTTATGTAGCCAAGAATGTTGGCCCTCTGAAAATTCAGCCATATGGCCCAAGCCCCAGGAGTTTTGCAGTTATGCCAGCTGCATACCTATGCCTCTGATGCCTGTCCACATCGGATGGTATTCACAGACTCTGCTTGCCAGTTTCAGTGAGTACAGAGCTTTACTCAGGGGCAGGGAGCTACACAAAACACTAGACATCCAACTGGATTCTTCAGCGGATCCCCGTTCCAGACAGAGTGGGGCAGCATTAGCTATGGCTGCCCTTCAAGGACTGCCATATCCCTGCAGGGGACACCACCCATAATTGAAAATATGGATCTTGTGACACACTGCTCCAACCCTCCATGTCTACTCGGAAACTGGGGCACCTTACAAGGAGGCTAATCAGGCCCCCAGAGGATATCCTGCAGCTAGTCAGGCGGGCTGCACATGCCCTACAGCAGGTACTCAGGCCATGCAGTCTACTCCCGTCTGCTGGATCTCTTCATCACAGAGGTGTGTTCATTAATGGGCACCAGCATGCCTCTGCCCTGTGATTACCTCGGAGCCAGTCAGGTACAAGGCCTACCAGCAGTATGAGATAGGGGTGCACTGAGGGCACGATACAGAGCAATAGTTGGTGGGCAGAGGTCTCCGATATGTGTAGTGGGACCTCTGCTCACCACCATCCTCACTAAGAGCTCCTCCATCAGTGTGCAAAGCCTTTGAGGACCAGGCTGTTAAACTGGTTTTCTAGTTTCCTGTGAAAAATTACAGGAGTCGGCATCAGCAGGACTCCAGCCTTATACCATTCTCCAGATTTTGAATTTCAGGACATTCCCTTCTTTATTACTAAAGATATTTGCATGACAACAGGTTCTTTGTCCCAGACACTTCATCTCTTACTTCTTTCTGCTTTTCTTGCCCCAAAGCCATAATCAAAACATGATCGAGACATAGAAGTACCTTCACAGGATAGGCAGGGTGGATGCCAAGAACTTTCTCCTCAAGTTCAAATACTGGGACAGAGAGAGCTCACTTAAATTCAGGAGTGGAGTATTTAAAGAGGCATCCAGAAGTATTTTTCACAGAAGAGTGGTGGACAAGTGGAACAAGGTGCCAGAGGAAGTGGTAAAGGTGGTATAAGTCAATATTTTCAAGCAGGGATAGGACCCGCATATGGGGTTAGTTAGAAAGGGGGCAGAAACAAAGAGGAGGATAGCCACTAAAAGGCCAGTATGGAGTAATTAGGTAGGGTGAGCTCACTGAATGGACAAACAGACCTTTTTGCCACTATTGTCTATGCATCTATGTATCTATAATCCTCTGGAACATTAAAATAATTTCCAGGGTACAAGTTGATGATGTCATAATTAGAGGATGCACAGCAAGATAAGCAATGGGTGTGGTGAAGCCTGAGGAAAATATCCTATTTTAATGAACATTTCTTGCAGGAATAAAAAGAACACCATGAGATCAACATTTTTGAGAATTTAGTGTAATTGTTTTTCAGAAGCCAACTGTGAAGTTGTCACTAGAAACTGGAAAATCTCTTTAATTTCAGCAGTGAGGCTCTTAAACTTGGTGGTAGAGTTGCTGCACTTCTGTGCAGATCGCTCTCCATCCATTGACTTGTATACCATGTGATGTCACTGATGACCTCATGCTTTGAGCATTGTGGAGGAGCTTCAAGACAAACAAAGAGGGGAAAGAACCACGGATTTAATGAAACATGCATTTTTAATTGAAAATTACATAAAATTGAGAACTACACACATATGTTCTACTGTAGGTTGGTGTGCCACAGAAATGTTAAATACTCAGGACTTGTAAAAGCACTATTAATGCACACTGGATAAGAATGAGTTTTGCAACAAAGGAATGGACTTGGCAAGCTATTAAACTTGCAGAGGGAGAGAGATGTTAAGTGAGATTATAAAATGGGCACAGGTCAGAAATACATGACTTTCTGGCCAGCTCAGTAGTGCAGTGCTAGCACTGCTGCTCTCTTATGCTGGAAACCCAATTCAGAAGTGTATTTGTGCCACTCAAGGTTTGCCAGAGGTGAGAGGATCACGTGCCCAGGGTCTGCTCTCCTTTCATGGGGTGGGGTGGTTGCTCCTCCTCAATGCACCTGACACCTCTGGAGCTGAGTATCAGGCAGCCAGGAAGTCTAGAAGGGTGTGGGATGTCAACAGGTGCTCTGCATTGGTGCACATCAATGTCCCAGGGGCAAACAAAATGGAAAGGAATTTCTTGCTGTGGCATGATGAAGGACAGGCCCTTGCAGGCCTGGCAACACTGACTGGGCACCCATCTGTGTCAGTATCAGTATCTGTATCAGTGTCAGTGGCTCAGTAGGTAGCACACTGCGCCTCAGAGGCGCGGGAGATCAGAGGGCTGTGGGTTCAGTTCCCACATCTGGCACTTGGGTTAATATCATCCAGTACTGACACTGTAATGCAGCATGAGAGGGTGCTGCATTTCTGAGGGTGCCGTCTTTCAGATGAGACGTTAAACCGAGGTCCCATCTGCCTGGATTGGTGGTAGTTCAGGTGGATGTTAAAGATCCCATGGCACTTATCGAAAAGAGTAGGGGAATTTCCCGGTGTCCAAGCAAATTTCCCTCATTCACTAAAAATACCACCAACAGCTTAATCTGGTTCAAGGTCAGTTGGCATTCATCTGTATCCCCTCCCGGTCGTGCCTGAAAATAGGCAGGATTTGTCTAGTGCACTTACCTGGTCAACAAAAGCTAAATAAATAATAAATAAATCTGTATCCTGCTTCAGAGGGACAATCCTGTGACTTCACCATGACGGATAAATCATGGGAAGAGCAAGAAAGTCCCTGGGATGATGGGAGTCTGGGCTGGGGGCATTCAGATAAGGGCGGCAAGGAGGGAAGAAAATAATCAATAAGTGAAAAAATCAATACTTCCATTTTGAACCTTATTACTCTGTTTAAATGCTAACAAGCGTTTGTCAGTGCCAAACATTTGCTGCTCATATGCACTTATTTCTTTTATTTACTTTTTATTTTGATGTTAAGTTTTGAAGAAACTTGTTTTTGTATTTCATGTAAGGAGAGACTAGAGGACCACAATACATATACTCTGGAAGAGAGGAAGAGAGAGGGAATATGTTAGAGACCTTTAAATACCTCAATGGCATAAATAAGGTACAAGAGGGTAGCATCTTTCAGAAAAAAAGATGTTCAGGAACAAGGGATCATGATATGAGGATGGGTTAGACTCAAAGGTAATGTGAGGAAGTATTTTTTCATGAAAAGGGTGGTGGATGCATGGAAAAACCTCACAATAGAGGTCGTGAGGGCAAAAATGGCAGGAATTCAAGAATGCATGTAATAGGCCCAAGGGAACCTAGCAATAGGAAAGAGAGGTAAGAGCTGGAGATCAAGTAGGATCTGTGGTATTGCAGTATAGCTATACCCTCTCCACCCCAATTGCAAGCCCCATTACGTCATGGTGTACCACCTGTTCTGGTGCAAGGGTGGTGAAGTTTTGGCGCATGACATCCCAATTTCAATGCAGCCTGTATTCGAAAATCAGGATTGCTGCAACATTTGGTGCAAGGTACCAGTTGCGTCAAACCCTTTTGAGCAGGCACATTGCACAAAATTTTGGTGTTTGAAAATTGGACCCAGTACTTAAATTTTGTCACAGTAAGTACTTAATGTACCACTCTCTAATGCTTTTGGTACTACCATATGTAGCTATAGTTTTGATTCATAGCACTGCCACTCAAGCTAGTATTTAGAACTACAGCCAGTTTTCAGAGGCTTGATTCTAGAACAGTAGGCTTGATTTTAAAAGTTTAGATTAGCATATTGTGTGCAAACCATCACCTGCAACAAACTCGGATCGCCAGGTTCTCTGCACCAGATTTTACAAGAATAGGGTCCCAGCATCAAAGTCCCCAAATTTACAGTAAGCCAACCTGTGTTCGACCAAACATCTGGACAGATGGGGAGTGCTACAGACTGTGGCACAGGCTTCAGCATCAGTGGCCAGTGATGGCAATGCACTGGCCGATCACCAGGGTGGCAGGTGGGTCATCTGAAGGATGCCCTGGCTCATGGGGATTGTCCAGCTGGGAGGGACAGCAAGGACAGTGGGTCCATGGATGGAGGTTTGGCTGCACTAGCACCACCATGGGGGCTTGCAGGCTTTCATCTGCCACAGATCACTGGCCACTCCAGTGGGCTGTCTGGGCATCTTGCCAATTGGGACACAGGGTTACCCCTCAACAGTGAGGATTGCAGTAGTGGTGCATGGCTGCTAAACCAGTTCTGGGCTGGTCTAGCTGCAGGATCTGTCTGCCCTTGGGGGCTTGCAAAATTCCAATGTAAGGGATATTTCAGCCCTGCCCTGTGCAAGCCCTCTTCTGCCATGGCACACCAGTGCATCTGTCTTAAGGATGACACAAACCTGGTTGATGCAGGCAGTCTCCTAGTGGCAAACAGTCCCTTACAAAATTGAGACTGGCGGAAGGAGCCCTTTGTGCCATTTCTCCTGGCGGCAAGCCCCATGTGCCAGTCCCAACCTTTTGAAAATCAGGCCCAGTGTTTCTCAAATGAGGCCACCATGGCTGTATTCAGCAACCAAAACAATATTGAACAGCCACAGAGCTCTTTAGAGCCCCAGTCACAAAGATAATGAAATAGAATGCAATATTTTTATCTTTACATAAATATGGAGATACACTTCAAATAAGAATACACCAGGGACTTGATTTCACGTATGCTGTATGAAAAGAAATGCGTTACAGGAACTTTGGTGTGTATCAGGGTCTGGGGTAAAAATAAGGAGTGAGGCCACCAGTAGGTTCTGGTGTCTGCATTTACTGCCTTTTCAGGCCACCAGAATTTGAGGCTTGAGAAGCACTATACTAGAACATACTGTGAAACACAAATGTAGTAAAACAACACTGGCGCATTTTACATCATGTCCACACTTGTGGCAGTTTAGTGTTAATATCAGTGTGGGAAAACTAAAGCCCACCAAATGTATCCATTTCAGCCCTTGCAAGCTATTACAAGTATTTGTCAGTGCTGAATGTTTGCTAGTGGTATGTACCTCTTTTTTTTCTAATTTTGGCCACAACTTTTGAAGATTCTTGTTTTAGGATTCCTCTTTTACACATGACATGTACCATTTATGACATATTGGCAGAAATGTCATTTTGCATCAGAGGTGTGAAAACACATCTCATCTAAAATTTTAAAAATGACATGTCACATTTATGAGGCTTTGTGAAAAATGGCTGTGTTGAAAGTTTGAAGTCAAAACATTCAAAATCAGCAAAGTTGTGAGTGAATGCTGAAACAGTGTAACGTTTAGTCATAACCTCTGCATTTTACCATATTTGTACATCAAGTTTTCAGCATGACCATATTACCACACCTAATGGAATCGGCAGGGAAGATTCTCAAATCCTCACCAAAAGCGTCATTCTCTCACGCCACTGAAGTGTCCACACCACAGGTATGAAAACACATTTTAGCCACGATTTGAAAATGACAGCTGCCACATTCATGAGGTGCTGTGAAGAAATGACTATGTATAAAATTTGGGGTCAAAATATTGAAAATTACCAAAGATACAAGTCTGTTTTCATATATTTCAATGTAGGCTCATAACTTTGTTGCTTTCTAATATTTTGCTCCAGCTTTTCAACAATAGCCTTCTTATGATCCCACCTCAGGAACAAGTGCAGAGAAAACTATTAAACTCCTGCCAAAAGGTGATTTTTGCGCGGTAATGACAAAATCATTCAGGGCGCTGCGAAAACATATTTTGGCAGGATTTGAAAAATGACAGCTGTCACATTCATGAGGCAATAAAGAAATGGTTATGTTGAAAAATGTAGGTCAAAATATTGAAAATTATCAAGTTACGGCCCACGTTCACAAATTTCAATGTTAGGCTCATACTTTTGCTGTTTTTAATATTTTTACACCACATTTTCAATGTAACCTTCTGATGAGCCCACCTCATGAACAAGGGCAGAGAAAATGTTCAGCTACTACAAATAGGAGAAACCTTTTCTGAATCATGCTGCCTGCTCAAATGCTCTTTCATTGAACAGGCAGTATGAGAGAAAGAACTCCATATGCTGGGGCCTTTACTTCAGCCCAGCACATAGCCCTCACAAAGCACTGAGCAACTTAAGCTTGTGGTCTGAGAATGGAACCCCAAGCTGCATTTTAAAGTTCAAGGCCAGTGGCCATGGGGCATTCTGGTAGTTAAATTGAGTGGTGCAGGAGAAGACACTGGAGCGGTGACCACCAGCTGACCTTAAAGGCGAGGTGGTCTCATCGGCTCTGAGTATCTCCTCCATTGGCAGCTTCAGTTGGGTTGTGGCATTGAGTCTGCCAGCCAGTAGCAGTAGCAGCATCTGATAATCCATGGTTCCCACCTTAACAGTACATCTTCTGTAATCCTGCACTTCCCTCCAGGTTCCCAACAATGGTGGTTCGTGGGCGGCAGCACAGTTTAGGTGCCATCTGCCATCAAGTCAGAAGTCTGTTTTCTTCTTAGCAGGTAAAACATGCCATTTGGTGCCTTGCCAGTGGCTGAGGCCACACAGATAGGAGGGACACCTTGAGAGTGATCGCCATGGAGATGGCAAAGGGCTTAACAGGAGCCAGTATGGGTTGAACTTAGGCCTGATTGTGGGGCTGCCCATGAGGCCGGATTTACAGTTTTGCTCCATAGAAGCTAGCAAAAGGTGGGTTGGGTTAGCAAGCACCCACGATGCCCCATGGGGCAGAGCAGCAAGTCTGCTCCACTGGAGCTATTATTAACAATGGGACAGACAAGCTACATGGAAACCCACCTACATGGCATGACACAAAGTGCTACATGGGAGCTAAAGACATGAAAAGGTGAAATACTGCACTTTAAAACTGACACTTTATACTGTATGAACTAGCCCCTGCATCTGCTGTTTAAAGAGGCATTTCTATAATGTGTGAACTAGCCCTTGCACTACTGTTTGGAAAGACACTACTATACTGTGTGAACTTGTCACTGCTCTGCATTATCTTGAGAAACATGGTACTGCCAAGTGATTTTGCATACGGCCTAACACTTTAAACAGTGAAATTTCAATAGTATGATTGCCTAATATTCAGTACTTTACAAGAAATGCCAAGAGCTGTATGACTCAGCCTATAGCTCAGTGTTACTGAATAGAGAGTGCCTTACTGAGGGAGTCAGCCCAACGAAATACACCTTAATTTGTGAACTACAGTACCTAGCTGCTAATTGGGGTGTATACTCCTGAAAAAAAACGTTGTTAACTAACATGCCCAAAGTTTAAAGTGAATGGCTATACAAAGACATTATAGCATGACAAACAAATTCTGGCCAGATGATAGGGATGCAGCTGAAAGTTGTGATAAAAATATTGAAGATTTCTATTTTAATATTTTTACACCACATTTTCAACATAGCCTTGTTATGACCCTGCCTCATGAAAAGGGCAGAGTAAATGTTCAGGTCCAGGCCTTAAGGTAATTTTGAGCAGGGACTACAAAATCAACTTTCAGGATGCAAAACACATTTTGGGCAGGAGTTGAAAAATGACAGCTGTCACATTCATAATGTGTTGTAAAGAAATGGCTGTGTTCAAAATTTGGGGTCAAAATATTGAATATATAATTGCTGCAGAGCATTTTTCACCACTGCAATTATATAATAGAAATACATCTCTGCGCCGTGGTCAGATTCAAGTCCGCAATCAGGTTCAAGTCCCTGTTTAAAAATGTAAAACGAAAACAAGGTGCTGCATCAGCATGTGGTCTGACAGCAAAACAAAACGGTAATATTAAATGCATGCTGAAAATAGAAAATACAGTTACAAATTGACATTTGACCTTAGGTCTTCTTCTAAAACAGAAAAAGTTAGTGTAGAGGGGAGGTCAATAAGGGATAGATATGTGGGGAAAGAAAAGGGGAGGCTGTGGGAGAAGAAGTGATAAATGGCAAGATAAAGAGAGAATCTGGACAACAAAAGGTGATGATGGGAGTGTCAAGGCAAAACAGCAGTGAATGAGCTAGAGAAGTCCCAAGTGGGACTGATTAACAGGGCCTAGTAAGAATACTGAAGGTGAAATGTAGGGAAGGAGACAGAGATGGAGACATCTGGTGAAAATGAAAATAGATGTGTACAGATACAAACAGACTTTAGGAAAACAAGAGGTGGCTGAAAGATGCTAGTAGAAAATAAATCTATCACTTAAACCGAGGGCTGCTGGGAGCCAAGGCAGATGATCAGCTTGGTTTCCATGTTTTTCTATGGTCAGGAATCCCAGAAGCCCTGCTGAAGGACACAAACAGAAAGATCATTGACACTGTGGTCCCTGGAGATAGAATGGGATACAATGGGTTTAGCAGTGTCACCATTCCTGACTGCTCTGTAATGTTCTGAAACGGTCAGCAAGGCACCTACCAGTCTCTTTGATGTAAATAGCTGCACACTTCCTGCAGAGAATACAATATACCACATTCATGGAGGTGCATGAGAACTGCTTGGTGATGTGATAAACACCTGTGGGACCCCAAATTTCAGTCACAGTAGAAATACATTTGCAGGTGTAGCAGAGTTCTGTTGCAAGGTTTGGTGCCTGGTAGGGAGGAACTGTTAGGAGTAGGTAGGCTGGTTTTACCAAAAGATTCCACAGGTTGCGTGGCTGGCGGTAGGAGGCAATAGGTGGTTTTCTAAAGAAGCACCAATGTTGGGTTCAGTTTGCAAAATGGGAACGTTACTGGTGATGATCCTGTGAAGAGAAGGTGTACCCTGATGGAAGGAAGCACTAGTGGAATGCATTGTTGTTCTTGAGTGACAATATCCTTCCTACAGGGGTCAAGGTTACAGGGCATGTTACTGACCGGGGTGTGCTATGTCCACTGTGCTTTTAGGGTATCCCTGTTAATAAAAAACTACGCATTATTTGGGTCTGCTCAGTAAAATCATAATCTTCACTTCTTAACCTGTGAAGTCTAAGAAACTGTGAATATGGCAGGCCATTCTTGACATATTCAGGATGGAAGGAGCTTGTGGAGGAGAAACTGTGGAGTCAGTGGGTTTGTAATAAACTGATGTCTTCAAACCAGTGTTCTTCACTGACAGTTTGATATCCGGAAGAGGCAGTGTAGAGGAAGATACTTCAACAGTGTATTGAAGGGAGGGATGGGCCGTGGTAAACTTGTCCAAGTTATGCCTTGTCTTTCCCATCATCACCTTTTATTTTCCAGATTCTCTCTTTATCTTGCCATTTATCATCTCTTCTCCCAGAGCCTCCCTTTTTCTTTCCCCATATATATATCTTTTATTGTACCTCCCCATTACACTAACTTTGCTTTTTTCTCTTTAGATATTTCCTGAAGAGGATCTAAGGTTGAAATGTTGATTTTAACTGTTTTCTATTTTCAGCGTGCATTTAATGTCACCATTTATTTTGTTTAAAATGTTTACTTTTTTTTTTTAAAGCAGTTCCTCCTAAAAGTATACTGAAAAGGGTATCCAGTTAGAATAGCACTACAATAATGGTGCAAGACAACATAGGGGCGGTCCGAATAGTGCTACCATGGGCAGTGACAGAGTTTAAACAACGCTTATGTAGTAAGCACTCCCAGGTCATTGTCCATGGTAATACAAGAAAGGACAGGGGCAGAGGAATCGGGGAGGCTGGCTGAGTTGCTCCATGGTGGAGAGGGCTGTGTCATGGAGCAGCTCGGCAGAATGGTGGGGAGACCAGGGTTCTAATCCTGTCTCCCTTTAGTTCTTGTTGGGATGTTAGTTGTTTTCACAAGGGCCATGGAAACAGTATGCCCAACAAATTTTGTTTTCTCCATGATCAGCTTCCCCAGGTAAATCCTTAAGTTGGAGGCACAGCCCCACATAAAATTAAATTTACAATGGTAGCGGTCATCTCTGTGGTGTCTGACCTTCTACCATTGGCACGCTGTTGTGTGGTGGCATTCTGTCCTGCTGCTCTAGTGGAGAGCACTGCCAATACAAGCGCTGTTATTGACAGTGCTCTTGTGACCTAGTGCCCTGAAAAGAGCTAAGTTAACTTTTTCTAACATCTCACCTATGGCAAAGCCTGAGTGCGAGAGGTGGTAAAATGTTTGGTACAACGAAGGGTAGACCACGCCTGGTGCATGCGTAGCATGGGGAACCTGGCACATTGTCTTTATAACCAGCTAGTTATTACAGCAAATTATAACAAGGTTTCCTATATGAAAAAAAATTCTTGGTTACTATAAATGATAATTATTTGCCATTATAGATATACTGTGTATTAAGTATATGTTATGTTTGAGTTATAACAACCTATATTTGTTTTATTTGATAAACTAAATTATTGCTCAGTAGTAAGTTTAACCTTTATGGACCAGATGCAGTATTCAAAACATTTCCACATGCAATAAAGTTGTTCCTGTACATTTCAAAATAGTTTTTTTTTTTTTTTTTTGTAGGGGGAGGAGGCATTTCAAAATTTGCAGAAGTGACCTAATGCACATACATATGCTTTGGAAAACTAACCACACACTTTCAGCATGGGGTATTCTGCCACACAGCTGGTAATAGTGAGATGCAGCAAGATGTAGCACTGCACCATTAGCTAACCTTTATCCACACAGAATAAACTTTTGACTGATAGTATTTATCTAATGGGCTGTGATGGCAGCAATAACAGTCATTGATACATAGATACATAGATGCTGTCGGCAGATAAGGATCGCTAGGCCCATCCAGTCCTAAGTTGCCTGATGCATCCAGTGACCCTATCTGGTCATTGGCTTTAGCTTTTCTTCCTATATCTATTATTCCTTTGTTTCTGTCTCATGCATGTTTGAAGCCCTCCACTGTATGGGCTGTTACCTCCTCCTGTGGCAGGCTATTCCATGCATCCATCACCCTTTCTGTAAAAAAGAACTTCCTGACATTTCCTCTTATGTGGCCACCCCTCAATCTCATCTCATCTCATGTCCTGTTGTCCTGACACTACTATTAATCTGGAATATGTTGTGACCTTCCACCTTGTTAATGCCCTTGAGTTACTTGAATGTTTCTATCATGTCACCTCTCCCTCCTTTGTTCCAGTGTGTACAAATTGAGGTCCCTCACTCTCTCCTTGTAAGGCTTGTGAAGTAATCCTTCACCGTTTTGGTCGTCCTCCTGCACCGCCTCTATTTTGTCAATGACCTTCAAGGTGTAGTCTCCAGAACTGTATACCATATTCAAGGTGAGGTCTCACCAGGGTCTTATACAGTGGAACTATAACCTCCCTCCTTCAGCTTGTGATTCCCTTTCCAATACACCCCAACATCCCACTGGCCTTTCCCACTGCCTTTGCCATCTGCCTAACAGCTTCAAGTCATCTGTGATTATGACCCCAAGTCCCTCTCCTTCTTGGTTACTGTCAGCAGCTCCCCAACCTATAGCTTGCCCCAGGTTTCCTGCTCCCCACATGAATGATTTTGTACTTTACATTAAATCTTAGCTGCCATGCCCTGACCATCTCTCCAGCAGTTCCAGGGCTTTTCTTATCCTTTCCACCCCTCTGGAGTATCCGCCCTGTTGCAGATCTTGGAGTCATCTGCAGACAGGCAAACCTTTCCTCCAGCCCATCTGCAATGTTACTGATGAAGACATTGAAGAAGACTGGCCCCAGAACTAACCCCTGAGGTACCCCATTGGTCACCTCCTTTTCATGTGTGATTGGGTTCCATTCACCACTACCCTCTGTTTTCTGTCTCTTAACCAGTTTCTAATCCAGTTCACCACCTTGCATCCCAACCCCAGGCTGCCTAGCTTGTTGACCAGTCTCCTATGTGGGACTATATCAAAGGCTTTGCTGAAATCGAGGTAGGCAATATCAACTCCCCCTTTGTCTACTGCCTTTGTCCTCCAGTCAAAGAAATCTATCAGATTAGTTTGACAGGATCATCCTGCAGAGAACCCATGTTGCCTGGGATCCTCCCGTCCATTTGCTTCCAGGTGTTCCACTATTCTTTCCTTAAGGAGTGCCTCCATTATCTTTCAGATTACAGAGGTTAGACTAACTGGCCTGTAGTCCCACCCTTCTTCTTTACTACCACTCTTGTGAAGAGGATAACATTTCCTTCTCCAGTCCTTTGGGACCACTCCAGTGTCTAAGGACTCACTTAACAGGGCTACCAGAGAGGCTGCCAGTTCAGTCCTTAATTCCTTTAGCACTCTGGGATGTATGCCATCTGGACCCTTGGCTTCTTCCACCTTTGGCTTTTCCAGTTCTTCTAGGACCCTCTCATCTGTGAATGGAGTGGTGTTTACCTCCTTATCCTTAGCTCCTTTGTAGTCCAGCTGCAGGCCCTGCCCATCCCTTTCCACAGTGAGGACTGAACAGAAATATTTGTTCAGGATTGCTGCTTTTTCCGTATCCTCCACTATCTCCCCTGGCCCTCTAAGCTTTTACTCCCCTTTGCCTCCCTTCTCTCGCTAATGTACCTGAAGAATATCTTATCTCCTTTTTAACTGATTATAAGTTTCATAGTTTATCAACAGAATAGACTTACGTCCTTTAGTTGCTTGCCCAAATTAAACCATCTTAAATTTATTAACGTAAAATCTATCTAATCTTATTTTAAACAGTTCCATTGTAGTACTGCCTACCACCCGAGAGGCAGGGTGTTCCATATGGAAGGTACCCTTGACTGAACCAACTTTTTCTTTTTTCAGGTTCCAATGAGGTAACCAAGCTGCAAATGATGCACCCTAGTGTTATACATAGATTCAATTTTTTTGGGGCTATATTCTTTCCATAAAATGTTATCATGGAGTGCCCTATAGAGCATACATAGGTCCCCTCTCAGTCTTCTATACTGCAATGTATAAATATCATGATATTCTAGTCTTTCCTGGTATGATAATTCCTTAATGCCAACTACTACCTTAGTTGCTCTGCGTTGGACCCGTTCCATTTTAATATATCCCCCTTTTATATGGAGCCCATACCTGGACCCAAATTCCAGGTAAGGCTGTACCAGAGCCTGGTAAAGGGAATGATGACCTTCTTGTCCCTACTTTTTTATATGGTGAAGGATACAATTTAGTCTTTGATTTGCAAGTTTGGTAACATTATTGCAATGAGTAGTAAATTGTAGGTCAGAGGATATTATAATCCCTACATCTTTTTCCTCAATTGTGGTTAGTAGATTGGTTTCCTGATTCTGTATACAAATCTGGGGTTGAATTTCCCCAAATGCATGACAACACATTTATTTACATTTAATTCAAGTTTGTTCTTTAGAGTCCAGGTTGCTATGTCTAGTAGGGCATTTTGCATATTATTTTGCTCATCCCGAGTGTTGACTATAGACCCCAGTCTGCAGTCATCTGCAAATTTTGTCAACCATATATTACTGTATTTGCAGCCCAGTGGTGATATGTACATACTGTATTTAATAAACATGGACCCAATATGGACCCCTGGGGAACCACTTGTCACCCATGCCCAATCCAACAAAACTCCATTCACTGTCACCCTCTGTCTCCTTCCTCGCAACCATGAGGCAATCCAGTTAACCAATTTGGAATCCACTCCCAGTTGCTGTAGAGTGCATACCATTTCTTTATGGGCAGTTTGTCAGACGCCTTGGAGAACTCCAAAAGCCACATCCACGGCATTTCCTCATCCAGTGCTTTTGTTACATGTTCTAAAAAACTAGCATATTAGTCTAAGAACGTGATTTCATAAATCCATGTTGAGTTGGGTCTATTTGATTAGTTACCCCAGATGTTCTTGAATGATGTTCTTAATTATGCCCTCCAGGATCTTACATATTGGTGATGTTAAACTAATAGGGTAGGAAGTTACCTGGGTTGGACCTTGGACCTTTTTCCAAATAGGGACAACCGAGGCGCTCTCCATCCTTGTACTACTACCCCATGTCAATAGATTTTGAAAAATATAAGTTAATGGAGCTGCTAAACATTCTGACAGTTAGACTAGGATTCTGGGATGAATGTCATCTGGTCCAGGGATTTATTAGTTTTAAGTTTTTAACCTATTCATAACTTCTATGACATCAATTTTAATATTACTAGAACTAGTTTGAGAACTTGTTATAGAGGTATCTATTATGTTATCCTGCTTATTAAATACTGAGCAGAAATAGTCATTCTGGATATTTGCTGTTTCCATGTCGTTGGTTTTGTTTCCTTCCAATTTAAATAGGGCCAATTGTATGTAAAGATTTTTTGCTACTGTTTATGTAAGTATAAAACATTTTATAATTATCCTTTGTTTTTGTGGCCAGTTCCACTTCATAGTTAGCTTTTGCTCTCTTTATTGTTGTTTTTACTTCTTTTACTAAGAGCTTATATTTAGTTAGATCCTCAGGATTGTTTGATTTTAGGAATGCGTTATACAATAATTTTGTTTTTATTAATTTCATTATTTTTGAATTAAACTAGGGCAGATTTGTGCTTTTTCTTGCCCTGATGTTTATTGCTACTAGGTATATGCTTAGATGTTTCATTTTTATTTTGGCTGATAATGTCTCCACATATCATCCACAGATTTATTGTAAAATTGTTTTTGCCAATCCCATCTGGCCATGTCTGTTCAAAGGTATGAAAGTCAGCCTCCCAAAATTCAATTTATTAGTGTTCTTATTTACAGCTTCAATAGACGAATCTTCTTTGATTCGAACAAGACCATGTGGTGATCACTATTTCCCAATGGATGTGAAACTTCTACATTTATTACCTTTTCATTATTGGTCATAATTAGATCCAGTATATTATTACCTCGAGTACATTTGGTGACTTTTTGTTCACATCCTATTTGGTCTATCACTTCTACATAAGTTTTTCAGTAGTAGAGGAACCTGTTGAATTGGCCCAGTTTATACCTGGTAAGTTAAAGTCTCCCATTAGAATATATTCTTGGCTGGGTCCAACTTAGATAGATAGTTTATTAAGAGGTGATCTTCATCTACTGAAATTGAAGGGTCTGTAAACTAACCCTAGGTTTATATGGGTACCTTTGTCTGGAATAATCTTTATCCAGAGCATTTCTAGTGTCAGATGTTCCAGAATTATTTCTTCACTGTTTATAGAGTTCTTGATGTAAATAGCTACACCTTCCCCTTTCCTGTATTTTCTGGATTTAGTATACAAGGTATAGCCCTCAATGTTTTTGTTATATGGGTCCATATTGTCCCACCAGGTCTCAGTATTTAGGGCAAAATGGATGTTTTGGGACAATAAAAGATGTTTAAATTCCTCAGATTTATTAATTAAGCTTCTTAGCTTTATGAGTACGCCATTCCAGTCCATACATAGTTTACTAGTACTCTTTCCTTTGTTTATTGGTATTATGTCAGGTAATTCCCCAACCAATTTAAATGTAATTTAATCACTTCATTTATTCTCTTACCAAACATTCTAGTCCCTGCACCATTTAGATGTACTCCATCCTCTTAAAAATGACTTGATTGAGCTAGTCTCTCCTCCGTTTGTGCTTTAGTGCTCCTCACTGCCTTTCCACCTCTCTGACACTTCTGGTACATTTCCTTGTCCTCATCCCTTTGTTTCTCCTTATACTTCCTGAAGGCTAGCTTCTTGGCCCTTACTTTTCTGCCACCCTTCTGGAGAACCAAAGTGATTTTCATCTCCTTTTACTCTTGTCTATTGATCTAACACATTGTTTTGTTATCTCCGCTATAGCCTTCTTGATGTGTGCCCATTTCCTCAATCTCCCCACCTATACCCATCTTTTCCAGGGTTTCTTTTAGCTTTAGTCCCATACTGGTAAAGTCCACCCTTCTAAAGTCTAAGACTCACCTTCATATGGGTTGACTGGATCCCTGTGTCCACTTTGAAGCACATCATATTGTGGTCATTGTACCCTAACTGACCTTTCACCCTAAGATCTGCTACCCTGTCCCCATTGGTCAGCACCAGATCCAGGATTGCCTGGTCCCTGGTAGGTTCCTGAACCAGTTGCCTAAGGCCAGTCCCCTCCCCCATTGTTGAATCAGAAAACAGCAGAACAGAACCTACTGTACTGTCAGAGCTGTAAATCTTACAAATATCCAGCCTTTTCACTACATGTTTTATAAGGCCAGACTTATTCAAAGACTATGGATTTATTTATTTATTTAAAATATTTACCAGACAAACACCTGGTTATGCCATTCCTTTTCAAGTGAATCTCAGGACAGCTTAGTGCAAGATGAATCAGGCATTTATTACAAAATACATTAACAATCCATAAAAAAATGAAAATACAGCAAATAACAGAGGAATCTGAAGCCCCAAACCTTATTTATTTAAAATATAAATATCCTTACTAAGTACTTGTGCTTTAAGGATACCCATTTCCCTACTCTCTGATTTTATTTCCAAGGCAACATCTTTGTTTTCAAAGATTTTAAAGGCTCCTGTTTTCATGCCAGGCCGTGGACCACTTTGATCAATCTAATTATGTGGGAGGCAATGATATGCTGTTAATCATCATAAACATGTAATTATGCCCCCCACGATATATCCGTAATGGGAATACATGTCCCACAACGGAAGACAGTGGGACCTTGGGAAGGACATTTTGAATGCAGCTATAGTTGATAACAAAACAATTAAAAATGGTTGAATGTACAAAATATTACATTGGACTGGAAGACAGCAGGACTATGTAGCTTTTAAAATGAAGTGGTGAGGAATATTCCCAACTAAATTGCTGCTTTGAAATTCACATTTAGTAGTTCAACATGGATGGGCAAATTAAAAATAAAAATGGGGTGCCTAGGCCTTTAGAACTTGGTTCTAACAAAGCAACAATAATGAACAGCTTGAAGTCCTGCTCTGCAGAGCTTGATAGGAT
The DNA here is from genome assembly GCA_016271365.2 of Neoceratodus forsteri. NCBI lineage: Eukaryota > Metazoa > Chordata > Ceratodontiformes > Ceratodontidae > Neoceratodus > Neoceratodus forsteri. The sequence continues at coordinate 1,681,270,302 of CM028129.1, read as the reverse complement.
TTTCCTTCCCCAAGTGAATACAACTTCAATTAAAAAAAAAGTCTACTAGAAAACTCAGGTGATGTAGTAGTCAGTCTGTGAAAAAAAATCTCCATATGATTTTTATGAAGGAAGTGGAGACCTGTCCTACTAGCCATTGCTCTGACCTCTGATAAATTCTCACAAAGTTCTTTAAGTTGTTGTAAAACAAATACTGTAGTGCTTCTGTGGAACTGTTTTCATCCATTGTGGGACAAGATAACCTGTAAACTGGACAACGACACTGCGACAGAAGCTTCCAGATTACCCTCCCCAACAGACACTAACTACTCACTGTGGGACCTTGAGTGAGTTTGACTTCCTTGAACTCCAGCTCTTCAGGTGTGTAATCATACAGAAACAGGATCCTACTGAAAACGAGATGCTGTGCCTCAGTTGGGCTAGCTTAGGTAAATGTCGCACAGAGCCAACCGTAATGAGATTTTTGCCCTGATGTGAATTTGCATCAACCTCAGGAACAAGCACATCATGCCAGTTTATGCAGCATGGCCAGACTACCTTTTTTGTTTTTCAAAACTGCTGTTTCACAGCATATTGCATTAGTGCAGCTCACGTTTAACAACTAGCTAGCAACTGGAAGATTACTTTCAGCGCTGGGTAAAGATGACAGAACTTACTGAAAAAAAAAGAGAAACTTGCAGTGGCTCTTGCTGGCAATGTGTGAAACTGAATGCAATGAAATCAAACACCATTCCTATGCTATAAGCCAATTACTGCATGGGTACGATAACTTTAACTTAAACACACAAAACACAGCATCCACTCTACTATGTTCATGTCCAACTGCTTCTTGTGTATTTATCTGGCGGGGGTAAATAGTTCTTACATCTATTTACTCATTCCATAGACAGGCAACTTGTTTAAAAAGAGCTTAGCAATTATAACATAATCTTTATAATGGAACTATCTTACAAAAGCAATGGCTTCATCTTCTGAAAGCATCCCTTAGCTACCATTACAAAACAGAGAATAGCTACAGCTGAGGAAGTGTTCAGTTGAGAGCAAATCTTTTTAAAGCCATTCTGCCAAAAGAACACAAGATGGTATGTATTGGGATCAGAAACTTGAGGGACAGAGACAGAGAACCCTTTGCTTGGCTGGTGGAGATGGAGGAGGGTGGCAGTACATTTCAAGACAGAGGCTACAGTTCTGTGTATGAAAACTGAATGGCAATCTGTTTGTTTTTGTAGAAACTTTAGCTGTGTTTGGAAGAAGTCATTCACACTTGAGTGCAACTCACACAGCAGAAAATTCAATGTGTGATGGAGCATTTGGCGATCTGTGTCAGCTGAGGATTTGGTTAACTCACTGATACACTATTACAAAAATCAAGTATGAAGGGTGTTTACCAAAAAGCATTATTCAAGTCAAAAGGTTTAGTGCCTGATCTAGTCTCCATTTGAATTATTTTCTAAGTTAAAATAAATTATTTTATTAACAAGCAGTGAACTCCTTAGGCATTTGCTTCCTCCCTGGGACCACATGGTGCCGAACTGCCAATTCTCTGAAATGGTACTGACCCAGTAACATACTGGTGATGTGCCTATTTTCTAAAAAATACAGTGGCCTGTTTTAAGCTTTAATTAAAATCAAGGAAAAATGACGATTGCTGAGCTGGCTGCCGGCTCACGGTGAATGTTGCTTTACAGTACCAGGCTTGCTTACTCTCTCTCTCTCTCTCTCACACACACACATGACACCAGTACACACAATCATGCTCGGACTGTACTTTTTCTTGACACAAACTGCAATTTGCAGCTTTTGTCCACCCCTATATATTACTGTAGAACCAGAAATTTTCACCGTGAGACTTTCTACAAAATTAGTTTTACCATGAAAATTGCATGACACAGTACATCACTCAGGCTCACCTGCATCTCATTTAATATTGTATCTTGGTGCTTCTCACACTCAGCCTATCTTATTGGCTTGTCAGCTGGCATGTTGGTGTGTGTTACAGTTACTTGCACTTCCCTCACTCACCTTACTGCTTTCACTAACAAACAAACTAACCCAGATGCAGGGTAACTGGTGCAAGACAGAATCCAAAAGCAAGACACACTGATCACCAATGGAAGGGCTTAGCCCATGGTTCAATCGGGAGGAATAACTCTGCCCACCAACATTTGAGCATACCTCCAAACTCACTCAGCACTTCGTTTGTTTGGACTGAACTTCTGTGTGGTTTGTGGCTATGCTTCGTACCTTTGCCTTCTGCATCACTGTCTGCTCCCTTTCCTCTTGCCTCCACTTGCTCATTCTCTCACTTGTCACCTTCCCATTTTCCCTTCTCCCTCTTGTGGCCATTGGCCTCCTCTCTCTTTTGTCTTGTGGTTTGGTTTGCCCTTGTGCTTCCTCTCTGGCTCTCTCCCTTTCTGCCCCTTGCCTCCACTCCATCTCCTTCTCCCCAGTCCTGGTACACCGGTCTGCAGCTGCCCATCCCTGTCTCCTTGTTGTCCTGTCCTTCCTCCCTGCTCCTTCCCTCATACCGAGTTGCTTCCATTTGGTTTTCGGGTTGGTTCCTTGATGCATCTTTCTGTTGCTGCCTTGGCTGGTTTCTCTTGATTTCTTTCTCCATTCCTCGTTGTCTTTCTTCTGGGTGGTGCACCCTGATGTCACTGTCCGGCTGTCCCTTCTACCTCCTCCATATCTCACTTGCTCCATACTCTCCTGCTTCTTCCCAGCCAATAATCCACAGCACTCCATCCCCACATCTATGGAGTACTCCTCCTTCCTATTTCACCGTGATTACCACAGCAGATTCACAGCACCCTGTCCTTGACTCTGCAGCGCACCTGAGGCTGGGGATCTGCACTTCTGTGGTACTCTTTAACTTCCCTGCTTGAAGCTCTGGATTAACCTCTCCTGTATCAACCACACTTAAAGAAACAGTCCCAAATTTCTGGTCTCTTTGGCCAGGGTTCTCTCCTACTTAATGATTCCCTCCTTATCACATATCAGTCCTAAAGCTGCTTTTACTGTGCTAACCCTACTGGGGCTATGAACTCGGCATAGATCCTCCTCTAGCCACTTTATTCTCCCTCAAAGGCCATTCAGCCAGGGACAGATTTTTACAACCACATTGCTTCCCTCTACCTGCACGGAGCATAGTGTGCCTACTGCCAACCTACTTGGGGGTCACGATAGCTGCTGTGTCCTATCCATGGCTCAAGAGCCAGGCCTTGAATCCTGGTATGTCCTTCTACTTGACCTATGTGGGTCCTGTTCTGTACCACCTCAGGTTCACTGTGACAGACCATCACCATTATGGAGATCTCCAGGCTCATTGCCTTTCATCCTTGTCTCTGATCCCGCTCTGCTGATGTGGACTCGATTTTCTTGGGCATTCCTGAGTTTCTGCCGCCAATGATCATTTAGCTGGTTTGCTGTTGGGTGACTCCGTGCCTGACCCAGAAGAGTGTATGTCTGCACACCCTCCTTCTCTGCCAGAACCAGTGGCCCTATGGACACAGCCCACTACACCCTGCAACACTTGAAGGACTGAACTATCCCTCACCTCCTGGTCAAACTTAACAGATTGGGTATTCCCATTCAACTTCCACAAAGAAGCAGGAATTGTTTGACTTGCTCCTCCTGGCTGACTCGGACCTTGCATCCTCCTCCTTCTAATGTATTGTTGCCCCAGCCTGTGTAAGAGATCTATGCCGAGATCTTTACCTTATTAGCTCCTATGGCTTCTTCCCTATTAGACTTTCAGAATCACCTCATCTCTTTGGAAGCCTGCCTGTCTGTGCCACCCTGCATCTTCCAGTATGATCATTCCTCCTGTTATGATATCTGCAGTTCACCCCACTCCTAGTCACCTGTGCAGAGAAGCAATCGGGCAAGAGCGTGCTAATCTCATTTCCTTTGTATTTCTTCACACAACACCCTCAAAAACAGAGTCCTCCCTGTGGGATGTCTCAGTGGTGCTAAAATCCAAGGACTCTTGACTCACCAAGACATTAACTGTCCCAGAATTCATGCTTGCATTTAGCCTCTACAGAGACATTGTATGCTCTACTTTCCTGCCCGATGCCAGGAGCTCGAGTCTTACACCCCATCTCTTGGTGGATTTGGGGGCCTGATATGGAGAACACTCTTCTATGACTACCACAGCCCTCTCTGCTAGCAGCTGCCGCCTTAGCCCACTTCAATATGAATGTAACCACTACCTGCTCTGCTGCTGCCATCTGACAGCAATACCAGGTGGGCTGGGTTTGGGGAGGAATAGGCCACTCGGCACAAAGGCTAGGTTTGGCTACTCTGCACAGGGGCACCTAAGTAACTCTGAACACAGGAAGCAATAACTGTAATGTCCAATACCAGAAGTAGGATTCTGAAGTGAGGCTTTTATTCACATCCAAACAGAATAAACAAAGCATAGATGGGCTCCTCACGGGCTACCCTCCTGGTAATGCAGATTAAAGAGACCAGAACACATCCTCATCACTTTAGCCTCAGGCTCTACCACACACTGGGCACACAGCTCAGACTTGTATGCTGCTTTGGGTTACACAGCCCAAACTTGTACATTATTCTGGGTTTTCCCTGGCTCGGTTCCCTGCCAGCCACTTGGACACCTTCCATACTTCAGGCAACTTTTCAGGTGGCTCTCTAAACCACCTAAGAGCACCTCAGCTCCATCAGGGAATCTTCCTTTCAATCCCACATCTGGGTGCTTTCTTCAGGTGCTGGCCAAGTACCTGAGAGAAAGCAAAAGGTGTCTCAGAGCAAATCCGTAGGTGAATTTGGTTACTACTGATGGGGGTCTCCACCTCTCGCCTCCCACAATTCATACCCAGCCATTTCTCTGTGCAATAAACACCTCATCCTTTAAAACTTTACAGTGTAGATTCTTGTTAAACTTATTTCACAGTCCATCTACTTGTCTTGCTTCCCATTTGTGCTGGACTTGAACATACTTATACATGGCATTGTCCATTACTCTAGACCTCACTGAGTTAAGCAGTCCAATCCTCACATCTTCCAGCTGTACTTGGCTGTCTTTTCCTGACCCCACCGTAACAGTCCCTTTAGTTTCCTTTATGTTCAGGTGAAAACACTTAGACCTTTTCAGAGTGAAACTCACTCTTTGGTTGCAGATGCTTCACAGGCATTTCCTCCACAAGGAATCTTCCTCTCAGAGCTTCTGGTGCCTCAGCACAACTGAAACAGGCAGCTTATTTCCCTTAGCCGGACCCAGGGATTTCTCTTGGAAAACAGGCAAACACCTTCCCCATCCCCTCAGGGATGGGGTTACTAGCTCGTGAGGCAGTCTCCACCACTTCAATTACCAGTACCTGTGTTCCTCTTCAGGTGAAACATACACCTTACACAACAGTAGCTTTGAAACAGAGCTTAAAGCTCTGAGAGCATGCACATACTCTGCTGCACTACAGTCTCTCTAAGACTGCACACAGACTGACTTCAAATTCCAACGTTCTACTATAACCTCCAACTGCAACATTCCAGTGTGGCTTCATGCAGCTGCGACAGTTCTAAATGATGTCATCCCTCAGTCTCAGCTGAGACTGAGAACAAGTGAACAGTGTGAAATCTATTTACTGTAACTGGGTTTCACAAGCTGCCTTCCTGCCTACCACTAGGCCTTACTGGGATTCTAGTAACCCCGGGTAACAGTGGGTTATATGAAGATTGACTGGTCCACCCTGGCAATAAATTTGTTTTATCTCCACTTTGCTGGCCAATGAGCCCTGTCTTGCCAGCTGCATGGTGCCTATTCTCATTTTACATCAGTTTGCCAGCTATCGTTTCTCTCTCTCTCTCTCAACAGATTCACCTCCACAAACCTCAACCCGGAACTCCACTCCTGCCACTACAGGCATCACACGCACCATACCCAATCCTGGAGTGCTTCCTCGCTCCAGTCACGATAACTGAGGTCAGCCTATGACCTTCATGAGACATCAACAATATGTACTAACTACAATGTCTAGCTACTTCGTCTATGGGTGTATTACCTCCATGTCTCTGCAGCTTCTGTACTGAAGCTCATCCTGAGGGCCAACTACCCATGCCTACCTCAACAGAGGTGCTTTCTATAACATCAGTCAGTCAATCTTCCCTTAAATGCCTTGCTTCTCTAGCCCAGTGGATTGGCTTCCATTGAACTTACGGATCTTACCAATTGCATAGACTTCTGATGGAGAACCTATGTGGATGTCCCTCCTTTCTGGCTTGGCCACATGGGGGCTCACTCACAACTCAACCATTCTGCACTCTATCTAGTGGCAGATCTGCGTGGGGGTCCTGCCATCCCTAGCCTGGCCCATGTGGGGCCTAACTCATGACTCAACCCTTCTGCAGTCTATCTGGTGGTGGATCTGAATTGGGGTCCTGCTATCCCTTGTCTGGCCCACATGGGGGCCTCATTCATGACTCGACCCTTCTGCATGCTATCTAGTAGTGGACTTATGTGGGGTCCTGCCACTGGTTTTGGTCGGCATGGGGCCTCTACTCACAACTCAACTGTTATGCATTCTATCTAGTAGCGGACCTGCGTGGGGTCCCGCCATCCCTAGCCTGGCCCACGTGGGGCCTCACTCATGACTCAACCATTCTGCTCTCTATCTAGTGGTGGACCTGTGTCAGGGTCCACCATCCCTAGTTTGGCCCACATGGAGGCCTCACTCATGACTTGACCCTTGTGCACTCTATCTAGGGTGGACCTGTGTGGGGTCCATCATCCCTATCCTGGCCCATGTAGGGGCCGCACTCAATAATCGAATGTTCTGCTCTCTATCAAGTGGTGGACCTACATGGGGTCCTGTCACTTCCAGCTAGGCCCTCATAGGGCATTTTACCTTCCCTGCATGAACATCCCAGATTCCTTCTTGAGCAGTCCTATGCAGGGGTCTAGCCAATTCCAGTCTGGCCCATGCAGGACTTAGCAAACTATGCAACTACTCCAGGATTCCTTCCTTGTCTTATGTGGAGGTCACGTTATTCCAGTTCAGCCCTCATGAAGGCCCGAATTTGCAGCACCACTCGTCAAGATTCTCTGCTCCACAATTTATCAACATCCATGGACAAGGACCCACTTCTCATCATCAAACCGCACATTGACTATTAGCCTATGCTGCATGGATCACACACACATTTCTACACTGAAGAAGATTCCAGATACGTAGACTTCAAAAATCCATATCCTTTCCATGCAGTCGCCTCTACAAGAACTCCGACTTCACATTTATAGTATAGGATTACCTCCTGTTAGCATGCCCAGAGGAAGGGCAGTCCAGCAGCCATGGTTCCTCAAGGTTTCCTCCACAGGGTTTTTTTTTCCCTCTCCTACGTGCTGTTGTTCATGCTGTCTGAGTTGGAGGAGGTTCTCTCACTTATTCGTTTGGGCCTTCATTTTCCTGATCCCGCCTCTCATCAACAAAGGGTGAAAGCAAGTAAAGCCAAAGTAAAACAAAATCACAAGTTCACACAAGCACGTTATTCCTCACATCGAATGGGAGGACTTAGCCCTGTGGGTTCAATGGGGGAATAACTCCACCCACCAGCACTATTTGAGCATGCCTCCAAACTCACTAAGTGCTTAGTTTGTTTGGACACCTCCATCCCCCTTCTGCTCAGCACTCTTCTTACTCCTTCCTGGGCCTTCATTTTCCCCAATCCCAGCCTCATTAACAACGGGTGAGAATGAGTAATGCCAAAGTAAAACATAAGCACAAGTTCACACAAGCACGTTATTCCCTCACATTGAACTGCTGTCTGCTGCAGACAGTACAGGGAGAGAAGCAGAGGTTGGCACTTACCCTAAACAAAACACACACATAAATGCTGAACTTTCTATTGAATTTTATTCAATGTGTATTATTCAGGATGGCAAATGTCAGCTATGTGTAGTAGTGAATTTGCCAGCCTCATGGATTAGTTAAAAAAAAACAGACTTGTAGAGCCAGGTAGAAACTGCTGATGTGGTCAAATGGCAACAAATCACATCAACATGTGAAACACATTTCTGGGGTGGGGTGGGATGGTGGGTGCTAAGGGGAATATCAAAGGCTACTTTCTTTCTGAGAGTGAGAGGAGTGCTTCACCACAGTCACGGATGCGCTTGTGTTGACGCTTCAGCATGTTGTTCATTTGGAAAGAATGCAAGGAATGCGGAGTCCTTTTTGAAAGCAATAGGTCTGCAGGACTCTGCCCACTGCAGCCCTAAAAGGATGACACCTGTTTCAACAAGAACTTTACTGTGATTGCTATGGCCTGCTTCTTCTGCTCCACACACACTTCTGTTCTGGGCTAGCCGCTGAGATAGATGTTAGCATGGTAGTCAGGCAAGGTCACTTCCTGCTTCTTTTTGCTCCATCTTATCCCACCAAAAAGTTAAATCAGCTTAGGAGTCATACTGACTCAATATCCAGGGACTTTGATGTACAATGAGTGGGCTTTCTTTCCAGGAATTACAAAAGTAGCCAGATCCAGGAAGAATGAAAGAGTCCAGATCCAGGAGCGATGAAAGCTGCCAGATTTAGGAGCAATAAAAGTGGCCAGACACAGGAATGTTGAAAGCACCAGATCCAGGAGTGATGAAAGCAGCAAGATCTTTGAATATAGCTGGTGCTTCTTGTGAAGACACTATTCAGTGGTCTGCAATGACCTCTTCAGCAACAATATAGAGCTAGACAAAATAATCCAGTTTTTGATGCATCCTATTAGGCAGCCTGCAACAACTTGTTCACCAGCAGCCAGAGGGTCCAATGAAAGAGTTCTGCAATTGTATTTTTCCTGGTGGTCTGACACCCATCTTTTACAGGCAACTAAGTTCATCAAACCAGGGATGAGGTGTGCCACCTGGTAATCCCCATTTGCTGCAGCAACATTTCCTCTGGGCTCTCCTGGAGGCACCTCACTTGTGCTCAGGCTAGTGTACTACTCCAGTTGAAAAAGTGCCCCTCTTGTTCTTCATCACCTTTTGTTAAATTATAGCATACAGGTTATTGAGCACTGAGATATCACAAGATTACCCAGACTAACATTTCCTAGGTCTACTAGGAGGCAGTAACTTGGAACATAGCAGACAGACCTAAGTGCTTAACAAAAGTTTAGAAAGAATTGGGAAGGGAAAGGGACAGAGTAGACACAGAAATATAAGTGCAGGGCATAGAAGAGTCCACAGTAAGTGAAGCTAAGTGTAACCCCTAGGGGCGCTACCCTAGGGCTACTCACCCTGTCTTCCCTCTGAGATAGGGTAAGGCCCAGATCCATGGACGGTGCCTCCACCCAGAGGTTGGGGTTAGCCCAAGTAAGACTACCTTGGTTACAGCCCTGGGCTACTGCAGCCCCCCTTTGTCCCACTAGTGACTCCCCACTGGGTACCAACAATTCTGTTCACCAGTAAACTTACCCCACGGAAAATGTAATCCAGCTTCCTTCGGGACCCCTGTAAAGTAAGGCACAGTTATGTTGCACTCACCATGCAGCAGTTCACCATTAATGTACACAATAGCCAGGATGTAGCTGTACAAAACAATCTGATTTATTCAGGGCGAAAACAACAAGGGCAGGGGGAATCAAGTTGATTAGCTTATCACTATACTCATCTACCTAGGGCTCTGTGCACAGGCCTATCCCTACCAGTTACTGTCCCTGGGTACCCAAGCCCTAGTGGCTAGTCCAAACCATGGCAGCTGGTAGGGCCCTTTCACACAGGAAAAGAAAAAGTTAGTTAAACAGTCAGCAGTACAGTAATTCCATTTGGATCCAATGTGGCTATTCAACAGGGAGCTACCCTGAATTAGTACTCACGACCTCCAGACAAGATAAGGTCCTTCAACGTCAGCAGGGCTACTCCTGAGCTCCACGAGACTCCTCACACATTTGTATGGCAAACTGCAACAGGCAAAGTCCTTTAATGGCAGCAGGATTTAACTTGAGATCCTCACACATTTATATGGTAAACAGCAACAGGCAAAAGTCCTTTAATGGCAGCGGGATTTACTTGAGCTACACAAGCCTCCTCACACATTTATATGGTAAACAGCAACAGGCAAAAGTCCTTTAATGGCAGCAGGATTTACTTGAGCTACACAAGCCTCCTCACACATTTATACAGTATGGTAAACAGCAACAGGCAAAAGTCCTTTAATGGCAGCAGGATTTACTTGAGCTACACAAGCCTCCTCACACATTTACATGGTAAACAGCAACAGAGGGTACCACACCAGGCAGCTGCTTCCAAGGCTCCACAAACTTACCGTCACTGAGAGATACTGCAAACGGCAGCCTCCACTTGTCTTCGGACGGAGCGATTCAGCAATTTCTCCAGTCCTTCTTCAGGTGAGCCTGGTGGGTAGCTGTACAGAGCACAGCCTCCTCTGACCCCCCACAGGGGGTGGGTTTCGCCTGCTGCAGCCAACAACACAAAATGGCCGCTCAGGTTTCACGCCGCCTCCCGCATGAACACTTCAGCGCAGAAGCACACAGCTCCTCACCTCACTAGCCACAATGCATCTGGCTCTCCACAGCTTGGGGCACTCATCTCCACTGGCCACCTGATTCAATTGGCTGGTTGAGCCTGCCAGTCACTCTCTGCCTCTCACTGGTGTGAAAAGCGCCATAGCCATAATGCCTTTCCCAAATACAAACAGTTCCTCTATTGGTCAGCCAACTCTGTAGGGTCCCGAGGTACTGATTGGTCCAATTCAGCAGTTCTGGACTAAAATGGGGAGACAGTCAAACAGTCCTGGCTGCAAAGGAAGGCAGGTTAGAACAACCACAATATCATTTCTACTTTAGTAGATAGTCAGCAAACAAGCACATCTTCTAACGAAGCTCCCTCTGTGCAATTAATGATGGCAGAAATGGAGCGAATATTCTGCAGCCCGGCGGAGTCGAAGCATAGCAACACTCAAACCCCCCATTTCAACTAACTCTGACTGCAACAGGCAGCCCTTAAAGGACAGAATACGGAGGCCCTAAAAGAGCACTCACCAGGTCCCCTTATTTAGCTGCTTATGCCGATTACCAACCAGGCATAAGGTATCGCTAGGAACCCTATTTGCAAGCCACATATGACATTTGCTTGCATCAAGGAGGCAAGGTACTTGAAAAGGGCTTTCTGGATGGCATGGTGGGATTTGGAATATCCGATATCAAGTGGTAGCGAGTTCCAGAATTTGGGGTGTAGAAAGAGAAGGCAAGTTCCCCATGCTGGTGTAACATTTGGGGTCAGAGAGCAGTGCTGAGAGTGTAGACTGAGGAACAAGGGTGGCTCTACAGGGTGAGCATGGCTGCAAGAGCAGAGGGACGAGAAGAATGAATTATGTTGTTAGTAGGGCAACCTAAAGAATAAGATCAGCGGGAAGAAGGGGACAACTAGCAGAGGTCAGAGTAAAGTGTACAGTGGTTTTAAGATGAGAAGCTGATAAATCAGATCTAAAGACATTACTGTAAGCAACATCCCATGAATGAAGGACTTTCACCTGCACCATAGCAAAGACGGCAGGGCGAACAGAGTCCAGGGAGCAGTAGGCATTGGACAGCAGAGATCCTGGCAGCCGGGTCAGGAATTGATAGATTCAGTAAGCTAGTCCAATTTTGGCATTGATGGACTTGCAGACAGCATTGACATGAAGAAAGAAGTTAAGAGATGGATCCAGAGTGATCCCTAGGTATTTGAAGGAGGGTTACCACTACAGGAGAACCATCAAGACATGAAATCTGAAGAGACAGGGTCAAGGCACCAGATTTCCTTGTGACCCAAAGAGCATAGCTAGGGTTTTGACCACATTTTGCACTAGGTGGTGGAATGTGAGTCAGGTTTGGCTACAATGCAGATCAGAGGAGTGGTGAGAGTTAATTTCATGGATAGAGTTGGAGGAAACACAGAGAACCAGGTCATTAGCATAGAGCAGGGTGTGACAGTGGGTGGGCACAGCAGGTGGGTTATTTATGAACAATGAAAAGAGTAGGGGCCGAGTATGGAGCCTTGCAGAACTCCAGATTGTAGTGGAGCAGGGGTACAGAGAACTTTATTTATTTATCTATTTTAAATTGGCAAACCAGGAGAGGCATACTAAGCTGAGGTTTGTTTCAGGTGTGACCTAGGGAAAAGGAAGGGAGACGGTGATTGGTTATAGTGAGGATGACATAAAATTATAAGTTGAGCACAGCACAGGCAAGATGGCAAAATATTGCATATGGAGGACTAATGAATTAGCATGCAACCACCCGTGCAATTTGGGCAAACTCAAAGTGCACCATGCCAGAGTGAAGGGAGGCTGAGTTGGTGCTGAAAGTAATAGTCACAACAGGTTGATTAATGAGGTTTCTGGAACTATGCAGTTAGGGGAGAGGGAGAGGTAAAGGGTAGTTAAAAGCCAGGCAAAGCTAAGGAGAGGTTCAGGAAGAGGGTAGGCAGGAGCAGAGGGAAGAGTTTTAGGTGGCTGCCTAATGGAGGGAAGGAGGGAAGAGAAGACTGGTGGAGGATAGCTGGTTCCAGAGGGAGGGAGGGGGGAGGGGTATGAGAAGCAGACTTCCCAGCTGAGGATTGTGGGTGGGGAAGGAGAATGTGCATGGGTGTCCTTGAGTACAGGGAGTAAGAGGAGGAGGAGGAGGAGGGATGGGGAGAGGAGATAGGATAGGAAAGGATGAGGGGGACCCAAACCAGTATTTATAGATGAGGAAGCACAGTGACTGGCAACATAAGAGGAGAGGTAAGATGAATAGGGAGGAGTAACTGGAGCAGTGATGAGTATGAGAGGGTGAGTTGGTAGGAAAGTGCAGAAGGCATTGCAGTGGGTGTCCAGTTGCGTAAGGGAGGTGCAGTGGGCAGTGTCATAAATCACATGTGCATAGCTGAAAACTGGGAGAATCATTTGGTGACCAGCTCCCACTGAACATGGGGAGAAAAGCAGTTCTTACTGTGTTTCAGGGCACTGAGTTTGGGGTGAGGTTTGGTATGGATTTCATCAATGTGGGCAGAGGAGTCAAGCCTGTTATCTAACCATACACTGAGATACTTTAAATAGCTATTTACAGTGAGCAGTGCCTAATTCTGCCTATCCTGCCATGCTATCCCAGGTCTCCTCCCAAAGGTATTCACTCTGCTGCCCTCTGCCCAGAATTGCTCTAAGTATACTGAGTTTTTTGGAGGGCCCTGTGAAATAGTGGGGCACTACAGGAAGCAGTGTGGGAAACTATAGAATGGGGTCCCCAAGGAGAGCAAGATTTATAAAGCAGTGTAAGGGTTCTCCTCATTGCTTGTCTGGCAAGACAACCCTTTAATTGGACTGGCTTAGTGTAACAGTTTGTGCCTGGCTGCTGGGCCCTACCTAACTATGCACTTCCATGCCATGGTGGCTCCTGAGACCTGTCTGCCACCTACAATATACTACTGCCTGCTGACAGTACCAGTGCTTGATGCCTATTGCTCATACTGAGTATTCCTTGTAGCAGTGAGTGACTAGTGTACGACTTATGTGTGCATTCCAACTCCCCGTCCCTCCCCACCTGCTGTGCTCAACTCTGAGTCCCGACCCAGTGAACGTACTACCGGCCCCTGCACTTATTACTTTGCACAGTCAGTGGCTGGCTGCTTGATGTGAGGTGGGCTGGGCAGAAGATGACCTGTGGGGAGCCAAGGCTGGGCCAGTGTGTTAGGGAAGAAGATGCAAAATGATTGCCCAAGTAAATACCTGGTCCTGGAAGGGATACTTACAAAGTTCTGAATAATGTTGGTTTGTGAGTGGAGGCAATGTAGCTAAACTTGATTAGCGGTGTTGCTTGATAAGAAAGACAGCACCTGACAAGCATCTGTGTGACTGTGGATGGGGAGGGAGTTGTGATTTATTAACCTAAAGGAAATTTATTACTGACGTACATCTGCTAAACAGCTGTTTTTTGCCAGGGTAAGGAAATGCAGAGCTCATTGTGACTTTGTAAGGATGCCCTCCCTCCTGAGGGGTCAATGTGATTGTCACCGAGCTGTGGCTTGGGAAAGGATGCCCCCTTCAACGGGGATGGTTGAACTGCCACTGAGCCACAGCTGGGTAAGGATGCTCCATCTCCTAAGGGAGGCAGGCTGTATCACTGTTAAGCTGTGGCTCAGGTTTCCTTTTGGCACAACACCTCAACCACTAACCCCCATTCAGCTGCAATTGCCTTCATTCTGCTGAGATGCCCTTTTTTCAGGGGACAGTATGGTAGGTGGGTCAGGCTCTTGCCATATCAGCAGGTTGGGGTCGTGCAAAGAGAAAACTGAAATTGTTCCAGTTCCAAGTGCATTGCTGTTATGCATTGATTCTGGTCTTCTGTCATTCCCTGACTTGGCTAATTAGTTACATGCACTAGTGGTCACATCCTGCCTTAGCAGCTTGCTTGCTGCTCTCCAGATCCAACATTAATGACCTTGCAGGAGTTTGTTTATTTACGTATTTATTTGTGAACCATGTATGTTCAGTGAGATCCAGTCCCATTTTGAGAAGCAACACAGGCAACAGGCAGCAGAAAATTTACATTTCCAAGGTTCGCATCACAACGTACACATCCTCGTATGAAAACAAAATACATTGTTAAAGCATGTGTGTACTTAGTACACTGGTATCTCAGCTGTTTTCATAGCTGATATGATTTTAGTTCCTCCTTAGCACAAAACCCATTGCCCTTCACAAGAGTGCATAAGACTCGCTGCAGCACATGTTTTGATGCTAAACATAAATTGCACTGAATAAGAAATTCTGAAATACTGTTTTCTCTCTCTCTCTTCTTATACTGTTTGGCACAGATCATCCCTCAAGATGTCTCCAAATTAAGATTCTTTCCCACTACTGAGGGTGCTTTTTCATCAATCTGTACAGCTGGAATGTTTTGAGGAGTTTTCCAGTTTCCACAAAAAATCTCAGTTGGCTTTGCAGAACTTAACAGCTTGTTTGTGGTTTAGAGGGGAGGCAGGTGACACATGGCATGCCTCCTCTTACAGTATAAAAATCACGCATGTCCAAAGGATGCTTAGAAGGTTTTGTTGAGCTGAGCTGATTGCCTGCTGCTACTCCGCCTCCCTACCTCCTTCTTCCATATCTTGGCCACCAAGCTGCTCATCTCTGGTCATCCCTGTATTCCTTTCCTCCCTCTCTTTGGCTGTTCCTGGCCTCCTGCCACTTTCATCTACTTTCCATTACCATTTTGGTTTCTGGGCACTAGTTCCCAATGCAGCTCTACACTGCCCCTTCCTCCACCAGTTGACCACTGCTCCTTTTCTAGCCCCTCCATGCAGGCTCAAGGCACCCTCATGGCATTTCCATTAGAGGGGTAGAGGATAGCCCTTTCTTCCCGACTTGTGTCTCTAAATTGCAGTAGCTGAACTGTCACCAATTAAAACCCTAGCCTGGAGGTAAGGTGACCAAGTCCTTGAATCCCTGAGAAGTTTCCTTCTTTAAAAGGGGTTTTTGGGGCGCTAATGAGCAGCTAACTGAGCGTCACATTTCTCAGTCGCTCCGCTCAAGCAGCTGTAAATTAATGGTAAAATTTATTTAAAGTTCTCCTAAGCTAAAAAATACTGTTGCTGGGTGCAAGAAAGCAGTATGGATGAATTCCTGACCCCTATTCCGTCCAAGAACCAGTGGGTGACAGGGAAAGCTGGGTAGAAGTGTGCCGCCCCTGTGGGTGAGAATTGACCTGGTTTTGCTCTCAGCTGCCAGGTCACGCGCGGAGAAGGAGCCGATGGGCCAGTAATTGCGGCACTCGAACCGCGCCTAATCAAGCTAGAGGACAAATTGGACTGCAGGCTACAGGAGGTCCTCGAACAGCAAACACAGCAAAGCGCCAGGCTGGCAGAGGCAGAGGAAAGGATTTCGAGGCTGGAAGATGAGGTGTTGACAGTGCCTGGGCAAGTTAGAGCCCTTCAAAAGAAGCTGAAGAATTTAAGGAGGCCTATGATTACCAGGAGAATTATCATAGGCGATTGAATCTGCGTTTGAGAGGGCTTCCGGAGGGGCAGGAGGCGGATGCCTGGATTTCTGTAGTGAGTCCTACCTGAGATGCTGGGCCTTAGCACAAAGCATGGTCGAGTGAAGTTGGAACGGGCCCACCGCACGGTTTTACTGCGTGCACGGCTGATCATCTGCTCCCCGCCAGATTATTATGAGGTTTCATAATTTTCAAGACCGAGGCAACCCTGAAGGCTTATCTTGCAAAGGGCTCTTTGAGTTTTGAAAGCAATTGTTTATTCCTTTCGTAGAATTACTTCAGTGCGCTTGTTGAAGAAAAGAAAGGCATTCAACGGGCTTATGGCCCAGCTAAGAGGCATGAAGATTGAAAATTTCCTAGTGTACCCTGCTACACTCAAGATTAAACGTGAAGGGGTGACCTACCCTTCTGGGAGCTAGAGAAAGCAGAGGAATTTGTCAAGGCCTTGAAGAGGAAAGTGTTCGAAAGGCTAATGGAAGAATGGCTAGGAGCCGGATGGTCGGGCCGGAATGGGCCTTCTTATACATTCTATCCCTGTTGGATCGTGTTGCTGTTTGGAACTTACTATGTGCAAACTGTTTTTGCTATTGCTGGTTGTTCTTGTGGGAAGCTGTGGAACAAAAGGGACACTTGCTGACAATGAGGGGTTAGCTAATCGGACACTGAGAGACTGAGACTGATTTTGTTAGCACCGCTGTTTTTGTTTTTTTTCTTCCCTTGGGCCCCCTGCCTCCTAGATGCCCCGGGAATGTTTGCTGAGGATGGGGCTGTGAAGCGTGAGACCTTCAATTTAGATGCCTGGTTCCTGTAAGGTAGGGGCGGGGTGGGCTTAGCGCAGTGTCACTTGGATGGCACGGCCTAGCCTCGCATCCTCAATGTTTTTTAATTTTCATGTATTTGCTTTCCTACTATCTCCTGCCTTGTAGGGGTATTGTGCAGTGGTACAAAATAAAGGAAAAACGTGAGTCTATTGTCTCAATAACAGGGAACGGGAACAGGGGGAGATCAAATTGCCCTCTCTTGTCTAATGTTGGTGACGCTTCTTTGAACGGGAGCGCACCTTGAGAGGAGGCATACAGTAGCAAGTGAGGAGGATAGGCGGAGGGTCTCTTCCTCTCTAGTATGTGCTTTTGGGGAGGTGGAGAGGTAGGGGGGATTAGTGGATCTAATAGGTGGACTGGGTTATTTTGGCAGGCTCCTGTCCTCACTCTTCTGGTGTGGGGAGGCACCCAGGAGTGGCTGAGCCTTCAGGGGCAATTCAGGTAGCCCTGATGGGTAATAATTAGGGTGCGATGGAATAGGGGAAGGCGGATGATGATTCAGCTGCGGGCAGGATTGGGGCAGATTTTGTATGGAGGAGGGCTGATGGGGCCTGGCTCTAGTGTTGCTTCCCGATCCTCCTCGGCTCTTGTCACGGGAGGTGGACTGCTGTACAGGGCAGGGCAGGGGTGGCACCCATGCATAGAAGTGAGGCTAGGCTGGGCTGGAAGGGATGGGAGGCCTGGAGGGGGTCGGAAATGTAGAGGTATGTGGAGGGGAGGGATGACTGGGCAAGGTGAGAGGAAGAGAGGCTCGGGTGGTCCTGGCATCATCTGAGCGAGGAATTTGGGAACCAATGTGAGACGGCTGGTTGGGGGATATGCTCTGGATTGGCTCCTGGTGAGAATGGGCGCTGAAAGGGCTTCGGCATTGGGGTCAAGGGGTGGGATAAGTCACCAAAGACAGAAGAGTGGAGGGTGAGGGAAGGCAGCAAATGAAGACCTGCCGGGGTAGGGCATATGTACTGGTGTCTCATGCCTTCCTTTCCCCTGTTGGTGCCGCTTGGGGTATCACCAAGAAAGGTGGAGGTGGCTGTGGGGAGGACAGGACACGCATCTCAGTTGTGGAGGATGTAGATGTTTGTTTGCTTTTTTCAATAACACTTGTGCTATGTTAGCAATTAGTGTTGGTAGAGGGGTGGAGGGGAGAGGGTGGGTGTGAGTAGGGTGGGTAGGGAGGGGAGTGATGGAGTGGAAGGAGAAAGGGCGGGGGAGTTTATCAAATTTATAAAGTTAAAAATGTTATCATAGACAGGATTGTTGCTATTGTTAAAACTGTTGTGTTACTTTTAGATGCAATCGATCGTGTGGAAAACAAAGACACTCTGCAAGCCTACTCAAAAATGTGTTGGTAAAATGGATGTGCACAGGTAAATGATTGGTGGAAAAGGCTGGAAACTGGAAAGATGTATTGGGATGTGTGGTGGAAGCTGTGAACCTTAATGTTATTTCCTGGAATGTAAAAGGTATAGCAAGCCCAGTGAAGAAGACAACACTTTTGACTGCATTAAAGGGGAGGGGGGGGGAGTGGCATTGCTGCAAGAAATTCACCTGACAGATTCAGAACATGCATAGTTGGAGCGGAACTGGGTGGGGAACAGTTATGCTGCTCCCTATTCCTCTCACAAGAGAGGGTCACAATACTCTTTCATAAAACCCTGCTTTTGAGGTTAAAAGAGTGGTGCAAGACCCAAAAGAGGGCAGGTATATCTTTGTTACTGGCTCGTTTGAGGGGAGACACTCACGTTTGGTTGTGTATATGCCCGGTGGTGTATGAGCTGCAGTTCTATTACTCTTTGCAGGGCTTGCTAGTCAGGAACAGTTCCCTGGGCTTATTATGGTAGAGGGTTTTAATTGAACTATGGACGCACATATGGACCATTCTGAAGGAAGGGATGAGTCTCAGAGGCCATGAATCAGTGGCGATCTGGGGCAGCAGATTTGGATCTGATTGATGGTTGGAGGCGGTCAACCCCAGTGCGAGGGAATACACTTTTTATTCTAACCCTACAAGACCTGGTCCCGCCTGGACTATATCTATCTTCCCAGGTGTTGGGTGGTAGGATAAGGAGATATCCCACAGTCCTATCTTTGTCTCGGACCATGCCATGGTTAAGCTGAAGTTGATGGGTGGGGTATCTGAAGACAGGTCCTCCACCTGGAAATTCCCACGCACCTAATTAAAGATCGGCCTTTAGGACTATTTAGTGGAACAGTGGAAGCTGTATGAGGAGACAAACTCTACACAAAGGATCTCCAGTACTATTTTTTAGGAAGCAGGAAAGCCTACATGAAGGGGGCTATAATAGCCTACGTAGCCAAAATTAAGAAACAGAGCAGGTGTAAAAGGGAGGCATTAGAGAGGCAAGTGAAGGAGCTGGAGAAGCGGGTCGGGAGGAGAAGGTGGGAAGCCCCCAGACTGCTCAACAAGGCGAGGAATCTCTCAACACACTGCTAAGGGATGAGGTGGGGACAGCATGGTTCTTCTGCCAGAGAAGGATCTTTGGGTGGGGCAACAAGCCAGGGCCCATGCTGGTGAGGCTGATGAGAGGGTAGGTGTTCAACATGATTATTGAGGGTTAGGGATACGGAGGGCAGGTCTACACTAGCTCAAAGGAAATAGCGGACTGTTTTAGGAGATTCTATGAGCAGCTATATAGGCGGAACACATTGGGAAGGAGGACTGTATACGGAATTTTTGGATGGAGTGACCACCCGACTTATATGCGGTCAAAAGCTGAGGAACAAATCTGCTGCATGAACTCGGACCCTGACTTATAGGCGAACCGACTTGTAATGTGAGTTTTATGGTAACCTGATAAAATGAACATCCTTCCCCGCATCCTGTACCCTATGCAAATGTTGCAGGTGAGGTTAACGATGGGGATGTAAAAAGAATAGAGAAGGGGTTCTCAGATTTATCTGGCAGGGCAAGAAGCCCAGAATTAGCTTGAAATGGCTCAAAGCAGATAGGACCAAAGGGGGCTTAACTTTCCAGACCTGGGCATATACTACAGGGCGGTGCAGCTCAGAGGATAGCTGATTTGGTCTATAGGCCGGTAGTGGCAAGTTGGGTAGAGCTGGAACAGTGGGGACCCCAGGAGACTCATGGCCTACCTCCACAGCAAGGGACTCCGGGCCTACAGGGAGTTAGGGAATGGTAACCTCCTAGTTAGGAAACACTGGAGGTATGGGATCATCTTTGGCGGGGAAAGGATTGGCACAGAGGAGACTGTACTATTACCAATAGTGAAGAACCCTTTTTTCTGCCTGGGATGGAGGATGGGGATTCCTAGAATGGGAAAGGGAGGAGTCATCTGTGTGGACATCTTATTAGAGAAAGGAGAGCTTATACGTTTGATAGGGTTAGGTGAGATATGAGGTTAGGGGCATCCCAATTATTTAGATACCTGCAAGTGAAAGCGTTTGTGGGAAAGTTAGGAATGGGGACAGGAGGGATGCATCCGAATATGGTGGAGCAGATGGTATATCAAGCTAAGAAGGACCCAAAAGGATTCATAGGGAAGGTGGTGAAACAAGGCAAGCAAAACCTGCCAGATTTAACTGGTGCCAGAAAGGCCCTATGGGAGAGGGATCTAGGGCAGCAAATATCGGATGGGAATTGGAACTAGCCTTAGGTATGCCTGAGGGATAATGGTATGTAATAAGTTTAAGGAGGCTTTTTATAAGTTTCTGCATAGAATATACTGGCCCCTGGTGGTGGTTCACAGGGCACATCCTGCATATCCCCACTGTGCTGGAGGTGTAACAGGGGATGGGTACCTATTTCCACTGCTTCTGGTCATGCCCAGTCCTGGTTAGGTTTTGGAGGATGTAGTCCAAGAGGTAAATAAGATGACTGGAGGCAACTTCCCGAGACCTCTGGTATGCCTATTTGGAGTCGAGGCAGTGGAAGGTGAGGAGGAGTGGCTACCATTACCTAGATGGATGAGAGTCCTGTTTGTATTAGCCTAGCACTGCATCCAGAATACCTGGGTTTCAGGGAATAGGCCTATGGTGGCTGAGTGGCAGAGGATGATCCTACGCCCTGGCACTAGAAAGGATCACACTGTTAGTCAGAGATAGGGAGGAGGCTTTTCTGAGAGATTGGGCACCCTTCCTGGCGCCCTTGAGTGTCTCTGAGAATATGATGCTCCGCACAGGGCTGAACATATAAACATTAATACAAATGTCAATATAAATTGAAGGGCATAGTTGCTTATTTATCTATTATTTATTTTTGTTAATGCTATTAATAATTTGCATGGGTTGAAGTAGGGCTCCCTTTTCTGTTTAGGTAATTGCTAGTGCTTGTATGTCTATAATGGTTTGTAATGGAACACACACCGATTGCATCTATTTATTAGTTTGTTTGTTCTTGTAGTTGTCTGTTGCTGTATGTTATATGTATTGTGTGTAAAAGAAAAAATTTGTTAATAAACAGACTATTCAAAAAGAAAAGGGGGGTTTCTCCTTCGTTCTGAAAGTCATTTAAAAACTAACAAGAGCCTTTTTAGTTGAACCCTGGCTCCAGTTTTACTAAATGTCTCAGTAAATAACAGGAGAGTTTGAAAATCATGCTACATAGACTTGCACAGAGCATGCTCCAGAGATCTTCCTATAGTTACATCACAAAGATTACAGCATGGGGCAGAGCCACTGGTAAGGAAGTGGAAGGGTTTCACGGCATGGCCTTGGCTGACAGAGTGCAATCTCTTCCTTCATTGGGGTATCCAAAAAATTTCTGCAAGTGGCAGAGGTGCTCCCTTGAAAGTAAAGGAGCTTCCTCTTTCTGTTTTTGGATTTTTAAAATATCAGGAAAGGTTCTCTTTAAAGTGCTTTCCGACAGTTATGAATAATTAGGTGTGCTGTGTGCCCAAAACAAGGGCACAAGAGCCACAAAGTGTATATTCCTCTGAGATTTCAGGAGTGATTCAAAATGTGCTTTCCTTGCTTCAACATAATTACCTTTTATAGAGGGTGGCCAACTTGGGATCCCGAAGGACATGACTGATGACCCATATTTAAAGTCCCCTGCAAAAATCACGCAAGTGCCTGTACCACACATCTGAGATGTGCGATTCCAAATAAATGGTATATTCAGAAGATGTGCAGGAAGATGCACTCGCATGTCTGGCTGAATATCCTGAACATGCACAATGTCAGCATCTGAAGAGATGCGGTGCATCTCAGGCAGAGGGATTGCACACCATAGGCAGGGACATGGGGAAATGCACTTGGACAGGTGAGATGTGTAGGCGCAGCTTTGCAATATTCAGCCAGGATATGCAAATGGCCTCAGTGCACGTTGTGAGCCCACACCCACATGCTGGAGCTCATTAATGGAATATATTCAGGCCATTTACATACCCTGGGCATGCTCAGTTCCAGCTTAGCAGGGCTACCCACCACCCCACAAAGCTGAACAGGAGGTACAGCAGCCTAGCAGGTAGGTGTGCTGGGATGGTAGTGTGTGGTGGGTGGACTGCATTGGCCTGGGTACAGTGCTTCACCCCAGAGCCATGTACAGGGTCAGACAGGGCACAGTGGGCCCACCTGGACAGTGGCCACAGTGGCCACCTGGACATACAACAGGGGTGGGCACAGGGTGACACAGGCTGATTGGGATACCACATGTATGTGATACACCAGCTCCATATGCTGCACACAATCACCTGCAGTGCCCTACACACCCCAGTATGGGAGGTACCTGGTGGGCACTGCAAGGATGGCAGTGTGCAGACAGTGTCCAGGTACCCAGGTGGGTGGGTCCCACTGTGTGCACCCATGGTGTACCACCCATGTGTGAGTGACACAGGTCAGTCCTCCCCATGCCATGTGTCTACTAGTACCACCAGGAAATCTGGGCACTGTTGCCACAGCCATCACTCTGGGTGCATGCCACTACTGGGTGGCACCCTGCAGGCCGCATGGTGCTAGAAATGGCCTCTGGTCCATGTGCTGCAGTGTGGCTGCCCATCCCACTCTTGTGCCTGGGGGCACACAACAGCACTGGCATGTGGAAGCTGGGTGTCTATGTCCAGAGTGCGATGTGAGGTGTTGCTCCTGGATGGTGCCGGTGGTGACACGGCACCTGTGGCTCAGGGTTTGTCCATCTCAGCATGACTGCTGTGTGTGGGTTCCTGGAGCATGTTCTGTGCATCTCCAAGGGCTGTCTCCAGATGACCTGCCTGCAGTTCTGCAGCCTGCCTGTCGGGGTAGCATGATATAATAGTGCTAGGGATTGGGCACCTACAATAGCAGTGACCCAATCCCCAGAGCATGTGTCGAGGGCTACTGTAGGGTAGGGTGGCCGGATTGGGGGTTGGTGAATATAGCGACGGGATGTTGCTATATGTATGCTCATGGGGGGCGAGAATGCATAGCGAGGGTGGGAGGGAATGTGAGGGGTGGTGCTGTGGTGGGTTGTCGAGCCGACCCTGTGGCATGGTGGGTGGGTTGGCAGGGGTACTGGGGTGGGTCCTGGCTCTGGTGCATTTTGTTGTGCCTGGCCCAAACCTTTCTTTTTTTTTTTTTTTATGTTTTCACCCTCCCGACATGCACCCCTGGAGTTGAGAATCCCTAAGTAGGGGCTGCGAGGGGTGAAGCCCCATAGAAGGGGCGTGTACATCCCCTGCATAAAACATTAAAACCCAAGCCCCCAGTGCCGCTTTTGTTGTGATCCAGGGTGTCAGAGCACTGAAATAAATTTTCTGCCCCTTGACTTCTGGATAATGGCACATCGCTTTGAGCTTTTGCCATTATCACATAGATCCCCTGCGGTGGCTGACTGATTTAGGCCACCCTTTTGTATGCTAACTTTTGGGCGGCTCATTTCTGAGATGCACAGTAGATGCACTACAATTTGGCTGAATATAGGGATGTGTGGCATATTCATGGGGAAACCCCCTTTATTTGTGCCGCATATATTGTTTCCGCATGATGGCCGAATCCGAATGCGATGCACGCGTGTCTCTGTCTTTCGAATATTGCGGTTTGGCAAATCTTTGGAATGGGTGGCATATTCATTTCTGCGCCATGCATCTCCTTTGAAAATGTGGGCCTGAGAGTTTACTTTCACACAGAACAGAATATAGTTATGTCCCAGTATTTGCCCCAACTCCCAAAAATGTAAGCCTGCAATGTAGAGAGCAACTTGTTTTGGGTAACTGAGCTGTAACATACCATTTAAAATAATAAAGGCCTTATATGTAAACTGTAGCTAGCTTGAGTAAATAAGCTGTACACAAACCTTTCTTTTATAGAGGACTCATTTATAAAAGGACCTTGACAAAGGCTCATGCTACAGACCCGAGTACCTTGGCTATTAGTTGTACGCTCTAAACTGAGCAATAAATGATTGTGCTCTCACTTTATTTTGTGATTTGTTTTATTGCAGCATTGACCATGAGTGAAACTCTTCTGTGTTTTCCTGATATATTAATTCTGAGTTAGCACCGCTGAGTTTTAATATGTGCACATGGCTTTTGTGCTTTCTCTGGTGTTCTGATTCCTTTTTTCTCATTTATAAAATGTAGCTCTCAAGGTAAATAAATGGTAAACTAAAACATAAAAAAGTAAGCCTCCCATCAAAATGTTTGGTATTCTGATAAAGCCCTTACCTGCCATGAACAGAATACTTCATAAGAGACATATCACTGTTGTACATTTGCAAGAGTGTGTTAATGGTAGGCACCTGTATTAAAGGATCGTTAATGGGGTAGCATTACTATTGGTTTCAAGATTCAATATTGAAATAGCTGAGGTATTACATTCAAACAGTTAGAGTTGTGCCACCAGGATTAGTGCTGTTCCAAGTCTGAATAGCATGACAACACCAGAGATCTGGCAAAGTGTAAATGTGCTGGCGAAATTTAGCTAAGTGCCAAAAAGTTTGCACTTTGTGGAGCTTCATGAAGTTTTCCCAGACCTGAGAAACTTTCGACTTTGCCCGAATCACAAGGTTTTGCTGCAAAGTACAGAATTTGCTTCAGAGTGCAAAATTCTGCACTTACAGTGAAACTTTGCACTTCATGGTTAATCCACGCCATGCAAATTGTGCAAATTGTACTTTTGAATTGCGTGAAATTTTCTAATTAATTATGGAGCAAAGTTTGCCGACTTGCACATCTCTACCGACAACCTGTTAGTGTGGTTACTGTTATATCGAAAGACAGGCATAGTCTGGTACTAATCTGATCACATCTGTATGCTAACTTCTGATAGGATATATACAAATGCCAAACTGTGCATGTAGAAAAGGTGCAGTAGCATTTTGAATGGGTTTTGAGGTGCTAAAACTGCTTCACCGATGCTATTTGCAGCTTAAAAAGCCTACTGTTAATGTACACAAATATGTATCACCTCCCCCACCAACATCAGCACTGGTGCCACATGCTTGAAAATAAAATAATAACAAAAAAAATCCCCCACCCTTACCTGATCTCCATAAGAATGAATTCCTTAGTGCCCAGTGGTACCCTCAACAATCAATCAATCAATTTTTGTATTTATAAAAAGTGCAATTCCACTGATCAAAGCACTTGTACAAAATCAATGAATAAAAACAGTAATATAAATACAAACAAAAACAGTTAAAATTCAACAATTGTTTAAACCAATCAGCAAAATTAAACAGGGTCGGGAAAGCAATCCCAAATAAGTAAGTCTTAAGAGCGGACTTAAAGCTCTCAATGGTCAGGCACACTCTAACCCAACGAGGTAGATAATTCCATAGGGTAGGGCTATAAAAGTAAAAGAATGGGCCCATGTGCTCTTAGGTATTTCGTAACTTTGGCAACCGTGACTGGGCACCTACTGGAAGGGTGACTCAATCACAGCACCTGTCATCAGGGCAACTAGGGGGGTGAGCGACCGGATGAGGGGTGCACAAAATAGTGACATCCTGTTGCTACATGCCTACTCACACCTGGGGAGCAAGGCATGCTAGTGTAGGGTGGGCGGGATGGAGGGATTGTAGGGGTGGCACCGCAACAAGCTACCGAGCTGCTTCCGTGGCGTGGTGGGTGGGTTCGGTCCAGGAGCAGGTACTTTTAATGAGCCGGCCAGTTACTTTTTTCCTCGCTTGACCCCTCGACATGCACCCCCGAGTTGAGAATCTCTTAGTAGGGGCGGTAGCACAGCCCCCACATAACGGACATTCCCAAGTCCCTGGCACCATTTTGCTGTGCACTGGGGTGGGTACATTGCCAAATAATTTTTCGGTGATGTGCACGTTACCTAATGGTGATCATCCATTGGTGATCGCTGTTATCACATAAATCTTAGCTCTTAAGTCGGACCCTGGGAACCTCTAGCAAGCCCTCATTGGAGGATCAGAGTGGATAGAGGGGTAAGTAGGGACAAAGTGGATCTTGCAAATACAGTGTCCCTGTCCATGTAAGGCATTATAGGTCAGTAACCCAACCTTGAAGATGATCCGCCACTGCACTGGCAGACAGTGCAGGCCAGGAGCACAGGCATGACATGGCAAGATCTTGGTAAATCAGTCAGCAGCCTGGCTGCTGCATTCTGCACCAGCTGCAAGCGGTGGATATCAACCCCAGGTAGCCCTAGGTACAGGGCATTGCAGTAGTCAAGGCAGGAGGTCACAAAGGCATGAACCAAAGCTGGAAGGTCATCAGACAGGACCAGGTGTTTAATTAAAAGAGGTTTTGATAACAGCTGACACCTGAGACTTAAATGTCAAACCGTCATCAAAAACAACGCCCAGATTCCTCGACCCTATCTGAGGTCAACAGCTGATTGCCTCTGAGCCAAAGTCCAGAGGGCTACCCCGCATGAACCCCCATACCCTGATGATCTGGGTCCACCACCAACACCTCAGTTTTTATCCGGGTTCAACCACAGCCAGTTGGCTTTCATCCAGTCCTGGATCTCAGTGAAGCAGCTATTAAAGACGGGACAGCCCCACCCTGCTTGGGCACAAAGGACATGTATAGCTGACTATCATCTGCATAGCAGTGAAAACTTAGCCCATGCTGCCTTATAATGTCTCCCAATGGCAGCATATACACCACAGAACAACATGGGTGATTGTATGGATCCCTGCAGCACCCCACATCCCTGACACCACTCTCTGAGTCCTGCCTGTGGAAAGACTGAACGACCTGAGGACTGTACCTGACAGTCCACAGATCAACCACAGGTGCTCCAACAACACTCCATGGTCCACAGTGTCAAATGCCATGGAGAGATCGAGGAGAACCAAGATCGAAAGGGTCCTCTGACCCCTCACTATTAGAGATCATTAAGTACCTGAACCAGTGCTGTCTTGGTACTATGCTCTTCCTAAATCCAGACTGGAGAGGATCATAGACATCATGGGTAGCAAGACGATCCTCAAGCTGCAATGCAACCACTGTCTCAATAACCTTAACCACAAAGGGCAGATTAGAGACGGGACTGTAGTTGGCTAAGCAGTCAGGGTCGAGGGAGGGTTTCTTTAGGAGAGGTGTCACCATCGCCTCCTTCAGTGGGTCAGGAAACACCCTGTCTCCAACGAACTCCAGACTATTACTGCCAGGGCCGGGCTGATCACCTCAACACATCCCAAAGGAGCGCTTGGACCCAGGTCCAAACCACAGTAGGTTGGTCACATACTCTGGATGATCCTCATGATGTCAGTGATCACCAACCGCCAAAGTCAGACCAGGAAAACTGAGTGTTAGCAACCTCCTGCCGACCTCTACAAAACCCGTTAGAGGGCTCAGGATGGATCCCGGACCTGAGGGTGGCAACCTTATCTGCAAAGAAGCAAGGAAAACTTGTCACACTGTGTGAAAATGCTCCCCAGATCTGACGACAGTTTGACTGCACAATCTGTCAACAGTCAGGAAGAACTGAGCCAGTCGATTCTGTGCAGCTGCAATCTCCCTGGAAAGGAGCTCTGCCTTCTTATGGGAGACTACCCATTGATAATCATTATAATGATCCATCAGTCTAAGTCTGTTACCGGCAAGGCCCGACTTCCACCAGCACCTCTTTAACTTTCAGCCCTCTTGTCTCAACTCCTTCAAAGTCCCATCAAACCAAGGGGACTTTGTGCAAAGAGTGAGGGTGAACACAGACAGGCACTATGGAATCCAGAGTCACTGTCACTGCCTTGTTATAGGCAAATGAAAGATCCCTGGCTCCAAGCTTACGCTCAGAACACCCAATAGGTCCAGAACCGCAATCAGACAGTCTGGGGTCACACCCCTTAAAGGGAGGTACTGGACCATCTCCATAAGGGCAGATCTGTTAGGGGAGCCACGAAACTGAACCCTGTGGTATGATGGTCAGACCATCTGACCGGCTCCACCACTAGATCTGAGATCTCCATCCCCAGCAGGAATACCAGATTCAAAGAGTGACCATGATTGTGGGTAGCAGAGGTAATTACCTGTGTAAGGCCCAACGAGGTCATAAGTTGGAGGAAATCCTGACCAAATTGTGAGAGTTTATCATCAACCCAGGCGTTGAAGTCCCCAGAATCAAACATCTGTGACTTCCTGCTGGAATTCCTTCTCACCTCTGGGTAGACAGTGATGAGAAGTATCCTGCAGCCCACACCTGCACCCATGATACACTCAGAGTATCTGGTTACCCCCACTGGGATATCCACCAGGCCCAGTTCGATTTAAAACAGATGGCTACACCCCGCCACTCACGATCCTCTCTTGGGCAGTGTATCACTGAGAACCCAGACGGAATTGCAGATGCCAATACTGGGCCAGCATTTTCATCCAGCTAGGTCTCGGTGATGCAAGCCAGGTCAGTTGCACTCACAAGATCAGCGATCACAGCTGTCTTGTTTTTATGGACCTGGCATTGCATATCACCGCCCGAGTAGGATGGAGGATGAGGTAAACCTGCCTGCTGAAAGTGGAGCCCTTGAGTATGGGAACCAGGCAAGGAGGATCCCTTTCCTGGATGGACCCATTTTCACCCCAGGGTGTCTCCTTGTCCCCACAGCCCCAATTCGGCCACCCCTCCACACTCCCACCAGGCCCAGCACCCCCACTTCTCTTCTTCCCCTTCTAGCTATCCCCAATGCACAGCAATGCCTGTATGCAACAGCAGATAGTGGGGGGCAGCTAAAGGATGGAGGTCCCTGAGCCTGGTGGGAGAGTAGTACACCTGACCATCTGTGACCTCTGCCAACACATAATAAACTAAGGGCAGCCAAACAGCAAACAATAGCACACTATAATATTCCAGACATGCTCACATTCACACTCTCATGCATACACCACTCGGTCAGCAATTTTACCTCTATCCCCACAAAATAACAAATATAACAACAATACTCCTTCCCCGTTAAATAACAAAATCAAACATTAACCCCGATCTACCCAAAAATATATCACAAAACACAACAAGACAAATATGATACACAAATCAGAAGTAGTAATGAAGTTATTGAGCAGTCTTTTGACAATTTAAATATCAGTCCCTCCACAAGCTATTGAGAGTCGCAAGTCTCAAATAAATCTATCATAGCAGGCAATTGGAGCTCTCACCTCCTCAGGCCCAAATACCAGAAAACACCCCAAATTTGCAGAACTCTTACTTATATAGCATTGAGCTACACAGACTCAAAGAGATATAGATAAATGCTAGGCACTCTCACTGACTTAAATTTTAATTCAGACCAGTCTAGGATCTGTCCATATTAGTGATGGATAAAATGTGCCCAAAGTTAGAGACCGCTTCTTCACCCACTCTTCTTTTGGAGAGAGCTTCTATTTCCTGGAGCTGTCAGAGATTACCAGCTACTCTGTGCAGTCCTCCCAGTGACCACCACCACCGTGGACAATGCCAAGGCACCGCACAGGCTGCAGGCAAGAGGCACCAGTCAAGACATGGCCCTAGAACACCTGTCCCTCAAGGCAGCCACTCTAACCAAAACACTCCCCAAACCACAGCCCTGGGATAAGCCCACCTCCCAGCAGACAGCCCCAGATAACCCAGAGGTAATCAGAGCACTGTCCGTTCTTCAGCAGGCCTTGCCATTACACCTCCCATTGGGGACTTGAGGTAGGGCAACCACCTCCCCGGACAAGTGAACAGGTTCCCCAACAGTCACAATAATTCCTGGCAAATCTCAGCAAGCAGGCCCTCTTAGATTTGCAAGCAAATCTCCAGTGGCTGTCTAGAAGCAGATCCCAGTAGGCAATCAAGAAACCAAGCCAGTCAATAACTCCTCTTGAGGTTCCCTCTGTCCAGCACTCCTCACGATCTTCCATGGGTGCCACATATTCGATGGGCTCTGGAAACTCCATGGCAGAACACTTCAAAATGGGCAGGTAAGGCAGGTCATGAATTTTAAAATAGCACTAGAGAATATGGAATCACTAATATGATGTACCAAACAGTAAACAATACTAAAAGTAAAATAAAAGTTTTGACGACTACTAGTTTAAAACATATAGTAGAGCTGGAGTCCTCTTAGCCTGCACTATCCTGGTAACGAATTTCTCTGCCTGACTAGCTCACTTTATTTCCTAGCTAACTACCTTCAACTATTCCTACACTATATCCTAAAAGAAGTAAACTTAAAAACACAGAAAGAAATAAAAACAAACTCTTAAAATGCTACTGCTGCTGAAGGCTAGCCCAGTGCGTCACCATCTTAAAGACAAATAAATCCCCATTGGCCTATAAAATAAACTCCCATTGTCCAGTGGTCCCACTGCAGCTCAGAGACAGTGGCAAGCATCTACCTTCCTTCACCTTCTTGGCTGCTGCTGTCTGCCACACACACACATCCTGTATTACTGTATACTGAACTATAGTGATACAGGACATATGGCAGAAAAATTCCTTAACGCTGTATTGCACACATGTACAGACAGGCCATTTCCATTCCATATTCCTCAGAGCACTGCCTGCCATGCTCTGAGCAAACCAGCTAACCCTGCACTACAGAACTATTTTGTAGTTTAAAGAAATCAGGTATTAAGTGGTGTGCTACTTAAAAATGAAAGCAACAGCTCAGAATGACAAGCATCAGCCAAGCATCCCTTCTGTCATGCTGCTGGTAGGCACACACCTCCTGTTCCCTCCCTCTGTGTGATTCCCCCATGGTTACCAGCACATGCTACACCAAGGTATTACGTCAAAACAGTGAGTCAATATGGGTGAGTCAATTACAGCGACTGCAAGAGAGCCAATGTCTTTTGAGCAACATGGTTTTATAGCAAGTGATTTTGTCAGCAGGCAGTTCAGCAATGCAGTGACACTCAGTACTGAAAATGGCTGCTGTGCTGAACCCTTTAGCTGCCAGTGTAGCCTAGTGGTTAGACTCATTGGCTGTATGTCTGTTAGGGTTTGCCAGACCTGGATTTGAGGCTGGTTGTTCATGTTTGTTTTTAAGTTTTTAAATTTGAAATTGTTGCACTGGGCTTCACATCCTCCCCCGCCCTCAATTCTGTCATCCCTGGAGTTGGAATATGAAATCACCCCACCGACTTTCTCCCGCCTCCTGAGTTGCTTCCACCTGGAGAATATCATCCCACCGGAGGTTCTCCTGTCCTTGAGTTGTGTCCCACCTGGTAATGATTATATATCTTAGGAGGTGCAAGGCAGCCCTCGTAGAAAATCACTGGTAGGTCGGAGTCTGTCACAACTGGTTCTGCCTCCTCTTCGGCCCTACCAGTCTCCACAGGGGTCCCCAAGGATCCATCCTTGGGCCCTTATTATTTTCCATTTTTATTAATGTGCTCCTGCTGAGAGTCTCACCTGTGAGGCTCTTCTCTGCATGGATGACCTTGTCCTCTACCACAGTGACAAGTCTCCTGTAATCATCTTCTCCACTCTCATTGACTATTGTGTTGCCCATAATTGGTTCCTCTCCAAAACATCTGGTTAATGAAAATAAAGACAAAGTCCATGCTATTTGAATCCAAACCTTTCCTCCAAGATCTCCAAGACAAACTTCCCTCCTCGCACTCACACCTGCTGTCCCCACTTGAAAATATCCCCTGTTTTAAATACCTAACTCTAGACCCTCCCTTACGCTCACTGACACTGAACATGCCAACATTTCTGTGCGGAAGCTAATCAGAAGTTAGGTGTTGCTCATCATCCAGTGAAGCACCTCGCAGTCGCACTTGGAAACCTTCTTTCCATCATTGAGTGCTGTCTCCTGTTCATTCCCATGTGTCATCAGCCCTGCGCTCTCTACTGATCACTGTCTATAACAGTATCTGCCACTTATGTCTCCAAGCTCCTACTCTACCCATCACTGCATGCTGTACCAGTCCCTTGAGTGGCTACCGCTGAAAGGGCGCCTGATTATGGCCTTGGCTGCCTTGTGGACAATGCACTCAGAGGTGGCCTCCAGTCCCTGTATTCATCCCTCCTCACAGGTAGAGCTTCATCTAGAATCTTCAGGGATCCTCCATCCCACCCAAGTTCGTCCCTCAATTTAGTGTCCTTTCCTGTCATGTGACTTCCTGCTACTATTGGAACCAAGTCCCCATTTCTCCATTTGCAGCTTATATTCATCACCCACTGGAGGATTTCCTCTTAGTGTGCCAAACCCTCCATACTTGGCTACTCTCTCTACTCTCAGACACTCTTGCTTACTCTGAAACTTCGCTGCTCAGCCCCCTGTCTAGAAAACCTCACTGCAAATCCTTCTGCTACCCTACTCTGCCCTGTACACCACTTTCTTACCCATCTCCTGCCTGCCCTAACCCCCATATCTGCTCCTCAAGCCCCACCTACTCCAACTGTGACCACTAGGTTGCTATTCTCCTCCCCTTTCCTGCTCCAACCCAGCCTTATCCAGCCCCCTGGCAACCTCTGGCAACCTCTCTGCAGGGCCTCTAACCTCCGGGTATTCAAATCTGGTACCTTCTATACCAAAGTTGGTAGCACTACCACTACTCCACGGTGGGAGTCACCCTCACTGAAGGTCAGGTATCACCCCTTATCTTTATTATAAGCAAAGAACAATGGGCACCAGCACCCACTTACTAAATCTTTTCATCGTTACCTCCTGGTGCAGACCTCTCCCGACTTGAGCACCCACCCACTCATGTCAGGCACCTCACCCTAGGCTACCCCACAATGACCCAGCTCCCCCATCTTCATGCATCTTCAACTCCCCAGCACCCCCGCCAACACCCCCGCCCTTTTTGCCCTCCTGGGCCCACCCTGGACCTACCTCTTCCTTGCCATACCCACCCTCTCGTACCTTATCTATCTCCTGCACCCTCACTATCAGGTCCTTGTCTGGGCACCAAACCATGGGTCCCTGTCACCACCACCCCTAATTAGAATGATCAAATTGCTATTACTACTATCTGGGAATGTACACCCAACCCTGAACCCATGTCTGCCAGCCTCCCAAATCCTGTACTGGATCCGCCTCCACTTTGCATCCCTGAACATATGCAGCCTCCTAAAGAAAACCGCTGCTCTCCAGTGCTGGGTAGTTTAACATCAACCTGTCGTTATTGCATTGGTAGAGACTTGGCTGTCTAAGTCCACCCTGACTCCTGTTTCCTCCCAGATATACCCTTTTCAGGGAGGACTGAGTAGGCAAACACGGTGGTGGGTGCGCATATTCTTGTGGGACACCCTTATAAGTCATGCTCTCCCTGCTCCTAAGCTGAACTATGGAGCCCAAGTCCTCACACTAAAAATTATTCCTGACCTGCCAGAGGCCCCTCCTCACTATCTCCTACATACCCCTGAAGAATCAGAACCCAGTTATCCAGTCCCCTCACCGACTACTTCGCATCCCTCCCACACAAAGTTGAGCAAGTCATCCTAGGTGATCTTACTGTTAATTGGCTGGCTTCCACTGCCTCCCAAACCAGGGATGCTCTCATGTCCTGGACATGTCCCAGTTAGTCTCCCAGCCCACCAGATTCAACCGATCTAGTGGCACCAGCACCCTCCAAGACATTATACTATCAAACCGTCGCTATAAAATCCGGATATCACTGTCCTCCCAACTCACTTAGTGATCACTCCCCAGTCATCTGTCTCTGGTCATCCTCCTCACCAAAACCAGTGTCCCAGGCCACTCTGCACCAGCACCTATGCCCTGGTGGTCTTAGAAACTAAAACAGCATCTAGCCTATCTAGACTGGTCCCCTATCCGACATGCTCCAGATATCGACTCAGCTCTAGACCTCTTCACAAGTGCCTTCTGCAAGGTTTGTGACCTCTTGGCCCCCACCAGGATCCGGTCTAAAACACAATGCCCCCTGGATCACCCCATACGTCATCCAGAAACTTAAGAACAGGGACAATCTCGGCACATCGCTGTTAAATCTGGCAAGGCATCTGATAGACAAGCCTACAACGCTGAATGCAATAAGTGCACCTGGGCCATTAGACGGCCAAGGCAGAGCACTACCGGTCACCTCGCTTCCACCTGGGGTTCAGCCCAGACCTTCTGGGATGCAATGAAAGAACTAAATGGGAAGACCCACTCCCCCACCCTCACAGCTTCTCCATCGATGGCTCTGCTACTACAGATCCATTACATATAGCTGATTGCCTCAATCCCACCTTCTCCGATCTAAGCTCTGTCCTCCCTAGCAGCTTTTTGATCCAATCCCCGCCTCCTCCCCTGTCCTGCATCACCCCATGCTACCTATGCACCTTATCTCCTCATGAAGCCAGGCTGCACCTGCTAAAAGCCCTGGTAGCAATAACCCCAGCAGCGACCCCATCGACTCCAGGATCCTCTGCCTGGTCCTGGACGTTGTCCTAGTCCCCTTGACGGACCTACTTAACCAGTCACTATGCCTTGGTCAGTTCCCCAGCACTTGAAAACTGCAGAAATCACTCCTATATACAAGAGTGGAGATCGTTCTGCCCCCAACAACTATCAGCCTATCTCCATCCTCCCCGCCTCTCCTAAGCCCTTGAAAAGTGGTATCTATCCAACTATCTGAATACCTGCCAAGTATGACATTATGTTCCCAGAGCAACACGGCTTCCACCCAGGACACAGCACAACCTCAGCTCTCCTGGAGTTCTCTCTATACCTGCACTTGCTCTTGACTCGCAACCTTGCCAAGCAATGTTCATTGACCTCTCAAGGCCTTTGACACTGTCTGTCACCCTCCTACTCGACTCTCTTCACCTGCTCAGTTTTTCTGCTGGTCCCTTGCCTGGTTTTCCAGCTACCTCTCTGCTAGATTCCAGTGTGTAAAGATCAACAGTTCCCTTTCCAACACTCATCCGGTTCCTCCGGGGTCCCTCAGGGCTTCATCCTGGGTCCTGTACTTTTCAGTCTCTACCTCAGCACTCTCCCAGCTCCTGCACTGGCAAAATGCTCCTTTTTGTTGATGATGTGATTCTCTTGCCTCACATCCTGATCCTCCCACTCTCCAATCATCCCTTCAGCACGCTTACAACCAAGCTGAAAGGTGGTTTCTCGATCACAGACTAGTTCATAAACCTAAAGAAGACCAAGTCAATGCTCTTCTTCCACCACCAAAATAAAGCTAAAATGCCCCTCCTGATTATCCCCAGCACTTGCAGCCGTTAGAGCAAGTGTCCACATACAAATACCTAGGCATCACCTTCGATATTGCCCTCATCTTCCACACCCACATCAACGCATTTCCTCCACCATAAACCTCGGATTGGCCTACTATACCACCACAGGGATTGCCTGCCCCAGGTTGCCCACCAGCTGGCCATCATCTCCTCCACCTTGTCTCTTGTGGACTATGGCTTGCCCATCTATGCTGCAGTGGACAATACCGCCCCTCTAAAATCCAGCTGTCCATCAATAAGGCCTGTAGGCTCCTGACCAGAGCGCCCAGCTGCACTCACACCTGTCTGCTCTTCTGCCAGCCTGATCAACTTCGAGGAGCATCTGCATTATCAGACCTGCCTACTTGCCAAGAAATCTCTGCTCGAACTCCCATCCCCGAGTCTCTGCCTCCCTATGGCATGTGTCCTTGTCTGTTGCCACCCGTAGCCTGATAAAGCCACCTTCCTGGTGCCGAGAACCAAGACCTCCCTAGCTCAGAGGTCTTTCTTCTACTGAGCCCTGCCTGGTTCAACCCTCCAACTGCATCTCCAGCACTGCCAAAATTAGCCCCTTCAAAACCACCTCTTCGAACCATATCTTTAATATCTGCTGTTGTAGATGCAACTAATCCCTGCCCCATCTAATCCCACACCATGGGACCTTCCTGCCATGTCCCCTGACTTGACAATGTCCCCTGGACAGCCTATCCACCTCCCCACCCTCCACTACCTTGCCCCACTAGGTTTATGCAAGGCTGTACCACTCTGTGACACCTGGGGAATTAGTATATTCAATGTTTGTAACCTGTGATATATACAATCTGTAAGTGAGTGTATTCTATGTTCAGTGTTTCTCTTGCACCTGTAATGTTGTCCACTGTTGTATCCTGCACAATGTACTATTGTCTGCCCTCCATGCAACGAGGTGCCTTTGTAAATGAATCTCTGACTCAAAGGTTGTAAATCCGGCTTCTACAAATAAATAAATAAATAAATACCCCCCGCTGTTCCATGTCTCCACTAACATGGGCAGTAAAGCTCCTACTTCCACCCTTCTATGGAACAGCCTCCCTCATCACTCCACTCGTCCTCCTCCCATCTCTCTTTCAAAAACAGATTCAGAGACTGGCTACTGTCCAAAGCCATATGTCATCTGGTAAATCTGGTGGCATTCTCCTCGGTTTGGTGCCCACCCACCTACTCCCTTGGTCGTGCCTTTGCTGTGTCCACTCCCTCCTCCTGCTCCTCTACTGCTGTCTCCCTTCCTTCCTTCCTGCCCCTCAGCCCCACATGGGGCTTCCATGCACTCCTCCTTCTCTGCCTCGCGCCTTATTTTGTGGGTGGGAGTATTTACACTTAGTCTCCTTGATCCATTCTGTTGGTGACTCTCTCACTTATTAATTTACTAGTGAGCCCAGCACATTTTGCACTTTGTTATTTTCAACACGTATGTTATGGTCTCTGTGCTACTGCAACTAGTATTTTGTCTAGCGCTATAACCTGTGACTATGTACTTGATCTGTAAACTGGCCTAATATGTTACCTTGTTTTTTCTGTATTTCTCTGTATGTATTCCCACAGTGTACTGTAAGCTGCAGCACCTCATGTTGTGGCCTGTTCATTTATTGCATATTACCTGTATTGCTCGTTTGTGCCATGTTGTGGCCTGTTCATTTATTGCATATTATCTATATCTGTATTGCTTGTTTGTGCTGTGTTGTGGCTGTTCATTTATTGCATATTACTTATATCTGTATTGCTTGTTTGTGCCATGTTGTGACCCAGGTTGTGGCTGAACATGGTCTTTTGGATCAACTCACCTACCGGTTACCAAGACATAAAAAAATAAAATAAGTAAATGGATCAATCACTGCAGCTTTTTTTCCACCATTTACAGCGGTTGCTCTTATTGCACTCGCTGTTTGTGCATGCGCCTATTTTTGAGTCGTGGTTTTGTATTTGCTGCTTCTTTTTGCACTTTTTGACATGGAACCCTACACCAATTACCAACCAAGCAGGTGTTTTGTATGTGCTGTGAGGCAATGCTGGGCTTTCAGAGAGTTGGAGGAGAACTAAAGATTGAACAATAGTTTTGGTGGTGGGAATCACTGGATTCAGATAAGAGCCCTGCTACCAGGTGGTGGTGGGGGGTTACATTTTTCCCCATGATTCAACAGTGCAGAATCTGCAGTACCAACTGACTTGCAGTCATGAAATAGGAAACAGAATTCCCTTCCTGAGGGAAGAGAATTTTTCCCAAATTGCTCAGTCCCCCACCCCCAGATGGCCCCAATTCTCAAACCCAAGTCACTGGTTTAGCAAGCTGTAACCCTACTACTGAATTATTGGAATGGCTTTATCTTTTCTGCTCTGCCTTCCATTCCTAATACTCACTTTCACTGTACTTTAAATGTCTTACCTGTCTATTGGACTATCCAACTGTCGTCAAATACTGTATATAAGTAAAAGCTATGGCAGGGTGTGCAACATGTATTTACTTGTGGATTGTAATGCATGAGCCAGTGGTTGTAAGGCCTGAGCCCAAAGGTCAAGGGTCTTTATGCCCTTGGAAGTGCATTAAAATCCTATGATGCACATCCTGTGGGGCACTTATTACACTTATAAAATGGCTCTAAGTGCTTTTTGGGGCAGAAAGCTTAGATTCAGCACATGACACTGTTTTTATGGAGAGTTAATGCACAGTCAGGTGCCTCTCAACCAATGACATTTCTAGATTTTGTCTTGTCATTTCATAACATGAAGTTATTTTCCTGTAATTGTGTTCTGTGTTTTTTAACCTGGAACTTAATGCTCATCTTGTACCTCTTGAATGTCTCCGCAACTCCGAATCTCTACACTCACTACTAGTTGTTTCCATACTAATCTATTTTCTCTTTATCTCTACAGAACTGACAGACACTGAACCACCTTCTATTATACAAGTATTTTTTTATGTTTAACCTTCCTTACCTATCTTATTTTCTCCTAAAGAACTAAGGAATCTTTGTGACCCTATCTCTAGTAGTCTTAATTCACATGTACAACTGGACATGGATCTGCGACCCATTCCATGTTCTCCAGCACCCAAGTAAGAGATCCATTGCTTCCTATCTGTACTAGGTGGGGAACAGTAACTGTAGGGCAATACCCATCCGTACACATTACACATTGTCAGCTTTCAGTTTTGTTTTAAATGCTGCCATCTGGAGCCCTTCCTGGTGTTTGCCTTCAGTGTTATTCTATGCTGACAGCAAGAGCTGTTCCTCAGTGTTCACTTTCACAAATTTTTTTTTTAAATAGCAACCTACCAGATTGACACCTGATTGATTAGCCAGAGGACTGGTGCTGAAGTACAATGCTGATATGACCAATATCATAAAGGGCTGTTTCAATTTTAAAATAATCGATGTAGTCTGGCTTTGAGACTAGAAAATATGTCAGTACTAAATCAAAAGGATTACTGATTGTGCTCCAATGGTCAGTGGTAAATCAAAACAATCGCTGATTGTGCTCCAGTGTCCTGTATCATAGGTTACTTCACACTGAAGATACAGTAGAAGCAGGATGGCACGCAAAATGAGCTGTTGCATCAGAATTGGCTCTCCTGGGTAAACACATTGTAAAAATGGTAAAAGCAGTACCCCACCAGAAATGAGATGTTACATTTCAACTGTGCTATCCTGAGTAAATTGTAAAAATAAATAATAAATAGAACAAGCTCAGTATTTGCTAGCCTGATACAAGCAACCTCACACAGGAAATGACATACTGCATCTCAGTTAGCCAAAACTGGGTAAACAAACAAAAAAACACAATATTGACAGTTGGTGCTGGCCTTTCACAGCCCGCCCCACCACTTGTGGTCTGCTGCTTAGAGCATTGTTGGGACACAGGAGATTATAGGTTCAAACCCTGCTAGACTCAAATAGTCACTGTGTGAGACCCTGATCAAGTTACAGATCTATCTCTTCCTTGCGTTTGTTCACACCATTAGCATTACAAAAAAACAGGCAATCAGTTAAACAAAAGGTACAGAATGATCAAGCTTTGCATTAATCAACTTTTAAGCACACCCTAGAGGTGTGATGCAGAAGGCATGAGCCGAGTGCCACATACCCCAAGTCTGATTAACTAATGATTAATGAAACCCCTGAGTATCTTATTGCTTTATAGCAATGTAGACATAGAAAAAAATAAAACAATTTAGTTCCTTTTTTGTTATTAAATATTGTGCCATATTTTGGTGAAAAATAGTCCTTCCACCAAATTATCAGCAGGGTGCATTCCATACAACTTGTTTTGTGGATTCCTTGATTTGCAAGATTCTATTTATAGAATTTCTGCAGCCATAATTCAGTGCCCACTAGTAGTCACTTATCACTGAGTATCATTTTTAACTGCAGTTCAAGTGTGCTACTGAATAAGTTCGTATTATAACAGCTCATTGGAACAAAATACAGCACCAGATCCAAACAACTGAAGCAGCAGTTTAAGGCTCATAATTAGAGATGCAGTGAAGTTTAATTTACGCTGGCAATTTCTGGTGAAGTCAGGAATTTCGCCCTGCAGAATAGTTTTATAAATTTGCACTTTTGCTAAATATTCTGTGGGTGTGAAATGCAAAATTTCATCTGCAAAATGTAGAATTTTGCCTGCGAACAACAGAATTTCATCTGCAAATGGCAGAATGTCACCCTTAGTGTGGCGAAATTCCACATTTCGTGGGCAAAATTCAGCATTTCACTGGCAGAAATTTTACACTTACGACTCCACAGAATATTTTGTGAAATTTCAGATTTCACAAACTATTTCACAGAGCAAATGTGGACTTTGCCCATCTCCACTCATAATGATCAAAGTTAATAACAAGAGTAAGATCAGCAGTCAGTGTCGTTCACTGGCTTACAGCTGAAGACTTGTAGATAAGATGCATTCTCACTTATAGAAGTGCAGCAAACTCCCAATCTCTCTTATTTTTCAGTCAGATAGTTGTTGATTGAACAGGGGTGGCACAGGGATCAAAGCAGGAGATGAGAGATCACGGCAGGCAGCGTCATGTCAGGCATTGTCCTGTAAGTTGATGTCGAGTGTAAACATCCCACTCACTCTTTAAAATGTTTTATACAGTAATAATATGCTACCCAGTGCTGTGGTATTATTTAGCTGGAGGGTAAACGTTTCTCAGTGGTACTCAAAACACTGCATGCCACAATGTCTTTACCTCTCTCCTTCTCTCTCTGACTCAAGTTCTATTGACCAGTCTCCCCTCTGCAGTTGACAATTTTAGATGAAAGGTGGTGGTGTGTGGACAGTGCAGAAAAGGTGTGTGACATTAGATTTTTTTTGTGGCAGACATTTCAGGGTAGTAGAAAGTTTGGTGTTCTCGTCAATCAATCACAGGCTTGCTATGGTGTGAGGCAACTTAACTTAGGTTGCATCTATGGCCACAAAGCAGCAATCATGGCAGCTCAGAAAACAAGTACTATAGAAGCCATGATTGTTAGTGAGGTGCTGCTCTCATTTCTGTAGTTTGTGCACCGTTTTACAAACTTTTTTAAATCTACCACAAACCAGGCTGTAAATACTGGCAGAAAATCAATTTATTTACATAATTGCTAGCGCCGTTTGTAGACAGACGCTGAATGGGACTCAGAAGTGGCGGCTAGTGAAAACCGTCATGGAAAGCTGGGCAGCAGCTCCATGATGAGACTAAGTAAAGGATCAGGGTGCTTGTAATGTGGCCGAGCAGGTATATTAGTCAAAGTTTAATGTAACCCCGCTTCAGATGTTTTAACCAATCAGAATTTAGGAATTGGCCTAGCATTGCTATAAACATCATTGACATTGACCAATGCTTCTTTTAATGGGGCCCTGATTTAACCACTTTTAGACTGTATTTACACAGTATATAGCACAGTAGAGTTGCAATATCGTGGATCTGTCCCCCATATATGCAGTGAGGGCTGAGCTGGGAGAATAAGAACTGAGGAGATGGCAAAATAAGAATGTTTCCATATGGGGTCAAGTAATGCACACAATGAAAACAGGTTAACTAAACAATGTTTACAGCCCGATGGCTCAGCGGTTGATTTCTGCTTGTGATGCAGTGACCGGTTCGGAACGTAGCCTAGGTAGCTGGAGGGTCAGCCAGGGGAGGCAGCTTGAGTGTCCAACACTGCTCGTCTCTCCAGGAGGAGGGATCATGACCTGGTGCTCAAGTGACCACTGGTGGAGGCCAGTGGTAGTGCAGCATGTCAGGCCATTGAGGGTGGTGCATGACAGATGTTGGCTCTTGTCTTGATGTCCAGACGTCATGCACCTAAAAAGCCTGGAAAATAGCTCACTGGCCTTTGGATGATGGCTCTCTGCTCCTCAGGGCCTCTAG
This sequence comes from Neoceratodus forsteri, assembly GCA_016271365.2. NCBI lineage: Eukaryota > Metazoa > Chordata > Ceratodontiformes > Ceratodontidae > Neoceratodus > Neoceratodus forsteri. The sequence continues at coordinate 1,681,228,605 of CM028129.1, read as the reverse complement.
TGCCTTCCCAGTGCCTCCTGTTCCCCAGCAGCATCCCGGACCCTAAAGAGTGGCTGTGGCTATCCACCCCCAGTGCCTTCCCTCTCCGGAGAGAGGGACCCGTCGGTAAAGGGATATACGGGATATCCCAGGGATCGCTGTGATCTGGGGATCTGAGGAGGGCTGAGAAAGGTGAGAAGGAGTCAGAAGGAGCTCGACAGGGCCCGAAGGAGTGAAGGACCAGTGAGCACGGGGCGGAAAACAGATTACTCAAAAAAACAATGTTTAAAGGAAACAAATTCTGATTTAGTGCCAATACATATTCCCATGGCTAGTAACGATCATGGATATATTACAGGAATTAAACAAAGAACATCTATGGAATGACTGGCAAAGACAGTTGTTAGTATGCAAAGCCTATATTGATTTATTAAGTCAAAATATGAAAATTATCCAAGATAAATGATTAGAAAAGAACTAGAACATTAAGGTTATGTAATTGGTATTAAGAGCAAAATTGTGCACAATCTGTAACTATATCTAATACTACTAAAGGATAAGGGAAGATTGAAGAATTTTTACAAAATATGGGCTGGAACTGTTTTGGTCTAAAACTAAAAGTATGGATAATAATAGAAGTATGAGGGGATAATTTTTAGACCGACATGACATATTCCTGCAAACAAGGAGAGCTTCAGGACCTCTCACATCTAGTACTAAACTGCTTAAAACATCAGAAGAGTAGGTTAAAAAACTAGATTGCACCCCATATCTCAACAGTTTATATCCATAGGAAGAGGAAAGGATTAAAAATCCTGCTATAGAATTTGTAGGCCCCAGATGTTATAAGCGTTCCTGAAAGAGGGATGACTATAAGAAAACAGGAAAAGGAAGGTACTGAAAGAATGCCATAAGAATATTGAACTAGCATAGAAAATCATCTGTTAAATTTCTTTTAAAGAGATCAGGAATAAAAAGTAGGTGTTTAAGCTGAAGAGAAGTATAACAAATATGTTTTATGGTCTGCAGACCTTCATTGTCTGTTATTATAAAATGGGTTGGGAAAAAGCAAAACACTTGATTGGTTATTACCTGGGCTATAGCTCTGTCTAATGCACAGGTAAAAACAAGTGCTGCCAATCTGGATGCAGTATATAAAGGAAAGCAATGTGCACATTTTAAGAAATTTCAGTAATTTTATAATTTAACTAACCTTCAGTTTTATAAAACCCTGATCAGCTGACAGCTGGTGCCCTACACATTTCTTCTCATCTGTTACCCTACTCATAATCTATACTTTTGCTTGAACTCATATCTTGCTCTTTCAATTTTGCAAGTTTTTTATTCAGTACTGACTCCGCCAGCCACACAACCCCACTGCTGTTCACCTACACATTCACTTGCTGACTCATATCTGCGCCTCACTCGCTCAAGAATTTCAAGCAGGCAGGCTTATTCTTATAAGAAGGATGTAATGTAATTATTTTGCAGGATTCATTGATGTCCCACTGAGACTTCTAACTGAAGCCTGCTTAAATTTATTAATGGCCGCTACTTCTTCCTCCTCTCCCCATGTTCCTCATGCTTACTCACTTGGCCCTATCAGTCACAATGAAGACTAAACAGAAAAAAAAAACAGAAGGGACTGGGCCCAGTGGTGCAGAAGGCTGAGGCACTTGACTTACAGCATGTCACGCAGGTGACCCTGGTTTGGAAATGAACTCAGGCCATCAGGGAGCCAGCAAGGGGAGGAGCAGATTGAGCAGCCTAATGGCAGCTCTCCTCTCCGGGAGATTGTCAGCCCTCGAGTTCCACCACCACTGGGTGGAGGTCCAGTGATGGGGTAGGGTGGCAGGGATGGCAGGTAGGTAGGGCATCTCGAGCATGGCATGGCTGCACGTGCCTCCACATGTATGTATCTGCACCCAAGATGGGGCAGGTGAAACGGGGTAAAAATCTGTAAAATACTGTATAAATAAAAAAAGAAAAAGACAGAAACAAGTAAGAAAAATGTACTGTATAACACCTAAATTCTCTTCCCTTATATTTAGTGCTCCAAGCACACCAGACATATTCACTCCATCTTATTTTCACTGGTGGAACACTGGTGCTGCTATTGTATAGTGCTCATTATTCACAGTCTTTTTATTTTCATGCTGATTTGAAACCAGCGAATATAGTGAAAATAAAAGACAGTGAATATAAGCTCTTATATAGTATAAACATACAAGGTTTTAAGTGTCTCCATGTGCCTCTCCCTATATCGGTGGGTCGGGGGGCTCCTTGTGTCTCTATACAGAGGGATTTCCGTAGAACTACAGCACTAGACTGAAAGAACTACAGTACTAGAGTGAAAAATTACAATAGAGGCCATACTAGGACAAATGTGCTAAGGTAGAAAAAAAATGACATCAATTTCCTACAGGCGAAGCACTACTTTAGGGAAAATTAAGGAAAGATTTTACTTTTTTAATATGTAAACCTGTACATTTTAATTTATACATTCATCAAAAATTACAGTGCAAGAAGACACTCCAAGGTGTGTATTGAACTGATCTAACTGCACATCAAGAGTTGAAGGCACTACTCCCTAGTCGTGAGGTTAGGTCTGTTCAGTGCACACCCTGTTGTGTCTTATTGCTACACAGATATATAAGTGATTACTGGCTGGTTACATTGTCATGGGGTATAGGTATCCAGACCCTGAACCCTGCAGGATCTAGTTAACATCCCAGTATTAAACTTGAGATTTGATAAAGCCTATACTCATTCATCTCTTTACATATCAAGTTGGGTTATTGATCCCATTAGGGACATGAAACTTGTACTGTATGTGTAAAATGATGTGTTTTATAATTTTATGTATAGCAAGATTTGCACATAATGCTTATTTCAGCATTAAATATTGCCCAATTAAATGTTACTTAAGGAACAGTATTTGTATGTTTGGTATTATACTGTTATTACTGTTTACCATTGTGAATTGTACAGTGTCATTATTTTATTACAATTGTAAAGGCTATGAAACATCATGCAAACATAGACAGTGATGGTAAAAGAGACTAATGGCTCATACACTCTATCCGAGTTTCTAATTTATCCTGGGACCTACTGTCCCTCCAGGGTTCAAGTCCTCTCCCTTCCTAATTCTACTATCCCTGCAAACTACTATACTCTTCATTCTGTCTCAACTGTGCATGAAACCATCAAAGGTTTTCACACCCATCATCTTGGCTGACAGACCGTTCTACAGCTTTAGTACCCTTTCTATAAAATAGCCTTACATCCCCTCATGTTAGTTTCCACTCACGCTCACATGCTCGTTAGCTGGTATTCAAACTAAATAGCTCCCCATTGTTCACATTGTTAATTCCTGGTGGAACTTGCAGGGGTCTAGCATATCTCCCCGTCCCTTCTGGTCTCCAGTGAGTACACGTTCAGCGCTTTGAGATGATTCTCATAGGACCTGCCCAGTTGGCCCTGAATCATTTGTGTTACCCTGCACTGCACCATCTCCAGCTTATCCCTATAGTTCTTGAAAGGTCTCCAGAACAGGGTGAAGTACTCCAGGTATGACCTTATGAAGGATCTGTACTGGAGAAGTATTACATTTCCTTTCTGCTATCAGTACCCCTCCCGATACACTCCAGCATCCTACTTGCCTTGCTGTGCTTATCTTGGCAGAAGACACCAGGAGAAAGGACTGCTGTGTGACTGGACTTCTCTGCTGGGACTATATTGCCCTCCTTCCCTCCCCTCCACCCCCACACCAAAGCTAGTTCTATTTTTATAGGCACAGGATTTGACTGACAACAGGAACTTCCTGTTTGGGAGCAGGAAGTGAGTAATCACAGAACCACCAAAGACCCACCATCCTAGAAGGGCAGGAGGCTCTCTGGCCCCTCTAGCTGCTGGAGGTCTGCCTCTGAGCAAGTAAGTGGTCCACTGAGAAATATAGGATATTCTTGTCTCAGAACAGGACAATCAGGAGCTTAAAGGGCACACAGGTAGAAAGTAAGGAGAGAGAGAGGAAAAAACAGAGGAAAGAGAGGATTGAAAACAGTTAAGGGTCCAGAAATAAGACATGATTGGAGTGGTGCAGTGCAGTGGCTGTGGAGCAGCAGTCTTCGAGACGTTCTGGAGGATGCGGTGTTGTCCCATCTGCAGGCACCTCTCTGGGCTGAGGGAGGAGGTTGCTCATCTCAGGCTGAGTTGACCAGGATTGTGGCACCTCCTCTTCCATCCAGAGACCACCAGTGCCACTGCTGTTGCCTCAGAGGTTGCCAAGAAGAGGATCGGTTGGACCACAGTGGCTCAGGGAGGGTGAGGGTAGTGGAACAGAGGTGCATCCCCTCCAATTGTACTCCACAACTCCTATGCCATTCTGGCAAAGTGGTGGTTCCTCTATGGAGGCACCCGCAGTGGAGACCAAGGAGGATGCTGGGAACCTCCACAAAGGAGACCCACAGGAGGGTGGCAGGGGACCCTGCAGGGAAGGGAAACATCCCGGTGGGACTCCATTGTTAGGAAGGTAGAACTGGGGAGAAAGGGGAGAGGAGGTAAGGTGCCTGCCTGGCACCATGGCTTGAGGGATAGGGAGCGAATCCTCAGGATTGGCCAGAGCAGCTGCACAGGGAGGAGCTGGATGTCATTGTCCACCTAGGGACAAATGACCTGGCTAAGAAAGGGATTAGAGAAGTGCAGGAAGAGTTTGTAGAATTGGGGAGGGCCTTAGTCAGTAGCACGCATGGTAACCTTCTCAGAGGTGCTGCCCATCTATGGCATAGGAGAGGTTAGGATGTTCCACACCATGGGATTCAATCAGTGGTTGAAAAACTGGTGTGGAGCTCAGGATTTGCTTCATTGGGGACTGGGGTCCACCTGGAGTGATGCAAGCCTATGCTGGCATGATGGGCTGCATCTGTCCGGAGGGAACCAGGATCCTAGGTGATAGGTTTAAATGCTTCATTGGCAAGCTTTTAAACTAGCCAAGGGGAGGCACTGGAAAGGAGCAGGAAATCCTGGCCCCAAATAATCACAGTAGTAAGTGCGGCAAACACCAACATAGAGGTGTCGATGAGGAGAAGGGCAGGGTAAATGGAGAAAGCGACAAAGGCAAGAAGGACAGGGATGGGACAAAGGGAGTAAGGCCATCAGGAAATGGAGGGTAATGAGTACCAATGCTCAGTAGTCTGGGCAACAAGCTCCCTGAGCTGGTGGCCTTGATGGAAGAGGGATGCCTGGATATCATAGCAGTCACAGAAACATGGTACACAGAGAACCATGACTGGGATGTTAACATACCAGGGTACATAACCCACAGGAGAGACAGGCAGGGGAGAAGAGGGGAGGAGTAGCTCTCTATGTAAAGGAAGGGATAAAAGCAACTGAACAAAAGAGTAAACGGAGGAGAGGAGGCACTGTGGGTCACCTTGGAGACTGGAAAGGGCACCACAATCCGCACAGGGGTTGTGTATAGACCCCATGTCAGGGGAGGGAATTGACAAGGATATGATAGAAGGCATTCTTAGAATGGCAGAGAAAGGGAGATACTATTGATGGGAGACCTGAATATGCCAGATGTTAACTGAAGCACATTTGCTGCAGCCACATCCAAGAGCAGGGCCATTCTTGATGCCTCACAGGTGGCAGGCATTAGACAGCTTAGTTTCAGAACCCACTGTGAGGGAGCAATCTTAGACCTTGTGCTCTCAAACGGGGGCAGTGAGAGGATCTCAGATCTAGAAGTGGGTTGCCATTTGGGGACAAGTAACCATCAAACAGTGTGGTTCACGTTAAACTCAGCTACAGAGTCAAGCCATACAAAGTGAGGGTACTGGACTTTAGGAGAGCTGACTTTGGCAAGATGGGAGTGCCTCAGAAAAGCACTAGCAAACAGGCTAGAAGGAGGTGTGGAGCAACAATGGGAATCATCAAACTGCCATCACAGAGGCAACAAGCCTTTGTGTGAAGCAAATAAACAAATCAAAACGAAAGAAAAAGTCACTATGGTTCTCAAAAGAGGTGGCTGTGGAAAGTCAGGAAGAAAAGATAGCATTCCGGAAGTATAAGGAAACACAGAAGGAGCGGGACAGAGAGCTGTACCAGTTAAGGCAGAAGGAAGCAGGGAGGGAAGTCAGAATAGCAAAGGCCCAAACTGAGGAAAAGATAGCCAACTCAGTTAAGAAGGGGATAAAACCTTTTATAGGTACATCAGCAGCAAGAAGACAAAGGAGGATAGTGAGGCTGAATAGAATGAAGTGGGTGGGCAGGGGGGACAGTGAAAAAGCAGGGATACTGAGCGAATATTTCTTCTCAGTATTCACAAAGAAGGAGAAGTGCCTAATCCAATTAACAGAAGCACTCTTGATAGGGGGTCGATCCCAGACCTTTCACAGAAGAAAGGGTTCTGCAGAACTCCTAAAACTGAAGGTGGACAAAGCAATGGGTCCTGATGGAATTCACCCTAGAATTCTAAAAGAATTAAGGGAGGAACTAGTGAAACCACTGGCTACTCTTTTAATAAAAATGGGAGGATGGTGTGGTACCTGAGGACTGGAGGAAGGCAGATGTGATTCCCTCACAAAAGTGGGACCAAGACAGAGGCAGGAAACTACAGACCTGTGAGTCTGACCTCTGTGGTAGGGAAAGTGATGGAGTCACTTCTGAAGGAAAGAATAGTTGAGTACCTAGAGGCCAGTGGAGCACAGGACCCAAGGCAGCATGGATTCATGGTGGAAGGTCATGTCAGATGAATCTAATAGATTTCTTTGATTGGGTGACCAAAGTAGTAGACCAGGGGGGGCTGTGGACATGACCTACCTAGACTTTAGCAAGGCATTTGACACGTCACACAAAGATTAATAGTCAAATTAACCAGCTGGAGTGGGTCCCAGGGTGGTAGCCTGGGTAAAACATTGGCTGCACAACAGGACACAGAAGGTAATTGTAAATGGAGTCCACTCTGAAGAAAGAGAGGTTACTAGTGGGGTACCGCAGGGTTCAGTATTGGGTCCAGTCCTTTTAATGTCTTCATCAGTGACATTGCAGAGGGACTGGAAGGAAAAGTATGCCTTTTGCAGATGACACAAAGATCTGCAACAGGGTTGATACACAAGGAGGCTGGAAAGGATGAAAAGGGATTTGGCAAAGTTGGAGGAATGGTCAGAAGCATGGCAGCTAGGATTCAATGCAAAGAAGTGCAAATAATGCACCTGGGAACAAGAACCCAGGGAAGAATACACAATGGGTGGGGAGGTAGAACAACAACAAAAAGGAAAGGGACCTGGGGGTAATCATATCAGATGACCTTAAGGTTAGCAAGCAATGTGAGAAGGCAGTAGGGAGGGCTGGGGGTATACTGGGATGTATAGGAGAGGCATCATCAGCAGAAAACAGGAAGTTGTTATCCCTCTGTACAGACAGTTGGTGAGACCCCATCTGGAATACTGTGTCCAGTTCTGAGACCCCATCTCCGCAAGGACATAGACAGGATAGAGGTAGTCCAGAGGAGGGCAACTAAAATGGTGCAGGGTCTGCAAGAGAAGCGTATGAGGAGAGACTAAAGGAGCTAATATGTATACCCTTGAGGAAAGAAGGGAGGGGGGACATGATAGAAACTTTTAAGTACCTCAGTGGGATCAACAAAGTCCAAGAGGGTAGCATCTTTCAGAAAAAGAGACTTGCAAGAACAAGAGGACACAATTTAAAGATAGAAGGAGGGCAGTTCAGGGGCAATGTGAGGAAGTATTATTTCACAGAGAGGGTAGTGGATGCATGGAACAGCCTTCCTGAGGAGGTTGTGGGGTCTAAAACTGTGGGAGAATTCAAGAATGCATGGGACAGACATAAGGCAATTCTTGTCGGGTAGGAAGAAATAGGCTGTTGGTTAACTAGGATCTCACGGCCTATCCTGTGGAGAGTAGAAATGGGCAGACTAGATGGGCCAAGCGGTCCTTATCTGCCATCAAAGTCTATGTTTCTATGTTTCTGTGTGTCTTATTGCACTGACTTGATTGTTTTAGGGAGTCACTGATGATAATTTCAAGGTCTTCTTCCTCAGTCATAGTGCTAAGTCTTACCTTCCTATCCAGTACTCTGTCCTGGGGTTCTTGTTCCTTAGGTACATTACCTTGCACTTTTGGCATTGCATTTCTTTTTCTCCATAAATGTTTGTATTGAAGTTTTCCAAAGATAACATTTGTTCAATGTTTGGTGCATAATGTAGTGCTTGTGTATGCTTATAAACTTGAACTTTGGCCTTATTCTGTTCCCACCCTTGGTAGGTAGCTTCGAGTAGTATATAGGAATAGATGGCCTAGCCCAAGGGTGAGCAGAGTGCCAGAGGAGGAGGAAGGAGGGAGGAGAGGTGTTTCACAACTCGCTAAGCAAGAGCTGCTGGAAGTGGTTGAACTTTATTAGGAATGGAGGATCTATTCTCCACATCGAACCTTGGACTTCAACTTCCCATTCAATGTTTTGTGCATAGTGTATTGCTTGTGTAAACTTATGAACTTGAACTTTGGCCTTCTCTGTTCCCACCCTTGGTAGGTAAGCCAGTAGTACGCAGGAATAGAAGGCACAGAAAGATTTTATTAACAGTTGAAAACATTACCTCTTCCAACTCATAGAAATGTGACCAGTAGCATGCAAAAGAGGAAAACCTTCAGTGGAGGAAACCTCTGAGGACCCATGGCTACTGACTTGCCTGTCCTCGGAGCAACCTAAGAGTAGGTTATCCTAAATGCTTGAACTGAGTTTCTGATTCTGGTTTAAGGTGTGGTAGTGACTGTGTGATGAAGACAATTTTCTGAGTCTTTAATGATGTGTAACAGGAAGGTCAGTCCTTGAAACTGAAGAAGAAAGTCCAATTCAGACGAATGTCCAGATGATGAAATATGGATTGAGTGTAGCTGTTGAAGGAAGGTTTGAAGATGATCCAGGATTAGTTTTGTGGAATTAGATGACAGATTATCAGAGGTACACAGTGGATATGATAGATATGAGCATGAAAAGAGCATGAGTTTTGTCTAGCTGTGCTACGGACTCAGAACTTACAGATGGATAATAATGTATGTAACTCCTTAATGTAATCTGACAGTCTTTGAAGAAGGTAAGGCAGGATAGAATGGTGAGTCCTTTACATAGATTGGTGATTTTATTATGTTGGCTAAGTTCCCAGAGCTTGTTTACGGATGATGAGATAGTGAATACTCAGGGCACATGCATTCAAAGAAGGCTAGACAAAATAGCAAAACCCATGACGTTTGAAGTATAGTTAACGGATTCAAGTTCAGTAAATTCACTATGTTTCATTATGGAGCTACCTTACAGAGAGACTGCGAGGAGTCTAGGAAAATAAAGCCCTTTGGAAACCTAGTTGAAGAATGTAATTGAAAGATTTAAAATGATGAAGGTGAGATGGAGTGGGCTGAAAAGGCAGGAACTGGATACCTGATTGATATGGCTGAATTGTTCTATATGATAGTTTCAAGGCTTGATGATGAATTAGAAATGTTAGTACATGGTTTAGGTGATCAATATTTGGAAGGATTGCAATGGCAAGATGATAAATACATTTCATGCTGTAGTATAAGTAGCTTGGTGGTAGGAGCTATGGTGGCCTCACGTAGCATTGGCTTGTAGGTGATTAAGGTCCAGCATGTTGTGGCAAGGCATAGAAAGTGAAGGAATCCTAGCTGAGTCTGCTGACTGAAGAGATAGTGGAGGTTTGATATTGGAAATAGTATAACTCATTGAGTGAGACAATTGCATAGTCTAATGTGGAACCGATGCAATGAGAAACTGTGATAATAGATTACCAAGTCATTTGGACATGAGCAGCATGATGGCATAGACAGAAAATTGCCTTTGGAGATGGTATTCATTAGAATGGATATGAGGACAGATATATACTGTCTGATGGAACTGAAAGACTCTTAGGAAGGCCTCTGGCATGATTGGTGAATCCTGAGGAGGAGATATAGATGACTTCATGAAGCATTATGATGTCTAGAAGCTTAGAAGCAGTAATTTGGGATTGTGCAAAGATAGTAGGATAGCTGTGCATTGGGGACGTGCATATGCCTAATTCATGAACACTAGATAAAAGGGGTCTGTGAAGAACATCAGATAGTGAAACCAGGAAGGTGCTAGTGGGATGACAGGATCAATCTGATGAACTGCTGCCAAGAATTGGATAAGATGGTGCATTTAGAAAATGGATGGAGCAAATAGGTAGATTATGGAGGACTTTCACTGAGGAAGCATGGTTATAGTGCAGTTAAGGTATCTCAAGAGGGAAGTAAGTTCACATTTCTGCTGCTAGGAAATATGTTTGAAGAGAACTCTGCTAAGCTTGACTCTTGTGGAGTATATCAGAAGGAAATGTCTTCCATTCAGTCCTAATCCAATAAGATGACTGAGGAATAGAGTTGATTGGGAGGTAACAGCATCTATGAGGTCTGAAGCCAAGAGGATGCTAGAAAACAATTCTAGAGATTATTGGGATGTAACAGCACTTAAATACTGTCTGAGTTCAAGATGCCGGTAATTCCAGGAATGTTACTAGACCAGGGTTTTCTACAGTGAGAGGAACAGAGAATCCTTAAAATGCCAGCTTGGGGTGATAATGCCAGCCATGTGAGAAGAATGAGACAGATGAATGAGGAGATGTAACAAAAGAGATGATTGAGTGCTAGATGCAGGAGACATAAATGAACACGTGACTGAGTGCTGGACACAGGACACATAATTGAATAGATGATTAAGTGCTGGATGGTGGCACACATGGAAAATGCTCAAAAAGAAAAGCATGGATGCAAATGTGTTGAAGTTCTAGGCTGTGGAGCAGCAGAATGGAAAATTATCACAACATAACAGCAGTTCTTTCCTAGAGATGCCATGGAGACATCAGAGAGGAAATGAGCAGGAAGCAGTATTGGGAGAGCAGGAGGATAATGGAGTCGATGAGCTGACTAAGAGATGCTACAGGTCTGAAAATGTCCAAAGAAGCGACACCGAGATGATTGATCCAACAGGGAGGCAGGACAGACTCTGAATAGGACCCAGAAAAAATCCATGCAGAAAATCAGAGCGGACAAATGATCGACAGCAGGTTCTGTCACACCAGATGGAAGAACAGAATGGTGAATGGCACAGAAGGAGAGCACTGAGATGCCAGACAGGTCAAATGTAATCTAAGGGATAAGATGCAAAAGTGGAAGCTGAATGCCACGTGGTGAAGAAGGATACTGGAATGGATCCAGATGCAGCAGAAGTGGGAAGTGAAGGTGAATGCAGATGGAGACAAACCATGGATGAAAATTTGGAGGAACAGGATGTCTGGAGCACTAATGATGGAGGAGATGGCAGCAGGATCCAGAGCAGGTGGAGGCCAAGGGTGAGGCACAAATCCAGGGTGAGCAGCAGCTGAGTAATGGATAGTCCACCAAGTAAAATGCAGCCCAGGAGGTGATAACAGTCCAAACTGCAGTGTAGCAGGTGAACCCGATGCCAGTGGATGGGCTAAAGGAGCTGAGGAGGAAAGCTGGTGAGACCATACAGGAACAGTTCATGGATAATTGAGAAATATAATTGAGAGGTACAGAGATGGAAGGCTGATGGGTAGAAGACATCCAGGTTTGAATGAGCATAGTGGACCTGAAGCACGGCCTGAAGGATCCACAGAACACAGGTGGGGCAGAAGGAAATGATGCTGCTGGTAGAGAAAGTACATGGTATAATATGCAGATGGATGGAGATTGTTGATGATGGTATAGGATGGAGGATGGCATAAACTGAAAATGAGTTACAGGCTTCCAACCTAGCAGACAGGGCAAGCCCACTTTCAGTCAATACCCCAATAGGCAAAGCTTGGACAGAGACCATTGAATGAAGGTAGATGATGGAATGATGGTAGAAACTGAAAATGAGGTACAGGCTCCCAACCTTGGCAGACAGAGCTAAGCCCACCTTGCTCAATGTCCCATGAGGCAGAGCTAGGCATGGAGACTGATGAATGATGGTTCAGAATGGAATGATGGTAAAACTTGAAAACAAGGAACAGAACTCCCATCCTCAGTAAGTAGAGCAGGCCCTCCTTCACTCAATACCTGGCAAGGCAGAATTAAGGACGGAGACTGTCAGACTGATGGCAGAGGTTTGAGGTGGCTGGAAACAGGACTCCCATCCCTGGTAGACAAGGCAAGCCCACTTCACTCGACACCCCAATAAGCAGAGTTAGGGATGGAAGCTGTGATGGAGAAGCAGGAAGAAAGGGTTAATAGCAGGAAGGTGGATTGGGAAAGGAGAGACAACACGAACATGGCAAAAGGCTGAGAGTAGTAAACTCTGATGGCATACAATGCAGGAACACCCAGGAATACATATGAGAGTATATATCTTTAAGTAGTAATGAGAAGAGATGAGCACAATGCCAGAGCATGGAGGCGGCTGAGGGACAAACGTGAAATGTAAAAACATTTGATGGAACACGCCAAGGAATAACATGTAGAGATGTGCACCAATAATGCAGGGCTATTGGCAAAGTGAGATGACAAATGCACTGAGGAGGAAGCCAAGCAGTAGCTGGGAACAATTTGGAACAGAGCAAGCACGGAGGTGAAACTAGGTGCAATGGATTCTTTTTGTTTGTTTGATTTGTAAATTTATAGTTGTGAATGTGACTGAGTGAATGAAAACAAGCAGCCAACAAATGGAATGGTGGAGCGCATGGCAGTTTGGTTAGATAGGAGTACAATGACTGAGAAGAAGGAGGCAGGGAATGACTGAATGCAGGAGATAATGATGGTATTCTCCTGAAGCGGCAACTGCAAATGCGAGCAAGAGCTGCACGCTGACTGCTGCCATGGCAGTTATGACAGAGTGGATGCACATGTGGTGAATGTCTAGTTTCCTGATGCCGGTGCAAGAAGTGAATTATTGCAGTTAATAAGAGAGGAATCTGGGATGGCTGTAGATCAATATGACTGAATTAGTAGTCCACACTTAGTACATTGGGGCTCAGTCAGGTCCTGGAGACCACCCGCGTGATTGGAGAGCAGAGCTGTAAGCTGAGAGCCGGGTTGACGCCATGCCCGAAGTACTGCTGGAGAGATGAGAGGAGACTTGGAGAACAAAAAGCTCAAAGAACAAACAAAGGACACAGTACGGAGAGCTGGAACACAAAGGAATGAGGTAGGGGAAGTAGAACACAGAACAAGGCAGGAACAGGAAGGGAAGGAAAACACCTAAAAAACATGAACAATGGGTGGGGGGCTTGAGAGAGATGGAGGAGGAAAAGAAAATAAAGAGCCAGAGGAGCAGGGGTGGGGGATGAAACAAGAAAACGAGATGGGAAAATCATGACAAAATGAGCACAGGAGGCAGAGGAACAGACAAAACAGCAGAGAAACAGGCAGAAGAGAAGGAGGCTTGCTACACGAACCACGTAGGAGCTCAGAGGTTTGTGAAATGCCAATGTTTCACAGCTCATTAAGCAAGAGCTGCTGGAGTGGCTGCCCTTATTAGGAATGGGGGGAGCCATCTCTCAACATTGAACCTCGGGCTGCAGCCCTCTCGCCACAATCCAATTACACTAATAAACATACAGAAGTAGCTGTAAGAAACAACAGTATCAATGCACTATAAATATTAAACAGGTAAGAAGGGAAACAAGGAACAATTACAACCAGGTTATAAGGTACTGGTCAATATGTCGCACCTGGAATAGTGCGGTAATAGCCACGCAAGCTCGACCGGAGAGCATTAGAGCAACGGGTATGAGAGCAAAAGGGAAATACCATTGCCCCTGTTGCTGTGTATGTAGCTCAGGAGCTGTTAAGTAGCACGTGCTGGGAGGCTGTTTGAGCTGTTCCTGCGGTGAAGTGGCTTGGGCACCAGCACAAGGTGTAATCGGGCTACTGGGACCATGGCTCAGTCCCCCAATACTCCCTGCTACTACTTTTTGGTGTATTTTTTTAAAAGACCAAACTTCCCTCTCCTGAGTTTCTCCCATCTCCAAGTCTCTGCCCCCAGAGTTAGTTATTTAAGTTCTGTGGGTGCGGGGCAAAGTCCTGTGGAAAAACATAAAGTCCCATTATTGTCAATGGCTGTTGTCCCCAACAGGTAGGTGATTTACTGACTCTGTTTGTGTTCAGCTCTGTTTACTGCGGCATTTTAGCTCTGTGTTTTTGCATGCAACATAATGTCACCGAGACGGATATACTGCCTCAGGCAAAGGATACAATAAAGAAAAAAAAGACAACACTAAAAAAAGAAAATAACTGAGGAGTGGCACAGCCTGAAAAGCGTGAGAGAAATGCTGAGCAAATGAATGATAGTCTAAAAGACAGAGGGAGGTACCAAAGGAGTTACAAAATAAAACAAAATCCTGAAAAGGAAACAATGCAAAGTAAACTAGACAGAAGGCATAGAATTTCAACTGCCAAACCTTAGACCACTCCTCTAGCTTCTGCAAAGTCTCTGCATTTTGTTTAGTCCCTCATCACTATCCACCCTACCACAGAGCTTACTGTCATCCACAAAGAGACACAACCTACCCCAGATTCTTTCAACAATGTCAATGACGAACATATTGAAGAAGACCAGATCTAGGACAGATACCTGCAGTGTGCCACCATGGCCTTCTGCTCTTCTGCTTTAACCCCACTGTCTACAACCCTCTGCTGCCTTCCCTTTAGCTAGTTATCTACCTAGTTTACTATGACCTTAGCTGCACCCAGGTCCTCCATCTTCTCCAGCAAGTGTCCATGAGGTGCCGAGTCAAAAGCCTTGGTGAAGTTGAAGTAGAACAAATCTACAGTGTGGCCCTTACCAAATTCCCTCATCACCCAGTCAAAGAAAACTATCAGATTAGTCTGACAAGATCTCCCTGCCATGAATCTGTGCTGTTTACTATCCTGGAAACTGTTGCCCTCAAAGTAGTCCACGAGCTTATCTTTGACCAGTGACTCCATCAGCTTCCCCAATAGAGGTAAGACTGACAGGTCTGTAGTTCCCTGCTTGTTCCTTATGGAGCAGAACTATGTCTGCCGACTCAATCCTTCAAAACTACGACTGATGCTGTTGATGCTTGTTAGCTGGTGGATGAGCAGAAAGCCATGTGATTGGTGCAGCTGTATCATTTCAGCTATACAAAGTTTCAGCCCATCAGCCAGCTAACAATGTCATCAGCATTGTCGCCATTTTAGTTTCAGGCATATGCCTCCTGCAGGCTCAGCTCCATTGGCTGCTTGCAGCACACTCCTCCACAGCCCCTACACTGCTGAGTAGCAACAAATGTCTTGCTTGTGCATGCACAGCAAACATAACAAACTCTGGCCAGAGCCAGCACAGCTGCAGCTGACAGGGCTCAGAAACTCCAGAGCACCACTGGCTGTCTGCCATGTCCAACATGGCTGCTGGTGCTTACTGCAGATGCATGAGTTCCTGTGCATACATAGATAACTCCAGTGGCCATACTGGACACAGTGGACAGCTGGTGGCAGAGTCTGCAGCACCCATGATGGCCGCTGCAGTTATCTGCACATGAGCAGGAACTCGGCATGCACAGTAAGCACCAGCAGCCATGTGGGACATGGTGGACAGTGCCGTGTCCTGGCCACTGAACAAAGTAGTGCAGTGGACTAATGTTCGCCTCCACTACTGGAACTCCAAAGAAAAAGGAGCAGATGGTATTCAGTATCTGGTCAGCCTTTTTCTCTACGGTCCCAAAATGACTGCTCCACCTACTGCAGCCATAAAAAGAACTTGGAAAATGGAGTTCCAGATAATGAAATTGGTCTGGTGAATGAGAGAAGAAAGAAACAAACAAAAATATGTGTATGTTACAACTGCTCCCATTTTGTTTATCACTTCAAGTGAGTGATGACTGTGTGGTCAAGTGGTTGGAGCACCAGTTAGGAACAAGAGGCACACAGGTTCAAATCCTGTCAGAGCTTAATACTCTCTGTGTGTGACCTTGGGCAAGTTCCTTAATCTCTCAGTGTTCCAGTCCACACAACAGTGGAGATGGTAGAACCAGGTCCCCAATGGGACCACGTTGCTGCATCTCAGCTAGACTATCCTGTAAATGCATTGTAAAATAAAAAATAAATAAAACATGCTTGTAATGGTGCCCAATATGTACTGCTTTGTTGAGCAAGCACTGATACACTCAATTAGGATTGCATTTTCAATTTTAAAAGCAGGTCTTCTTATAAAGGAATAGTGAGATCCATTAGTGTGCAATCCCTGGAGGACTACCGCTGATGTCAACAAAACCACTTGTTCACTGGGGCTGGAGGTTAAATGAACATTGGATTACAACTAGTAAAATGTTTGTAGGCTTTCACTAAGAAAACTGTAAACATGCCCAAAGAAGGCAGAGCTCTGGTCTTATTACAAACTTAGAACTCAACAGGCCAGTCTTATAAGGCTACAGGAAAATGGATTTGATTTCAGAAAATAATCTATTATTTTTTATCCAAGTGACAAGGCCTAATTCTGTTAGTTGGACTAAAGTAAACCAGATGCCCAGTCTTGTCTTGTATTACTGATTAAGCACCCTTTGCCTCAGCAATACCAAACACAATAGCTGCAATCAGATATGAAAATGGTTAGTCAACAAGTTTTCAAGTACAAGCCCTTTCAGCAATATTCCCTAGTTTTCCCCTCTCCTTCTCTCTGCTCACCTAGGGGACTGACTCAACAAACTCAGGAGAAGGACGTCTTTCCCAAATAAATTATCAATAACATGGAACAATAACCTGTTTATGTGTCTGGTATTTCCTTGTGCAGACAGCCTTCATAGAGACCAGTGATGACAGACTGGTTCAATATACATTTCACCAGGCAATGTGACGGGTAAGGCAAGCATGTAAATCATTTATATACTGTAGCTGTAGTTTTCATCTCACCTACACTGAGCATACTACTCTACTGCATAAATACCAAGTAAGGGAGGTGGGGAATTGAATCGGATCTTGCAAGTTATATTGAAATTCTTTTTGTCTGTGGGTAAGGTGCATTTAGGTATTGTAGCTGTAGCTGATATTACATTCTTCAATCGCCAAAAAGGATTTGTTTAGTTACTGCGCAGTAATTTACTATGGTAATTGCATTTCTGTACTAAAATTACTTTAGTGTTGTATCTCCATGGGATCTCCCCACTAGAATTTACTGCATGTATTGCATAGTATTTGTCATTTTCCTCATTACAAAATAAAAAAACTTTGTAAAAATATTTCAAATACTGTCAAGACAACACTGGCAGGTAAAGCTTATGACATCCATTTGAAAGTATATTTTGACTGCAGACTCAGTAATACCTCCTACTAATTCTGTCTGAGCAAGGACTGAGGTTCTCATTTAAAACAACTTCCATGTTCATAGAGAAGAAGTTGATATTTTGTGGGAAGCACTTAACCGCATTCTGAATGGAGATGTCATTGTTCGGAGCTATTTAATATGACTCCTTCTTATGATGATTTCAATTTCTGTTACAATTTATTTGGCCAAGATAGCCTAGTTGAGACACAATAGCTTGTTTTCAGTCAGGTCCTGTTTCTGACCATTTTATAGCCGGGAGTGATTGAACCACTCAGAGGATAAAGCAGCAGTATTTGTTAGCAGAAAAGGTTTTATCATAAGGGCTCAATGCACAAAATTGCAGATTGCCTGAGCACTACATATCTGAGGTGCATAGGCAACCCTACAATAGAACGCCATGCAGCAGGGTCCAGCAGACCTCCAGGCGGCATTCAGGACAGGCACACTAGCACCTTGCACAACAGACCCCTGGCCGCTTGTGCTGCTATGTGCCAGCAGCTGCACCTAGAGCCCTGCCACACTGCTGCCCCTGTCCACTGAGGGCATTAATTGGGCAGTCCCCATAGTTTGCCACAGGATAGGGTTCACACCTTCACAGCTTCCCTGCATGGGTGCCCTGTGGGTGCTTGTGGTCATGAATACTGTGCACCCTGTGTCTGCCTGGGGTTGCATAGCTATGCAGGCTGTATATGCACCTTTCACGCATATAAATCGCACTTTTCTGCATAGCATCCATAGTTTTTATGTTTGCTTGCACGCATGTGCAAAAACATAGTGCCACCACATGAATTTTCATAGGTGTGCCACTCAGCTTCCAATGCCCTGCTCCCTCTGCAGACGCTGTATCACTGCACAAATAAATTTCAGAGCTGTCTATGACAGCAGTTCGGATGCAGTGGCGCAGTTGAAGCAAAAACGCTGCATTGTGATGGTAACATGTAGGCAATTTGCATACTGCCACAAATAGACTACACATCACACTGCATCTGAACTGTCATAGACAGTTCTTTCCCTGCCCTCAACACTTACGTAGCATGCTGGGAGCCCACCCCAGCATGCTGATGCACCCCCACTTGCACACGGTATGGCCAATGGGGTGCTTCAATTCCCATCTGCTCTGCTGCCCCCAAACAGATTTTCAGGTGCCATGCTGGGATCCCACCCCAGCATGGCAAAAGTCCATATGGTAATGGGGTGCCCAATCCCCTGTCAGCTCCACTGAACCCCCTCAGCAAAAAAACCAACTTCCAGTTGCCACGCTGGGAACCTACCCCAGCTGGCAAATGTCCCAGATGGCTGACGGAGGTGCCCAATCCCCATTGGCTCCACTACCCCCAAAAATAAACTTCAGCTGCCACGGGAGCTCACCCTAGCGTGGCAAAAGTCCCGTCATCTTCTAAAAAAAAAAAAAAAAGACCCTGTTGACTGTCTTTCCCCTCCCCAACCCGCACTCACCCTCTGCGCAGCCATCTCCCCACACACCCACCCATACTTACTTCCGGAGCCCCCGCATGATGATCTTCAGTGGACTGAACATGTCTGCACTCTTCAAAGCCGGATTTAAACTGAAGAAATGCCGATAAACAGTATAATGGCATAAATGGGTTTTCAACTTTGGTGCATATCTCGGCCATTTAGAAATTTTTCACCACATTTTCAACATGGGGTTCTTGGGGCTCCACCTCGTGAACTTAGTCACTGTCATTTTGTTATTCAGTCCCAAAGATGATTTCACTGGTCACTGCTTGGAACCACCTTTTCAGGAAAGAGTAACAAAATGACAGTGTCACAGTTCATGAGGTAGGCCCCTAAAACCCTATGTTGAAAATTTGGTGGAAAATTCTCAAAATGACTGTTTTACGAATTTGTGCTGCACAGTTCCTACACACGCTCATAACTTCATGAATTTTAATATTTTCACTCCAGATTTTGAACATTGCCATTTTACCACACCTCCTTATGAGCAGTATAGCTGTCATTTTCACTATCTCACCCAAAATGTGTTTTCGCACATGTAGTGCACAATGGCGCTGTTGGTTACGTAAATCAATGTTCGAACAGATTAAGAAAAATCACAGTGACACTGTTTGTGAGCAGAGGTCTTAAAGTGGCTATGTTGAAAATTTGGTGACAAAAGTCCATAAAATGACTGTGTTACGAGCATGCATTGCCCAGTTTCCACGCACTCAGTAGTTCACAAATTTGTAATATTTTCAGTCCAAATTTTCTACAGTGGCATTTTTCCACACCTCCTTATGAACAGTACAGTAGTCATTTTTCACACCCTGGTCAAAATGCGTTTCACACTTCCAGCGCAGAAATGCATGGTCGCTGTGGGAAATCAGTGTTTGGGACAGATTAATGAAAATCACAGTGACACTGTTCATGAGCAGCGGTCCCAAAATGCCTGTGTTGACAATCTGTTGTAAACAATCCCCAAACTAATTACATTACTGGTGTGAGTTGCACAATTTCTATGCACGCTCATGACTTCACCAGTTTTTATATTTTCACTCCAGATTTTCAACATTGCCATTTTACACCTCCTCATGAACAGTACAGCTGTCATTTTCACATCCTGTTCGAAATGTGTTTTCACACATGTGGTGCCAAATGGCATAGTCACTGTGCAAAATCAAGCTTTCAGCTAACGAACTGATATTGCCACTGTTCATGAGGTGGGGTTCACAAACACCCATGTTGAAAAATTGGAGTGAAAATACCAATGAACGCCTGGGCGTTAGGGTGTCCGCCATAAGTCCCCACCCTGTAGAGACTGACAAGCATCAGCGGTGTGACTTGGGATTGTCGCCTGTAGTGCTCATACCATTCCACCCCACCCACACCCTGCAGCCAGTGACAGGCATCCAGGTGTGCCTGGGACTCTTCGCCCCAAAGTTCACCCCATTCTCCCATTCTACACCCATCTCACCATATTTATTATGGAATGGGTGAGCATAAGACCCAAAGACACACCATGACACTTGTCGTGTCTGCAGGGTAGGCTAAGGTGAAATGGCGTGGCCGTTGTGCCTGATGACCCAAAGTCACACCCCAATGACTGTCAGTCTCTGCAGGGTGGTGGGGTTGGTTTCAGTTTAATACTTCACTGCCATTCCTATTATGCATCTCTCTAACTCCTACACTACCAATGCCAGCAAGCAAACATTCGGCATTGACAACTGCTTGTTAGTAATAATGTATTTCTGTCAAAAGCAGCAGTAGATCCATTTTTTCTTTTCATGGCATTTCACCCTGAACTGAGATATATGGTTTTAAAGTTTCTTAAAGTCACTGGTCCCAGGCCATACCTGCTATGAACAAAGGAAAAATTACTCACCTTAGTAATGTTGTTTTCTAATGGAGTCTTGCTATATTATAGACATAAGCAGTTTGATCCAGCTCTAGAACTGCCCCGGAGTGAAATGGTTAAAACCATTCCAAAATAGAATTTTGTACGAGAGCAGCTCTATCTGTGTCATTTCAAACTTGAACTGTCAGATCTTTACGAGCCAAACTCACTAAGGTCTGTGTGGAAGCTGTAACCTACACTCAGCCAAATGGCTACCTAAATAATAACAACCATTGATGGTTCCAACACCCAAGACTCAAGTCAGAGGACCAGAAATACTAACACCATTCTAATAATATGAAAATGGAACATAAGTATAATAAAACACACACGCGCGTACACACACCCCAAAGTCCCAAAGGGGACAAAATGCTAACAGGACATAAGTAGTGCCCACACTAAGTTGCCCGCACCCACCAAGTAGAGGTTCTGAGAGGGGCAGGTTGGGGGGTCTAATATAGCAAGACTCCATTAGGAAGAAACAACATTACTAAGGTGAGTAATTTTTCTTCAAACAACTTGAAGTCTTGCTATATTATAGACATTAGCAGAATACACAGCAGTACCTCCATGGAGGAGGGGCAGAACCTACTTGGGGAATAGGCTCTGAAGAACAGTTGTGCTAAACCGAGCATCTCTCCTGGCCTGACATCCAGGGAGTAATGCTTGGTAAAATGTGTACCGCTTCCAAGTAGCAGCCTGGCAAATCTCTAATAAGCGGATATCTCTGGCAGCAGCTAGAGACGCAGCTGTACCCCTGTAGAATGAGCCTCAAACTGGGGCTCTGCCCACTTTCTGATAACAAAATTGGATACAAGAGACAATCCACCTGGCTATTGATCTCTTAGTGGCAGGTTTGCCTTTCCCAACTTCACCATAGGTAAGGAAAAGTTGGAGGGATTCTAACTCAGACCTTTGGTACGCCTATATGATAACTAAGAGCCTCTTAACATCCAGGCTGTGCAACCTCCTCTCACCTGAAGAGGAGTGATCAGTGAAAATACTGAAGGGAGATAGATTGATTAAGATGGAAATTTGAAACCACCTTAGGCAAAAACTTCCTATTAGTCCTAAGGACTACCTCATCCCTGGTGGAAAGAAATAAAGTCAGTCTCCACTGACAAGGCTTGCAATTCACTTATGCATCTGGCAGAAGTGATAGCTACTAGAAAACAGTTTTCCAAGTTAGGTATTTAAGCTCTTCAGAAGACAGAGGTTCAAAAGGAGGTTGCATTAACTGGGCAATGCAAACATTAAGGTCCCAAGCAGGGTCCGGTTCCCTAAAGGGAGGATTAGTATGGAGAACCTTAAAAACTTGGAAAACACAGGATGAGAGGAAAGAGGGATGACTTTCCTGTTGACAGAAAAGCAAGACGTAGCTGCCAAATGAACTCTCAGGGTAGCTGGTCTGAGACCCAAGGAATTAAGATGTACCATGTAATCTAACAAAATGGGCAATTCAGCAGATTCTGGGAAATATTTTCCAGCACACCAAATGGAAAACCTTTTCCATTTAGAACTATAAGTAGTTCCTAGTGGAAGGCTTTCTGGAAGCCTTTAGGATCTCAAGAACACCCTGAGAGAGGTGTAAATCAGCAAACTCTAACTCCTCAAAAGCCAGGCCTTGAGGTTGAGGGATTTGAGGTCCGGATACCAAACCCTTCCCTGGGCACAAGTCAACAGATTGTGATTCCTGGGAGGCACAGGGAAGATGGACTGTCAGAGACAGAAGGAGTGGGTACCAGGGCTGCCTGGCCCAATCCGGGCAATCAGAATCACCCTGCAAGGCTGAGATCTGATTTTGACTAGTACTTTGAATAGGAGAGAAAGGGGAAAGCATAGAGGAACTTCCCTCCCAATCCAGAAGAAGGGCATCCAGGGGAACTGATCCCAGCACTGGAGGTCTGCAATAGAACAGAGGAAGTTTGTGATTGTCTGGGGCTGCAAAAGATCTATCTGAGGATGCCCACCTGGCAAAACTATCCCCAGCACTTGAGGAACCAGGGACCATTCGTGATGGCCCTGGGAAATCCTGCTGAGGGCATCCGCTAGGACATTGTCCTTCCCTGAAGATGAACTGCTATGAGGGAAGTGTTCAGGAATAGGCCAGAGACCACAACTTCATTGCCTCGTGCACAAGGTCAAGACCGAGTGCCCCTGTTTGTTGATGTACCACATTGTTGTGGAGTTGTCTGTTCTGACTTGTATCACCTTGTCGTGGACAGATGCAGCTTGAAGAGCTAAAAGACAGCTCTGAGTTCCAGCAAATTGATGTGAGCAGAGATTCCTGGGGACCAAACTCCCTGAGGAAAGGTCGCCCATGTGGCTCCCAACCCAGAAGGGAAGCATCTGTAGTGAGAGTCAAGTCGTGAAAAGGGGAAATGAAGGACCCCACTCTTAAATTGCTCTGATCCTGCCACCACTGGAGAGCTAGGATCAAGGTTAGAGTCACTGGGACCAACTTGAAAGGGGTCTCTTCTCTGAGACCAAAAGGTTCTCAAGTGAAACTGAATGTCTCTCATCTGAAATCTGGCCCCTGCACAACAGCTGTGGATGCAGCCATGTGCCCCAGGAGCTGCAGAAAGTGTCTTGCTGGTCGAGAGACCTGCAGAGTGAAGGAAGAGGCCAGAGCCACTAAATTCCTTACCCTTTCTGGGGAAGAAAGGCTCTGGCTAGCTTTGTGTCCAATTCTGCCCTATAAAGGTGAGTACCTGGACTGGTTCCAGAACCGACTTTGGTAGGTTTAGCAGAAAACTCAGGGAGGTGAGAAGCTGCTGGGTGACCTGCAGTGAGATTTTACCTGTTCTGGGACTGGCCTACAATGAGCCAGTCATCTAGATAGGGAAAAACAGCAATCCTCTGGCCTTAAGTAGGCCACTGCCACTGCTAGACACTTTGTGAATACCCTTTGGAGCAGAGGTAAGGTCAAGGGCATTGCTCTGAACTGGTAATGACCTGAGGCAGTTCAATCTGAGGTACTTTCGATGGGATCTTCTGATTAGGACATGGAAATAGGCATCCTTGAGGTCCAGGGAAGCTAGCCAGTCCCCTGGCCTTAGGGAAGGTAAAATCATTGCCAGAGTTACCATTTTGAACTTTGGTTTCAAAAGATGCTTGTTCAGATATCTGAGATCTAAAATGGGCCACCATTCTCCTGTCTTTTGGGGTAAGGAAGTATCTGAATACAGACCCCTGCCCTGATGCAGGGAGGAACCCTTTCTACTGCTCTGAGAGCTAACAGGGATGAGACCTCTGTTTCAGAGCGAGGGTCTCTGAAGCACTTGCAGTAGAAAAGTCTGCTTCTCAACTTGGGAAACTTTTTAAGCTGAGAACCAGACCCTGGCTTACTACTTCCAGAACCCACTTGTCTGAGGTTAAAGAAGCCCAATTCTGACTGAAGTAAGCCAGCCTTCCCCACTGGTACAGGAGAATCGGCCCTGGGCACCCCATCAGGGTGAAGTTTTGCAGGAGGTTTAGGCTGGGGTGGGGAGAAGGTCTGCCCACCCTCGTCTGCCCTGCCTCTGAAGAAGCCCTCTGAGCATAGGTAGAGGAGGCCGAGTCTGGTAGAAAGGCCTGTGAAAAGGTCTCACCCCTACCCCTGGGGCATGCCTTTGAGGAGTGGCTTGCCGCCTCCTTAGCCTGGGCACTCTTGTAAGTAGTCCTATATTCATCTATCTTCTTCATGTAATTCTCTGTCTGCTCTCCAAACAGAGAATTTCCCACCACCAGAAAATCCATAGCCTTAGTCTGGGTATCCTGTGACAAACTAGTACACCTGAGCCAGGCCAACCTACGAAAAGCTACAGATGTGGCCATGACCCTAGAGGAAACATCATTAACATCCACAGCAGCATGAAACTGAACCTTAGAGGCTTCAATGCCATCAGCAGGCCACCTGTTCTAGTTCACTAGCCAGCTGGCCATGGGCCTGCTTGGCCAATTGCATAACAGTATCCCATCTAGATTTCTGATACCTAGCTACATAAGCCATATAATTTGCTTGCCTGAGTCCCAGAGAGGCTGCCATATACTGTTTTTGCCATGGCATCAATCTTCCTGGAATCCTTGTCAGGAGGATGTGAAGCCAAGGGAATATTAGCTTTATCACAGGCAGCAGCCTGAACTACCCCAACATGACTGCATTGCTGAGAAAGGAATTCTGTATCAGAGCCTGACAATGTATACCTTCTGTCCATCTTTTATCTACAGGAGGCACAGAATTAGGAGCTTTTAAAATTTTAATTGTTTGTTTCCTAAAGACTTATGTAAAGGAATAGACAATCTCCTAGACTCTGGAATACCCATCATTTCTACAAAATCAGGCTCCTCTTGCTCATCCACAGCCTCTTCTAAAGGAAGCTGGAGGGTTTCAGCAACTTTTTATAAAACATAAAATGAGATGGGGACTCAGACAGCATAGGGGAGATTCTAAAGGTCTGTCTGGGGAGATGTTGGTTCAATGGGCACACCCAGACCTTCCCAGCCACATTCATACTGTTCATAATCCTCCTCCCCTCCTCTGGTTCATAAAATTCCTCAATATCATAATCCTGAACTACTGGGACCGGACGAACCGACCTTTACCAGATAGTGGTGGTTGGACGGACCCTGAGACAGTGACTGGACAATTTGTATAGCTTTGCTATCTCTGCAGCAGTTGGAAAGGAATTTTGGACTCCAGACCTGCTGATTTTCTTATTTTCTTTACTGGAATTGGTTCCTCAGAACCAGCTTTTCTTTTGCCGAGTATGGCCTGGTCAGAGGGCACTCCCTCTGGTACGGTTGGCACCGAACCAGGCTGGCCATCCGGTCAGCGGACTTTTGGCCTCTCGCTCCCTGAGCCTGCCCAATCTTTTTCCAGGGTGGCTGCAAGGAAATTCTTACATACCTGGCAGTCTGACTGGAGGTGGTCAAACCCCAGACAATAAACACATGTGGTGTGGGGTCAGCCTTGGCAAAGACTTCCCACAAACATCACAGTGTTGAAACCCAGTGGGCCCAGTTTTTCTTTGGGTTTCTCAGACATAATGCCAGCCTAACCAAAAACTTGCCCTTTTAATGGCAGTGCCAGGAAAGACACCCTTATCGGTTCCTAACGTGTCACGGGTATTGGAAAACGAATAAATCCATTTTAGAACCGATAAGAACCAGGAACCGCACTCTAAAATAGTAACTTTTAGTTTTAAATGAGTTTTAAACCCACTGATCGGTTCAAAACCGAACCGATAACTTACAAGTTCCACACAGACAAAACCTTCATTTACTTACGTGTTACCACAGATAGAGCTCGAACCGAACGGTTTTGCGGTTAAAATAAAACTATTCTCGTTTAAATCCAACTGAGAAAACACTTTTTAAACTGAGAAATGAACCGAGCAGAAGGAGAAATCTCCAGTGCGACTGTTCACTGAGGAGTAAAGAATCTGACAGTTCAAGTTTGAAATGACACAGATAGAGCTGCTCTCGTGCAAAATTCTATTTTGGAATGGTTTTAACCATTTCACTCCGGGGCAGTTCTAGATCTGGATCAAACTGCTAATGTCTATAATATAGCAAGACTTCATGTTGTTTGAATAAATATGTTGGTGTGGTACTGTGCTGTTTACCATCAGAAATGTGTGCCAAGCGTTCTCCTTATAAATGCACAGTATAACCCCTTGACCTTGGAGTGCTTCACAACAGCCAGCTGAGTAAAACTGATTTCTTGCATTTAAACATCAGTTATGTTTTAAAAAGGTATTTCAAACCAATGGGAAGTCTTTTTTTTATGTATGATCTGAGTATTAATAGAATGTGATTTTACAAACAGCTGTCATAAGCTTTCGAGGAAGGACTTGGTTGGTCCAAAAGCTTAAGCACTGTTTTCTTTGTTACATCTATGTTGGTCCAATAAAAGGTATCAAACCATTTGTTTCTGGATCTGTTCTTACAAGGACCAATACGACAACTAACTAATTCTGTGTGTCATCATGGAAGGTACCAGAATTTGCCAGTTTACATGGCAGTTGCATAACATCAAGAAGAAAGTCGCTCAGATAGACAGTGACATCTATTTTTAACCCAATGCAAGAGGAACAACATTATCACTAAATGCCTAATTATCTGGAATCCATTACAGAACACTGATAATTCTAAGTATGCTGAACAACTCTGTTGAAGGACCTCTGAGAAACTGAGAAACCACAGGATCCATAGGTCATATGCCAAGAAAGCATTCTTGAAAAACTGTTTGAGAGAATTGTTACCATACTGGAGAGGATGTCTGGTGGGCCTATTCCAGACATCCTGAAAGAGAACACATACTGTAAACTACCAACAGTTCATTAAAACAGGAAGTTAGATACCCTTCAACAAATCATACTTCCTAACAACCATGAAGAACAGAATAGAGTCATACAGCTACAAAGCAATACAGATGGGCACCTTTCAGTCGTTAATTTGTCCAACCACGCACTGACTACTGGAGGTGTACTTTCTAAGGGCCTCACTTCATGTCTTACAAAACCACTGGACACAATACAGTTTTGTGGTAAACTGGAGAATACTTCCATAGACTGAGACTTAAAGAATTCTTTCACAGCAGAGAAGAAACCATTGACAGTAACAGTTCAATGGATAAGAGAAAGAAATCATCTGATTTTTACCCCAAGTGGACATAATGTGAAACTGGGCAACTATATTCATTGCTTTAGCCAGAGAGTTAATTGTCAGATCCTTAATCGGCACAAGCAGGCCCATTATAACCTCTCTCCATTGGAAAGGAGGGCTATACAATCACTGAAATCGAACCACAACATTGTCATAAAAAGCTGATAAAGGTTCTGCAGTGGTGATCTTAAACGGAGAGGACTATATTAATGAAGCTAACAGACAGCTAACTGACCAGACCTAGTACAGAGAACAGGAGAGTGATCCCACTGCAAAATATATAAAGAACTAAGGGACTTATTTTGATAATTTCAAAACCATGTCCAAGACAGAATAACTGACCTTATCCCTGTTCAACCCAAGCCAGGGACATTCTATATGCTGCCTAAAATCCATAAACCTATCAACTGGGGAGACCCATAGTTTCTGGCAATGGTACCCTGACTGAGGAAGCTCAGGATTTGTAGAAACCATTTTAAACCCTCTGGTCTTAGAAAAGGACAGCTTCATCTAGGACACTACATACTTCCTGCTTAAACTTTCTTGTTAAGAGGACTTACCGCCTAATACCATTTTAACCACAATGGTTGTAACGTCCCTCTACACTAATATTCCGCACAGGGATGGCATTTCAGTCTGCCTTGAATACCTACATGAGAAAGGACTAGACCAAAACATCAACCCAGAAGTGATGGGAAACTTATTGAATTCATTCTGACACATAACTTTGGTTTCAATGGTAAACATTATGTTCAAACTATGGGGACAGCAATGGGGACCAGGATGGCTCCACAATATGCTAATGTCTTTGTGGCAAATTTGGAGAAGGATTTTGTAAAGCACTATACCCACAAACCACTCACTTATTTCTGTTACGTTGATGATTTGTTTCTAATTTGGACAGAGGACACGAACACTCATAAGGAGTTTCATCAGGAACTTAATAACCTCCACCCATCCATAAAGCTTTCCCTGGAATTTTCTGCCACCAGTGTTAATTTTCTGGACACCACAGTCACCATTAAGGATGGCACCTTACATGCATGTATTTACAGGAAACCAACAGACAGACAGAGATACTTGCATAGAAATAGTAATCACCTGAGCCACACCAAAACATCTGTAATGTACAGGCAAGCACTTCAATATCATTGTATCTGTTTAAGTAAGGAAGACAGAGATACACATTTGTCTATAATGAAAAAACCCTTTATTGAGCAGGGACACTGTTCCAGAGAATTTGACAGAGCAGTAGAAGGTGTAACACATGTACCAAGAGAACAACTACTTCACTATAAAGAAAGGACCACTACCAACAGAATACCCTTAGTAGTCACATATCATCCTGACCTTCAATTTCTACACAAAATTATTGAGGACCTCCACCCAATATTTAGTGAAGATGAGACCCTAAGGAAGTGATATACCCTGCAGGGTGGGTGTACTAGGCAACACTGGACCATCCAGGGGTATAATGAGGCCCAGCATTGCAGGCGGAGGGCCTTATAGCCCTGGAAGGTCCAGAAATTGCTCATACAGCCCACCCTGTAGAGTGTTATTACACATAGAAAATGGGCTGTTATTTTTTATAGGATTACAAAAATAAAACCTAAAGTAGTTCTATAAAAATGACTGCAATTCAATTTTCCCTTTGTTGGTAAAGTATTCACTCTACTACTGCCGGTAGAGGATGCTGTTATAGCTGGCAGTGTGCGTCCTTACCCACACCCCACATTAGTCTGTCTCCTTCTGTCTTACTCCTTGGCTTTTCTTTCTGTCATTGGTGCTATTTATTGACTTTAAATGTGCCTATGGAAGTGACAGGGAAATGCAGGACCACACGCAAGTGAAATGTTTTGGATTGTGTAGTGATGCTAATCCCCTCTCCACCCCCAAGTTGCTAATCTTTTCTTTTTAGTTGCTTCTTAATCTTGTCCCTCTTGCTGGATTCTGGTCCAGTTTATTAAAACAAGTAATTTTTTTTAATATAGTCAGTCAGCTGAATGGGGTCGATGGATGGCAGAGTTGGTTGTGATTTGAATGAGCGTGCTGCTGGATAAAGGCAGCAAAAGAAGAGCAACCGCCTGGCATTCTCGGCAGTGTAAAGAACAGTTCTGGAGAAAGCTGATAGGGTGGGTGGCCCAACAGTTAAGTTTGGGAGTAAGGTAATTTGTGTACAGTATGCTTCTCTAGATTTGGTTGAAAGCAGTACAGGGTAGCAAGGGACTCACTCCTGCAATGGTTAGTATCGCGATGGGCTAGAAGCGAATAACACAGAGCACACATTGCGCTAGTGCTTTAAAAGGAACTTTTCTTTAGTACAAAACTGCTTTTACTGAGTATACTGTCTATCACAGTAGGATAAAGTTTTCTTGCTTGAGTACTTCTGGGAGTGGGCGCTTTCTCATTGGAGATGTGCTGGCACTGAAGTAAGGAGCCATGGGTGTGCCAGTGTCATTCACTAAGCAAGAGAAAAAAATGGCACCATTTTCGACTTGAATGGGTGCTTTTGCCCAATGAACAAGCAGGGTGGGCACATGGATAGCCTAGGTGGTGGTGATGAGGGCAGGTGACTGGCAATTGTTATTTGCTGGGCTTCTATTGAAAGCTAATGTACTCCCTGGCAGGGGTACTAGCCACTTAGAGACCAGCAAATAAAAATCCCATTTTCTAAATTGTTTTTTCAAGCACTACCACTACTA
Source organism: Neoceratodus forsteri (assembly GCA_016271365.2). Lineage (NCBI taxonomy): Eukaryota > Metazoa > Chordata > Ceratodontiformes > Ceratodontidae > Neoceratodus > Neoceratodus forsteri. The sequence continues at coordinate 1,681,198,593 of CM028129.1, read as the reverse complement.
TTTTTTAAACAACCACCTAATTTAGCCAACCTGATTGTTAGGAGTAATCTTGCACCAGAACAGAATACCATAACATTAAATGGTACATGAGCCTGCAATCACCCCAGATGTGGGACTTGTGAGCATATTTCCACCTTGGATTGTGTGGTTAAATCACAAAACAGACAATTCAGGATACAGGAAAATTGTACATGTGCATCACGGAATGTTGTTTATTTCATTCAATACATGAGATGTCCACAAACAGGGCATGTGGGAGAGACAGGGCAGCCTTTCCACACTAGAATGAACTTGCACAGACATATTATTAACATGAAGGTGACTGAAAAGCCAGTGGGGCAGCACTTCTCTCAGACTGATCATTCCATCTCAGATATGTTGGTAATGGTCTTAAAGGACATTTCAAAAATACACAACAGAGACAGTTTTTGAGGTCAGGCTTATTTTACTTCTCAATATGCTACAAGATGGCATGAACATTGATTTGGGTTTTATGACACATTACCCTACCTGAACTTACACATTGCTTAAGCACAAAGGATGGTCATACTGTATAAAAGCTAATATTCACAGTCATTTTATTTTGACTATATTAGCTGGTTTCATATTAGAGTGAAAATAAAAGACTGTGAATATTAGGTGGAGCACTATAAAATAGCAGTTCTAGTGTTCCACCAGTGAAACCCTGACATCTCTGACTCCCCCATGCCAATGGCTCCCATGAACTATCTTATTTTGGACAAACAGCCACTTCAGAACCTCTCTGCTACTCTATGGCTGTGCTGAATCTCTTGTAAATCATGTTTCCCCTGGAGCGTAGCTCACACTGAACAAATGTGTAACCATGTTAAAAAATAATTGTAAGATTTTGTAATGTACAAACAACCTATAAACCATGTCTTGGCCCTTCTCTACTCTATGTATGATGTGGAACCTTTGTAAATGAGTCTTTGACTCAGAGGTCTTTCTGAATATCTCAATAAAATAAAATAAATAAATAAAATTATAAAATAAGATGGAATGAATATGTCTGAGTGCGCTTAGAGCGCTAAATATAGGTGTTATACAGTATAATGAGACTTCAGTGGGTTTTGTTTTTGTTTTAATATTGTATGGTCATAAGGTCCCTTTTAACTGGTTATCAATATGTTGTTTTTCTTATTAACTTTTGTGGGGGGTTAGGGTGGTAGTGTGTTAGTTTAGGGATTGTTTTGTGTGTGTCTGGGTGGGAGGTTTTGGGGTTGTTGTTTTATGAGGCACGGCTGATATTCAGGTACATGACATTATGATGTTGCAGTGTGTTAGGACTCCTGGTTCACATACATACTGAATTTATACTTCCTTCCTACTAGTTATCTATATTATGATGCTACCAGTTGGGGGATTCCTTTAGTTTTGATTCAGATTCCTAAGACTGTTATTGTACATATAGTAGATTGATTATTTACTGACACATTATTAAACACTAAACATATTAGGATGCATGATCTCATTTTCTAGGGGTCCTTTTTTTATTAGGCTGTAATTCTTACAATTGATATTTCTTGTAAACAAATCTCATTACAGCACTGAAGGTTTTAATGTTTATATAATTATTTATTCAATAGCATATATAGTTGATAAATTGTCTCCAGATAGGTTTAATACTATATGAAAGTGTAAACAGCTTGTTCATTCTAGGAAACTTTTCTTTTTACCTACCTATTGCCATAGATAGAAAATGTTTTATTTTATAGTTTTAACATGGGATACTACCACATTTTTAACATGTACTTAAGTGGGTATTAAATCTAAAGGTCTTGCATTTAATTAAGAGTGTATTCTCATAACACTATCACTGTTTCATAATGTAAATTATTGTAACTGCTTGACCTCTCGAAGGATTACTCTTGTCTGCCTCTGTTGACATTTGACCTTGAGTGCTTCACAGCAGCCAGCTGAGTTAAACTGATTTCTTGTATTTAAACTTCAGTTATGTCTTAAATAAGGTATTTTAAACCAAAGAGATTCTTTTTTTTTTGTGGTGTGATGTGGGTGTTAATAGAATGTACTTTTACAAACAACTGTCATAAGCTTCAGAGGAAGGATGTGGTTGGTCCGAAAGTATAAGCACTGTTTTCTTTTGTTACATCTATGTTGGTCCAATAAAAGGTATCAACCATTTGTTTCTGGATCAGTTCTTACAAGGAACAATACAGCAACTAACTAATTCAGTATAACCCCAGTATGTAAAGCTGAAAGGTGAACTCAAGGTAAGGAATTTGAATGGCCGCCCACTGGTTCAGCGGTAGAGCTGCTGGTTGTGGCACCGATGACCTGGGCTCAGGAGCGAGTGCGTTGCCTCGGAGGGTCAGCCAGTGGGAAAAGGACCAAACATCCACTGGACCGCTATGCTTCTCCAGGGTGAGAGGTATGGTGCTCTGGCAGTATTCTGATGCCTAGCAATGGCTGTGGGGTGGGGAAGTGCACCAAAAGACCATCACAGCTGTGGGATTGTTGACATGGCAGACGTCACCATATCAGGAGCTGCAGCATGCCTGACACTAGCTTGGACATCATTGCACATCCGCATCACTGGGGTGGGGGTTGAATGTAAAAAGATCCCTGATCTATGCCGCATGATGCGGTCTCTCTGACTGCTTCCACTGGATAGGCTACTCCATTCTCTCGGGAAGCAAGTAAGTCCAGGGTTGGTGGGGATGGAGGAGGACTTCTCTGGCAGACTGTGAGGTATGTCCCACTGGCTCAGGTGAGCTATAAATAGAATTAAAAAAGATAAGATATTTGTTAAAACTGTAAGTGGAGGTCATCTTTAATGACTTGATTAATTAATTATAAATTGCTTATAAAATCTGTTTAAAAATCATCTTGGAGAACTATAAATACACTGATGATGAATCTAATTATGTCAAAAGTATATTAATGGTGTAAAAACTATATGATTACATTGTAATTAATTGCAAACCTATTTTCTTCTATGTAATTATGAGATTGCTGTGTATATTACCTCTGCTGTACCACACTTGTATCGTCCTGTTTGTCTTCCACTGTCATATGTTGTCTACCCTCCATGTGACGAGGTGCTTTTGTAAATGAGTCTCTGATTCAAAGGTTGTAAACCGATTTATAAATAAATAAAATAAAATAAATAAATAAAATAAAATGTTTTGATGACTTGCAAATAATGCTGTTTTAAATGACTTGTTCATGGGCACACATTGAGTGCACAGTGGCTCTGGTGGGATTTGAACCTGTGTCTCTTGGTTCCTAAGCCTGTGCTTCAGTAGTCACTAGCCCATACTGCTTCGCTAACATTGCCATAACTACTAGTTTCCACAAAAGTCTATCATTTCAGTAACAGTCATGCAGCACAAAAGTGCAACAGATATTTTCTACATAATACACTTATAAAGTGAATTATGTTTTTGGTGTTGTTTAATATAATTCCTGTGATGTTGTTTTCTGTGTTTATATTGCACATACTATTTATAATTTCTTCTTAGTCACTAATTGCTAATTGATTCATCTGTATCTGCTGTGACTGTCCCTTCAGGACCCTCTTGTAAACTAGGCAATTGCCTAAATGTGATTATCAAAGTGCAAATTCTATAGAAATATGAGTACCATTGTTAGGTTTTGTGTTATGGCAGGGAAACTGGCAGAGAGTACACATCTTTTCTACTGTCTGTGTCTTACTCATTTTCTGCACTGTCTTGATACTGGGCCCTTTCCATCACTGTAAGCCTCTGCCCATCCTAGGAGCCTCTTGTATGTCATGCCTGATCAGTTTGTTTTAAATGCTGGCCACTTATCTTTAGTTGTCCATCTAGGACTTGCCCCAAATTGTAAAGGGAAAGGAAAGGGAATTGTTTAACCAGGAGAAGTACACTAAGGTGAAGCTTGTCTCCAAGTGCATCCTGGAAACACAAGAAAGTTAAGTGGCTTGCTCAGGGTTACACAGTATACAAGTGGGAGGCTGTGGGATTCAAACCCAGATCTCCAGGTTTGCAGCTCAGAGCCTTAAACCACTGTGCAATACTGCCTCCCTGGGCCCCAGGAGAGGCAGACCCAGATGAACATAAAACGTTGCTATCTAGTGAGAGGAGGAGGAATTTCCTACCTGGGGAGTATAAAGTAAGTCCCATCAGATGTGGGGCAGAGTTGGACTTCAACTCTGATCAGCTTGCTTGGATTTTCTTCCCTAAAACCCATCTCATCTCCTTATGGGCATGCCCAGTAGCCACTTTTTGGCTGTCACTGAGTGACAGACCAAGTCCATCCACCACCCCATTCTGTTAAAACAGCACCAGCCCTGAGCTTAACAGTATGACACCTTTCTGTCATGACATCAGTTGCTCAAGTTGAGTCAGCAGCAAGGAGCTGAGGTTGGGGTGCCTGAATTCCCAGCCACATGGCTGCCCTTGTGTTGCCAGGGGCAGCTGTGCACCAGCAAGAATATACCACCTTACCTGTGTCTGAGATTGTTTAAGTTAAATACTAACAGCGGTCTCTGAACTCATATGGTCATCTCATGGATGTAAACCACAAACCTGGGACACTGTCAGGTGGACCTGCTTACCATGGAACTACGGGTGGTCTCAAGCAAGCTGTTTCAAGATTATAACTGCTAGTCATGTAGATCTGGGACATCCTGTTAAACAGCTGATACCTTTCTCTGCATGTCCATTTCACAATGTATCATTGACTTCATTTCTAGCTAAGCTGACTACCAGTTGAAGTGGTGGACAATAAAATAGTGGAGGGCTTCAAGCATGCCTAAGATAAACACAGGTCTATAGCAGAACTGAGGCAGGGATGGGGAGGGTCACCAGGGAACAAATGGGGTTTGTGGAGGCAGAATAGGCAGGGAACACCTGGGAGGCTGGATGGACCAAGCAGGCCTTTTCTGCCAACAGATTCTATGTTTCTGTGTTTCTCCTGTATCTACCCAACTCCTTGATTAACTACTGCATACTTGAATAGTCACTGACTCTTGGCACTTCATTTTATTACATGGATTTTATTGATTTTTTAAGGCCATTTCCTTCAGCAGTGCTTTGCAGTCATTTAGGCCACTTCAGTCTTTTATTCTATGGTGGTATACAGTTTAGCAAGATACATATTAACCATATGTAAATTGTGTAACACATCTGTATGATTTTATAAAACATCCTGCAACTGCTGTATTCTGTGTTGCAGTCTGCAGCTTACAAAAGCCCTTTACATAAGACTGCTCAGTAGATATCCCAAAGTCATGACATCACACTGGACTACTCAAGGCTCCATCATCATGACAACCACTGTCAGTCTGGTACCAACATGGATGAGGATTGCATGACACTAGATGTTCTGATTACGGAAGTCACACTACATGTTCTGACAACGGAGACCACCTAGATTTTCAGATGGCACTAGCTTTTCTGATGATGGAGACAACTCAGTCTAATTATGGAGCTCACACTAGATGTTCTGATTATGGAGGTCACACTGTATGTTCTGATAACGGAGACCACACTAGATTTTCAGATGGCACTAGCTGTTCTGATGATGGAGACAACTCTAGATGCTCTAATTGTGAGCTCACACTAGATTTTCAGATTATGGAAATGACAATAGCTATTTTGTTGAAGGAGATGGCACTTGATGATCTGACAATGGAGATGAAGCTAGGGGCTGGATTTTCATGTGTCTGAAAATGTTACAAGCCCGGTGCACCAAAGATATGGCACACTGGGCTTATGGAAATCTCAAGGTTTTCTATCTCTTGCAACCACTGATGCATGCTAAACCATCTTTTGTGGTCTAACTTGCATCAGTAATGGGGATCATTTTAAAGGAGAACTACTGGAAGAGGTGAAGCCCTGACCACCATACAGATCAGGGCTTCACTTCTCCAATCCCCTGTAAGCACCATAAGAAATTATGGGCTTATGTACCTCATCACTCATAAAATTCCAGTAAAGCTCAGGTGCAGTTGGCATTTTTAATAATGGTACTCCTTCACCCCAGGATCTTGATGGTAATACCGTGCAGCGATGCCACTGCACTGCCCCTACCATAATACTGATCTTATGTAAAGAAATAAAACTATATGTATATCTCCGATGCCCGGCACCATTTTTACTGAATTTGCCTAAATCTATGGATAATCAATCAATCAATCAAAATCTTTATTTAGCAAGGTGAACATCATTGAGCAAGCTCATTTTGAGATGGACCTGGGCAAGATACAGGAACAATACATAAAGAGGAATACCAGCTTACAGAGTCATTACATAGAATAAGTATTACACACAAGAGGTTAATAACAGCACTGGAGTACATTTATAAAATTAGACAGAAAGCTAAATACCATGTGCCACAGAACTTGTGCTACAAAAGATACAGAGTAAACCTATACAGCCATATATACAGAGGTGTCATGGAGCAGGCTTGGATTCAAGTATTGAGTATGTAGTGCAATGAGGGGCATGGATGAGAAGAGGAAGGAACCGGGAATGAGAGCATAAATGAAGGGGCCTGAGGGGCTTTAGAGCACCAGGGCAGGTGGCAATGGTTATAGAGCAAGGTGCAATATGCCAGGAACAGGGGCCAAGGGTGACATGCCAGGAAGTGTAATATTAGTAGATGCCAGGATGACTCAGAGAGGGAGACTCCAACCTAGACTGGATGGAACTATCAGGTGGGGTACAAATAGACACAAACACACTGAGTAGTGGGGCAGGAGTACCAGGAATAGAATGCTTCAGACAAGGCTAGAAACTTAATGGGGGTGCTGGGAGGCTGTGACATTCAGGGAAGCAGTTACAGGATTCCTTGAATGAACGAGAATATAGTGCTTTGAAGGCTGATAGTTTGATTGGGAATGCCAGTCACAAGTTTTTTGCAGGTTGTTCCATAGTGCTGGTAGAGTGTGATTAATGGCAAATCTACCAAAGCGTGACTTGAACTTAAGTACTGCAAGCAAGATGCAAGTAGAAGTCCTTAGGGCATACTTACTACTAATTTAGAGGAAGACAGTCTGAGATATATTGTAACAGTAATTTAGTAATAGCCCTGTAGGTCCAGAGGGCTGCATTTCTCTGTCTTCTGTACCCTAGGAGACCAACCTAATGCAGTGTAGAGGAAGCAGTGATGAGTAGAATAAGGAAGTCCAGTAATGAATTTCAGAGCTCTATGATATAACGTGTTGAGTTTGGCAAGAGAAGTGACAGAGCTTTGGCTATATAGAAAGTCTACATAATCCAGTAAGGTGAGGAAAGTAAGCCTGCCATACCCATGGGATTTAGGCAAATTCAGTAAAAATGGCGCTGGGCATTAGAGATATACATACAGTTTTGTTTCTGTACGTTAGGGCAGTATTATGGTTGGGGCAGTGCAGTGTCATTATTTCATGGTATTACCAGTGAGATCCTGGGGGTAGAGATGGGTGAAGTGGCCCCATTCGGCTCTGCAGTGAATCATGAAGCGGCGGTGCTTGAAGTGCCCCACAGTGAGAAGCAGAGTACTTGTGTTGTGATGGGTGGACGAGAGTCCATTGAAAACAATGACTGCTACTCTGCCTTCCCAAACCACTACTCCACCAATTTTAAGGTGAAGTACATTGAAAACAATGTACTTTGGCCCTCACTGCCTTTGTTTTAAGCCCCAATGGCAATTCTGCAGTGATTCATGGGATTTCAGGACACATGGGCTCTAGATTGTTCTGCACAGCCTCAGTTCGGGTAGTGTGTGTAGGAAGCTGTAGAGGACAGTCTGCTCTGAGAACTCTCTGTGATTCAAACATTCTAAAGCTATTAAAAATGCATTTTGAGTAATTTATTTTGCTGAAACTTTAGTTCATCGATTGTAAGAAACCCTCCTGTGCTCATATCATCGAGCTTTTATTGTTTGTGTATGGAATTTAAATATTAATGTATGACATTCAATCTGTATACAGAGAGACAGTGGAAGTGCACTTTGGGGAGGGACGTATCTGTGGTGTAGGCAGATTAACTTGGAGAAAAGTTCTTTCTGTTTTAGTGATATTTTCTTTTATAACTGTGTTAATGTACACCAGTAATGTTTTCAATAATTCTTTCCATTTTTTGCTGATTGTTGTGGTGCAGCAGTGCATAATTTTAGTTTGTTTAAACTACGTGGTTATATTACTGAAGTTTTCAATTTGCTACGCATACTTATTGTTTGTGAGTATGTGTGTGTGTGTGTCATCAAATCAGACACCTTTTATTGTGCCACATAGTAATTTCAGCAATGCGAACCTGCTATCCACTGCAGCTGTATGGTTTTGTACTTCTTTGTGGTGTCTTTACTGGTACTAGTAGTAGAGACTGTTACTGCAGCAGTGCAGTACTCCCCCCTCCATGGCCCACCCCAACCCGGCAAAGGTATTCTTTCCAGATTTGAATTTCTGATGATAAGCACTGGTTAGGTGTTGTGCCTTTGCGTCTGCATCTCTTCAGTGCACAGCACATTCTTAATCTGTCTGTGCATTTGCATCTCTTTAGGGCCCAATCTCCATCTGTAACTTAAGTCACAGTTGTTTCTTTGGCTTTCCTTCGGGTACTGGACTGGTGTGTGCGTAATTCTACACGAACATTGTACTCATTGTGATGCTCGAGATGTGAAGGAGCTGGAGGTGCTCTGTGAAGAGTGCTCTACTTTAAAGGTGGTGAAAAGAGATGAGTGGGGCACCAAGGTCCGAATTTTTGGATAGGATAACCGTTACCCAGACAAGGAGAGGCAGGAATCAACTTAGTGCTTTGATGCCCGCAGGGTGTTTATTCTGTACCAAGGGTAGAGAGACACAGTCACAGGAGGGAAGAGGGATTGCCCAAACAATAGGGCAATAAACAGATAAAATACTTTTATCTACCACTTCTAAGGTTATTACTACAGGAATAAACTTTAGGCCTACTGCCACTCTTATTCTGACACTAGTCTATACTTCTATGCTCTAAATGAGAATCAGGTTACATAAGCTACTCAGCACTGTATTAGGGTAATTAGCATCACACATGTCCATAAGAGTCCAGATATTACAAGAGTCCAGAACCGGCGCTCGTACACCGTCGCTCTTCGCTGGTAGCTACAAGGAAATAAAACAGAACTGTAGAACCCTAATCTCAATTCCCAGCAAGACCTAGTTAAGGCCACTGGGGAGGTGAGAGGTTTGGTAAACAGACAATATATCTTCAGCAAAGCCCACTCTCTCCGAGGCTGCCGGAATGTAGAACCAAAGAAACTGGTTCCTGAAATAACACACTGAAAACAAAGGGTTCCTCGCCAAACCCACTTCCATGGTTGCCAAGGATGAAGATAGGTCAAGGTCTGAGTGGCGATGAACCAATGGAGGACTACCACGACCTGACTGATGCTGCAGCACTCCAAGGGCCAGCTGAACTCGGAAGGAACTCTGACAGGACCAGGAACCATAAGAATCTGAAGAGATGAGGGTTGACTCTGCAATTCTAGGATCAGGAACTAACACAAACAAAGCAGCGGGCGCATCCCGGACTGGGCTTGACGGACTACGCCTTTGGGCGAATGACCAAGTGGGGAGCAGACTAGATTCTCCAGGATGAGCTCACTCTTCTGTAGAGGGCGACCAACTTCAGGACATCTGGAACAGGAACCATACGGAACAACACTGGCATGGCTGTCATGATGCATTTGAGGACGTGCTTTCAAGCTGTGAAAACAAGAAAATGGCGGGTACGACTTGTACAACTGGCGATGGACTCGACTTCGGCGGACGACACAAACAGATGGGATGAGCTGATAGAAGATCTCCAGGAGTGAAAAGAATGCTGAGGGCGTCTTCTTCTGAGTAGAGACTGATTCTGAGCACGTGGTGTTACAGACCACACTATGAGACTGCAGTGTGGTAGAAGATTGAGACTGTCTTCACTACAATAGTAAACATATAACTGAAGAATGCCCAAAGAACTGTGGAATGATACAATAATTTGCCAGAGGAGGAAAATTATAACTTCAGGAGTAACTATTACTGATGAGGACCAATGTCCAGGTGCTTAGAGCAATAGTTCAGGTTCTTAGGCCAATAGTTCAGGTACTTAGGACAATAGTTCAGGTACTTAGGGCAATAGGTCAGGTACTTAGGACAATAGTTCAGGTACTTAGGGCAATAGTTCAGCATAAGCAGTACAGTAATCACAGTAGTTTCACAGTATAGGCAAATCGAACACTCTCAAATGAACCCCTGTTTCTAAACGTAGGGTCTTCTGGAATAGGATCTCTTCCTGTATGTCGTGGCTAAGGAATCCTTTAGTACCACAAGGCTGGCTTGCCCTATTCCTCTAGGCTGGGGCCTCCCTTTAGTACCACTAGGCTGGCTTGCCCTATTCCTGCCACGCTGGGCCTCACTATAGTACCACTAGGCTGGTTTGCCCTATTCTGCTAGGCTGGGGCCTCCCTTTAATACCAGACTTTACCTCGGCCAAATGCCCTACCTTTACCTCAGGCCTGATGCCCTATGTTAGCTTGGGCCTGGTGCCCCACTTTAGATTGGGCCTGGTGCCCCACTTCACAATGGGTCTGGTGCCCATCGTAATACTGGGCCTGCTGCCCCACTTTAGATTGGGCCTGATGCCCACTTCACAATGGACCTGGTGCCCCTCATAATACTGGGCCTCCTCTAAGCGCCTACTGTGCTTTTACAACAAAACAGTCTCCTTTCTAAACAGGCAGTCAGCACTGCATGTGCTGCCGCTGACTCACTGCTCTGCGGTCTTCTGGGGCTTGCTGTGCTGCAGTAAGGTGGGAGGGATGCTGGCAGAGGGAGGAAAACCGGGCAGGCAGCTGGAGGGATGGCTGAGGGGCCTCAGACAGCCAAAAGGCACTCAGCGATCGACACTTCTCTGCTGCCGGCGAGGGACCGAATTTAAACTGATTAAAACACGGGAGCTAAAACAAAGAAACGGAGGGCTATTCAGCCCAAAACGCTGGGAACGGCATTTACGTTTTCGCAGTGCCCCGAGGGCACCACCGATCACAGAACTGGAGCAGAGCAGAAAGTCTTTGGTGGACTGGAGGAGGGACTCACCACGGAGTCAACAGGACTGGCTTTACAACTCCAGGTAAGCCACAAGTCCCTGTTGCACTCCTGTGATCCTCTCTACTCCACAGTCCAGCAACAACTGACTACTGACTAACTGTAGAATTGTTTTTGAAACTTACACCTGCCTGGGTTCTAGATTGACTGGAGTGGAATGCTGTGCATGAGCCTCTCAGCACAACATTCCATCCAGGCCATTATGACATCTATTGCTTTTAAATTTGCCTTTTGACTAAGCTGTAAGTGCACAGGGCACTTTTCTATTATTTACAGTGTTTCCCTTTACAAGGAGGTATATCTTTTATTCCCAGGGCCCCTAACACAGTACCCTGCTGCCTACACCTGCAGCAGGTACCCTGAGCACCTGTGGACTCTTAATTTATTTATTTTATTTTATTTCTCTGGAATGTTCCAACTTTGGGGCATTACATCATTAAGAAGCTTTTTAAGTCAGGACCATCATCACGAGTCACTCGTATACAAATCATATTCTTCATCATCTCTGTCACAAATAAACAAATCACGATTCACAATCATGCCACGAATCACAACATTAATTTTTTACTAGTTACTTGGATGTACTGTACGCCTGTTTTGTAGTATTTCTCCAGGCTTCATCACCCACTATTATACTCATTAATAAGTGTTTTGAGTTGGGGAGTTTTGTGCTACAGCTCATCGGGAAGTACAGCCATAGGCATTAGCATTCCAATACAGTTCCATATTGGTTATCTCACACAGTCGACATCAAATCACGATTTTCATCATCACGTCACAAATGAAGTCACAAATCATGATTCACGATCATGTCATGAATCACAACATTCATTTTTTACTAGTTACTTGGATGTATTGTAAGCCTGTTTTGTAGTATCTCTCCAGGCTTCTCCACCCCACCATTATACTCATTAATAAGAGTTTTTAAATTGCGGGAGTTTTATGATACAGGCTCAGCTCATCAGGAAGTACAGCCATAAGCATTCACATTCCTTCCTGTTCAGCATGTGAGTTACAGTGCTGTAAACAGTGGTGGGCAAGTGCCCAAATTAGCTCCGCAAAGTGATTCATGGAGTAACGTGGAATCTGTGGAGTACTCCACAATGTGAAGCAGAGTACTTCGTCATAATGAGGAATGCAAAGTCCATTGAAACCAATGACGTTGCATTATTCCTTCCCCAAACCACTTCTCCACCAATTTTAAGGTGAAGTACATTGAAATCAATGTAATTTGCCTCACTTCACCTTGTAATTGAGCTCCAAATGAAATTCTGCAGTGATTCATGGGATTTCAGGTCGCATGGGCTCTAGATTGTTCTGCACAGCCTCAGTTCTGGCCTAGGTAGTGTGTGTGTAGAGGTAGCTGGGGCAGTTTGCTCTTAGAGCTCTGTGATTCAAAACCTCTAAAAGTTGTTTAAAATGCCTTTTGAGTCATTTTTTGCTCAAAATTTAGTACAACGATTGTAAGAAATGATTCTGTGCTCATAACAACAAGTGTTTATTGTTGAGTGTGGATTTTGAATGTTAATTTAGAACAGTCAGTCTGTGTACTGAGAAGTGTGCTTTGGGGAGGCGTATTTGTGGTGTAGGTACATTAATTGGGAGAAAAAGTGAGTCTTTCTGTTTTGGTTATATTTTTCTTGTATAACTATGTTAATGTACACTCAGTAATATTTTCAGTAATTCTTGACTTTTTTGCTGATTCAAAATAATATGGTAAAGTCCAAGAGAATTACAAGGACTGTGGAGTCTCAAGAAAACAGAGAATTGCACAATACCCCAGGAGTTGAAACAAGCAAACTCGCCACTGAAAAGATAAGCAGAGGTCAGCAAAAGGCTGTATACAAAAGGTACTTTAATGAAAAACTGTACAGCATAAGGGAGGCTCTCTCAAAAAAAGTCAACATAGAGAGAAGCAGGGTAATCGTGAAGGTGCTATATGACATCTAAAGGCAGTGCATGGCAAACAAACCTGCAAAGTAATTATGAGGCATAAAACATACCACAAAAGGCTGACGAGGCAGGTAAATCGCATGGCTATGAAGCTTAAGCAAAGAATATAGCTCACATGAAAACACACAAACGCTGAAACCCGAAGAGACAACGGACCATCGTCACTGCATCGCTTACGTATCGACTACAACGTCTTCCCAGAGTGTGGTTGGCTATTCTATGCCCCTAAATACAGAGAACTATTAAAGAGACATAGCACAAAAACTTTGTACAAACATATACATACATTGAACCTACAACAATGCTTAACTAAATTACATGTATGCTGCTAAAATTACAATGGGGAAAAGAGCCGACCAAGTCATAGTCCCCAAATTGCCATGGCTAGACCACGAAAAGTCATAGCCATGTATATTATTAAGTGCCACCATAATCACCAGAACATTCAGTGCAAAAGGAAATATTATGAACCAAATAAACAATATGCATCCATAGACTAATAATACAATTAATGAAACACCAAAAGGAACAGAGCCGGAAAAGTCATGTTCCATTTGTGGACAGAGCACGGCACAGGTCATGTCCACAAATATTACCATTAACTATATATAGCTATATAACGGAAGTTCATCATTTAAACCGTAAGGTGCCATTGTATTCAATTCAAAATCCAAAATGCTTCCCTTTGTAGAATTCTTGAATTAAGGTCCCCACCTAAATCCAACACCTCCTCCAATCCAATGAATCTCAGTGTGGCTGGGGATCCATGCTTCGCTTCAAGATAGTGACGTGCTATGGCGTATTCCATGTTAGCATTCCTGATGGCTCCTTATGTTCTCCTATCCTCAGTTTTAAATTTCTTTTGGTTTGACCTACGTAACATAATCCACAGGGCAAGTCAGCATATAAATGACCCCCTGAGTGTTACAGTTAATGAATAATTTGATATCATATCTTTTCCCTGATAGTGGATGTCGAAGGTTTTGACATCCGATGTGTTGAGCAATGTATGCATCTCCCACAACGATAGTTTCCTTTTGGAAAAGAAGGTAGCCAATTTCATTGTTTGTTCTCATTTGTACATGGAATATATGAATTCACCAGCAAATCTCTTAAATTTTGTCCCTTGGTATAGTAGATCAAAGGGCTGTTTTGACCTATTTGTTTCAGTCTCACATCAGAATTAATAATGTTCCAATGTTTGTGTATAACATGACCTATTTTTGGGCCTAATGGTTAAATTCAGTGATGAAAATGAGTTTATCAGTCTCCTTCTGACTTTGTGCATTGGAATTTTATAATGTCTCCCTCTCTCCATCTTATTCACTGTATGTAGACTTTTCAGCAGAATTCCTGGTTCATATCCTCTATTCCTAAACCTGTCTGTGATGTCCTTTCTGGCTTCACAGAAAGATTTGTTATCAGAGCAAATACGTTTGGCTCTGATACTGTATATTGTCCCTTTTGGGATGTTATTAATCACCGATCTAGGATGACAGCTGTCGGGCGTAGCAAGGTATTTCTAGACATCGGTTTTCTGTACAATTTGTTGAAAGAATGCTATCCTTCTTTTCTATCCATATATCGAGGAAGGGAATGCTGTCTCTACTTTTGCATAAATAAATTTTAAGTGTGTGTTAGTATGGTTTATATATTCCATAAAATGTTGCAGCTCTACCCGAGCCCATCCAAATCATCAGACAATCATCTATATAGCACTTCCACAGTCTAATATGTTTCAAAAGATGTTGTTGGAAGGATCATAGATGTTTTTGTCCTCCCATTCTCCCATATATAAATTAACCAAACTAGGCATGAAGGTAGTACCCATCGCAGTCCTTTTATTTGAATAAATAATGTGCCTTGTACCAAAAATAGTTTTGCTCTAAAACAAATCTCATAAGTTCCAACACAAACTCTGAGCTTGGTTTCCTTTTGCCCTAGATTTAAATGTTTAGAAAGAGACTGTAAACCTCCCTCATGAGGTATATTTGAATATAAACTTTCAACATCTATGGTAACCAATAAATCAGACTCAGATATAGAGACATTGCGAAGCATCGATAAGCGTCCTTAGTATCTTTAATATCGACTGAAGATTGGGGACAAACTTTTGTGCAAAAAAGTCAACAAACTTGGACATATTTTCAGTCACAGACTCATTTGCAGAGACTATAGGACGACCTGTAACAGGAAATGTGTCTTTATGTATCTTGGGTAGAAGATAAAATGCAGACTTTTGGGACTAGATATCTTGAGGAACTCAGCCTCTCTTTTGTGATTTCTCCTGATAGAAGACCAGAATCAATAAGAGCATCCGCTTTCTGTTTAACAACTTCACCCGGATCTCTTTCGATCTTCTTATAGAACTCTTGATTGTTTAATTGCCTCATGGCTTCTTCATTGTAGGCTTCCATTCCCCACACTACCACTGCACCACCTTTGTCAGCCTGTTTGATCACTATTGAACCCAAGTTTTCAATTCTTGTATAGCTTGTCTCTCAGCCCAAGTGACATTTTGTGCACCACATTTATTTCTGTTACTAGAAATCAATTTATGTACATCATTTGAAACTAAATTACAGAACGTATTGATCATATGGTTTTGAATGAGGAGGATTGAAGGACGAGGGCTTTTTAAAGGGGGTATCCTCTTATTGCCTCCTGGGTGGTGGGACATAGATATTAGAGTTGAAATGATCTTTAAGATATATCTTTCTAAAAATCTAAACAAGTCCAACTCGATTTGAAAGGCATTGGCTTGTGATAGGAACAAAACTTAGGCCTTTAGCTAACACCTGTATCTGCGTGGGGGTTAGCACTACATTGGATAAGTTCACGACCTCCAATTGAGATTCCTTGGTCTCGGAGATCTCCTCCCCCTCCCTCAATTCTGTCTCCTCTGTAGTTCTGCCTCCTCTGTTGCCTCTCATACCTTTCCTCTTCTCTCTCCCTTGCCCTTCTTGTTCTGTATGTTCTATTGTGTCTAGATCTTGGCTGTTATCTAAAAAACGTCGATTTTCATTTGATCTCTGATACTCTTCAAGGTCACTATCTGGTCCAGATGAAATATTTATTTCATCACCATTCGATGATGCTGAATAGGAATTCATGGAAAACACTTTCTTTTATTCCCTTGCCATGTATAAACATTTCCCATTTTATAATCATTTTCATCCCTGATATATTTCTTTTGTTTATATTGAACCAAGTCCGTTTGGATTTAGCTATAGACAAACTAGCTTTACTGAGAGAGAGAGTCAAAGTCTATAGGGAGAATTTTTCTTTAACTTCTCCAACAGAATATTCAATTCTTGGCTGGCTAGATCAGATTCCTTTCATGCTTTCTTAATTGTGAGTAGCATCAAATCATAGCCACATTTATTTAAAATTATTTCCCAATCATGTAAATAATCCAAATCTTCCATGCCAAATGAAGGAGTTTTGAATTCTCATACCTTGTGGAATTTTTGCTCCGCCAATATTGTGACAAAAGCAGCATGTAAATCAAATCTAATAACTCAACGAAATTGTACAGAAAACCGATGTCTAGAAATACCTTGCTATGCTTACGACAGCTGTCATCCTAGATCATCCTAGATTGGTGATTAATAACATCCCAAAGGGACAATATATCAGAGCCAAATGTATTTGCTCTGATAACAAATCTTTCTGTGAAGCCAGAAAGGACATCACAGACAGGTTTAGGAATAGAGGATATGAACCAGGAATTCTGCTGAAAATCTACATACAGTGAATAAGATGGAGAGAGACATTATTAAATTCAATGCACAAAGTCAGAAGGAGACTGATAAACTCATTTTCATCACTGAATTTAACCATTTGGCCCCGAAAATAGGTCATGTTATACACAAACATTGGAACATTATTAATTCTGATGTGAGACTGAAACAAATAGGTCAAAACCGCCTTTGATCTACTATACCAAGGGACAAAATTTAAGAGATTTGCTGGTGAATTCATATATTTCATGTACAAATGAGAACAAACAACGAAATTGGCTACCTTCTTTCCAAAAGGAAACTATTGTTGTGGGAGATGCATACATTGCTCCAACACATCGGATGTCAAAACCTTTTGACATCCACAATCAGGAAAAGATATGATATCAAATCATTCATTAACTGTAACACTCAGGGGTCATTTATATGCTGACTTGCCCTTGGATTATATTACGTGGGTCAAACCAAAAGAAATTTAAAACTGAGGATAGGATAACATAAAGGAGCCATCAGGAATGCTAACATGGAATACCACGATGTACGTCACTATCTTGAAGCGAAGCATGGATCCCCAACCACACTGAGATTCGTTGGATTGGAGAAGGTGGAAGTTGGATTTGAGGTGGGACCTTAATTCAAGAATTACAAAGGGAAGTATTTTGGATTTTTGAATTGAATACAATGACACCTTACGGTTTAAATGATGAACTTCCGTTATATAGCTATATATAGTTAATGGTAATATTTGTGGACATGACCTGTGCGTACTCTGTCCACAAATGGAACATGACTTTCGGCTCTGTTCCTTTTGGTGTTTCATTAATTGTATTATTAGTCTATGGATGTATATTGTTTATTTGGTTCATAATATTTCCCTTTTGGCACTGAATGTTCTGGTGATTATGGTGGCACTTAGATAATATACATGACTATGACTTTTAGTGCTCTAGCCATGGCAATTTGGGGACTATGACTTGTTCGGCTCTTTTCCCCATTGTAATTTTAGCAGCATACATGTAATTTAGTTAAGCATTGTTGTAGGTTCAATGTATGTATATGTTTGTACAAAGTTTTTTGTGCTATGTCTCTTTAATAGTTCTCTGTATTTAAGGGGCATAGAATAGCCAACACGCTCTGAGGAAGGCGTTGTGAGTCGATCGTAAGCACGATGCCGTGACATTGGTCCGTTGTCTCTTCCGGTTTTGCGTTTGGTGTTTTTCACGGTGAGCTATATTCTTTTGCTTAAGCTTCATAACCTGTGATTTACCTGCCTCGTCAGCCTTTGTGGTATGTTTTATGCTATGTAATTACTTTGCAGGTTTGTTTGCCATGCACTCTTCTTTAGGTGTCATATAGCACCTTTGCGATTACACTGCTTCTCTCTATGTTGACTTTTTTTTGAGAGAGCCTCTTTATGCTGTACAGTTTTTCATTAAAGTACCTTTTGTATACAGCCTTTTGCTGACCCTGCTTATCTTTTCAGTGGCGGAGTTTTTGCTGATTGTTGTGGTGCAGTAGTGTATAATTTGTCTGTTTAAAACATTTGGTTATATTACTAATGTTTTTAATTTGCTTTGCATTACTTGTAGTGTGTGTGAGTGTGTGTGGATGCGTGCCATTAAATCAGACACCTTTTATTGTGCCACAGAGTAATTGCAGCAGTGTGAACCTGCCATCCACTGCACCTGCTTGAATTTTTTATGCTGCTTTGTGGTATCTTTACTGGTAGCAAATTGTTACTGCCTGCACTACTCCCCAACTGGCAAAATGTTTTCCTTTCCAGATTTGGATTTCTGACTTGTGAGCACTGGTTAGGTGTTGTTCTGCCTTTCGTATGCATCCTCGAGTGCACAGCACAATCTTAATCTGTCTGTGCATTTGCAGTGCACCAGTAATTCTGGAGACTGCATTTCTTGTTACACTCTCATTTCACTTTGTCAGCACTGGGGAATTTTCTGGACACATGACAGTAGCATTTTGGGGATGCACATTAATTCTAGTGATTCTGTGTGTGACCACTGTGTGCATGACTCAGTGCACCATTAATTCTAGGAGACTTTGCATTTCTTGTCACACTCTCATTTCACTTTGTCAGCACCGGGAGTTTTCTGGACACAAGACAGTAGCATTTGGGGATGCACATTAATTCTGTGACTGTGTGGGTGGGGTGCTGCCAATATTGTTGTCATTCCACCTTACTTTGCTTTTAGGGTGGAATGACAGCGTGAAATAATAATACAGTGAAGTGTGCCTTTTCTATGGGGCACTCTGTAGTGAAGTGCCAATGTGAAGTGCCCACTTGCGGCACTTTGCAGATGGAATTTAAATTTGCTGCATCTCTACCTGGTAGTTTAAACAACAACAAGTCACAATACAAGAATTTGGCGTAGCAACATTAACAGCCTATGTACAGTCATTACAAATGAGAATGCGTGGCTTGACACAGTGGTGTACAATAATTTACAAATAGCAACATAAGATTTGACACTGAGAACAGAACAAGACAGCATAATTTACAGGCGTGGTACCAAAGGCAGTCAGCAACCACTATGTGTGAGTTCTGTGCAAGGCAGGTCTCTGATAGACAGAATAAATAGATAGATTAAATGGCAGTGTCTCTGAAAAAACATGACAGTAACATGTACAGCAACTTACCATTGTCGGTAGGTATACACACACATAGATCAGCATGTTTTGGTCAGCACAGCAGAAGAATTTTCCAGAACATTATAGTTCAACTAACAAGCCAGTTTGTCACTTGTGACACTTATGCAGAGTTCTGGCTCTGGGTGCATGCCTTAAGCAGTGCATCAAGAAATCCTTGTGACTTTTCTGAACAGTTTCTCATGTGATTATTTTTCATCGGAATTGTGACCTTTCATGACATTTAAACAGCAGCAGCAGCAGGTGCCAGCAAACCATTGTCTCACTTGGAACACTTATGCAGAGTTCTGGCTCTAAGTGCATGCTTTAAGCAGTGCATCAATAAATCCTTGTGACTTTTCTGAATAGTTTCTCATGTGATTATTCTTCATTGGGAGTCAGACTTTTCATGACATTTAAACAGCAGCAGCAGCAGGCGCCAGAAAACCATTGTCTCACGTGGAACACTTACGCAGAATTCTGGCTCTAGGTGCATGCTTTAAGCAGTGCATCAAGAAATACCTGTGACTTTTCTGAACAGTTTCTCATGTGATTATTCTTCATTGAGGTCAAGACTTTTCATGACATTTAAACAGCAGCAGTAGCAACTGCTGTCACCAGGCAATGCTGTCGCTTGGGACACTGTGACACATTGCTGGCATTATTCTTCATCTGGACTTTCCATGAAATGAAAACAGCGGGACTACAGCAGCAACAGCAGGCGCCAGCAGGCAATGCTCTCACTTAGGATGCTATGACTCCTTTCTGGCATTATTCTTCATCTGGACTTTTCATGAAATGAAAACAGCAGGATATTCACAAGATAGGACATTTGGTGGGCATGGTACATGATTTAATGGTATTGTGATTATTGCACTGCTGCTTTAACCAAGTGTAAGGAAAAAAAATCATAATTCTAATCTAAATCACACCTTTCCACAAACCCTTCACACCACCTTTATGCTTTCGACAATAGAAAGGAACCTTCTCAGAGTTCTTACTTACTTTCTTTTATTTCTTAAATGTCATAGGATCTGCAACATGGCAAATGCTGGCGCTTTCATTGCAGGTGAAACTATGGTGATGCACCACCCACTTCAATAAAGTGTATTGCAGCATGCATTTTAGCACACAATTCAAAGGAAATGAAAGCATGCAGCATCCGAAAAGTTGGTGACCATGGAATTTAAAAATTAAATAAAGAAAACAGTAAGAAAAATTATTTCTATTACAGAAACCATAATTGGGGTGGAACATTTGGGGAGCTGGAGATTTAGAATTATAAGCATCAAGAAATCCTTGATAAGTTTCTGAACATTTTTTCAGAGGATTATTATTCACATTGGGACACTGATACCACATGCTAAATGATGTATACTATAATCCAGCAACATTTAGGAGATAGGAAATTATGTGGGGGATTGCCATGGTAGGTGACTTCCGGGTATTTTGATTGTTGTTGTTGTGGGTATGTATACTATGAAAATTTAACACAGCAAACAGCAACCAAAAAGTAATACAGCTTAACAATGAAAACACCAGTGCAAGAATGCGATTACAATGTTGATTAATACTTTTTATTTTATTTTACATTGCCACCTAATCTAATAATTTACTCAAGTTGGGTAAGCATCACTCTTTCTCTTCCTAACTGTTTCAATGTTACACATACAATGCTTTTGGGGATATTCCTCTTACATGTACGTGTTGGAACATTTGTTGTTGCCCATCCAGGTTAGTGTGCAATTCTTACTTTCTCTAACCTGCCTTAGTTCATCAGTTTATTGCTTGTACTGTGTAAAGACACCATGTAAGGCCTACTGTTTTGCTGTATGAACTGTTTTTATTTGTTGCTTTGTGTGTTCTGCTTTTCAATAAAAGTTTAACCACAAACAAAAATAAACTGACTGAACAGGCCTGTAATTTGAATAAAAGTAAAAATATCAAAGTCAGTCAGCTTAGAAGTAAAGTATGAGGTTACAGTGGAAGTTTTGTCTCTCTGTCCTAATAAATATGTTGCTATGCAGTTGTGTCAGATTTACAATTCCAAGTTGACATTTAAAAATAAAACTCTTTGAATGATCTGATGAAATCAGTGGCTAAAATGCTGTTGCAAAGGAACTGGATGGCTCCATAGACTGGTATCCAGTTAAGAAGCCTTTCATATCTAGGTCTCTGATTCAAACTCAGCCCAGGTCAAGAGTGTCTGAAAGCCTTATCACCTGAGGGCTGCTAGTGTCCTGTGTCAAATGAGTTGTGATGCTCTCAGTAAAGTTCCCAGTGGGCAGGTGCCCACATCACAAAAGCCACCAAAACAATTAATATCATTATTGGCAGTCTCACTTGAGAGGCGAATGACTGAATGGGCAATGAGTCTGAACTACCAACTCACCTTCATGGTAGTACCACCATCACAGGGTTGAGGCATATTTGTGGGACAGTATGAGGAATCATGTACTGTGATCACCTGTCCTGTATGTGTCATGTGGATAACCAGAGGACTTCAGGTTCCAGTGTTGTCAATCCAGCACCTTTCATGAGCACTAAAAATTCCCACAGGAAAAAAAAACATATTTGCAAGTCAGCCTGAGTCCTTACAAAGTCAGAGAAGTGATCATTCATTCAGCAGTGGAAAGGATCCTGTTTAGTTAGCCATTTCAGTCTCCATGGGAACAACAGGAGCCACTGTGCACTATGTCTCTTTGAAGAAGACACAAAGATCTGCAACAGGGTTGATAGACAAGATGGAGTGGAAAGGATGAGAAGGGACTTGGCAAGGTTGGAGGAATGGTACCTCCTTGATGACCATTCCTCTGAACCATGGACATCAACTGTCATTGTGGCCGACTCAAAAGGTAAGGGCTGAGAGTGAGCACAAGCTTGCAGCTTGATGGCAGGGAGCAGCATTGGGAGCTGCCCGATGCATCTTTTTCAATAACGGCCAAACTCATAGTCCACTTCGGTCAGCTAGCTAAGATATCATGGCATAAAACATAATGAAGAAATAAGATATTAAATGGAAACAGATCAGTGGTACATGGAGCCAAGATTATAAAGGCAGTAAATGATGAGGCGTTAAACGAGGTCCCATCTGCCTGGATTGGTGGTAGTTCAGGTGGATGTTAAGATCCCATGGCACTTATCGAAAAGAGTAGAGAATTTCCCGGTGTCCTGGCCAAATTTCCCTCATTCACGAAAAAATACCACCAACAGCTTAATCTGGTTCAAGGTCAGTTGGCATTCATCTGTATCCGCCTCCCGGGTTGTGCCTGAAAATAGGCAGGATTTGTCTAGTGCACTTACCTGGTCAACAAAAGCTAAATAAATAAAATGTGCCACAGCAGAAGGTATCAGCAGATGGGAGTAGGGGTGAGGCACGGGTTATTCATTTGTGACAGGGTTTGCATCAGTAGATGGAAGGAAGGGTGCGGGTTTATTAATTCTGTGACAGGGTGGATAATGGTTATCAGCAGATGAGCACAATTGGTCAGACCCCACATTACCTCAATCTTCACACTTCCCTGTAGAGCCTCGGTTTGCCCCCTAGGAAGACTGTGAGGTTAAGCCATGTGTTGAGTAACATGCTGGGAGGCAGGCAACCTCTTCATTTCCAAATTGTGACAATTTCACTATAATATCTTTTTGTTATTAATTTGTTAATCTTTGCCTCTGAGCTATCTATGCTCAACAACTACACAGCAAATACTAGCAAGCAAACATTCAGCACTGACACTTTCTTGTTTATTTTCTGCTCTCCTCCGACTCTGTCTGTCATTCAGTTCCCCACTCTCCTTCACTTGTTTCCCAGAATATTTTAATTCTATCTATAGTGTGTTTGAATCTACCTTCTCACTGATTATTTATTTTTGTTGTCACTTGAGAGAAAGACAATTTCCAGTCTTCTTGTTCCTTCCTAACCCTAGTTTTGCTACTACTCACGCCACTAACCTGAGTAAACACCGTTAAGTGGCTCAGGACAGTCACTTGAGACAGAGTCCAGACAAAAACTTACCTGGAAAGCAAATCTGACCTGTCCTTCTGGATAACAGTCACAGTAACTCATCTGGACCCCTCAGTCCAATATCAGTTTGGGAGAGCAAGCATAGAAATCCTGGTGTATTTAAGCTGCCATGTAGGATAGACGTTTTGAGCATCAGGGCTGCATCATCCTGTGCATGCACCCAAATTCAGACCTGTTGGTGTGATGAGAGCCCTGCATATGTTACTGGTGAAAACACAGCATAATGTGAGATACACTTACTCTAAGATCAATTTCTCTATTAGCAGCTCAGTGATTCAGACTCCATGCTACTGGCTGCTGCAGGTCATGCTGCAGAATTTCTCATGGCCTTCACTGGGGAGATTTGCCCAGGGCCAGGTAAGAGAGGAGGCCACCTCTTTATTCTGTGCATTTGGAAGAAAGTCACTTACAGAATAAGCCCTGTGGTTTGCTTTTGTTTCTCCTTATTTGCCCTAGACCTCGTTTGCTTATTGCTGGGCTTTAGGCTTTGTGGTGGGCCTTAGGGATCTTTATATGGGTTTGTTGATTTGTTCTTGAGGGTCTGTTTTTTGTTTTTGTTCGGATGCCATTTTGTCTCATTGCTGGTCAAATTATGCCCAAGATCCACCTTCCCACCCCTGCCACCCTAGCCAGAGGACCCCAGAATACCTTAGAGTAGTCATCCACCTTTTGCCCTCCAGGCAGCTGTTGCCTTGTCCCAAGCAGTGATTTGGTGTATCTCTTGCAGCTCCACAGGACCATCAACTTCAGAGCAATTTCCCATGTGGGTGGACCTTGATAGATTCCACTTCCATTCATTTCTCCTCAGTAGTCTGCACTACATGCAACCCATTACAAACATGGCCATCTGCGCAAGGGTGAAGCCTTCAATTATGCCTCTAAGGTTCCAAGTGAGACAGTTGCAATGCCTAAGTATTTTAAGCATGCCTGGTGCATGTACTCTGTCTGGAGGATGCAGTCTTTCTGCTGTCAATCGAAGGGAGGTCTAAGTGGTGGTTGGATGTTGTGGGGGTGGTGCATTGATGTGAAATGGTGCATACATATATACCCTCCTCCTGGGCCCAGACAACGTTTGCCTGACCACCACAGATATCATGCATCCCACATGGAAGGGATGTGAATGTGAGGCTAACCCCAGCAGATGGAGAATTGGATCATCACATGGACTGGGACTGGGCAAGCACATGATGGAGAAAGAATGGGACAGAAGTCTGCCACAAAGACTGACAGAAGCTTAATGTATGGATATGAACTGCAGCCAAATTGCTGAAGTTGAAAAAATTCACCTGACTTAGCTGTTAGTATTTTCAGTGCAGCGGACACAGCTCAGGGCAACTTTGATGTAAATTAAATGAAGTCAGCAGTTCAGTGGGTGACAGGAGAGCTCTAAAAGGTCATTTGCATCCCATTATGGCCACATTACCTAATAAGCTCTAGTTTTAGCTGCCTGGATTGAAGGGAGGGCTGTACCTATTGCACGCAGTGTGCTCCACATACCCCTAGGCATTTCTGGTACCATAATCTGTACAATAAAATATATATATAACCTACAGTAGGTTCCTCCTTCCACCCAATCCCCATGTAATATGAATAAATCCCTGAAATCAAAAGGTAATTCCTCCTTCACCCAATCCCTGTCAAAATGTATTTTTGAACAACACTGTCTGGTAGTATAATAGTACCTTCCCTCACCCAATACACATCCAAGTATCTTTTATATACAAGACAACCATGGTAATCTAATGGTACTCCCTTCCCTCCCTAATACTCATGGAAATATCTCTTATATACAAGACAACCCTGGTAGTTTAATGGTACCCACATTCCTCATCCAATCTTTGTCCAAATATCGATTTTTTATGGAAACCCTGGTAGTCTAGTGGTCCTGACTCCTGATCCTGACATCCAATTCCCACCCCTATGCCCCTGCCCCAACCTTTCACTTGGCCTGATCCCAGCAATTGCAACTACACAAACCTCTGCAGCCAGTCACCATCTACCACCTGTAGTGCCTACATTGCTATAACACTCTGTATAGCAATATTGATGTAGATGTCCTGCAAGTATTGTATTGTTATAGAGTGTTAAACAATACAGGTATTTGAGTATGGCAGACAGTAGCTGGCTATGGAGGGAGTGGTGTGTTTGTGCCAGTCACCATCACCGGACCAGCCCTACTGGGGGGTTGTGGCTGGGAGGATGGGCTGATATTGGATGCAAGCACAGGAGGTATTACCTGAGTTTTCTTTAAAAACATTTGAATGGGGATGGGGTGAGGAGAGTGACACCACTAGATTACAAGGGTTATGCTGTATCACATATGTTACAAGCCAGCAGATAGGATGGCTGTACTTTGTGGATGTAAGGAAGCCAGTGCCTGTAGTCCGATCTCACAAAGCTAAAGTCACTACCAAGCAGAGAAGAGACTCGGAGCTGAATAGGGAAGTGTTTTTTTTTTTTAGGGTTCTGTTTGGAAATGTGTTAGAGCAAATGTTGATTTGTGGGGACTGTGTGTTGGAAAGGAGGAGGCCACTAGAGAGATGGTGAATAAGGGACTCATCAGATGACATATCCAACATACTACAAGCCCCTATATAAGGCAGCTGTGGTTCTATAAGGACCCGCACTCCTAGCAACCCCAAAGCATTTGTGACCCTGAAGCATGAGTGCCACAAAGAAGGAGTGTGGCATCTGAATCAGTGGCATCTGAGGCATTGCAGAGTGTCTGCAGGGAGGAACACAGGCTGCAGGCCACGCTGGTCACAAGAGGAAGGGTAAGTGTAAAGGGAAGGCAAGTATTGCGTGGTAGGGGTTGTAAGGGGATTACAGCTAATCCCTATCTAGAGTCTGTTTACATTTCTACTAAGCATCAGGGAAGCAGGAGGAAGGTGAATCAAGGAAATTTGGGGATTGCATCTGATCCCTGTCTCAGGTCAGGTTACATTTCTACCAAGCTTTAGGAAAGCAGGAGGGGAAGGTGATTTGAGGGAATTTGGGGATTGCTGTAAACATCCCTAACTGGGTTATATACCAAGATACATGTCTAGAGGATAGGAGAATCTGGGGCTGGGAGGATGTGGTGGAATAGGAGAATGTACAGGCATCAGGCTAGTGGGAGGAGGGTGTGCTATAATAGTTGTGGAGCAACAGTCATTTGAGAGGGAAGACAGCTCAGATGGGAGCTGGGGAGGATGGAGTGGAGACAGAGGAGCAGGGTTCTGTGGAGAGAGAAGGCAGATGGGTGGTACCCAGGGGAGTGAGGTCTCAGGTAGGAGAAAGTGACAGAGGGATCAACCAGCATCTTGGGGGACCTCATCCTCAGATGGCCAGGTATCCCAGGGAGGGATTGGCAAATGATAGAGGAAAGGGGTGGGACTGTAAGGGTTGCAGCGGAGTAGGAACATTTGAAGAGGTGCCCTAAGAAATAGATTTGAACTACTATCTGGAAAGGGAGAATGGGCAACAGAAGGTGGAGTATGAAGTTGGGTGAAGACAATGAGGTCAGGGTAAAAGGACAGGAAAAGGGAGGTGGATTCTACAGGGGTAGTCAAAGTGGGCAGGAGGAAGTAGCAGGCAAGAGAAGCAGTGGATGGGGAGAGGATAGGGTAGGAGGAAGCGAGGGAAAGTGGAGATAAGCATAGCTAGCCAGAAAGGGAAGGGCATAGAGGGGAATGGTGATGTAATTGGAGACATAAGTAGAGGCGGTGGTAGGATGGTAACCCGGGTGAAGGGCGACCTATTAGATGGCAGAGCAGCTTGTACTGCAGTCAAGGAAGAGAAGAAATGAATGGAGAAATGAATGGGGAACGGAAGGGTGATAATCCTAGGGGACTCCATAAATAAGAGTATTCACTGGGGAAGCAAGGGGACCCAGATGAAAGAAAGAAGGTGGATTGCATGCCAGGATGACTGCAGTGAAGGTGTGCCCAAGAATCTAGAAACAGTAAGGGAATTGGGGAGCTAAATGTAATTATACACCTTTGGTAGCAATGACTTAGCAGGGGAGTAGGTGGAGGTCGTACAAAGTAGATTCAGGGCATTAGGAAGGATCTGCAGTAAGGTAGGCAAGATCGTTGTCATTTTCAGAGGTGTTACCATTGCCAAGGGCCAGCACAGTCAGGAAGAAAGGATAGAGGAATTCAATTTCTGGCTGAGGGATGATGCAAGTAGGAAGGGCTCATCTGTATTTGGGACTGGGAGATGTGGTCAAATAAAACACCACATGCACCAGACAGACTACACCTCAGTAGGGAAGGCTCAAGGGTACTAGGGACAAACTGGGGCTATATAACCCATAAATTTAATTCAAACTACTGGGAGGGCAGGTGGGTCACAGGTGTAATGACTGTGTGAGGAGGAGGAGGTCAATAGACCTCTCCCATATGAGTAGAAGGGGTCTGGAGGGTGGACAGGGAGGAAGCAGGCAGCAATGGTTATGGGGAAACATGGAGGGGAGAAAGAGGAAAGAAAGAAGTAGGGATGGGAAGAAGCCTCAGATTTTAACTGAAGGGTAGTGTTCCTGAATGTGCAAGTCTGAGTAACAAGATGGACAACCTACAGGTGCTACTAACAAAAGGTGTGGTGGACATCCAATATTCACCCAAACTTGGGCCTCACCATACCATGACTGAGATCTTTGATTACGGGTACAATAATGCATGGTGGACATGGCAGTGGGGAATGGGATGTCAGTTTACATCAGGGAGGGTACAGCATTTACGAAAGAGGAGTTGGAGGAGGAAATGTGAAGCAATGTAGATTCAGTTACTGTCCGACACAAGGAGGAAGAGGAGATTGGGAGTGGTTTACAGACCACCAACCAGGAAGAGGAAAAGGACAGGGAATTGAACTCACAAATGTTGAATGCTGCAAGGAAGGGAGAGGTGGTAATAGTGGGGGACTTCAACCTGCCCAAAGTAGTCTGAGTGTACTGACCATGACATGCATCAGGAGTCAGGTGATCCTGAAAGCATTGCAAAATGGTTTCCTGACTCAGGAGTCAAAGAACCAATCTGGAGGGGTAATCCTTGATCTGGTGCTCACGATGGGGAGTATGTGCAAGATGTAACAGTCAAGGAGCCCTGGGTGGAAGTGATCATCGCACAGTGTGGCTCCAGTTGAGATGGGTGGGAAATCATCCTCACTAAGGCTAAGTCCTGGACTTTAGGAGGGTGGACTTTAGGAAGCTGGGCAATTTGTTAAGAAACACCTGGCAAGCATCAAGGCAGATATGTGGGTGGACCAAAGGTGGTCCATCATTAAGGAGGGAATAATGGCTGCAGCAGAGGAGTGCATTAGGCTCAGGAGGAAGAACTCAAGGGCCAAAGCACCCACCTGGTTTAGTGCTGAGGTTGCCCAGGCAGTAAAGGACAAGAGGTTAGCCTATAGGAACTTTAGGAAGACCAGAAAAAAGGAGGACAGGGAAAATTACATAAAGATGGCTAGTGAGGCAAGTAAGGTAGTCTGCGGGCTAAGGCTCAGAAGAAACTGCAGGGGAGACGACTTTTTTCACTATATACTGTAAATGAGAAAAGGAACAAGAAGAACAAGATTGTTAGGCATCAGAAAGGGGACAATGGTGGAGGAAAATGGTAGAAAAGCAGAGGTATTGAATGAATACTTGTTTGTCTTCACCAGGAGAAAGGCAGATTGCTGCTAACAGGGGAGAAGTGAGCAAAGGATAGGGGAGCACAGATGTGGTAGTAGAGGGCTAACAGAGTGAAAAAAGGTCTGCTAGCATTGAAGGTAGACAAATCACCAGGCCTGGATGGCGAACACCCAAGGATGCTGAGGAGCTGGCAGAGGAACTTGTGAAGCCACTGGTGGGCTTGTTCAATAATTCACTGGAGTCAGGATGGTACTGCAGGACTGGAGAATGGCACATGCAGTGCTCCTCCTTAACAGTGGTCCCAAAGATGACCCAGGGAATTACAGACTGGTTGATCTGACTTCAGTCATGTGCAAACTCATGGAGACCATACTTAAGGAACAGTTAACAGAGTATCTAGAGGAGCATGGTCTTCAGAATACAATGCAGCACAGATTTATGGGAGGGAGGTCATGTCAAAGGATGTGATTGACTCTTTGACTGGGTCACTAAAACAGCAGACAGGGGCCAAGTGGTGGACAACCTCTACCAGGATTTCAGCAAGGCCTTTGACTCTGAAGTTGGTGGCTCTCAGGACTGGGGAGAAGATGACCAGATAGGTGGAAAACTGGCAGGGGGACAAGACCCAGTAGGTGGTGGTGGGGAAGTTATATAGCACCAGGTTGGTCACCAGTAGGGTCCCGAGGGCTTAGGTCTAGGGCCAGTGGTGTTCAATGTCTTCATTAGCGACACACTGAGGATTGCATTAATGGCAAAATGTGCCTTTTTCATGGATGGCACCAAGCTCTGTGGGAGGGTGGACATGGCTGAAGGGATGTAGAACCTAAAGGATGACCTGGAAAAACTTGAGAGGTGGTCCAGGATTTGGCAGCTTAGTCAATGCCAAGAAATGCAAAGTTATGCACATTGGAATCAAGAATCCCAGGATGGAGTACTACCTGGGAGGGGTCCAGGTATCTGCATTCTGCAACAGAGGAAGAGAAGAATCTGGGAGTGATGATCACTAGTGAATTGAAGCATTCCATGCAGTGCAGGAAAGCAGCAGTTAGGGCAAATAAGATGTTGGAATGCATAGCCAGGGATCAGCAGCAGGTGAGAGGAGGTTAAACTGCCCTTGCATAAGTCAGTGGTAAAGCCACATCCAGAGTATGGAGTACAGTACTGATGCTCACTGCTTAAAAGGGACATTAACTTACTGGAGACATTCCAAAGGAGGGCAACAAGGATGATCATGGATCAGTAGGGTCAAGCAAACAAGGAGCGGTTTGGGGCCCTGGACATGTATTCCTGGAGGAGAGAAGTGAGAGTGGGGACAGATTGAGACCTTCAAGTACTTGAAGGGGATAAATAGGGTGGAAAAGAGAGCCTCTTTAAGCTAAGTAGCAACTGAAACACGAGAGGGCACAGCCTTAAGTTGGGAGGCAGGTTTTAAGGGAGGTTAGGAAGCACTTCTTCATGGAGAGGGTGGTAGCCAGTTGGAATGCACTACCAGAAGAGTTGGTCTTGTTGAAAATGGTGGGCAGGTTCAAGAGAGGCTGGGATGGACATATGGGGAAAGTAAGGGTCATGGAAGGGTGGATGGAAAGGATGGGAGGATTGGAAAGAGGGGCTGGGTCAGTAGTGAATGCTGTGGATCTTGCAGTGCCAGCAGACTAGATAGACCAAATAGCCATATTCTGCTAGCATCTTCATATGTTTGTATGTTCAAATAAAACAGACAATTGGACAGGAATTTGGTGAGGGAGAGAGTACCACTAGACTGACAGTAATTTATTCATATTACATGGGGACTGGATTGAACAGGGAAAACTGAGCACAGGGTTTTATGTTTTCATACTGAACCCATCACAGCACCTGAGATGCGTGTGGGATGTGTGGGGTTCATACACCACTGTGCATGTCTGTGAAAGTAGGAATTAGAAGCTTTAAACAGCATTGCGTATGTAGCCTGTTTGCACTCAAGTCCTTGCCATTAAGCCAGGGTGCATTGTAACATGCCGGCACACCTCAATATTGCTCATGTGTTAACAGGTTAGCACTGTGCTAAGTGGGTGTTTGAATATAGCAGGGTCTACAGTATGTTAACAAGCTGTCAACTGCACTATTCAGACTTTACACTGTACTAATCTTGTTAGCATGGTGAAAACCCTTTGAATATAGGGGCCCAGAGCTAGGACTCTGGGAAATAAAGCTTCTGATTTCATGAAGATATAATTTGTAATACAGAATGGAACACCATGTAAATTTATTGCCTGTATGAAAGAGACACTGTCAACTGTCAGATAAAAAAAAAACAGTTCTATGTCTTAAGTGATGCAGTGTATCATAATACAGGTTACTCTACTTCATTTATTTGCCTAATAGTCCCTGACTAAGTTACTCCATTGTATCTTATCTGCACATGGTTGTAAATATTGTATATACAGTACTACTAATCTGCTAGCAAATCTACGCCATAACTGCATTATATTGTATATAATATGTTATGCCTGTATCTCTCTCCTCTTCCCATTCCACCCAGGACGCATCTGAAACAAGCTAATATAGGCTCAGTATGTCTCTCCAGGTGAAACGCTTAATAAACAAATACTTTGCCCAGTACATTTCTTCTCTTCTTTTGTTTGCTTTAGATAATGAGCTCTAACTTTCTTGGATGACATAAAGATAACCTACAAGACTGCAAATTAAATATTAGTCTTATACTCATCATTGATGAGCTCTGACATCGCTCACATAATTACAGCATGTCCATGTGGTTAAGCTATTAGTATAAAATTCCTTGTTGAGTAGTATTCTAGTAAGATGATTTTTATTTCCAGTTGTATTTGAAAGAGAATGCAATAAATGACAGTGTCAGAGTGCCTCATTAGTGAATCTGGCAGATCATGTATTTTCATTTATTTTTCAAATATACTGATACTGGAGCTTCAATTTCTTTGAGTGGTGTGCACTTTAAAAATAATATCCATGCTACATACAACAGTGGTGGGGATAAAAGGACAAGATAAATAAAGGATACTGGATGAGCAACTATGCACAACCAGTGTGTTCTGCACAGAGGGTTCTGATTCCTCTGACTTTGAGAGCGCAGATGTGAGGTCCATAGCAATCAGAACTCAAGGTGGTAGAACACACCGGTTATGCATAAAGTTGCTCTTCCTGTAATTTTATAGTGTATAGTATTATGAAATGTGTGCATTGTGTTTTTTTTCTCTTCACAATGAAACTGACTTGTGCAGTCTCTAGAGGTTCTAGAATGCTTTTCTACCATGGAAGGGTACAATCACATTCCATGACCTTGAACTGTGGTACAACAGCATTTTGAAAAGGATGGATTTCTATATAGAACAATGCTCTACACACTATAAATACATGTGTTGGCTAGTGACATTATAACAGTAACATATTAAAAATATGTTGTTGTTATTATTACATAGATATTTTAAGGTTACTGTCATCACAGTGGAATACTGAACCAGAGAGCAGTTTTCACAATGATGATGACATCAGAATGCTTAATGTAGCACTGAAGCCAGCAGTTGAAATCAAGGAAAACAGCAACATCTTCAAACAACTGTGGATTTAAAAGCTATAACTCATAAATTACTATAGAGTATGGTGGAACCCTTTATGCATAGAATTCCATGCCTGGAATATGCTTGTTGTGCTGGGCTCTATGATGCTGGTCGACAACTAACTCGTTGACTGGCATCGCAGTGCCAGACTCCTGCCGACTGCAAGTTGTGGTCGGCAGAAAGCCACGACAGTAGGGACTGTTTTTTTCTTCTGGGGAATTTCCTCTCAACCCCCACATGGGTGCACTGCCCTGTGACCTCAGATTTATGGATACCAACTCCAGATTGGAGTTAGTTCAGGGAGGGGTTGCAACATGGGGAGAGTGTTCAAGGTCCCGAGCGATCCCTACAGTGACTTGCGCTGTTGTCGAAAGCGATGTATATCGCTGTAGAGTTTTCGCTGCAGGAAGTGTATACCATTGTGCTGCAGTAGTGACATCATTATGTTGTTGTGCTGCAGTAGTAATGTGACTGGCTGCAGCAAAAA
The DNA here is from genome assembly GCA_016271365.2 of Neoceratodus forsteri. NCBI lineage: Eukaryota > Metazoa > Chordata > Ceratodontiformes > Ceratodontidae > Neoceratodus > Neoceratodus forsteri. The sequence continues at coordinate 1,681,165,489 of CM028129.1, read as the reverse complement.
CTAGAATGCTGTCGCACAGCTGCTTTCCTCTTTCCACTTGAACTTGAAGCTGTTTTGTTTAAACTTGAATTTACAGGAAAAAGCTGTAGCACAGTGAATCAGTAATTTGAGCCTGCCACCAACCCTCAAGTGTCACTCCTAAACTACAGTTCACTGAAAAGAAGGAGTGCCTGAAATGAGCATGGACGCCCATAATCTATAAAAGATAATGTATAGGCATACACAGACAAGCGTGTGTCTTCATCTCAAGTTTTCTATGGGGTGGGGTGTTCTGGTGGAAGCAAGATGCTGACCAGTGTGTTGGAGCGATATACAGCTGCCTAGTTCACTCTTCCCCAAAAGTTCAACTTTGTACAGTGATTCTTCTTTCACTCTCTTTTTATTTTACCTGTATTGGGCCATGTCTGAGGTCATGGGGAATGGAGATGTTTTGTAGGTGCCTGTGCAGGTAGAAACAGAACTGACACACAAACGCCAAGCAGTGATAATTAGTAACATCTGATTTTGAAAGTTGTAAGCACTCTGTATTAGGGCTGTGCGAATACTTTTCCAGAATATTTGGCTGAGGATTCATATTCGGGTCCCAGATATTTGGTATTTGACCAGGAAAGATCATTTTCAAGGATAGCTTAAACAGCACTTAAATAACACCATTAAGCCCCATTCAATCCTAGGGTACCATATATACCTCAACAACACTCACAATAACCAACATAGAGATGTCCCTAATGCAGGTCAAGCTACATGTGGCACACTCGATCCACCACACCAGACACATAGCACTGCGAAATGACATCAAGCACTGCATTGGATCAACACTGTTCATGGTCACAGGTCACATGATCACAGTCACGGGAGGAAGGTGCTGTGGCCATGGGTATAGGAATAGTTGTAACAGTGGCTGGAGGGGGGGTTACAGCTGAAAGGATGGCTGCTGCAAGAATGGCACTGGTGGTGGTGGGAAGTACTCTAGCTGTGGATGTAGCAGTAATAGTGGTAGCAGTGGTAACACTGTTTGGGGTGTCTGCTGTTTCCAGCACAAGGCAATATGCTCTAACATCCTGCTTCTACTGGGATTTAAAGATGTGACAGTGATTGTGCAGATGGAACAAGTGGTGATGCTAGTACTAGTAGTACTACTGGTGGTGTAGTAGTAGTGCTATTCCCAGTCCTACAAAACTAAAAGGTTTGCTTGGGGAGAAAAATATTTGAGCCTGCTGAATATAGGGAGACACCAGTCTGTCTATGTATTCTATCTCATCCCTTCTCTGGAATTGGATTATGTATTAATAATATACAGTGGAGCAAGACAGGATGCAGTTCAATACTTTGCAGTAGATGTATACAGTAGTAGCCACATACATTGCCAGCTATTTCTAGATATTTTGTGAATTTTCTGAAGAGTTTCTCTCAGCTGCCCTACTGTGGAAATGCAGAAAGCAGGAGATATTTCTGGAAATATCACATAAAATTCGGGAAATAGCTGGCAGTGTCTGTGGTGCTACTGTATAACAAAATATTGCATGACATGAAGGCTTAATTTCCGTTGAATTATACTGCCCCTGCAGCATACTGAGGCATTTTTTCAGTAATTTTGCAAGACTCTGCATTGCATACTGTTTAGTAGCACTTTATGAACTGATCTTATGATGTTTTGTAATCTTGATGCAGTGTTTCATCCATGGGCATGTTACTTTAGTATTGTTTTGTTAGAAGGGCATCTCAATCTCGTTTATTATGACTTTGCTTATTTATGGTGTGTGTTTCTTAAGGATTGTGTATTCATAGTGTGTTTGTATGTTGCTGACAGGTCCCCTGACAAAGACTAGTTTCCCATCAAAGCATCAGGGCTTTGCTGGCCTCCTTCAGCCTTAGCACAATTAAATGTACAGTATTGGCAACAATTCCACTCTTAATCACATATTGTTACTGTCGCCACCCCTGAATTTTTCCTTTGTTCTGCAGGGATTGTTTGGGGTTTGGTGGCCTAAGGACAGCACTGGTAGTAATTTTCTGGACATGCTGTTTTATTGTGGTTCTGTCACCTTCTCACACTGCTTGGAGCTGGTGGTTCAGATGCTTTGCTGGAGCTGGACCAAGCATGTTTGCAAGGTTATTAAAACACGATGGATCAGGTCACTAACGGTTACTGTGTAAAACACAAACTACTACTAGACAGTGCCTGTGTGTGTGATGCTTTACTTAGTGTTCTGGAATAACAACAATACACACGTCAACCCTAGCAAGTACAGTGTACTGTACCACAAAATCAGCAGCAAATAAAACACACTGCTACTAAGAAGGGGAGAAGGGGCAACCTCTTCAGTCAAACATGGAACTGAGAAGGAACTGACAGATGACACACACTCAATTCACTGAGTCAATCCTGTCCCACTAAGAACTGCTGCAGTGTAATTAAAAACAGGCATGCAAACAGCCATGCACACACAAGGCACATCCTCATGAAAAATATATTTCAGATGCACAGGTTAATAGTGCACAGTGAGCTGTGGAAGAGGGGTCAGTTGACATACTCCTGAGTTGTACAGGGATCCAAGCCCGGAACCAGATGACTAACAACAACAATTCAGTAAGTCAAGCCTGTCTGGCTGCGAACTGCAGAAGTTTATTTCAAAATGGTGTGCACAGCCCAGCCTCATGAAAAATATTTATTATGCATGCACATGCACCTTGTACAGTAAGCTGCACACAGGGCCCAGCCTCACAAAATCAAATATTATGCTACATAGGCAAATCATGTGCAGTAAGTTACAGGAAGAGAAGTTAGCAAATGCCAACTCAGTCATGCAGGAACCAAGCCTAGAACCAGACAACAGCAATAAACAAAACACAAAATCAAAATGTGCTTCACCAAAAAGTCACACTGGAGCTGTGTGTCAGAGAGCAGGGAGAAGGGATGATAGCAGACAGCCCTCCTGGTCCTTGTAACTGAGCACAGCAACAAGAACAAAATACCCAGTCAGAAAGCCAAACCAGCTTTTCCGACACCGATCAAACAAATAATATTAACCAAAAATGCCTAAAGAGCAAAATATTATTTCTGTTTTGGCAAGTTTAAGGTCTCAGAAGTACCCCAAAGCTAGCGCTCAGAAACAACCATTTCCTGTCCTTTACCGAGTGAAGAAGTCACATCGCAGTGCTTGCCCATCAGCTCCAGAAATGGTCTTGGCCAATGAAGCTCTGAGATACTTGGAAATCTCACTGAATAGTCATTCAGAAATAGTGGCCAAATAGTGAACTATCTGGAAGGGCATCCAAGTATTCGGGAAGCCTACTATTCATGATATTCAGGAAATACTATTCGCCCATGTACAGCCCTACTCTGTACTAAATGTTTGAATTATCTGCTAATAATGTGGAGAAAGCATACACAGATTTTCTGTCCTTTACTGCAAACCTCTGAAGTGTAGAAACTGCCACTTTATAATTTTTGTATTTTTTTTTAATTCTTTTTGCCCCTACTGCTCCTGTCATTATTTTCAGCTTTGGTCATGGACCCTTATGCTTCCACCTCCAGAAATGCCTGCATCCCCACAGTTATCCCTGGCTTTCCCCAGAGAGGGGTCGCGAAATCGACTTCATTATCGGAGCTGCGGTACTGATATCTGGTCGGGGACTGGCTCTGAGGCTAATTGAGTCCTTATGGGGCAGAGCGCCATAGATGGCGAGGCTCGGATTTTTATCCCCCTTTAAGCAGGATTGGGGCGTGCAATGGCGACCTGCGTCTGCCCCATTCTGGCGTACTGTTGAGCGCTCCCGGTGATCGCGCAGCCCAACCTCCGCTAGTGCCGCTAATATGCGGTGCTGCCCTACCTCCCGGAGAAGGAGAGCTGTCGGAGGACGCCCGATCCTTTCTCCCCGGCCGCCTCCGGTGTTCGGGTCCGTCTCGAACCCGGGTCACCGCGCCAAGCAGAATCCAACTGCTGTGCCGACAGGCTGGCCCACTTTATAATTTTTAAATGAGCTTGGAATGCTGGAACACTGATTCTGATTAAACTACTGTCCATGGTGTACTTTTAAACTTTTCTTGCTTTTGTATAGGCCTCTAATTGTATGAACTCATTCAGTTCCTTTTTGTTTCTGCATATCTCATGTGGAGTTCAACATGTGTGAAAACATTTTTTTAAGGAAGAGGGAAGGCAGGAGAAGAAAAAGAAAAAAAATATTTCCTGAAAAATAGCTGCTGGCTTCTCAACTTGAAAAGGGATATATGACTTAAGTATGGTGAAATCAAACTCTGGAGCTTACTCTTTTATGTTCTAAATTCCCTGGCTTAAAGATTAACTCTGCCATATTTGATGTTACTTTATTTTACATGTGGAATGCAATGCAGTTAACTCCTTTTACACAAATGTTACTACAATAAGCCTCCTATGCTTTTGGTATAAAATAATATGATAAATATAATGTATACAATGTCAAAAACACCCACTGCAAACAAAATCAGAAGTTTTTCCAAAAATCTTAGCTAAAACTAAATGGTAAAATCTTATAAAGCATTCAGAAAGAGATGAAGAATTAAACCCTGAGAGTTTTAAAATGAAAAGAGGATCCACTTGAAGTGCTCTGGAAAAAGAGCAGAATGCCATACTCAGTATAGAGGTGTGAGCACTGCAGATTCAATGATTAATGACACTGCCTCTAAATTTGTTAAGCCAGCAGGAGATGCAAGTAAAAGATGATGAAAACCGAGAGAAGATACAATCATAACCCCAACAGATGATGTAATTCTGTTGCACTCTGAGGGGCATGCAAATGACTGTGAGGTTGCTCAAAATGCTGAGCTGAATGAACATTTTCATTATACAAAGATGGCACCTTGTACCATGAAGCAACCACTCAATATACAGCATTCTCCTATAGTTCAGCATAGCTCCGAAGATGTGACAGATGCATTTATTGACTCTTTGCAAACAGCTGAAGATAAGCAAACAGCAGAGATACCTAATGAAAATCAGCAAGGGTTTCAAAACCAGCAAAATGAAACATATAGTTCCAACGATAGTAATACTAATTCAGTAACTAACTTAGAACAAAATGTAATCAAGCAGATGTCAATAAAAGTTACTAGCTCCAAACAAAGAGTCTTTGAGCACCAAATTACAGTCTCCTGCAAAGCGATACACCTTTAAATAAGACAGTCTTAGTTGAAATGCCTTCTATAGATGTAACACCTTCTTTGTCCATCTATGTTACTGTATCTGCTATGTCTCAGAATTGGACACATTATGGAGCTATTCCCAAAAATCAAAAAGTTGCCAGTGATGTTAGACACTCAGGGAATGCACAAGGTGTTACTACACTAAACACTGAAGAAATTATCTCTGGCAGGAAACTACTCTACACTATCCTCTTTGAGATCAAAACTGGTTTTGATAATCTGAATAAACAACTAGAAGGGGTTCAAATGAGCAGCTTAGCATTTGAAAGGAGGTTGGTTTAATCAACAAAAACTGCAGAACTTTAAAATTGTGTATCAGAGCTAGAAGATTTTTCTTCCTCAAAATTATGACACGCTACTGAATGAAAGTAAAGATCTAGAAGGACTTAAAACAAAAGAAAAGTTCTTGATTGAGATCCTGGAGGAACAATTAAAATTCATTGGTCTTCTGTAAAAGCTGATGGCAATGATATTCTTTGTTTAGGAAAATTATTAACTACTGACCTGGGATGGGACTTCCATCAAATAAAATTGAATTTGAACATGCACATCATACACCAGCAAAATGCCAATTGCATAATTTGAAATATCTACATATAATATATGTGAAGCTTGGCGGGATGAAACCCAATTCTGCAGCATGCTGCAGCAGAGTTACTCAGAAACAATGCAATTCCAATGGGAGTTAATTAACACACACCTGGAGTGCCTTATTGCAATTATACAATGGCTCGATGTTATAGAAAACAAAATAAAAATGTTTTAGTAGATTTTTAGTGAGGCAGTATATCTTTGTTTCTGAAAAAAAAAAAAGGTGCATGCTCCATAAATCAACACAGTGATGTTATTGTGTAATATCATCACTGTCTCAGCAGCACACTGACCAATCAGAGTCCAGGAAATTTTCTTGCCATTGTATAATTCCTTTTATCATGCAGAAAACTGTGACACCGCATTTCATGTATGTTAAATTTCTACATTTTCAGGAGGAGAACTTATTTTTAATTTTCCAGAAAAGTGGATTATGCTATGATAACAAGCAGATTCTGACATTTCAGACATGAGTCCTGATAATTATTAAAAGAAAACCATTCAACCCATTAAAATCATGACTCTGGGAACATTTTAAAATACAATTTCAACATCTTATGCCAAACCATCCCCAAATATTTTATAAAGGGACAACAAAAACTTTTGATTCAGTATCTGATGATACAGACTACAAAAAAATGTCTTGAGAACTGAACTCCCTAACCAGGTTGAAAATTCAAAGATTACTCCAAGTCAAGGTTTCAGCTTGTGCATCACAGTTAAGAAGAGTGACAAGACACACAATGAAAGAACAGATGATCCTACCAATTAAATTAACAAAGGAGATTTTGAAATGTTGACAAAGTCAGTTAGCCATCGATCCAATACTCAGTTAAAGGCTAATACCAGTACAGGAAATTCATTAGTCACATAAATAATGTGAAAGAATGTTGAGCTCTAGATGTGCAAATGGGTTGTTCCTTTTCTCCCACTCTTTTTCTCTGTAGATGCATTTATGCAAGATAAAGATATGCATTTGGATGTTTTATTTATATGATATCTATATATATTTTTTTTGGGGGAGTGGTTGCATTATATATCTCTCCTATCTTGTCCCAAGGACTCTGTCTTGGTCTATTGTGTGGTGGTGGGAGTATGTTTGATGCAAATGATCCTATTGCTGTGGGACCTAGGATCTAGGAAGGATATGGATAAACAGGAGTGGATTGTGCACTTTATGGTGGATCATAGGTGTGTCTTATTGAAAAGGGAGGAATAGAAAGAAAATATTTTAGAAGCTAAGGTAGCTATTATGGTTGTGTTTGACTATTTCTTTGTGTGGTATGTCTATACTGGAAGGGTGCAGCAGGTGGTCGGTATAATACCAAAAACTTTTAAATATACAATGCTATGACAGGTAAAGAATTAAAATAATATATTGAATATTAACGGTTTCCACAATCCAACAAAATGAAAAAAAAACATTAATTATGCAAGGAAGAAACAAAAATATTTTTTTACTTCTTCAAGAAACACATTTGTCTACTACAGAAACAATTAAAATAGATAAAGCATGGGCTAATAAAGGTATACATTCAGTGATAAACTCTAACTCTTGAGGTACTTCCATTTTAGTCAGAAAACAGGTAAATGTTAAAATTATAGAATACTCTGATGCAAATGGTAGAGTCTGCATTATTACTGTTAATTATAATAATCTGCAGTTTACTCTCTCATCTGTTTATAGGCCAAATAGTGGGCAAACTGCCTTCTTAAAAGCATTTTTCATAAAATTAACTGAATTTCCTCAACCTTATATCATTGGAGGAGATTTAAATATGATGTTGGACTCTTCATTAGATACAACAGCTACTAATAGAATGCTTAGCCATAACATTCATACAGTTAGAAAATGGATGCAAGTGCTCTCTGTGAAGATATTTGGAGATGACAAAGCCTAGATATAAGAGACTTTACTTTTTACTCAGGAAGATATAAGGCATACTCTGAGTAGACTATTACTTAGGTTCTACAATTATATTGCCAAATATTTTCATGTCAAATACTGTATCATCTGATTGTTATATCAGATCATTCCTCTGTTGAGATGCTTCTCACATCCAAGGACACCACTAACTGTATATTTCTAAATTCTGGAAATTGGATCCACTGTTATTAAAGGACCAAGCATATATTGATTTAATACACAAAGAAACTTATTTTTACAGTTAATAATGTAGAGGAAGTACCTAAGAATATAATATGGGATGCATATACATCTACAATAAGGAGCATTTCATTAGCATATTTGGTTAAAAGAATAGCATTCAACAAGAGAGCATGCAGAAACTTGAAAGGGATATTAAATTAGCCCAAGACATTCACTCAAGATTTGGTATTTCCTTTCAGCAAAAACATCTTGAAAATGAAGACATAATTATAATACTATAGGAAATGAAAAAGCTGAAAGATTCGTTCTTATTACTAAACCTAAATACTATGCACAAACCGATAAAAGCAGTAAGTTGTTTGCTTGTACAGTACATTACAAAATGAAAAGCGGAAAGGGAGATTGAAAGATCAGATTATGTACAGGGCTTGTTTCATCCAATCCAGAGGATATTAATAAAGACTTTATGAATAATTATAACAACTTTATTAATCCTAATAAACTAATATGGTACATCAGGAAAGGAGCTATATCAAGATGTTTTAGTAATTGGCAGAAGTCAGATGGACTTTTGTATTAACCTATAACAGCTATCAAAATTTCTAAGGCAATAGGACAGCTCAAATCAGGAAAGTCACCTGAACTGGATGGATTAAATATTGATTTCTATAAAATATTCAGGAAATGTTGAATACCGTACTTGCAAGACCTGTTCAGTTCCTTTATTGTACAAAACAGACTCCATCTTCCTTTGATGAAGCCTTAATTATAATTATTAAAAAAAGGTACAACTTGTATATTATGCACATCATACTGTCCAGTTTCATTACTTAATACAGATTAGAAGATCTTTGCAAACATTCTAGCAGCACGTCTAGAGCTAGTACTGCCAGATTTGATTCACAAAGGTCAAGTGGGCTTTGACAAGGGATGAAGGGGTCACAATAATATTAGGACTGCATTAAATATTCTTCATACAGCTCAAGATCTCAGGGCAATGGTGGTGTCCCTGGATGTTGAGAAGACATTCAACAGGGTGGAATGGTCATATTATTTTCAGTTCTTAAAAAGTGGATTTAGGGAACAATATTTGTCTTGGATTAAGCTGATTTTATAAAACTCCTATGACTAAAGTGACAACTAGCAATACTACTTCACCAGCTTTCAGTTTACAAAGAGACTAGCAGGGTGCCCTCTGTCCCCACTTTGTTTGCAATCTGTATTGCTCCTTTGGATAATACTATTAGAAAATCCAAGGAAATCAAAGGATTTCAATATGCAAATGCTTTGTTATAAATATTATTAATTACTAATGATATCCTGGTTTATTTTAAAGATCCATTAAAAGAGAAGAAAATAATACTTGAACTCATAGATAAATTTAGCCAGCTGTCTAGATATAAGATGAATTTGACAAAGTCCAAAGCGTTGCCAATCTGTCCTAATCATTGTGATATTCTAGAATCACAGTTGCCATTTCAAATTAGAGAAGTTCTGTTAATATATTTAAGAATCTAGTTAACCAGTAATCTGGATCGATTAATTAGTGTAAATCTAGAACTGTTATTATAGCAAATTAGAGATTTGTCTAGATGGGAGTTACTCCATACATTTTAACAGGTTATATTCATATGTAAACATGAACATCTTACCATGACTATTATATATTTTCCAGGCTATCCTATTACTTATACCTTTGGGTCCTAAAAAAAAAACTAGGTAAAATTATGTTTAACTTTGTTTGGAAAATGTAAAATCTAGATTAAAAAAAAATCTAAATTTACTGCTTCATATAATAGTATGGGTCTAAAGTGCCCTGACTTCCTGCTGTACCATTTGGCTAGATTGGTGGAACCAATAAGAGAATAGTCAAATATTGATCCTTCTCCATGGGTTTACTTTGAAACTTCTAACAAGTTCTTTACCAAGAAGGAAATGTTCCTATTTCAGAATTTACAAAAAAAAAAAAAAAAAAAACAACTTACATTGGTAAAGAGAATAAATTCTCGTCACATTAATGGCCTGGTATTAATTAAATAAATTGTATGTGAATAATATTTTTATAAATGGTTATACTCCTATTAGATATAACAAAATCAGTGCTGCATTGTTTAATGATAATTTTAGAGCACATGGACAGAAGGGGGATCCTTTTTTTTGGCAACCTATATGACAATAGTATTTTTTAAATCATTTCACCAATTGTAACTACAATACAATCTCCTCAAAATATTTTTTTCAGGTTTTTACAAATTAGGAAGATCTTGAATAAATATATAACACAACAAGATACAATATTACAAGAAGTTCTTTGTTTGAAATAATTAATCATGCTCCAGGCTGACAGAAATTACTATCTCAAATTTATTCATATTTAATAACATTCAAAACACCAGATTTATAGAAAACTAAAGACAGCTGGCAGAGGAACTCAATCACAATATTGCAAATTCTCAGTGGGAGAATATTTGTAGCTCATGGAGAATTTCATTAAGTAACAGATTAAATCAAATCCATTTTTATAGTACATAAGATTTATTATACACCATGGCCCAGATATTCAAAGGTTGCTCCATACGCAACAGGGTTGCGCATCGCAAATCCCTACATTGCGCCATTCTGCGATATTCAGCGGGAGGCAGTTGCTCCACTGGCAACAGGTTGCCCAAAGAGCAATGCAAATGAATGCATGCTCAACAGGAGGGAGGAACCATGCATAACCTGCGCAACCTGATATTCAGTCGGGTTGTGCAGAGTTGTGCATCTGCGAACCCCAACCTGCGCCTGCACAACCTTGAGCCAAAAAAGGATCAAGTTGAGGGCCACCCACAGGTGAGCTGCTGTATTGCAGGGTGCAACACAGCAGCTGCCACCTAGCTGGCCCCAACTTGGTCCCTGTGCCCCACCAGCCGATCGCGGGCATCACAGTTCATGAAACCCCCACATCTCCCACAGCCCGATCGCGGGCAGTACATGTACATGAACCCCCCACACACACATCCCCACAGCCCGATCGCGGGCAGTACAAATACATGAACCCCCACACACACACATCTCCCACAGCCCGATTGCGGGCAGAACCTGTGAACCCCCAGTGCCCGATTGTGGGCAGAATGTAACCCTCCCAACTCGAATAACTCCCTGGTGGTCAGTGGACCGTAAAGCCCGATCGCGGGCAGAATGTCACAACGCAGCGGGCGACAGCATCCCACCCGCCTGCCGCCCCGCCCGCCGACTGACTGTCCGGTGGGCTGCAGCCCATTGATTTGCCCAGAGCTACAGCCAATGGGTATGCAGCCCATACCCGTGCATGACAGTCGAACAAATCTGGACTGTCATGTGCAGTATAGGCTACATGCCCGTGGCACAACTACTACACCAATATTTTGATCCTTCCAGTCGGCTCGGCAGCCCAACTGAAGACTCTTGCTCCGCCGACTCTGAAGGCCGAAGTGGAGGAAGGCTTCGTGCAGGTAGGTAGAGACACTAGTTCCAGGGAGATGTTTGGGGGGTTGTCCTGTGACATTCTGCCCTCGATCGGGCTTCCTGTCCACTGGACCACCAGGGAGTTATTCGGGTTGGGGAGGGTTACATTCTGCCCTTGATCGGGCACTGGGGTCATACAGGTTCTGCCCGCGATCGGGCTGTGGGAGATTGTGTGGGGGCGACATGTACGTGTTCTGCCCGCGATCGGGCTGTGGGAGATGTGTGTGGGGTGTCATGTAACTGTAATGCCAGCGATCGGGCTGCATTGTGCGTCGGTCCCTGATGGCTGCTGCCTGGCAGGGTGGCCAGGAGCAAGTCCTTGGGATCGGAGCACCTACATGCAAATGGCATGCAAATGGGGCCATAAATAGATGCAAATGGCCCCCTGCTTCTGCATAATTATGGCCCCCATTTGCATGTCACCTTTTGAATATCGGAGAAATTGCGCGTAGGCGCAATGGTATGCGCCACGCCAAGTTTCATGCTCAACTCTCTGGCAACTTGCGGTGGCGCAAGTTCCACTGCATCCATCTTGTAAATGCTGTATTTCGGTGATATTCAAAGGGTTGCTCAACAGCCGCAACCTTGAATATCACTCGCCACACCCCCGCGCAACTATTTTGAGCGGCGCAGGGCTTGTGCCTCAGACTGGCGCAGTTTGAATATCTGGGCCCATATTTTCTTAGTAAATATAATATAAATATTTTGAGTGTTAATGTTCCGTCATTCCACCAGCATGCCTAGTACGTGCATTGTGAGTTGTGGTCTACTTGTTTTATTCATTGATGCCACAGATATAGTGTGCACTCTGACCACTGGCCAGTATGCAGTTATAGGGAGAGTTGTGGGCTAGGTACATGGGACTATGGTTAGAGTTGTAGCACTTGGACAGTGCTTGTAGTGACTGAAGAATGGCAGAGACTTACAATTTCACCTAATGGCAATGTCTAAGGAACAAGACCAAAAGAGTACATTACAGGAGGAATTTATTTTGTTTTAAAAATGGGGTAGCCTGTGATGACAGCAACTGGGACAGAGCACTTTCAAAAGGGCAGCTCAATCATGGTGCCTGTGCACAGGGCTACTTGGCAGGGAGGGTGACCAGATAGGGGTTTGGCGAATATAGCGACAGGATGTTGCTATGTATACATGCATCGGGGGTTGGGGAGGGACCACGCCATGTGAAGAGCGGAAGGAGGGAGGGTTTGTGAGGTGTAGTGTGGTGGTGGGCTGCTGAGCTGGCTGTGGCATGGTGGGTTGGTGGCAGGCTGGGGTTGGGAGGGTGCTGGACTTGGTCCTGGGTGTGCTCGTTGTTTTTTATTAACTTGCACCCCAACAGCACCACCCTGGAGTTAAGAATCCTTTAGTGGGGGGCACAGCCTGCATAAAATGGAAACTAAGTCTCGGGTGCCCTCATGATGTTTTCCACGAGTGTACATTGGCAAAATTAATTTTCTGTGATGTACTCTCACCCAAACAGCGATTGCCTCTCTATGATTGCTGTTATCACATGAAACCAAAAATAGTATCACTTATTGGTAATTGAGAGGCTGTTAGAGTAAAGTAAGGAGCAGAAGCTGAGTCAGCCATGAGATTTTGTAAGTGGAAGTGGGATGCTTGTGCTGCCAGCTCCAGCCAATCAGGATCTACACTAAAACATTTTTGCACTATGGACCTAGAGTGAGAATATCATGATATTCTCAGTCTAGGTCCCTATAGTGGCATTGTGCAATTATACAGGTAAAAGTGCTGTTGCAATGTGGGTATCATGGATTCAGTAATGGATCTAGAAACTTGTGCATGTGCAATAGAGTCTGGTGGCCATCTTGGATATGGTGGAATGTGCCGTGTTCTGTGCTGAGCTCCTCGAGCAAGACCGTGGATGACACTGTGCCCCCATCCACTACCGCACATGAGTAGTCTTTTTTGTTATATATATTTTTACTCCCACCACCTGACCCTCCCTCTCAGCATGCCCCCCTAAAACATAACAGTGACACTGGGGCTGCCCAATCCCCAGTGTCATGATCAAGAATCCTCTGTCCCTTTTAAAGAAAACCATCCATTGGTCTTTTCCCCAGTCCACTACCATGCATCCATGCTTTTTAATATATATAGTTTTTCCCCACCCACCCGACTCTCCCTCTCAGCACACCCCAACAAGAAACATAAGTGACACTGGGTGGGCCTAATCCCACAATGTCGCAATCACAAATCATCAGCCCTGTAAAATAAAACCACCCATCAATGTCTTTTCGTCCATTACTGTCATCCCACCAGACCCTCCCATTCAGCACCCACCAACCCACCCCTCAAACCCTTACTTACCAATGGGGAGTTCAGTGTCATAATCTCTCTGGACCGCAGACACAACTTCACTCTTCAAAGCGGACCACCAACTGCAGAAACAGGTATGTGGTGCATTGTATTTCAATAGTGTTTTGAACTTAGTGGCATAACTTGGCCATTTTGCATATTTTTGGCCCAAATTGTTTGGGACTCCACCTCATGAACAATTGTACTGACATTATGCAAATCTGTCCCGAAGGCTAATTTTATGGTCCCAGCACTAAATCACCTTGTGGCAGGAGTTGAAAATTTTCTGCCCTTGTTCATAAAGCAGGGTCGAAGAAAGCTATGTCATAAATATTGTGTAAAAATATTTAAAATTAAACAAAGTTATGAGGCTATGTTGAATTTTGCAATTGCAGGCTCTTAAGTTTGGTAATATTCAATATTTTTATCCAAAATTTTCAACATAGCCATTTCTTTACAGCACCTCATGAATGTGACAGCTGTCATTTTTCAGCTCCTGCCCAAAATGTGTTTTGTGTCCTAAAAGGTGATTTCACAGACCCTGTGCGGAATCACCTTTAGACCAGGAGGTAAAATGTTCTCTTCCCTTCTTCATGAGGCAGGATCATAACGAGGCTATGCTGAAAATTTGATGTAAAATATATATATAAAAAAAAATCATGAGCCTACATTACATTTTGAGAAAGCAGGTTCGTAACTTTAGTAATTTTCAATATTTTACCCCAAATTTACAACATAGCCATTCCTGACCCTGTTCACTAATCACATTCACAGAAACATGGACCTTGGGAGAGCTACGGGTGCTGTCTTCATCGACCTGTCCAAAGCTTTTGATCTGGTCGACCACACCCTGCTGCTCACCTCCTTCCAAAACCTTGTTTGCTCCTCTAGGGCCACAGTGGTTCAATAGTTACCTTTTGGATAGATCTCAGTCAGTATTCCTTGACTCTAACATCTCCCCTCCCTTCCAGTCATCACGGTGTACCTCAAGGCTTCATCCTTGGCCCACTACTTTTCTCCATGTTTGTAAACTCCCTCCCATCTGACTACCTTACATTTGGTGCCATACTGTATGTGGACAACCTCATCCTCTTCACCAGCGACAAGACCCTGGGAAATATATCCATGGTTCTATCCAGAAACTACACTGCTGCCCACAACTGGTTCCAGTCTCATCGCCTACTTGTAAACATCAAAAAACTAAATCCATGCTGTCTGGATCCAAACCCTTCCTAGCTAAGGTTGCCAAGGCTGGATCTGCACTCTCAGTAACCACACGGATAACACTGTACTAGGTGTAATCCTTGACCCCTCCCTCTCATATGTAGATCTTATCACCTCCGGTCATCTGTCGGGTAAACCAAAACCTGGTGCTGCATATCAGGTAAAGTCGCTCCTGACCAGTGAAGCCCGCATAGCCATTGCCCTAGGTAATCTATTACCTTTTATTGACTACTGCTCCCCATTTACTTGCACACATCCATGGCCTTGAGGTGTGCCTCTCCTCAACATTCAACATTTGCCATTTCACTCTCCTGGCACCATACCACACCAACCACTGCCACCTCTACCAGAACCTCAGCTGGCTCCACTCCAATACAGGTTTGACTACTCACTTGGTTGTATCTTGTAACTTGGACAGCGCCATCAGACATGGTGATGCCTACCTGTATACATCTCTCCTCAAGACCAGAGTCCCCTCAAGAAGCTTGCATGCCTCCTCAGTCCCCGCCCTGGTAATCCTGAAAGTTTCATCAGCAATGGATGGAAAGGCATTTTCTATTGCTACTCCCTCAATGTGGAATAGCCTCCCTGAACCTGTCTGCTCCCTGGACACTCATACCATCTTCAAGACTCACCTCAAATCCTGGCTACTTGATGAGGCTAAGTGTCATTGCTCCCTGGTTAAACACCCCCCGACTGCCCTCCATGCATGTTTCATGTACTCCCATGCCATCCATATGCCCTCTTTCTAAGCACTTAATTACATGTGTTAATTATCCTGTTGTAAATAATGTACAGTTTAGTCTTTTCCAATTTACCCTGATTAACTGATTTGTTTTAGTTTACTATGCTTGTACTGCCTCTCCTTGTTTCTGCTTCCCTCCTATGTAAATTTCCTTTTGCTTCTTCTATCCACCAATGATGTCTGTAATTTTATTATGTCTGTATTTTTCACTAGGTAATTTCGCACCAGCAATGACTGTATTCTACTATGTAATTTACACTACCCACCAGTGATTGTCTGTATGCTCCGGCTTTGTGGGATTTGCGTGCTAGCTTCCAGATCTTGATCTCTGGCTTTACCTCCTTGTTCCAATTGCTAGGGTTCACCTATTCCTGTCCCATGCATGCTTGAATACCCCACTGAGTTGCCCCCCACCACCTCTCGTAGGAGTCTATTCCATGCATCCACCACCCTTTCTGTGAAGAAATACTTCCTCATGCTACTCCTTAGTCTACCCCTTCCAACCTCATGTTATGCCCCCTAATTTCTGGAAATCTTCTTTTCTGAAAGATGCTACCCTCCAGTACCCTATTTATGCCTTTTAGATATTTGTAGGTTTCTATCATATTGCCCTGTCTCTCCTCTCCTCCAGGGTATACATATTGAGGTCTCCTAGTCTCTCCTCATATGACTTTTAAGTGCAGGCCCTGCACCATCTTTGTTGCCCTTCTTTGAACTGCCTCCACCCTGTCTCTACCCCTTATGGAGATGCGGCCTCAGGACAGGACACTGCAATTCAAATGAGGCCTCACCAGTGATATGTGCAGTGGCATCACCGACTCCTTCCTTCTGCTAGTGATACCTCTCACTATGCACCCCAGCATCCCACTGGCTCTCCTCACAGCCCTGGCACATTGTTTGGCCACCTTTAGGTCATTAGATATGATTACCCCTAAATTCCTTTCCCATTTGGTGACCATCAGTTCCCACCCCCATCATATAATCCTCCCTGAGTTTGTGTGCCCCAAATCAAGATTTTGCACTTTTCACATTAAATCTCAGCTACCACACTCTGTACCATTCCTCCAGTTTACCTAGGTCCCTCCTCATTTTTCCACCTCTCTGGAGTGTCCACCCTGTTGCAGATCTTAGTGTCATCCACAAAGAGGCACACCTTCCCCTCTTGCCCCTCTGTAATATCACTTTATGAAGACATTAAACAGGACTGTGCATAGGACTGATCCCTGTGGCACCCTACTGGTCACCCCTTCTTTCCTCAGATTGAGCACCATTTACCATGACCCTCTGTCTTCTAAAACTCAGCCAGTTCCTAACGCAGTTTACCATCTTATGACCCACTCCCAGGTTGTGCAGCTTGTTCAGAAGTCTTCTATGTGGAATGGTATTGAAAGCCTTACTGAAATCCAGATAGGCCACATCTACTACTCCCCAATCCATGACCTTAGTCACCCAGTAAAAGAAATCAATTAGATTTGTTTGACATGACTGAAAGCCTCCCTGCTTTGGCAGACCTTTTATTTAGCCAAATCAGTATAAACAGCATATGCCATTTTCCATGAAATTGTATCCAGCGCTCTGCTTACGCCTGTGTCAAAACCCACATAAAAGGCTAGAAAGTGCCATTGGTTTTCAGCAGACATCAAGGCAGCACTATTAAAAAGAGACAAGATCTGGAAGCTAGCATGCAAATCCCACAAAGCTGAAGACTGACATCTTTTCAGAACAGCCAGAAACCACTGTACAAAGCTAATTAGGAAACCAAGTCCAACTTCTATAGCTCTGAACTTGACACTGCCTCCAGCTGCCCTACCAAGTTCTGGTCCACAATAAAATACATTTCTGGTAATACCATAGAAACACTCTCCTCAAAATTATTTCTGACAATGTAATTATCAACAGCAATAAAGAGATACTACCAGCCTTCAACAATCACTTTGCTACTTCAGGGCTAGGTTTTGATAACTCACCTGCATGCACCCTCGCTCCCAGCTTACCATGCGACCTTCAGAATCTAGTCCTCAGGTGCAGTCTTTTCATTGTCTCCTGCCTCACTAAAAGAGGTTGAAGATCTCCTCCTCCTCCAGTTGGACACCAGAAAAGGTGCTGGTGCTGACACCTTCGATCCATACTACCTAAAGATTGCCTATCATGTCTTGGCAGTACCTATTCCGCATCTATTTAACTTGTCCCTTTCTCAAGGGACCCTCCCCAAACTGTGGAAGACTGCACATGTTATTCCGTTGTTTAAATCCGGAGACCCTGTGATCTAAACAACCACAGGCCCATCTCCCTTCTCCCAGTACTATCAAAACTTCTGGAAAAAATCGTGAATGCCCAGCTGAAATCTTTCATAGATGATACTAACCTGCTAAATCCAATGCAATCTGGTTTCAGAACTGAAAATAGCACAATCACAGCCCTGGCCAAGGTAACAAATGACTGGCAGTGTGAGCTAGAGAACAAAAATTTGTCTGTGCTGTTTTCTAGACCTAAGTAAGGCCTTGACACTGTCGACCACAGCCTCCTTCTTTCTTCATTAAAAGCTATTGGTCTAGATTCTACCTCCTTGCCTTGGTTCCACAACTACCTTTCTGATAGGCACCAACAGGTCAAGGCCGAAGGTGAACTCTCCCCTCAAATCTGTTAAAGAGGCATCCCACAGGGATCCATCCTGGGAGCCACTCCTATTTGCCATCTACATCAACAATATAGACTCAGGCATCAATGAAGCGAAAATTCATCTGTTCGCAGATGATACAGTGATCTACATAAGCCGTACAACTCCTGAAACTGCCTGTAGCGACCTGCAAGCTGACTTCAACATACTCAATACCAGCTCCTTAGTAAAAAATTGCACTTAACACCAAAACGACAAAGGATGATGCTATTTTCACCTATTAACCATGCAGCCTAACCTGCTCTACCCCCATCACCACCCTCCTAGGAGAAACCCTGGAATTTGTGCTGAAATTCAAAAATACCTGGGGTCTGGCTAGACTTCAAACTCTCCTTTGCAGACCACCTGGAGGATTTGTTAAAAACTGAGGCAGAGACTAGATCTCTTCTTCAGGTTAAACTGCCTACTAACTACAGAGGCCAAGAGACAACTAGTTCAGTCCACGCTCCTTTCCCTAATTGATTAGCTGACTAATTTATATACAGCCAATGTGCTACTTCATACCTCGGTAAATTGGACATACTTTACCACAGAGCCCTGCCCTTCATCACTGGTCTCCCTTCTCCACCCATCACTGCTCTTTATATGCAGCCATAGGTTGGACCTCCCTACAATACAGACTGAAATAAAAATGCAGCTCTCGGACATACAGAGCTATCACTGGCAAACTTCTGCAGTACATTGTTGATTGCCTGACTGTCAATATGCCTGGAACCTATGCCCTAAGAAGCTGTTCACTGATTTCTCTGAAAGTGCCCAAAGACCTAACGCATTTTGGGAGAGCTGCCATAGGATCGTTCTCCATCACTCTGGAATGTGCTACAGAAATCACTGAAACTGAGGACTCCTGTTAGTCTCACTGTGTTTAAGACCTTATACTCAAAATACATTACAGAAGCCTACAACTGCTTCCAATGATCCTAGCTTACTTACACCCCTTCCACATCCTCCCTGCTTTTCTCATCCTCCTTCCTTCTTGTATCAGTGCATAACTTGTCTCTGAGCCACCTACTTATCTACCACCCTAAATCTCACCCTCTCTCACCCACCTATTCCTTGTATACCCACAGCACCTCATTCCTTCGTTCCTAGTATTATCCCAGTTCCAGACCCCCCACTGGCTGCCCACTTCTCCCGACACATGTCTCCCCTTCATACGCCTAGGTCTTTTAAACTGACCATGTTTGTCTCTTCGCTTGTAGCATCCACTTCAACTAATCTCTTCGCTGGGCTATAATGCCTTTACCTTACAGGAATACTAAACCATGTATGTTGTTGTATCTGGTATACATTTTACTGACTTGCTACCCTATTGTTGTATACCCTTATCGACTGTCTTTACCTGAACCCAAATGTATTTTTACTTATCCTGTCTACTGCAGACCTACCTGTACTGTTGTACTCTTGCATCTACTGTCTATTTGTCTGTATATAAATGCATTGTTACTTGACTTGTGTAATGCAGGTCCACCTTGTAAATGAGCTTGCTCAATGGTGTTCACCTGGATAAATAGAATTTGATTGATTGATGACCTTCCGCTGTGAATCTATGCTGTCTCAGATCCTGTGCTCCGCTGGCTTCAAGATGTTCCATGAGCCTTTGTTTAAGTAGTGATTCCATAATATTTCCACTATTGAGGTGAGGCTGACTGGTCTATAGTTTCCAGCCTCCTCCCTACTGCCACTTTTGTGAAGAAGGACTACATCTGCCCTCCTCCAGTCCTCCAGAATCACTCCTGTATCAAGTGACTCATTGAACAGGGCTGCCAGTGGTGCTGACAGCACCTCCTGTAGTTCTCCTAGTATTCTAGGATGTATCCCATCCAGTCTCATTGCCTTGTCCACTTGCAGTTTTGTGAGTTCTTTTAGGACTCTCTTCCATAAATGGACTGGTGTCCATCTACCTCCCATATTTGTTCATGTTGCCTAACCGTGGTCCCTCACCTTCTTCTTCTGTAAATACAGAACAAAAATATTTGTTCAGTATTGATGCTTTTCCAGGTCTCCTTCCACACCCTCTCCTTCTTCCTCTTTAATCCTTACTATCCCAGCCCTGGTTTTCTCCTTTCACTAATGTACCTATAAAAGTCTTGTCTCCTTTGATGTTCACTTGTGCTCATGCAAGGAATGTCTTGCAACAGTATAACTTTTGGAGGTGTGTGACCCTCCTCCTGAATCCAGTGCTCAGTGTAGAAGGTGCGACCCTACCAGACCAAGACATGCTGAGCTGTGACAGCAGTTTGGCTGTGTTGGTCTGCACTTTAAAGAAAAGGTCCGCTGCAATCAGCGGTGGTAGCGTGTATGCAATTTGCATACTGATCAGCGAACTGCTGTCATGCACAGCTCGGCATTAAAAACCCTCCTGCTCCTCCCTCTGCTAATGTCCTCCCCTACCTCATTAGTGTTTTCCCCACATTGTGTGCAGAGGGGTGCCCAATCCCCTTGACTCAGCGCCCCCGCACACTGTGTGGCTGACGGGTGCCCAATCCCCGTCGGCTGCAGCCTGCCCCAAACAAACACCCAGTTGGCATGCTGGGAGCCCACCCCAGCATCCATATGCCTCCCACCCACACACACTGAATGGCCAGGGGTTCCAATCCCTGTAGGCTCCAGTCCACCACCCAACAAACAGGTAGGTGGCATGCTGGGAGCCCACCCCAGTGTGCCAAAAGCGTCCTTTTTTTTTTTTTTTAAATCCTGTGAAAGAAGAAACGGTCCCTTGGTGTGTCCCTGTCCCCTGCCAACCCGTGCCCGCCCTCTGCGCACCCACCTCCCCACACCTCCTCACCCCATACATACCTCTGGAGCCCAGCGCGACAATCTTCAGTGGACCAGGAACACTTTTGACTTTTCAAAGCCGACTTCATAACTGAAGGAATGCCAGTAAGCTGCATAATGGCATAAATAGGGTTTTTCCAACTGAGGTGGATATCTCGGCCACTTTTTGACTTTTGACAGCAAATTTTCAACATGGGGTTCTTGACACCCTTCTCATGAATTCAGTCACTGTCATGGCATTATTCAGTTCGAAAGGTGATTTCACGGTCACTGCACAGAATCACCTTTTGGGACCAAGTAATGAAACAACAGTGTCTGTGTTCATGCGATGGGCTCTCAAAAAGCCTATATTTGCAAATTTGGTGAAAAAATTCCAAAAAATGACTGTTTTACGGCGTGCGTTATAGCAGTTTCCACACACACTTGTAAGTTAGCAAATCTGAAATATTTTCGCTCCAGATTTTCAACATAGGCATATTTCCACACTTCCTTATGAACAGTGCAGCTGTCAATTTTCACATCCTGGCGAAATGTGTTTTCGCGTTCCAGCACAAAATAGCGCGGTCACTGCTGGAAATCAGAGTTTGCTACAGAGTAAGACAATCACAGTGACACTGTTCATGAGCAGAGATCCTAATATGCCTATGTTGAAAATTTGGTGGCAAAGTCCATAAAATGGCTGTGTTATGAACATGTGTTGTGCAGTTCCTACACGCACTCATAAGTTCATGAATTTGTAAAATATCCACTCCAGATTTTCAACATTGTCATTTTCCCACATCTCCTTATGACCAGTACAGCTGTAATGTTTCACATCCTGGCCGAAATGTGTTTTGCACTTCCAGCATGCAATAGTGTGGCAGCTGTGGAAATCATGCTTGGTACAGAGTAAGAAAATCACAGTGACACTGTTCATGAGCAGACATCCTAAAATGCCTATGTTGAAAATTTGGTGCAAAATTCCTAAAAATACTGTTTTACAAGCATGCATTGCGCTAGTTTCCACGCGCACTTGTAACTTCGCAAATTTGTCATATTTTCACCCAGATTTTCAACATTTGCATTTTCCCACACCTCCTTATGAATAGTACAGATGTAATTTTTCACATCCTGGACAAAATCTGTTTTCACACTTCCGTCGCAGAATAGCGTGGTCGCTTTGGAAATAAGGGTTCAGTACACGTAAGAAAATCACAGTGGTACTGTTCATGACCAGAGGTGACAAAATGCCTGTGTTGAAAATTTGGAAAATAATCCACTGTGTTACAAGTGCGGGTTGCACAGTTTCCACACAGGCTCGCACCCTTGAGTACAACCAGGGCATTAGGGTTCCTAAGACAGACACTTAAGAAGTATGAGGGTGAAATTTTACTCAGGTGCAAGAGGAGTTGCAGAGAGGTACTCTGTTGGGAAATGGATGCTGAAGGGACATGGATACAATGGGGGGCTGCACAAATGCCAAACACCAATGTAAATACCAGCAAGCGAACGTTGGCATTCACAAATGCTTTTTTTATCTCCTGTGCTATTTTTTCCTCCATTTGTGCCTTTTCACCCTTGACTGCTTTCCTGCCTCCCTCTGTTCATCCAGGTACACTATCCTGTCCTCCTCCCACCGTGTTTCCTTGTATTTCCTGAAAGCCATCTTTTATCCCTTACCTTTCTGGCTACTGTCTTTGAGAACCATAGTGGCTTTTTGCTTTCTCTTGCCCTTGTTTACTTGCATAATACAAAGATTTTTGCCTCCACTATGGCTCCTTCCTGATGAGCCCACTGCTCCTCCACCCCCTTTTGTCCCTCCCTCCTCCCTCCTGCCAGGGCATGCTTGAGACATATCCTCATCTTAGTAAAGTCTTCCTCAGGAAATCCAGGACCCTTGCCTTTGTGTGGCTTGACTCTGCCACTGTACTCATGCTGGAGCACACTGTGTGATGATAACTGGATCCCAGGTGTTTGCTCACCCTGACTTCCTCAATTCTGTCCCCATTCATGAGTTCCAGGTCCAAAACTGAACCCTCCATGGTGGGCTCTAGCACTAGCTGCCTGAGGCCTGCCCCTTGCACAGAATACAGGATGTCCCTGCTCCTGACTGGGGCAGCAACCAGGATGCTCCAATCCACATCTGGCAGATTGAAATCACCTACCAGCAGCACCTCCCTTTAGCTGCCATTATGTGGATGCATTCCACTAGAAGCCTCTCCACCTCCTTCACCTGTGCTGGAGGTCTGCGAATACACCTGTGTGAATAGTCATTTGTCAAATCCTGCACAAAATGTATTTTTGCATCCTGAAAGGGAATTTCATAGTCCCTGCATGAAATCACCTTTCAGACAGGAGTAGAACATTTTCTGCACTTCTTCATGAGGCGGATCATAAGAAGGCAATGTTGACAATCTGTGGCAAAAATATTGCAACATAACAAAGTTATGAGCCTGCATTAAAATTTGCTCACACAGGCTCCTCCAGCTCCTCTTCTGCGACCTCAGCTGCAGCCTCTAGGCTCTGGCCAGATCTTTGTTGATTATGGGGACATACTGTATGGTGGGGCATCAAGAACTGACCTTGTAAAAGTGGATGTACAGATGTAATGTATAACTGCTTTGACAGGTTTGTCCTTGATTCCTACAGCATACTTACCACTGCCTCTTGTACCAATAGTTCAACTGGTCAGCTTAGACTTGAGAAGACAGCTTCATATGTCAGGACTGATGTTCAAATGCCTCAAAAGAAAGTCGAATGTAACAATGTTTTCATAAGGATTTCCAGGTTTGGGCTGAGATCAGCAAACTGTATTGAATTTGAAACTCCTCAAAGAAAATCTAATGAAGGACAATCATCCTTTTATGTTGACTGGCTAGCATGCCAGCCAACATATTGTAGTAGCAGCAGAGTTAGAGGTGCGTCACTGTGGAGAATGCAGGGCACGCATCAGTAGGTGCGTCCCTCATTCCCCAATAAGCCAGCTGCAGGCACTGACACCCACAATATGTAAAGTGGTCACCAGATCTAAGAAAAGTGCCACTGCAATGGAGCCAAGCTCTGCCGCGAGTGGCACAATAACACACCTCCGAACTGCCTTTCCTGGTGAAGCACTTCAGTAAACATGGTGGCACTGGACTGCCGCCGCCACTTCATTTGCCAACAGGGGAGCCCACTCCCATCAGCATGATTCCCCTCCCATTCCAAGTGTGTGCCGAGGGGGTATCCAATCCCCATGACATCATGCACCCCAACAGTCTTTTCTTGCTGATGGGGGCCCAATCTCCATCAGCTTCAGTCCCCTGCCTAGTTTAGTTTGATGACGGGAGCCCACTCCCCATAGGCATAATGTCCCCAGCCCTGATGTGCTGAGGGGTGCCCAATCCCTCAGCATCATGCACACCCCCACCCATTTCTGTGCTGATGGGGGCCCAACTCGCTGGCTGCAGCCCCCTCTATTATGAGGTGGTACACTGGGAGCCTACCCCAGTGTACCAAACAAACACCTGCAAAAAAGAAAACTGACCCTCATTGTCTATTTTTTACCTGTAAAAGAAGTAAATGGTCCCTCATGGTCTCTCCTGACCCCTCCCCAACCCGTGCCCACCCTCTCATGTACCTTGCCTCCCCACACCCCTTCACCCCATACTTACCTCAAAAGTTTGTTGCAACGATCTTCGTGGACCTGGAACACGCCTGCACCTCTTCAAAGCCGACCATGAACTGAAGAAATGCTGGTAAGCTGTATAATGGCATAAATAGGGTTTTCAACTTTGGTGCATATCTCAGGAATGTTTGGGAATTTGGCTTCAAATTTTCAACATGGGTTATTGGGTCCCCTCCCATGAATTCAGTCACTGCCATGGCATTATTCAGTCCCAGAAGGTGATTTAACAGTCACTGCGCAGAATCACCTTCGGGACCGATTAACGAAACAACAGTGCCACTGTTCATGAGGGTGAGCTCTCAAAAACCCTATGTTGCAAATTTGGTGAAAAATTCCAAAAATGACTGTTTTATGAGCGTGCGTCATGCAGTTTCCACACGCTTGTAACTTCATGAAGTTGTAATATTTTCACCCAGATTTTCAACATTTGCCACACCTCCTTATGAACAGTACAGCTGTCATTTTACAAATCCTGGCCAAAATGTGTTTTCGCACTTCTGGCGCAGAATAGCACGGTCGCTGTGGGAGATCACTTTTAGGGACAGATTAAGAAAATGACAGTGGCACTTCTCATGAGCAGAGTTCCTAAAATCCCTATGTTGAAAATTTGGTGATGGAAGTCCATAAAATGACTGTGTTACAAGCATGCATTGCACGGTTTCCACGAACCCTTGTAACTTTACAAATTGCAATATTTTCATGCCAGATTTTCAACACTGGCATTTTCACACCTCCGTATGAACAGTACAGCTGTCATTGTTCACATCTTGCCCAAAATGTGTTTCTCACCTGTGGCACACAATGGCGTGTCGTTGTGGGAAATCAACTTTTGGGACACATTAACAAAATCACAGTGCCACTGTTCATGATGGAGGTCCCAAAATGCCTATGTTGAAAATGTGGTTAAAAAAATCCAAAAATAATTGGGTTATGGACATGTGTTGTGCAGTTTCTATGCCTGCTCATGACTTCATCAATTTTCATATTTTCACCCAGATTTTCAACGTTGCCATTTTTTATACCTCCTCATGAACATACGGTTGTCATTTTCACACCCTGCTCAAAATGTGTTTGCATGCCTGTGTCACCAGGCATAGTCGCTGTGCAAAATCACCTTCGCTACCAAACTGACAGTGCCGCTTCATGAGGTGGCATCACAAAAAGCCCATGATGAAAATTTGGAGTGAAAATACCAACAAATGCCTATGTCATTAGGGTTTTCAACTGTAACACCCCATCCTGTAGAGACTGACAGGTGTCAGGGGTGTGACTTGGGATCATTGGCTGTAATGCTCACAGCATTCCCACCCCACCCTGCAGCCAGTCACAGGATCGAGGTGCCTTGGAGTCTTTGGCCCTAAGTACACCCCATTATCCTATACTGCACCCATCTCAGCTTATTTGCTTATGGAATGGGGTAAGTATAAGGCCCAAAGACCCCAAAGCACACCACGACAATTGTCATTGTCTACAGGGTAGGTGAGGTTAAATGGCATGAGCATTATAGCTGATGACCCAAAGGCACACCCAATGCCTGTCAATCTCTGCAGGGTGGGGTGGGTTGGCATCAGTTCAATACTTCACTGCCATTCCTATTATGCATCTCTAACTCCTGCACTACCAATGCCAGCGAGACAACATTCAGCATTGACAAATGCTTGTTTTATTTGGTCACCAAACTTAGAACACATTTCCTAAAACTCTGAGACAATATAATAACATGTTATCCTGGAAAAAAATCAGTTTGCACAAGTCATACTGCCACAAGCCTGCTGTCCCAGCACCGGAGTTGGTTAACCACGATGCCATTGAACTTATTACATTCTGCTGACTCCTTTTATAAGGAACAAATGTAATGCTCAACTACAAATCTTATGGTGTCTACATTTTATGTAGTATAGAATTTTAATTTTATATTGATTGTTTGTTTCTATTGTTGTGTTATATTTAGCTTAATAAGTAAATACTGTATATTACTTTTCTTTCCTCTGTAACCAGTAATATGCAAAATGGATATCCCTTGTAAATGAGCACTAGCTCAGCAGGAATTGCCTTATTCATGTTGCTGAAGTAAGCAATAACCCAAGACAGGGTGTGCATTTATAGGCATTTAATGCCTGTCTGGGGTGTGTTGTGAGGAACAAGGGCCGCAGGCTGAGTGTCCTCACAGCATCACAGATATGCATTAAATGCCTATAAAAGCACACCCTGGAGTGGGTTATTGCACTTATAACATGAGTGTGCTCAAGTATGGCAGGAAACACACAGAAATATATTTCTTTCCTGTGGAAAACAGTGGAAATTTAGATGTATCCTACTGTGTCATAAAGTAGTCCTTGTAGAAATAACAACCAGCATGCCATCTGATCTGTGCTGCACACAGTTCTGATTGTATCTCTCACTGTACTGCTGACTAGTACTGCACTATGTCTGTGTCAAGTATGCCACCACACTGTAGGCACCCACAAACAGCCGATAACACACAGCGGCAGGCAGAGGGAAAGCCAAGTGACACAGAGAGACAGTGCTGAAAACCAAAGCAACCAACTCTCGTAGCAACGCATTCTTGTTCATCACCGATCACTTGGCCACTCAGACAGAGACAAGGAGCTAGCACCACATTGCACTGTAACACGCTCACGGAGACCTACATAGACAGAAACAGAGATACAGTGCAGGACAGCTCTGTAGCTCGCCTGATCATTCACCCGCTTGCATTCCCGGCCAAGCTACTAGCAAGATTTACACAGTGACATGTTGCATAGAAAATGCATGCTGCTTTTGGCTGTGTATGTTGGTGTTTGTATCTGCAGGACTTCTGGCAATCAGTTTGAAGGGACAGGCAGCCGCTACATAAATGAGATGGCACACGGGGAATGCTGTCTCACCGTGACATGGCAAGGGGAACAGACCATCCCCTCCTCTCTCTCTCTCTCTGTCAAGTGCTTGAGGACACAGGCACACATACAGAATACCGCACCACAGAGGGAGGGATCGCTGACTGACCTGGGGTCAGGAGGGGAACAGTAACACTGTTAGCTCTCACTCTGTCAACTGTGTGTCAGTAGCTGTGACTGTCGCTGATGAAGATGGGCAATAGTGATGACACCAGAGCTGAGAGACACGAGGAGGCGCGAGGCTCACACAACTGCAGTGTTGGCGATACAGACTGCTGTGCAGCACTGTCTATCTCTCTCTGACTCTGACCAACTGTGTGTCTCTCTCCCCTTCCCGCACCCCAAATAACAAATAACCTCCTGTCCCTCTCCACAACACCTATGAGCACACTGTCAGGGTCATTGAGACAGAGCTGTAGGCGTTACTGTGTTATACTGCATGAGGTGGGTGGGGTGCCTGTGATACATACATGCAGAAGGAGGCAATTTCACTCGCACTATTTGCCCTTCAGATCTCTGTAGGAAAGAAAATGCAGAGGCAGACATTAGAACTTCTGCTACTGAACCTATGACTGCAGGTATGGTAGCTGACATTTCAACTAAAACAGTCACATCTGATATTCCACTACTTCTGCTCAAACTCTTCTTCTGCTACTGAAACTGTATGCACATTTTCCTGCTTCAAGTTATCATTGTGGTCTATACAAGTAATTGTCAACATATGCTTTGAGCTCTTCAAACTGCAAGTGATAGCAAACTTTTTCTTGTGCTACTGAAACTGTCTCTACTAGCAATAACCCCTCCATAGTGTGGCACAGGCACACTGTAGGACAGCAGACATATGTCTTACTGAAGCATGTGTCAACATTCTGATTGTGCTACTCAAACTGTTAGTACACTTCTGGTCAGTCATATTAGTAGGAAAACAGGCACGTCTGTTCGGTTTCTAATATTCTCAAAGCACTGCTTCTGCAGAACGTATGCAACTGTTACTGGTTGTTGCTCATAATGTTCTACACTAGAACTTGGGAACATATTTTTCCTGCTACTGCAATTGCAAGTACTACTACAGTATGTCTTCTGCTATATCAGCAGCACAATGTTAGGCTTCTATTTTAACAGTGCATATAACATATTGTGTACTGACTGAGTGTCTATCATAGTCAGCAGCCTGTTAAAAGGATTTGTACCACTTTGTGTTACATGGGCTTGTGGGCGTTGCTTCTGCTGAAACACTGCTAGGAAGATATGTATCTAGTGCTCCTCTGCTGTGCAACTGCTGTGTGGATCCTCGCTGTGTTGCATGTCCTGAGTGATATAACATATGTGCTGTGCACAGCTGTCCATTTGTACACTGTTGTTGTTTTGTGTATTGCCCCTCCCTCTGTTAAACTGCACAGAGTGCTGAATAGCAGGAGTACCACTTTGTAACACATGATGTTGTGGATCTTGGATCTGCTGAACACTGCTAGGAGGTTATGTAGCACGTGATGTGCCTATCTGGATCTGTTGTGCAAAGTTACATGTCTCTGTTTTTCCAAATGAAGGCATCCTGCATGACCCTGCTTACTGTGTTTTGGGTCAAATAGCTTTTGGTGCTGTTTCACTCTGCTTTGTATTATCACTGCAGAGATCCATACGCCTGGTTTTGCCACACGCTTGGTGTCTCAACTCTACCTGTGATACATATGTTTCTGCTGCTGTATGCCATGACAAAGAGCTGCCTACAGAGGGCAGAGTGGTTGGCTGCAGACTGCACAGCTCAGACCATGACTCCTGTCTCAGTGTGATGTACTGCTGCTCTGTGACAGTATTCCATTTATACTGACTGCTGCTGCTGCTGCTGTGTTCTGTCACATTTGCTGGTGCAGTTCTCCACACTCCTACCTCCTGGGTATGTACTGTGATGCTTGACAGCTGGTTCTGATCACTCTATCATTTTTTGTAAAATAAAAATGGGTTATGGACTGTCTGTCATGAGAGATGCTGAGAAATCTGGTGCTCTTGGAGTGACCTCGCTCACCCACTCCACAGGTTTCACCTGAAAGATGAAAGCTATGAGAAAATGCTGAAACAGCATGTGAGATCATACACACACAGGTTTTAGATACAAGGTGTGATGTGGAAGGCCAGAAGCTAATTACAGGCTGGAAGAGGCTTGAGTTGAGCATATCCATTTTATGATGTTTCAAGAGGAGGAAACCAGGTTTAGTAAACTGGTGGAAATCATAAATGCTGATGTCTGTGTGAGAGGGGGAACTGATCAATAGATCAAAGAAATGTAATTTGAAGGACATGAGTCATGCTGAGGATTGCAGAATTTAATTTTGAAATGACATTCTGTTTTTATATAGATATATTTTTTACATATTCTGACAGGGAGGAGCTAGGTGACCTCATGCAAAATAGGTGGGAAAACTAGCTTCTAAACATTAATTCTGTTTTCCTTCAGAACACTTCTATCTAGACTCTGACAAAGAAACATTTTTGGAGCACTTTAAGCAGGTATTTAAGAGACCAATCTAATTACTGTAGTAGGAATTGCACTGTTTAAAACCTTGTTCTTTTATAAGATTTGTATGTCTTGTGATATAGTTCTGTATTGTATGTTTTGCATATTATTATCTATTTTACTAGAACTCTTTTAGAGCTTACTTGGTCTGTCTTTGATTTTCTTTCATTTGCATGAAAGTATATAGTTATAGCTGACACTAGGCATAAACTTGAATGGTGATACCAAACTGGAAAGAGAAGCGTTCTAAATCTGAGGTCTTTATAAAAGTTTTAAGGGTTCATTTCTGTACACCTGGTTAGGTACCTATAGGCAAAGATAGCTGGCCCCCGAAGACAGAAATATCTGAGACTGTGCATTGGGTACGCTAGCAAGAGGTTCACAGTTTGAATCCCTCCAAGACTGGAGACCAAAGGTTGATCCGAACTCACAAAACAGACAAGAGGCTTACCTTGTTCTGTTAAACTGTTCACAACACTGCACTCGGAGGTTGGCACTTTGGGAGTAGAGGGCTGACCTGCTGAGTGGGTTTGTGACAGATTGGTTGGCAGTGGTGGCATCATTTTGGTATTACATGCTTTTATTGTTCTGTGTCAGCTTGAGATCATAAGCTCACTTGCAAAGAAAGAAAAGGCGGAGTTTTATTTTAAAAGAAAACAGAACTATATCACTTGGCGTACAGTCAAGTTCCTACCGATTTTTTTTTCCCTAAAGTGCAAGTCAGAGTAGCCGTAGTCAGGAAGAAGATGGCTTCCGACTACAGCAGGCACACTGTAGATTACTTGAAGCAGTTGTGTGGGGACAGTGGAGTCCCGTTCGAGGTGACAGCCTAAAAGCAGAACCTCATTGATGCTCTGATGGTAGCAGATACCCATGGCAGCAAGTCACGGACCGTGACGGGAAAGGACCAAACCTCAAGTGTGGCAGGGCTAGCTGCCAGTGCAGTGTCCAGATCCAATGAGGAGGGCAACAGGGCCACAGTCAGTGAAGGGCCACAGCAGCAGGGAGGTCACCAATATCCTGAATCCAGAGGTACCCAGGCTACAAATTGAGTTGCGCAGGATGGAGCTGGAGTTCCAGGAGAAGAGAAAGCAAGAACAGAAAGACGCAGACCGTGAGGAGCATGAGTGTCAGTGAGCTGCAGAGGAGAAGAGACAGGAGTGCCAGAGGCAACACGAACTGGAGAAGATGCGACTCCAACCAGCGGCACCAGAGCAAGTAAGAGGTTTAGTTAACTGGGACTACCGGACTGGTTACAAATTGAATTCCAAATTAATAGCCAAATTTAAAGAGGGAGGATATGGATGTCTTTTAAATTCTTTGAAAAGTTTGTATTCAGGCTAAAATTCCTAGAGAGTTCTGGAGCTTCCAGCTATCCTTGCTACTTACCAGGAAAGCTCGGGATGCATTGGTCAAATGGACAATGAGGACATTGTTGATTACAGCAAACTAAAAGCTGCACTGTTAAAAAGTTTGAATTAACTGCTGAATCATACAGAGCTAAATTCCATAAGCTCAGGAGAAGCCCTGATATGAGCTATGAGGAGCTAGCCACGAAACAACGCCAGTTTTAAAACGCTGGTGGGAAGGAATTGAGGCAAACTCTGTTGATAAAATTGAAAATGTGATTTTATTAGAGCAGTTTTATTGGCATGCCCAGCAGAGCTAAAAACCTAGCTAGAAGACCGAGATCCCAAAACAGTGCAAGAGGTTGCAGAACGCCTGGGCCGCTATGCCAAGCGCAGACCTGCTCTGAGAGCAAATGGGGTGGGCGTGACAGCCAGAAAGGAAAAGCACACCTTCAGGGCAGCTAAAACCTCACTGCCTCCACTGAAACCATTTAGCCCCAGGTTTCAGAGAAAAGATTTCTCAGAGAGAAGAAATGAATGTTGGTTGTGTAAAGAAACTGGGCATATTGCCAGACAGTGTCCCAAAAAGGCGAGCAATAATACACAACCGGTGTTAGAAAAGAAGTGGGTTGTTTGTGTGTCCCTGAAAGCATGCCAGTGAACATGAGGGAACACATGCACCCAGTCATGGTGAATGGTGTACAGACACAGGGTTAAGGGACACAGGGCATCCCTGACATTGGTAAAGGGGATCTGGTACAGCCTGGTGCTTATACCCAATAAATACATCACTGTCCAAGGGTTCATTGGTGAAGAGAAAACATTACCACTGGCCAGTCTCTCCTGGACTGGGGTGAAACAGGGGAACTGTGCAACAGGTGGCTGTAGCCAAAACCTTAGCAGTAGATGTGATCCTGGGCAACAATCTAAAACAGGGGATGGTATGCAGTTACCCATAGCCAAGCAGCAAGGGAAAATTGTAGTTCCCTGAACCCCACAGAAGTCATTGTGGAAACCACTGAGAGGCTGGTTCCACCTGTGTCTCCTGATATGGAGATTAATGAAGAGGGTAGAAATTCTCCAGCAGCAAGTAACTACACAGCTACAGAGGGTTACTCTGAATAGGGAGAGGTGACCCATTGTCAGAGGGTTGGGATTGACAGTGATCCTGAATGCCCTGACACTAGTGCTAGGGACCCTAGTTTAGTGACTGAAGGGACCTGTCCCATGCCTTGGGACTGTGTGAGGGGTTGCAGCTGCTCAGAGGAGTGACCTAGTTTAGAGAAGCTGAGGGCTTGGGCAGACTTGGACGGTGCACAGGAGTGACGGCACACATAAGGTTTATTGGGAAAATGGACTTATGTATACTCAGGCAGTACAGACAGAGGGAGGGATGCTAGGCAGGCAGCTTGTCGTCCCCAGGGGTATCGTGAGCAGTTGCTCAAGATTGCACATTATATTCCCTTGTCTGGTCATCTGGGAATCATGGCGACAATGCAGCGGTTGGCCCAGAATTTCTACTGGCCTAACTTCACCCAGCAGCTGAAGGAGTATTGCAGGTCTTGTCACTGGTGCCAAGAAATAGGAAGGCGGCAAGAAGATCCAAGCCACCCTGATTCCATTTCCCATAGTGGAGGAGCCATTCCAGAGGGTGGAATGGATATTGTGGGGCCTTTAATACCCCAGCCCTCAGGGAAGAGATTCATCCTGATTGTGGTGGATTATGCCACCCAGTACCCAGAGGCAGCCGTCCCATCCTCACTGAGGATGGACAAAGTGGCAGATGCCTTACTTGGGATTTTCTCCATGTTGGGTTTCCACAGGAGGTTATCACTGATCGAGGGGTTCCTTCATGTCGGACCTGATGAAATGTTTATGGGAGTAGTGTGGGTGGTGCAGAGATGCATGACATTGTATCACCCACAAGCCAATGGACTTGTGGAAAGATTCAGTGGTACCCTAAAGTCAATGCTCCAGGTGTTTGCTAAACAGCATGGGAGGAACTGGGAGAAATACCTTCCCACCTGTTGTTTGCATACAGGAAGGTGCCCCAAGAGTCAACAGGATTTTCCCCTTTGAACTCTTATATGGACGCCGGGTACGTGGGCCCCTAGACTTGATCTGGGAGGATTGGGGAGGTAACAGCGCCACTCAGGGAACTCCATTGTGGATTATGTCCTTAGTTTTAGGAAAAGGCTAAAGGAGCTTATGGGGACAGCCCAGAACAACCTGGCAGCTGCCCAACAGAAACGGAAAGTGTGGTACGACTGCAGAGCCAGAGCTCACTCATACATGGTGGGTCAGAAGTCATGGTCCTTATTCCGGTCCGAAAGACAAGCTGCAAGCTGAATGAGCAGGACCATACAAAGTGGTTAGGAAGGTAAATGATGTGAACTACATTGTGGAGTTACCTGACAGAAGACAGACAGAAGCATGTACCATGTCAACATGATGAAGCCATATGCATATAGTGCTGACATGGTGTTTGCAGTGTGTAGTCATGGGAGTGAACGGACTAGGAGACCTCCTTCTGGATTTGCTGGAAGAAAGTAAGCAGGACTCCTCTGTGGAGGCAGTAAAATTGTCTCCCCAGCTGACCCCGGACCAGATCCAGAAAGTAAAGGAGGTTTTAGCAGACTTTGCCCCGTTGTTTAACGCCAAGCTTGGACTAATCCCTTAGTGACAGGGACACAGATGCCCATACAGCGGACAGCATATCGGGTGTCATAGGTTGTCTAAAAGGACAGTAGGAGGGAAGTGGAGGAGATGCTGGATTTAGGGGTAATCCAGAGATCCCACAGCCCTGGGCCTCACCCGTAGTCCTTGTGCCTAAGCCAGATGGCTCTACTCATTTCTGTGTGGACTATCATGGACTGAATGCAGTCACAAAGTCAGACACCCACCCGATGCCCCAGACGGATGAACTCCTGGACAAGTTGGGAGGGAGACCTACCTTATGACCATTGACCTGACAAAGGGTATTGGCAGGTAGAGTTGACAGACAGATCTGGGAGATGTCAGCCTTTATCACTCCAATAGGCTTATTTGAGTTTAAAGTAATGCCTTTCGGAATGAAGAATGCCCCAGCCATTTTCCAAAGGTTGGTGAACCAGGTGTTAAATGGTGATGAGGAGTACGCTGTATGTGCTGGATGACATTGCCATCTTTAGTGCCAGCTGGAGGAACACCTATCCCATCTTAGGGAAGTGCTGGGCAGGATACAGACGGCCGGGCTCACTGTCAAAGCCGAGAAGTGCCAGATGGCCATGGGAGAAGTGGCATACCTCAGGCGTGTGGTAGCCCGGGACAGCTCATCCTAACCAAATGAAGATAGAGGTGATCCAGGCATGGCCCAGACCAGAAACCCAGAAGTAGGTCAGAGTTTCTAGGGACAGCAGGGTACTATAGGAAATTTGTACCCAGTTACAGTGCCCTGGATGCTCCCTTATCTGATCTGACAAAGAAAAAGATGCCAAAGAAAATCACCTGAGGCCCAGCCTGTGAGGAAGCCTTTACCAGATTAAAGGAGGCACTGTGCAGTGCTCCAGTTTTGACAAGTCCTTACTATAGTAAAACCTTTATAGTTCAGACTGATGGCTCAGACGTGGTATTAGGGCAGTACTGAGTCAGACATCCAGCCAAGTGTATGATCTGACAATTGTACATAGGGCTGTAAAACAAAATCAGAACTCAGATGGTCTGTCTAGGGTCTATGAGGAGTGAACTGATTTGGGAAGCTCATCCCAAGCAGGGATAGAGCCCCAAATTCAGTCTAGGTGGGAAGGAATGTGATGCTTGGACAGCTGGTTCCGATCACTGTATCATTTTTTTGTAAAATAAAATGGGTTATGGACTGTCTGTCATGAGAAATGCTGAGAAATCTGGTGCTCTTGGAGTGACCTTGCCCCCCAGGTTTCAGCTGAAAGATGAAAGCCACGAAAATGCTGAAACAGCATGTGAGATCATACATACACAGGTTTTAGATACAAGGTGTGACATGGAAGGCCAGAAGCTAATTACAGGCTGGAAGAGGCTTGAGTTGAGCATATCCATTTTATGATGTTTCAAGAGGAGGAAACCAGGTTTAGTAAACTGGTGCAAAATCATAAATGCTGATGTCTGTGTGAGAGGGAAACTGATCAATAGATCAAAGAAATGTCATTTGAAGGACATGAGTCATGCTGAGGATTGCAGAATTTAATTCTTGAAAAAGACATCCTTTTTATATAGATATTTTTTTTATATATTCTGACAGGAAGGAGCTAGGTGACCTCATGCAAAATAGTTGGGAAAACCACTTTAAAACATTAATTCTGTTTTCCTTCAGAACACTTCTATCTAGACTCTGACAAAGAAACATTTTTGGAGCACTTTAAGCAGGTATTTAGAGAGACCAATCTAATTACTGTAGTAGGAATTGCACTGTTTAAAACCTTGTTCTTTTATAAGATTTGTATGTCTTGTGATATAATAGTTCTGTATTGTATGTTTTATATATTATTATCTATGTTAGTAAAACTCTTTTAGAGCTTACTTGGTCTGTCTTTCATTTTCTTTCATTTGCAAGAAAAGTATATATGGTTATAGCTGACACTAGGCATAAGCTTGAATGGTGATACCAAACTGGAAAGAGAAGCGTTTTAAATCTGAGGTCTTTATAAAAGTTTTTAAGAGTTCATTTCTGACACCTGGTTAGGGTACCTATAGGCAAAGATATCTGGCCCTCCAAGACAGAATTATCTGAGCCTGCATCGAGTACGCTAGCAAGAGGTTCACAGCTTGAATCCTCTAAGACTGGAGACCAAAGGTTGATCCGAACTCACAAAACAGACAAGAGGGTTACCTTGTTCTGTTAAACAAGACTGCGCTTGGAGGTTGGCAGTTTGGGAGTAGAGGCTGACGTGCTGAGTGGGTTTGTGACATGTACCACATTGTGCCTTCCACCTGCAGTGTGTTGGGCAGTGAGTGGGTGAGTACTGTTAGAGACATTCTCATATCTTGCTCTAAAGCAGTCACATTTTGCATGTGTCTGCCCTGTATGTCACGCTCTCACAAGTGGTGCTGCATACACTGTCAAGCACAGTCAAACACTCTTCATTGCTGCTGGTGCAGTCAGCTATGTAAATTTTATGAGCTTGTCTGGGTGGCACCTCCATCTGGAAATCTTAGCAGTAACCACTTCCAGATGGTGAGATCACCAAACTAAGAGAATCCATGGCTACAGTATTCCCTTGCTTCACTGCTCACGGCTCTATGATGCTGGTTTGACGATTTCATTGTCGACCAACGTTACAGTGACGGCTTTATGCCAACTGTAATTGTGGTCAGCATACAACAGTTCACTACAGACTTTGTTTTCTTTGGGGCTCTGTCCTCCACACCCCATAACTAAACTAATCAACTCTGACTCTGAGTTGATTCGGGGAAGGTGCAAGACTCCCGAAAGCAGTGCGGGTCCCAGGGTGGCAGTATAGCAACCTGTCGATGTTGTCGCTGTACTGTCATTCTTGGTACAGGTTTCACTGTGCAATCAGCATATGCTGCTCACTGCTATCAAAATATGCAGCAGTACTGTAACTCAACTAAAGAACTGAGGTGTTTGTTTTCTCTGAGGAATAAATTCCTGAACATGTTCTGCATGATGTGGCATACTATACGCGCATGACAGCTGCCAGTCCTAGCTCCATCCTGCTGATCAGCCTCAGAGATATGTCATAGCGCAATGCACAGGTCACAGCCAATGTGTTTCTGCAAGGTGTTCTCTGTCTCATTTCCTCTTCCTCACCTGGTTTGCAGAACTACTGGGGTGGACGATGTATCTCGTGGCTGACAGCTGCAATGGAACCTTCACTTCCCAGGATTTGCCTGACCAGTTACTCCCACACTTTCTGGGAGCTGACAGAGATGCCGACAGTGTCAGACAGACACGCACATAGTGTGGTACTTCACTGACACTGGAGCACTATAACAGAGGTGAGCGAGAGATGTCTGAGTGGGGAACAGAGGAACAGACTGATGGACAGTAAGAATGCACTCTGCACAGTGCATCGCTCAGTGTCATAGGTGTGTGGGACGAGTGGATGGGGAGACACTGCAGCACTTTACGAAGACACAGACAGACTTGGCACACACAGGCACACAGTGCCACAGGTCTCTGGCACTGTTACAGCTCGCTGTCAGTGGCACTTCTGTGCTACTCTAACAGGTCACTTTCCTGCAGCACTACTCCCAATGGCTGCAGACACTGGAGTGCTACTTGAGGAGGTGATTGAGAAATGTGCAGGGTGGGGACAGGGAACAGACTGAGAGACAGTAACAATGCACTCTGTACAGTGCATCGCTCAGGGTCAGATGTCTGTGGGGGCGTATGGGTGAGGAGACACTGCAGCAGTTCTCTGGAAGTCACAGAGACAGAGTCTGGCACACAGAGACACACAGTGCGCAGGTCTCTGCCACTGTTACAACTTGCTCTCACTGAGGCACTTAGCAAGATGGTTGCCTTTCACATTTTAATTCTGCTGTTTATGAGTACCAAACCACCCTGGGATACAAGCCGAGGGACTATCACAGGGACCATGCATGTACAGGCATTTAATGCACGGTCACCTGTTGGTGTTTCAGCAGTCCCATTGGGTCCAGCTCATGTCCCATGTTATAACAATTACTACTACTACAAATCCACAATAGTAGCACATCAGTGCTACTGCATTTGTGTTATCTGGAAACAGTTGTATATTGTTTGTTTTACCTGATAATGTCTGTCTGTGTTTGCTTGTATGGTCTTGTCCTTTTGCTGCTTGAGAGATATAGGGAGTGAGTACTGAAACCCTAATGTCAGATTTCACTACTTTTGTGGAATTAAGTTGAATCTAACTGGTGCATTAAAACAGTTTTTTTTTTACTTTATTTCTTTCTTCTCCTCCTCATGGACTGGCCCCTTCCTCTGACCCCCCATCCCATCACCCCGGCTTCCACTGGTACCGATCTCTGGCTTGAGGTGCCAGCTGGCCGGGTGCGCACCTTCGGAGGGTCGGATCATCCTACCAGTTCACAATGTTTTTCTGCCTCCAGTTTCTCCTGTTCCCAAGTGCAAGACTTAGCATGCAATGACACTAATGGCTGATCTGTGCGTGCTTCTGCACGCATGACATCCAGGCATCTGCTTTGTATCCACCCCCTGTCCTGTGGGATCAGTGTGCTAGCCTCCAGCTGCCGCTAGGGCCAGGCATGCACCAATTGCAGTACTCCCTCTCCAGGAGAGGAGAGCTGTCCTCCAGATGCTCAATCCTCTCCCACCCTGGCCGACCACCATGCACCCACTCACACCGTGGAACACAGGTCGCCAGTGTGGCAGGAGGTAAGGCATGATGCCTCAGCCCTCCATGCCACTTGGCCAGCTTATTAAGACAGGTTTTGCAAACAATTTCCTTTCCTTCAGACATAATGGAATCAAATGCTTATTCATTCAGGTCCCTTTGGGACTGTGTGAATAGATGCAGATGTAGAGGCCATCTGGGCCTGTGCCAAGGGAGGATTCCTTCCACCTGTGGAAGTGCAGCAATGGATTTGAAGAATATATGGGGCTGCCTGGTGGGCAGTGGAAGCACAGGGCCTTCTGGGCCCTCTTCTTCAATGTGGCCACAGATGCAGATGCACAGGCAAAGAGTCCATCTCTCAGCCAAGTACAAGTCCTTCTTGCACTCAGGGTGTAAAGGTTAAAGGTGCTCAGCCCTATGTCAAGAGAAAAACTCTTCACTATATGGTACTTGGACTCATGTTGACAACCCTGCACCTTCCTTTCCAGGCTGGGGGTAGTGTTGCATGACAATGCCATCCCCATAGCCTTGGCTCATTCAACTGGCTAACTGAGTTCGCCCCAAATTCGGCTAACCAGCACTGGATCACAAAACACTACCCACTGGGGTAAAGGCCGCACTACACAAAATGTTTCTTAATCATTTTTTTTTTTTGACCCCAAATTTTCAAGATAGTCATTTTATGACTCCCCTTATAAACATGACATGTGGCATATATAGAATACTGGCCAAAATGTCATTTTGCATCACATGTGTGAAAATACATCTCATCCAGGATTTGGAAAATGACACCTGTCATGTTTATGAGGTGGTGTGAAAAATGGCTATGTTGAAAGTCTGAAGTTAAAATATAAAAATTAAGTTATGAGTGAATGTTGAAATATTTCAATGTTCATTCATAACTTGGTCATTTACCATATTATTACATCAAACTTTCAATGTAGTCTTCCTATGACCCCACCTCACGAACCTAGTAGGTGAAAATGTTCATATCCACTGTCTGAAATGTGATTTCATGCAATGACTGCAAAATCACATTTCAGCACAATTTGAAACATTTCAACTGCTTTGTTCATGATGGGGCCCCAAAAAGGCCATGTTAAAAGTCTGGTGGAAAATTAGCTAAGTTATGAGTGAACACTGAAATATTTCAATGTTCACTCATAACTGTCATTTTCAATATTTTTATACTACATTTGCAACATGGCCTTTTTGGGACCCTACATCATGAACAAAGTAGGTGTAATTTTTCAAATCCCACCTGAAAG
The DNA here is from genome assembly GCA_016271365.2 of Neoceratodus forsteri. NCBI lineage: Eukaryota > Metazoa > Chordata > Ceratodontiformes > Ceratodontidae > Neoceratodus > Neoceratodus forsteri. Next base: position 1,681,125,392 of record CM028129.1, on the reverse strand, counting down.
ATGATTTCATGGAGCACATTTCAAACAGTTGTTCAGCACAGCTCTAAGGTTATAAACTTTTACATTCCTCATTCACCACACAGCCAGCTGCTTACAAACTACCCAGTGCCCAAAGTTACACCTTTTCACTGGTAATAGTCTGTAAATTTAATTTCAATCATAGAAGAGAACAAATAAATTATATTTTTTTGTTTGTGTAACCCCCAGGATAGAACTTAGGCAGTGTATATTTCTTACACCAGTGGCAATAAGTAGGCTAAAATAGCCCTGGTCAGGAAAGGGTTAACTACAGACTACTCAGTGGGACCTTCTGCTGGTGGGAGGTCGCCAGTGGTGGGCTGGATTTAAGGAAGGGGACGGAGATTGGGGAGGAGAGAGAGGAAAGAGCAGCAGACTGAAGCAGGGGTGATTGATTGTCCTAGTTATAAAACAAGCATTTGTCAATGCCGAACGTTTGCTTGCAGGTATTTGCAGTGGTATTTGGCACTTGGACATGGCTTAAAAATCAGTGACAAAGAAGTACAAGCATTTGTCAATGCTGAATGTTGCTTGCTTCTATGTGCTGTTTAGGTATTTGGAAGTCATTGGAGTGCAAATATTGAAAATTAAGTGAACTTCTGACGATGCGTGGGAATTTCTTATGCGCTCATCAAACAATCATTTTAGGAATTTTTTCACCAAATTTTCAACATAGCCATTTTAAGACCCTCTGCTCATGAACAGTGTCACTGTTATTTTCTTAATGTGTCCCATACATTGAGTTCGCATACCGACTGCACCATTTGTGCGCCATATGGGCGGAAACACATTTTGGGCAGGAGGTGAAAATGACAGCTGTACTGCTGATAAGGAGGTGTGGTAAAATGGCAATGTTGAAAATCTGGAGTGAAAATATTGAAAATTGTGAACTTATGAGCGCGTGGAACTGCGTAACGCACGCTTATAAAACAGTCATTTTAGGAATTTTTCACCAAATTTTCAACATAGCCATTTTAAGATCTCTGCTCATGAACAGTGACACTGTGATTTTCTTAATGTGTCCCATTGAGTTTGCACACACTCACGCCATTGTTGCACTACATGGGCGGAAACATGTTTGGGTGAGATGTGAAAAATGACAGCTGTACTGCTCATAAGGAGATGTGGTAAATGGCAATGTTGAAAATCTGGAGTGAAAATATTGAAAATTGAACTTACGAGCATGCATAGGAACTGCACAACGACACTCATAAAAGTCATTTTAGGAATTTTTTCACTAAATTTCAACACAGCCATTTTAAGACCTCTGCTCATGAACAGTGTCACTGTGATTTTCTTAATGTTACCATACATTGAGTTCGCATAATCGACTCGCGCCATTGTGCACTACATGGGCGGAAACATGTTTTGGGTGAGATGTGAAAATGACAGCTATACTACTCATAAGAAGGTGGTAAAATGGCAATGTTGAAAATCTGGAGTGAAATATTGAAGATATTGAACTACGAGCCTGCGTACAAACTGCTAGCTGCGCGCTCAGAACGGTCATTTTTGGATCTCCACCAAATTTTCAAACTAGACTTTTGAGAGCCCACCTTATGAACGCTGGCAGTGTCGTTTATTAATCGGGCCCAAAAGGTGATTTCACACAGTGACTGCAAAATCACTCTTCGGGCCTAAATAACGCCATGACAGTGACATCATTCATGAGAAGGGGTCCCAAAAACCCCATGTTGAAAATTTGGTGCAGAAATTCCAAAAATGCCTGAGATATGCAATAAAGTTGAAAACCCCTATCTAGCCCATTATACAGCTTACCGGCATTTCTCAGTTCGCTGTCGCCTTGAAGAGTGCAGACGAGTTCCCCGGTCCACCAAAGATCGCCCGAGGTCTGGAGGTAAGTATGGGTGAGGGGGTGAGTGGGGAGGCTGGGTGCCCAGTGGATGGGTGCGGGTTGTGGGAGGGGCCAGGGAGAAGTGCCATGGGACGCTTTTATGTTTGCTTGCACGCATGTGCAAGAAACATAGTGCCATCATCTGAGTTTTTCAGAGGTGTGTCAGCATCTTCCAATTCAGTCAGTGTGTTTGCGGCGTGGTCACAGTTATCCAATCACTGCTGAAGCTGTCTATGACAGCAGTTGAAAATGCAGTGGCATACAGTTGAAAGAGGGAGCTACGCTGCAGTGAGCAGCTCCCCACACACACACACACACAGATCAACTCGTCGGTTGCCTGATAGAATGGTGTAGTCTTGTCTAGCTTAGAGAGACAAGTCACACATCATTACTTTAATAAACTGTTCCCTGCCAAAGCAGGACCACCAAAATGTGTGGGTGCCTAACAGTCCTTACACACGCCAGCTCTCCAAAGCACACCTTCATGGACTCCATGGGTTTTAATCCTCCAAAACAAATACCTCAGCATTTGATGTGAAAACTCAGACTTCTTTGTATGTGTAATTCCAAGCATTTTCTCATACTAGACTCTGTCAATGTGAACTCCTCGCTGCTAAAACCTATGCAAACGAACTTGAGCGTACTGTACTACCTGCAGCTGAAGCAAAGAACAGCCAGAATGCACAAAGGAGAACATACTGCTATGCATTTCAGCAGCAGCCAGTGGGGAGGTTTTCATGACTGAAGCACTTTAATCGCCTTTCAGTGCTGTCATATACACACCCCTGTTTGGTAATTCACTAAACTGCACACACAGTCTGGTAATGCAGCTTCAAAATATTTTTTTCTCTGAATTGCCGTGAGCTGGCATTTAGATAGAATCACACAGCTCTTTCTCAGATCAGATGCTCAATGAAGTCACATCACCTTGTGACCCTAAACATCTTAGGGTTGGACATGTGCCCTAACAAAATAGCGAAAACTAGGTATAGAAAAGAAAACAAATTCAACCGTAGCTCACAATCAAATCCACCCTTTTCTCCGTGAATCTGAAGCCACCTAACAGCCCACCCTGGGTGCTCATGCACTCCCTCCACCCGCACAACATATGGCCAATGGGGTGCTGTTGCATTTTATTTCATAATTTCCTGATCCTGTTGCTGCCACCATACTGATACAGTAATACTTTTATGGCTCAAAACTGCTTGACATTAGCTGAATTATAAATGGCATCCCTGTTTGACGCTGTGGTGCGGAATATGGTGGTGCTCAAATTTTAAGCCAAGTATTACATGCAGATATGTTGTTATTGACTCATGTCACTTACCATTTTATACATCTATTGATTTTTTCAATTCACTTTTGCTGACAAATGATCGAGGGATTCTGGCGTCACAATTCAGTTCAGCGACGTAACATCTTAGTGCAGATGCTAAGTAACTGTTTTAAAATGCTGAAAAGTTAACAGCGATGAAAGTGCATGAACTTCTTTCTTCCGTGTCTGGAGTTGTAGTGGTGTTATTGGCAAGTGCATGTCCCTTTGCTCCAGATCTATCAGTGAGATGTCTATTCTGTGCAATGGACAGTGGCTGAATGTTATCAGCTGAGAGTTTTCATTTCATTATCAACAGATAAATATTCAGGGCTTTGCAAATGCAACTTTGCTGGTAGCACAGTTTCATGCCCCAAGTGTCTCATCAGTTAGTGGTTATATCTTAACCGATGATCACAAAAAGTATGAAAAGATTTGCCGCTGAGTAATGTAAATGCCAATCCACCTAAGCACCTTTAGGCTGCAAACATAATTTAAACGTATAGGATTCTGGACCGTGTATCACTCCTTGGCACAGCAACGTTAATAAGTTTAAGCACATTCTCAGGACATTGTTTCACTTGCCCCTCTCCCCACTACGATCCTGGTCACCTGAAATAAACCTGACATTTTAGTATCTGTTTTACATCTTGGCTCAGTTAGGCAATCAACGTTGTAAGAACATAAATGGACATATAAATGGGGACTATAAGAACATGGTCACCTGAAATAAACCTGACATTTTAGTGTCTGTTTTACATCTTGGCTCAGTTAGGCAATCAGCGCTGTAAGAACATAAATGGACATATACATGGGGACTATGAGAACATGCCGTGGTGCTTCTGCCTTAGTCCAGCTGTGCAACATCAGCCTGAAGCTCAGGTAGAGCTTACTGTCTACCACTTTGTTCACCCCCATGTACCTGTACCATTTCACATCCTCCCTTGCCTTAGTCCAGCTGTGCTACATCAGCCTGAAGCTCTGGTAGGGCTTACTGTCTACCACTTTGTTCACCCCCATGTACCTGCACCATTTCACATCCTCCCTTGATCTACAGTGAGTGGATCCTCATTCATACGTCACATATGCATGCACAAAAAGAAAAACGGTCTTCAAAAATTAAGATACATTTATTATGTTTGTTATGTTTGCTTGCACACATGTGCAAGAAACATAGTGCCATCATCCGAGATTTTGAGGTGTGTCACCAGCTCTTCCAATTCAATCAATGTGTTGGCAGACGCGCCCTGTAAGCTAATGCATGCTGGAGCTGTCTATGACAAGCTCCAAAATGCAGTGGCATACAGTTCAAAGGGAAGCTATGCTTCAGTGAGCAGCGATAAGATATTGCTTGCTCATGCGCAACTCCCCACACACATATGCACGCGGGTGTGTGGCCCCGCATGCACGCACACACTGTATAGTCGATGGGGGTGCCCAATCCCCGCCGGGCCGCAAGCCGCCCCCGCCCCCAAAGCCTTCCAAATGCCATGCTGGGTGCCCACCCAGTGTGGCAACTCATGATATAGCTGGGGTGCCCAATCCTCTGCCAGCTCCACTGTCCTCACCCCCGAGTACTGGGTGCCACGCTGGGAGCCCACCCCAGTGTGGCAATCGATGCTTTGGGTGACGGGGTGCTCAATCCCCATCGGCTGAATGCCCCCTAACCGTCCCTGTGCCATGCTGGGAGCCCACCCCAGTGTGGCAAACGCCCCGCGCCATCATTGGAAACAAAAAAGAACACCTGTAAAGAAAAACGGTCCCACATAGTCTCCCTGGCCCTCCCACATCCCCGCACCCACCCACTGCACACCCTGCCTCCCCACACCCCCACCCCATACTTACTCTCTGACCTTGGCACAATGATTCGTGTACTGGGAACACGCCTGCACTCTTCAAAGCCGACTGCGAACTGAGGAAATGCCGTAAGCTGTATAATGGGCTAGATAGGGGTTTTCAACTTTGTTGCATATCTCAGGCATTTTTTGGAATTTTGCACCAAATTTTCAACATGGGGTTTTGGGACCCCTTCTCATGAATGATGTCACTGTCATGGCGTTATTCAGGCCCGAAGGGTGATTTCAGATCACTGCGCAAAATCACCTTTCAGGACCGATTAATGAAATGACACTGCCAGTGTTCATAAGGTGGGCTCTCAAAAGCCTATTTTGAAAATTTGGTGAAAAATTTCAAAACGACTGTTTTACTTAACGTGCGTTGTGCAGTTCCTACGCACGCCGTAAGTTCGCAAATTTTCAATATTTTCACTCCAGATTTTCAACATTGACATTTTATTGCACTTTCTTATAAGTAGTACAGCTGTCATTTTCACATCTCACCTAAAACGTGTTTCCTTCATGTAGTGCACAATGTGCAGTCCGTGGATGCTAAATCAATGTACAGGACAAATTAAGAAAATCATACTGACACTGTTCATGAGCAGAGGTCTTAAATGGCTATGTTGAAAATTTGGTGAAAAAATTCCAAAATGACTGTTTTCCGAGCGCTTTGTGCAGTTCCTACGTACGCCAGAAGTTCGTGAATTTTCAATATTTACATCCAGATTTTCAAAATTGCCATTTTACCACACCTCCTTATGAGCAGTACAGCTGTCATTTTTCACATCTTGTCCAAAATGTGTTTCCACCCATGTAGCGCACAATGGGCGCGGTCGATGTCTGAAATCAATGTATGGGACACATTAAGAAAATCACAGTTACACTGTTCATGAGCAGAGGTCTTAAAATGGCTATGTTGAAAATTGGTGACAAAAGTCCATAAATGACTGTGTTATGAGTGAGCATTGCGAGTTTCCACGCACCCTCGTAAGTTCATGACTTTGTAATATTTTAAGTCCAGATTTTCACCAGTGGCATTTTTCCACACTGCCTTATTTACAGTACAGCTGTCATTTTCACAACATGGTCAAGTGTGTTTTCACACTTTCAGCACAGAGATGCGTGGTCGCTGTGGGAAATTATTGTTCGGGACAGATAAAGAAAATCACAATGGCACTGTTCATGATCAGAGGCACCAAAATGCCTGAGTTGACAATCTGCTGTAAAAAATCCCCAACCTAATTATATTACGGGTGTGCATTGCACAGTTTCTATGTACGCCATGACTTTACCATTTTTTAATATTTTTACTGCAGATTTACAACATTGCCATTTTACACCTCCCATAAACAGTACAGCTGTCATTTTTTACATCCTGTTCGAATGTTTTTGCACCTGTGAGCTAAATGCCGTAGTCGCTGTGCATAAGCAGCTTCGGCTAAGAAACTGATATTCCACCTGTTCATGAGGTGGGGTCACAAAAACCATGTTGAACATTTGGAGGAAAATACCAACTAATGCCTGAGGTATTAGGGTTTCCAACCATAACGCCCAACCCTGTAGAGAATGACAGGCATCAGGGTGTGACTTGGGATTTCTGCCTGTAATGCTTATACCATTCCACACCCTGCAGCCAGTGAGAAGCATTGAGGTATGCCTTGGACTCTTCAGCCCCAAAGTTCACCCTATTTCCTCCCATATCGCACCATCCCACTGTATTTCCTAATGGAATGGGGTGCGTGCAAGGACCAAAGACCCTAAGGAACACCGTGACACTTGCCAGTGTCTGCAGGGTAGGGTGTACTGAAATGGCATGGCCGTGTATGGCTGATGACCCAAAGGCACACCTCAATGCCTGTCACCCTCTGCAGGGTTGTGTGGGTTGGCTTTAGTTCAATACTTCACTGCCATTACTATTACGCAGCTCTGTAACTTCTACACTACCACTGCCAATGCCAGCAAGCAAACATTTGGCATTGACAAATGCTTGTTAATTTATAGGTTGTAAAAAAAAGCGATGGAGATGTTTGCCGCTGGGTGGGCTCCCAGCGCAGGCAGGAAAGCAGTTTGGGGGACGTGGAGCTGACGGGGATTGGGCACCCCGTCGGCAAACAAGATTTGCCACGCTGGGGTGGGCTCCCAGCATGGCACTAAAGCTTTGGGGGTGTGAGCGCTGGGCAGTATAGCGCAGTGGTTTAAGGCTCTGAGCTGCAAATCTGGTGACATCCAGCAGACCAGACCTGGGTTTGAATCTTCAGCTTCCACTTGCATACTGTGTGACCCTGAGCAAGTCAGTTAATTTCCTGTGCTCCCAGGTTGCGCCTGTAAAAAGCTTTCAGCTTAGTGTGTCTCACCTGGTTAAATAACTAAACAAAAAAAAGAAAAAAAAGCAGACAGCGGTGGTTTTCTTTAGTAGAACCACCGCTGTCATACACAGCACCTGCATACATCGGTGCAGGACTGCCACGCCTGCTCAACAGAGCAGTGCATTGCATAGGAGAGTCACACCTCCAAAGTGTGCTACTCTCCCAAGATGTTCCTCGCGCATGCGCAAGTGAACGTAAAGGATGCTAGGCCTGTGGAGCAGAGAAGAGAGCTGGTGGGATTATGTGGCAGTGGCTGAGGTTTCGGGTCATGGTGTATCCCAGTTATGCCACCTTGGTGGATTATGAAGCCATGCCCTTTGGGACTGTAGTCAGAAAGTGGGGCCTGAGGTAGAGCAAAGGCAAGAGGGGACCAAGAGTGATGCCTGAGAGGCTTCCAGTTTTAAAGCTCCAGAGAGTGATCATGACCCAGATGAGAGAAGCAGCTGCAGGGTTTGAGTTGGAGATGGGTCACCCAGAGTTCTTGGGGACCATCGTTCAAGGAGGCTATTGGGAAGCAAGTTGAGAGCTGTGTTGGAGCTAGCAGCCCTAAGATAAAAGGTCAGCTGGTTCAGTTGGGAGATGAGACGAGTAGAGGAAGTAAGAGTGAACTGAAGAACTAAGTCTGCCTGTGTTATGGGGATGCTTGTACCATGCCCTGAAAGGTAAATCCTTCACCAAAGTGTTTGGACTGTGTGTTATGAACTATGTGATAGTATCGGTCAAATGTACTACACTACCTCACTGATTTTCCTGGCTTCATGGAGTTTCAGCATTTACTTTATTAAATGGGATCCCCGCTGTTTGTTCTACAAAGTGCTTTGCTGTCAGTTATTCCATCAAATGTTATTTGAGACTAACTCTGCTTACCCTTTCCGCCAGCACCCAAAGAACCATGCACCCTGTGGTGATGTGAAAGATGTGGTAAAACACAAGCCATCTGGTGCAGTAACTGCTGTTGCTGCCCCTTCCCACAACCATCAGCATACCCATAGACAACTGGGGAGGAAAGTGGCTACAAGTGGGACTCATCCGGAATGTGTTTTGGGGTGCTTGACAAGCTGGTGGCCCCAAAGAGGTGCTGGGTGAAGATGTTTTGTATAGACTTTGTGTACTGGCACTTGGGGACTGTACAAGATGGTGCTGGAAGGCAGAGAAAATTTGCACCTTTGGATGGAGAGTGGGTACCAGGAGTCTGCATGATCGGGACCCTCATGTCTGGTCCATGTGAGAAATATGTAATGGGCGAGACCAGCCCGGCTGATTGGACTGAACCCGCTGCTGTGTAGAGAGTGTTTTCCACACCTTGTACTTGTGTTGTTATTGGGTAAACCTGTGTGATGACCAAGTGAGACAGCACTGCCCTGTGAGTCAAGACTTTTATTAACTTGCAAAGGAGAGAGAGCAATCCAGGAAACTGGCTCAGGCACCAGTAGCATCCAATGTTCCTGTGCCCCATAAATATTCTGGTTAATGTGCAAGGTGGTAGCTAAATCCATGATGGCCAATGAGTGCGTTTGTGCCAGAAAAAGGGTGTGATGTTGAACAGCAACCAGTCTGCCAGCAGTGTTGCGGTGCCCATTCCAAGGGCATAGACACCCATTACCCTTGCTATCCTGGCAGGGACAACTCCATCAGTTGCCTCCTTGGAGATGGAGGAAATGGGAGGATGCATTGTTTCCTTCAAGCAGTATTTTGTGGGAGAAAGCCCTTGCTGAAGACACCCACCAGGAGAGACCCTCGTGTCAGCCCATCAAGCAGTTCCACTGGAAACCCAGCAGAGCTAGTTACAAGTCTTCTGACCCTGGAGGATTTTTCTAAGCCTATGTTAATGGGTACAGATGTGCAGCCAGGGACTTCTGAGGCAACTAGAGCTCAGTTGCTAGAACTGTTGAATCCCAAGGAGACTGATTCAACACCGCGCATAAGCAGCAGCCTGACTACCCCAGGAAAGACCTGTTCATGAGCAAGAGGGTGGAAATCAAAAGGACCAAAGTGGCGGGTGTTCGAGGATGTCTGGAGGAGAACTTGAAATCAACACCCCCACCGCCGTGGAATATGTCTCTGTGTTTTTCCCACCAGGAGAGATCTGAGTTCCCTACCCTCGTGCTCTTTTGCCTGGGTCTATGGAGACAATCCGGCAGATCAGAGAGCAAAAGTGATAAGAGAGCAAGAGAGTACCGAGATGGTGTTTGGCTTCCTCAGGGACTGGTCCCCAGGACAACTATCTGTAGCCTACCAGAGTGGCTGCAAGTCGAAAGAATTGTGCAACACTACATCAGAGAAGAGTACCCTACGTGTGAGTACCCCTATCTTCCGGAGTGAGGGTGGCATGAAACTGAAAGCCATGGGAGAGACAGTGTTCCGTGGCATCCTAACCAAATTCTGTTGAAAGCATGGTTTAAGTTCGACTAGCCCTACATTATCACTGCAGGAGGCCCAATGCATTGCAAAGGTGATTTGCTCCAGAAGCACCTATGAGGGCCTGGCTGTCACTCAGACTGGTGCAATCCATCAGGCCATGGATTGAGGATGTGCAAGGTGTGCGGTGGATGCTACTGATTCTTTGGACAACCATGTATGAAGCTGGATCCCGTTTTATTGTTGTAATCATGATTTGAGTTAAATTGAACCTCCGGAGTTACCACCTGTGGGTAAGCCTTTAAAGGCTCATGTTCGACTCTAATGTTTGAAATTAAAACGTTTCCAATTGTTGTGCTGTTATCTGCTTAGCGGTAGGTGATAAATTTTGCCTTTGGGAGGGAAACAATGTATGTGCTTATAAATTTTATAGCTAGTCACTTTGTATGAGTAACACAGGACAGTAGGGATACTGTTTCTCTGTTATTTGATCAAACTGTTTGTGAGTACACTTGGTTTTCTACATACGCCCCATTGGCCTGTGAGAGTAGAAACTGTATCTAGTTATAAAGTGTGTCATGTTATAGTATATGACGGAATGTTGTTACTGGCAGAAACTCATCATTTTCTAAACGCTGTTATCCTGCACTAACTATGCTAGTGTTATTTGTTATGCTGCAGTAGCTATGTATGTACTGCAACATAACAGAATAGAACTGTCACCACACACTGTGTAGCAGTGCCCGCTTGTGTAAAATCCTATGTCTGACAGTGGCCACCAGCAGTTTAAATCAGTAGCATCCATGTAATGAACCGACTTTGTTTAAAAGTTAAAAGTTGGACTTCCTAAAGTTTTTAATGTTATTTTTAACATTTTGATGAGTTTGCTGGTAAAGCTGTACTAGCCCGCATGTGGGAACATTGCCTGTCACATGCCTATAGAGGAAGTGAGTAAAGCTCCATTTTCTATGACAAACCCTATTTTGTTTCTGAGAGTTTTTAAATACTGACAGTTGTTTTGGTCGTACACTATAAAAACAATGAATGTTTACCTATCGTTAACCAGCTGTTAAGTGCATCCCAGGGTTGCCATTGGTGACCAGAAACTCTAGAGCTTTGAGCTTGAGGTTAATGGGGTCCCCATGGCAACCTCTTGATGTCGATAGGTAGCATTAATTTCTCTGTATAGTGTCTATGATGATGTCAACTGTTACTATGTGCACAGTGTGGGAAAAATGTTGGATAGCATTTTACAGTCCAAGAATCAGGCAGTAACTGAGTAATTGGTGTGTGAAATGTTAGGCTTGGGACACCGCCCTTGGGTTCTGGGACAATCCACCCCTGGGGTCCAGGTGGGTGGGTGACCAAGTGAGAATGGGGATACATAAGCAAACATGATGAGTCAAGCTCTGGAATAAAGCGGGACTGTGATGTTGATTTTCCCTACTAGGATGTTAGACCACTGTGTAAGTGCAGCCTGTAGCTTCTTGAGTCTCAATGGAGGGAAATGCACATAGCTCAACTGGGGCTCAATGTGGGTGGCTGTTTTGTGTTTTAAGTGACTGCTAGTGCTGAGGGCTGTGAGCATTTGAATTGGGGAGGGTTGTAACCCCTCTGGGAACAGAATTTAAGACAGTGAACATTTTGTATGCAGGTGGCAATACGTAGGGCTAAAATGCTCCTGGTCAGGAAAGGGCTAACTCCAGGTTGCTCGTGGGACCTGCTGCTGGTGGGAGGTTGCCATAGGCAGGCTGGATTTAAGGAAGGAGGACAGAGATTGGGAGGAGAGAGTAGCAGACAGGAGCAGGGGCGATTGCCTGTCCCAGCCATAAAAAGGGTTGCTAGGCCTGTGGGTAGAGAAGAGAGCCGTGGGAGGACATGGCAGTAGCTGAGGTTTCACGTCAGTAGATCCCAGTCATACTACCTCAGTGAGATTATAAAGCCATGCCCCAATGGGACTGTAGTCAGAGTGTGGGGCCCGAGGTAGAGCTATGGTGAGAAGGGACCGAAAGTGATATCCCAGAGGCTTCCAGTTTGAAGCCCTGGAGAGCAACCACAACCCAGATGAGAGAAGCAGCTGCAGGGTTCAAGATGGAGATGGGTCACCTGAAGTTCTTGAGGACCGTCATTCAAGGGAGGCTACTAGAAAGCAAGATGAGAACTGGGATGGAGCTAGCAGCCCTGAGGTGAGAGGCCAGCAGGTTCTGTGGGATGATGAGAGCTGGAATGGAGCTAGCAGCCCCAAAGTGAGAAGCCAACTAGTTCAGTTGGGAGATGAGACAAGAGTAAGGGAAGGTAAGAGTGAACTGAAGAACTAGGGCTGCCTGTGTTATGGGGTTTATTCAGCATTGACAAAGTTGTCAAAATGCAGCACATGGCACAAACAATGTTGATAGGTGAAATTTTGCCAGTCCAACATTGAGTGTTTTTTGGGGAAGGCTTCACCCAGCGCCTGGACTTTAATATAACAAACACAGAGTTGGAGTTTGTAAAACCGGGAGAGACACACTTGAAATTGGCAAAATTTCACCATCAGGTCCATTACAGTGACAACCTCAAACTGTCACTGTAATGCAGGAGTTGTCAAATGGTGAGGCCAGCTCTCTGGAGGCCCCAACCTGTTCCAGAGGAGGCTCAAGCAAGTCTAAAAAGTACTGTATTTAAATTTTGAGTTTTAAATATTTTGTGTGAAGAGATGAAGCAAACTGAAAGAGGATAATAGTAGGTGAATTTTATGTATTTATTTACTAATAGGTGACAAGGAAGGTGAATGAGCCAAGGCTTATTTCAGGTGTACCTGGGGAAGGATAAGGAGTGAATACATTTCAAAAGGTAACTGCAAAACAATCAAGAAATACACAATGAACAATAGTGCAAACAAATATGAACAATAAACTAATAATGAGTACTGGTAATTGATCAATTTGCAGACTGATGGCAGAACAGCCCAAATATAAGGGTTGAGCATAGAAGAACTAAAAGCAACATCAGGAAGGAGCAAAGCAATCCTGAGAAGTTGCTTAGGAGCAGGGAAGGAGGAGGAGAGGCAAAGTATGTAGGAAGGTTATTTCATATAGAGAGCAAACAGAGAAAGTAGTCTGACCCATAAAGGTACTGCAAGAAGGGGTAACAATGGTTCAAGAATGAAAATGGTGGTGCAAAGTAGGCTGGTCTGTGTGTGTGTGGGGGAGGTTACAATAAACTGAATAATATTTGTTAATTTTATCTATTTGTTATTTGATAACCCTTTGATCACAGCAGCTCTTTTCAAAGGTTCTACATTAGTATAAGACAAAGAACTGAATGTGACTTGTGAGCTAAGTACTCAAAGGGGTTTCAATGTATTCATGGTGTACTGTGCAAAAGTACAGTATGTTATTTTTCTTTGGGAGGCCCAAGATTATTTCAGTTTTTGGGAGGCTCAAATGTTTTCCATGGATTTGGGGAGGCTCACTGTGACAAAGTCTAAGAACTGTTGCTGTAATGGATTTGATGTCAAAATTTCATATTTCAATGGTATACATGTTATGAGGATGTTTGTACCATGCCCCAAAGGGTAAATCCTTCACCAAAATGTTTGGACTACGTGTTATGAACTATGTGACTGTATCAGTCAGAATGTACATGCTACCTCACTGATTTTCCTGGCTTCATGGAGCTTCAGCATTTATTTTATTAAATAGGATCCCCACTGTTTATTTCACAAAGTGTGTTGCTGTCAGTTATTTCGTCAAATGTTGTTTGAGACTAACCTGCATTTACCCCTCTGTCCAGCACCCCGTGGTGATGTGAAAACCTGGTAAAACACAAGCCATCTAGAGCAGTAACTGCTGTTAGCTGCCCCTCCCCAGGGACAGTGACCAGCAGCATACCCCTAGACAACTGGGGAGGGAGATGGGCTACATTTGTTTTTATTCTGGGAGTGGTGACTCCTTTGTAAAAGACAAAAATGTATACTATATAAAATAAAATATGGGCAACCATACACAGTTCGGTATATGTTTCCATGTTGAGGTTAAGAGGACAGCTGGAGCTCTCATGCTTTGGTCTCGTGGTTCATATGCTGTCATCTCAACCCCTCAATGAAAGCACAGCCTGGTTAGATATGGTTGCCTGTATATTATTCTCTGTGTTGTATCAAATATGCTATAGCCTGACTCCAGGATAGGCAATTTATCCTCACTTGCAGTGGGCAGGACTTTCATAACTCACTTGTATGAGAAAAGAGACAGTAGCACTCAGTGTGTTATTTGCAAAAGTTTTACTCGGCAAATGGATGAAAATTAGACTGCACGATACAGATGCAAAAATAAACACACAGCAACAACCAGCTAGCCTAGTTAATGCCCCAACGCTCGACTCAGAACGAGTCTTCTTCAGGATGGTGCTAGTGAGGTAGCACATCAATTTAAACCCACAATCATGATTATTAGTTAACTAGAGACCAATGAAGTGCCATAGTGTTTATACAAAAAAGGTGCAGAAAAGTGAATTATTCAAATAATTTTCACATCAGTGATACATCATAGTTAATAAATTTCACTACATATTGCGTATGTAATTAATAGAAAGCAGCTAATAACAATGCTATCAATTTTTTCAACTAGAAGTAACACAGATAGTGATGAATTAGAGAGAGATGGCTCAATCTGTCCAAAACTCACTTGTTGCCTGACACTCATGAGTTATGACCCTGCCCCTTTGACGTGAGGCTAAATTACATATTTTGAGTCAGCCCATTGCATATCCTCTACATATAATGCAGTTAAAAACCCTGTAAGATTAGGAATATTTCATTTCATTTTTATTTTTATTTTTATACTTGTAAGCCGGATGAGCAAAACTGCCCATTTTCACCAGCGACAAGTCACAAAACACAAAAAATCAACAAAATAAATAACACATAAAAACCAACTATTTAACATAGCATGCACAAGTGTCATTATCCATCAGCCAGTATTTCAATCTGGTTTTAAAAGACCACACAGTCCTGCATTCAATAATAGAAGGAAAAGAATTAAAAATAAGGGAGCCCTAAATAAAGGTGATCTCTGTCCAAAGACAGTTCAGAACAGTGGAATTTCATAAGTAAATTTAGTCTGGGACCTAGTACCATTAGCATTGGAAAATCTAGGAACCATACTTAAAACTACTGGGGATATAAGACAATTCTTCACCTTGTATAACAGAATACCCATTTTATGCAAAATCCTATTTTTAAAGGAAAGACTTTGAGTATGTGTAAGCAAAAGACAATGGTGTGCTCATTATACTTACAAAAGGCAGAGGCCTCAAAGTGAACTACTTTGAATAATTGGACTTTCAATGTATTCATTGTCCATTGTATCCATTGTCTTGACAACAAACATGTTAATATTGTAATAGTATTTTTGAAGCTCATTATAGGAATCATATAGGAAAAGTCTAATAGAAGTTGAAGCTGGGAGTCACTGCAATCTCCCATGTACCAGAAGCAAAAGTCCTACAGTGTAAATTATTGCCTTCAGTGACAATCTCAGGATGCAGTATAGCCTAGAGGTTAGAGTAAAGAGCTGAGAAGGAGCTTGGTACATCCTGCTGACCTGAGTTTGATTCCAATAACCTCCACTTGCATACTGTGTGACTCTGAGCAAGTCATTTAACCTTGCTAGGGTTCCTGCACAGGCACTTGTGCCTAGTGGGTCTTACCTAGTTACCAAAGAATAAAAAAAGTATATGGGGTATAGGTATGAATTTTAACTTGTTGAGTTTTAGAAAACAAACATCATGAATGCTGAGCAATCACTGGTCAACTGGACTATTGCAAACAATTCTGTTGAAATGAAATGTGGAGAAAGTAGTAGCAGTACTGGAAATTGTTAGCTCAGGAAATAACCATTGAACCAGAGCTCATCTTCAATGATGCCCTTAAGTTCATCCAAAGGGACAAAGATTGAATTGTAAAACAATTTGAATTCTTTCACATGTTTCTCAAAAGCAAGTCATATTGAGTAAGCCCCTCAGTTGGAGGGGCTTACTTGTTTGGGTTCTCAGGCCTCAGAAACTGTCCCCGCCAACCATGAGGTAGGCATTCTTCACCCTCCAGTCCTCAAGGACTGCTGCAGTGGGGACCAACAGGGCAGCAGGGGTTCAGGTGGGAGCTAAGCTTGTCTTTCTGCCAGTTCTTTGCAGCTGATGCCACAGAATGCATCCCCAAGTTCTTGCCCCAGGACCTAGCTGTGAGGCAGTACCAGAGAAAGGAGCACCATCTGGAAAATTGAAGTTTCTCAACCCCAGGGCAGGCAGCAGATTGGATCATGTCAACATGAAGCCCTGAAAAGCACAAGTGGAGCAGCAGGAGGCCCCCTATAAAAATAAATTAGCAAAGTAAAATGTAAACAAGCATGGCTGCCTTCATGCAGTGAGCAGCCCCTGAGTCCACAGGGACTGCTGTAAAGGGATCAGGAGCACTGCAGTGACTCAGTGGGAAGCTGCAGCCACTACATAATGCCAGCAGGATCATGTCAGCCAATCAGGCGTTGAGTTTCATACCCGATAATAAAGACTGCTGAGAAAAATCTGGTCTCAGTCCTGAACAGTCTGACAGCCAGGAAGCTGTGTGAGTGAGATACTCAAAGAGACTAAAGCTACCTAAGCTCCACGGCCCTGGTAGATTGAGAGGTGTACCTGATACATAAAATTAATAGTTTACTTATAACAGACTGAGTGTACTCTTCCAAGAAGCACAAGAGACACTTGTTGGTAAAAGACAAGCTTTGCTTTAGAGTTGCTTTTAGCCAAAAATCTTCCAACACAGTAGACTCAGAGACAGAGGAGCCAATGCCTAAGAGCAGAGAGGGTTCTGGCTAGAACTCTGGTGGAGCTCAGGTAAGGGAGCCTGCAACCTGACCTAAGTCAACAGTCACTGTGCTGAGCCAGTGCCAGCTGATCCTCACATCCAGCAGGCTGGTTTATCACCTCTAGAGTGAGGCCTTGCCACACATGGGGTTTGGGGCTGTGGCCATGGCAGTGCAGATTTATCTCTTCAAAAGTGCAGTAAAAGCAATGAAAGGTCTAGGAGGTAACGTGATCACAGATCAGTGAGAGGGACCTCAGAAGTGAGGCCTAACTGAACCAAACCTACTGAATCCTAATCCAGCCAGGAACAGAAGATCCAGATTGGTAAGAGAGACTGAGATGCAGTCCAGCCAAGACATGTCAAATGACTTCACTGCTAATACAGCAGAGGTGTTTGGAGGACAGCCACACCTGAGAAGTCATCAGAACCACAAAGAACCTTCAGACGTGGCCTACAACACAAATGATAATTTGATAGCTAGTAGAATAGGTTAAAATCATGGGCAGGTCTGTGCCAGATAATTGACAAGTCCAGGTAGAAGAGCTGCAGGGCCATTGGGCTCATGCCAGTAGATTTACAAACAGGGTCCTTTGTTTGAAAGTGTTTCACTTTTCTTTGTGTAACAGTTATTTATTACGCACACCAGTAGGCCCCAACTCCATGCTGTCTACTACCTTCACAGTGAGGTATCCACTGCAACTAGTGGAGGACTCTCCCATACGGATTTGTGGGAAAAGCCAGGTGCACAGCACCAACTTGTGAGGAGGTTACAGTATTGACAGTGGGCCTGTGGGCTTCTTACAGTAATAGTGTTAACAATACCTGAATAGAGTTCCCCTTGCTACCATTCATTCTGTTCTTCCCTCTCCTAAATAAAGTGACTGTTTATTGCATCTCTAAATTGGGTATATTTGCAATTTCTTTGCAGAGTCATGGTTACTGCTTGGGACTGCATTTCTATGTGAGAAGGGGAACTGTATTAATACCTGTTGGGTAATTAATACAGTGTCCAGGTACCCCATGTATACAGTTGAGAAGCAGGAAAAGGTGCTCCACTCACAGTTGTGCCCGACACACAAACTGTAAGACACCAGTAGAAAACCGCATTGACATCAAACACTCTCGGTGTTATCACAGTATATTAATTGAAGTGCCATGTGTATAAAACAAAAGACACTGTGATCCAGACGAGTAGGAAAACCTAGAATGAGCTTCACTAGATGCCCCAACCAGTTTTGTGCAGTGTTTAAAGATAACAGTACATATTAAAAGAACACTAAGTGCTCAACCACAAAATAAAATAACTTCATAGCAAGCCTATTACTAGGCAGGAGTAATGCATAAGTCCATTCACAAGTCCAAACACATATTAGAACTTTTTTTTTTTTTATTTTATTTTATTGAAATCTTGAGTTAACACCTTTGAGCAGAAGCTTTTACATAGGTTTCATGTCAGTAGACAAATACAGTACGAAAACAAACAAATCCATTGGCACAGATACTAAAATTATTACAATGTCATTTAGCAGTAGGAGAAGAATATGCTAAAATACATTAGAGTTACATCACAAAACAATACAATGCACACCAGAGTCAAATTGTAACTAAGCTAAACAAAAGGACAGGTGGTAAAGCAATAGAGGTAGGGGTACCCTTGGTTGGTCATGCCAGGGATGAGAGGAAAGGGGAGGGTGTGAGGGAGGAAGAAGGGTGGTAGGGGTGGGGAAATGCAAAATGATGGGTAAGGAGGTATATGGGGAAGATGGAGTAGAAGTGCTAAGATTGGCCTGCTGCATCAGAGGACAGCTAGGCAGAGCTGGCTAAGTGCATGTTGTTATTGAAATCTCAGAGGGTTTTAGTTAAAGCACCCACAAGCAATGCTGGTAACAAGATGTTGTCACAATTTGCATTTAAAGGAATCTATTGTAGCAGTAGAGTTTAAATCAGGTTGTAGAGTATTGATCCAAATGGAGCTCAGTGGGCAAAAGCACGATGAGCAAGGGCCATGTGGCATCTAGGGACATTGAAAATTTGATTGTGAGAACTTCTGGTATTTCGAAGTCTGATGAAGAGTTAGAAGGTTCCAAACCCCTATGAGCAGCATTTAGGCAGATATTTTTGGCTATCAGGCAAGCTTGGTAACAGACTCTGTCCTTCAGTTGAAGCCAGTTTGTTTGGGTGTATAGATCACGGTGTGTTAGTCGGCAGCACTGGTGAGAAGTTGGCATGCCTTGTTCAATGCCATCATGAGCTGTTGGAGGGCTGTGTCAGTGGTTGACTCATAGACAACTAGTCCACAGTCTATTTGTTAGATCACAGAGCTGTGTATGGCCAGGTTCAGAGCTTCATGTATAAGATTATGTTTATGTCAATAGAGCATTCCAATTGCACATTAATCGCCTTTGCAATATTGTCTATGTGTGTGGTATAGGAAAGGCTGGAGTCTCTAGTGATGCCCAGAGACTTGAAGTGCTGGAAAAGTTCAAGGGAACAGCCCTTGTCATTCTTGATGGTTAATGGGAAGGCTTTGTGTTTGCTTTGGAGCTGGTATACAACATGATCTTTGTTTTTATAGTTCATTACGAGCTTGTGTAAATGCAAAGCCTAATTGTAGTGCCTCCTCCAGACGCTGGGGTGAGGGGGTTGGTATATGTAGCAGCATTGTCAGCATACAGGAGGATATGACCAAGTCCGAGTCTGGGAGTTTGTTAATGAATAAGCTGAACAAGAGAACTTGGGTGCAAAATTTGCATTCCAGTGCTCACAGGCAGAGTAGGGATCAAGCAACCTAAGAGAAGGGAAAGGTAAATGGCATTGCACCAAAATATGTGTTTGGACTTTGTGAATGGACTTGTGCATTACTTCTGCATAGTAATAGGCTTGCTATGAAATAATTACTGTGGCGAAAAAACAATACCTGAATTATATAAAATAAAATATGGGTGGTGTGTTTAAACTCAAAGTTTACATGCACCCTAGCTATTAGATTCTTTCACAAACCCCTTGAGCTTCACTGTCAGGGTTTATGTAGCATCTAACTTTTGGTGTGTGCAAACTTCTCATATATACCACTCCATACTTTATTCTATATATTATATAATGACATCTGCTATTAAGAAGCACAGAAACATGGAAAATGATGGCAGAAAAAATGGTCTATCCAGTCTGCCCATAGTTCTCTATTAAACACTGGGAGCCATTGTCCATACAGGTACTAGCACTCATTATCCACCCTCTTGTTTCCCTCTCTACTGCAACCACATTGAGTAACCACTAAAGCCTTCATTGTCCCAGCTGTGTTTGAAACCATTTATGGTTTTGGCACCCACCACCTCTACTAATAAACTGTTCCATGGTTCCACCACCCTTTCTAGAAAATAAACTTTCTCTTATCCTTCTTGGACCTCCCTCCTGTTGATTTCACTTGTGGACACTGTATATTAAGGATACTGTGATACTAATGACATTGTAGTGGTTCCAACTGTAATTTTGTTTAAAAGCTTGTATATTACAAAATCTTGCTATTAAGGACACGTGTTGGTCCCAGTGGTGTTGATAATAATAATCATAATAATAACAATAATTGTATTCATGTGAAATGGAAACACCATTGAGTTAAGGGCTTATTTACAATTATTTGTTTCAGCAGCACTGTAAGGCAAGGATCTGGTTACAACCAGAAATGTACAGGTTAAACAGTTTAGCTTAAGCACATAATACACAGTTATATTTCACATACTGTACATCTCATATGGAGAGTGTGACAAGAAATGTGACCAGATTCTTTTTTTTTTCTTTAACATAGAAACATAGAGTTTGACGGCAGATAAGAACTGCTTGGCCCACCTAATGTGCCCATTTTCCCACCTACTGTAGCAGTGCAGACTCTGTAACAGCGAGACCCTACTGGAATCACTGGCTCCCACACCTTTCCTTACCACTAAGGTTCCTTATGCCTACCCCATGTCTTCTTGAATCCCACTACAGTTTTTGCCCTCACCACCTCTGCTAGAGGCTGTTCCAGGCATCCATCCCCTTTCTGTGAAGAAGTACTTCCTCACATCTCTTTAAGCCTACCCTCCAGCTGCATTGTATGCCCCTCATTCTCATGCATATTTTCTCTAAGAAAGGCTTCCTCTTGAACTTTATTTATACCTGTGAGTTATTTGAAAGTGTCTATCATATCCTCCCTCTCCCTCCTTTCCCTCCAGGGTGTACATATTGAGGTTCTTCAGTCTCTTATCATAGTGCTTTTGATGCAGACCTTAACCATTTTAGTTGCCCTCATCTGACTGCCTCTACTCTGTCTATGTCCTTCCAGAGATGTGGTTTCCAGAACTGGACACAGTACTCTAGGTGAGGTCTCAGCAATGATTTTATTTTGGTATCACCACCTCCATCTTTCTGCTGGTGATATCCTCCCTATGCACCCAGCATCCCAGTGGCTCTCTCCACTGCCTTGTTACATAGGTTGGTCATCGTTAGACCATCAGATATGATTACCCCAGGTCTTTTTCCTGTTTGGTGGTCTCCAGTACCACTCCCCCATCTCTGTACTCCACTCCGCCTCCTCAGTTTCTGCAACTCAGGTACATGATTTTGCACTTCTTCGCATTGAAACTTAGTTGCACACTCATGACCACTCCTCAAGCTTTCTTAGATTCTTATTCATTTTTTCCACATGCCCTCAGAGTGTCCACCATATTGTAGATCTTAGTGTCATCTGCAAAAGGTATACCGTCCCTTCTAGCCTCTGCAATGTCACTAATAAAGACATTAAAGAGGGCGAGTACCACAAAACACGGACATACAAATCCGAGCTTTAAAATCCCGACATTTCAATTGCCGAACAGACCACCATCCTGATGACCGAATGCCCGACACTGGAACTTGCCACAACTCACAGCTGTTACATTAAGGAGGTGCGGGGCAGAGCCCCAGTCATCCACAGACATGGCATAAGTCCAGTGTTGGGCTTTTAGTCATTGAGATGGTGGTATGTCAGGCAATCAGCATTGCGGGATCTCGACTCAGGATTTAAAGTTTTGAGATATCGTAGTAAATCCAAGAGGACCAGTCCTAGTATTGATCATTGTGACACCCGCTGGTCACCCTTCCTTCCTCAGAGTGAACTCTGTTTTATCACCACCCTCTGTGGCCTATCCCCCAACCAATTTCTTACCCAGTTTACCACCTTGGACCCACTCCTAGGCTGACCAGCTTGTGTACAAGTCTCCTATGTGGAACAGTGTCAAAGGCCTTGCTGAAATCTAGGTAGGCCACATCCACTGCTCCACCCTGATCTAATTCCCTGGCAGTCAAAGAAATCTATCAGATTTGTTTGACATGACCTCCTCCAGTGAATCGATGCTGCTTCAGATCTTGTTATCTACTGGATTCAAGATATTCCACAATCCTTTCCTTTAGTAGGGATTCCATTAATTTCCCCAGCAATGAAGTCAGGCTGACTGGCCTGCAATTGCCAACCTCCTCTACTATCACT
Organism: Neoceratodus forsteri; assembly: GCA_016271365.2. Taxonomy (NCBI): domain Eukaryota; kingdom Metazoa; phylum Chordata; order Ceratodontiformes; family Ceratodontidae; genus Neoceratodus; species Neoceratodus forsteri. The sequence goes on along the minus strand of CM028129.1, from coordinate 1,681,103,304 downwards.
TTTGTGAAGCGGGACTACATTTGCCCTCCTCCAGTCCTCCAGGACCACTCCTCTCCAGTGAGTGGTTGAACAGGACTTTCAGAGGTGCAGCCAGCAACCTCTGAGCTCCTTCAGTATCCTTGGATGTATCCTGTCTGGCCCCATTGCCTTCTCCACTTTCAGATTTGTGAGTGCCTTCAGGACTCTCTACTCTGTAAATGGACTAGTGTCCACCTCCATCTTTCAATGTCCATGACATTTATCTGTGGTCCTCTTCCTCCCTTTCCTCCATAAACACTGAACAAAAGTCTTTGTTCAGGGCATCTATTTTCCTTGTCCCCTTCCACATTCCCCTTCCATCCTTAGCCTTTCAATCCTTCCCTGGTCTTTCTCCTTTGCTTACATACCTGAAAAATGTCTTGTCCCTTTATTTACTGCCAGAGCTATTTTCTCCTCCATTTGTACCTTTGCGCGCTTGACTGCTTTCCTGCCACCCTCTTCTTCTCCTGATACACCCCCATCCTCCTCCTTCTGTGTCTCCTTATACCTCCTGAATGCTAACTTTTGCCCTTACCTTCTGGCCACCACTTGTGAGAACCATAGAGGTCTCTTTTTCTCATGCTTTTCTTACTTGCCTGATGCAGAGGTTTGTTGCTTTCACTATTCCCACTTTACTTTTGACCACTGTTCCTCCACTTCCCAAGTCCTCTCCCCTGCCAGAGCATCCCTGAGGTATTGCACATCTTTTAAAATTGGCCCTCTTGAAGTCCAGGACCCTTGCATTTGTGTGGTTAATGTGCCACAGTTTTTTTATTGAGGCACCCTGGTGATCAGCAAGGGGTCATAATGTCACAAGACATTATGCCGCAAGGAAACTAAATCGATGTCGCAATACAGGCGCGATTTTTGCCATAAACGCCAACTCTTTTTTCTGTGGGGCTCTGCCTCACACACCCCTGTTGCTGGGGGCTGCACTCCCCAGACACACCCCACTAATGATTCTCAACTCCTGGGGGTCCACCTGGGAGAGCACAAAGCGTTGGAAAAATAAAATGTCTGGGACCAGGACTCAAACCCGTCCCAGCACAGTGCCTGGGTTCCTGCTGCTGTGGCTTTGTCCAGTGAGCCATGACAGCTGCTTGTCGGAACCCCTCCAGCAGAGGTCTTATCCTCTGCCTGAATATGATGGTGCAACACTGTACAGCAGTATACGCGTATTGCACCATTCGCCATCCTAGACAGTGCTCTTTCGGTTAGCTATATGTCATACACTTAAGTGTACAACATTATGACCTGGTACAATGGTGATCACTGGTTCCCAGGTTGCCACCCACCATGATGTCTGCAACATTGCTCCCACTGGTGAGTAAAGGTCCAATATTGCTCCCACATGAGTGGGCTCCTTTACTAGTTGCCTGAGGAATGCTCCTGCAGGAGTCCAGGATGTCCCTGTTCCTAGCTGGAGCTGCAGAAGGGTGCTCCAGTCTACATCTGGCAGATTGAAATCCCCCACCAGCAGCACCTGTCCCTTATTTGCCACATTATGGATGATTTCCACCAGAACTTTACCGTGCTGCAGCTCTGTTGATCATGCCAGTGCAAATAGTGGCTCCATTCCCATTTCTAGGGTGACCCACAGTACCTCCTCCCTGTCTGTGTTCTCTTGTTTTGTATTATCTCTCTCTCTCTCCTTTCTTACCCACTCTGTCCTTCCTAAACAAAGTATAGCCTGGTATGGCTATGTTCAAGTCATGGTTCTCATTGCACTATGTCTCGATAATGGTGACAATGTCCAGGTCAGCCTCTGCCATAATGGCCACTAGGTCCGGGACTTTATTTCCCAGACTATGAGCATTTACACACATGGCCTTCTAAATTCTGCTACCACCCTGCTTGTTAACCCCCTCATTTCTTTTGCCTTCTCTCCTTCCCTGCCCTCATTGCCATCCCTCTCAATTCAACCTTTTTGTTTTAATTGTTATCAGTATCCTTGGAATTTGCCTCCTTAGAGTACTCCCCACTGACTACTTCAGGCTGTGAGGGGAGTAGTTTACATCTCCCTGCTTCCTTCCACACCCTCTCAGCCAGTTTAAATGCTTGCCAATGTAACATTTAAACCATTCACTGAGGACTGGGGTTCCTACCAAATGGGTGCAGACCCGCACCCTTGTATAGGCCTTTATACCTCCAGGTGGGTACCCAGTCCCGAATGCAGCCAAATCCCTGCCCTCTTCACCACTCTTTCAACCACTGGTTGAAGCTCCTGGTATAGAGTCAACCCCCCTCCCCCATTGAAGCCAGGCAGCACCTCAGAAAAAGGTCACTGAGCATGCTACCTGCCCAAGAATCCTCCCTAACTCCCTGAACTCCTCCTGCACCTCCAGCCTTGTCCCTAGCCAGCTCATTTGTTCGTAGGTGGACAATGACATCCAGCTGTCCCTCCCTTCCTGCTGCCCTAATGATCCTAAGGATCCACTTCCCATCCTCTAAACCATGGTGCTGGGCTAGCACCCAACCTCCTCTCCCTCTCTCTTCCTGCCCCCAAATGTACCCACTCACAATGGCGCCCCCACCAAGAGTTGTTTCTCCTCCTTCTCTGGGTTCCGCTGCATAATTAGTTTAAATATTCTTCTGCTATAAGTTCTGTTTGGGATGGACACCCAAAATGGCTTCCAGATCACGTATTCAGGCAGCTCTCAGAGAAAATACTAGCCAACTGCTAAGTACTAAGTTTCCTATGAGCTCATCTAGTTTCCGACCCTGGCAGATGTGAGGGTGCATTCTCAACACCCAAGACATCGTGCAAGATATGGTCATAAAAGCTGGAAGAAGGATGGATGTCATAGGTGTGAAGGATGCCAGTTGGCCTGAATGATCACACACACACACAGACACACACACAAACACACACACACACACACACACACACACACACACACACACACACACATCTGAGTGGGGAACTGTCAATCAAGGGAGAGGTCACTCCACCACTGCCCATAGCACATAAAACTGGGGAGCTGAACACTCTTGTTCTCTCTCTCTCTCTCTCTCTCTCTCACTGTCTGATTCTTTACATCTGGAAGAAGGTGGAAACTTTGCTAGAGCTAGCTATCTGTGTGAGGGAAGGACAGACTTAGTGGAAGTCCTTTGAGACTAGTGGCAGGTATGATTAATGCAAGGAGAGCCTAAGCATTGAGATTCTTCTATCAATCATTTGTCTGTGTACTTGACATTATTTTCCTTTCCAGTAAATGTATAACATCTCAATCAATCAATCAATCAATCAAATCTTTATTTATCCAGGCAAAACATCCTTGAGAAGAACTCATTTACAAGACGGACCTGCACATGTAAAAAATAACAATGACAACAGTAGGACAACTAGGGAAGGGTCTAGTAGGATACAATACATCATTTTACATTGTATGTATGAACATAAAGCAAAATATGACAATGAAGCAATCTTAACATGACTGGATGCTGTGAATTATAGTTAAACAAGGAGTAGTAAGTGCAACAGGAAGGAGAAGGTGAGCAGTAGGTTTGTACAGGAAGGAGGAGTTCCAGGAGGAGGCAAATAGCAAGGTGCTGTATGCAGAAATATTAAAATTACCTTGTTAATAATGAAGCATAGCCACTGATTCTAGAAAGATAGAGGTTAGATTCTCAAATTATTTAGACTGGTGTAAGCTTCTGGATGCACTGAACACATGGTACATGGGTTCAGCGCACCTAAGCGTGCTGCACATCTTTGTCCTATTGTATGTATATCCTGTTAATGTGTTAATACTTGTAATAATTACTAGTAAAGAGCTTGGGCTCAATTCTCAGAGGTTGATGCACAAGCCCTGCATCAAACCCTGCACTGCAATGACCATATTGGTGCACCTGGCACCAGACTCTTAAAGGTTGCCCACATTTGTGACACTTACTATTTTTTATGGTGGCTTGCACCAAATATTTGGTGCAAACCCTGTAAAAGGTCCACAAAATTAAATCAGCAAAAGCTGGTCTAACTCATGGCATGTGGTGCACGGGGTTTCAGGAACTGAGAATCCGATTGTTGGCAATGGACTGCCACGAGCCCCATGAGCCATGTGTTCCACATACCCAGGGCTTGCACCAGTCTAAATCATTTGTGAATCTAACCCTCTGTCTTTCTAGAATCAGTGGCTATGCTTCATTATTGAGAAGGTAACTGTAATATTTCTGCTGGCACTATGAATTCTCTATTTAGTCCACTGACCAAAGTGCACTCTACCCAATATTATTGTGTTTGACCTTCCTGACCTAGAACAATGGGGTATTTTCAGGATATAATCAGGTAGTGGCGCCCAGTGAAGCAGTATACCCAGACAACTGCCCCGTAAGCTGGTACGGCCCAAGAGGCAGGTTACCACAGCTGAGATAAACTACAACATAGCAATCATACAATGTAGATTGGCACAACATATAGTCAGTTATGACAGGCTGCACTGTACATTCAGACACCTTCATTTACCACCCCTCATACAGAAAAAAAGCTATTGAAGTGTAATAGATAGTAAATGGGTAACATAACAACATCCTCCTCCACTACACCTGGCTGAAACCCAGACTGGATCAGATAAATGATGATTTACTTTTGCTTGGGGATGAGTTTCAGAGGGGTATATGGGGGGCTAATGGGGATTGCTGCCATGCTACTTCAGCCTATGTGGAGCCTTGACAAATACAGGTTGTGGCATTGGTTTCTCCTCATACACCCCATGTTTCTGTGAGCAGGTCAGGTTCAGCCTGCCGTCCCTCTTCATCCTCTGTCCTGAATCAAAAGTTTACATTTACTTGATCAGATACAATGGTGTTGCCATAAACTCCTTTGACTCGAACTGTTTGCATATCTTGTTTTGGGCATGCTAAATACTGTCAGAATTATGCGGTCTTTGGTCACATTAGGTTACCTACACAATTAATGAATGCCTGTTTTTCTTATTAAGTTGCCCCCAGGACTAGCAATAGATCCAATCTGGGTGCGCATGGGGTATTTATGCCACATACCCAGGTTGGCAGCATTGTGCAAATACTAATTTTTCCAGCTGTTACCTGCTACTTTTTGCTCTCAGAATCATTCCCATGCCTCAAGGGAAAAGTTTCTGGGCTAAAGTATTATATGGCATATAAGGCATGAGGGGGGTGCGAGTCCTTTAGCAGGAGGTGGTACACAAAACCTAATCTAGTTCACTGCCTAACTCCTACCAGGTATCACTCCTGCCTCCTTAGAGAACTAAATATCAAGGAGTTTGTATAGCACCTGAGGTGAACCTTTAAACACCACACAGGGTACCACTTAGGCCTCAGGACAGAACAGTAGATGTGCTCATTATATAACCTATGACCTCCTGGGACAGTAAGCTATCACTCTGTAAACACTTTACCAGCTCTGTCCGATCCCCAGTAGTTAAGCTATGCCACCTGTAAATACTTGTCTATCCTTCTTAATCTTTTGGGTATGTCCCAGCTTATGTGAGTAATTGGTACTGCCATGCTTCCCAGGGTAGTCAGGCTAGCCAAATGGCATACTGTCTATCGGCTGATTACCATGACTGTACCCCAAAGTATTCAATCTATGATGCTGTAAATAGTTTTTATTTGATGTATTTTGCACTGTTGCGGACTTGTGCTAATTCTGTTATGTCAAAGAAAGTTTGTTATAGTGAGGAGAATCTGGCAGTAGGTAAACAAGTATATGTTAATATTGGGCCTATGCTTATGAATATGTTATCTAAAAGGTACATAGTAAGGAATGTTGTTAATGAGGTATACATGCAGGTCTGCTATGAGAGTCCATCTTCTTTCCTATTATAGGACATCCAATTATTCATTGGCTTCCCCTAAATGACCATGGCTGAGATAGTTTGTCATACATGGAATGTCAGGGGCTCATTACTCCTGTCAAGAGAAAGAAAGTACTTTCTCATTTGAAAAGTATGAAGTCTCAAATAGCTTTCCTTTAGAAACCAAGCTTATCAACAATGACCACTCGTTCCTAGTCAGGTACTGGGTGAGTCAGGAGATTCCCTCCTGTGCCCCTCTGAAAATTTGGAGTTGTTATACTCCTCCATAAAAACCTCAAGTGGTTGGTCTCCTCATTATGCTGTGATCCCTCAGGCAGATGGGTAATGGCTATATTCTCCATGCCAACGGCCCCATCTTACTATGCAACATATATGCACCTAACCAGGATGATCCCAGCTTCTTCTATAAGGTAGTGATGCCTTAGGTTTCAATACCCTCCCCCACTGCCCTTTTGCTGGGTAGAGATTTTAATGTAAATCTAGCCCCTGTTGGATAGAAGTGCAATGGGTAAGGAGTGGTACCTTAGAGGTGGGCAGTCCCTAGGACAGCTGATGACAGATTTTGGTCTCGAGACATCTGGCGATGTTCCATCCTTGTGATCAAGACTACACCTATCACTCAGATGTCCATAACTCATTTTAGTAGGCTGGACTTCTGGCTCCTTCCCTCTCCTTGACCCAATTTACACTTAATTCCACTATCCTCCCATGCTGGTCTCAGATCATGCACCAATACAGCTATACTTCTCCAGGTTCCGCTGGGCTTTTCTTTTCCAGACTTCAGGCAGAGGAAAAATATGAAATCACACTGAGGAGTACTAAAGTAATTAGAATATTTCTAGGAGAGAAATAGCGTGCATTTTCAACTTCTGTGCTTGTGCGGTTACCCTCTTGCCATGGGATGACATCTGAGGGGTTCCTGCCACCGTTGGACTCCTTTCTTTGTAGCAATACCTGTGAAACACTCTAAGCCAGAAATGTGGTGTCATGCTGCTATCTTGGTGATTTATCGATAGTTCACTTATTAGCTTACATTAAAGTACTTTTTGAGCCCAGTAGAGAAAATTACTTAGCTGAAAACCTTACAGTACATTTTTCATTTTCAGACCTCTGAGCCCGAGAGTGAAATTTTGGTCTTTTGCCTATTTAAAGAACCAGAGTTCAAAATTTGCTACTTTTAGCATCACGTACCAGAAACCAACATATAAGGACATATTTATTACTACTGAATGCTGACAGTGAACTTAAGCCAATCGTAATGGTAAATAGTTTTAATATAGAATACATTAAACAGGTTTTTATCATATTTCAAGCTAAAGTGAAATATTCCTTATTATAGTGGTTTGTTGGTCTAACAGAGAACCATTTGATGATTTATTATTCAAAAGTGTTCAAACACTTTTACTAATAAGATTAGAAATTCATTTCATTTTCTGTTATTTTGAGTTACTCTGTTTGAGTTAGCATGTGTTTCAAGGCAGAGACCTATCAATTTAATGGTTTACTATTGATTTTATTGTGCCTATTTTGTGCCCTATTTTGAGCTACTCTACTTTGATTTAATGCGTGTTTTAGGGTACAGAGCTATTTGCTGGTTTACTATTGATTTTAGGTATAGTTGCAAATATTTTAAAATATATTTTAAAATATTGAAATAAAATGCAATTAATCACCATAGAAAGTAGAGCATATTTGTTTATTTATTTAAAAGTTTTACCAGGAAGGCATACTGAGCAGTCTACTGCTCAATTTCAGATGTGTCCTGGGGAAGAGGGAAGGGATAATGATACAGAGTACAGTGCACAACACAACAAGGGATAATAATACAAAGTGCAGAGAACAATACAACATACAAGATACAAAGAGCTGTTAAAGCTAAGTGGGCAGTTGTGAAGAGATTGAGTCATACATGATGAAAAATAACCTGCACTTTGATCTAGTCACTTAAGGGAAGGTTAAGTCCTAGTGACAGGTCTAACTTTAGGCACACGAGCAGGTGGAGGTGAAATGAGCTTTGAGGAGTATGTTGAGGTGTTGTGAGGGTGGGCATGCCAAATGTGCATGGGAAGGGAGTTTCACAGTTTAGGCATCACCGGTGCCTAAGGCAGCCTGTCCAGCTGCCGTGGTCATATGTGGACTGGCCAAGGAATGGGAGTCACTGCTCCTAAGTGAGTACACAGAGAGGGATGGAGTTGTCAGGGCTGAGGCAAGGTAAGGAGGTAGAGACTTGTCCCAGAACTTAGCTGTGATCCTAGCACAGTGTAACTTTCTCTGGTCCTGTAGCAATGGGAGGTCGAGGTACAGTAAAGGATGTGATGGGTGGGTGGAGGAGAGTCAAGGGCAAAGCAACAGAATGCATGAACAAGGGATCCAGTCTGGATAGGGTGGACTTGGGAGTGGCACTGTAGACTATGTCATCATAATCAAAGATTAGGAGAATCATTTTCTGTACAATAGCACAGTGAGCCGGCAGTGGGATGTAACCACAGTTGCAGTATAAGGTACCCAGTCTAGGGTGTAGCTTTTTGTGGATGGCAGTCAGTTGACAGATTTAGAAACTCAACAGATATTAATTCATTATTTTATAATTTTAATAAATATAAAATTGCTTTTTGATATACACCAGTTATGAGATAGCAGCCTCTGCTTTTGACACTTTTTATCCCAAGCACAGGAAGTACTGCTTTGTTCTGTACTCCACACACAGGTTTTCTTACTGAAAATCTTGGATTCAAATTTCAATGGTTTTCTGGGAAAATTTATAACTTTCTGAACTGTATATCTCTACCTTGTGATGTATTTCTAAAGAAGAAAGACACTTTTGACCCATTGTGACCACCCAAGTGAGGAAGAAAATCTAGAAGAAAATTTAGAAGACCTGCAGTTTTGAGGGACTCATGAACTTTGCATCTATGAACTTCTTTGGGTGATATTGTTTGACACCTTTGTATGTTATTGGCGTTCCTTTAAAACTCACTTCTTGAATATTATTACATCTTCATAAAGAAGCTGATCACTGTTTCTCTCCTATTTTCTTTGTTAGAGAAGTTATTGACCTGTTTTCCTGGTGCTATATCATAGGTAGTATCCAGTGGGATAAAGTTTGTTTAATATTAGCTGAAGCAGTTGGTGTTTACAGATGGTAAACACAAGAAGTGGTAAACTTAAAATATAGAAATAGCAAATAACGTAGGAGATATAAAAGCTAAAAGAAAGAAAAGACAAAGAAACAAATAGAGACACAAGGGTTCATAAAATCTGAGATTGATACTCTAGAAGACTGCACTGAAAAAGAGTTGAGAAAGAAAATATAAGTGATATAAACACAGAAAAAATAACTAAACAACTTAAAATAACTAGGCTTGTACAACAGTATATACCACTACAAGCTGTTAGTGATATTACAGGATACTTGGAACAGGCTACCAAAATAGACACTGCCCCTGGCCTACACTGTGCATGAAGGCACCATCTCAAGATACATACAGTATGAGTTTCTTTGAAGATGATTATTTAATTTCATAGAATGATAAAAATAATCACTCTGTATCTCAGTCTCCATGGAGTCAACCCTCTTTAATGAAAAGGTGAAGAGACAGCATCCCTCCATGTGTATTTGTAGAAATGACACCAAATAAAGTTATACTAAGGGAGACAAGTCATATATTAACCCAGAAGACTTAATCTCAGTTATACAAGAGTTAGATCATACTATTGTAGGATTAAGAAAATTAGCTGAAGAACAAAAAAGATTGTGATAGGAACACACATGGGGATAGTGATTCACCATCTCTGCAGTTCTCACCAGCATCCAAAGATTTGAATGCCCACATACAAATTACAAACAAAGTTAATAGACATGCTAAGTCAAAGGGTTCAGAGTTAGACAAATGTGGAATTACAAATGTTATTGCTTGTTCTTCACTTTCCCAACAGCAGTTGAGTTAATTTGGAACCCATATTTTGCCAATATTATTATTTTGAAAACCTATGGGTATTAAAAGAGGAGCTGGCAAACCTTAGAGCAAATATATTTTATAACAGAGCTAATCTGGACAATGTAAGAGAGATTTTGTCAGGAGGGCTCCTATGGAAGATAGTGACAACTATGAAAAAATAAACAGATGAATACAAGTTAATCTACCACAACCATTCATCGGGGAAATGGGATTTGGAAAACTTGAATAAGCAAATTGCTCCAAAAGGTAGATGGAAACTAAGAGGGAAACATAAACAAATAGCACCAGAAGGTAGACAGAAATCAAAGGAGAAAAAAAGTAATATTAAAACTACAGGAGAACACAATAATAGGGCTATGAAGGTTATTAATACTGAACATGAGCTAACATTTCTATACCGATACCATGGTAAAATTTCTCAACACATGATATTATTAAAACAACAGAAGAAATAAATGAAAGACTTCAAAGGGCAGAATTTAATCAAACACAACAGACTGTGCCAGACAGCAGAGATTCTCTGACACAGATCAGAGGTAGTAATGAAGAAATGGTCGGTTCTAGTTTCTTTTCCATTTATGGAGGATAGAAGAATTCAACAAAGGATGGCTGGAAAAGGAGAGAGACTAAGGAAAGATTTATTGAGCAACATATCAAGGTTGGCCAATAACAAAATAAGTATAATAATAATGAAAATTTTATATGCTCTGGGGAATATCAGGAGAATTATACTGAATACCTCATAGAAATGTATGCAGTTTATCCACGATATCAGGAAAATAAGGTCAAAATTCAGGAATGGTTGAGCTAACTATTGCACATGCCTTTTAATGAGGAAGACATTTGCAATTCACCCACCAAACACTAATAAACCAAACTGCCTTCTTTTATACTGTAGCACCAAAGACACAGCAGAAACCATATGACAAAAATAGCCTGATTTAAAGGTAATAGGTGTAGTATCTTACCTCCCAAACCATTCCAAAAATGGATGAGGAGATGACCCAGAACCAGGACAAACAAATAGAAAGAAGGAAAATGGTCAACTTAATTTCAGAATATGAAACACTACAACAGGTTAACTGGGAAAATTGAACTATAAAACATGTTAGCCAGAATATTCAAAGAAAGTCTAATTATGGCCTAATAAAGAGGGAGATGATGAGTTTTTCCAGGATTTTAAATTGACCTTTGGGGCTGAATGCTATAGAGTGGATCAAAGTACACGAGGCATTATACCATATCCACAAATAGATGTTACATTTAGAAACTTATGTGTGGCAGCAGCAATACAGGATATGACTACATTTTCGGACAATGTAGGATATATGTTACAGATATGAACACCATGTTGAAAAACTTTAATGGTAATAAGAGAACAGATCAAATACTTATAGTAAACAGATTTAACCCTCTAGTAACAGCAAACACTGAATGACAATCAGTAAGTACTTATTCAAGATATGAGTAGTGAGAAAGTATTAAAAATCCTATATTGGAATATAGCAGGAATGGTACAAAAATTAGTGGATCTTGAATGTAAGAGCTTTTAACAGATCACAATATATTTTGTTTGCAGGAAACAGGTGTATAGATGGGGACCCTCCAATGACCTCTGGTTATACCGGATCTCGTTTTACCTACAACCAAATCAACAAAAAGGGAGAAACTTAACTGGTCTAGCTATATACATAGAAACAGTTTTAAATATGACAGTGACAACCTTAGCTAATCCATTTAAGACTATTCTTCTACTACTTTTAGAAGAAACAATCAAATTTAGGATAGTTATAATTAATACTTACATCCCTCCTATATCTAAGAAAACTACAGTGTATCATGGATGGACAGAATTTACACATTATATTGAAGAACTTATGGAAGTACATCAATTATGTCCCTTAGTGATTTTAGGAGACTTCAGCATGAGTCCAACAAGATGATCTTAGGGAAAGTGTTCAAAATAACTTTTGATTGTCTTATACATATTAACCCAAATATAATGCTTGAAAGGAGAACTCAAGACAAGAAAACTAACAAACGGGACAATTACTTTTACAATCTATGACTCAAGCTGTTTGCTATATATTAAATGGGAGAATTAGGGATATTATGAGAAAAAAATGTTGTAGGTGCCATATTGGTCCTTTTAAGGACAGATCCAGAAACAAATGATTTGATACCTTTTATTGGACCAACATGGATGTTACAGAAAAGAACAAAGTGCTTTAGCTTCAACCAACCAGGTCCTTCTTCAGAAGCTTTGTGGCAGTTTTTTCAAATATCCCATACTATTAACACCAGATTATATAGAAAAGAAGAAATAATCATTGGTTTAATATATACATTTAAAACATAATAGAAGATTATGTCAGAGAAGCTAATTAACACCAGTATGCCTTTAACTGAGGAGCCTCAGAAGGGCAAATGTTATCAAGAATTCTCTACAGCCAGAGAGTTCTTGTCACATAAATTTAAAATGTCTCAGCATGCCAAGAAAGCATTCTAGTGATAAAAAACCTTGGAGTGGCATTCTCTAATACATGTCAGATGAGCTTACAACTTACATTCCAATTGTCCTGGTATACTAAAGGACAGATAATGAGACACAGAATCCTGAAATTAGGTATAACTGCAAGTTGAAATCAAGCCTCAAATTAACTACACATATAAACATGATGCATGAAAGTATCACTTGTAAGTGTAAGTGCCAAAAAAAAAAAATAAATACTTGTCAAGGACCCCCAAGAAAACGAGACCATGAGCCGGATAAGTGCAGATTTCAACACAGAGTCTGTGTATAACAAAATGCACAGAATCAGTCTAAGCAATTTAAATGAAAACCAAGGGAATTACACCTTTATGAACCCCCAAGTAAATGAGATATGCATCTTAATATGAGCAGTTAAAATGTGACAGTGTGTAAGCCAACCACTTACAACTAATAGAAGGAAATAAATGCACACTATATGTGAAAACTAAGTGTTCTAGCCACATAAGAATTGCCCCATGCATGCTCCACCACACATATGTGTGTACACACACCACACCACACACACACCACACCCACACAACCACAACACACAACAAATATAGCAAACACATTCCACACACACCACACCACGCACAACAAACAAAACATACACACACACCATACCCACAACACACAAAAACACAACACACACCAAACACACACAAAACACACACATACAAACATACATCAGTATATACACACACACACACACACACTCAAACGCATTCACCACAGTGTTAAGGTGAGAAGTCAACAATGTAGATAACCATAAACTTACAAAATCAAAGGCCTGCTGAAGAACTAAACTGTTTATGTCCATCTTTTAAAGTAAAGGTCTATGTAAGTTTAAGTGGAATAATGTGTAATGTACCCAACATCAATGTTCAATCCATCCGCCACCATATTGAGAAGTAAAATAAGTCTAATTTCAGAAGCCCATCTCTGTTGTGTATGTAGAAATGTCCTTTAAGACCATCACAGACATATCTGAGATTGAGTGGTCATCCTGGGAGAAGTGCTGGGCTACTGGTTTCTCAATCATCTTGTGATTAATAGAATGTCTGTGTGATTCATTCTAGTGCGAGCTGTTGGCTTGTCTCCCCACATAACCTGTGCGAGGACATTTCTTGCATTAGATAAAGTAGACCACATTACTTGATGTACATGTATAATTCCCCATGGCTCTCCTTATTGGGTTTTTATTGCTCCTAAGGTGCAGAGTTCTCAGCAATACAGTGCAATCAAGTACCTCAATGCAATTCAGTTCTCCAACGACCTTATCAATATCTAATGTTATAACGGTCTACCGTGCAGACACTATGTCATTCTCCTCTCCTTTTAGGCTATTCCCCGTTAGCCTACACCCCTTGCTACTGTCCTCACCTATGTCTATTCAAGCACTTACATTGATCATGATAAACTGTCATTACAGTGGTGCGCCTCTGAGCAGCACGATATGGGTTACCACGAATAAATAAAAAGCAGTCTCCATTCTTATAAGCTCCTTAAAGAAAGTTATACTTCTGCTTCTTCTCTGCACAGGAAATGTGGAGCTCAACCATGCCCCCCACAACTTACCTCGCTTATCGATTTTTCTGAGGCCATAGGTCTCAAATGATGATGGTCAACATTTTAAGCCTGCCTAAAAACTTGTACAGCTGCAAGCCTGGGCTGCACACGCTAACCCTGACCTTATCATAATTACTGAGTCATGGTTAAAAAGACCTAACACTGATCAACAAATATTACTGTGGGCTACAATTTATTTAGAGCAGACAGAGAGTCTAGAGGCTGGGTGTGATTATCTACGCCAAATCTAAGTACTGTCACTAACATTAGTTGCAAATCTCTAGCCAAGGAATTTGAGTTAGTTTTGCTGAGCCTTCATCTCCCTTCTTGAATGTATCACTATCCTAGGTGGCTATAGACCCCGCCTGGTGGTGATGAAGTCCTAATCTTTGAAATCCATGTTCAGAGATGCAAAAACTGAAACAATATTTCTAGGAGATATAAATATGGACTGGCTGTCACCTAAATCACACGGCCTCAAATCCCTTTGTGACGAGCTAGGTCTTGGGCAATTAGTCAGTGAACCCACTAGGAACAACACTCTAAATACTGCCAACAGTTCCATTCTAGATTTTGTACTATCCACCCATCCACACAAAATATCTCATTTGGCAGTGTTTCACAACGACATGAGCGATCATGGAATTGTTGCTTGCATAAGATCTCAAATTAAGACCCGCCGCAACCCATCTTTATAACAAAAGATCCTATCGCAAATTTAGTGCAGTAACTTCCTATGCCCACACCCCTGGGTCTGTGTGGTGGCTGCTTGTGTTTGCCTGTGTCTGTAGCTTAGTTTTTATGGATTTACATGTTTTTCTGCTTGTGGTAACTATACCATTCTTGCTCACTACATCCGTGAAAGTCTCCTGACTGGATTTCTGCAAAAATCATCATCAAGTATCTTTATTTTCATTTTAAAATCAACTTTTGGAAGCTATCCCAAGCAAAACATAAGTGAAGCAACTACATCTGACAAACTCAGTGACTCTGGGTCCTGCTGGAATCCACATTTTCGTCTGACCTGCTCCATAATCTGTAGCGGGCTTTTCAGCAACCTGTTTGAATGACAAAGAAGCATACAGACAAAGGGATTTCACATCCTGCATATGTGCAGGCACAGTTAATCACCTTCAGGAATTTTAACATTTCAGTGACTCTGGACCTCAGCTGTTGATCATTCTTTTGGCTTTTGACTTAACCACCAGGTACCTATCTGTAAGTGACTGGGCAACTGACAAGCTACAACAAGGATAAATGGGCATATCGTCCTCTATTACTAACAACCTCCTTGCTCTGGGACCCTAGACGCTTGCACTGGTTATAGCCGCATAAGCCTCAGAAGTGTAATTCTATTGACTACGGCACGGCAACTGTCTCTTAAACTCCTCCTCCTCCTCTTGATATCAGGAAGTGTCCACTCAAATCCTGGCCCTGTCTCCTACAATTCAACAAAGCCTGCCAAAATGGAGGGGCTCAAAATTGCTACCGTAAACATCTGCAGTCTCCTCCCAAAACTGGCCTCCCTTCAAATCTTTGCCAGTCAATACAACCTGGATATCCTTGCCATCGTTGAAACTTGGCTGACACCTAATACTCCGGATCATGCCATCTCTATACAAGGCTACAAGATATTCAGGCTGGATAGAACCTTGAAAAGGGGTGGTGTGCAATCTACATAAAGGAATACCTCACCTGTCTCCCTGGTTCTTACCCCACTACAGAAACCTCAGTGCAACTCCTCCCTATCAAGATACTACTTGGTGCCCAAAACAAGGTCCTCACGATTGCTGCTGTCTATATCCCACCAAAAGATTCTGATTCCGCCTACAGGCGGTCCTCCGAGTTCGTAAGTACACAACCTTCTGACATCAAACTCCTTCTCCTTGGGGACTTTAATATAAATTGTCTTGCTCCTGATGCAGGGTCAAACAAAGATGCTATCCTAGCAGCAAATTTAACACAAGTGGTAAACTCTCCTACCAGGAAAAACTACAAATCAGGGACCAGCACCCTCATTGACTGGATCCTTACCAGCCACCCTACCTGTATAACTAATGTAAGTGTTCTCCTGACTAGCTCAGTGATCACTCTCCAATAATATGTACCTGGACAAATAAGTTTTGTAAGCCACCTCAAAACCATCTATAGCAGCGCCCTACCTTATGGAAACCTTACTCATCTCAAGACCTGTCTTAGGCAGATAGACTGGTCCTGATTTACAAAACTCAAGATGTTGACCTAGCCCTTGATTACTTTTATTGCTACTTTCAACACTGCCTGTGACACCTATGCGCCAGTAAAAAGCACAAAATCAAAGCACTCACAAATCCCTGGCTCACAGCGAAGCCTATTGGCAAACTCAAAAGTAGGATCACCTCTGGGCCACTGCAAGAGCTACTGGCACTCTGTCGGACATTCAAAAATATAAAGAGGCTCGCAACCACTGTACTAAACAGATCCGCTAATGAAGAGCTCCTACTTCAAGAATGCCCTCCAACTCCTGGGGTGAAGGGAAATCCTTCTGGGACAACATAAGAAATATCATGGGTCAGCAGTCCAAACCTTTCCTACAATAATGAATGTGGATGGAACCACTACATTAGACCCAGAGATCATTGCAAACACCCTAAATGATACCTTCACGGACCTTAGTGGTGTCCTCTCATCTGATTTCTTCACTGATGCTGACCCTCCAATTTCTACTTCTACTATTGCCTCTCCAACCAAACCACCTTCCATTTCAAACTAGTAAAGGCACATGAAGTCTATAAATATGTAAAGAAGGCCATTTCTAAGTCCCGAGCAAGCAGCGACACTATTGACCTTAAACTTCTGTCCCTCACTCTGGAGGAAGTACTGCTCCCCTCACAAAATTTTCAATGTCTCCTCTGCTACAGCCAATTCCCTAGGAAATGGAAGGCTGCAGTTGTCACTCGGTGCACAAAAGTGGTGATAAGTCACTGTCTGGTAACTATCGCCCGATATCAATACTACCACCTCTCTCAAAGGCCCTTGAACGCTTGGTGGCAGACCAACTTTCAGACTACCTGAAAAGCACAACATCCTATGCACTCAGCAGCATGGATTTAGGAAAGGGCACAGCACATGGACTGCCTTACTTGAATTCTCAGGAGTAATCCACAATGCCATGGACAAAGGAAACCTAACTGGAGCAGTCTACATTGACTTAACCAAGGCATTTGATACAGTACACCATGGCCTACTTATCAAACAACTACTATCCCTAGGGCTCTCGAGGGTCCTGGTGACTGGGTAAAAATTACCTTGCTCAGCACTCTCAATCTGTAAAAGTAGCTGGAGTTCTCTCAGACTCAAAACTGGTTTGCTCAGGAGTTCCCCAGGATCCATCCTGGCCCCATCCTTTCAGCCTTTTCCTAAACTCCCTCCCAAATCCTGCCCTGAACAAATAATCCTCTATGCCAACGATGCCATGATTCTTGCCACTCATAAAGATCCGAATCTCTTACTCTTCAACCTTCAGCATGCTTTTTCCAAAGTTGAGATGTGGTTCCTTGAACATAAGCTGGTTCTAAACCACAAAAAACTAAATCCATGCTCTTCTCTAACCCGCAAAACAAGAAACAGCAAGTCCCACTCACCATTAATACATACCTGGGAAATACCCTTGAACAAGTGCCAATTTTCAAATATCTTGAATCAACTTTGATCAAGACCTAACCTTTGCAACTCACATTGATAGTACAGCAAAAACTATTAATCAGCGAATTGGAATTCTGTATCGGAACCGACAGCTTCTTATCCATTCTGCACTGAGGATTGCCATACAATCCTCTATCATCTCAGTCATTGACTATGGCTTAGTTATATATGGATCTGGCACTACTACAGCACTTACTGCATTACAACATCCCTAAATAAGGCCTGTCGGCTGCTCACTGGTGCACATCGACGCACTCCACACATGTGAACTCTATGCTGACTCAGGTTGGTTGCAACTCTCAAACCGGATAAAGTACCTTACCTGCCTCATGGTGAAAAATCCACTCTGGGCCTCACTCCACCTTATATCCAAGACCTGTTATGCCCGAGCGCCAGCACCCATTTTACCAGAAGATCAGAACACCAGCCTTTCCAAGTCCCCCGATGCCAGACTTCTCAGGGACAAAGATAATTTGCCTATCGTGCCCCAACTGGCTTAATGCCCTCAGCACTCATACTACTGCCTCCACCTTTCTAGGTATTTTCAAATCAAGGCTGTTCTCTCACCTTGCCACCTCCAGCCCTGTGACTGCCCTGATTAAACCTCCTATTTTCTCACTACCCACCCTGTTCCGTTATTTGACAAAGACATGTTTGGGAAACCTTTTCTCCTGCTATTGTCTGCTCCCACCTTTCACTTACCCTCTCTGTTCTGGACCTTTCCCTATTTGTTTCTCCTAATCTGGCATGACCTCTTTCTTGTAATAATAATGTGATTATTGATATCTCATGTCCTTTTGCACAAATGATTTGATATGTATTTGTATATGTTTTCTCGCTTGACACAGCACAAATTGTTGTGTCATCTATGTAACCTTTTTGTACTGTACCTAATTGACGTGGAACCTTGTAAAAGAGCCTCTGGCTCAAAGGTAGTAATTCCTAGAACAATAAACTAAACTATCTGACCTGAGCATGATCAGATGGCAAGATCTCTACCTAGCCAAAGATATCAACAAGGCAGCTTACATCCTTAATGACAAACTCACTACAATAATAAATAAGCATTCCCCATTCATCAAAGTAGGGTAGCGAACAATTCCAACCCTGGTTCACCTCGGATCTCAAGGCAGCCCTTATAGCTTGAGATAAGTTTCAACAAAGCTAGACATTCCAAAGAATCTTCGGATTGGCAGGCCTTTAGAACAGCCAGGAATAACTGTGTGAAAAACTTTGCTCTGCTAAAGCTAACTAATATATTTCTACTCGAACAAGCTAAAGGTAACCCTCATAAAATATGGAAGACTATCAAAGCTATAGAAGGACGCCCATGGCCCCCTCTGTCCCAACAAAGATAGTCACAAGTGGCAAGATTGTGGAAAACAAGTCCCTAATCCTGGAGGAACTTAACTCCCACTTTGCCACAGCTGGATTAGTTTTGACTCACACCTTATGCTGGTGCTGCGTGAGCCAGCATACCCTCCCTAAATCTAGTCCTGCACCCAGCGCCTTCCAACTCGCGTGAGATAACTTATAAAGAAGTAGAAGATTCTTCTTCTAACTTAGACACCAAAAAAGCACAGGGACGATGGCTTGGAACCCTTTTTCCTAAGGTCAGGATATGCCCATCTCACTGTCCCAACCTCCACATCTTCAGTCTTTCCATTACATCTGCTGCTGTGCCGTCCTGCTGGAAATCAGCACATACCCTCCTCTATTTAAATCTGGTGACCCATGCGATGTAAACAACTATAGGCCTATCTCCATATTGCCTATACTTTCTAAAGTTCTCAAAAACTGATCCATATTCAGTTAAAATCTCACTTGAAAACCTTCGCCTCATTAACCCAGCTCAATCTGGCTTCCAGGCTAATCATAGCACAATCACTGCACTAGCAAAAGTAACCAATGATTGGATCTCTGCTATAGATGCTAAGAAGGTAACTGGAGTAGTCTTTGGACCTCAGCAAAGCTTTTGATACTGTTGATCACAAACTATTAGTCAATTGCCTTGTAAAGTTGGGTGCCACATACCACACCACCCAGTGGTTCTCTAGCTACCTAACTGGAAGATTCCAAAAGTAAAGCGGAAGGCTTTTTTCTGCTGCCTTTCCAGTTGCAAGAGGAGTCCCCAAGGATCCATCTTAGGCCCTATCTTGTTTTCTTTGTACATTATTGACTTAGATGCTAACATATCTACATCCAATCTGCACTTTTTGCAGATGATACTGTGTTGTATACTTCTGGCTCATCGTTATCTGAAGTCAAGGGAGTGCTTCAAGCGGACTTCGCACAACTTGAGCATAATCTAATAAAGACAAAGCTTCTGCTCAATGCTAAGAAGACTAAAGCGGTGATATTCTCCTCGCAGTGCTGTCACAGGCCCCCCAATACCCTTGCCCAAGACTTCATTGTCACCACGCTAAATGAGCCTCTGGAAGTTGCAACCAAATTTAAATATCTGGGTATCTGATCGACAATAAATTATCTTTCAATGACCACGTCGAAGATGTCTCTAGAAGGTTAAAAGCAAGGTTAGGTTTCTTCTACAGAAATAGGCCCTTTTCCCCTTGAAACTCAAAAACAAGCTTGTACAGGCCACTTTTCTCCCCCTACTCGACCATGGTGATGTAATCTATTCCTACGCCACTCTTGCAAATCTAAGTAAACTGGACATCCTTTATCACCATGCTGCACGGTTCATTACCAACTCCCTTACTGTCGCACCACTGTGACTTATATGCAACTGCTGGTTGACATCCCTTACTACTAGATGCCTGCTCCATGCTGGGCTATGGACTCTTAAACTGCTCCTGCAGAAATTGCCAAGCTAACTCTCTTCCCTTATTAGTATCTCACATAGTGCATACTGTTAAGAAAATCTGACTTTATTATGCTTGACATACCAAGGACACGGACCTCCTTTGGTAAACGTGTGATTGCATATGCCCTTCCTCCATTTGGAACCAATTACAAACTGTACTGAAACTAACTAGCACAGTTTCAATAAACTTCTACAAATCGCTAAGTTCAGCCAAAATAAAAGACACCTGTAACTGTCATTAAGTCTCTTCCTTCCCCACGAGTGCCATATTTATCCACTGGTAAGGTATAATTGTTTGTCATATTAACTGCTTTCCTTACCCTTCTACTCCTGGCTTTATCTATGCTTACACTCCACTGCTACTCTATCAAATCACTCCTTCCCCATATCAGTTGTAGTCTGTTGTTTGTTCTAGCTGCCAAAATATATGTATTGCACACACCAGTCATCATGTTTCATTTATCAGTATGCAACCTGTAAGTCGCTCCTTGTCTCATATTAATGTTTACCAACTGCGGTCACCCTATGCGGTACCTTGTATGTATATCCAGCCTGTATCATGTAATGTGCATTTCATGTATATACTGTTATTACCTATCTATGTTTGTACTTTATGTTTATGTCACAGGACCTCCTGTGAATGAGCTTGCTCAATGAAGTTTTCCTGCAATAAACTTGAACTTGAAAACTTGAACTTGTATCCTGAATAGTCTGTTTTGTGATGTAACCACACAGTCTGAAGTGGAAATGAGGTTACATGTCTTACATGTGCTTTGATGACAGGGTCGTGTACCATATGATATCATGGTATTCTGTTCCAGTTCAAGTTGACTCCTAATAATCAGGTTGGCTAAATTAGGTGGTTGTTTAAAAGATAGTAGTGGTAGTTCTTGAAAGATACAGTTATGGGTTTCATCCTCACTAATTATTGGATGGAGATCCCAATAATCTTACGTGGAGTTCAAGGTCAGGATGGTATGTAACTACTAAGGGTATTCTGTTGGTAGTCAACCATTCCTTATATTGCAGTAGCTGTTCTCTTGGGACCTGTGTCGCACATTCCACTGCTCTGTCAATTTCCTGGACGAGTGTCCCTGCTTAATAAAGGTGTTTTTCAACATCGCCAGATGTGTGTCTCTGTCTTCCTCATACGAACAGAGGAGGTGATACCGAGTGCTTGACTATATATAACAGATTTCTTTGTGGGTTTGGTGATTACTTTCCTTGTGTAAGTATCTCTGTCTGTCTGTTGGTTTCGTAAAGACAGGTATGTAGGGTACCATCCTTAATAGTGACAGTGGTATCCAGAAAATGTACACTTGTGGCAGAATATTCTAGGAAAGCATTATAGTTGGGTAGAGGTTATTAAGTTCTTGGTGAAAATCTTAAGTGTCAGTGCCCTCTGTCCAAATTATAAACAGATCATCAATGTAACGGAAATAAGCAAGTGGTTTATGTGTACAGTGCCTTAGAAAATCTTCCTCCAAATTCGCCATAAAAGATTAGCATACTGAGGAGCCATCCTGGTTCCCATTGCGGTTTCAGAGTTTGAACATAATGTTTCCCATTAAAACTGAAGTTGTTATGTGTCAGAATTAATTCAGTGAGTTTACCCACAACTCCAGGGTCAATGTTGGGGTCCAATCTTTGTCATGCAGGTATTTGAGGCAGGCTGAAATGCCATCTGTGTGTGAAATATTAGTGTAGAGGAGGTTACATCCATCGTGGCTAAAGGTATCAGGTGGTAAGTTCTTAAAACCAGAAAGTTTATGCAGGAAGTGAGTAGTGTCCTTGATGTAACTATCCTTTGTATAACCAGCAGTTTGAAAATAGTTTCTACAAACCCTGATATCCCCTCTGTCAGGGTGCCATTACTAGAGACTATGGGTCTACCAGGATTACCAGGCTTATGTATTTTAGGAAGCATGTAGAATGTCCTGGTTTAGGTTCACTGGGGATGATGTCCTTTAGTTTGTCTTGGACATGCTCTGGAAATATTTCAATTAACTCTGTAGTTCTCTTTTATATTCTGTAGCTGGGTCACTTCCCAGTACTTTGTAGTAAGTAGGCCACTTAGCTGCCAGTTGTCTTCCGTAATGTAATCTTCCTATTCAATATCACCACTGCCAAGCCTTTATCAGCTTTTTTATGACAATGTTATGGTTTGATTTTAGTGTTTGTATAGCCTCCATTCCAATGGAGATAGATTGTAGCGGACTGTTTCTGCCTATTAAGAATCTCACCAGTAACTCTCTGGCGAAAGCAATTACTGTATTTGTCCAGTTTCTTGTTACAGCCACTTGATGGGGTAAACTCATATGGTTTCTTTTTTATCCATAGTATTTTTACTGTTTGTGATTTCTTCCCTGTCTGTGATGTCTTCTCTGCCATGAAAAATTCTCTGAGTCTCAATCTGCAGAAGTATCCTCCATTTCACCACAAAACTGTATTCTGTCCAGTGGTTTAGTTGGGCAGAAACTGAGGCCCTTAGAAAGTACATTTATTTCCCAGTAGTCAGTGTGTGGGTGGACAAATTAACAACTGAAAGGTACCCATCTGTGTGGCTTAGTTGTTCAGTCACTCTGTTCTGTTCTTCATGGTTGTTAGGAAATGTGGTAAGTTGAAGGTCATCTAACTTCCTGTTTTTAATGAGCATGGCTTTTCTTAAGGTTCGCTGGTAGTTCACGTCTATCTCATGCAAGATGTCTGGAAAAGGCTCACCAGACATCCTCTCCAGTGTGGTAACTATTTCATTAAACTGTTTCTTCAAAATGCTTTTTGCATATGAGCTGTGGATTCTGTGCTTTCGCCAGAGAGTATTGAATTGGGAAGATTACATTACAGAAGCCAACTGGCAGCTAAGTGACCTTACTTACTGCAAAGTACTGGGAAGTGACCCAACTACAGAATATAAAAGAGAACTACAGAAGATTGAAACATTTCCAGAGCATGTCCAAGACAAACTAAAGGACCTCGTCCCCAGTGAACCTAAGCCAGGGACATTCTACATGCTCCCTAAAATACCTAAGCCTGGTAATCCTGGTAGACCCATAGTCTCTGGTAATGGCACCCTGACAGAGGGATATCAGGGTTTGTAGAAGCTATTTTCAAACCGCTGGTTATACAAAGGATAGTTACATCAAGGACACTACTCACTTCCTGCATAAACTTTCTGGTTTTAAGGACTTACCACCTGATACCCTTTAGCCATGATGGATGTAACCTCTCTACACTAATATTCCCACACAGATGGCATTTCAGCCTGCCTCAAATACCTGCATGACAAAGAATTGGACCCCAACATTAACCCTGGAGTTGTGGGTAAACTCACTGAATTCATTCTGACACAAAACAACTTCAGTTTTAATGGTAAACATTATGTTCAAACTCTGGGAACCGCAATGGGAACCAGGATGGCTCCTCAGTATGCTCATCTTTTATGGTGAATTTGGAGGAGGATTTTCTAAGGCACTGTACACATAAACCACTTGCTTATTTCCGTTACATTGATGATTTGTTTATAGTTTGGACAGAGGCACTGACACACACAAAGATTTTCACCAAGAACTTAATAACCTCCACCCAACTATAAAGCTTTCCCTAGAATAGTCTGCCACAAGTGTACATTTTCTGGATACCACTGTCACTATTAAGGATGGTACCCTATATACCTGTCTTTACATGAAACCAACAGACAGACAGAGATACTTGCACAAGAAAAGTAATCACCTGAGCCACACAAAGAAATCTGTTATATATAGTCAACACTTCGGTATCACCGCCTCTGTTCAAATGAGGAAGACAGAGACACACATCTGGCGATATTGAAAAACACCTTTATTGAGCATGGACACTGGTCCAGGGAAATTGACAGAGCAGTGGAATGTGCAACACAGGTCCCAAGAGAACAGCTACTGCAATATAAGGAACGGATGACTACCAACAGAATACCCTTAGTAGTCACATACCATCCTGACCTTGAACTCCTACGTAAGATTATTAAGGATCTCCATCCAATAATTAGTAAGGATGAAACTTAACTGTATTTTTCAAGAACTACCACTATCATCTTCTAAACAACCACCTAATTTAGCCAACCTGATTATTAGGAGTCAACTTGAACCGAACAGAATACCATGACATCATATGGTACACGATCCTGTCATCAACGCACATGTAAGACATGTAACTTCATTTCCACTTCAGACTGTGTGGTTACATCACAAACAGACTATTCAGGATACAGGGAATTATACATGTACAACAAGTAATGTGGTCTACTTTATCCAATGCAAGAAATGTCCTCGCACAGGTTATGTGGGAGACAAGCCAACAGCTCTGCACTAGAATGAATTCACACAGACATTCTATTAATCACAAGATGATTGAGAAACCAGTAGCCCAGCACTTCTCCCAGGATGACCACTCAATCTCAGATATGTCTGTGATGGTCTTAAAGGACATTTCTACAGTACACAACAGAGACGGGCTTCGAAATTAGACTTATTTTACTTCTCAATATGGTGGCGGATGGATTGAACATTGATGTTGGGTACATGACACATTATTCCACTTAAACTTACTTAGATCTTTACTTTAAAAGATGGACATAAACAGTTTAGTTCTTCAGCGGCCTTTGATTTTGTAAGTTTACTGTTATCTACATTGTTGACTTCTCACCTTAACACTGTGGTGAATGTGTTTGAGTGTGTGTGTGTGTATACTGATGTATGTATGTATGTGTGTGTTTTGTGTGTGTTTGGTGTGTGTTGTGTTTTGTGTGTTGTGGGTATGGTGTGTGTGTGTGTTTTGTTTGTTGTGCGTGGTGTGATGTGGTGTGTGGAATGTGTCTGCTATATTTGTTGTGTGTTGTGGTTGTGTGGGTGTGCAGGTGTGTGTGTGGGGGTGTGGTGTGGTGTATGTACACACATATGTGTGGGTGGAGCATGCATGGGGCAATTGTTATGTGGCTAGAACACTTAGTTTTCACATATAGTGTGCATTTATTTCCTTCTATTAGTTGTCAGTGGTTGGATTACACACTATCACATTTTTAACTGCTCATATTAAGATGCATATCTCATTTACTTGGGGGTTCATAAAAGGTGTAATTCCTTTGGGTTTTCATTTAGATTGCTTAGACTGATTCTGTGCATTTTTGTTATACACAGACTTGTGTTGAAATCTGCACTTATCAGGCTCATGGTCTTGTTTTCTTGGGGTCCTTGACAAGTATTTTTTTGGCACTTACACTTACAAGTGATACTTTCATGCATCATGTTTATATGTGTAGGTTAATTTGAGGCTTGATTTCAACTTGCAGTTATACCTAATTTCAGGATTTTGTTCTCATTATCTGTCCTTTAATATACCAGGACAATTGGAATGTAAGTTGTAAGCTCATCTGACATGTATTAGAGAGAATGCCACCCCAAGGTTTTTTTTATCACTAGAGTGCTTTCTTGGCATACTGAGACATTTTAAAATTTATGTGATAAGAACTCTCTGGCTGTAGAGAATTTTGATAACCTTTGCCCTTCTGAGGCTCCTCAGTTAAAGGCATACTGGTGTTAATTAGCTTCTTTGACGTAATCTTCTATTATGTTTTAAATGTATATGTTAAATCAATGAGAATTATTTCTTCTTTTTCTATATAATCTGGTGTTAATAGTATGGGATATTTGAAAAACTGCCACAAAGCTTCTGAAGAAGAACCTGGTTGGTTCGAAGCTAAAGCACTTAGTTCTTTTCTGTAACATCCATGTTGGTCCAATAAAAGGTATCAAATCATTTGTTTCGGGATATTATGAGGAACTCAAAATTTAATGGACCCATGGGTTCATCATTAATAGATCAAGTATGAGGCCAATATGAAGCAATTAAGGTTTTGCTATCCCTATCAGTAAAAGAGCTACCAGAATCTGCACACCATCCGTTAGAAATAAAGTTATAACCAAGATACAATATTATTCTAATAATATTCAGAATCAACCAAACTTTGAAAGATGGCAGAAGAGCGTACATAGTAATTTAATGAATGTCTTGTATGGTTCCATAATTGCAAATCTTAGGGAGGAAATTTTGAAGGAAACAACATAAATGGAAGAAATAATTGATAAATGGCAACAGATAGCTTACTATATTAGACCATTTCTGTATCAGAAAATAGATAATAAGAAGAAACATTTTACTTGGTTTAACAGTACATGTAATAAGGCAAAAAAAAAAAACTTAATGACCTGGTACAGAAGCTTAAAATCCCACAACAAATAATCATAAAATATTCAATAAAGCTAGGAAAGCATATAAAAGTTATTAACAGATGAAAGACAGAAATTTCAAATATGACAATAGGATAAGCTAAGACAATCAATATAAAATAAAGATAGTAAACAGTTCTGGACATTAGCAAGTCAAGGGTACACACAATATTCAAACTCTGTAGATGCAACAATTACACCCTTAATTTAGGAACAACATTTTTATTCTTTGTACTTTTCACAAGCAGAAACAGCAACAGACATACTAATAGATGATTTAGATATGCTCCAAAACCACTTTACTTCACAATAGAAGAAATATTTGATACTTTTACATAGACAAAAAATAATAAAGCTCCAGAACCTGATCTCATTATATCAGAGGTGTATAAGTACTATCCAGAATGATGAGTTCCAGTACTTCACATTGTGTTTAATGGAATTATACAAGAGGAGATGATTCCACACTTCTGGAAAGGCAGCATTATCTGCCCTATATATAAGAAGGGAATCCAGCAGACCCCTAATGTATAGACCAATAAGTCTTTTGACAATTCACAAAAATCTTTTGTAAAATTTTATTGAATGAACTACAATCTTGGATAGAAGAAAATAAAATTCTCAGTGAGTTACAAATGGATTCAGACCCAGTAGCTCTATGGTACAACACTGTTATACCCTTGCTTACTTAATTTGGAAATATGTAACAGTTAAGAAGGAAAATTGTACTGTTGTTTTGTCATTTTAAAATTGGCCTTTGACACTGTTAGCCATTTACATTTATGGTATAAACTAAAATCTTATAACCTTGCTCCAGTATTATTGGATATAATCATCAGACTACACACAGTCACTTGGTTGAAGGTTAAATTCAACCAATGTGGTGATCTCTAGACTCCAATAAACACTAACTTCAAAGTACACCAAGGCTGTTTGCATGCCCCTACATTGTTTAATCTCTACATAAATTCTATTATTCAAGAAATGGACATAGAAAATTCTCACTCACCAAAAACATCAAATAAAAGAATACCAGTCTTGGCATAAGTCGATGACCTGGTACTAATATCTGCCTCTTTATTAGGCCTTCATTTCTATACTTTATGCAAAAATCATAACTTGGTTATAAACTACTCAAAGACAAACATGGTGATTTTGGAGGAAAAAGACAAAAGAAAGCAACTATATATAGAAGGAAACAAGAATCCAAAAGCTCAAGACTTATGATTATTTAGGAGTACGTTTTTCTTATAATTCAACATGGTTTAAACACATAGAGTTAATGAAATTAAGAGTTAACACAGCTTACAATGCATTCAAGAGATTTTCTACATGAATAGGAGATGGTTCTATATGCTTCTCTTAGAGTTATAAATGCAAAATTAGAGCAAGTTTAATGTATGCATCTGAAATTTGGGCACCAAACCAACCTAAAGATTTACAGACTCAACTAAATAAGTTACTGCGCTATATTTTTGGTTCCCAGTCAGTCCCTTCAGAAATCCGAGAATCAAATTAGGTCAATTGCCATTATCTGCTATAGTTTTGAGAGGAAATAAAATATTTCTTTCAAAACTATATCTCATTCCAGAGCACAGGTTACCAAGAATGTGCCTTGAAGAGGAAATAAAATATATAGTAATGCTCAGGGTTTTATTTCCCTATGATGGAAATTATAACAAACATTTTGTACCCCATGGGTCTAGGTTATCTCCTTCACCAAATTTATTATACACCATTTAAATAAATAGTTATACAATTAAAAGACAGAATAAGGACATGGCTATTGCTAACGCTCTAGAGACTATACAAACTAGGAAGTTATATAAATGGCATAAAGTACTGAAAACAGAGCACAAATAGGAATCCTATCTGAAAATTCTCACTGAGCCAAAAAAGTAGAGGTATTACAAGATTCAGATTAGAATTGTATGAAGTAAATTATACACATTTTATTAAAAAATGCTCTGAAATTGAATATTGTAAGTAAAATATGAAGACCATAGATGACCTAAAACATGTGGTTCTGTTATACCCACTGTATGATAAAAGACATAGATTTTGGTTGGGTCCAATAATTTCTGTACTTGGTCTCTTTCCTGGTCAAATGCTTGTTCAGCTATTTAAAACAAATAATAATGTAATTTTAAATGCATTAGCATATTATTGACTCTCTGTTAAGCTGTAACACATGATGCTGTCTTATCCTTAGAGTTATTATCCTTCACTGAATTTCTTGTTTGTACTTAAAGCGTTTAGTGCCAGCACATCTATCTGCCACCACTGTTGTATCCTGCAATGTGATGTACTTACTGCCCTCTTCCACAAAAACTGTATACTGCCTTTGTAATCCTGTATTATATGTCCAACACTGTAGTACCTGCCTGTATGTGAAAATTATATGTAACTAACTCTGGGTCACCCCTGAAAAGTGGGACCTTCGGCCTCAGAGGGCTTACCTGGTTAGCAAAATTTAATAAATAAATAAATAAATACTATAGAGACTTTTAGTGAAACTAGTCTAAATAACTATTTCTGCTGACAATGCTGTATAATGATTATGTGTACTGATAGGAGTATTGATAAGTCATCTGAAACGAATAATTACATTACCCTAAGTATAATAGCTCACTATTGATAACAATTTCATGACAAACTTGGAGTTTCTACAGTGGACTTCAATGACAGAAATAGGAATATCTTTATATTTGATTATGCTGTTAAATGTATGTATGGGCCTGGATATTAAGAGCAGTTGTGCATGGCAACTGAGTTGCACCACACAAATATGGAATTGCTGCAGAGGCCATATTCAGTGAGAGCCATCGTGTCAGCACAAATCCGTTGTGCGCAATGTGCAACTATAATGTATGTGGTGCAAGTGCAGGCTATGCTCCCATGAATATCCAGCACAATGGCATATTCAACCGTGAAACCATGGCACAAGTGTGGAGCAATCAAAGTTGCGCCGACCAGACTTGTTCCTATAAAAACAGGGCACAAACACACAGACAGCAGTTGTGCCTGGAGTGAGAGGAAGAGATAGAGATAGAGACAGACAGACAGACACATGACCAGACACAGAGGGAGAGAGACAAAGAGGTGGCATGGGAGAAGGAGAGAGGGGCAGAAGAGAAAGACACACACTCAGACACACCATCTGTGTACCAGGTGGCACACAGCCAGCAGCCAACCACCCAGGGGTCAATGGACAGCAGGAGCCATGGATAGTGCACCCTTCATGACGGAGGTGATAATGAGGGGTGTGAGGAGGCAGAAGGAACAGCTACATGGCTGATGAAGGTCCCATCAGTGGTATGCCTGACACAGGTGGTACCATGCCCACATCACCTTTGAGAACTATAGTGACACTGAGATCGTGGGCTGGGTACTGCCTGAACAAGGCCATTCTGAGGAGCTTTGTGAGCTGTGCAGTGAGGAGATGCAGGCACCCACCAGACAGAGCCATGCCATGTCCATGGAGATGAAGGTGACTGTCATCATGTGCCTGCTCACCACGGGCACCTTCCAAAGACCAACAGGGACACCACGAGCATCACCCAGTTGGCCATGTCCTGCCTCCTCACACAGTTCCTCAATGCTCTGCTACCACATGCTTTGGAATTCATCCATTTCCCCAGCACACAGGTGGAGTGTACAACAATAATGCAGGACATCCACAGGGTGGCACGATGCCTGGCTTGGATTAGGGCCATTGACTGCACCCACATGGGCATTCACATGCCACCTGGCCCTGAGGGACTGGCCTATCTAAACAGGAAGGGAGCTCGAGCATCAACTGCCAGGTGGTGTGCGATGCCATGGGGCACATCACCAATGTCTGTGCCACACACCCTGGGAGTGCACATGGCACATTCATCTGGCACAGCTCTGCTCTGTGCCACAGATTTGAATGTGGGGATATCCCCACAGGCCACCTAGTGGGTGAGTATGGCAGGGGCAAGGTGCGATGGCCTGTGGTCCTGGGGATGGGGGGTGGGCAGAGTCGCATGGTGGTGTGGGTACTAGGGACAGGCAAGGAGCACAGCACAGCATAGCAGAGGACTAACCATGTCATTCTCCACACAGATGACAGCTCATACCCACTGAGGCCCTGGCTGCTCACCTCGACCGGAGCTCATTGTCCCCTGAAAGGAATAGTACAATGAAGCACACGCCAGCACAAGCAACATCATCAAGTGTGTCTTTGTCATGCTGAAGGCATGTTTCCATTGCCTAGATAGATCAGGTGGTGCCCTAAAGTACAGCCCTCAAAAGTCTGTGGCCTATTCCTGGCCTGCTGCATACTGCACAACATGGCCATTGACCATGGGATAGCTGTTGAGGCTGATGAGGGCAACAGAAGTGGGGATGACGGGGCACAGCCAGAGGGCGGTGGACAGCCACCCCTGGGCAGAAGGACCCTGACTACTGCAGCAGGCATGATGCCACCATGACACTGCCCCACAGGAACACTTTGGTGGACACAGGTAAGTGGTGCAGTACACATGCATGGGTCACACAGACAGGTACAACACACATACAGGGACATGCATGGTGAGGGCATGCACACAGCAGCATGATGCAGGGAGTGAGTCAGTGGCACACACCCACACACAGCAACACACAAACCCACACAGGCATTGGACTGTGGTGTATATCAGATGCACGGCACCAGTGTACAGGTGCAACTGGCACTACACTGCCTTTATCACACCCACGCCACCCGGTCCAGCAGCCGGTGTGCACACACACAGACAGCATGCGGTACATCACACAGGCATGCCAACATCTGCATGGAGCACACAGACTGCCCATGGGTGCACAGGGCAACAGTCACAGACTGTGGTCAGGGCAGCACGCATCAGGGTGACCACATGGTACCATGGTCACCACGGCCATGGGGCAGCTGCACCAGGGCTGATAGTCAGCCACAGGCTGCGATCAGCCAGGGGTGTCCAACAGCTCCCAGGGGTGGAAGTGTGAGACCGCAACCATGTCCTCTCTGGGGTGTGCAGGTGCCCAAACAGGCCCACCCTGAGCACGCCTGGATGCCTACATGTGAGCCCAGCATCATTGTGATGGGGTCACCTGACGCTGGGTCTGTGGGGTGGACAGCACACTGTGGGAATCTCCTGTGCGGCCATGCCCTAGACAGCCAGCAATGCAAAGCCATTTGCAATTGCACAAGCAATGTAATCTAGGGATGCAGTCATGGCCTCCTGCAGGCATTGCATCCTCCAGGATCTGTGCAGTGCCCTGTCCTGCTGCTCGGCTAACTGGTGACATCCACATGCAGTGCATGCACCCCAGTGGTGAGCTGCACATGTTGCTGAATGGACACCTGCAGCAGTCGGGTGTGTTCAGCCAGATGGTCTACATCCTGGGGCTCCTAGGTGGGATGCCAATCCTCTGGGGTGACCTGCCACACTGCACAGCCCCTCTCTGGTGAACACTGCACAGTGGGGTCTGCAGGTAGAATGGGTACAGCAAGCTCACCGGCAGCGGACGCTGTGCTGCAAAAACAGGATTGCATGTCAGTGATGCTATGCCCACATGTGCCCCCGTACTGCTGCTGCATGTGTCCTGCAGCATGGTATGCACATGGGTGTGCACATGTGCACATGGCATTCAGGACACCCCATGCACCCCAGCATGCCCATGTATGCACCCTCTGGACCACCAGCTGTCTGTGCATGTCCGACATACATAGCATGCAGTGATGGGCTGCCACCCATCTGAAAGCCTCCTCCTGGCACACCCTCCACCGTAGTGCAGCACATGGTGGCTGCCACCAACTCCTCTGTCATCATCAGTATGGGTGCATCCGCTGGCCATCCACTGGTGGCATTATGGGATGCCCTGATGGCTGCCACCTTCTCCTTAATGCGCCCGCCTGTCAGTCCTGACCTTCTTGCAGCACTCCTGTGCCAACCGCTGGTGGCTGCCGTGTTGGTTCGCACAGGGATGCCACCTCTTTCCATGCAGCAGCCCTGGCCTGTGGTGTCTCAACAGGGCCTCACTGTTGAGTGAGGCCTCAAACAGAGCATCTGTCTCACCCTTCATGAAGTTAGTCCTATGCTTGTGCAGGGCCACACCCTCGCCTTTCTCTTGTCTCGACATGTTGCCTCCCGCGGACATGGACAGCACAGTGTGTGAGTGGCAGCATCTCCCTGGTCCGTCCAACCCTGCAGTGCTGTCTGCTCCCAGTGTGCTACCGCGCATCCACCACTTACCTATCAAGGTTGCAATACTGGTCCATGGCCTGTGCTGGTCTGTGGCGCTTATGAGGTGCATTGCATGCAAATGAGGTTGTGTGCAACGGTACTGATATGCTAATGCACCCCACTGTGCCACTCATTGGCTGATGAGCTCATTTGCATGCGGCATCTGAATATTGAGATATTGCACAGTGCGCAATGGGATTGCACCAGAGCAAGTGGCGGTGCAATGCCCACAACGCACAGTGCACGGGCCTGCAGTGCACATAGCGCACCGCGCTGTCATGGTGTCAATTGCGCAAGACGGTGAACAGCATGATGTATCGGCACTGCACAAGCTGCACATGGCTGAAAACGTGCACTTGGCGCATGATGGCATGTTCCCTATCATGCGCTGTGTGCTAACTGCTGACCTCTGACCCCTGGGTCCTCACCATGACCCATGAACTCACTCAGCCATGCCCACTGCTCATGTCCAGCACTGCATGATGGGTGGGCACTGTGCAGTCTGCATCACATCACGATCTGGCACCTGGGGGACACGTTGCCTGCTCCTGCTATTTTCACTGCCAAAATGAAGCAACTGCTATGGCCCAGGGTAGGGGATGCCATGCCCATAACTGGTCAGATGTGGAGCTTGCAAACCTGGTGACCTGTGTGGAGCCCTACAGCCCACAGCTGTTTGGAAAGGTGCCCCGCAGCAGGCCAGGGGCAGTGTGGCAGGCTATCTCTGCCAGTCTGGAGCAGATGACCGGGTGCCCAGCAGAAAAGTTCAGGCACCAGTATGGTGAACTCATGAGATGGGACTCTGACCGCCTAAGGAGGCTTCAGGTACCTACTAGGCATGGTGCAGTGCCCCAGCCTTGTAAGTTATCCCATATTGCATGTCTGCCCTGGTGCTATACTGTGGTGTTGGCTTTGCTGCCTGGCATGCCCTGCGGTGGGGTACACTGTCATTGTGTGCATCACGGAGAGGCATTGCCAGCTGCCACTTGTGTTGTGATGCAGCTGTGCTGGCACGCAGGACATGTCAGGCAGGGGCACACCATGTGCACAGAGGGCTGGGTGGGATGCTGCTGTGGTCGGTTACTGATGTGCACCTGTCTTCTTTCCATTCCCAGGTTTGGAGGACCGCAGGAGGCCAGGACCACTGCAGCATGGGACTGGGCAGTGCGCCCTGATGGTGGAGGACCGGCATCAGCAGCACTGCATGGGGCAGGTAAGCACTGTCATGGTCCTTCGCACTGTACATGGGGAGAAGCAGGCGGGAGTGGCTGCAGGCATGCCAGCTAAGCATGTGCCATGGCAGTTGTGCGTGTTGCATTGTGCATGGCACGCCACTGTGGTGCATCCATTGGACACATGTGCCAGCTGTTGGTGGGTGGGCATGTGCCCGGCTGCCACCACTGTTGCTGTGCTGCTGCCAGTGCACTGTGCCATGCACTATCACTGCGCAGTCATGTGGCCATTGTGCGGTGGGACCCACCCCTCAGCAATGCCAGGTGCACCGTGCTGCTGGTTATATTGGCCCACCCCCTGTGGGTGATGGTTCTGGGCCCTCCAGGGTGTGTGGTCCCACTGCCCATTGCACACTGTGGGTGGGCATGGTTCCTGGGCCATGCACTGATCACCTTTCCTGTCCCTTGAAGTAGGTGTCCAGCATCCAGTGCAAAGACCCGAGAATGATGCTAGCCGGCTCATGCGCAGACATTGCTCATTGTGTTGAGCATCCTTGAGGTGGTGGTGGCCATGAGGAGGAGGATGATGGCAGTGGAGAGGAGGGAGAGATGACTCTAGGCAGGGCCAAATGGGGCTGTCAATAGTGTTGCTTTGTTTCTGTTGAACGTCTCCCCATAGTCCCTCCCACTGTACAGTCCCTGTTCCTGTCCCTTCCTCGCTGTACCTACCCTTCCTCAGCTCCTGCTGTTTTGTACATTGTTGTGTTAAATAGATATATTTTCTGACATACCTGCCTGTGTCTGTGTCTGCTTTGCAGGTGGCATGAGGAGCCATGCTGCAGTGGCCCAATGTCTGTCCATCTTGTGTGCATGAGAGGGGACACATGTTGTGCTTCTGTGGTTCCCTGCTGTGTGCTGCGGTGTGTCCCACTGTGGTGGTGTCCATCCCCTGGGTCAGTGACAGTGCATTGGGGTGCCCATAGGGCAGCAGTCAGGGTGTGTGTGGTGGGTGTGTGCATGGTGGTGGCTACGGCCATGGTCATTGATGATCGATTCTGTCTGCACACTATGTTGCGGTCCTCTGCTTGGCATTGTGCAGCCTGTTCCATGTGGTCTGCCACATTGACTGCAACCTGGCTCATTCAGTGCCCACTGTGTGTGCTCCTTTGTGTGCCTGTGCGTGTGTGTGTGTATGTGTGCTTGGCTGCATGGTCCTGGGTGTGGCCTGCTATGGTCTGGGGGCACAGAATGCAGCCTGCCAAGGGAGCTCCCTTGTGGCCCTCCATTGACAGTTGGCACCTTCTGTCACCTGCCATCCATGCCACTGTTGTGTTCTGGGGTATGGTGTCTGGGTGCCTGTGTGTGCCCTGCAGTGCCCCTGCTGGTGGAGCCTCCTGTAGCCCGTCACTGTGCTTCCATGGCACTGTCCCATGGTCTGTTCTCTGTGCTCTGCCCCTCTGTTGCTGTGCTGCTCTGCTGTCACAATTGGCGCTGAGCATCTCTGTGTGCACCATGGCACAATTTGTTTGTGCCATGGTGCAACTCTGCCATATTCAGCCACCTTGTGCTGGCACTTGTTTGGCCTGCACAGCCTCTGAATATGGTTCCAGTTGCACCATGGCACATTGGATTTGCACTGCACCTGACTTGCACCAGTCTTTGGCGCATTTCTGAATATCCAGGCCACTATGTTTACTGATGTAATTTACTGACTTTAATAAACTGTTTTATTTATATATTTGTAATGGCTTTGCACCAAACAATAAAAGTATTTATTCATATTCTGATAGCAAGATCTATGCAAAGGTTCTTGCAAACAGGCTGAGCCCACTGCTGTCCACATTTATACACACTTCTCAGGTTGGCTTCATCCCTGGCAGATACAGCGTGGATCACATTAGATCCCTGGTGAATCTTGTGTACTCCGCACGTGGTCTCCAGTCCCCAGCTGCCCTCACAGTGGATTTCAAGAAGGCCTTTGAGTCCCTTGAATGGGATTATCTTCAGCATGTGTTATCCCACCAGGGTTTTGGAAGTACGTTCCTGGCCTGGCTGCAGACGTTTTACTATGCCCCTGCTAGGGTCACTACCAACTGCCTACGTTCAGCTCCATTTCATCTAGGAGGGCACTCAGCAGGGGTGTCCTCTCCCCTCTACTATTAGTATTAGCAGTGGAATCCTTGCAGCTGCATTTGGCAGCACTCAGAAATCATCTGGCTGAAGATGGGTAAAAAGTTATCCCACCTTCATGTACGCTGATGACTTGCTCATCCTAGTAGCAGATTTAATCATTCCTTAAAATTGCTGTTATCCTGTCAACCTCCTTTGTCAGTCTGTCAGGCCAAAGGATTAACCAATGTAAAACAGAGTTTATGCCCTGAAATCAGTTCTGTCAGCCAAGTATAGTCATAGGCTCTGGACTGCCATGGGCAGCAGAAAGATCACATATTTGGGCATTAAAATAGTCCTGCACTTTGAGAAATTATGGAAATTAATCTTCAGCCATTAATATACACCTGTAAGATAGTATTTGACAGGCGGAGCTGCTGAAGCTTACCTTAGCTGGTAAAATTGCAGCCATTAAGATGATTACTGCCCCTAAATTCTTTTATCTGCTTACTCATATCCCTCAACCCTACCACAGGCTTGATTTCAAAAAATTGACAAATTATTCAGGGATTTTCTGTGGGAGGGCAAGAAACCCAGACTTAGTTGCAATAAGCTGCGATCCCAATGGAAACTTGGAGGATGGAATCTGGCTTGGATGGAGGGTATAAGTATGCCTTTCAAGCAGCACAAACAATTCACTGGTTCAACCCTGAACTGCTCAATCTCCTCAATGTTGCCACATAGAACAGATCCTGGGAGATGTATGCACAGCCACTTCTCTTCTATACCTACCCATAGGTAAACACCACCCTCCCACCCCACAATAACTCTATCAAGTACTGGGCATGGATTTACTGCAGATTAGGCTCCAATCTAGTCCCATTATCTCATACCCTTATGGAATAATCAGCATATCCTGATAGATAAAAAGCCTGTCTTTTGGCCACAGTTGGTTAGTAAGGATATCCACTTCTCAAAGATATTTGGGACCCTGAGGTTGAGTCAGTGGTAATGTTTCAAGCACTTCAAACTAGGTGGGACTTCAAGCACAAGGACATCTGGTAGTATCTACAAATCAGGAAGGCTGTTAAGGCCTTGATCCAAGGTTCCAGTTCTCCAATAGCAGATAAAACTCCAAGCAAATGGCTATTCTACTGCCAGAGGGTTGACCTGTAAGATATACCCAACCTCAGGAAAACCCTACATAGTCAGTCAGTCAGGGACTCTAAGGCCAGATGGAAGAAATTTTGGGATGTGGTATTACTGAAGAACAGCGGTCACAAGCCTGGCATAAGGCCCATAATCTGCTTAAGGATGCTCGCTGCTGGCTGATTCAAAATAAAATACTACACTCATGGTACAGGACCCTGCAGTTCTCTGCACTACCAAGCTGCTTGATCATGATAAATGTTGGTGGTGCCAATCGGTGTGTGTGTGTGTGTGTGTGATCTTTACCATATCCTCTGGTCATGCCCAAACTCAAGATCTTCTGGAAGCAGATATGCCATATAGGTAGCACAGTGCTCCATAAACAGATTCCGTATCTGCTCCACTTCTTTTGCTTGAGATAAGGCCTGTAGCATTGCATGTGATGCAACCAGAATTCAGATGGCTCATCTTACTAGCCTTGCAAGCTAAATGATCTCTCTTGTGCAAATGGTGCACCACATTGATTCCCACTGTTGGGAAGATATTGTCATCCTTTATTAAATTAGCCGAGCTGGACAGGCTGTCTCATTCCAAGCTAAACCAGATGGCCAAATTCTTCACCTGTTGGGGCCCTACATAGCATTCATTAATCCTCCCACTGATGTAGGGTAAGCAATGGGCGTGCCATCGCTACAGCAAACCCCTAGTGCGAAGACCATCACAGCGACAGGAAATCGTGCAAAACCTCACTTCTCTGTGATGGTCTCTGCTGATCCTGGAACTGCCTCCCTGGTGTATCACTCCCTGCCCTGTGACAAATCAGACTCAGAGTTGTATCCTTAGAGACTGGGGTGTGTGGCGGAGCCCCTGATAGAAATACGGAGGCATCCCTGACAGTGCAATGCCAACACTCGACACTGCAGCAGTTGCTGTCAGGGATTTTGCTGTTGTGGATGTTGCAGCAGCATGGTAAAACCAGCAATGGTAACCCATTGGCCTCAAAGATCACATCTGTCCCATCCTGTTCTCTCTCCCCAACTATGTAGGCTTCAGAAAATGTCATAGGTCTTGTTACTTTTCACAGTTGCTCAACTCACTAAGTCCTGCTCACAATTTCTCTCATACAGTGCAGTTAGTTTGGTTATGTTTTTAGGTTTAATGTTCTATATGTTTTGTGGTTATCTATGATCTGTTACAGAATCCATGCAGCAATACTGATACGATGCAAGTAGATATGCCTCCCTCCCGGATCAATCAGGAAGCCTTGAAGGTACCCAACCTGACTACGTGGCCCTATCCATCTGAGTGGACCAGCATTTGTCTTAGTCTTGTAAGCAGAAAAGAATACATCTCTTTATGCTGCTTCCTGTCTTTTAATCCTTATAGTTTTATCACTTTACCCTAAGAAACCCATCATATACTTTATGTATTGCCTGCTATGCATGGTTCAAACCCGTTATAATGGTATACTCTTTGAAATCAATAAAAGCTTTAACAATAAACAGGCAGCATGATATCCAGAAAGGATATAGTATATGCATTATATTATTCTACTAAAATGCATTTTAACAAGTGTTAATTCACTCTTGATGAAGTCACCAATATACTGCCTGTTAAAACAACTTTATCTATCTATCTATCTATCTATCTATCTATCTATCTATCTATCTATCTATCTATCTATCTATATACCTATCTATCTCTGTATCTACTGAATTTGTCTAATTTGGAATTCACTTTGATGCAGTAAAAGGTGCAGAAAAAGGAAAACAAAATTCTGCTGGCTCTTGAAACACCTATCATTGTGTTTAAAATAGCATCAGCCAATGGCTAATGCAGGCAGGTTTTCTGTAGCAACAGGTGCTTAATCTTATTATTATGAAAGGGTCTTTAATTTATTTACTTCAGGGCCATCATGAGGCTATTCTACAATAATTTAGGAGAAAGGCCAAACCCAAACACAGAAACTTCTTGATGCAGACACAAGCTTGTCATGGGCTCTATGATGCCGGTTTGACAAATGTTTTGTTGACCGATGTTACAGTGATGGATTTGCGGTCGACATAAATCCATCAGAAAACACTCAGCCCCCCACTCCCTCTGCAATTAATATAATCAACTCTGAGTCTGAGTTACTAACATACTAACATACTAACATACTAAAATGCCCAGAATAGGCCTAGCGGTCTTTCGTGTCTGCTCGTTTGGTCAGTCCCGACCTGGGTGCTGACCTTGCTGTCCCCTCGCCTTCTCTGGCTTCTCCCTTCCCAGTTCCGGATATTCTTGCTGCATTGGATTTTGCTTCCAGAACCCTTCCCTGTACCTGTCCCACCCCTCTTGAACCCCTCCACTGTCTATGCCTCCACCAGCCCCTAGGCAGTGCATTCCATGGCTCCACCACCCTCTCAGTGAAGTAGCACCTCCTCCATTCTCCCTGAATCTTCCCCTCCAGCTTCCACCCATGCCCTCTAGTGGCCCCTTCCTCTTTCCTTCAAGCACCCGACTGTTCCTCCCCTATTTACCCTCTTCATGTACCTAAAGACCTCTATCATGTCCCCGGTCCCTTCTCTCTTCCAATGTGTACATATTTAGCTCTTTGAGCCTCTCCTCATAGGTCCTGTCCCCAAGCCACAAATCATTTTAGTTGCCCTCCTCTGGACCCTCTCCAGGAGGTTGTGTCCCGCTTTTAGGTGTCCTCCAAAACTGCACGCAGTACTCAAGGTCGCGGCCTCACCAGAGCAGTTATACAGAGATATCACTTCCCTCCTTCTGGAGGTGATCCCTAGCGATGCATCCCAGCATCCTGTTGGCCTTGGCTGCTGCCCTCCTACAAGTCTCAGAGTTGTTCATCTTGACATCCACCACCACCCCAGGTCCCTCTCAGCCATCGAGAGTTGTAGCATTCCCCAGGGTGTACACTTGGCCTGGGTTTCTGCCCCAGGTGGAGTGACCTTGCATTTCCTGCATTGAACCTCAGCTTCACTTTCTAGACCATCTTTCCAGAGCCTCCAGGTCCCCTGTGGGGCCACCCTCCCTCCTCCCCATCCACCACCGCCCCAGTTTGAGTCATCTGCAAAGAGACTCATCTCACTCCTGATTCCTGTCCTTATGTCAAATACGTAGGCGATGAACAGAAGCGGCCCAAGGACTGATCCTGTAGGACCCCACTAATGACCCTCCTTGGGATGAGACTATCCCACCAACTACGACCTCTGGGTCCGGTCCTGGAGCCAATTGCTTATCCATCTGATCATCTGGTTCCCACCCCCATTTCTCCCAGCTTATCCAACAGGCCCACGTGAGGAACAGAGTCAAATGCCTTGCTGAAGTCTAGAAAGAGAACATCCACTGGTCTACCCAGGTCCAAGGCACTTGTCACCCAGTCATAGAACTCCACCAGGTTTGTCTGACATGATTTCCCGGGATGAATCCATGCTGTCTATCGTCCAGGCACCCTGACTTATCCAGGTCCCCCCAGCCTCCTTGACAATGCCCTCCATCACCTTGCCCACCACCGAGGTCAGGCTGACAGGCCTGTAGTTCCCTGCCACCTCCCTTGATCCCCCTTGTGGATAGGCACTATATGCGCCACCTTCCAGTCTTGGGGCACCCACCCTGTCCTCAGAGAGATGGTGAAAGCTCTGCCAGGGGTTTTGCCAGGACATCTGCAAGTTCCTTCAGCACTCTGGGATGTAATTTATCCGGCCCCGGTGCTTTCTCCGTCTTAAGGGAGCTGAGGGC
This sequence comes from Neoceratodus forsteri, assembly GCA_016271365.2. Lineage (NCBI taxonomy): Eukaryota > Metazoa > Chordata > Ceratodontiformes > Ceratodontidae > Neoceratodus > Neoceratodus forsteri. The sequence goes on along the minus strand of CM028129.1, from coordinate 1,681,062,261 downwards.
TTCCTCACTCTCTCTGCTGTGATTTCCACTTCCAGTACCCCTTCTCCTGCTTAGCCCTCCCCACCTTCCAGTGATGCCTCCCGCTACCCAGACCTGCCAATCGGTAAGGGCTCCCCCTCCTCAGTATCTCTGTCTCCTCCCATGTATGATGCAGCACCCCATTTTCCCTGGTGAAACTGAGGTGAAGTACTCATTTAGTACCTCAGCCTGCTCCCCGGGTCTTGTGCCCATCTCTCCCCTAATTTAATCCTGCTAATCTGCCCCTTCACCCTTCGTTTTTCCCCAATGTATCTAAAGAACCCTTGTTCCTCTCCTAATTTCCCTGGCCAGGTTCTGCTCCTTCCTTGTCTTAGCCACCCTCACCATTCTAGTGGCCCTTCTAGCCATCAGCTCGTACTCCCTTGATCCCTTTCACTCCTTGAGCACTTGAATTGCTTATAGGCTGCTTTCTTTCCCCACACCACCTTCTTCGACCTCCCTGGTCCACCAACAGGGTTTTAGGGCCCTACTGCATTTCGTCTTACTCTTGCACAGGTGCTGGTAGCATCCTGCACCCCTCCTGATGATTTCCCACCTACTATCAGCGTCCATGTCTGACCCAATCCCATCCAAATGCTCCTAAGGATCCTTCCCATTTCCTTAAAATCCGCCCCTGAAGTCAGTTACTTCCGTCTTTGTGCAGCCTTCTACCCTCCTAGGTCCAGGCAGAACCAGACCATGGCATGGTCACTCCCGCCAATGGGTCCCTTACCTCCAGGCCCCCAATCTGGTCACTGTCTGCTAGGACCACATCCAGTACCCGTGCTTCCTGGTGGTTCCCTCACCTGCTGAGTTAGGAACGCGTCTTGAAAGACATCCAACAACCTCTGTTCCCTGGTCACAGAGGATGTCATAGTCTCCCAGTCTGTTCCTGGCATGTTTAAGTCCCCCAACACCACCACCGTTCCTCTGCCCAGTCTGCAGTGTCTCCTAACACTCGGCCACCAGACTGTCCTCCAGCTCCTCCGCCAGGGGCAGGGGTCTATACACCACTCCTGTTTTACTCTCTTGCCCCCTTGTTATCAAGGTGACCCAAATTGCCTCCACGGTTCCCTCCGCCTCCTCTACTCCCCTATGCCAATGCAGTTTTTGACTATCATTGCTACCCCTCCTCCCCTTCCTCCCCCCTGTCCTTCCTGAACATAGTGTATCCTCCAGGTTCAGGTCCCAGTCATGTCTTGCAGTGGCCTAAGTCTCAGTGACCGCTGCCACATCCACTGCTTCCTCAGTTAGCATCGCCTGGAGCTCAGGCATTTTATTGCCCAAGCTTCTGGCATTTAGCAGGACTACCTTCACCCTTTCCCTATAGTTCCATTTCCCTGCTCGTGTTCCCATGGGGATTCTGTTTTCCCTGGTCTGCACTTGCCAGTTGGCCTTTTCCTGCAATCCTCCTGGTCCCCAGGGGTGGAGACAGAGTCCCTCCTTTATCGGCACCCCTTGACAGCCTTTTTCTCCCATCCCACCCCTTCACAAGTTTAAACCCCACTTTTCACCAATGAACCCCTCTATTTTCAACTTAAGGATTCCCTCCCTCCAAATTGAGATGTAGTCTATCTCTCAGCATACAGCTCCTTATCCTCCCAGGTCTCCTCCCAATCCCCCATCAACCCATACCCTCTGGCCTCACACAACTCCCTGAGCCACTGGTTTATCTCCCTAATTTTCCTTTTGTGTTCCCCACTGCCCTTGGCACTGGCAGGATTTCTGAGAAGGAACTGTGCATCCTATGTCATGACAGACCCTGGCGAGCTCCCTGAATCTTGCCTGTATCTCTAGCTCGCTATTTCCTCAATGTCATTTGTACCCAGGTGGACCAGTATGTCTGGGGAACCCCACAATCCTTTGCCAGCTGATATACCTTGTGCTTAGCCCTGTGCCGTTAGTCCAGGGAAGCATCTTGTTCTAACTGGCCAGGCTTCTCCTCCCTATCCCAATTGATACCCCTGATCATAGAATCCCCAGCAGGAGCACTCTGACCACTCCTTTCCTCCATCCCCCTTCCATGTCCCTCATCCTTTCTACAGGCCCTCCACCCAGCTGGCTCCGTGTTCCTCCCCTCTCTGGGTGCCACATGCCACCCCTCCTTATTTACCATGGCCACCCTCCCTCCAATCCTATGCCTCTCCTCCTCCTCCTGAGTATCCTTCTGTTCCTTGCTAATTCCCCCTCCTCTCGCAACTGGTCCTTCTCCCCATCTGCTAAACTAGCCTGGCTCATCCTCCCTTCCTTCCTGTCTCCATTTAGTTCCTCCTTGCAGTATGTGCTCCTTGGCCTAAACCCTCAGCTCCCTTTACTGAATCCTCCTTGTACTTCTGGTCCTTCTCCTTTACCTTTCCTCCCAACTGGTCCTTCTCCTTGCGCTTTCCTCCCTCTTCCCCTGCCTCTCCTGCTCTGATTCACTGCTCCCCCATTCTCCTGCATTCCAGGTCCCCCTGTACTTCCTGCTATCTGGCCCTGCCTCCTGCCTCCCACTCCCACTCCCTTTCCATCTCTAACTACCCCTGTCGTGGCTACATCACCCTCCTCAGCCTTGAGCAGAAGAAGAGAATTGAGCGGTTACTGAGTGTAAGGTCTGATCCACCTCCCGCCTTGCTTCCTTCTGTCCAGCCCTGGCCATCTGCCTACTTCCCTGAGAATGTTGTCCCTCCGTCCCCCCTTTGTGAGGCCCCAGTTACCTGCCTGCTTCCTTGGTAGTGTCCTTTTGGACCCTCTGCCAGGTTCCCTATGTGACCCTGAGTATTCTCCTGCACTCCTTTCCCATGCCCCCACCCCCAGTGCTTGGTGCAACCCTGTGGGAGATTCCCAGCCCCTTCCCCAACCATACCACCCCCCCTTCCCCAGCTTTCTCCTAATCCCCTAACCTCCTCCCTAAGCTGTGCTAGCTGGTAGCACACTGGACAACCACCGAACTTCCAAGCCCAGTCCAGTATCATGGCTGCTCCACACCCCAGTGCACCCCACCACCTCCCAAAGATGCCGGCCCTAATGATGTGTGGTTCCATCCCTTCCAAATAGGTTTCCTTGGTGGCCTGGGTTTCCCCCTAGTCCAAGATACCCCTACTGCCTAATCAGGTCACCCACTAATCTTAGAGACAGTCCCACTGTACACCAGTAACCCTGTTACTAGGTGCAGTACAACACATTAAACTTATAAGGGAAATGAACAACTCCCAAAGCTCCTCTCTCCCAGCCTTTAAATCCTACCCCAGTGGCTAGAACTAATGAGCTGCACCTGCAGCCTTTTCCTCCAATTGCAGGGCAGGTGTTCCCCTATAAATTGCAGACTTCTGGGAGGGAGGGTGGGGAGGGCGGTCTTGGGCAGAGTTAATTCAGAGAAGGTGTGCATGACCCTAGAAAGCAGTGTCAGGGTCCCGTGGTCACATTACAGTGACCCATCGCTGTGTCGCTTCACTGTCATTCACAGTACAGGTGTCGGTGTTCGATCGGGCATATGCTTGTTATGTATAACTGGCCATACAGTACCCTCTATATAATTACTGGTGAGTTCTTTTATTGACTGGACTGGCACCACTTTCAAACACTGTAATAACTAGGTTCCATTCCACAATAAATGGCCAGTTCATATGGCATTTGGTGCCAGTTAGTCACTATCACAAAGGGAAATAGTAATAAATTATAGAAATCTAAGTACACTCTCCAGTGCTTCTGTTGACCGCAACTGTAGCATCTGTATCAATACAGTTTTCAACAACTGCCAATTTATGAACAGGACAACGTGTTTAAATCCATATTTTCTGTTTAACTTTTTTGTTTACCCATTTCTGACTCCGTCACTACACTTATGCATCATCCCTGCAGACAAGCAAATTATCCCACCCTCTCATACCCTGATTTAGTCAAAGATGCATTAAAACAAACATAACACATGCAAAATATTAATAAACAGTTTGGAAACAGCACTGTGTTCAAAATATATTTAGGACTGCAAAGACAAACTACAGTGAAACTGAAACCCGCTGCAGTCTCACCACCACCACTCTCTGACACTCATGAAATACTGAGTCTCCACTCCCTATTGCATGCTCTGTGAAACAGTTATACTATTAAATAAACCAACATTAAATTACTTCTTCCAAAGACAACACATAAAAACCAAACTGGTCAAATCACAATGATCAAGCAGCCTGATGGCAAGCAGACATGGTAAGTGAAAGCCATCTGTTCTACTCTGCACTGAAATGAAATCCCTTTGCAAATGTATTTATTCATATAAAATTTACAGAAAACAGTCTGTGCTTCTTTCTTTCTTCCTAGGTAAAAATGACATTTATGTGCACGCTATGTTGTCAGGACCGGCATTAGCTAGGTGCAAACTGTGCCCCCACTCTTTGGGGGCCCTATACTTTATGCCTACATTTTGTTAGAAATGAAAATGTTTACCAGCAAATGAAAGTGGAAGACAGCTGGTTCTGTTACTGGTAGAAAGGTGGGGCAGCTTTGCTGCAGTGGGAAAAATTAGGTTAAGTAAGTGCTAATGGTGAAAGAAGGCCATTTTACACCTCCCAGGCTGACAACTTTCACAAACAAAGGCTATATTAATAATCAAACTTGTCTAAAACCTGAACATGTAGCTGAAACAATGAATGATATGACATCTGTTTCAAAAGTATGTGAGCACTCAAATGGCTCAAACACCTGACCAACACAGAGCAAAACTGGATTTCTGATAGGGACTCTGAAAACCTGATCAGCAGGTAAAAAAAAAACTGACAGGTGGCAACCTTGCAGGTGTCCCATGATAATCCTCTGTATTCTCTCACTCACAGCTCCAGAAAAGTTAGTTGTTTAACTTGTTTGCAAATCAGAGTATCAGACGTGTGTATCCAGTGATGATGTCCCTGTCCTTACAAAAATTAATATGGTAGTAGTACGTGCTTACTTAAGTTCTTGCTCCAGGCTCAGCCAGATTCATTCTCAATGGTGAAGCAAAAAAATTCAGTGAAGTCAATGGCACTAATTAAAAGATGCTGGTTAAACTAGCAGACCTGCTACTGCTTTATTAATACAGGAGAGTAGGGTAGTTAGGTGTAAATGTTGGATGTAGGCGGGTGGGGGCCACAGGGATGGAGGTGGTGGGGCCCAGCAGGGAGTTGCACAGGGGCCCAGAATGGTTAAGGCCGGCCCTGTATGTTGTACCAGTTCCAAGTACATTTTCAGATCTCCACTACCATGGCCCACAGTCTTTACTGTTAACAGCGTTTTCTTCTCAGATAGAACAGTAAGCTGGAGGTCACAGAAAGAGTTTAGATGCCAGTAAAAGTCATATGTTTCTGCTGTGAATGCATAAGTTTGAAAGTAGATGTCTTTACTGAGTGCTGCAATTACTCTCTTGCTAATTCCAATTTGACATGCTCAAATTTCTGTTGTTTATCACAGAGTCAATGTTTAATAATTTTACACCAGCAATTATGTAAACTAAAGTATGGGGTGTAACATTGTTGTTTTTTACAAACCCTCAGTGTGTGTGATACCATCACAAACCACCCATGCTTTGCACTCGTGGTTAATGTGGGTGCATAACAAAACTCATACTGTATTACACCCAATACAGTATTTATCTATGTATATATACATTTGGGTGTGTACCTCAGGACTGAGGATGGCTCATGTGGTGCCCCTCCACAAGAGTAGCCCCAAGGATGAACTGGGAAACTACAGACCAGTGAGCCTCACATCCATCGTGGGTAAGCTAATGGAGACTATCCTGAAGGAGAGGCTGGTGGCCCTTCTAGAGGCCGAAGGACAACAGGACAGCAGACAGCATGGCTTCATACGTGCAGATCCTGCCAAACCAACCTGGTTGAGTTCTATGACTGCAACTAGGTAACTGGACAGTGGCCATGCAGTGGATGTCCTGTATCTGGACTTCAGTAAGGCATTCGACTCAGTGCCACATGGAAGGCTAGGAAGGAAGTTAGTAGGCACAGGGGCGGTGCAAACCTGGTGAGATGGGTAGGAAACTGGCTGCAGGGAAGGCAACAGAGGGTGGTGGTGGGTGGGGAGCTCACACACCAAGGGCAGTGATGAGCTGTGTTCCACAGGGCTCGGTGTTGGGACCAGTGTTGTTTGGGATATTCTTTGCAGACATATCATGGGACATCAAAAGCAAGATCAGTCTGTTTGCTGATGATATCAGAGGTAGTGGATGACCTAGGGGATGGCAGGGGTTGCAGGATGATCTGGCAAAGCTTGAAACCTGGTCAGACACCTGGCAACTGGGCTTTAATGCCAAAAGTGCAAGATGCTGCATTTTGGGATGAAGAACCCAAGGAGGAGTTACCAGCTAGGGGAGTGCAGCTAGCCCAGACAGAAGAGGAGAAGGATCTGGGTGTGCTCATTACAGGGTCAATGAACAACTCGGCACAATGTAGGAAGGCAGCTGCAAAGGCCAACAAAATGCTGGGTTGTATTGCAAGGTATATCCTCGAGGAGGGAGGAGGTGATTCTGCCACTGTATAGGTCATTAGTTAGCCCACACCTGGAGTACTGCATGCAGTACTGGCATCTGTATCTGAAGAGGGACATTAAGTTACTGGAGGGTGCAGCACAGAGCGACAAAGATGATCAAGGGCTGGGGACTCATCATACGAGAGGAGGTTGAAGGAGTTGAACATGTACTCACTGGAGGAGAGGAGAGATGGGGTGACATGATTGAAACCTTTAAATACATGAAAGGAATAAACAAGACAGGTACAGAGGGCTGTTCAAAGTAAGGAGGGAGGGCCACCAGAGGCCATGATATGAGACTGGAGCAAGGAACGTTCAGGGGAGATGAGGAGACACTTTTTGCAGAGAGGGCGGTGGCTGGGTGGAATCGTTACCTGCTGAAGTGGTATGCAGTAGAACAGTGGACTGCTTCAAATGAGGATGGGACAGGACAAGGGGAGGATTGAAGGGAAGGGTTAATGAAGGGAAGGGTGGAAGGAGGGGCAGCTGCAGAATAAGGGTGCTAGCTGCACATTCGAACAGACTTGATAGACCTCAAAGCCTTTATCTGCTGGCAGAATTTGTATGTTATTCGTGTTGGCATATATATATATATATATATATATATATACACACACACACACACACACACATATTGCAAAAACCTCCATTAATGCATCACTTAGAGTTGATTCCACACCATCAAAAGTCTGGAAATTTGATGTTAGGGTTACCAACCTCCCCCTCCCACACACACTCAACACATACCCACCCTCCACAGACCAGTAGGCATTGGATGTGCCTTGGGTCATCAGGCTAACTCTCACCCCATTCTCCTATACTGTACCATCTCAGCTTCCTTACAAATGGAATGGGGTGAGATTGGGGTTGATGACCCAAGGCACACCCTCAACCCTGTTGGTCCATGGAGGGTGTGGGGTAGGGTTGGTAACTGAAACATTGAATTTCCAGGCTTTTGTTGGTGGAATCAACCCAACTGATGCATTAACGAGATTTTTGTATGAATTTCTCTTTTGAGAAAGTTAAATGTTACTCATATGGTATCCATAGGTGGGAGCAAGGGCCCCTGGGCCCTGTGCTCCCATCCACCTATCAGTGTAGAGGCATAGTGCAGGAGGGATCTGTGCTCCCAGGTTTGCATAATGGGATGCATATTTGGGCGCGGGCCTTCTGAACCCTGCTCTCTTACCTACCTATAAGTATAGAAACATAGCGTAGGAGGGCCCTGTGCTTTTAGTTTTGCATAATGGTATCCATAGGGGATCATGGGCTGTCTAGGCCCTGCACTCCCACCCACCCATGATTATAGAGGCAGATTGTCATTTTAAGATGCACAATTCTGCTTCTAAATGGAACTTTGATGCAGAATTCTGCATCATAACATGGCAGTTCGATGCAGGATTCTGCATCATAATATTATTAAAAATGAGGATCCAATACTATTCCAATCCAAAAATCGTACTTTGTGCCTGACATCTATTTCTTCCCATAGGAAATAATGGGGCATTCAACATCTCATAACTTTGTAATGGATCAATATTTTCCATCAATTCTTCAAAAGACATCTGTGAGCCAAAGGCTTTCTATCCTGAACATTTCAGACCACAGACTAAAGCTGTTTCTGAGATCCAGGTGGACAAAAAATGTCAGAAAACATAGATTTTCTGATTTTTCAACACTCTGTGTCTCCAAAACCACACAACAGATATGTACAGACTTTGGCTCATCAAGAGACCTACACCTAGAAATTGTGTATAAATCCATTGAACAGTTCCAAAGTTATTAAGGTTCAAAATTGGGTTTAACATAGACGTTACCTTTTCACCCTAAGTATAGTGACACTCACTGCTACTATAAGATATATATATATATATATATATATACCTGTATATATATATAGAGAGAGAGAGAGAGAGAGAGAGAGATAGATTGATTGATAGATATAGATATCTACATATATACTGTGTGTGTGTGTATATATATATATATATATATATATATAGGAAATATAATGGGCAGGGCGTGATAAGGAAAATATTGCCATAGCACATGACTGCACATCATGTGTATCGATTTATACCATAGGGGTTTCCAGAACTTTTATTTCACTTTATCTTGTGGAATAAACAAAGACGACACAGGACAAAAGGGAAATTCTGATAAAACAAGCTTAAACACTGTTTTGCCATTTGGAATGAAGCAGGCTGCATTCTTTGGTAGCTGAGGTATTCATGGATGTGGAAGACTTTGCTCTGTTTTGGCTTTTTTCCAGTAAGAAACTCAGGCTGCTGTTTACTTGCTTTGGAGTTTTCATAGCACAAGATGAAAGTGAAAGAGATACTTACAGGTGCAGGTGTGACAGGTAAGCTACATTCTTGTCATTAACTTCATGAAAGCTGTTCCAACACTTAGGCAGAATCTGAGTGTTGCTGGTGATGCCAGCACAGTTGAAATAACTGCTGATGAGGTAAGCACAGTGTGGATAAAAGGCATTTATTATCACTGCTCTGATGTCACCTACATTTATCTCACTCCAGTGAGAAGAACACAGTTTATCATACTGAGAAAATTTCCACCCCATTGTATAAATATATATATATATATATATATATATATATATATATATATATATATATTGCAAAAACTCCATTAATGCATCAATTGGGGTTTATTCCACACCAACAAAGTCTACAAATTCGATGTTATGGGTTATCAACCTACTCCCCTCCACCATCTACAGACCAACAGATGCGGGCAGTGCCTTGGAGTCATCGGGCCTAAATCTCACCCATTTTCCTCTACTGTACTATCTCAGCTTGTTTACATGAAATGTCATTAGAGTTATGGCAGATGACCCCAAGGCACAACCCAGCACCTGTTGGTCAGTAGATAGTGGAGGGGTAGGTTGATAACCCAAACATCGAATTTCCAGACTTTTCTTGATGTAGAATCAACCCTAACTGATGCATTAATGGAGTTTTTGCAATTATTATATATATACTGGTGCAGTAGCACCAGAACAGTTAGGCTAGGCAGGGCAGTTAATGTTAAACCTAAATTTTAACTTTAATAGCACTGCAACTGCTCAAGGGATTTGCATGACATGTAGTATGCTTTGTAGCTAGGAGAAGGTCTCTTGACATGCCAAATTTCATGTCAATCCCATTTGCAATTTTGAGATACTGAGTGTTGAAGACACAGATGGGTTTGCTGTTTTGGCTGTTTATTTGCTCACCTGTATCACACAAACAATGAAACCTAATTGGCTGAACTGTTCAAGGTAGAAAGCCTTGGCTTCTCAGCAGTGCCCTTTTGAAGATTTCTTGGCAAAATATTAATCCGTTCCAAAGATAAAGGGTGTTCAATATCCATTATTTCTTATGGGGAAAAATAGATGTCAGGCATGAAGTAGGTTTCTGAATTGGAGTAGGATTGGATCCTCATTCAAAGTAGGATTATAGGGGGGCAGCTGCACGTTGAGGGGCTAGCTGTGCTATTGAGCAGATGTGATAGACCATGAGGCCTGTTTCTGCTGGTATTTCGCGTGTTTGTATGATGCAGAGATCCTGCATCAAAGTGCCATTTAAGATGCGCAATCCAGCATCGAAATGGAACCTCGATGCAGGATTCTGCATCATAATTGTTACTTCGAATGAGGATCCAGTCCTACTCTGATTCAGAAATTGTACTTCGTGCCTGACATCTATTTCTTCCCATAAGAAATAATGGGACAGTCAACATCTCGTAACTTTGGAAAGGATTAATATTTTCCACCAAATCTTCAAAAGGCATATCTGTGAGCCAAAGGCTTTCTATCCCGAATAACATTTCAGACCACAGACTAAAGCCATTTCTGAGATCCAGGTAGACAAAGAAATGGCAAGAAAAAATTCTGTTTTTCAACACTCTATATGTCCGACACCACAAAACAGATGTTCATGAAATTAAGCTCATCAAGAGATCTGCCCTAGAGATTATGCTTACTAAATTTCATACAAATCCATTGAACAGTTCCAAAGTTATTCAGGGTTCACAAATTCGGGTTTAACGTAGAAGTTACCTTTCACCCTAACTATATTGACACTACTGTGCCATTATACTCTGTCTGCCTGTCTGTTTATATCTATCCATCTGTCTGTCTATATCTGTCTGTCTATATCTTGCTGTCTGTCTGTCTGTCTGTCTGTACCTATCTATCTATCTATCTATCTATCTATCTATCAATCTATCTATCTATTGTATGCTGGAATACTTTTATGTGATGGCATTTCATGCCAGGAATATGTATGTTATGTTGCAGTAGTAACATCATTATGTTGTTTTGTTGCAGTAGTGGTGTCACTACTGCAGCACAACAATTTAAAATACTGCTGCACAGCTGCTTACCTCTATCCAGTTGAGCTGGAAGCTGTTCTTTTTTAACTGAACTTTCAGAAAAGCTGCAGCACACTGAATCAGTAATTTGAGCCCGCCACCAACCCTCAAGTGCCTCCACCCCAACCCCCATTTACTGAAAGGAAGTGGAGTGTCTGAAATGGGCATGGGTGTCCATGCATTATAAAAGATAAGGTATGGGCATCTATACACAACTAAGCCTATGTCTTCATCTGAGTTTTCTATGGCAACCAGTGAAAACCTTTCTAGCTGCAGTCTTGAGGCTCTTGGTTGCCATAAAAACATCTCGATGCACAGACAGGCCTGTTGTGTATGACTGCCCATGCATTGTCTTCTATATGTGCCTTGACTGAACACATTTGTGGGATATGTTGGGACTGGTACTAAGAGAACTACTATACAATACTAGGGCACACCGTTTTCAGATAGTTAAAAGTAGATATAGAACTAATAAAAGGAAATTCTGGTTTAATATTAGACTGACTCAGATCTGGAATACCTTACCCTGCGAGGTTGTGAAAAGGAGGACTATGTTGGAATTCAAGACTAAACTTGACAATTACCTTATAAGCAGGGACATACAGGGATATTTTTGAGAACAATAAATGGTGAGCTAATGGACTAACATCTTCAAATGCTCCGTAATGTCTATGTAATCTAAACAAACTGGGGAGTGTCCACTCTGATTCTTTAAACATATGGGAGGCTTCTGCTGACAGGTATGGAGATTGTAATTTTATTTAACTGACTCAATAAAATTAGTGTGTTTTGATTGCACTTTTTGAAATACAGGAAAGAGTAAACTATTGACTAGCATTCTACAGCCATGTTTTGTCTCTTGCTCAGTTTTGTTTGATTAAAGATGAGTTTCTGTTACAACACCTTTGGAAATAAGCATTTGTCAATGCCGAATGTTGTCTCACTGACATTGGCATTGGTAGTGCAGGAGTTAGAGATGCATAATAGGAATGGCAGTGAAGTATGGAATTGATGCCAACCCCATCCCCACCCTGCAGAGACTGACAGGTGCTGGGGTGTGCCATTGGGGTGTCAGCTAGACGCTCATGCTATTTTACCTCACGCTACCTGTAGACACTGACAAGTGTCGTGGTGTGCTTTGGGGTCTTTGGGCCTTATACTTACCCTTTTCCATAAGGAAGTTCACTGAGATGGTGCAGGATAGGAGAATAGGCCTCACCCTACTTTGTAGACACTGACAAGTGTTGTAGTGTGCTTTGGGGTCTTTGGGCCTCACACTTACCCCATTCCATAAGGAAAGATGGGTGCAGTATAGGAGAATGGGGTGAACTTTAAGGCGAACACTCCAAGGCACACCTCGATCCTCACTAGCTGCAGGGTGGGAGTGGGGTGGAATGGCATGACCATTACAGCCAATGATCCCAAGTCACATCCCTGATGCCTGGCAGTCTCTACAGGGTGGGGTGTTACAGGTGGAAACCCTAATGTTGTAGGCATTTGCTGGTATTTTCACTCCAAATTTTCAACATAGGCTTTTGTGACCCCACCTCGTGAACAGCAACATAATCAGTTTGTTAGCTGAAAGGTGGTTTAGCACAGCGGCTATGCCATTTGGCGACACAGGGCCAAAAACACATTTTGGGCAGGATGTGGAAAATGACAACTGTATTGTTCATGAGGAGGCATAAAAAATGGTGATATTGAAAATCTGAAGTGAAAATATGAAAAAATGGTGAAGTCATGAGCATGCATAGAAACTGTGCAGCACACGACCGTTACCCAATTATTTGGGGATTTTTATCCACATTTTCAACATAGGCATTTTGGGACCTCCCTCATGAACAGTGGTGCTGTGATTTTGTTAATCTGTCCACTGGTTGATTTCAAAAGTGACCATGCTGTTGTGTGCGAGGTGTGGAAACACATTTTGGGCAGGCTGTGAAAATGACAGCTGTACTGTTCATAAGGAGGTGTGAAAAAATGCCAATTTTGAAAATCTGGAGTGAAAATATTATAAATTCATGAAGTTATGGCGTGCATGGAAACAGCGCCAACACATGCTTATAAAACATCCATTTTGTATTTTTTCACCAAATTTGCAACAAGCAAAGCAAGGTTTTTGAGAGCCCCCATGAACAGTGACACTGCTGTTTCATTACTCAGTCCCAAAAGGTGATTCCATGCAGTGAATGTGAAATCATCTTTCAGGGCGAATAACACCCGACAGTGGACTGAATTCATGAGGAGGGGTCCCAACAGTCCAATGTTGAAAATGTGGTGCAAAAATTCCAAAATGCCAGAGATGTACACAAAAGTTGAAAAACCCTATTTATGCCATTATACAGCTTACCGGCAGTTCTTCAGTTTGTGGTCAGCTTTAAAGAGTGCAAACATGTTCCCAGTCCACTGAAGGTCATCGTGCTTGAGGTAAGTATTGGATGGGGGTGTGGGGAGGCAGGGTTTGCAGAGGGTGGGTGCGTTTGTGGCAGGAGCAGTACAGACTGCGAGGGACCATTTTCTTCTTTAACAAGTTTAAAAAAAAACATTACGGGACTTTTTTTTTGACAGAGACATTGGCAAGCTGGGGTGGGCTCCCAGCATGCCACCCTAGTGTTGGGGGGCTAGCTGATGGGGATTGGACACTTCCATTGGCAAATACTGAAGTGGGGCAAGAGCTAGTGGATTGGGCACCCGGCACATAACAAATGAGGGGTGCATTATGCCGATGGGGATTGGACTCCCCATCGGCACCTAAACTGGGTCAGGGCATGCTGACAGGGGAATTAGGCACCCCCAAAGTTGGCATTGTGTCGGCAGTGTGCCACCATGTTTCCTCTAATGTTTCACCAGGGAAGGCATCGCCGGAGGTGCCGCTGTATGACGAGCTTTGCTGTCATTGCAGCGACCTTCCTTAGATGTGCTTGCCACATTATATTCCTGGTGGTGACACCTGCATGCTGGCTTATTGGAGAATGAGGGATGCACCTACTGATGCGTGCCCTGCCTTGGCCCAACAGTGACCATGCCTCCAAATCTGCTACTAATGCAGTATGTTGGCTGGCATAGCGCAAACCAACATAAAAAATGAACAAGTGACAATATATAAGGATGGTACAGATTTGTTTATACCTTCTTGGGGCAGTCACTTTACAAATTTGGGAGGGAAGACTGTCAAAGTAACTCCTGAGGAATAGTTACACAAAAGTCACTCTGCAAATAATGTGTAATGCTTGTGTGTTTATATAAATAAAAGGCTCTGAGTCCTACTAATGTATACAGATATCTCTTGAAAATCAGGGGAAAAATTGCTGGGCATATTGTTAGATTGCACACTTGCCAATATCTTGAAGCTCTGCAATCCCAAGGATATAATGAGGTAACAGACCTTTTGAGGACTGCATGGGAGGAGAAAAAAAAACATGAACTTCATAGCGTTTACCTTTTGAAACCGAATTGTTTCCATATGTGTGAAGGTCTAGTCAGGTTCATCTCTCACCAGGGATCAGGGTGAATGGTGTTTTGAGTGAAGAAAGATCCCCAAAGAAGGCAGCACATCTAATGGAGAATAAATGACAAAAATGTGTATCTCTGATTGTTGCTGCCAAACATAACACTACTATAATTTATACAACATGCAAAGCAGAAACTGTCTCCTCACACTCAACTCCATGGTAACTCACATGCCAGGACACTGAAGTCAGCCTTGAAATTCTAGACACACCAGTCTGCCATAATAATTGCATACAAGTTGGCTACAGCTAGCTACTCACAGTTGATAATTATTTAGAGTAGATAATGGCGATCCTTGTTACTCACTCAGCTGTACATGACTATATTTATTTCCCATGGTATGGCATGAGTACCAGGCCCACTGAAAGAA